>CM060929.1:870299620-872699620 GCA_030765085.1 Allium cepa | reverse complement strand
ATTTGAAGGACTTTAACTTGTATAAATGCAATCGGATTTTTTCCAAAACGAAAAGTATTTGTTTTCAAATAATAAAAGCTTTTATATAAGGAATGAATTTCCAGTTTGTGTTAAAGGGATTTCAAATTTGAAATGAAAATGGTTCTCTAAGTTATGAATGAATCTATGAAAATAATTTTGAAAGATATGGATAAAATCTTTAATTTAAAGATTGGTTGAGGTAGTCCGATTTGAAGTGGAATTTTTTTTAAAAATTATGAATGAATCTTTGTGAAAAATGGATGAACTTTGGAAAATGAATCTTTTTGTTCAAAGATTTGCAAAAGGTAATTTGTTTAAACCATTTTGAATGGAAAAGTTTTAGATTTTAAGTTGTGACTTAACTGAAATCCCAATATCCATATGTTTTTAAATATTGCGCTCATTATTCGGTTTAGCCGGAAGAGGACCTTGTGTCATATAACCCATTCTGAATAATGATACGACGTTATGGATAGCATTTGAAGACTGGTGGTGAAGACCGGGTGTTTTTGAGAACGAAAGGATAACCCGTCGAATGACTCTACACTGAGTAGCTATGGTATAGAGACCTCCATATGTGATGGGGAGTCTGATCGGGATTGTGTATACCCGGATTGCAAGGGCTTCTTTGGAAGTGCCTTTGGTTCTATTCGGACCTGGAATAGAATTGTATGGATGTGTGACCGAGGTTACACTTTGAGATTTAAAGCTGGTTTCCATCAAATACATTTCTGTTTGGTGGTGGAGAATTTATTCTCTTAGCTTAACACCCTTCTCTAAGACGTACGAGCTCAGAGGTTATGTAGTTGATGGTTGCTAGTGATACATTCGCAATTTGGTAATGTGGCGTACGAAATGCTGCTGATCATTTGTTGATCGAAGCATGACTTTGTGAAAAAGCGTAGCTTTGTGGACGAGACTGCATCAGGACCTCACTCCCTAGAAATGGTCGGAACAGGAAAGATGCGGCAAGGTTGTACGGGTCGCACCCCTAGGGTATGTCCATTCCTTCTGGAAAAGGGTGGATTATGGTATGGAGCCCAAATACTTAACACATGTGGACACTGTAAATTTTATTACTGTGTGATGTTGCTTTGTGGTTGAGGATCCTCAGATAAAGGTCGCAATCGACCGTGGGTGGCATATCTTAGGTTTTACTCCCGGGAAGGGAGTAAACTGGCCTTGTGTTGGTAGAGATCCGGGTAAGTTCTCGGGGCGTACCTCCAGAGGCGTTCTCATGTGGCCCAGAAAGTTCCTTTGCCTGACCATTTGTTGGAAATCCAATCTCCAATACGCGCCTTGTACGGTTTTAGTTGTAGAACCTTCCATCTAATATGGTAGCTATAGTAGGCATGTTATAATGGTATGTATGCTGACTAAGAAGATTAATATTATACTTGCAAATGTTTTCCACTATGCACTAGTAATAATATCAAATGGTTTTCGCATATCAAGCATGTTTGACTATTATAAGGAGAAATCTCCTCCAATTCTGCGTTTTCATGGTGTGTGTGGCGGGAAGCCTTATGGTAGTTTCATTTTTCAAAAAACATTGCGGATTTCAATGTTTTAAAATCTTTTGTTTGTTTTAAAGATAAAACTATTTTTGTTTGCTCATACCAGTCCCATGACTGACCTGGAGTTTATTGTTCCCTTCCTAACCTCTGGGTGCCCACAATTTTCCACACGGGAATCTAGAATTGGGTTTTTCAGATAATCCAATAAAAGGTATAAATTCGATAGCTTTCGAAGTTTTTGGTTTGGTAGCATTGGGAGATCTTCTTCCATCTTTGGATCTTTGAAGATTTTGGGTTGGCGATTACACTCGGGATCGCATTTGCTACAAGTTCAACTTGATGGTGGTTCGAGCTTGAAGTTTAGGGCTTTGGCTTTGGAATTTTGGTTTGGAGTTGCAGTATTGAATTCTCTTGAAGACTTTGTTCATGTCGATATTCCGCTATGGTGTTGTGTTATATACATTCTCTGATGGTGTTAGATATGTTGTATCATGTTGTATATGATATTGTATCTATATTGTATATCAATGCAATCATCTATTTTTTTCCGCTGTGTTGTTTATCATCTAATGTTATTGCAAGCTCAGGCGATACGGATTCGATGTCATTTGTCGGGCATCGAGTTCGGGTCATCACAAGTGGTATCAGAGCTAAAGGTTGAGTAAGAACTTTAGCTACAGAGTGTAACACATTAGATGGCTCAGTAGAGAAAGGGTGAAATACACCCTAGAATGAGTACAACCAGTGAAACCGAAAACCCAAATTTCTTGGTCTATTTTCTTTAACTGTTGTTATTCCCTAAGATATCTCGCCCGAATGTCTAAATAAATTTTCTTACTATTACAGATAGTAAGAAGGAGTGGAAAGAAAGGATGAGGTAGGGGATGGGGAAGTACCACTTCAACTGGTCAAGGCCCTACAACAACAGATATTCCCAGTCAACCTCAACTAAATCTGGCTGATCAATATCAAAGCTTTTCCAGACTTGGTGGAAAGCCATTCAAAGGCAAGGAAACCATTATCGAAGCAAAAGCCTGAATCCGATCGTTTTAAAGGATATTCAAAGGACTAAGATTGGAAGATGATCAGATGCGATTTATAGCTTCCTGGCAACTCCACGAAGAGGCTTTAGCATGGTGGATGAGCCGATGGATGAGTTTACTTGGAATCGTTTCAAGGAAGTGTTCGAGCAGCGATATATGCCCTCTGTTGGTATTTCCAGAATGTACCAGGAGTTCATGGATTTGGAGCAGGGAAGTTTATCATTTGAGGAATACTTGAACAAATTCAACGAATTATCTCGATTTGGTTCGGAGTTGGTGAGTACACCTTTGAAAAAGAATGAAAATTTTATTCGGGGAATGAACAAAAAGTTTCAGGAGAGGATGACTACTCACGTAAAAGAATCTTTTTTGAATTAATTGATATGGGTTATAGATGCGATACTCTGGATAAGCAAGAAGCTCTGGAGGAGAACGGGAATACAAACAATCTGAATTAGAGGAAAAGGAAGTTCGACAGAAAGAAACAGTGGAGAGGTAAAGGATAGTAGAATATACAGAAGAAAAAGGCGAAAGATGTTACTTGTCTCAATTTCTTGGAGAAAGGCCATTACTCAAACAAATGTAAGAGCCTCTGGAAGCAAGGAATGAGAGAGCCATTTATGAAGCCAGAACAGGAATCTAGGGAATGCTATTATTACCCCAAGCCGAGACATAGGATCATGGATTGCCCAACACTGAAGCAAGCTCAAGCAGCGAGGGTATATGCAATCAAAGATAATCCTTCAACCTTAAAGGCCGATAAAGGGAAATGAATTTTAGAAGTAACCTCCTCGTTTACGATAAAAAAATTCGAGTTTTGTTCGATATAGGACTACACATAGTTTTATTTCTTAGCAAATCGTAAATGAGATCAGTCTTGAATCTGAAATCATAGTCGAACCTATTTTTGTCTGTTTCATTGGGTTTCGATATATTCTATGAACGATTAGTTATTCCTTCGAACTAACCAATACCCCTGTATATTTCGTAGATCCGGATAACTTGAGTATTTCATGAAGTATTGAATGAGTTTGTTTCATATCTATTGTTGATATTCTGATTTGGTAAGCCAAATGTAGAATAGATATTCAGTTTAACCTGAAAAGATATTTCTCCATCTTTTATCTGTCCTTGGTTGTCTCCCTAGCAAATTTTAGGGACAAAATTTTCTTAATGGGGGGAATTTGTAACAATCCCAAATTTTAGCCAAGTTAATTTGACAATCAATTTAATTTTGGAATTAAATTGTGAATTTATTTGTGAATTAATTACGAATTTCCAGAATAAATAAAAATTTAGATTTTAAATAGAATTTTGGTTTGAAATTTAAGGATAAGTATTTATAAATAAAAATTGGATTTAAAAATAAATAGATCGAAAATAAATTGGATTTGAAATTTTATTTTTAAGTTAATAAGAATTTGTTTCTAATTATATTTAAATATGCATTATAATTGGAAAATGATGTTTTGAATGTGATAATAGATTTTTTTAAGGCTAAATAAGTATGAAACTCTAATATATTTATTTATGTGTAGTTGAATTTTAAAAATATTTATCTTTAAATTATTTAAATAAGAAATATGATATTAAATTTATATTAAAATATTACTTGTAGTGTTTAACATATAGTAAAAGTTTGAAAGTTGTTTAAAAGCTACATTTTATAATATATATATGTGTGTTATTTATTAAAGTATAATTTGTTTTAAAATACAATTATTTCCTAAGATTTTATAAAGGAGAATGCATTTATTGAAAATTATATAGATAAAACATAAACATTTAAAACAAAATGCATATGTTGAGATATGAAATATAAATGCATAAAGGTTTAAAACAAAAATTTATAAAATAATTTACACCAAGGATATAAACACAAATTTGTTCACTTAGAACATTTGTAAGGAAATTAAAATGTGTAATTGCAAGTGTTAAAACTAAGTGTACAAGTGGCAAGACAATTTCTGTTCTTTTAAAATTAAATTTAGAAAATCAAGCATAGAAAAAGAAAAGAAAAAATTAACAGGCTATTCTTTTCTCAAGCCTGAGAAACAAAAGAAAAAAAAATTCAAAACTATCTTCAAACTCAAAAACAAGAACAAAACAAACCTGTAAACTCACCTCAAACCAAAATCATAACAGCCTATCTTCAAACTAGAGGAAAAGCAAGATACAAATCAAAATTTAGCCTGGAATCAAACAATGCACACCTGAAACAGAAGATCAAATTTAAACAGCAACTAAGCAAAAGATAAAAGCATGCAAGTACAATCAGGTTGCAAATGCAAATCCTCAAAGCCTGGAAATGTAGCCTGTAATCAAGCAAATCTGGGACAAAATTAAGCTGCAAATCAATTTACAAGCCTGGGATTTAATCAAAGCAACTTCAACTCTGTTTTGAAAGCAAGCTAAAAAAATCAAACATCAAAGTACAAATTCAAAGCTTAAGCAAAATTATCATTTCCAGTATTCAACCTCCTCTGTTCAAAAGTGAATCAGGTGAGCAAACTTGCTTTAAATCTAGTATGTGTTTTGATGAATGGCTGCATTGATTTTTCTTCTCTGGTATATGTTATTTTGGTTTGCATGTATAAAATTTGTGTGCTGTATGTATATATATGCATAGGAAAGAAAATCTGAGCATACCTGTCTCTGTTTTAGTAATAGGTTGACAAAGATTCAAGAAAGAAAAAAAATCATATCTCAATTTATAAAAAGATTTGGGTACGGATCTTTGAATAAAAATTTATCATAGTAATGTAATACAAATTTTAAAAATAAAAATAGATAGAACCATAAGGAATTCATCTGTAATTTGTAAACTACGGTAAATGTGTTCAATACAGAGAAAAAAATCGATGATCACGAATTAAAATTTGGATTTCATAATTAGATTCATGATAGGAAATGATGAATTTTAAGATCAAGATCCACATTTTTCGATTTGAAAATCGTATGAAATATCGAATTTTACGAAATCGCCATGATCGTCGATTTTCGACCATCCACACAGTAAAATTCGTCATGATTAATAGCGAGGGTAGTTTGAAGGATGCTGGTTCATGGAAAAATAGTGATTTATTTTATAACTGGCTTTGGTGGCCGATCATCGTTGAAGTAGGGTTTAGCATAGTTCTTGCTCGTCGAAGTCTTGGGGAAGGAATTCGTGGTCGATGGTGAATTCTAGGGCATCGCACCTGGGGGAACAGAAGGAAGAAGGTTCTGATGAACTCCTTGACACAGTGGCGTGGTTGCATACTGTCGGAGGGGGGCCTGGCGTGGTGCTATTCGCTGATCAGTAGTTCCAGTGTGTTTCGTGGGTAGCGGTGTTTTTTTGAATTTTGTTCAAACTGGGTGGTGAACAAGGACGAGTCGATCATCGTCGACGTGTTGATGATGGCGGCAACAATCGCCATCACTCAAGCGAACTGTGCACGTGCACGGTGCAGGTTTAAGCTCTGGCAGGTTAAGCTTTGGGGAAGAAGATGCACACTCGAGTTCGTGCTTGTGTAACTCGTGAGATTACCTTGAAGCATTACGAAATTAAAATGGCTCGCGAAAATTTAGATTTTGCTCGGGTTTTTGTTTGTTTTGTCTCGGGTCTGTAGTTTTAATGTAAAAACAGGTTTTAAACTTTAAAACCAATCCGGTTTTATTTTGAAACAATTTTGTTAAAACAGATTTTTGTGTAAATATTAGATTTTAACCAAGTTTTAAATTAGTTAAGAAAGTTTTAAATAAAATTCTTTTAAAATTAATCAAGTTTTAAAATGTTTAAAAATATACATGATCTTTATTTTATTTTTTAAGTTTATTTTAAATAAACTTAATAATGTTACAAATATTTTAATTGTTAATTAACTTTTGAAGTCTAAGTTAATTTATTTGTTAAAGGAAATTTATTACTTAAAGTTAATTTCTTAATGAAAATAATTAAGGGTAAATTAATGATTTAATGATTAATTAATCAAGTGTTTAAAGGTTAATTAATTAGAGATAATTAATTAATGTAATTAGGGTAATTAATTTAAGAAGTAATCAATTAATTAAAGGTTAGTTAATTAATAAAAGTAATTAATTAATGGTTAAAGTTAATTAAGTTATTTGGATAATTACTTATTAATTAAGGATAATTAATTAAATGGTAATTAATTAAAGGTTAATTAATTTATTAGTTAAATTATTAAGAGTAATTAATTATGATTAATTCTTTAATAATTAAAGGTTAATTAATTCATTAATTAAGGTTTATTAATAAATGATTAAGGGATGATTAATTAATATAAATTATGATTATTTAATGTTAATCAACAAGGATTAGTGATTTATCTGATTTCAATTAATCAGATGATCAATTAACCTTATTTATGGATGATTGTATTCTTTTGAATGCTGTGAATTGTTTTGTTATCTCTGCTGTGTGATGCTCTGTGATTTGTATTGTTTTTATTCAAGCTGTGATAAGTGTAAGTTATTTTATTCTATTATAAATGCGTATTATTTATCTGTGAATCTGTGTATGGAAGATAAGCATTATAGGAATATACCGCTTATCGATATTGATATGATTGAATCTGATTGATGATGTTGCGCTATTGTGTAAAACCCCTGGACTACACCATAAACACACAAATATGGATTGCACGAGGAAATTGGTTAAGTCGTAGATTTTTGAAATGGTTTTAAATTTAAATTTTGAATCCAAATAGTTTTGGAAATGGATTTGGGTTAAATGTAAAAAGAATTTTGAAAAGGTGTTTTAAAGATACAAGTTATTTTGAATAACTTGATAAATTTTTTAAATTTAAATAATTTGATTTAAATTTGAATTCAAAATTTGAATCGAATTCTATGTTTGGAAATTTTGATTAAAAATGTTATACAAGTTATAAATGTGTGTATATGGTTTTTAACCATTTTAGAGATATTGTTTTGAGAATTTGAAGGACTTTAACTTGTATAAATGCAATCCGGTTTTTTTCAAAATGAAAACTATTTGTTTTCAAATAATAAAAGCTTTCATATAAGCAATGAATTTCCAGTTTGTGTTAAAGGGATTTCAAGTTTGAAATGAAAATGGTTTTCTAAATTATGAATGAATCTTTGAAAATGATTTTGAAAGCTATGGATTAAATCTTTGATTTAAAGATTGGTTGAGTTGGTCCGATTTGAAGTGAAAATTGTTTTGAAAACTATGAATGAATCTTTGTGAAAAATGGGTGAATTTTGTGAAATGAATCTTTCCGTTTAAAGATTTGGAAAAGGTAATTTGTTTAAACCATTTTGAAAGGAAAAGTTTTGGGTCTTAAGTTGTGACTTAAATGAAATCCCAATATCCATATGTTTTTAAATATTGCGCTCATTATTCTGTTTAGCCGAGGGAGGACCTTGTGTCATATAACCCATTCCGAATAATGATACGACGTTATGGATAGCATTTGAAGACCGGTGGTGAAGACCGGGTGTTTTCGAGAATGAAAGGATAACCCATCGAATGACTCTACACTGAGTAGCTACGGTATAGAGATCTCCATATGTGACGGGGAGTCCGATCGGGATTGTGAATACCTGGATTGCAAGGGCTTATTTGGAAGTGCCTTCGGTTCTGTACGGATCCGGAACAGACTTGTATGGATGTATGTCTGACGTTACACTTTGAGATTTAAAGCTGGATTCTATCAAATACATTTTTGTTTGGTGGCGGAGAATTTATTATCTTAGGTTAACACCCTTCTCTAGGACGTACGAGCTTAGAGGTTATGTAGTTGATGGTTACTAGTGATGCATTCCCAATTTGGTAATGTGGCATACGAAGTGCTGCTGATCATTTGTTGATCGAAGCATGGCTTTGCGAAAAAGCGTAGCTTTGTGGACGAGACTGCATCAGGACCTCACTCCCCGGAAATGGTCGAAACAGGAAAGATGCGGCAAGGTTGCAGGGGTCGCGCCCCTAGGGTATGTCCATTCCTTCTGGAAAATGGTGGTATCATGGTATGGAGCCCAGATACTTAACTCATGTGGACACAATAAATTTTATTACTGTGTGATCTTGCTTTGTGGTTGAGGATCCTCGTATAAAGGTCGCAAACGACCGGGGGTAGCATATCTTAGGTTTTACTCCCAAGAAGGGAGTAAACCAGCCTTATGTTGGCAGAGATCGGGGTTGTTTCTCGGGGGGTCCCTCCAAAGGCGTTCTCATGTGGCCCAAGAAGTTCATTTGCCTGACCATTTGTTAGAATTCCAATCTCAAATATGTGCCTTGTACGGTTTTAGTTGTAGAATCTGTCATCTAATATGGTAGCTATAGTAGGCATACTATAATGGTGCGTATGCTGGCTAAGATTAATATTATACTTGCAAATGTTTTCCACTATGCACTAATAATAATATCGAATGGTTTTCGCGTATCGAGCATGTTTGACTATTATAAGGAGAAATCTCCTCCAATTCTGCGTTTGCATGGTGTGTGTGGTGGGAGGCCTTATGGTAGTTTCATTTTTCAAAAAGCATAGCGAATTTCAATGTTTTAAATTCTGTTGTTTGTTTTAAAGATAAAACTATTTTTGTTTCCTCATACCAGTCCCATGACTGACCCGGAGTTTATTGTTCCCTTCCTAAACTTTAGGTACCCACAATTTTCTACACGGACAGTCTAGAGTTGGGTTTTTCAGATAATCCAATTATAGGTATAGATTCGATAGCTTTTGAAGTCTTTGGTTTGGTAGCATTGGGAGATCTTCTTCATTCTTTGGATCTTTGAAGATTTTGGGTTGGTGATCACATTCGAGATCGCATTTGCTTCAAGTTCAACTTGATGGTGGTTCGAGCGTGAAGTTTAGGGCTTTGGCTTTGGAATTTTGGTTTGGTGTTGCAGTATTGAATTCTCTTGAAGACTTTGTTCATGTCGATATTCCGCTGTGGTGTTGTGTTGTATACATTCTCTGACGGTGATGGATATGTTGTATATGACATTGTATCTATATTGTATATCAATGCAATCATCTATTTGTTTCTGTTGTGTTGTTTTTCATCTAATATTGTTGCAAGATTCGGCGATACAGATTCGATGTCGTTTGTCGGGCATCGAGTTCTGGTCATCACACATGTTTGCTACGATCGTCTTGATCGGTATGGACTATCCTTGAGATCAATTATGATTCTGTGTTCCCGGTATACGTACGATCTTTTGTACCACATCAGTATGAGTGATTCCTTTGTTTATTTATTTGCCATAATCTGAGTACAATCATTTTGATTGGTATGGACGATCATTACGATCGGTACGGGTTAAGATCTCTTGGATTCTAGAAACTTGGATTTTATGACTATCCTGTGTTCATGAAATAAATATATATTCTTATGTCTTGTGATGGATTTTGAGTTGAATTAATTCCGTGATTTATTATATCTTGGACTTATGGATTTACTTATGCCATATATTTTTGTATTACATTTTGTTCCCATCCTTTTGGATATTTAGAGATAGTCTGACCCATTTATTTCATAATACTCGAGTTAGGCCGAGACTTTTCAAGTGACAGGACAGGTAGACCTTTGGATGGCCGGGCTAGTAGAGAGATAAAACATTTAGACCTTTAGTTTATCTCATGTAGGATTTTGTGTCTATATATGAAATGTATATTTGAGTTCAAGATTTGTTTCGAATGTATATTATGTGAGTCTAGTGTAATATTTGATAGATCTCGGTATTGAATATGAATATGATGTTTATTATTTCGCTATGATCGGTGACTATAGTTCATATGATATATTTTTCTGATTCTATGAAACCGATGTATTTATTATTTCGAACTGAGACTGAACACGTCAAAATTTATTTCAAAGATTTAGTAAAATGGTAAGTATGATGTGTCAATGTTAGTTTAAAGTGATATTCATATTTGGTCGCCCTTAACAAGCCGTATTCTTCCTATTATTGGATGACGTTATTTATAATGTTCTTTA
This sequence comes from Allium cepa, assembly GCA_030765085.1. Classification (NCBI taxonomy): domain Eukaryota; kingdom Viridiplantae; phylum Streptophyta; class Magnoliopsida; order Asparagales; family Amaryllidaceae; genus Allium; species Allium cepa. The sequence goes on along the minus strand of CM060929.1, from coordinate 872,689,071 downwards.
ATAATTTGGAAATAGCAGTCGGGTCATTAAAATATGCATATCTCATATCTTACTTATTACATATGGACATTGGACTACGAATATAAGCGCAATTAAATTATTTCATTAACACGCTTAATGGGCTATTTCACATCCTTACCACTTATCTTCTTTCTCCTTTAGATATATGACATAGGATTTGGAGTGTTTTATTTCTAAAGACCCTGTGGGTTCAACAAAAATACTATTCCAAGTGATCTTAAGTGCTCTCGAATATTTTGTTCCAAGTGACCTTAAGGAATCTCGAATATCATACTCCAAGATGACATAGAAGTCATCAAAAATTCAACATGTAACGACCCAAAATTTAATCACTTTAAATTTATACTTAATATAATTTTAAATAAGTAATAAATGGATTTTATCATTCAAAATACCTATTTTTAAATAGTGATGGTGAAATGATTTTTAAAATGCATGTACAAAAATAAGTAGTTCGATAAAAAACAGGAAATGTAACCTAAACTTGTTTTTCAGATTTTTAACTTTTTATCGAACAACAAGTTTTAGAAACTTGTTGAACCTTTGTATATATTTTAAAATAGTATTTAAATAATTAAAAAAGAATTTTGAATGTATAAATAAGTAAAAATATAATATAAAATGAGAAAAGTGGATGTGATGTTAAAGAGATTCCTTAGGTGTAAAAGCGGATTTTAGTACATGATATACCCTATTATCCAACATGTAAACCTATGCCTTGTAGTATGATGTGATGAATGATACAAGTGTGTAAGAGGGGGGGACAGCGTGGATCAAAGTAGGAAGGAAGGAGATGGTGATAAGGTAGCACAAGATGAGTGGATGTTATGTACTTAAGGGTAATTTGGTAATTTTGAAATTCCCTTTTATATAAAATTAATTCAAAATTTCTCTCTCCTTCACCATTTCATTTTCCATCTATTTTTAAAGTTTTTACTCCTTCTTCCTAAGCTTTTCAAAGCTTGCCAATGGCTTCTTAGACTGAAATTAAAAAATCAATTTTTTGGCTTTTTTCTAAAAGCAAAAACATTAAAAGTTAGTATCTTTCTTCTCCACACTTCATCTCTTCCTAAAAAAGATCCAAAGACCTATTATAAAACCAAGGCCGAGCCTTATCTTGGCCTCTTTAGGTCTATAAAATTCCAATTTTATAAAGGAAATCTAAGATATGGTGTTGGTGGAGAGTTTGTGCTAGTTTTGGTTTGATTCGGTTGGTTTTTGGTGAGTAAATCTCACTTTAAAATCAAATTTTGAAACTTTTTTTTGGTACTAATAATTTGTTTCTAGTTGTTATTTTTGAAAGTGTTTTGCTTGTGTTTACGTATATGTGAATTAGTGGTAATGTTTATTGTAGTCTTGGAAATGAAATCAAGATGACAAGTAATGTTGAAAAACGATGATTTTTACTTAGTGAATGGATGTGTTTGCTTTTGTATATATGTTGTGCTTATGATGTGAATGTTGTATGTTGTTTGGAAGAATAGTACTTGAAGTTTTTTGTTGTGACATAGAGATTCCCTTGGTATAAAAACTTGTTTTACTTATGTAATAGGTATGCTTCTAAAAGGTTTTATAAATTTTCAAAACTATATTTTCGCTTTTCAAAACTTTATACAAAGTTTATAAAGTATTTATAATATGGGAGAGAGGAATTTTAAAGTTACTTTGCTTTGGAAAACTAGTTTAAAAGGTTATGGTATCCGTAGCGATAGTTGATAACGATGTGGTCCGAGAAAAGTTAATGTTTTCTAAATTTAATAAGTGTTTCTTTCTAAATGTTTTTGAAATCATTTTTAAATAACTAATTAGTACGAAGGTTAATTATTTTGTAATTAAGGGTAATTAGTAAATAAGTAATAATTAAGTAAAGTAATTAGTACTTAAGTATTAGTTAAGTAAGTTAATTAAAATTAACTTAATTAAAAGGTTTTAATTAATCGTTGATCAAGCAAAGAGTATTAAGTATTAATTTTTATTTAATCGGGTTTAATTAAACTTTTTTAGTTATAATTTAGTTAGATTTTTAATTATTTATTTAATTATTAATTAATTAGGGTTTAATTATTAGTTAGTTAATTAACAATTAACTAAGATTAATTATGATTTAATTATGAATTAATTATTATTACTTAAGATTTAATTAAGCTTTAAGTAATAATTAAGCTGAAATTAATCATTATTAATTAAAAGTTTATTTTAAACTCTATCAATTCCTTTTTAAAATTGCTTTCTTAAAGTAAATTAATTTGTAAACAAGGGATCTCTTGTCTGTTCTATTAAGTTAGTCTAATAAATATGAATCTTTTATAGATGACATCTGTTTAGCAGAATAAAATACCGTTCTGCTATCGTTTAATTAGATTAAATATAGATGACATCTATTTAGTAGAATAGATCACCACTCTGCTATAATTAAATTAAGTAGATTATTTGGGCACCCATTTGCAGAATAAATCCCCGTCTACTATTATATTAATTTGGACATTGAATTGTATGCCGGTAAATTAATATTGAATAAGAGATGTTCTTTATATGTGCATAGTTGTTATTTTCTTTTGTTTATATGCCCATGCTTAGGTTATGTGATGTTTGGATGGAAAATGACTCATGAAAAGTATTTATGAAATTGTCTGCATTGCGACTATTACTATATTGGCACTTCGAAATATGTTACACCTTTTAAAAGTTTTTGTTAAATCTTGTGCATGGATTTTGCAAAGATAAATAATTATTCCAAAAAATATGTGATTAAAGTTAATTAATTATTTAATAATGATATTTTAAAATTAATTAATCATTTTAAATAATGATAATTAAAGTTGATTAATTATTTAAATAATGATGCGATTAAGATTAATTAATCATTTTATTAATGATGTATTAAAATTAATTAATCATTTTAACTAATGATGTCTAAGGCTAATTAATTATTTAATTAATGATATATTAAAGTTAATTAATCATTTTTTAATGATGTTTTAAGATTAATCAATCGCTTTAATAATAATGTTTTAAAATTAATTAATCATTTGAATAATGATGTTTAAGATTAATAAATCATTTTAACAATAATGTTTAAGTGTTATATAATCATTTTAATAATGGTGTTTTAAAGTAAGTTAATCACTTCAATAATAATGATTAAAACTAATTAATCATTTTAAATAATGATGTTTTAAAGTAATTAATTCATGATAAAGTTAATTTATTATTTTGAATAAAGATGACCGAAGTAAATAATCATTGATTAAAGTTGATTAACCGTTTTGAATAATGATATTGAAGCAAATTAATCATGTTTTAAAGTTAATTAATCATTTTGATAGTGTTACTTAAAGTTAATATTTTTAATGTGAAACCCCAGCACAAGTTTGGTTTTTAAAAGTATAAAGGTTTGATTCGGTTATGGAAAAGAAGTTTACATAATCCGATATCGCTTATATAGAAAGGATTTAGTCATACTTTTAACACTGAACGTCAAGGCATGGACTTGTTTCTATCTCGAAGGTAAAAAATGTCGTCAAGGCAATGCCTAGAGGTAACACTACCTCAACTTTTCAGACTTCATTTTCAACCGAGGGATGTAGTTTGGAATCGATAAGTAACAATAAGAATATGAAATTTAGTTTTCATATACGATCATTTTAATTATCCCTGATAGTTTATTTATTAAGTATCAATTTAGCTTTCTTCATTGTGTATCGTCAATCTAAGACAATTTCTTGCTCATTTGAGCTTTGATATCCTTTATCGAAAATGACTAAAACCAAAGCACAAGTGAGGGCCAAGTTATGTGGGGTTGCTTCCATTAGGGTATTTTCAAATCTACTCTAAGTCGATTTTGGTTTGTCCGATAAGACGTTAAATACTCAAACACTCGGCAAAGATTCACGGGATCCGACTTGGAATTCCCGAGAGTAATCGTGGTTCTCAAGTATATTCTAGAGGTGTACTTTCGGTGAGGGGGAGTACCCCCTTAGTCATATATTGGAAATTTCCATTTTCCTTTCCTTTAATTCCAAATTTTTAAATTTTCCTCTTTCTTAATTGCATCGAGAAGTGTTGTGAGCATCTCGCGATGTTTAATTATTTGTATAAATTGTTGTGATTGGATGTTGTTATTGTAAGGGGAAACCCGTTCCGTCATTGGCGGTGTGGTCTCATATATTGTGTTTATTTCCACCCTTTTGTTTAGAATTTTTTCTCATACCAGACTTATTGTCTGACCCGAGTTGTTTGTTTTCCCTATACTCTCGGGTGCTCAATTATATTTAAGTAGTCCGAGAGTAGCAGGTTCCCTTTAGGTTTTTTGAAGGCGATGGACGAGCAGGAGGCTCCTTTATCTATCTAGTTATCTATTTCTGTTATATGTTTATGTATGTATATTTTGTATCAGAAAGTGTAAAGGCAGAATGTATAACGGCCTACTTTGATAGTTGTAGTACTTTTGTGTAACTCTGATAACACCCTGTTAGGAGCAACCTGATGCACTATATCATTGTTGTATTACATATGACCATTCCGATATGAGACATTTCTATACTTTTCTATTCAGTTCTGATCCGTTCTTTTATTTTACCCCACAATAACTCATCTTTTGGATGCTTGGGGTAATGACACATGAACATAGAGGTTGTGTTAAATGTCATTCTTAAGGGTCGGAAAGGTGGGTCGTCATAGCACATCTAAAACCCATGGGCATTATAGCTTATCTCCTAATGATATCATCTTGTGCTTAGCCTTAAATGATAGATTTTTTTTGATTCAATCAATACCTACAAAGCCATTCTTAATCATGTTATTTTATATATTTAAATCAAGAATTCATTTATCATCACGGCATCGTAGGCGTTATACCAGTTTTTGGTTTAACAATATGGTGTACCTAATTTGGTGTCATAAGCCGCTAGTTGGTCGGTACCAAAAGGCCATCGGAAGCCATCGAAAATCAAGAGGTTTTTTTTTATTTCACCGACCTTTCATCCCCAAATAACACATATATATCAATATATATCACAACTCAATTTCACGAATATGAATCATATATATAGCCCAAATCACATATAAAATATCAATAATAAAAGAAAATCAATATTTACAATAAACCAAACTCAAACAACCCACAATACTCTCAAACATCCAACAATATACGATAAACCAAATGCAAATAAGTCAACATGTAAAAATACATTCCAAAATGTATCAAACTTATCCAACAACAACCCAAAACAACTCAAACAACCTCACACATCCAACATCTCAAAGTGTATCAAACATATCAAATCACATCAACCTTACCCATCTCAAATAGTATATGTAACTCTCAAACACCATAGCAAAAAAGTCAAACTATCTCACCCATCTCAAAGTGTGTATATGTACAATGTCCCAATACAAACAGAAAAAATCATACCTATCAGTCCCGATCATCGCCTCTGAATCCCACTGATAAAGGAATGTGCCATGCTCTTGCATATACGCAGCAATGTGCTTGTCTAGAAACTGGGTCATCTCCATAGACTAACGCCCGTCTTGTTCCTCCAACCCAGCAATCCTAGCTCTCAACTTTGTAGCGTCTGCGTTGTCTTAAGCCTTTTTATAGTCGCTTTGCCTGCATCTAGCATGTAACATTGTTTAACAAAGTGTATGAGTTTTATATAGTGTGATTAATAAAATCAATATATTATATATTATATATAAATATATTATACATAATCATCACCTCTTGGTTCCCGTAATCATAATGTCTATTCCATATGGTTGGCTCCGTGATGGCGTTAAAGATTTGTCCTCCTCATCAGTGGTCAGCTCTTTCTGTCCCATATGCAGTTTATCTCGTTCTTGCATGAATTTTTCATGCAATTCCAAAAAAAATTACAATTAAAATTCATACTATATTATTTTATTATTTATAACTTATTATTTAAAGTGATTATTGATGACTTATACTTAAAATATGTTTATCATGGCCTGTTGTGATTTTGAATCATATCATGTGTATATTACTATGTCATCTTCGTTTTCATGCTCGATGGCATGAGTATGAGCAAATACGTCCATATAGGAGTTGGGATGACCACGCTTTCTTTCCTGAAATAATTATTATGTATTATTATTGCATATATATAATTATACAATGTGATAACTATTTATAATCGCAATTATAAATTTACCAACTCTTAACGGTAACATTGGAATGACTTCCCCTTTGTTCCATATATCGTATATAAGTGCATGTACATAGGGAACAAAAAGGAAGTGCTATCAAAATTTTGTGAACTATTTAAGATGAAATGATTTACAAAATGTAATTACTTTATTATGTTTGTAACTTGATCAATACAGGAACAAATCCAACAAATATTGTATCAGATGAATAGTAATGTTCATTTTGTAATAAATACGGATATCTATATAATAATCATACACAATACTTGTCAGAAGAAGCAAGAAACTCTCTCAAGATTTAAAAATAAATAAAGAACATTATACACTAATTTTTTTATTACATTATACATTTTAATGTTTTATTAATTATATAATATACTAGCATTATACACTAATTTTATTTATACTAACGTTTTATTAATTATATAATATATTGTTCTTTTTACCTCCCTTATAAAGTCTTGTATATTTTCAATTTTGACAAATTATGAATATATTATTATATTTACAAAAATAAAGTACATTATACGCTTATTTTTTTATATAAACATTATACAAACTAATCCATTATTTGAATTCGAAATAATTGAAAAGTAAATAAAAATTATTTTTTTCAACGTTTAGCTAAGACTAGTTTGAATTTATACACTAATTTGTATATTTTACCATATACCACACACATGTAAAATAGATTAATATATAATTAAGGGTATAAACTAATTAAGGGTTATGTAAATAAATTATTTTTGTTAACATTTTAACTAACACATACAATAATTAACACTAAATTATGTTACACTAATAATCGCATGCACTAATCAACCCAAATTAGCCCTATTTATACTTTTATTTTCAGATCTAAACAAAAATAATCGTAATTAACATATCTCAATCAATCAATATACAATTGTAAACAATTATTGGGCCATTATCAACAAATTAACACTAATTTCACTATAATTCAGATTAATGAGGAAGAATATACCTGATTTTTGTTGAATTAAAGGTGTAGAGAGGTGGAGATTGCAGGTTGGTGAAGATTCCAAAGGATGGAAATGAGGTGAGTGGCTTGCGATGGAGGTGGTTGAATTTAGGGGAGAAATTAGGTTTTAGGGTGATGGAGTCATCGAAGGCCGTTGGAAACCTCCATCGAAAATAATCCATTTCTATAAGTGTTAGGCATGGTAGAGGATATCTAGAGAAGGGTTCACTTCAGGTTTGATGTATTAAGGGGCTATTATAAGGTCTGCCACTTTCATAAAGAAGTGTTAAGTGACCTAATGAGATTCCATGCAATGTCTGCTAAATTATATTAGAGAGGAGTCTGCCTTGGGATAGGTACTAAATGATTAGCACTGCCAAGAATAAGGTATTAAATGGTCATAGTCCGCCTAGTTTCCATTAAAGAGATATTAAGTGACTTGGGTACTATTTGTTACATTGTTAAGACATTAATTGACGATAGACGCGTGGGACTGGGAATGGCCTTTGGCCTATAGTTGAAGATGGGTTATTGGGTTAAAAAGATAATGGTTATAGAATTAGACTGGAAAAGCCTCAAGGCTTGTGATTGGAAAACTCATAATATAGTTAGGGTATGTAAGATATATTCTATTTAAATTATACTGTCCAAGTACTATTATAGAAAGGCTCAAGTTTTTTATTCACCAGACATTGTTGTCCGGACTCCCTCCTCATTATAACATAGGTTAGAGAAGATGATGCAGATTGCAAAGACGAAGGCAATGAGGAGATTTGTGGCAGTTATCTATTTATCTACCCATATTGTTTATATATTTATGATGTACCAACTTAGACATGATGTATTTTAATATTGAACTACGGATATTTGGGGTCGTTGCGTGGGATTGTGTTGTATGTTTTGGACGTTTGAGTTTTTTATAAAATGGATACTGTTTTGGATATTATAGTTTATTCTTCCACTATGAGATTCTGAATGTGTAGATAGATAGCTCTGTATATTGTTCTTTATATCAATTTACCAACCAACTTTGGAATGGGTCTATGGTTCAATGGGTCTTTTCTGGGTGGAAAATAGGCCCGTTTCGAGGCGGTTTGTTACATTTATATCAAAACTTAGGTTACCGATCAATGAGGATATGTATATGTATAAGTAGCATACTTTTTATTTTTGCATATAATTTTCAAAAACCAACTGCATATAAATATTTATATACACAAACATTTATTTTGAACATATGCATAACTCTATAAGTTTTGACCATTGAAGTAGTTGCAACCATATCCGAAAGGATGGATGATGCGACTATGAGTTGGAAAAAATTAAAATAGATTTAAATTATGCTCCTACCCTAATTACTCCATGCGACGGAGGTCGTATCGTAAGGAGTGGACTAAAAAGAGCATGACCGTGACATATAGAAGCATCTCAGAAACTGAATAGTACTTAACTCCTTTGTTGGGCCTAGACTGCCTTGTGATTTTTTATTTTGATGGATTGCCAATTGAAGACATATATTTCATCCAGATAAATGAGAGATAAGAACATATATGTTGTATAAGCATCTAGAAGTAAGGATTGATAGGAGTAAAGCAAGATGTGAAGAAGGAGTGGAGCCACCCACAAGAAGGTGTACGTTAATTACCACAAGAGGATAATAAGATTTTTACGAAGATTGAGTAGGGAAGAAGGAAATTTCAATAGAAAGGATAATTAAAGTCAATTTCTAAATCTAACCTCATGAGAAAGAATTTGATAAAATGTTTTTCAAAAATTCCTTGACATCTTTTGAATGGAATTTCAAAGGATTTATTGGGAAGTTGTTGTTTTGAAGAAGTAAGGAAATTCAAAAATTCATAATTTAAAATTTTTATTGATTCGAAAGTTTCTGATTAAAAAAATTTTGGTAGAAAGGGATTTTCATTTTTGAAATTCTTAGTTTAAAAATTAGTTGAGTCAAAAAGATTTCGGTTAATGATTTTCGATAAAGGGATTTTTCGATTTTGAAATAAATGTAAAATCGAGCGTACATTGGACTCGATGATTTTTCTTATTTCATAAATTTGGAAGTTCTTCTTTTAAAATTCTTTTTGAAAAGGGGAATAAATGAAAATGAAACTTGACTAAAATGAGGGAAAGAGAATAGATGGGTAAGAATGCCAATTAATGTATGTACGAGGAACATTCTAGTGTAAGGAAATGCAAAGAATAATAACTAAAATAGATTTATATAAAGAAAATCCTAAATAGATAAAGTAGTAGGCGAACACATTGCAATGAGTCAACATTGGGAAATTTAAATAGTAATAACATTAGTAATTTATAAAAAATAGGATTAGTAATCTAGTTAGAAATAGTAAATGAGAGAAGTAATAGGAATAGGATAGGAAAATGGTAGAATAGAAGTTATCCTTCTCTAGTCCACTTTTCATTGTTTAAAGTTATAGAAGAGTTTTTGAATTAAAATGATTAATTGGCAAGATAATTGCATTTTTGAATGTTTTAAGTTAAAAATTCTACTTTTAAAGAAGTAACTCTTTGAGGTAGAAAGTCTTTGAGAAAGGAAATTTGCTAAGAAATTTTTGAATTTTTGAGGAGAAATCAGGGGTTTCTAAGTTTATATTTTCAAAGGTAAAGGTTTCAGTTAGGTAATTCGTAATTGTGAAATTTTAGTTTTATAAAGAATGGTGAGGACTAAACCAAGTTTTTTATACGGAACAGATAGAGATCACTACCTAGGTAAGACAGGGTAAAGGTTTTAGGATACGAATAAAATAAGAATAGTATGTACAACTTATTTTGGAAATTTGAAATCAATCTCAAATATTTATTCGTAGAATGTTGGTAAAGTTGTAAAGATATTCTAAATCTATAATTTGACTGTAAATTAGATTGCTCTAGTTGCCTTGGAAAGTGAAAAACTACGTTTTGATTTATTTGGAACGGGTTCCGTGAAATTTCCAAAATTATCCAATTCCAAAATATTTATAAAATGCATCATTTGAATTAACAAGAGATATACAAAAAAGGGAAAGAGATGTGTAAGATATGGATATTCTTTTCCGTAGTTTATCCTGCCTATTTCAATAAAAGAAAAAAAATCCTTATAATTTCAAAAGAAGCAAAGATCTCACTTTTGTTTAATTCATAAAAAGTTAAAATGGTAATCCTTTTTAAAAGGGCGGCTCTGATAAATTAAAACGTAGCTAGAGATGTTCTAGTTTAGAAATTAATTGTTAGAACTATAAATAATATATACGTATAATCGCGCTTAATGTTCAAAAATCAAAATATATAAATATCATAATTTATAACGATATTTGTATTAGTTATTTACAGTGTAGTAATTATAGGACTAGAATTTATGGACATTAATTACAAATTTAATGGACAATAAATTTGTAACTAAAAAGAGTAAAAAAAAGGAATTAAATGGGGACTGATCAGATAATTTAATGCGGCATCAATGAGGATACACAAGTTATCCCATAATCGGGTATGTTAACTGAAGCAATAGATGAACTGAGTTTATTAGAAACCAAAAAGGAGAATTAAAGAAGGTGGGTGATAGTGGAATGACATACTAGGAATGTCTATCTTAATTTATTAAGGAGTGTCAAGACCATAACCTCATTAATACTAGTTGATGATGCATGACATATTCCAACAAATTTCCTTCTAGAGTTTTTGGTTTGTGATTGCTTGTTGTCCCCCTTAGGTTATTGGAAAAGCGTACGATATGGTATAAGATACGTTCCAGTTTTATCATTTGGTTGATTTTATGAATGGAATTAGACCGCTGGATAAATATATACATATTGAGAAACATCATAAATAAAGAAATTTTATAAGGACACTTAATTAGCAACAAATTATAGGTAAGACTGGAAGTTAATGAGAAAATTAGATTAGTTACCGGGAATAAAGAATAGTTTAATCCCAAAAACTTTAGGATTTTTGGAAAAATAAATTTTAGCTTGAAGAGTGTCACCATTTAAGAATGATCATTCACCCAAGAGGATATAAGATGTATAGGAATATGTAGAGAATTTCTATTGGCCAGAGATGAAGAAGCTGGTAGCAGAGTCTGTTTCCAAATGTTTGACGTGTCAAAGGATAAACGCTGAGAAAGGGAAGCCTGATGGATTTTTATTGACATTGAAGATTATGACTTGGAAATGGAAGCATATACTAATGGACTTCATAGATGGGTTGTCTAGAAACTAGAGAGGCAATGAAGCAATTTGGGTCATAGTGGATAGACTCGGTAAAAGCACCCATTTTATTCCCGTTAGAAGCAATAGGACTGCATCATCTTTAGCACAAATTTACATCAAGGGGATGGTTCGACTTCATGGAATTACTATTAGCATTGTTAGTGATAGAGACCCCTTATTTACTAGCAAATGTTGAGGAGTTTGCTAATAGTTTTAGGAACTTTGTTGAATCTTAGCACTGCGTACCACCCATAAATCGATGGTCGGACTGAACGGACGAACATGATTTTTGGAGGACTTGTTAAGAGCTTGCATCATGGAATTGGAGGACATTTAGAGCAGCACTTATCTTTAGTAGAATTCACGCCTAATAATAGTCATCAAGCGACAATTGGCATGACACTCTTTAAGCGTGTACGGAAGGCCATGTGAATAGCCAAATTATCAGTGGAAAACCAATTCTACTTGGACCGAATTTAATTTGAGAGACTTCAAAAAAGGTATAACTGATTAGACAGCGAATGAAGGCCACACAAGATTATCAAAAGTTATATGCAAATAGGCGAAGGAAGGGATTAAAGTTTGAGGTAGGAGGCATGGTGTTTGTTAAAGTTTCCTCTCTTAGGAAGGTCATGAGATTTGAAAAATCGAGAAAGTTGGCACCGAGATATGTTGGGCCTTCCCGAATTTTGGAAATAATAGGAAGAATTTCACATTGTGTGGAACTACCAGATAAGTTGGCAGGAGTCCATGACGTTTTTAACATTTCACACTTGAGTATATGCCTTCATAGCACAACCACCATCGTAGAGCCTGATCAATTAGGAGACATTGAGATGAAGCCGATAGCGTTATGGAATACGGAACTAAGAAGTTTTGCAACAAAAAAATTAGGTTGGTTTGAGTACAATAGGGAAATATTTCGATGGAAAGCACATGAGAAACTGAAGAGAAGAGGAGAATTTCCTCCTGAGCTTTTCATTGGTAAACTTTCTCTCTTCAAAATTATTTTTTGGTTGCATCATGATTGCCAGATTGAATGGTAGGATATGGTCGCCACACTTTTCATTGTCACTTTTGCACTCATATAGAAAAGTATTACATATCTAAGATGTTTCCTTACATGCCTATATGTCACGATACTTGTATACACGCTAGAATTGAACTCACCTATAGTACATATGCACATATAATCACATTGCACTTTTGGTTGAATAGATGGTTGTGTAGATAACTTGATTGTACAACATGGATGCTTAGTGCATGTTACGCTGTCCGTCCCTTAGAAATTTCGGGGATGAAATCTTTTTTAAGGGATGAGAATGTAACAACCCATACAAATTAATAAGAATTTAATAAATTAAATAAGATAAGGCTAAAAATGAAAATTTCGTAAATGTCAAAGTTTGATGACAGTTGTGTCGTTGCGTTCGTGGCAATGTTATGATCAATTTCATATATAAAGTTTTAAAACGGAGTTTAAACGAAAAGGATGTTAACTTTTGAATTTTTTGGATACAAATTAATTTAAATGGAATTCAAATTCAAAATAAATAATTAATGCTAAAGTTTGAAATTCAAAAGTTAACGGTAGTTAGACATGGGGATTAAGTAAATGTTAATGTTAAATATTAATTAAGGAATAAAATATATTATCCACGGCAACAAAATAAAAAATCCCACATTACATTAACCGGTCAACCGCTACATATGACCAATCGATCGCCTTGGGCTAGCGATCAACCGCCTAGGTAGGAGTGATTGATCGGTGGTCGTCGCGATGGCTAGGGTTTTTCACACCACAAATGGTTCGAATTTTATTATTACAAACCAATTTAAATCCGACTATTTTGGTGCTCTCTATAAACAAAAGCCTAGCCCCCTCACTTTTATGCACAAATTATTTTAGGAACTAAGGAAGTTTTGTCGGTCTCTCTCTTCAAAGATTCGGAAAATCCTTTAGGGTTTCGAGTAAAAAAATTTAGGTGTTTATTATTCAATTTCTTATATCGTTCTCTACCAATCTCTAAATTTCTAAATCTAATTCATATATAATTCTCTTGTTGTATATTTCTAAAAGGAGAGATTATAAGAGATTGAAGTAGGTGTAAACAAATCCAAAAAGGAAAGAGCTAAGGATTTTTATGAGTGAAAATCTTAGTCTTTCGTATTTTGTTATGTATAGTATAACTTTGATTTGATATAGGCTTGGGAAATTTTGTTTACGAAAACATCAAATTAAAACTCTAGAATTTCCCTAAAGATAAGTTTTAATTCTTAAGCTAGAATCCCACTTATTCTATATTAAAACAGTGGAATTGTGTAGTTGTAGTAATTTTAATGTTTTATATTCTATTCCACTTCTTATCTTTTTCTTTGAATCTGATTAAGGGTTTTTAAAAGAAATAGATTAAGAAATAGTGTGTAAGGTATGTTGTACTACCCATTTCTGTAATTTAATAGAAATTCCCTTTTTCATTCTTATATGCAAAAGTTGAATAGAGCATAAAAGGATTTGAATTGCAAATTCTATTAATGTTGATTCTACTATTCTAATATAAAATAAGTTTGGTATGGAATCTATGGATTGATAATATTGGATATAGCCAACAGGGTTGGCGCAGTTGGTTGATAGTCCGGACTGCGTGATCGAATGTCACGGTTCGAGCCCCGAAACTGACAACCCTGTAACAAGTACCCGAAGTATGTGTTTGGCATGCACATACTTCTCTAGAGTTTACAAGCGAAGCTTGGTTCTCTAGGTAATTCAAAAAAAAAATATTGGATATATGGTATATGTTGTTGATATGGAATTGGACTTGTATAAATTTAAAATTTTGACATTTAAACTATTATTTTAGGGCATAATCTTCGCATGCTTAGAAATATTGTAGGCGTGTGTATGTATGTTAGTTTATAAATAACATATAATTAATAGGGTATTGATTGCGCAGTGAATAGGTTTTTAATTACTGTTAAATCCCTCTTAAGAAAGAAATTTACAATTAAGGCAAAATAAGGGTTTTTCCTTATAAGGCCTTAATAGGGAATGCGGCGAATTGTATGATAGTATGTTAAATGAGAGTAGATTAAGACTAAGTTATAGGGATGTGAGATCAGTTTAAAGTACACGGAAGTCTATCCTGCTAATCTGGCTATTAGCAGTGTGACTTTGGGGTTGATGTGAGATATTACCTATAATAAGTATCCATTGAGAACACAAAGTAAGTCCCAAATTTTATAGGGTAAACCTGTCCAGCTAATCTGGCTACAGGTATCTACGAATAGTCGGACTAATGTGAGGCATCATAGGTTGGATTACGAGTCATAATATGAAGGTAGTAAGTGGCCAATTGAGGGCCCGCCTCCTCCCTATTTAAAAAGTATTAAATGGTCGGGGTTAGCGGTTAGGCACGGTAGAAGATATCTCGAGAAGATTTGACTTCAAGTTTGAGGTATTAAGTAGCTATTATAGGGTCCGCTCTTCTGTAAAGAAGTATTAAGTGGCTTGATGAGATTCCGTGCAATGTCAGCTAGATAGTATCAGAGCGAAATCCACCTTGGAATAGGTAATAAATAACTGGGACCTGCCTAGAATGAGGTATTAAATGGTTAGAGAGTGCCTAGTTCCCATCAAAGAGGTATTAAGTGACTTTGGTACCATCTCTTTCATTGGTAGGACATTATTGACGATAGATGCATGGGACTGGGAATGACCTTTGGCCTACAGTTGAAGATGGGTAATTGGGTTAAAAGGGTAATGGTTATTGAATTGGACTGGAAAAGCCTTAGGGTTTGTAGTTGGAAAACTCATGATATAGTTAGGACGCGTAAGGCGTATTTTTATTTAAATTATACTACCCAAGTACTATTATAAAAAGGCTCGAGATTTTTATCCACCGGACATTGTTGTTCTGACTCCTTCCTCATTGCAACATAGGTTAGAGAAGATAATGCAGATTACAAAGACGAAGGCAATGAGCGGACTTGTTCAGTTATCTATTTATCTACCCATGTTGTTTTTATATTTCTGATGTACCCATTTAAACATAATGTATTTTGATATTGACTTACGGATAGTTGGCATTGTTATGTGGGACTGTGTTGTATATTTTTTATATCTGAGTTTTAATAAAATGGGTATTATTTTTGATATTATATTTTATCCTTCCGTTATAAAATTTGAATGTGTAGGTACTATGTATTTTTCCTTGTATCAATTTTACCAACCAACAACCAGCTTTGGAATGGGTCTAAGGTTCGATGGGTCTTTTCTAGATCGAAAAGTAGGCATGTTTCGAGGCGGGTTGTTACAGTGCAGGTATCCATGACTTCATGCGGTCTGCTTAAACTATGGGAGTCATGCTTCCCTAACTCCTCGGAAGACTTACTGGCCCTGGCTTTCTTTGGATAGTTTGGATGGAGAGAAATAATCATTGCTTCAATTTCAAAATGCACCCCTAGTTAATTGTGGCTTACAAAAATATATAGCTATATAATGTTTTGACAGGTTCAGCTCAGAGTACTCTTCAGTTTTTCCTCCCCAACGATGAGCAACAATTATGGAAAGTAGCGATCTCTGGTGATGGCGTTCACTACTTTGCTAGTGACTATAGCTACTATGTTGCTTTACTTTTTAAATAAGGTTAATATTTTGGGCGAATGTATTACACTATGGTAAGTCTTGAACTATGTTGATGTATATATATAACTACTACTATTATCGCTACCGACTAGGCTTGTTAGTGAGTATTTTACTATGTTTATGCATCATATGGTTGTGCGGCTTCATGCCGCATCTCCTTCTCATCAAAAAATATCATTCAATCATATACGTGATTATTCATTCAACATGCATGATAGACAATCAATCAAAATTTGGATCTACATCAAATTCGAACTAAACACATCAAAATATAAAGAGATGTATGCATATCGTTCACCTCTGATCTTGTTAAAGTGTTGAGATTTGCCTTCACTTCTTTTTCCCTAACTTTTTTTCTTCTTCTTAGCTGAAAATAGTGATTAATGGTGTCCAGCCTCTTCTTGGTGTTTTTAGTTTGGTAAATGTAAATGAAATGAAATGAACAAAGGAAATGGGGAGAGGGTGGTATATCTTCTCTTCCTCTTTTACCTAATTACACTCGTATTTATGTTTTAGTTACTTTAAATCATTATCTTCATTACATTTTCTTAAGGCCAACTCATATTAACTAATTAATTAATTTAGTAAATCGAACATTTTTAACTTTTCATTTAATTATTCCATGATTAAATATTTAAATTGTGCGCTATATATACATGTGTGTGTATGGATGCTACAAACACTCTTAATATTTTTAACTTTAACGTGACCAGTGCTAGTTTTTACTGTGATTACTACTAGTAATATCATACTTCAACATGTCAAAATCTATATAATTTTACTAAAATCTATCTTCTATATTAGTTGTTGGTATTTATGGTTTAAAAGAAATCAAAAAATGTTCCACGATGGTGATATTTCATCTGATATCCTGATTTACGACATTGCCTTTGAATTTATAATTTGGTTGCAAATAGTAGCTATAAGTTAGTCAAAAACGTTCTCTTTAAGGAATATCCTATAAGTAACAAGTGTTTATAATAAAGCAATATAGGCTTAAGCGTAGACTTGTTCGACACTTTTAATGCTAATGCTTCAAACATTTTACTTTTAATTGAAAACTAATTTCTTTTTCTTTTTTTGATTTCATTTTACCTTTCTCACACATATATGTATACAAACGTCTTTTTAAAAATAAAAATAAAAATTTGATGTATACAAATATCTTATATATGTGTGGTGTGTGTGTTTATATGTATGTATATGTACATGATGATCTTGCTTTTTTTGAGTTTTTTCCAGTTTTAGATCACCTAGGATTGTATCGCTTTTGATATAACATTACTGTGGATTGATTGGTTGATGTTGGATTGATGCTATTGTCTACCTATTGATGACCCACGACGGCTTCGTCGTAGACCTTGTAGTTGGTGAGGCAGTGATGCTTTTGACTTGCTTCCTTTGATCTACTACGATGCCTCATTTTGTGTGAACGAATATGTTATCGGACTATTTGGCATTTCCGTGGACGATATAGTTTTGAAACACTAATCTCTAGTGAATTTTTGTGGTGTTAGTTTGATCATTTTTTTTTTTTTGTCTTGTATATTTTGGTTTTAATTTTTCCTGTTAGTATCTTAACTTTTACTCTAGTTAATAGGTTAGAGAGGGCAATTTCCTTTCTTGAATTTTTTTGCTACCTGCAAGATTTGTTGGCAACTGTTTTGAACAAAATTACACAGCTTTTATTGCCAAATATAACGGCAGTGCTATTATGAGGTATGGTGCCTAGGTGTACATCCATCGACATGTCACTTTAAATACTAGCTAATCTCACTGACCACTTATGACACTTATGAAAAAGATGAACGAAAAGCTAAGAGCAACCTAGAAAGGATATCTTCTTAAAGGTTTCCTAATTGTTCACATATACTCAAAATTGCACCAATTGGGACAATGTTTAATCATACGCTCAACGGCGCCGTCATTTTATTCTTTCTAAAACACTGCAGCAAAACTTATATGTACGAGTCGGTATTTGCAAACAAATATCGTGTAACCAAAATGACAAATAATCAAATCAAAACAAAAAATATTGTTTAGAACACCACTATACGTGACATATGCGTCATCACATAGAAGCTAACAGCCCAAATACAATTATGCAGTCTTATTAACTAGCAAAGAAGTAATAAATCATAAGAAAATAATTCATCAACAATTTCTTTACACGGCATAAGATATACGAACAATATGAGAAATAACATCCTTAAGATTGGACGTGTGAGATATCAGCAATTTCTTTATTTCATCAGAATCAGTTTTTGCAATGGCATTGTTCATCACATCCAATCCTTTCTGCAACTGTTCCACTCCTTCGCAAAATTCATCCGGAAGCTTTCTTTTCTTTTTATTAGCACACTCTTTATCTTTATCAACGATTTTCATATTTTCAGCTTCAGAATTGTCAGCAACCATCTTATTTTGGGTAGCAGTACTCAGTTTCTTTAACTCAATGCCTTCTAATACAAGATTTTTGCAGAAACTTGTTTCTTTTAATGCTGATTCTTTTTCAAGATATGCTTTGAACTCTGCCATGAAGTTACTCTCATTTGCTTCTTTCCCAGTTAAAACATCGAAAGATAAAGCTGCATCATCAGGGATAAATCTCCATAACTCAGTACATGATGTGCAAGCGGCAAAAGTTGCAAATGCAGAGATTGCTAGATGACTAAAAGCCCAGTGCTTTTCTTTGAGCAATACATGATAAAGGCCCAAAATTGCTGAATATAGGTCGCTGCTTTCTGATATTTCTAAATGGCTGAGACTGGCCATGAAAGAAGCTAGAGAAGGTTTGCATTGGTATATTGATGAAGAATTAGAGTTTGAAACAAAAAATTTCTGAAGCTCCAGGATTAGTTCTTTTAATTCATTGGAGATCTGTAACTGCTTCAGGGTTGAAATTATGTCTAGGGTAGCGGAAAGAATTTTCAAATATCGATCTTTAATCCCATCTGTTGCGTTGCTGAATCCATGAATGAGAGCAACAGAAAACTTTAGTATCTTTGGAACATCTTTGTACTCAATAATGCCAGAGCTCTCCATCTTGCTGAAAAAAGGAGAAAAAATAAATAAATATTTATTAAATCTGACCTTTAGTTCATATATAATGCTTAGTTACTTGCTATTCGCATTTACTCGTTAAAATAATATAAAACAAAAGCCTACTAACTAAAACTTGAAGTGGCATGAATTTTGGAGAGTTTATTTCGTAAACCAATAGCTGACTGCATATTTTTCAACAGGTATGTAACAAAATCCCCCAAAAAAATTCTTTCCATTTATTTATATTATTCCTTTTGAAGTCTGAAAACTTGTTTCCTATTAACACATGTAAAAATGAACTTTACATTGACAAATAAAACAATAATTGATTTGGCTGATGCTAAGAACTTGTATTTTACCTCAAACAAGTGCAATTAAGTGGGCAAATGTCAACAACGAAAACTCATTTCGCACAAAATAAATCAAACGAAAACTCATTTCGCACAAAATAAATCATTCTTATAATATAAAACGACCATCTGCCAACAATTGAAAGAGTAAGAATAAAAAATTAGAACTGGCAAGCAAGTAGTTAAATTTGTTAGCAGCGTAGAGTAAAGGAGGATGGAGAAATCATAGCCCAATCATAATTTAATGCCTCTTCTCAATTTTATTCAACTTATTTTTACTATTTGTACAAAAGTTGAAGAACACTTACTATTCTCATTCTCCCTCTTTGAGATTAGTTGCATCAATTCCGATAGTGATTTGATCGAGTCAGGGACACAAGTGGGGGTATTTGAGCGAGAAGTAGTAAATATACTTGTAAAACAGTTAAACAGGCAATATTAAAAGTTGGACATAGAATTTGCTTACTAGTATCGCAAGGCTGACGATAGAACAAGAACAGGCAATCCAATCAAATCTGAAGAGGTGGCAGCACCATTTAATCTGACCTCTTTGAAATTAGTTTCCACAAAGCCATAAAACTCATTGACAATTTCCTGAATAGCCATTTTTTTTAGGTTGCTGGATAATGAAACCAATGGAAATCCCTCCAATAGCAATGCAACAAGCAAGACAGAAGACAAACAAGAACTTACATCGCTTGTAATAGACTTATAGACTTGATCCACAAATGAAGATGACATGCCAGTTAAAATATAGCATATTGATTTTGCCATTTTTCGAAAAGGAGAATGTGGTGATATTTTTGGTTCTAATGATGCCATATTCTTGAATAATTTGCATAACCTATCCAGAATATAATTGATCACTTCTATTTCAGCATGACGAGTGTAAAAATACCATAACTCTCTGATTATGTGGAGACAAAGAAAATGAGAATGGAAAAGGTTGTCGAATAGAAACATTTCAACTGCAATCCATGACATTTCATTGGATGAGGCAACTATTAGGAAAGTCTTCAAGGAGTTTAAAACACATGATAATATGGATGCCCAAGTAATTCCAGGGGAGGGTGAAGTGCAAAGAACAGGCAATGGAGAACAAAGAACAGAAGAGTACACAGTTTCATGCATTAAAGCATTCATAAATATACCGAGTTTCTTTGATATCTCATGTATCATTTCATCTTTTAAAGAAGACGAAGATTTAAGAAGATTTACAAACAGAACGACGCGGCCAAGCAGTAAAAGATCACTATTTGGCATATCAACACAATCAATTGAGAAAATGTCCGTCAATGTGTTTGTATAATTATCACAATCTATTTCCATCAGGGAAGAGTCCATGGTGAATGCAAATAACCAATCAAGCGTCTGTTTTTTGCATTCAAAACTTATTTCAGCCGAATTTAATAAGGTATGCATAAGAAGAAAGGAGGTTGGCTCGATGAACTCGATTAATGATTCACTTGCAGCTTTGAGGTTAAGTTCTTTACTTAACAGTGCACCGAAGGATGAAATCAACAGCACACACCTAGATAGCTCCTTGAACATATTAACAGCTATACATGGAAATTCAGAAGAGATTCTAACAGCGTTGATCATGTAAAACTTCACTGGCAAAAATGCTCTTTTGGCCTCAGAAACTGTTAATGGTTCTTTAATTGCTGCCCAGTTTCCAGAAGCAGTACTAAGAGACTCGATGGCTAGTGAAATGAGAGTTAATATTATATCTCCTATATTTACTCTTTCAGCTAAAACTGCTTTGTCAAGCTGAAGCAAATATACAACACCTTTCCATGATACATTTAGCATGGACACTAGATTCCCTCCGCCAGTAGCAGCGAAAATTCCAAGTTCATATAATGTTACTATGGCAGTCGCTGTTATGGATACAATATGAGTATAATAATCCACTACACAATCTTCATGTGATTCTTTTCCAATATCAAATTTTCCTTTTGGTTTCTGATTAACAGTTTGAAAGTATGCTCTACAAAACTTCACTACAGAATCAAGTGCCACTTGCGTCAATTTAAGTACTTCAGAAGAATAGGATTGAAATCTCTGCAGAAAAATATTACCTCGAATGAAGAATGTGATGAAGATGGTTCCAGTGATTGCATTGCACCATTTCCAACAATTATACTATTCAACTTTAGTAATGTACTATCTACATAACAAAAACTACCTTGGCATTACAGACTGAAGCCTTTGTCAGCTTCAGAAGCTCAAATATGAAACTTTTGATGCCAGTCATCACAATCTCATCCCCTAAAATTGGAGAGTGTATTAAGAGAGAAAGGCTGTTTGATGAGAAAGTCAAAGTATCCAAAATTAACTGCATGGAAGAACTATTAGTTAAGATTGGAAACACATTTGATGACTTGAATAGTTAAAATATGCATGCTATGCAGAAATGCGGTATAGAATAAACCATCAATATAAGATGAGGCATCAAAGTTACTGGCAGACTAAATAGAAAAGAAGACGCAAAAAATGATAAGAGAAGGTACAATGACTACAACAAACTTGTGGAAGAAATAGGGAAACAGACTGTTGCAGGAAAATAATAATCAAGAAAGGAGATTTCACCTGAAAGAAGTGTTTAGAATGCTCTATGTCTATTGCCTCTTCAGTTGATATAAATTTTGTTCGGAGATGTTTTCTGCACCACATGTTTGCCTACCACATGATACTAAATTCATCATTAGGCTTTCACAAAAGGAGACATGCCATATATGGCATAGTGATAAAAGGTTTGTTTTTATACCTTAGTCCCAAGTGCCAAAAAATGGTTCAGACGGTTGGAAATATCAGATTCTAAATACTTCGAAGCTACAGAGAGAATCGCTTTATTTAGCATGCAACAAGGTATAGATATGCTTGTGGAGTCTTCCCAAAATGTCCAACCGCTTGTTAAGGTACCAATATCACAATGCCTTGTCTTTGATATTACAATGATCTTATCTTCATTTTAAGATTATATTTCAATCGTGATCGTAGCAGCACTTGCTAATTGTGGTCTTGTAGAATGGTGACCAATGGTTACGTACTTACTCGGTTCAGGTTCAATGGAGTTCATATATTTTAAATTGGTACATGTTACATACACCATTAACCTCACCAGCACACAAAATGCTTGTAAAGAATACTTCGATATTAGGATACACACTGTGAGAAACAGATAATTGATGTTGTAGTACATAATGCTTTTATGTGAAGCATAAAAATCTTTAGAGCGATCACAGTATGTGAAACTTTCTAGAGCCTTCGCAATAACTACCACATGTTGTTGTTGTTGTTGTTGTTGTTGTTGTTGTTGTTGTTATTTGAAATAAAAGAAAAAAATATCATTCAACGCAACTTAATGAAACAAGATCATCATAATTTGCACTGTGTTAGTTTGATACATTTATCTTATAATGCATTTTTTTTATATAACTTTTTATAGAAACCACAGAAGACTATAGTTCTAATATGTGCACTTAAAGCGTTTAGCGGTTCTATAGCGGTTGAGGTGCAAAAAGTTATAGCAAGATATAGCAGAGATGAAAAAAGCTTCATTAGATATAAAACCAAATATTTAAAGTTAATTTATTCTTATTCTCACAGTATTTGTGTAGAAAAAAACTATTATTTAATCTTATATAACAAAACCGAAGAATGTCTAAACTAGATTTGGTGACTACAAAATATTTCTAACTTATATTGGCACTTATGCCTTAAAATTAAGAATTTACCATAACTTTGTTAATTTCTTTTAAAAGAGAATTAATCAAATCAACATTTGCATTAACGTTACTAAAGCGGGTGCTAAAGAACCTTGATTTAGCGGACATAGCGGAAAATAGCAAAGCTTAAATCGGATCTACTGTTTAATAGCGCTATATTGAAATAGTGTAGCGGTCGAAGAGAGCTATGAGCTATAGCTGGATTTTGTAAATACGAATACATTTAAAAGGGAAAATGTCGTATCATTGTATGAATGTACAAGTTATTTGAAAACAATCATTGTTTGAGGTTTTGGTCGGGATCCAGACATTCCGGCCAATCCGGATCGGTATCGAGGGGTGGCAGTCCGAGTTTTATCCTAAATTTCGGTTTCGGCAGAAATGCAGGAAAAGCTGATTTTTTTTAATGCATGGAAGAGATAGATTAGACAGCGATAATGAGCAAAAAAACGAAAAGCCATTAGTATT
This sequence comes from Allium cepa, assembly GCA_030765085.1. Classification (NCBI taxonomy): domain Eukaryota; kingdom Viridiplantae; phylum Streptophyta; class Magnoliopsida; order Asparagales; family Amaryllidaceae; genus Allium; species Allium cepa. The sequence goes on along the minus strand of CM060929.1, from coordinate 872,665,444 downwards.
TGCGGCAATAGGAAGAAGAGGGAAAAAAAGAACAGAAAAATAGAGATAAAGGAAGAAAAAAGCAAAAAAGGAGGAAAAACAGAAAAAAAAGGAAAGAAGGAAATGTGGTGAAAAGGAAAAAATAACAGCTATGACACACTTCATCTTTTTTCTGCATCAGCGTTATGTGTGGTTTACCAGTGCCATATTATAATAGAATTATAATAGAATGTGACAATGCATGTAGGAAAGTACAATACTATTTAATATGGACTTTTCTTCTTTATTAGTAGGTTTATCACGTAAAAAGTGAGAATTTGTAATTATATACAAATATGAAATATTTATTGATAGGGAGTACCATTTTCTTTATTAGTATGATTATTATTTTTATTACATTGCATTAGCAATCATTGAAAACCCAAACCAGGACCGAAACCAAAAATTTCGAAATTTCCAAAATCATCCGAAACTAAGAAAATTTTAAATGACTGAAACCAAAACCAAAACCGAGTTTTCGAACGTTGGAAGCAATAATATATTTATATGTATAATGTATGTCTCATATAAATAATTTTTTGCAACCAAAAATGCTAATTAATTGCTTAAACCTAGATAGTATATAACATGATAAGAAATCTCTTAACATACAATAAGACAATGAAGTACATAGGTTTGTTCAGAGAATATTATTTGAAAATAGTTTTTTTTTTTTTTTTTTTTTACTATAAATCAATTACTACCTGCACTAATCTGCAACTGTCAAGAATTTTGCAATAAAATAATTTGTCCACTTTTGCAACATGCAAATAAGATATACGAATGAAAATCAATTTCAAAACACGACTATATAATAAATGCTAATTTTACGTATTTTAGGATCATGAAAATAGAACTAAAAACAACTTTAAGAAATAGTCAAAAAAAGAAAAATGCATCTTTTTTGCATTGTGCACCTTGTGTGCCATTTGATGCGTCTTCTCAATTTTCATGTGTGCCAGATCACAGAAAGTAAAGGCACTATTGCCATGCTGCACTATGCATCATGGCGCACCTTTCACATCTATGGTGCTTTATTACCTGCATGAGATCTTTTGATTGGTACAACGTGACACTTAACAATGAGTGGACGAAAGAGTAAAGAGAACTAAGCTCCATATTAATTTCAAAAGGTTTAAAAATGAAGGAGAATCCATATATAGGATACTACAAGGCACTCAACTAAAAGGGTCAGATCTGATAATCCAGTCGGGTATACATCTCCAATCTGACTAATAAGCAATAAACGATTCTCTACATCCTGTTAAAGAAATACAAAGCCATGGTTACAAAAGAAAAGCAGCAATCAAACACGTATTTATTTGAAAGGGATAGGAACATCACATATTAAACACCTTCTAATATAATATACACCAACAAGTTTCATCTTATTTTCACCAGATTGACATAACACTTTGATATACAATGACTTCATACTGTAGAATTACAATTTTTATGTATGATTCAGCCACTTTACAAACTTCAATTTGTTGTTAAACTGCATGTATGTATGTATGTATGTATGTATGTATGTATGTATGTATGCATGCATGCATGCATGCATGCATATTATGTGTGTGTACATATATGTATATCAGTATATTCATGTGTTATAGACATATGAGTTATAACATATATAAATGTGCTTAAGTATATCATGTAGATTTAATACAAACATATGATGCAGTAAAATTGACTGCAATTGCACACTCTTTTCCTTGTCTTTGTTTTGAATCACTGCCATTTTCGATACATCAAAGTATCGTATTACTTATCCTACAACTATTCAAACGAATTCCAATCTTCAGACCTTCAGTTCGGTTCGAAATTTGACCTGAATCTTCCAATTCGACAGTTTTTGAAATCAGTATATACGTGCACATGCAGATCAACCCACTTGTCTGAGAAGAGTGCACAGGTACTGAAAAATGTGTACGTCTAAGAATAAAATTCTATATGAACTTTCCACAGCTTTCCAGATTTGAAATCAATATTCTTGATCTTGGAATTCATCAGTGACACTTATATTCTGTCTGCCAAACCTTTTTTTATGCGCTCATGTAGGTATTATCTTTTCAGCAGAATATCAGTCTTAAATTGAAAAGAGAAGAACAAAATTTATTACACACGCACACACACTACTACAATAAAAAAACAAAAATAAAAATAAAACACGGAGAAATTATAACACTGTTTCTTTTTGAATTAAGGCTCATATTGAATAAAATATCGAACCAAAAATAACCGTGTACTGAGATTAGTTTTGAGATTGTGTCAAAATACAACTTAGCACAAAACCTTCATCTAGCCACTCACAACTATTTACTAATTGACGCCATTATTCATGCACTGATTAATTTAATAGCAAACGGCATAAATAATTCTGATGAGAAAGTGATGTCTTGATTATTGAAGTATTTTCCTAGTAGTTAAGCAAACAACTAAAATATCAGCTTGAACTTACTATTTGCACTTTTCCCCTCAAAATTCATGGGTTTACCTACCAACTACCAAACAATATTAAACCTTTAGTTACCACATAAAACCTAATAAAGCCCCAAGTCCAGCAAATTCGAAAAAATAGGGTTTCAAAAATAAGCTTACATCCGATGATTTGATGGATTGGAGAAGACTCCGCAGGTCAATTCTCTTTGCTTCGCCTTCCATTTCTCGCTTTTCTCTTTCTTCTCTCTTCTTTTACACAGATTTCTTGGGCTGCCAAAAATTGTTTGATAAAATGCGAATGAGTAAAAATGGAGCTTAATTTTCCCGCTCACGAATTGTATTAGACAATAGAAGGTTTGTGACACAAATGTCGCGGGAATCACTGCATCTAAGAGGACTGCATTCAAATGGGCCATATAGAATTGTCCCAAATTGAGCCGTAAAGAATTTTCACAGCTGGGCTGCATAGAATTGACCCAAATTGACCTGTAACGAATTTGCTCAACTGGGCCGTATTGGTCCAGGTTTGTCTATTGTGCATCTTGTTTCCAGTCAGCTGTTTTTGTTCTATAAACCATGCAGTACAAATGTTGTATTTTTCCGGATTTGGATATAAAACATAGTAGAAATTTGAATACTTTATTTTCAAAGTTAATGCACGAAAAACAAATTCAAAACAAATCGTTTTATTAAAATGTGGAGTTAGAACTGTAAATATTTGTAGTGTTGATCGTAAATATTTGCAGTTCTACCTGCAAATATATACAACTTAAATGCATATTTTTATTGAAAAATTTGACATGGTCTTTTGCAATTTTATTTTAATAGAAAATGGAAATGAATTTTGAAGCTTTTGAATGACGTTTGAAAAATATTTCCTAAGCATAAAGGAGAAACTTAAATTATTATTTGGTATTTGTTAAAGAATGGTATTTAATTAGATTTAGTAAAATACTAAAAAGGCGTGGTTGCATTATTTTGATCTGTGAACTTCCTTTCAAGTCAAAATCAAAGGTCGATATGTTCGATGTTTGTATTTTTGTAGTTTTCCACATTCATGAAAATAAATATCTGATCGGTATAATATTATCACTGCTCTCTAAAAAGATAGATGACGTAAATTAAACGATCATTTATATTTATTAGTGCATGTGCATTGGTAAGTACTAAGTAGGGAACCTGAAATGCATGGAATCATTCCACTCATTATGCCACAATCAATTTCCCTAAACTCTTGAAATTTGAAAATGGGTAATGCTACTATATTTGCATAGGTCTTGCTTCTTCAATTCAACTATACTTTGCTCAGGGTAACGGAATTGATTCATGAGAAAGGACGTGTTATTTATCCTTTAGTCCATAGCAACCATGCATGACAATTCAGTTGTGAATATGGATTTGTGTTTTTTTACCACTTTGAAGTTTAGAATTGAATTTGAACATAAAACCATGTCAGTTATTTTGAAATTTAATTAATAGTAATTAATAACATTTCGTAATTGACAATTAATTACTACTCAATTAAGTAATCATTTTTTCCTAATTAGTAATTATAAATCATGCTTAATAATTAGATAACAACAATTTAAATTTGAATTTAATAATTTGTAGTTCATGTTTTAAGTTTTCTAGTTAATAAATTTAGAATAATAAATAATACACGATACTTTCGAATTTAAAATAAGTAAATAATGATTAACAATAAGATAAGTTTTGCACAATATCTTTTATATGTTTCAAAATACACTTCTGTTGCTTTCTAAAATAAACCTCACAAAACACTTTTGGTTAATTTTTATAAAAATTTCGAATTTTTTGTAATATCTATGGAAAAAATTGCATATTTTCGTTGAAAATAATTATATGGTTACTTCGTCAAACTTGTTCTTGGAAAAGGACAAAAGTGTAATAAGTTTGAAAAAAGGAATCCCTAATTGCACTAATCACAATACACAATAAGACATTTACTTATAAAAGTTGAATTGAAAAGCAAGAGGAATAGAAATTTTGTGCTCCTATTGACATGCATGAACCTTTTGCCTACAATTAAGTTTTTATTGCATGTCAATTTTTTTCATATGTTTATGGTCATCAAAATATTTTTTTCCCTTTCAATCTTAAACAACGGTGGCATCTTCATCTCTCTCTAAAAACTGACTACAATATCTCAAAACATCATGAGAAGAAAAAGAAAAAAAAATTCAAATCCTAAAGTTAAAATAAAAATTGGTCTAATAGATGAAGCCAAGTGAACGATCCTAGTTTTGATGAACATGGAGAGGGTGGTTTGCATTTTATTTCTTAAATTTTTTTTTTCTATATATCGACCTTAGATTTATTGTTTACGGGTTTTTATTGTTATTTTAGGATGAGTATAGTGATACCGTGGCTAACAAAAATTTGAAGGATATAGTTAGATGATGTTATAATTGAGAAACTTCATATCATTGTAATGTTTTGTCATACAACATTTATAACATTTTATTTGTTGTGTTCTTTTTTCGTTCTTGTTGTTAGATGGAGGATACCAATCATAATAAAATTGAGAATATAAAACATTAAAAAAGATGATCGATCAATTGTTTCAAAAGGCATGCAAGTTGATTTGACAAACATTTTTCAACCGATCAAAATAAGTGTTACTTGTTCCAAAATTGAGCACAACACTCTTCGAATGTAATTGAAGAGATTAGAATGAAGAAATTAAATGGAAAAAAAAGGCTAATCTAACAATGACACCAAGAAAAGTAAGCAGTAAGAAAACGACAAGAATTTATAGTGGTTCGTGTTGTAACCTACATCCACTTTGAGTAGTTTGTTATTTATTGATAATTCTCAACTGAGTTACAATAGTATGATAGCTAACACTCAAGTTACAATGGAGTTTCAGTAGAGTAACGACGTAAAAGTCCTAAAAGTCCCTTTTAGTTGGCGTAGGAGTGCTATTTATAGGAGTAGATTTGGAAATATCTGCCACAGAACTCGGAATCTGTGTAGTTAATGCCCCGCTATTACCCTGCTACAACCCCGCTATATCTCATAGCGGATTTCTACCTCTACGATTTTTCCATATAGCCCCAAAATATAGCCTTTCCGCTTTAATCCCCACTATTTCCACTATATCCCATTATTTCCGCTATATTTCGCTATTTCCGATATATCTTTTTTAATAAAATGAATTGAAAAATTGTACATTACAAAATTATGAAACTAATTTATTTTATTTAATTTTTTAATATATTTTCAAAAATGAAAATACTCTAATATTCTACCAAATTCAATTATGTTATGTAATAGTTTTTCGTCTATTTAAAGTATACCCGCACATATTTTTATTTAAAATTATTTATGTATTATTTATAATTCAATTGAATGATAATTTTTCATTTAATTACCATTTATATATTTGTAAAAACATTGAGTGCGAGTTTTATATGTTATTTTAGAGTCATCCGCTATATCCCACTATATCCTCGCTGTATCCCCGTTATGACTTTTCGCACCTCCACCGCTTTGAATCTACCGAGCGTATTAATTGCATAGCTCGGAATACCCTTTCTCATGCATAGGTGGGCCCACCAGATCGATCTGGGGTTGTTGGGATCGATCCCTGCTGTCGTCGCATCGATCAAGATTGGCTCCAATTGAGCTGTGATCTATCATGGACGTTCTTTAGTTGATATGCAAGCTCTTGTGAAAATTTCATAGCATTTTGACTTGTAGTTTGAGAGATATGATCAATCCAAGATTGAAGTTGCTAAGGAGGCTGAAGGATTCATATCGATATGTGTGTATCGATGGTCTTCGCAATGATACAATCTGTATCGATCAATTGCATGTCAATGACGTGGCATTGGAGATCTACATTTCATGCTTACAGACCGTGTCCTTAGGTTTGACTTATTCATGCATATCCACCCGATTCCACGCTCTTCGTATCGATGCTTGTCTGTGGTTTTGTATCGATGCTTGTCCCCTTGCTTCGTATCAATCATTTAGTTGATCGATAGGAAATATGAAGAAGTGTGATCGATACGAAATGGGTAGTTGCTGAGCAAATGAACTGTGATCGATCCGAGTGGCGCTATTGCTTGATGGATATGAAGTGGATGGATGCTGAGTGATGGAAATTGTGCTTATTTTGTATCAATCTGGTCGGATACGAAATGATGGATGTGGGTTGATGGATACAAAATGGATGTGTTCTTCATGGATCTTGATCGATCCATAACTTGAGCATACGAACTCCGATTGACTTGAAATTTAAAATGTTGCCTTTCATAGCTTTTCTTGTCACACCATGCTAATTGTAGCTTAATTCGGACTTGGACTAAGTTTGCCTATGTCCGTCGTGGACCTGTAGGTAACTGATCTCCGGGGAGGATTGTCTTTAGTTTTTATCAAGTTCTTGGTGTCACGTCCTTGCCAAAAGGCAAGATAACATTTGCCCCCCAAAGTACATCCTACGTGAACATGACGTGCTTTGAAAAGCTGCAATCTATATTTTGAAAAGGCTCTGTTCGATTCGTTGAACAGTTGTTGTCTTTTCATCAAGAAATGTAACCTTTGATTAATTTTCAACAGTATAATTGTTGATTGCAGACTACCAATGATCATGTTGTTTATTCTTATAACCGAAGGTTGAGTGCTAGCAATTTTTTGCTCATTATTCTGGTCATCACAAGGAAAGCATTCAATTCCTGTTAACTTTGAAAATCAAACGTTATTTTGGCATACATGCACATATGTTAACCTGACTTCCGTTCATGTTTGCACATTCATGGGTCATTGTCAAGTTCTTTTTTTTATCGAGTTTCATATCAAACATCTCCTAGATCGACATGAAATTCGACTAGCAATACGATCGATGGTTGTTTTGATCCATTTCTTCGTATCGATCCTCTCCTAGGTCGATCTGGGATATATGGAGATAAGCTTTGTATCCATAGCGATCAATACAAGATAGATATTCACATGGAGCGCTTCGTACCGGTGGATACGAAATTCATTAGCTCTTGATTGTTCCATGTTGATGGATACGAAAGTCAATCTTCGTATCAATGGTTGTTGACCACTTCTCTCGGTTTAGTGACCGGGATACGAAACGTTTCTCTTTGGATACGAAGGCATATAAAGAGTTTTCGGACTTAGAAAAAAAATTACTTGCTCCTTTGGTTCTTCGAAGTTAGGATGGCATGGTTGAGACGGTCAACGATGACGGTCACTCTGGTCGAATCTCGAAGTCTTTTCGCTTTACCGTCTTTCAAACTTGTAGAAATTTTGAGTATTATGTAGCACTTCACTACACAACACGATCACTCACCTCGCACTGGGGGTAACACGGGTTTCTTACCATCTAATAATGGTTTTTACGAAGTTCAATAGTTATGGATCCCGAAAGCTCCAAGCAGCAGGAAGTTCAGATCCACCTTTTCCTAGAATAGAAAGGCCAGACATTGCAACAGATGTAGTATACCTTGCTCCGGATGAACTGCCAGACGCAGTCTTGGTTATCAATCTAGAGGACTCCGTTCGGTCCAAGATTTCGGAGGAAATTCTTGGTAGAATTTGTCTTAGGTATGACTATTTTTGGAAGAAGTTCTATTACCGGGGTCAGAAGATAGAGCGCATTATCCCCTAGAGGGGTTTACCGCGTGCAATAGATTCATGTGTGTAGCTGGGACATTGCTCTCGTTTAACCAGTTCATTTGGGATGTACTATTTTTCATGATGATCATGCCATCTCAACTGCATCCCAATTGATACGCACTTCTCAACAATCTATACATCATATTTATGGAGCATCTCCTTTGACCACCGACCATTGAAGAAATTAGATACTTATTCAATTTCAAGAGTCAGGGGAAAAATCCGTCGTTTAATTTTCTGGAAGCGGTCAGGAACGACCTAAGTGGTGGCAGGTTCTTAGAGTAAACTAAGCTACTTTAAGACAGAGTAGTTCTTTGTGAGATGCCCAACGGGGTTCGCTGGGCGATGGTTGGTCAGACATAAGTGCTTTAACTTATTCGTAAATTAACTGAATAATGTAAATCGATGTCGGATCCATTACTGCATTTCTTTTACAGTTTCAATTCCACAGCCCAAAGGAGGACACTTCAAGGAGATAGTAAGGACACTCCAAGCGATGCCTGGTGAACTTAGCGAAATAGACGAAGTTCTTACTGATGATAGCCTGATTTCCATTGGGCTAATAGAAAGAAGCCAGAGTATAGGGCCGATAGGGGTTCCTAGAGCGGCTCCAGTAAGACAAAGTGGAAGAAGGGCTCCTATCATGCCCCCCGGTTGAGGAAGCTCGGAGTGCGCCCGACATAACAATCATCGAGCTTCACGATGATGAGGGTACAGCAGTTGGACATGAGCCCGCGGTCGTCAGAATTGAAGAGAAAAGGCAAAACTTTTGTCCACAAAGCTAAAAGGCAAAAGATTATTAAGGCAACTCAGCCCGTTGCAACTTCTATAGGTCCGGAGACCTCTTCTCCGCAGATTGAAGGTTCATTGAAAGGGTTGTCGGATTTTCCTATTCCAGACGACATATCTATGATCCATGAGGTTAGAGGGGCTCCACTCCCCATCATGAACTGGTGCAGGCCTAACTTTTTTAGACATAGGGGAGCCAACTTCCATGAGCAAGGCTACCGCAATCGGTCCGTTGGGAGATTTGCACATGTATACACACACTTCACGGCACCACGCGACTTCTAATCATATGCTTCCTAATTTCTGGAGATAACTAATTATGCTTCTCTTTTCATTTACAGACACGATGGTGAAACAAGGGTCCATGCTCAGCAAGCTTCGCTCTTCAGGCCATTCTTCCAGTTCACACTTTGAATAACATCGGCGTGAACGTGAGAGAGACTATGGTCACGGCTATCACTGTAGCCAAGAGCACGAGCACCATGATAGGAAGAAGAAAAGGTCATATCAAAGCAGGCATCGCTCTCGATCGCGATCTCCACCATCAAAAGGACCTTCGAAACCATCTAGCTATAATAGGCCACCTTCCAAAACTGTATATCAAATAGCGCCGTCGCACACTTTGAAATCCGACGATCGACGCCCGTAAAACTAAAACAAAAGCCCCTATCATCATAGAACAGACTGCCATAAAGCCCATAGAGGAGGGAGCTATCCATATTTCCAAGTTGAAGAAATATTTTCTGAACATTTATTTTGATAGCTTCCACTTCCCTCCTAACTTGAAAAGAATCCCGAGTGACATAGAGAAATTAGTGCAGGACTTTGTGCATGATGCGTACAGCCAATATCACGAATGAGTTAAGGCGACATAATGGGTTTTGGCTGTATCTTTTGAGCGGCCAAGGCTATCGAGTAACTAGAAGGCAATCTCTTTCAAAAGGGTAGAATAATAACAGCACTTACCAATGAGCTCGAGTCTTGAAGGAATCCTGAGATGGAGGCTGACCAAAGAGCCGAAGAGGCTAGGAAGTCACTGGAAAACAAGCGAAAAAATCACATGGACTTAATATAGGAGATGGGTCACCATAACACCGTTAGTATTTGGGAAAGGATGCTGCACAGAGAGAGGTTGATGAGCTAAAGGCCAAGCTGACTGAGGCCCTTATAGAGAAAGACGAAACTAACAAAGTGTCCTATGAGGCGTGTGAGGAGGCGATTAGACTTATGGAAGTGAAGAATGCTATGGATCTACAGGCCTAGGAAGGAGATGCCAGGGTTGAAATGGAAATTAAAGCTGTTACGGCCAAAATGGAGAGCGAATTTAAAGATCTTTTGGTCACTTACAAAGCAATGTCTTGAGAAACCGCAATCTTAATTGGCTCAGCGAAGACTATCCTTTCCAATTATATAAGGCCTGGAACCGTTTCCTTGAGGACAAAAAGACGATCTGTAATGTTGCTATCGTTGATGAGTTTGAATTGGAAGCTCAAATGTTGATCGGAGATGAGCCTAAAGCCCTTCACGACACAATGATCGCACTTTAGAGAGAGGATATGTCCGCCAAGTAACTGGAAGATGGGGAACGATTCGGGAGTGAGCGCCACGAAGTTGGTTCCGAAGTGCCTCCAATGTCACAGACTGAGCCTACTTCCTCTTTTGATCCTCTGGTCGTCCTGGGGTATGATCCTGATAGGCTGCATCTCTCTCCGATCACTGAGTGCGGCTCGAAAAGCCCGTTAGCCCAACCTGGGAGCCAACTTAAGGAAGGTATTCTGAACACTTCTCTTATTCCTCAAAATGTAGGAGCACTATCAAACGATATTATAAATATATTCTCTTATCTTCATTTAATCTTAGATTCTGCACCGGCCGACCCTCCTGCAACTCAAGAAGTCCACCACGAGCAGGAAGCATTAACCACGGAGGCCATGATTGTGCCAGCTACTTCTGCGGCTGGGGAGATACATGATGGAAATTACGTGATTGATGACCAACTAATGGAAGCGCTATTCGGCTATCAAACCGATCAGAGTATCGAAGTGCCCTTCAATGTAGATAAAGATGTAATCATAACGGGCTCCTCGAGTCTGACTAGCAACGTTCCCATGGGTATACGTATGGACCGGGCAGAGAAAATAATGGAGGAAATCAAGGCCGAGATTGAGCATGCTGAGGAGGCTCGTAGAGCCGACGGAGGTATGGAGGGTCCCAGTTCGGTCCCGATCCTCATGCTTTCCTCGGGTGGCACCATAGTTGAAACTGGAGTACCTCATTCATTTGGTGTCGAGAGTGCCACCATTCCGACAGTTCCGCACACAAAGGATACTTCAGTCCCTGTGAGTTCTTAAGAAGAGATTGCATCGATTCCCCCGGCCAGAGACAAGCCAGCTAGAACAAGCTGGGGAGGCAAGGGTTCCAAGAGACCCTTGGGTGGTAGTTCGAGCGGGTCTACGCTGAAGAAAGTCAAGAAGAAACCGAAGGCATATATTTGCATTTTTGCTCCCACTTTTGTAGATTAAAATAAGCTTTTGTTTTTGTAGGCCATTTACAGATGTGGGCTTGGCCCCCGCTTATAGGAATTCTTTGAACAGATTTTGTACTAACTTTCTCAAAGAATATTATGAATAGAATTTCTTTGTTTTTGGCATAACTTTGTGTTAATTTGTTTAAGTACATTAGTACTCTTCATTTCCAATCAATATACTCATGAAGCTTTAGTCTCTAAGTCGAATTTTAATATGGTCTTTAAATCCTAAAATTATGGCTTCGGGTCGCATTCAAACGCCGAGTCAAGTATCAATGTTGCGCTGTCTCGATCAATGGCAAGCACTTGAGTTATACCCCCAGTTCTGGGGAGAATGAAGTAATCAGTTGGCAGTTGTCCTCTGCCTTTACTAACTTTAGCTTAACTTGGTCAGAACAAAGTTAAGGTGACACGAGTTGGAGCGGTCGGATCACACTTGTGCGCTTGCTAATATTTGCATCCACACTCTAGGGATTAGACTTGTATGTTGGAGGTTGGTCACGCCTTCTTAATATTTAGAATCATGTCCACACTCCGGAGGCATAAGTTATTTTATGAGCGATTGGTCACAACTTTAATGTTTAGAATTACATCCACACTCCAGGGACATAAGTTTTTTTATTTTACGAGCGGTTGGTCACACTCGTTTAACGTTTATACTCTAGTTCACGCTTCGGGAACCTAGATTCAATTGATATTCGATTAATCACATATGTTTAAGTATTAGGATTTTGTTCGCACTTTTGGAACAAGGAGTTGGTCAAGCTTGTGGATGGTCGGATCACATCCGCCTTGATCCGGCAAGCGAAGTCATAGATGGACGGATCCATCTTTTTCGAGCTTAAAAAGAATTGAGGTCGTGGATGGAAAGTTCCATCCTCCTCGAGCTTTGGAAATAAGCGAGGTCGTGGATGGACGGATCCATCCTCCTCTAGCCTGGATTGAGGCGAGGTCGTGGATGGATGGATCCATTCTCATCGAGCTTGGATTGAGGCAAGGTCTGGATGGACAGATCCATCCTCCTCAAGCCTAGATTATGGGGTTTGTACTTCAGCTTGCACTCCGGGAGCTAGAGTTCATTAGAGATTCGTCGTATTTCAATCCTTCTTTACTTTATCGATGGTTTCCCCCGACCTTAGAGTTTCACTTATCGAGTGACCGGTCGGATCACGATCACTCCCTATTTAAATGAGTCCCACCGTAGGATGGGACTTAGCTCTTCGTACATCATGACGGTCGCACGATGCACTTCAAGAATCACCTTTCTAGCTTGATGAGTTTGTGCTTTATTGCTAAAATAAGAAAGTGCGGCAAAGTCAGTTGCCTTATTACAAGTTAAAATTCTAAAATTGCATAAACAAATTACAAAAGAAAAGCAGACTAAATGAATGAAAGCCGGTTATGTGTAATAGGGGTGAAGACTCTCGCTGCTCCAGGCCCTCGGTAAAGTAAGACCATCAACAGTTGATAGTTTGAATGTGTCATCTCCAAGTCTCCACCCCATGACATACGGTCCTTCCCATGTTGGCTTCATGTGTGAAGGGACCGGATAAATTCACATAAGTATGAGATTCCCAACTTCGAAGGTTCTGGGTCAGACCTTAGCGTTGTACAATCAGGCGACTAGACTGCGATGTGCGACTGCCATCAAATCAGTCTCTTCATGCTTCTCATCCTGTAAGTGTAGTGATTCTGGAAACAGGATAGCATTCATCTTTGGATCATAATAAGTCACACGGTGAGAGGTACTTCTAACAGAACTAGAATAACGGCTTCATAACTGTAGGAAAGTGCAAACGGAGTATGGCTAGTGCGGAGTTATGGGTAGTTTGATATGCCCATAGGGCCACAGGGAGCTCATCGACCCACTTGCCTCTAGCCTTCTCCAGTCGCTTCTTCAGAATGGAATTGATAACTTTGTCGATAGCTTCGACTTGTCCATTCGCTTGAGGATGAGCTACTATTGAAAACATCTTCTGGATGCGGTAGCATTGATAGAAATCTTTGAAGTCAACACTATCGAACTGGGCTCTATTATCAGTTATAATTGTTCGTGGGATGCCAAAGCGATAGATGATGGTGCGTACAACAAAGTTGATTATTTTCTTCGTCGTGATAGTAGCAAAGGGCTCAGCTTTCGTCCATTTGGTAAAGTAGTTAACCACAACGATGGTGTACTTCGTGCCACCTTTGCTAGAGGTAAAGACCCTATTATGTCAAAGCCCTATGTGGAAAACGACCATGGGCTGACCATGTGAGTAATTTTGGTTGGCGGGGCTCTTGAAATCTTGACATGTTCCTAGCACCTGTCGCATTTCTTGGCATAATTTGATGCATCCCAGTTTATGGTTGGCCAGTAGTATCCGTATCTGAGTATCTATTTTGCAAGGGCTTTGCCCCCGGTGTGGTTGCCACACTCTCCCTCATGCACATCATGTAAAACTCATTTGATCTCGTCATGGGCGATACACCGGAGTAAAGGAACAGAATATTCCCTCCTGTACAGGACTCCATTCTGGATAATAAATCGCGAAGTTTTTCAAAGAACCTGTCTTTTCTTACTTCTGCGTTTGGGTATTGCTTCGTGCTCAAGATAATTTCTGATTGGAGTCATCCAAAACTCCCTCTCGGGCGTTGTCTCGTGCACCCAGTCGGTCTCCATCTGATTGATAATTAGAGCAGTAAGTGTCTCCATCGGGACAAGTCCCATCTGCTGTGCTTGGCCAGTGCTGGCCAGTTTCGCTAAAGGACCAGCTTTCTAATTTTGCTCTCGGGGTATACAGTAGATAGCATAATAGTCGAATTGATTCAACACTTCTTGATCCCAAGTAAGGTAGGTGGCCAATCTTCGATCTCTGGTTTGATACTCTCGTCGAACCTGACATACCACCAATTGCGAATCATAGCAAATCTCCACAGCAATGACTCCCAAGTCTTTGGCAAGCTTCAGCCCAACAAGCAATGCTTCGTACTCGGCTTTGTTGTTAGTCGTGCAAAAGTCAAACTTCAGAGCATAGAATATGATCGACCTTCTAGGGTTTCGAGTACCACAGCGCCTAAGTAACGGTTGTTTGATGGACTATCAGTGTATAGCTTCCATGTACACTTGGGAGATTCACTGGCTTTGGGTAAATCCTCTGGTATGGTGAATTCATCTATGAAGTTTGCCAAAAATTGTCCTTGAATGGCTCTCCTTGGTGTATAAGTGATATCAAATTGACTCAACTCGATGTTCCGCTTAAGCAATCTACCAAACGTCTCAGGTTGCGTCAAGATCTGTTGTAATGGCTGGTCAGTGTATACAGTGATCGAATGAGCCTGGATATATGGACGGAGCTTCCTTGAGGCTATGACAAGACAATAAGCTAGCTTTTCCACCTTCGGGTAGTTTCTTTCTGCCCCTGTTAATCTTTTGCTGATATAATAGATTGGTTGTTGGATCCAATCCTCTCCTCGAACTAGCGCGGCCGTGATTGCGTTTGCTGAAACCGCCAGATAGGCATACAACTTCTCATGATTAACCGACTTTAAAAAGACGAGAGGTGTTGCCAGATGTTGAACTAGTGCCTAGAATATGCCTTCACACTCCTCTATCCATTTGAAATTCCATTTTCCTTTTCTGATCTGATCGAGGAAGGGAATGCACTTATCCGTGGATTGGAAAATGAACCTACTCAAAGCTGCCACCTTCCCATTAAGATTTTGCACCTGCTTTATGGTTTTGGGAGTGTCGAGATTCCGAATTCCCAGATTTTTTCAGGATTGGCTTCAATTCCTTTGGCATTGATGATGAATCGAAGGAATTTTCCTAATGCTACTCCAAAATGACACTTCAACTGATTGAGCTTCATTCTATACTGTCGGGGTATGTTAAACATCGTCTTTAAATCATTAATATGATTATTGTATAGTCACGATTCCACGAGCATATCATCTACATACACCTTCATAGTATTCTCGACCTGGTTTGCAAACTTCCGGTTTAGAGACCTTAATAGGTTTCCCTAGAATTTTTGAGTCCAAACGGCATCACTTTATAGCAATAAAGTCCCAGATCGGTGATAAAGCCGGTGTGCTCCTGGTCAGGAAGGTGCATCGAGATTTGATTGTAGCTAGAATATGCATCCATGAAGGATAAGAGCTCATGTCCGGCTGTTGAATTCACTAGTTGATCAGCTCTAGAAAGCGGAAAGTTGTCTTTGGGGCAGGCTTTGTTTAGATCTGAGTACTCTACACATATCTGCCACTTCCCATTTGACTTTCAAACAAGCACTGGATTACATACCTAATTCAAGTATAAAGCATCACAAATAAACCCACTAGCCTTGAGTTTATCCAGTTCTTCCTTCAGGGAGATAGATCTCTCTACATTGATACCATGCCTTTTTTGTTTCACCAGGACATGCCGAGGGTCAATATTTAATGCATGGCTCGCAATATTCGATGATATCCCACACATATTCAAATGAGTCCAGGCAAACACATTGAAGTTTGCTTGGAGGAAATCAGGATCAAGATCTTTAGGAAACTGGTTGTAGTGCCCGAGCCTCGGCTCAGGCATTAGTTGCCAACTCTCCATAGAGCGGACACAGAGAGATTCCTCCACGCCCTTGTCTTTTTCCTTTCGCTACGCATCCTGCAGCTCCGTAACATAACAAGCGCGTCCAGCCACCTAATCACCACGTACTACCCCGACTTCACTACCAGTGGGGAATTTCAGAGTCAAACACCAAGGGGTAATCACTGCCCTTAACAGGGGTCGGTTGGCCCAGGAAAGCATTATAAGGAGAATAAATATCCAACACAACAAACCGTAACATCCAAACTCTCTAGCAATCACCAATACCCAATTAAATAGTTAACTCCACCATCTTAATTGGTATGGATGCACTTCCATTGAAACCATGTATGCGTGATTAACACGGTTTTAGATCCTTTGCTCCACTAGCATTTGGTCATAAGCACATTTAAAAAGCACGTTCACAGAACTTCCACTATCGACTATGATTCTCTTCATCCAAGCAGGACCTATCTGGGTAGAAATAACCAACGGATCAATAGTGAAGGCCTCGACTTTGTGGCATTACAGTTTCTGAGAACGATATCGTCTGCCAGCGTCCTTTCCCAAGGCGCCTTCATCAGTACCACTACAACGTTCTAAGTCTACATGCCTAATTGAACTAGCACATGACTCCATTTCCTTCCGGCTTTGATCGGTCGGATGAGGATCACTGCTCACATTGTTAATCAACAGTCCCCCACCGTACATACGGGTTTTTCAAGCCTAGCCTGGCCTTGGACCTGATTAGCCTGCTCTACCATCCTGTGACCCCGTACAAACTGCTCTAACTTCCCATCCCTAATCAAATTTTCAATAATGTCCTGCAGATGATGGAATTCATTAGTGTTATGGTCGTAATAGTCATGGAACCTATAGAACTTCTCCGTCTGAATCTGTTTCTCGGATTACTGTTTTGGAGCTAGCTTCTTGTACTACCCGGTATTATAGGTCTAAAGATAAACATTTTCCAACGACGTGTTCAAAGGAGTATACCAATCGAACATAGGAGCTCTAGGTCTCCCACGTTAGGGGTCTCTCTTCATTCCTTGACCTACATCACCCTTCTGCTGGCTTTGCTTATTCTGAATGTTCAACTGTACTTTACCGGATTTTCACCAGTCTGCTTTACTGCAACATTGCTCTGAATGCCTTCACCACTGGTCCCCGCAACGTCTTGCTTCTTAGATCGTCTAGCATCTTCTCATCTCAAAAACCGGGCCGCCTTAGCATAGAAATGATCCAACGAAGCAAGGGATTTCCCACCTAACCAATCACCAAATTCGGAATCAAGATCGATCCCTTTAGTCAATGCCATTAGAATAGAGTTGTCATTGGGATTGCTGACCTCGGCACAAGCAACATGGAACCTTTCCAAATAGTGACTAAGAGTCTCTCTTGGAGCTTGAGTGACACTGAACAAGGTATTGACATCCTTTGGTCTTGTAGCATGCATACGGAACTGCTTAACAAACTTAGTAGCCAACTGATCGAAACATGAAATGGGTCTGGGTGGTAAATGGGTGAACCACATAGTTGCAATGCCTCCCAAGGAGATATGGAAGCTTCTATACTTAACCACATTGTCAGCTTGAGCGGCATTCATAAGCCATTCATATTTCAGAATATATTGATTAGGATCTAAATTTTCTTCACACATCGGTAAGGTCGGCATCCTGAATCGACGCAATGGCTCTGCATGGAGAATGTCACTAGTAAACGGGGTATGACTTCTAAAAATTCCTCATCCATCATTTGTGAGGCCTTGACTCTCTCTAATCATTTGGCGTATCATGGTTGGAATATCAGGCATATGGATGTTCGGTGCCAAGGCATGGTCAAATTCAATGTTACGAGGACAGTCCGGTTGTTGTCTACGGTCTGTTCCATACCCCCTTGGCTCCCGGTCTTCATGAAAGTGAGGATCTTGAGCATGAATGCGACGACGAGGGGCAGGATCCTATTGGTTCGGGATCTGGGCTTCCAGATCTATTACTGTAGCAGCTGCGTGGTCATGAGTGGTGTGATAAGGAAGTATCCCTCCTCGGGAGGAAGGTCCAGCTTGATGCCCTGTAGAAGACCAATCTCGGCCTATTCGAGATTCACATCATGCAGATGCCCGGAGGCTTCTGTGTAGTTTCAATCCATCCGACAACATGTAGATCTGTGATTAAAGTAAGAGAATGCTGAGATTTTAGATAAGGAATAAGAGGCATGCTCTTTTCTATATCTCCTTCACCTTTCCTTGTTCAGTTGGTTTGCGAGCTCCATGTTTGCACAAATCTGTTGAGTGAGCTCCTGACGGCTCTAAGTAAGATCTTGCATGAGTTTCTAGAACTCGTCTCTAGTCACCTGGTCAAGTGGGTCTTGAGATCCAGTCGACGTTTGGCCTGTTGTGGTCAGCTGTATCGGATTTTTCATATCCCTTCCTTCTGGATCTGTAGCATTGAAAGCAGTTCTGGTTGTGCACACCATGTTGAATGTAGCTCTTTCTAGATCTGGAGTAATCTTAGTAGAGTGGAAGGAACTACTGGAAGGCAGATCTGGATCTCCTCCTTAAATTTTAGCAATCCAACAATGACAGGGGATCCATGAAATCAGAGAAAAACAGGGTTTTCTCAATGAAAGCACCAAAATGTTTGAACCAAAATTAGGCACAACACTCTTCGTATGTAATTGAAGAGATTAGAATAAAAAAATAAATGGAAAAACAGGCTAATCTAACAATGACACCAAGAAAAGTAAGCAGTAATAGAAAATGACAAGAACTTATAGTGGTTCGGCGTTTCAGCCTACGTCACTTGAATAGTTTGCTATTTATTGATGATTCTCAACTGAATTACAATAGTATGATCAGTTTCAGCAGAGTAAAGTTTCAATGGAGTTTCAGCAGAGTAACAGCTTAGAAGTCCTAAAAGTAACTTTTTAGTTGGCATAGGAGTGCTATTTATAGGAGTAGATCTGGAAATATCTGCCCCAAAACTGGAAATACCCTTTCTCATGCATAGGTGGGCCCAAAAAACTGATCTAGGGTTGTTTGGGATCGATCCATGTTGTCTTCGCATCGATCAAGATTGGCTTCAACTGAGCTGTGATCGATCATGGACGTTCTTTGGTTGATATGCAAGGTCCTGTAAAAATTTCATAGCATTTGTACTTATAGTTTGGGAAATATGATCGATCCAAGATAGAAATTGCTAAGGAGGCTGAAGGTTTTGTATCAATACGTGTGTGTCTATGGTCTTTGCATTGATACAATGCGTATCGATCAACTGTGCGTCGTTGGCGTGGCATTGGAGATCCATATTTCATGATTATAGACCATTTCTTTGCTCTGACTTATTACTCCTTTGTATCCATCCGAGTCCATGCTCTTCATATCGATGCTTGTTTGTGGTTTCGTATTGATGCTTGCCTCCTTGCTTCGTATCGATTGATTGGTTGATCGATATGAAATATGCAGAAGTTTGATCGATATGAAATTGGTAGTTGTATGGAAAATGAACTATGATCGATCCGAGAGGCGCTATTGCTTGATGGATACAAAGTGGATAGATGCTGATTGTTGGACTTATCCTCATTTCATATTGATCTAGATGGATACGGAATAATGGACGAGGGTTGATGGATGCCAAACGGATGTGTTGTTCATGGATCTAGATCAATCTATAACTTGAGCATGCGAACTCCGATTGACCTAAAATTTGAAATGTTACCTTTCATAGCTTTGCTGGTCGTACCATGCTAATTGTAGCTCAATTCGGGCTTGGACCAAGTTTGCCTGTATCCATCGTGGACCTGTGGGTAACTGATGGCTTTGGAAATATAAAGGTATTTCTATATTATAGAAAGAATGGAAATATGAATAAAAAATAAATTATATGAGTGATAATTTAATAATAGGCATAGATGCTTAACCTTAGAGATCACCGAGAACAATGGCAAGGCAATGTTGGTTTTATAATCAACACCACAGCCAATGGTCAAGGCATCCCCGGGGAGGATTGTCTTTGGTTTCTAGTTAAGTTCTTGGTGTCATGGTCTTGCCAAAAGGCGAGATAACAATTGTTTATATAAATTTTCATCTTCCTAAATATGGTCAAAAAATAAATTTTAGTTTTGATTCTGTGTATGTTATATGATTTCAATTGTGTTTTAACAAGACTTGAATTTGGTTTAGAAAATTGGAGAGATATAAAAGTGACTAAGGACCGTGCAATATGGAATATTAAATAAACTATCTACTTATGCAGAATGTAAATGTAAAAGTAAAGTAATAAAGTGAATGACACCAGAGATTTTTATACTGGTTCGAACTTTCTATTCTATGTCCAGTCTCAGACTCCTTCTGGAATTGAACTATCAACCCTCACTTAACACGGAGGCACTGGAATTACACCACCTGAGAAACCAAAAAGGACTTCAACCGCCTAAGCATAGAATAGGACTACAACCACTTGAGCAACCGAACAGGACTTCAATAATACAGAAAGTTATTTGGCTGAATGTTCTCTTTTAATAGCATGGATAAGTCTTTAGAGTACACCTTCATATAATCTTCTTCTTTATGGTATATCATGTAATTCATTAAGATAAGAAGTTTTAGATCACCAATGAAGTATTCTTGAATGAACAAGTGATCAAAATGAAGTTTTTAAGTATTGAATGCTTACAGTTCAAATAGAAAGATAGATTAAAAATAAGAATAAGAATTAGAATTGGTACTAGTGATTAAAACAACGGAATTCAAGGCTATTTATAGATATTGAAGAGTTGTAATCGTTCGTGAAAGATAGCCATGAAGAGATATGGAAGCAACTCTTGAATCAAGAGTTGTTTCTGTTCATTGAATTAAAGTGTCTTTTCAAAATATAGCCCTTATGAAAATTCAGCCATTTGAGTGGAATTATTCAGCCAGCTGAATCGATTAAATCGAATCAGAAAGAAACTAGTGCAAAAGTCATGCAATTTAGCCAGCGGAATCATCAAGTTGAGCCGTCTGAATATTCAAGATTATTTGTCCACGTGCACAGGTATTCAATTGACTGAACTATATAATTCAGTCGGCTGAATTGCTTATTTTTTGCCATATCAAAGGTTTTTCAGAAAAGATTTTGTGTATGAACTATGTTACTAAAATTTTAGCATGTGAATTATGACTTGAAATATTTTTAAATTGCGCGTGCGTACATATACCACTTCGGAGAGATTTTAACATGAGTTCACTACTAGACTCAAACAATAGACTAAATATATTACTAAAGCTTCCATCTAGAATCTGGTCTATAATCTGTTAGATTATTTCTTGAGTAAAATATTATCATAGGACATTTGGTAGATAAAGTGTCATTTTCTATATTAATATATCCGGTTTTTCTAAATCTATTATGCACAAAGTCAAATGACATGGCCACATAAGCAAGAGTAGAAGTACTTTCATTACAAAAAAAAGTTTAAAACAAACCATCAACTAGATATCCCTTTCCCACAAATACCTCATTCCTGGTTATTACAACTTATCAAATTCAAAAACAAGCTTCATCCCAGGCTTGTTCAGTAACCATTAGAAACTAAATCCCTACAAAGGGAGGGGATATATAATACATCATTCAAAGCTAATGTTTTTCCAAAAGTAATTTAAAAAGAACCTTTCCTTTGCTAAGTACTCCAGCAGTAGCAGAGTTTCCCATGAAGATATGCTCACCTTCTCCTACATCCTAAATTGATGGAAAAGATCCCGATTTGTAGAGAGATGTCTAAAAGCTCCTGTGTCCAGCGCACAATAGTTTTTTTCACAAAGTTAGTCTCTATAATGATTGGAGCCATGATATTTTCATCCTTAACAAGAATTGCTTATGCTTAGACATTAGTGGCTTACTTCTGATTGCATCATCGTTCCTATTAGAAGCATTTATGCGCCTTATGACCAGTTTTGCCACAAACACGTCAACTTGCCATTTTCTTCTGAATTTTATTATATTTTTCACAACATTTGGAGTTTTTTATTAGCAAAATTGTAACATCCTCCTACTTGAAGGCCCAAAACTAACGGCTATGGATGCTGCAGTCATCCATAGTTATTAATCCCAGCGACCAAATACAGCGAAGTTAGGTTCATTGATACATAGAAACACATGAATATGGAAAAAAATTCAAACAAAATCACATTCCATGTCAAAGCATTTCCAATTCATTACATAATCTCATATTTGCAAATCACACTTAGAGAAAATATATTTATTACAACATACGCCAAGAGAAACATATAAAGATGCCCCCTTGGAAGATCAGAGTATATACAAGCAATATAACAACTTTTTCATTACAAACAATACATCAGAATCAAGAGAAAAGAGAACTCTAAATGGCTATCACGCCTCCTGCACATTTTGAAAGCTTATTTGGCTTTAGAGGTACCTGAAAAATCTCAACTCTCAAACTACTCAAAATCAATTGAGTATCTGAGAGTTTAAGTGGAAAACATAAACTTCGAGTCAAACATAAAGCCTAGTTTGAATAATAATCTACCATCTCAAATCATTTAGATATCTGGTGAGACCACACTGCTTAGCGGAGTGGGTTTTTCCCTTCCTGGTATCTCAAAAACTTTTGTAAACCATATATTGTGCTTTTGCATCCATGATGGTTAAAACAATTCACAACAATATAATATGATGTTATGCAAAACAAAGGAATTAATTCTGGATTACCCATCCCCATTCATTTTAGACTATCTACCTCAATCATAGTTTGTAGGATTACTATTAACCTAATAGTTATTATGGGCTGACTAATTAGCAGTTAAACCTTTAAGGACTCCCTGTCTAATTATATAGTTTTCATGGGATCATTATGAATCTATT
Source organism: Allium cepa (assembly GCA_030765085.1). Classification (NCBI taxonomy): domain Eukaryota; kingdom Viridiplantae; phylum Streptophyta; class Magnoliopsida; order Asparagales; family Amaryllidaceae; genus Allium; species Allium cepa. The sequence goes on along the minus strand of CM060929.1, from coordinate 872,642,595 downwards.
GGTAACTCCAATATCTTACTCTTATCCTAATTTTCATAGGTTGACTAGGAACTTATTGGTAACTCCAATATTCTTTCTTTACCCTAGTTTTATGGACTGACTGAGAACCTATTGACATCTGTTAATATTTCATCCGGATATAGTTTTCATGGGCTAACTACAAACCTAGTTTCCCCTACCAGTATCAAATCATAGTTTTCATGGGATTACTATGAACCTGTCTTTTTGACATCTTCCATTATACAAAGTTTTCATGGGCTGACTATGAACCTATTGCCCCGTGCCAATATCCTTTTTTATACACAGTTTTCATGGGCATACTGAGAACCTATTGGCCGATTCCAATATCTTTTTCTTATATTTTAGCATCCTATAATATGGTCTTCCTGACCTCCTGGATGCAATTCCACTCATCCGGGATTTTAATCAATTTATATTCACTAGTGGGTTGACCTAGCTGGTTCTTCTACCCTTTATTCCCTAAATACAATTATGGTTCCATTATAAAGTGAATATACTTATATTTCAAGAAACAATCATAATAATACAACAATACTACTCCTGCAATTTTAATATAAAACATGGTTAATACCCTTAACCTATTATTTTGTCAAAGAAAGCTTCTTCTCAAAACCATACAAAACTCCTTTAATATCGCCATGGGTTTTTCATTTTAAAAATATATTTTGGGTTATAAAACCTTTCGATGCCTTCGAACCTAGCTTTCGACTTCATAAGATGACCTCCTTCGAAAGCATTCAAAACATTAGGCTCCTACGTTTTAATACTTTAAAATCCACATTTCGGAACCTTTCAATTGTATTAAAGTAGTAGCATTTAACTTTAGAAGCATAGCTTCGAAACTTATTGAAAGTACCCCTTTCGACACCATTGGAAGTAACCCTTTCGCAATCATTGAAAGTCCCCCTTCCGAAAATATTGGGTTTATACTTAAAACATTATTTAGATTAAATGTGAATATAGGCGAAAGCAACTCTTTCGAAACCATCTTTTATTATATAAAAATATTGGGAAAAACTTGATGGTGTCGGCACAATCTCTTTTGAAAGCATTTGCTATCTGGGTAAAATAGTGGAAGTTTGGCTACGAAACCCCTTTCAAAACAATCACCCTTGAAACCCATAACCCCTTTTAAAAGCTATAGGAAGTGGCTCTAATATATAAAAACAAAGTACTTCTCAATTTCATTGATATCTTCAACAACATCGAAAGGCTACAAAATGACAGCAGGGTTCCGACTAAGTCGAAACCCCTTCTTTCAAAACAATCTTTCATAGGTAAAGTGACCTAGTCGAAAGCAATTATAAGTTGATGGCAATCAATTTGAAACCTTTATAAAACCTCTTTCAAAACCATCTACTTCGACTCCGTCAAAGGCTAAAACAAAACAAAGGCAGGCGATTTTCATTTTAAAAACAAACCAAGGTCTCGACTCCTTCGGAAGCTATGCTTTCGACAGCTTACCTTCCACCTTCCTCTCATCCACTGTGTACCATCATGGGTGATACCATGTGTATTGGTTTCGGCATAGTTGGTTTCGGCAAGGATGAAGGTGGAAGATTCTGTGTCGAAGGTGCTTTCCAAAATAGGCGTAACCAAATTTCTGAGTAAACCTGGTTTAGTTCTTATTAAAGTAAACTTTTCTCTAACTAACCTGCCACGTGTCAACACTAGATTTGTTGCCTTAACATTTTCAAATTCTTTTTAAAAATAACTGCAGCTAATCTAGATCTAAACCATGGTTAAGTTAATCAACAAGTTTTGCAAAGAAATCCCACTTCTAGAATAATTTATTTTGCATAGAAAATCACTTTGGAAAAATCTCCAAAAATTCTAGAAATTCACTTTAATCATGTCATCTAACATATCAAAATTTCAGACCCAGATTCTTCGTATATTTTTCGAAATATATTTATAAACCCAAATAACCATATTTTTCTTTAAAAATTCATAATAATCTTTCCATAGCTTTGAAAATTATCAAAATGGACATCCAACTCCAAAATCACGTTTCTCATAACATAAAATTTTCCTATGGCATTTAAATATCATTCAGTCTCCATTTTCCTTAAAACTGTGCAAAAACTCTTTTAAACAATCTTGTTTAAAACCATATAAATCATAAATCAAGCATATCATCATCCAGTATATCATAAAAATGAATTTACCCTTAAATCCAAAAATATATGATTGAAAACCAAATAGAGATGGAATTATTATTCACCTTGATCTAGATAAGGAGATTGGATTGAGATTGACTTCTCCTAAGCTTGATTCTCTTGCTTTCAATTTGAACTCTTCTTCCTTAATGGTCAACCGTTGACCGTTCTTTTATCTTTTGATTTGTGTTTTCGAAAATGATGTGAATAGGAAGAATAATGGTAGGAACAAAAATATACAATGGTAAGGGTCATTGGGGGACGAATTCCAAATATACATTTATGTGATTTGATTAACCAGAACCCGTTCCTAGTTCCATTAACCATAATATTAGGCTCAGCCTTAATTTATAAATTTAGGTCTCAATCCCTTATCACTTAACATTTACACTATTCTATTAGTTTATCCAGTTAAATCTTTGGAATAATCTTATCAAAAATTCGGGGTGTTACAGGCTCCCCTCCTTAAAGAATTTTATCCTCGAAATTTAGTAAGGACTAAATACCAAACATAGCAATCATCAGTAACGACTCCTAACAACCATGCTAGTCTGCTTGACTAGGAATTATCTATATAAATATAGTATAGACATATCCTTAAAGCAGATTAGGATAAGTATCTCGAATCATGTCTTCTGTCTCCCATGTATGGTCCTTCTCGTTGTCGCTCCACTAAACTTCCACCAACTTGACTGTCTTGTTCCGCAATTTCTTCTCATCTCTTGCTCAAACCGAACTGCTTGTTTAACAAAAGTCAAATCGGGCTCTACTACACTACAATAAATTTTTTTGGTAGCGCATAAAAAATGCTACCAAAACTTATGGTAGCGTTTTTATAAACGCCGTGATAAAGCCCGCAACTAAAAATACATGATTTTTAGTTGCATTTATTTCAATTCCACTATAAATCCTTTTATTGCAACGTTTATCGAATGCCACCATAAATCTTTTTGTAGCATTTTAAAAACGCCGACAAAAGGTTTTCTGCGCTATAGAGTTTCTAACTTTACCCCTACTTTACGGTTGCATTTACTCAACGCCACTATATGTATTTCTGTAGCGATTTTGAAACGCTACTAAAAGTTTTCGATCATTTTGCACCATTTTTTCATGCTATTATTTCTCTTGATGGTCTATTTTGTTTATACTATATCAATCAGCAATCACTCACATAATCATCATATTTAAACAATTAAAAAAACATATTAATCATATAATCAAATAGGTTATCCATAACCATTCTAATACAATAATTTTTTGATAAAATGACCAAAGTCACATACAATAACCATTCGTATACAAATTTACACACATAATACTAATAATATGTTACACCCAACTAGTGCTAGCAAAACATTTGATCATCCATAATTCTTTGTTGCATGCATAAGTAAAAGCTAGCACCATAAAAGTCCAACCTTGCTCTCTTTGAAAGTCCAATGCCATAAAAGTCCATCCTCTCTCTTCGAAAGTCCAATGCCTGCACAAGTGATAGCACAACATATATTCAAACAATTATATTAATTCGTAGGACTTTAAATCTGATATCAGACATCTACAACATTGTACAAGTATATCACACTATTATTTATAAAATTTAGTTAACTTAAACTTAGTTAATTTTATAAAACTTATTTAATTTTAACAAAACTTAGCTAATTTTTATTAGCTTGGCTAACTTAGTTAATTTATTATTGTTGTTGTTGTTGTAAACATAGTTATTTTTTATTGACTTAGTTAATTCTTCATCATCAGCATTATTGTTTATAAAACTTTATTAAATTAGTTATATTATTATTATTTATAAAATTTAGTTAACTTAAACTTAGTCAACTTAAACTTAGTTAACTTAAACTTAATTAATTTTGTAAAACTTGTTTAACTTTAACAAAACTTAGTTTTTCTTACCTAATTAGCTTAGTTAATTTATCATTATTATTGAAACCTAGTTAACTTAATTATATTATTATTATTATAGACTTAGTTAATTTTTATAAAATTAGTTATTTCATCATCATTATCATCGTTACCATTATTTATAAAACTTTGCTAAATTAGTTATATTATTATTATTATTTATAAAATTTAGTTAACTTAAACTTAGTTAATTTTATAGAACTTGCTTAATTTTAAAAAAACTAGTTAATTTTTATTAACTTGGTTAACTTATTCAATTTATTATTATTATTATTAAAACTCAGTTAACTTAATTATATTAATACTAATATTATTATAAACTTAGTTAATTCATCATTATCATCGTTATCATCAGTATTATTTTATAAAACTTACCAAATAGTAAACGTAAGCTAATTCATTAAAATCACCATAAAAAATCATGATAAGAAATTCACATCATCTACCATGACTATCCATTCAATCTGTATGATTTTCAGTAGGCAGTGATCAAATTCCATTAAAAACGTAAACTAAACAATCTAAACAAGCACTCACCAAACAATAAAGGATTTGCAGAAAAATAAATAAAACATACCTATGATTGAAGTGAGTAGTATTAGGCAAGGATGCCCTCAAATTAGATTCCTTGCTAAAACCAAAAGCTGATGGATATATAGCAGTTGCTACAACAATTTTCTCAACACCAGCAATCGCTGCCCTCCATTGGATCTTACCGTGCGGTTTGGAATGAACGGTGGATGCGAACAATAAAATGAGTTGTAAACATATAAACATACACACAAAACTGTTGTATCTTTATTGCAAGCTGCATAAGTAGCTCCCATATGAACACAAAACAATATCACATATCGAACCAAGCATTTAGCGAATATGAACTTGAACTAATCGTCACAGCTCAATCGCCATTATTGTTAATACTTTCTACTATCATCCTTAAATACCGTATCAAATACATCTTAAGTGCAAAGAACTTTATCATACTTGGCATCAAGCAAAGAAGCCCGGATATTCGTATTCCTTTAATGGTTAAAATATATGGACGCATCTTGAGAAATGGTTCAAGTTAAATTACTCATTTACACTTTGATGTCATTATTGTCTAAAATTTGAAATGCTAATGAAATATCTTGATTTATTACTGACGAAAGAGATAATCGACATTCAAACTAGTAACTAATAAATGGCACAACAAATGATATTCACTGTGTTTAGCCCACTAAAATTTAATAACAGTTTATACGTTTGTCACCAATTTCGCATTATCCATCATATTAGTTGGTCACATATCAAGACACAAAAGAAAAATAAACTCATATTTCACACATTCCATGTCAATATCATTCACATGCATACCTTTGGAACCAAATCCAACTATTACTTAATTAAAAAGACCACTAAGATTTATATCCTTCACCATTCACCTGTAGGAACAAATTTATGGCTATGAGCTTGCATAACTTATTAATCAGATATTGGAAATGCATATACTGAAGAATAATAATTCCTTCTTTCTAATCTGGTCTTTTTTAATGCCTCTAGAATCTAATCTAAGTGCTTTAAACTTCTATAGAAAAAATAACTTTTATCCCTTAAAGTCAAATTTTTTGAAATAGTTAATCATTCTTATGACATATATTTTAACAGTAAGCAATATCAACTACGTACCAAGTGAATGAATGTCTAAAACATTAACATAACAAGACGTTACTCTACGAAGCACATGTATAGTTCATGTGCATGCCAGAATAAAGTACATATGGCAACAATAAAAATAAAAGTACACATGCAATGGTCATGATAACTTTACCGAAAAATCTAACAATAAAAAATAGCAGCAATTGTCCATATAAAGCTCTTTCATCTAGCAAAGTAATTATTCTAGAAAACACTAACTATCGGAAAGTGTAGAACTTTTCATTAATAAAAAGGAAATAATAAAGCTCTTTCTGCCAGCGAAGCTTGGACAAACCATTACAATTGCCTATTAAACTCGGATCTTAATTTTGACTACCAATAGATGTGAACACATAGGTGAGGTACTTAAGAAAAATTAAAATGTTATCTCACTAATAGGTTTCATAGCGGTTTAAGTGATTGAGCTACAAACTTACAAACCTTATCAAAATGATCTGTAGCTTAAGATGTACCAAAAAAAATTATTATTGCATGTATTTCTCGTCTGTCCACAATTTGTAAAACTATATAACTCATAAATTCTTGAGCAAAAGAAAAAGAAAAAACAATGGTCTACTTTTGTTTTGGCTTATGGATACTGATATAGCAACCCGATATACATGATATGTATTGGTCGTGAAGGAACATGTGACATAGCTCATATATTGTATGATATAAACTCTTTTTGTCTATCTTTATTAGAGATAAAATGCAGCAAGTCATGTTTAATGTTTCAAAGATCAATCTCTTGCACTGATCTAGCGACCTTAATAGCCCAAATGAACTATTTGATATGACTCTAGCCTGCGATTACCTTTTTAATATATAGGAATACACACAGGACTACCAATCATTGTTTAAGTAATGTACAAAAAATAATCTATGAAGAGCCAACCCTTATTATTTGATGTCAGAGTGAAAATTTTAGTTGCACCAGGTCATTGTTTACAATAAAATTTATAATTTCAAGATAATCAAATTTCAAAATTATGAGTTCTAATTTCTTTTAAAACTTTCATAAAGCATTAAAGAGAGAGAGGGGAGAGAGCGGTACAAAAAACTGAATCAGAAAAAATGTTACAAGATGTCAAAAAAACAGGGATATTAATAGATTAAAAATGAAAAAAGAAAAAAGAAAGAAAAGAAAACATTAACTTCAAAAATTGGTATTGGCAATGTTGTAATAATAATAATAATTATAAGTCTTTGAATGTATAATCTATAATCTACTATTGAAGTCAAGGTTGTGATTTATATTTGAATGTTGCGGATTTAAGCATTGATTTTCACATTGAAAACCTTGCACCACACCATATGTCTAAATAATGCTATAACTATTATTATTGCATTCAAATAGCTATCAAATTTAGTGCGTAAAAAACAAAGGCAAAAACATTACCGAGATACTAGTAGGTGGGTCGCGGTAGCCAGTGGGAAGAGCAAACACATAATTCTGCCTACTATGTTGTGCCTACAAAAAGAAATAAGATCGGTAGTGCATAAATGTGCATACACATTGTAATAGTGTGTAACAGACAGCATTTTACCTTGGTAATCAAATATAGATCCGAAGGACAGGCCCCACCATTTGCAAACCTTGTAGCTTGTTCATTTGGATATGGTTGAGGAAATCGATCGCTTAATTTACCAGGTCGTATAAACATCCCACCTTCATCATTAGGGTCGTCGACCACCTCAATTTCAACAGCCATAGCTTTAACATCTTCTTCAGTGTAAGCTACACCAACAAAATCTCTATATGATATTAGAGACAATGAATGGCATGAAACACAAACTTGTTGGTATACTTGATGACCACGTCGGAACCTTTTCATATATATTTAAATATTTTAATGTTTGCTTGCAACAAAATTGACCTGCATACAATTTTCGAAGCAAATTGTGTATGTATCATAATATTGGGCCTCAAGAATTAAAATTGTATACTTGTTCTTATAAACAATTTAATATTAATTTCTTTGAGCTATCATAAGCCATATGCTTAATTAAATTGTAGTAAACTATCATGTACTTTTTGTTTCTTCTATGATCTGAACCATGAAATGCAAGTATTATATTCCCCCATACATAAAATATTATGTTACGAATTATTGCATAGAGCCCTGGACATTTATGTGTCTCATTGGTCTTTCAGCGGTGCAAAATGTTGAGCTCATAAAACCAGAAGTGTAAAGCTTAAGAACTCTATATGGTATCAGTAAAGATCAATAGTTACTATGACCTTACGTAAGACAAAAAGGCTATTTTTTAAGCAATTATCACTATTAGAATGAACATCTTCAATTCAACAAACAAAAGATTGTGTGATATTAGTGAAATGCCTGTTTGAAATTATCATGGAAAATAACAATAATAAGATACTGAAGAAGCATGATCATAGGAACTAAGAATGCCTTTACGAGGCGAAGGATAGCTTAGGCATGCTAGACCATGCTCTTCTTCATTGACAGATGCAACGGTACCTAAGCTCAAAATTCCAGACACACTAACTCCAATAACTGCCAAGGCTCTTATGGACTTCATACCAGCAAACGCTGAAGCCTATTGTTCTTGCTTTGAGGCAATTGATGCTTGTAATTGAAGAAAATTTTCAATATAACAATGAAATATAATAGACTATTAAATCATTTTACAGAATTAGAGGCATTGACAATAGCTCCATATAACTTCATTTGAAAGAAGATACTAATCAGCCATATATTCCGCACGGAAAAAGGAGAGTTTAATATGCATGACTACTTTTAATTTATAAACAATCAAATTTAATGTCCTGGACCATGGTTCTTGCTCATGCAACCCAAGGAATTTTTCTGGGAATTTTCAATTCTGATAAGCATAATCTTTATCAAGATGGTTAAATTGTTGCTCTTGTGTATTTACTTGCAACGTCACTAGTACCCACCACTCTACACTCCTGTATAGCCTATAAACAAAGAAGAAGAAATATAAAATCATTATTTTGCTATTGTCACCATCAAACTAAGTTTGTTATTATTTTTTCCCATAGCAATTTTTTTAACTTTCCATGTAGCAGCTTGTAGTTTCAACTTGAATTGAGTCATGTAGTATCTTGATTAATTTCTTTCTATTTTTGTAAATTAAATTGTGTTTATTTATGATGCATGTAGCACAAACCATATTTTGGATTTTACGAATCAAGTAACAAATATCTACATATTTTTTTTTGTCATTCTAAAATCACTAAAAATATTACAAACAACAAACCATGGAAGTAAACCTGTGTTCTTCAACTTTCAAATGGAATCATTCAATTCGAATATCTTTGATTCAGCCTCTAAGCTTTCTTCAACCTTATTTCGCTGACTCTAGCTGTTTTTCCATATTACTTCTCTGTTTCATTAATTTTTGCTTCAATAGAACTAACCAAATTCTACAAAGTTTCAAAAAGACTGGGTAAAATATAAGACTACTGCATTAATTCATCATTTAATCAATAATCATGTGCATATAGTACTCATGAGCTATATTGCATAATGAATATATACTGACACTACAAAAAATGATTCAAGTGCAGATGCAGAGTGGAAACTCTTTTCATCAGCCTAATTGGAACAATAATCTAAATTAGATTCCTAACCACAACAGTCACAACCATGTACAAAATAATGATGAAACTCAATAATCATACTCTTCTCGAGCACCACAACAAGATTCCTACCCAGTACTCATGTCATAGTATTAAAGCTTCAGTTTGAATTTAAAAAAAACTAATAATTAAAAGCATTACCTTTTCAATTTGAATAAAATCAGCTACTTCAGCTTTCCAACCAAATAAGTTTCAATTGCGTAGATGCGAGAGCGAGATTCATTTGAGACTTCGTGATAGGCTACACTAGAGCTGAGCGACACCGGTGAGTTGTGCGTTGTGATTGCAGGCGAAGAGAGATGAATTTTTTAGTTATGGATGTAGGTTTTTAATTGGAATATAGATTTGTGGTTTTGAGAGAAGTACAATGAGAACAAGAAATTTTTAGAGAAGAGGGACACAGAAATTTTATGGCTGGAAGGGACATAGAAATTTTTAGCGAATAGTTTTGGCTGGTTAACCAAATATTAATTGTTGCATTTTCATCATAAATAAAAACAAACCCAAGTATCTACAGTTGCATTTAGTTAAAAACGCTGGCAATATATGCAACTATAAATTGGTTTTCTTGTAGTGCTACCAAGTCCTCCAACTCTGTCTGAGGAATGGTAGCCTTTGGATCATGCACATATTCGCGAAGATGAGACACATGGATACATTATGGACACCTGCCATACTGCTCGACAAATCCACTCTGTATGCGAGCTTTCCAATCCTTTCTATAATCTGAAATGGACCAACATATCTCGATGCCAGTTTCCCTGACTTCCTAAACCATATCATAACCTTTATTGGTGATACCTTAGTGAAAACACTATCTCCAACTGAGAACTCTAGGTCCTTATGCCTTTTATTTGGCCAACTTTTCTATCTGGATTGAGCTTCCTTCATTTGTCCTCGGATCAACTCAATCGTCTCTGACACCTCCCTTACTAAATCTAGACCTAAGACCAATCTGTCTGTAGTAGCTAACCAATATGCCGGGGATTTGCATGGCCTTCCATACAAAGCTTCAAATGGTGCCATTCATATACTAGTCTGATAATTATTATTATAGGAAAACTCAACAAATGTAGGCGATCCTCCCAAGATCCACCAAAATCCAGCACACAAGCTCTCAACAAATCTTTGAGTACCTTGTTGACTCTCTCTGTCTACCCATCCTTATATGGGTGATATGTTGTACTCATATTGAGCTTAGTGCCTAACATATCCTGTAGACTCTTCCAGAATTCACTAGTGAATAAAGCATCTCCATCACTGACTATACTACTAGGAAGTCCATGAAGTTGAACTATGTTCTTCACGAACAACTTTGCCAAAACAGACGCCATCCTAATCGACTTTACTGAAATGAAATGAGAAACTTTGGTCAACATGTCCACAATAACCCATATACTCTCATTTTCTCTACTTGACCTTGGCAACCCATCTATAAAATCCATGGATATCGAATCCCATTTCCATGCTGGAACCTCTAAAGGCTGAAGTAACTCACTCGGCCTCTGATGTTCAGCTTTCACTTGTTGATAGTTTACACACTACCTAACCCACAAGCCAACATCCCTCTTTATGCCTTCCCAATAGAAGCTTCACTTCATATGTTGATGCATCTTTGTCACTCCAGGATGAATCATAAACTTGAATCGATGACACTCCTCAAGAACTTCTCTTCTCAAGTTCTCCACATCTGGAACACATAACCATCCCTTCTTTCTCAACCATCCTATTTGGTAAAGACAAAAAATCTTTCAAATCATCGGTCTCAGTCCATCCTCAAGCCTTCTGATCCTTTTGGCTAATAATGGATCCTCCTTTTGTTTAGAAGCAATTCTCTCGATCAATATTGGTCGAACTTCTAAAAAGGACAACATGGCAGTACTCTAGCTAGAACTAGCAGTCGGTCTTAACTGCACACCACAACTGGCCAAAGCTTCTAGATCCTTCTATTTTGCCAACATAGCCAACACTACATTCTGATATCTTCTGCTAAGAGCATCCACTACCTTATTACCTTACCCTGGGGTATATTGTATACCAATACAATATACCAAAACCATAAGCAGCCAAAAACTCCATCCACCTCTGTTGTCTCACATTCAACTCTTTCTGAGAGAATAAGTATCTTAAAGACTTATGATAGATATATAACTCAAATCTCTCCCCTAAGAGATAATGCCTCAAAATCTTCAAGGAAAAAATCAACGCAGCCAACTCTAAGCCATGAGTAGGATATCTTACTTCATGCGGTTTAAGCTGCCTAGATGCGTAAGCAATGAATTTGCCCTCTGCATTAACACCGCACCCAATCCAATCCCACACACATCGTTGTGCACTACGAACCCTTGGTTCTATCTAGAACTGCTAACACTGGAGCATTAGTCAACAAATACTTTAACTTAAGGAATGCTTCCTCACATTTGTCAGACCAAACAAACTTCACTTTCTTCCTGGTAAGCTTAGTCAAAGGCGCTGCTATCCCTGAGAAATCCTTGATGAACCTCTGGTACTAGTCAACAAGTCCAAGAAAACTTCTGATCTAGGTCACCGTTTCTGGTCTCTACCAATTGTTCACAGCTTCAATCTTATCTGGATAGACTAACAATCCTTTCTTTGAAATCACATGACCAAGAAACTTAACCTCTTTCTTCCAAAATGACACTTGGAAAACTTCTCCTTTAGCTGATTCTGCCTTAGCGTCTCTAACACAATTCTAAGATGATCTTCATGCTCTCTCTGATCCTTAGAATATACCAAAATGTCATCTATAAAAACCAACACGAATCTACCCAAATACTCTCGGAAGACTCGATTCATCAAATCTACAAAGAAAGTAGGTGCATTCATCAACCTGAATGGCATTACTAACCATTCATACGAACCATATCTAGTCTAAAATGTGTCAAAAGAATGTTGTCCTCTGCCACTCTCAATTGATGGAACCCTGTCACCGAATCCAATTGAGAAAACACTCAAGCTCCACTCAGCTGATCAAACAGATCATCAATTCTCAGCAAATGATATTTATTCTTTATCGTCCTTTCGTTCAACTTACGATAGCTGATACACATCCTCAATGAACCATCTGGTTTCTTGACGAATACTGCAGCCTCTCCCAAAGAAAAACTGCTTGGACTAATAAAATTCATTCCTTTTAAAACCACTAGTGGCACCTTCAATTCCTTCATCTCAGTTGGTGTCATCCTGCTAGGTGCTTTACTAACAAGTTCGGCTCCTGACACAAGATCTATATGAAACTCAAAAGCTCGTTTCAGTGATAGTCCTATGATTGGCTCAAACATATCTGCAAACTCTCTTGCAATTCGAACCTGACTTATCACTTCTCTTACTTCCATTGCACTTAGCAAAGCACAATAACTTCGGTCAGAACTCTCTACTGAGAATATAATTCGGTTATGGCTATCAAGGTGTCTTAAAAATATCTCCCCATCCTAGAAGAGTATCCCGACCTTATACCTTCTAACCCAATCCATACCCAAAATAATTCCGAAATCTACAAAATCGTAGACATACAAACTACATACAATATGACCAAACATATCAAGTTCTAACCGGCCACATATCAATTAGGGGTGGGCACGGTCGGTTAACCGATTCAATCGGTTAATTTTTTCGGTTAACCAAAAAATTGTGGCGGTTCGGTTAACCGGTCTTCGGTTAATTATGGCAATGGTTAACCGACCGAACCGATCAAAATTAACCACGGTTAACCGATTTATTTAATCGGTTAACCGATTAACATGAATGGTTAACCATTTATGTCAAATGGTTATAAAACTACAACATATACACACACTAATAAATGTAGTTTCAAACTTCAATAATTCAGTTCATACGTTAGTAATACTTAATACTTCTATGCATGCATTAATACCTGATGCAATACATTGCAAGCATCATTAGTTCGTACATTACAAGATCACAATTCATACTTCATACTTCAATCCTTAGTTCATACTTTAGTCCTTAGTTTATACGTTACAACTTACAAGCATCATTAAATATTCATAATTACTACATTACATTAGTAATTCAGTCCAATTTCAACAAATAGATAATTTAGTAATTCATTACATTAGTAATTCAGTCCAATATACGGTTGGTCGGTTAACCGATTGAGCAAATTTCATTAACCGTTAACCGAACCGAAAATGTTCGGTTATGGTCGGTCGGTTAACCATTACGTCGGTTAACCGAATTTATCGGTTAAGTCGGTTCGGTTGATGTCGGTTAAGTCGGTTTAGTCGGTTAAGTCGGTTAAATGCCCACCCCTAATATCAATCCCAGAGTTGCATACCCTCCTACTGGATTCGCAGCCCTTAAGGAAGTCAAAATGTATGCAGGCTCTAAGCATAACCTACCAACCAAACACTATGGCATAAATGAATGTGATGCACCGGTATCAAAAAATATCCTAACTGGTATACTCTGAATCAAAATCGTAGCTTTCATCACAGTCTTTCCTTTATCGGCTGTAGTTGGTTTAGCTGACAATCCAACAACAAAAACTTTCCCTTGTCCGCCTTGACTGGCTCCTAAAACTGATTCTTATAATGCCCAACTTGATCACAGTTAAAGCATTTCACATTCTTCTTGTCTGCAGCCTTCTTTTCCTTTCCTGATCGGCGCTCACTTGCATAATGACCCTCTTATCACATTTATAGCATACCAAATCAACCTTCGCCTTCTTTGGCAGCATTCCCTTTCTAGGCAACCTTCTTTTTAAAGAATTTCCTCTTCTTTCCCTAAGGACACTGGAATTCAACAGGCTTCTCTCTAGTTGAAACAACAAACATCTCTTCACGGAGAATGGCCATCTCCACGAACACATTACAAGATTCTTGGATATGGGTCATGGTCATTCTAACAAGCTCAGGTCTCGGTCCTGAATGAACATTTCATTCCTTTTGATGTCGATGTCAACCATAGCATATCTGTATCGAAACGCTCATCAAACTTAGCAGCATACTTGACCAATGAAATTTCTCCTTGAACCAAATCCATGAACTTCCTCATCAATGCCGACTTAGCGACCTCAAACAGAAACCTCTGCTCAAACCTTTTCCTAAAATCAACGCATGTCATCTCTTCCTCCGAAACTCCGGTCGTCACACCATTCCACCAGTGAAGCTCTACCCCTTGCAACTGTCTAGAGGCTAGCCTTCTCTTTTTCCCATCATCTATGGCTAGTTCGGTACAGATCCTTTCATAGTGCAAAAGCCAATTCTCAACTTCAATAGCATCCTCCGTTCCAACAAACGGCTTTCCACCCAAACTGGTGTAGTCTTTGCTTAGCTTAGCATAATTATTCCCAACTGGAGCCACATGATTAGCTCCTCCAACATCCAACAACTCCAGCTTGTAAAAGATTGGCTAACAAATGATATACTATCCCCACATCAATTGGTGAATTTTCGGCACCTGCACTGGCTTCAGCGTTTGGATTAACATTAGCCTGTCAACCTTGGTTCCTCTTGGTATTAGGTCGAGCATTTCCGTTGGTTGTGCGCTTCCTCCACGTGGATTTCCTCTTCTATTTCTTGCTTCCATATCTTCTTTCTCGTAAATATGCATATGAGCCTTAAAAAGATACAGAAGAACGGTCTAAGAGGGTGGGGAACATGTACTTACACACAGATATATATATATATATATATTTATTTATTTATATATGTATGTATATATCAAATACAAGTACATTACTATAGTGTTAACTCAAACCCCGATCACATTTCGAAATTCATTGGCTTATGTTTGAAAAAAAATTAGGTTTAACTTACTTTTAAAGTTTGATAAACCTATGATTTGATGCCAACTTGTAACATCCCCCTACATGGAGGCCCAAAATTAACGGCTACGGATGCTGTAGTCATCCATAGTAATTAATCCTCGACGACCAAATACGGCGAAGTTAGATTCATTGATACACAGAAACACATGAATATGGAAGAAAAAAATAAACTTCAAACAAAATCACATTCCATATCAAAGCATTTCCAATTCATTACGTAATACCATATTCGCAAATCCCGTTCAGAGAAAATATATTTATTATAGCATACGCCAAGAGCAATATATGAAGATGCCCCCTTGGATGATCAGAGTATTTACAAGCAATATAACCACTTTACCATTACAAGTAACACGGCGGAGTCAAAAGAAAAGAGAACTCTAAATAGCTACAATGGCTCTTGCATGTCTCCAAAAGCTTATTTGTCTTAAGAGGTTCCTGAAAACCTCAACTCTCAAACTACTCAAAATCAATAGAGTACCCGAGAGTTTAAGGAGAAAACATAAACTTCGAGTTGGACATAAAGCCTGGTATGAATAATAATCTACCATCTCAAATCATCTAGATATCTAGTGAGACCACGCTGCTTAGTTGAATAGATTTTCTCCTCACTGGTATCTCAAAACCTTTTAAAAACCATATACCATTCTTCTACATCCATAATGGTTAAAACAATTCGTAATTGTTATGCAAGACAAATGAATTAATTCTGAATTACCCATCCTCGTTCATTTTAGGCTATCTGTCTCAATTATAGTTTCTAGGATTACTATTAACCTAATAGTTTTCAAGGACCGATTAATAACTGGTTAACCATTTAAAGACTCCCTGTCCAATTACGTAGTTTTCATGGGATCATTATGAACCTATTGGTAACTCAATATCTTACCCTTATCCTTGTTTTCATGGGATGACTAGGAAACTATTGGTAATCCTAATATTCTTTCTTCTTACCCTAGTTTTTTAGGCTGACTATGAATCTATTGACATCTATCAATATTTCATCCAGATATAGTTTTCATAGGCTAACTACAAACCTACTAGTCGCTGACAGTATCAAATCATAGTTTTCATGGGCATACTATGAACTTGTCTTTCAGACATCTTCCTTCATACATATTTTACATGGGCTGGCTATGAACCTATTGGCCCCTATCAATATCTTTTCTATACACAATTTTCATGGGGTTACTAAGAACATATTGTCCCCTGCCAATATCTTTTTCTTATATTTTAGTATCCAATATTTTGGTCTTCAAAACATTAGGCTCCTGCCTTTTAATACTTTAAAATCCACCCTTCGGAACCTTTCAATTATATTAAAGTAGTAGCATTTATCTTTAGAAGCATAGCTTCGAAACTAGTTGAAAGTATCATTTTCAACACCATTGGAGCTAACCCTTCCGAAATCATTGAAAGTCCCCCTTTCGAAAATATGGGGTTTATACTTAAAACATTATTTGGGTCAAAGTGAATATAGGGGAAAGCAACTCTTTCGAAACCATCTTTTATTATATAAAAGTAGTGGGGAAAGCTTGACGGCGTCGGCACCATCTCTTTCGAAACCATTTAATGTCTGGGTAAAATAGCAGAAGGTTGTCTTTGAAACCCCTTTCGAAACCACCACCTTCGAAACCCCTAACCCTTTTCGAAAGCTATAGGAAGCGGCTCCAACTTATAAAAACAAAGTACCTCTCGACTGTGTTGATATATTCAACATCATTGAAAGGCTAAAAATTGGCATCAGGGTTTCGATTAGGTCAGAACACCTTCTTTCAAAACATTCTTTCATAATTAAAGAAACCATGTCGAAAGCAAATATAAGTTAGTGGCAACCATTTCGAAACCTTTATAAAACCACTTTCGAAACAATCCGCTTCGACTCCGTCGAAGGCTAAAACAAAACAAAGGCAAACACTTTTCATTTTAAAAACAAACCAAGGTCTCGACTCCTTTGGAAGTTATGCTTTCGACACCTTACCTTCCGCCTTCCTCCAATCCACTACATACCATCATGGTGATACCTTGTTTATTGGTTTCGGCATAGTTGGTTCCGAAAAGGATGCAGGAGGAAGCTTCTATTTTAAAAGGTGATTTCCAAAGTAGGCAAAACCAAATTTCTAAGTAAACCTGGTTTAGTTCTTATTAAATCAAACTTTTCTCTAACTAACTTACCATGTGTCAACATCAGATTGGTTATTTTAACATTTTCAAATTCTTTTCCAAAATAACTACCGCTAATCTAGATCTAAACCGCGATTAAGTCAATCAATTAATCCCTTCCATTAAGCAAAGCCAATTTTGCAAAGAAGTCCCTCTTCTAAAATGTTAACCCGCCTTTTTACAGGGCCACGGACAGGCAGATTTAACTAAATCGACTATTCATTTATCGAATCTGGAATACGAGTAACTGGAACTAGCTGGATGGATAGACGGTCGGTCAGGAATAGGTTCGATGTGCATGGCTTGGCACTGAGGAGAGAGCAGGGTGATTCAGTATTGATTGCCGCTCGGCATAAGGCATGGCTTGACATTGCTTTTCGCTCGGCATAAGGAGTGGCTCGGCATTGGTCGGCGCTCGGCAAAAGGTGGGTTTGGCATGGGTTGCCGCTCGGCGCTAGGCATCGTTCGGCATTGGACATCATTCGGCATCGTGAGTCACTCGGCATTTGATGTCGTTCGTCATCGTACCTTACTCGGCATTGGAAGTCGCTCAGCATTGAATGTCGTTCGGCATCGAACCTCACTCGGCATTGGTAAGGACAGGGTCGTTCGGCATTGATGAGATGGCTCAGCATTGGACGAAGGTCGCTCGACATTGGTCAGGTCAGCGTCGCTCGGCATTGTTGATATGCCTCGGCGTTGTATTAAGGCCGGTGTGGCTCGGCATTGTGGAGGTATGTGGCTCGGCATTGTGGAGGTATGTGGCTCGGTGGAAGGTCTTGATGGGCCTACACTATGCATAAAGCCCAACAACTCAGGATTTGCCTATAAATACAACATGTGGCGGTTCAGAAAAGGTATGTTCTTCTGGCTCTCTCACTTTCTATTTTCTAATGTGGAGGTTACTCTGCCATTTTGTAACTGTAATTGATTATTACAGCAATAAAAAGGAAACTTCTGGAGTGGAAGTAGGCCGGAGTTAGCCGAACTACTATAAAATCTGTTGTTCTTTACTGATTTTATTTCAATTTGGACTGTTCTTCATATTTTTACTCTCTACATATATTCTATCTATGAGTTGTGACTGTTATTTGGTGCTCCCATCTGGATTTGGATGTTAGTGACCATTTTTGGCGCTAACACTTTGGTGCTTTCACTGAGAGTTGAACTCAGGAATTTTGGAGCTTGAATTTTGCATTGAAAAACTTAGGAATTCAGATTTTGGAAAGCAATGGCTAAACCACCAACAAGGAAGCAAGCAGCGGAAAGGAGCAATCAAGAAGGAAGTCAAGTGGCCTCTTCTGGAGCTGGACAGGACCATGCATCCGTTTACATAACTCGGGATGAGATGCAGGTTATGATGAATTCTATGCAGGTGCAGATGATGAAACGACAAGAGGAGATGATGCAGGCTCTTCTTAGGCAATTTATACAACCAGGAACTGTAGGTGCTCAAGTTCTTGGAACTGGACCAGAGGGACTCAACCAATAGGCAGATGGAGTGGTTCAGCAGGGGCAGCTCCCAATTAACAAACGACTAACAATCTGGATGGACCAAGACTCGGGGCACACCACCAGGTAATGCTGGACTAGTTCATGGAGGGATATTGGATGACGCTACGTGGCCCGATGCCAACAGGAATGCCGGAGTACGTGATGAGGAATACGTGCCGGAATTTCCTCGGGGACTTGGAGGGTAGTTTGGAAACATGGATAGGGGCAACCCTTGGTTGGAAACGCTGGATTGGCTGACATTATCAGGCGGACTATTCGTGGAGGTCTGGCAAACAGGGATTCAAGGTAGTCAACAAAAGTCCGTTTACCCGAAACATCAGGATGGCTAGAAATCTACCCGATTTCAAACTTCCCACTCTGGAAGTGTACAACGAGAAGACGGATTCAACTGACGACTTGATGAGGTACACTAGGCATATGGAAGTGCTGGGGGCAACAGAGGAGGTTATTGCCCGATGTTTCCCCATGTACTTGGCTGATATAGCTGCCATGTGGTTCAGGCAGCTGGAGGATGGATCCACTGGAACATGGATGGAACTGGTGGACAGGTTCTTAAGTCAGTTTCGTGTTCACGTAAAAAGGCCAAAGAATGTGATGACGTTGACGTCAGTTAAACATGGGGCGAATGAATCGCTGAGGATATTCTTAACTCGGTTTAATGCAGCAATTGCTTCAGTGGATCAGCCAGATCCATCAACGGTTTTGATGGCTGCAGTATCAGGAGTCAGAGATAATTCGGATTTCAAAGTATCATTGATACGGGACCCACCATTGGATCTTGGTGAATTATTCCATGAAGCTAAGAGATTTCTCCGACAAGAGGATGCATATTTGGCCATGAGGTCAAAGGAAGTAAACCAGGTTAAGGATGGAGGACTACCCGACGAAAGATCAGGCAAGGACAATGATAAAGGAAAAAGGAAGCACTGGGGAGAACCAAAGTTCTCCACTTACACAGGACTGAACGCGTCATTGGAACGGATATTCTTGGATACTCGAGATCGCCTTCCATATCGAAGGCCAGCGAGGAGGGATCCCTCAGAACGCGAAAGGGCATCGGAAAGGCACTGTCTTTTTCATGACCTGGACGGGCATGATACTAAAAGCTGCCGGCATTTGAAGGACATAATTGAGGAGCATGTTAGGAATGGCCACTTGCGACAATATGCCGAAACTCGGAATGCGACGGTGGAACAGGAGCAACCACCATCTACCTTGAACGATGAGGGTGTGAGGCGCAGGAATGGTAGCCGGTTGGTCATCAACTAATCTTGATGGTTTGAAATAAGTAACAAACTCTGGGCAACTGGCTAAATCACTTAATCATGTAAGGGGTCGGAGATAACCCTCAGGCATGCTCTGAGATGATGGTTTACCATGACGCCTCGATTTGTGAAATTTGCATTTTCCCTTTAACTTGGACATTTGCTTTTTCTGGTTTGGTTTTGGAGTTTGGTTTGAACTCCCCATTTTGCTTGTTTTTTGGTTTGGCTTTTTGATATGGATTTCTGGTTGGATTTGGATTTCAGATTGGATTTTAATCAGATTTTCCTTTGGATATTGGGTAAAAGGTCGTCGAGCATGGACTATGCTCGACAAGGGTCCGAAGAGACCACGATTTGACCTAGGACTTAGGCCATATATTATTGGTTATTATTTCAGATTATCCAGTATGGAAAATGCTCGGTAAGGGTCCAGAGTGACCAGGATTCGGCTTAGGACTTTGGCCATATATTATCGGTTACTATTTCAGGTCGTCGAGTATGGACAATGCTCGGAAAGGGTCCGGACAGACCAGGATTCAGCCCAGGACTTAGGCCCCACACTATCAGTTACTATTTCAAGTCGTCGAGTATGGAAATTGCTCAACGTCTAGGGACATTGTACCATGGTCGTCAGGTGTGGATTGTGCTTGACAAGAACCCAGAGAGGTTACGGATATGAATATCGGCTATGAACGACAAAGGATTTGGATATTGACCCGGAAAGGTCTTGGATTCGGTTATTGGTTATTGTATATATATGAAACACGGACTGTGGATGTTGAATTTCAGGCTATTCAAAACACACCTTCCAATAGCAAGACATATTTTGGGGGAAAAGTGTTAACCCGCCTTTTTACAAGGCCACAGACAGACGGATTTAACCAAATCGAATGTTCATTTATTGAAACTGGAATACGATTGATTGGAACTAGCTGGATGGATAGACGGTCGGTCAGGAATAGGTTCGATGTGCATGGCACGACACTGAGGAGAGAGCAGGGTGATTCGGTATTGAGTGCCGCTCGGCATAAGGCATGGTTCGGCATTGCTTTCCACTTGGCATAAGGAGTGGCTCGGCATTGGTCGCCGCTCGACAAAAGGTGTGGCTCGGCATGGATTGCCGCTCGGCGCTAGGCATCGTTCGGCACTGGACATCATTCGGCTTCGTGAGTCGCTCGACATTGGATGTCGTTCGGCATCGTGCATCGCTCGGCATTGGAAGTCACTCGGTATTGGACATCGTTCGGCATCGAACCTCGCTCGGCATTGGTAAGGACAAGGTCGTTCGGCGTTGGTGAGATGGCTCGGCATTGGACGAAGGTCGCTCGGCATTGGTCAGGTCAGGGTCGCTCGACATTATTGATACGGCTCGGCATTGTATTAAGGCCGGTGTGGCTTGGCATTGTGGAGGCATGTGGCATGGCATTGTGGAGGTATGTGGCTCGGTGGAAGGTCCTGATGGGCCTACACCAAGCAGAAAGCCCAACAACTTAGGATTTGTCTATAAATACAGCATGTGGGAGTTCAGAAAAGGGATCTTTTTCTGGCTCTCTCGCTTTCTATTTTCTAAGGCGGAGGTTACTCTGCCATTTTGTAACTGTAATTGATTATTATATCAATAAAAAGGAAACTTCTGGAGTAGATGTAGGCCAGAGTTAGTCGAACCACTATAAATCTGTTGTTCTTTACTGCTTTTATTTTAATTTGGACTATTCTTCGTATTATTGCTCTCTACATATATTCTATCTGTGAGTTGTGACTGTTATTTGGTGCTCTCATCTGCATTTGGGTGTTAGTGACCATTTTTGGCGCTAACATAAAATAATTTATTTTGCATAGCAAATCACTTTGGAAATATCCCCAAAATTTAGAAATTCACTTTAATCATGTTATCTAACATATCAAAATTCCAGACAAAAAATCTCCATATATTTTCTGAAATAAATTTATGAACCCGAATAAACATATTATCCTTTGAAAATTCATAATAATCTTTCCATAGCTTGGAAAATTATCAAAATTGAAAGTCAACTCCAAAATCATGTTTCTTATAACATAAAATTTTCCCATGGCATTTAAATATCGTTAGATCTTGGGTTTTCCTCAAAAACTTGCAAAAACTCTTTTAAACAATCTTGTTTAAACCATATAAATCATAAATCAAGCATATCATCATCCAATATATCATAAAAATGAATTTACCCTTAAATCCAAAAATATATGATTCAAAACCAATTAGAGATGGAATTATTATTCACCTTGATCTAGATAAGGAGATTGGATTGAGATTGATTTCCCCTAAGCTTGATTCTCTAGCTTTTAACTTGAATTCTTCTTCCTTAATGGTCGGCCATTCTTTTATCTCTTGATTTGCATTTTCAAAAATGACATGAATAGGAAGAAAAATGGTAGGGACGGAAATTTATAAGGGCAGGGTCATTGGGCGGGAAATTCCTATTATACCCTTATGCAATTTTATTAACCAAAACCCATTCCTAAGCCCATTAACAATTAAATTAGGCTCGGCCTTAATTTATTAATTCAAGGCTCAATCCCTTTATCACTTAACATTTACGTTATTTTATCTAATTTATCTAATTAAATCTCCTGAATAATGTTATCAAAAATTAGAGGTGTTACAATTTTTTTAGTTTTCTCACTTTATTTATGAATCTATCCACATTAGATTGATTTCCAATTTCCATAAGATTTGCATTATCGAAGTCAATGGTCATAGCACTGGATATATCCTTCGAATGATTTTATTCCTCGGTCTGCATGTGATCGATTAGTTCTTAAAGTGAAAGTTCCTTCCTTTTATTCTTAAGATGATTTATATATATAATTGTTCCAAGATTGTAGGAAGTTTTCCAATAATTCATTGGCCTGCTAGATCTTACACATCTTCATTTCTTCATTGAGTATTTTAGATACCAAGTTTTCATATTCATAAATATGTTGTATGACTGACTTGTTATCAACCATCTGAAACTGCAACCATTTACCTACCACGTACTTTTTCTTCTAACGTTATCTGCTCCATGTTCTTTTCTAACATTTCCTAAATAATCTTTGTTGATTTCTAATTAACAAACAGATCAAATAGTTTGTTTGACATGTATATTAGCGTGCGTCCCAGACCAAATTGTTATCCATTTCAAATTTCATTTTGACTCATCATTTTCTTTTAGTACAACGCTTTGTTGTACGGTTTCGATTATGGCTGGAGTAGCAACATCTGAAACCCTATAGAAGAGGGTTCAATATACAGGACATAATCGAGTTCGTGAGTGGTTTTTAGGACCAACATTTGTAGTTGGTTTCATCCAGTGCTTCAAATCTAGAAGAATTAGGAAGAATGTGGTTGACTGGAAGGGCCATTACTCTTTGCTATAGAAATTTGCTTTAATTATTAGAAAAGATAATCAACAAAGAGTAAGAAAGATTGTGCCATGGACATGCCATTATCTTGAAAGCGTGACTAAGGTACAATCATTCATTGTCACTTGCTCCCAAGGTTGACACAAAGAACTAAAAACTCGTGCACTTAAGGCTGAAGAATCTAGAGAACCGTAGAAAGACAATTGCTCAAGAATTATTTTGGAAGAATTTGAGAAGATGAATTGGAATATTTCTGTCTATTCTCTCCATCAAAAGGAACTATAATAAGCAAGTGTAGGAGTGAAAACTGTAGCTCAAAACTCAAAAGGTGAAAATTTTGAACAATCGGGGGCAATAAAAAGATAATTCTATTAATATATTCATGATTTCGATTAATTATAATTCTAACTGGAAGGTAGATAAAATGATTTATCTTTTTAATTTTGAGAGCTGAAATAAAAATAGAAAAGGAGATAAGATTATAAGAGAACCAAACTTATTTAATTCCATTGCAATGCCAAGTACATTGCATGAGCCCATTCATCCATGCTGCATACGTGCATATGCGCACTTGCCTGGTAATCCATATTATACGCGCCTAAATAATAAGTAGTACAAATAAGGATATATATAAAGAGAAGAACAATGAAATATTAGGTGATGTGGGACTAAGTTTTACCGTAGTTACACAATAGACCTAGGATATACCGTTAACTCTATCACGATGATTATTGGCTTATAGCAATTACACATAAAACTGGTCATTGTGAATCACATAGGAGCATTGTACATCAACCGATTCAGGGTATGTGTTGCAGGTGAAAACAAAGCCAATTGATTTCTTTTGCACATAACAAACATCATCTTAAGTGAAAGGATGAACTTCGAATAAAATGGGATGATTGGGCTAGAGAGAAAGATTGTAAGAATATCCAACCCAATTATTGGTTTTTTTATGGTCATTGAGGTTTTCTTGATCAAAGGAAACACTTTGGGTGTAACGATCCAGAATTTTATCGCTTTGATTTGTGAATATTTCATTTATTTCAAATTTTCAATTATGGTTTTATTAATTAAATAACCCTCTTTTAATTAATAATTAATAATATAAAATTCATTTTGAATTTTGTAGGCAAGTAGATGAAAAACAGGAAACGTGATCGAAAATCGTTTTTTTCGATTTTTGACTTTTTATTGTATAAAAGTTGTCGAAAATATTATGTGCATTTTATTAAACATATACACATACATATAATAATAAAAAGTACGGTTACTAATAATAATATAGTAAATATAAAGGAGATGCGACTTTTCCTAAAATTTAAAGAAAAATAAAAATAAAAGAGAAAGATGTTAGCGTTTTATCACATCAAAGTACAAGGATCATTCTATTATCCAATATGTTTTCCCACGGATTAATACTTTGATGGATTATGTGAGTGATGTGATGATAGACTAGGGGAGAGGGTGAGGTGGCATGAGCTATAAGGAAAGGGGAGGAGGAATATGGTAATGTTTCACTAAGTGAATAGAGGATATGTACTTTAGGGGCAATTTAGTAATTTTCTTAATCCATTTTATATAAAAACAATTTCTTATTTTCTCTCTCTCCCTCTCACTCATTTTCATTTTCAATTCTTTTTTTCAAACCCAACCTTTCTTTCTAAGTCTTTATAAACTCTTTAATGGCTTCTTTGTAAACATTTTCAATAAAAACTCTTTCTTTTCTACTTTGAAACATTTTAAAACCTTTTGAAAATACTCTTTTCTACCCTACATCACATCCTTTTTCAGAATCAAGCCCTAAACACCATCTACATCCAAATTCCAATCCCACCCTTCTTTGGGCCGAACCATCAAACTCCCTTTAGCCCTCCAAAATCCAGTTTTTACTAAAGTAAATCCATGTTCTAAGTCAAATTCAAAACATAGTGGAAGTTTGGTTTCTTTCGTGAGCTTTTGGTGAGTAAAGCTCACATTTTAAACAAGTTTTAAACTTTTTTTTTATTACTAATAGTTGTGTAAATCTTAGTTGAAAATATTTTGTTTGGTGCTTTGTATGTGTGAGCTTTTATATATAGTTTGGCTGTAAATATGGAAATATAGTTTCTTCATTTAAGTGATAAAAGGGAAAGTAATGATTTTACTTCGTATACGATGATTGGCATATGTAAGTGTTTGAGCTTATCTGTTAGTTAATGTATGTTGTAATGAAGTTAGCACTTAAGCTTGCTTGTTTGCGACATCGACATACTTGTTTTTAAACTTTTATTACTTAAGTAATTCTAGAAAAATTTATAAGTTTTAAATTTTATTTTTAATTTCCAAAACCCTCATACAAGTTCTAAGTAAGTAAAACAAAAGTTAATGTCTTAAAGGGTATTAGATAGGTAAAACTAGTTTAAAGGTTATGCTATCCATGGCGATAGTTGCTGCGAATGCAGTTCGTAAAACGAACACCTTTGTGTAAATAAAAAATGTTTTCTTTTCAAATATTTTTGAAATGTTTTTCAAACATATTATAAGTATTAAAAGGTAAATAATACTTATTAATTAAGTAAGGGGTTAATGATTATTTAATTTATTAATTAAGTAAAGATA
Source organism: Allium cepa (assembly GCA_030765085.1). Taxonomy (NCBI): domain Eukaryota; kingdom Viridiplantae; phylum Streptophyta; class Magnoliopsida; order Asparagales; family Amaryllidaceae; genus Allium; species Allium cepa. The sequence goes on along the minus strand of CM060929.1, from coordinate 872,616,456 downwards.
ATTAGTACTTAATCACTAATTAAGTGAAGTTAATTAGTAAAGATAATTAGTAAGGTAATTATAATTAACTAAGTAAAGGTGAATTAATTATTGATTAAGAAAATTTAATTATTTAATTAATTATAAATTAATTAAAGGTTAATTATTTAAATACTAATTATTATTTAAGTAAGGTAATTGTTTATTTAATTATTAATTAAGTGGGGTTTAAGTATTAGCTAATTACTAATCAGGAAGGGTTAATTATTAACTAATTACTTATTAAGTTATGATTTATTTAAGATTCAAATTATTCTTAAATAAAGGTTAATTTTTAGTTTAATATACAAGGATCGGTTTATTTAAAAGTAGCTTTCTTTTTATAAATGAATGGGTTTAAAATAAGGGATTCTCTTTATCTACGCCATTAAGTAGCCAAACAAATATGAATAGGTTATACTAAACCTTTGACATCTGTTTAGCAGAATAAATCCCTGTTTTGGTATAATTAAATGGAATAGATTTTTAATGACATCTGTTTAGCAAAATAAATTCCCGCCCTGCTATAGTTAAATTGAATAAATCATTGATGACATCTGTTTTGCAGAATAAATCCCCGTTCTGCTAGTATATTTATTTGGACATTCAAGATGTCTAGCAGAATAAACCCCCACTCTGCTAGTATATTAATTTGGACATTCACCCATATGCCGGTTACTTAATATGTGGATTAGTAATATTGGATAAGTGATGGATTAGCTAGTGAATCCTAATTAATTTTATTTACATATGTGCTTGTTAATGTAAATACCAGTTATGTGACTTGAAAAGTCAAATTAAATTAAATAGACTTTATTTAGTACCATTGTGGTCGCTAAGCCTCTTTCGGAATTTGTGAAGTTATAGATTTAAATTAACTTCAATTTTATATCAATGTGAGGTTAAGTGTTTATCAATAATGTTTAAGTTAACCAATTATTTTATTAATGATGATTTAAAGTTAACTATTTATTTATTTATGATGTTTAAATAGGATTTATGAATTTAATAAGGGTTTTTATGAATAATAATCTATTTATAAAAAGGGATTTTACTCGGTAAAAAGGATTTTGTAAAGGAAATTTTAAATGATATTTGGTAAAGGAGTTTATAAGGAGGTTATAAATCGTTTTAGAGATTTATAAAAAGAAGTTTTATAAATTAATTGGCTATTTATAAAAATATTTGTAGATATGAAATAGGCTTATGTAAAGGGAATTTTATAAAAGAATGAGATTTGTTTTCCACACTTGATCCTTCTTAATTATGGTGGTAAGCAAGCATCCTTTCCATACTTAACACCGAAGGATATGTGGTTTAGGTTTTATTTAGAAATATTTTAAATAATATTTATTTTTAGCTTATTAAAATATGATTTGGAAAAGAGGAAATCTCACTCAAGTCTTGTACCATTAAGATAAGTATATGGGTATTTTTTAAGCACTGAAAATATAATGGTTCTAATATACTTATATCAATGAGGTAAGTATATGAATATTCTCCAATACATCCCTTTATGGACTTAGCTGTATACCTATTATGCTGGAATTTAATTAATGTAATTTTTTTGGTTATGATTTAATATTTATTTTGAACCCTAGATTTAATTTAATATCACTGTATTTTAATTAGAAATGTTTTGGTTATTATAGGGTAAAAACTCATCCGTGGTTATGTGCGGCATAGTCATGCAGTATACCATTATTTTGAGAGGTTTTATAAAACATTAAGAATCCATTTGATTGTGTTTCTTACGCTGGTTTTAACAGACTGATCCGAACGTTATTTTTCTTATAATGCTCGAATCAACCGAAGAATAATCTCTAGATTTATCTGGACACTTTGGAGTTTAAGGAGATGAGCTAGATGCCTCCAAGACGTACTTCTGTATTTTTTTTATCTTACGTTGTTTGGTTCTTATCTATATCTATCAATAGTTGTAAGGACAAGGTGTTATAACTGCCTAGGTTAATGAGAATATATGTGTACTCTGATTAGTGTATGTATATAAAGTTTAGATTTTCTTTTTAAACACCATTTTTATATTACAGATTACTCGTCATGTTATGAGATTATGTTCTATCTTTTCTTTCTTTCACCCTAATGATTTGTATTTCCACACTTGGATGCTGGGCATGTGAACATCATGGATGTATTAGTACTGACTTATGAGAATAGAAAAGGTGGGGGATAATATTATGATGAGTAAAAATCAGTAGTAAAATGAAATACTAACAATTTACATTGGAGTTGCGTCTAAATATGAATAGGCAATAAAACTCAATGTGTAATAAATGGTAGAGTTGATATGGAATAGATATGCATCAAATAAAGAGCCTAATATATTTTTGGTTTGCACTATTCCTCTCTAGATTATATAAATAAAATAGGATTCAAGTAAGAAGAGAAAAGGGTGAAAAACAAAGATTAGAAAAACACATAAAACAGATCTTTGTGCAAAGTGAGCTGAGAGTGTTTCTAGGAGTGTCAATAACTATTAGAAAGAGAAATTCTTTCAGAAGAAAGAAAATAATACAAGATTTCAAGTTGGCATAAAATTTATGTGATATAATATTGTACTTATGATTTTTTTCCCTCTTAAATCTTAATAAAGTATAGAAGTGTTGACGCCAAAAATGGCAACAACACTCAAATATCAGATGAAAGAATCAAAATGTAAATATCAAAATCAAACAAGAGAAAATATCAGGAAAGTAAAAGGAGATACAATAATTTTTATAGTGGTTTGGCGTAATCTCCAACCTATGTCCACTTTAATCTTTATTATTAGTTGTTTTCTCTTTGGATTACAACTAGTTATATCAGATATGACCACAATCTAGTCCATCTCATAATTACAATGGAGTTTCTAGAGTATTTGAGGGAGAAGATAGGAATGAAGAAAAAGTAGAGTGAAGATCCTAGATCCCATCATTTTATAGTTGTAGAAGAGTCAGTGTTTATGGGGAAAGAGCAGCACAGAGTCAGAAGCATTTTTGAGTCAAAGCCAAGAAGAGAACCCAAGACGAACACATTAACATGTGGTGCCACATGCCATAAAAACCTCTCGATACCGAGTGGTCAACCACTTGATACCAAGTGGTTTACTTAAGTATAAACCTTCGAGTCTTATTTGCATGCTTAGATATCACCTTCTTGATGCGTTTTGAGCTCTATTCCATTAACTCTAAGTCGGTTCTAGTCATTTTCTTGATAATACTTGAACTATCCTGCTTTCTTGGCTTTCTTCCCATCGATCTTGTGAATCCCTTAACTATTCTTTGAGAAAAGCACATGATCCTAGTTGGTTAAAGACGTAGATGAGGTACATGAAGCATGAGAAACCAAATTGGGTTGAATAGACTACTCGAGGCCAAGAGAAAGCACTCGGTACTGAGTGGTTCCCTTAGCCAAAAATCAACTTGTAATTTTCTGACGTCCATCTTCTAGTTCTTTGGATCGTCTTTCCAAGTTCATGAATTGTCTCGTCTTTATTTTTGCTTTCTAAGTCCAGTTGAAATCTGCTTTCGTCAAAAAGCGGGTTAACATCCCCCATAAAGTACATCTTTTGAATGTAAGATGTGCTTTGCTCAAGAAAAAGTTCAAACGACGATCATTTTTAAGCTCTTCGGCCTGCCATCGATCACGATCTCGGTGAACTGTCTGATTCCTTTGAAGTCACTTGCAAATCAAAGGTCGTTCTAAGTCTATTACAACTAAGGACTCTAGCCCTTTTGTTATTTATACGTCATAATCAATCCAATTTCGATCAAGTTATTACATCGCATGTCAAAATCGTCCCATGTTCATTCGGGATTTATCTATTTTTCTCTAATTAGATGGCATTCAAATGCTTTTATCAAATTTGCATCCGTTCTAACGTTCGATCTCTTCGGATCAATTTACATTCAATCTAGGGTTTCGATCACTCTGAACCATATATCGCCCAATCTAGAATTTCGATCACTCTAGATCATTTATCATCTAATCTGTGATTCGATCTCTCTGAATTATTTATCACCCAATGAAGGGTTCGATCTCTCTGGATCGTTTATCATTCAATCTAGGATTCGGTCTCTCCGGATTGTTTATCACCAATCTAGGGTTTAATCTATCTGGACCATTGCTGAGCCTAATCTGCTCGCTCTTTGGCAGGAGGACTCAATGACCAAGCAAACCTATCCACTCACTCTCGGGTGAGAGGACTTACTTTTCATACAAGTCCATCCACTCGGTCTCTGACAAGGGAACTTGCGCCTTGCGGTCTCTACCTCGTCTCTTTGGATGGGACTACCATGATCAATATTAGAGATCACGTTCAAGTAGGTCTTTCAAGCAATCAAATATTCAAATCAAAGCAAACAAGCAAGCAAAAATTCCAATTATTCATCTCAAATATCCAACTTAGGGTATGCCTAGAGACTAATCGAGATCTTGTATACGTGCAAGAGGTCTGAAGTTATTATTATCTCATATAGTAATCTTGGACATCCAACTCAAAGCATGCGTAGATATCGATCGAAATCTCGTACACATGTAAGTGGTCAAAGATTATTGTCTTAATTATTCAAAACGAAAAGTAAAGTGTGGGAATCAAACCTGACTCATGTCCATCCAGATCATAGGATTACCATCCTCGACCCAGATCCCCAGTCGTGTCTCTATGCATTCATTGTAGATGGTAGCTGCTCCAAATAAAACATCATAGTTCGGTTTCTCACATAAAGTTGCAGCCGGTTGCTCTAAACAAATTCTTCTATTAGATTATGAAGGTGTTGACACTCGACTATTCCATATCCACCCAGCTTATGGAAAATGCAAAACTTTTCGGATCTTCTCTCCTTACCCATGGGATCTCTCTTTGCTATTTTTCGATGGGAATCTACCCTTTAGTGTCTAGGCATATCCTCTTTGGGGTTTAAGTTAGATCGGTGTAGGAAGTGAATTTTCCAAACCCGCTTTTGAGCCAAAGCAAATTTCAATCAAATTTAGCAAATCAAAACAAGGATGAAATTATTCACAAACTTGGAAACACAAATAGAAGGACTAGAGAATTGAACTTTAGATATTTGAGTGGAAAATTGGCTAAGGGAACAATTAGGCCTCGAGTTTTTAGGTCGGTACTGACTTATTTCATGTGTCATTTCTGCCTCCTAAACACCATACACCTCTTATACTGCTCCAATAACTCGTGGTCAAGTGGTTTCTCCAAGATTCGAATAAGCAATTTGAAGGATTAACGAAAAGAAAGTAAAGAAAGTAGCTAACAAGAAAGTAGCTAACATAAAGATCGTTAGAATCAACTTAAAGTCAAAGAAAAAGAGCTTAAAACAAGTCCAGAAGGAGATAGAAAAGCTACTGAATGGATGAATTTCAACTTAATAAGTAAAAATAACTTGGCACCAAGTTATTTAACTCGGTACCGAGTTATTCCATTGACTCACGGGTCTTTTGTTTCACTTGTGCAACTTTGGGCCACCTTTTGGACTTTAGTGCAATTGGGCTTCTGAATCCTACTTCTATTTCTCTATAATACCAACATACTTACAACCAGAAAAGGATATTCACTATGCTCACACTCTGCACCTTCTTCACTCTTACCTTTTTCCTAAAATACCGAATAAACTCCATTGTAAACCTGAAATCCACTGTATTGTGATCAGATTTAATATAGCTAGTTGTAATCCAGAGGGATAACAACTAATAACAAAGATTAAAGTGGACGTAGGTCGGAGATTACATTGAACCAAAAAATTTCTTGTATCTCCTTTTACTTTCTTGTTGTTTTTGCTTGTTTGAGTTGGTTTTCTATATTTTGATGTTATCATCTGATTTATTGGTGTTTTGCCATTTTTACAATCGACATTTTGGTGCTTTCACTAAGAAAGAACTAGATCTGAGAACTTGAACCTTGAATATGAGATTTGGAGAAGATAAAGAGACCTAACATCAAATCTTAGGTTGGAGGAAGCCAATTGGAGCCTGGGGATAGCTAGGAGAAGTCCATGAATTCTTATCAATTTATCTACATGACTAGAGAAAAGATGGAAAGAATGATGAAGGAGATGCATGATGGAATGATAACTAGACAACAAGAAATGCTTAAAGAATTTTTCTAAAGGATGGACCAACAAAGAATAGCTAGAGCTACTGGAACTTAGAACCAAGGTCAGGGAACTGACGCAGGAGCATCTTGTTGGAGCGAAGCAAACTGGAGCGATGTCCCTACGAGCAGAACTATCCGATATCAACCCAAATCTACTCGGTACTAAGATAACTATACTAGAGTCAATGTTGGAGTGGTGTTGGGATGCCAGGAATGGATAAAGCTAGAGCTAGAAATGTGAATCGGTATGTGAATGGTCAACGACCAAACGAATATGTGCCATAACTTCCCTATACGAATGGAGGACAGAATGAGACTAAAGGAGCATGTCAGAATGATGATGTGCAGTTAAAGGAGCATGTGCCAAAGTTCTCTCATAGGAGCGAGGGAAGAATACAGTTGGTGGTTTGGGACCTCCGTTAGATGATAACAAGAGGATGCCTGAGATGATTAGAAAAATAGTTAAAGGTGGACCTCTAAACTAGTTTGGAGGATGTAAACTTGAATCCATTCATTTCTAATATTGAAAAGCAAGGAACCCTCTGGATTCCATGCTTCCGGCGCTCGAAATGTACAATGGAATGTCAGATACGATGATGGATCTGATGAGATGCATCTAACATAAAGAGGTGTCAGGTGCTTCTAAGGAGGTGGTAGGGCAGTGCTTCCCATTGTATTTTACAGATTTGGCAATGGTGTGGTTAAAATATCTGCAGAACGGGTCCATAAGCATATGGAGCGACTTGGTGAATAAGTTATAAGATAGTTCAAAGTTCATATCTCGTGACCAAAGAATGTGACAATGCTATCAAGCATAGGCTAGAGAGACCTTAAGGAGCTACTTGACCAGGTTTAACGCGGCGACATCTATAGTCGATAGGCCAGATTCATCCGTGATTTTGATGGCGGCAGTTTGAGAAGTTGCAAACACGACTTACTTTAAGATTGCTTTAGAAAGGGATCTACCAATGGGCCTTACAGGATTCTATCATAAAGATGAGAGACATTTGCATCACGATGATGCCGAAGCTCAGAATGCTATGGATTACAAAGGAATGTCTAAAGAAGGATATGAAAAGGACAAAGAGAAAAGAAGAGCCGATGATAACTTTGGGGAACTGAAACAACAAAGGAGGGAGTCAAAATTCTCTTCCTACACTGATCTAACCGAGACCCCGAAGAAGACATGTCTGGACACTAGAGAACAGATCCCTTATCGGAAGCTAGCTAGGAGAGAGCCCATTGATTTGGAGAGAAGATCCAGAAAGTTTTGCATCTCCCTTGACTTGGAGGGGCATGAGACGCATGAGTGCTAGCACCTTCATAGTCCGAGAGAGGAAATGGTTCGAAGCAACTAGATGAAACATTACATGAGGAACCAAATTGCGATGGTGCGGCTAGAGCAACCACCATATACAGTGAATGCATCAAGGAACAGCCAAAAATATAATCCAAGACTCGAAATTGCATGATCGGGATGGTCAGTAGTCAGATTTGACTCCCTCGCCTTGCTTTTTCTTGCTTTGAATAATTAGGATAATAATATCCTCGGAATGCTTACACAGGTATGAGGCCTAGACTGGTCCCTAGGCACACTCTGAGTCAGATGTTTGAGATTATTATTTAGAACAACAATAATCTCGAACTACTATCACGTGTATGAAATCTAGATTAGTCCCTAGACACGCTCTGACCTAGATGTCGGGGCTGGATGATTAGGGCTTCTGCTTGTTTGCTTTGATTTGAATACTTGACTATTGAAAAATCCAATTGAATGTGATGACTGATATCGATCGCTTTACATCCCATCCAAAAAGACGGGACTAGAGTGCAGGTGTAAGCACCCTCATCGGAGAGCGAGTGGATGGGCTCGTACGACATTAATCACCTTAAGTCCCATCCAAAAAGACTGAAATGGAGTGCAGGGTACATTTCCCTTGCCGGAGAGCAAGTGAATGAACTTATACGATATTGATCGTTGCCCAGAGAGATGGGACCAGAGTGTAGGGTGCAGGCTCTCTTACCGAAGAGCGAGTGGATGGGCTAGTATGAAAAGTAAATCCCTCGGACGAAGAGTGAGCGGATGAACTTGATCGGTCCTTGGGTCCCTTCATCGGAGAGCGAACGGATTAGGCTTAGCAAGGATCCTGAGAGATCAAACTCTAGATTGGATGATAAACGATCTGGAGAGATCAAACCCTAGATTGGACGATAAATGATCCGAAGACGTCAAACCCTAGAATGGAAGGTGAATAATTCAATAAGACCATGCCTTAGAGCAGATGTGGATTTGATAAAAGGATTTGAATGCCTTGTGATCGGAGAGAGAAAGATAAATTCAAGGCGAACATGGGATGGATTAGATGTGAAATGACACCACCCGATGAAGACATCTTGATCATGATTCATGGCAGACACTTAAGCACAAGATGAAGTCCTTAGCTAAATAGGGTTTGGAATGACCTTTTATTTGAGAGAGAACGTAAAGGAACCGGACAGTTAGCGAAGATTGGGATCAACGAATAGTCGGAGAGCTCAAATATCGAAGACTAATTTTTAAGAAAAGCATACCATATATTCAAAGACGTACTTTGAGGGGCAAGTGTGATGACTCACTTTTCTGACCCTTGGGAACGACACTTAACACATCCTCGGTGTTCGTGTGCCATTGCCCAAGCATCTAAAGGACGATTTGTCATAGGATAAACTAAAAGAACAATATAGAATAGAAAAATCTCACATCAAAACAATCACATATAGTATAACTACAATATAGTACACCAGGTTACTCCTAAACATGGAGTTATTAGAGTTACACAAAAGTACTACGACTATCAGACCAGGCAGTTATAAATTCTACTTTTACACTTTTTTGATACAAAATATACAAACAAAATCATATAGAAAAAATAAATAATTAGACAGGTAAAGGAGCCTCCAGCTCGTTTGTCGTCTTCAAAGAGCCTAAAGAAAACCTACTACTCATCGACTACTCAAATATAGTTGAGTTCTCGGGAGTTTACAGAAACAAATAACTCAGGTCAGATAATAAGTTTGGTATAAGCAAAAACTCTAAATAAAAGGATGAAAATAAACAAAATATGTGAAAACACGCTGCCAACTGTGACTTCACCACAACTAGTGAGTACATTAAAAAAGGAACCCAAATGATATCATTAAATCAAACAAGTACAAAGAAAGTGACTCTACCACAACTAATGAGTACATTAAAAGAAACAACAATATACAAACAACCATGATAACAACTAGGGATTCAAATCTCTAATATAATCCTTGGTTTTCCAAGTACAATCCCAATTATTCTCACTCCATTGGACCTTAACAAGCTTCACTTCCTTCATCCTTAATCGCTTTATATCTCAAGCGATGATACAAAAAGGCCGCCTAAGAACGATTAAGTTAAGATGAACTTCCAAATCCTCTTGTTATGATGGTTCTACTTTCGTTGAAGGGTCGTGTACATACGTACGTAAACGAGACACGTGAAATATGTTGTGCATATCTGATAGTCTATCTGGTAACTTCACTCTTTAAGCAAGTCTATCAATCTGGTCTAGTATGGGAAAAGGGCGAATAAATCGAGGAGCTAACTTCCCTGATTTACCAAACTTCACAACACTTTTCAATGGAGAAACCTTCACAAATATTGAATCTTCCACTGTGAACTCAAGATCCCTGCGCCTTCGATCCACATAACACTTCTGACAATCCTGCACATCATTCATCTTCCTTCTAATGTCAGATACTTCCTTACCGGCTTATAAGATCATGTCGGGCCTAAGAACAATTCTATCACCAGACTCAACCCAACATGAAGGAGAACGACATAAACGACCATAAAGAGCTTCGAAAGGGGCCATCTTGATACTTTCCTGATAGCTATTGTTGTAAGTGAACTCGACTAAGGGTAAATGATCTTTCCAAAAACCTCCAAAGTCAAGAATGCATTCTCCCAATAAATCCTCCAAAGTTCACTCTTTCCGTCTGCCCATCCATTTAGGGATGCTATGCTGTACTTAGATTCATCTCGTTCCCGAAGGCAGCTTGTAGTCCCTTCCAAAACCTACTAGCGTATATTAGGTCTCGGTCACTTATAATACTACAAGGAATACCATGGAGCCTGAGAATCTCCTTTACATATAAACTAGCCAGACTGTCAACAGTCTTAGTCGGCTTAATCAGAATGAAATGATCACTCTTGGTTGGCTGATCAATGATAACCAAAATGCTTTCGTTCCCTCTTTTAGACCTAGGAAGTCCATGAATAAAGTCCATAAATATTTTCTCCCACTTCCATTTTGGGATCTTACGCGGCTGAAGAAGTCTAGTTGACTTTTGCTGGTCACTCTTAACTTGCTGACAGTTTGCACACCAACTCATAAAGATCGAAACATCTCACTTCATCCCCTTCCACCAAAACACTCTCCTAATATCCTTGAACATCTTGGTTACTCCTATATGGAAAGATAACTTTGAGTGACACTCGGCTAGCACTTCTCTTCTAATATCGTTAACATTCGGAACATAAACACGCTCGTTCATTCTCAATACGCCCTGGGGATCAATCTCAAAACTAGAAACAATAACTTTTTGGACATCCTTCTTGAGTCGGGCCAAAATAGGATCCTTTTCTTGACTAGATGCAATCCTCTCCATCAATATTGGCTGGACTTCTAAGTTAGAAACCATCGCAATATTCCTACTCAATGCATCTGGAACAGCACTAGCTTTCCCAGGGGTATGTAGAATTTCCAAATCATAAAAAGCGAGAAGCTCCATCCATATCTGCTGCTTCAATTTCAAATCTTTTTGGGTAAAAGGATACTTTAAGGATTTGTAAGCATGTATAATTCAAACTTTTCACCGAGAAGATAATGTCTCTAAATTTTCAATGCGTAGACAACAACCAAAAGCTTCAAATCGTGTGTAGCATAATTTTCCCCATGTTGCTTCAGTTATCGACTCGCATCAAAATTGTTCCTTCAATTTGGAATGATCAAAAGAGGACAACAATCATTCGTATAAATTGTTAAACTTCCACTCTCATTTGTAATGGTCGGAATAGGAGCTCTAGTCAATTTTTCCTTCAATTCCTTGAATACTTAATCACACTTAGGCGTCCACATTAACTTAACGTTTTTATTTATTTACTTCGTCATATGAGAAGCAATCTTTAAGAAATTTTTAATGAACCTACTGTAAAAACTAGCCAATCCCAAGAAACTTCTAACTTCCATCACATTTTTAGGCTTCTTCTAGTCTTGAACTGCAAAAAATTTAGCTAGCTCCACTAGTATGCCTTCTCCTAAGAAAACATTCCCCAAAAACCTAACTTCGGTTTTCCAAAATTGGAAGTTAGCCTTTAACACATAGCTCCTTAGTGTATCGAGTATGACTCGAAGATGGTACTTATTCCTCCTCCATCTTCAAATAAACAAGAATGTCATCAAAAGACGAGAATGAATTTGTTAAGAACATCTCAAAACACTCAATTCATTAAGTCCACAAAGAAAGTGGATGCATTAATCATCCCAAATGATATGATTAACCACTTGTAGAAACTATCTAGGGTCCTAAAAGCTGTTAAGGGTACACTCTCCTCTGCTACCTTTAATTAGTGAAAACTCGTAGCTAGATCTAATTAGGAAAATATCCAAGCGCCATGGAGCTGATCAGACATGTTATCGATCCTTGGTAGACGGCATTTGTTCTTGATAGTCCTCTTGTTCAACTCCCAGTATTCTACATATAATCTTAAAGAACCACCCGCCTTTGTAACAAAGACGACTAGCAATCCCAAACTAGAAGTATTACATCTTATCAATCCCTTTTGTGGCAAGTTGAATGTCTGGCTTTCTAACTCTCTCCTTTCTTTTGGAGCCAACTTTCTCGGAGGTTGTATAATAGGTCTGGTTTCTGAAATCACATCAATACGGAAACATCCATGACATGTATAGTAGGAAGGTAAACCTTGAAGTTCATCAAAAACATCCATGAAATCCTAAACAAGTATATCTCTAAGCTCTTCCTTGGCTACTTCAAGTGAATATAGAAAACTAATCATCACTTACATTAGGCTCTTCACAAAACATATCAATGCTTCTTCCTACCGCATCTTTTACCATGACTTTCCTTCTACCACAATCGAAGATGGCATTAAATACAGATAACCAATCCTTTCCCAACAACACTCCAAAATCCATGAATCCAAGCATAAATAGATCAGAGAGAAAGAGATGGTTACGATAAGAGATAGGTACATGTAAACATAATGCCAAGATTTGTCAGACCCCCAACAAGGTTTGTCACAAAGGGGATTACTTAAAAGGATGAGTTTATACGAGATCAATGGAAATAAAATTATCGGAAGCACATGTATCAAATAATATTTAGATAGGAAAATCATAAATGGATAGTGTACCATGCAGCACATGCTTTTCCTTCTGTCCCAATGAAGTGGATGGTATCTCCTCAATAGCAAAAACCTATCCTTACGACCCTTTCTTTGGAAAAGGGCGCTCATTCTTCATGTGTCCTTGCTTATAACAATTGTAGCAGATTGGATCGCTAGAAGGGTTAGTGCAATGTGTAGGATCGATTTCACCCTAGAGGGGGTGAATAGGGTGATGGTATTAAATATAAAAATTAATTGCGAAAGATTTTAAAATAATTTCTGTAACGACCCTGGATTTTTGGCCCCGTTTATTTTAATAAATGTTTAATCTAATTTAAATAAAATGTAAATTGATCATATTAAAATGCTTATGATTTAGGAATACTGCCAATTTATTTATTTAAATTGTATTTTTAAAAGGGAATTGGACTTTGAGAATTCAAAATAAAATCTTTTGATAATATTATAATAAAATTTATTTTATATAATTGAATTAAAACACTTTACTTGGTTTACCTCTGATAAATATACATAGAAATAATAATAATGTTTGAAATTTAAATAAATCTCGTTATAATATTTATCTTATACCATCAAATTAAAATACTTTCTTTTGTTAACATTTGATAGAAATATCTATAGATGATAATGTTTAAAAATTTAAAATCAAATTCTAGTAATATAAAATATAAATGTAAAATATGAGTCAAGCTATTGTATATAATTTGAATAAATTATAATTGGAAATAAATATAAAAATAAATACTAAATATTAGTAAAACTTAAGGATATAATGTAAATATTGATAATCAAAATATAAAATACAAATATAAATAGGTAAGCAAGCAGATGGATATCATTTAAATATTGATAGTTTAAATGCAAATACAAACATAATGCTATGAATCAAAGGCTTGTAAAATCTGAAATACAAATAGAATACAAGTAACATAGTCAAAATAACAACCTTTAAAATTCATTTGTACAACATAAAACTTTTATCAAAAGCCATTTACATTATTGAATATCATGTGAACATGTTAAATGCATAAGTTAAAAGGGTAACTTGTAACATAATTCTGTACTAAACATATATGCTGCTGTAAAGATTTTTATATGCATAAGAAAACAAAGTTTCACTTCAAATATAAGAACAAAATTTGTGTCTTATACAAAATATGTTGGCCAAAATAAAAATAAATATCTTCATACAAATTACAACTATCAGCAAACCGTTAATTACATGTTAGCTTAAATGAAGCATATGCATTAATTAGCACCATTTCTTGTTCAAGCATAGTGCAGCCGAAATTCTGTAGAAATTTCCTTCTGCGGTATGGTACTTAACCAATTAAAGAAAAAATGAAAAACAAATAGAAACTGTCCAGTTACAACCTGTTAAGTAGCTTCAATATATATATATATACACCCATATATTATGTTCGTATATAAAACTTGACTAAACCTAAAAAAAAACCTGAGAATCAAATAAGGAGAGAGGATAAACATTTATTGCTTTGCAAACTCAAATAAACTCAACATCAAGGCAGAGGGATTTTCAGTGATTCATCTGCAGTACTTCATCAACCTTGCCCTCTGTTCAAGGATTATTAGGTGAGTAAACATTTTTTTTATAAAAGCTTAAGTTAGTAAAAATCTGTGACATGTGAATAACCTGGAATGTAAGGAATGGGCTATGCTTTGCATGTATGTATGAATGAGATTTCTGTATATATGAATATGATAAGTGTGCATGTCTATATGCTCTGCTTTAGTTCACTGTGTTTAAACCCATGTATAAATTCACAAAATCTTTCTCCAAATCTCTGGTTTCTGTTAATGTTTAAACAAATTGTATTTAGTTTAACAAGGTTTTAGATTTAACAATATTTTAAGTTTAATACACAGAAATATTGTCTGGAAAAAATATAAAAGAGTAGAGGAGCATAAACCAAATACAATGATTTGTAAATTCATTTATATAATCTGACTTCTCTTTACAAAACTTGATTTTTAAAAACAAAATCTCGAATTTTAGTTGAGTTTTGGAATTTCATTTCTGAGATGATCAGGAATGGAAGATTGGTCAATTTACGGTGACCAGGTGAACTTTAGGAGTCGTGGCTTTCGTCGAAGCTAGTTTGTCATCCAAAGGTGTCGGGAAAATAGTTGGAGTTGTTCCGGTTCGTCGTGGCGGCGGGGTTTGGTCAACGTAGGGTTTCGAACTGTGTTTTTGTCGAGTCTAGAAACGAGACCATGGTGATGCCTCTGGTGGATCGAGTGCCACCGGCTTCTTGGAGATGGAAGGATGGGGGTTGTCGAAGTTGTAACCGGAAGTATAGGCACTCCGGTGGTCGGAGACGTGAGTTCGAGAGGAGTTTGGCCATAGGTGTAGTTTCCAGTTTCAACTCCCTAGCTCGATTTCAAATTTGGGGTTTGTGATGAAGTCTGGGAGGTCGGAATCGATGATGGGATGGTCGTCGACATGTTGAAGGTGACGGCGATAGTTGGAAGGTCGAAGTGCTGGTGTACACGTGTATGCATGTCAGAGTGTCAGTAGTTGATAGGGGAAGTGGCTCGAGAGTGATTCGGGATTTAGCTGTTTTTACGCGAGTTTAGCTTTGGGGGACGTAGGTGCTAATTTTCCAGATTCTTTACTTAAACAAATATAAGTTTTTAAAATTCAAGGGAAAGGGAAGGAGGTGAGTTTTCTCGGAGTTAAACTGGGGTAAGGGACGGGTTGGACTCGAAGCAGATTCTAAAATCTGTTGTAAAAGTTTAAAACAGGGTTTTAAATTTAAATAACAGCAGGTCTTATATAATGAACGTTGTTAATAACTGATTAAGAGTTGTATGATTTTGTTACTTACACTTATTAAGATGAATTCTTAAGTTAATTTAAACTTAATTTAGAAATGTATTTAAGTGTTGAGTAAAAGGACAGAATGTTTTAAAGTTATATGTTAATGATAGTTAAGAAAATAATAAAGGATAATGGTTTATCTTAAAATAATTGAGATTAATTAAGTTTGTAGTGAACCATTAATTAGTTAATTAATAAATGATTAAGGATAAATAAATAAATAGTTTAGATTAAAAAATTTATTAATTAATGGTTCAACTAATTTGTAATCAAGAATTATTAATTAGATAATTAGAGATAATTAATTAATAATTAGAGATTAATAAATTTAGTAATTAAGATGAAATTAGAGAGTAATTAAGTAATTAGGGATAATTAAATGATTAATTAAGGATTATATGATTAATAATTGATAATAATTGATGAATTAAAGTAATCTTTGATAATTAAATAAGTAATTAAATCTTAGTAACTAATAATTAAGTTATAAACAAAAAAAAATTAAGAATAAATTAATTAACAGCAATTAAGTAATAATTGATGAATAAAAGTTAATCAATAAAATAATTAATTAAAGATTAAAGGATTAATTAATTAATAATTAATGATTAACTAAGTAATTAATTGATCATTAATAAGTTAATTAATCAGTAATTAATTAAGCAGAATACGTAGTGTATTTTTAAGCAATTAATTAAGTTAAGTTAATCAAACCAGTTTGATATGAATTGATGATTCTTGTCTGATCTACCATGATATCTGTTCGATGATATTCTATGATATGTTGTAATATATTCTTGATATATCTATGATAACTGTGTATGATTTATGTGTTATATCTGTTATGTTAGTTCAGATACCAAATTGAACTGTTAAGTTAAATAGACAACTTAGCCCTTAAAATGGCGTTTGGATTTTGATGAGACCGGGATCGGAAGAATCAAATTTGGTTCTCCGAAAACCACATCGATCCAATTTAAACGTTAGGTCGTGAATCCTGAAATGAAGATCAAGATGGTGTTTTCAGAATGCAAGGGTTATCGTCGTTAACTCTGAGGGTGATTCCAAAATGAGTGTAACGAGATAATGCCTTCGGTTTCGTTCGAACTCGAAACGAACTTGTATGGATTGAATGCTTTCAGCACATCGTCAGGCGGACAATGAGCATTCTAAGAAATATGTTCTATAAAGGTAATCGCAGCCTCAAGCCTCATCAACCGGGAATGGCTAAAACAGGGGAGATGCAGCAAGGTTAGGTGGGTCATGCCCAAGCAGGACAAGATATTTCCCCTGTCTAGATGTCCCTTTTTATTTCGGCTGTTTGGGCGGTTGCTAGCTACAACCGCGGGGTTTATCTTGTTCGGGACTGTTCAGTAAGGAATGGTTCCGGCCTTGTGTTGCGGGGGGTCGGGAGTGATCCTCGGTACGGTGATCTAGGCCTCGTACTGTGACAGGCGGTACCCCAGTATCCCTGCCATTGTTGGAAATCCATTTTTCCTACGAGACCCTATGGTTTTGATTTGTATTACCCACTTTTGTGGCTAGTAGCTGGAATTTAATAGATGTAACAATTTCGGCTATTTTCTATTTACTTGAAAACCCTAGACACTATTATAATATCACTGGATTTCCTATGAAATGTTTTGGTTAGCGTAAGGTAAAAACTTACTCGTATTTATTTGTGGGAAGTCTTACATGATACCTTTATTTTCCAATGTTTTTCAAAGTTAAACAACTTTAAACCGTTTACTCATACTAGACCCATGTCTGACCCAGAGTTTATATTTTTGTTTTTCATAAACTCTTGGGTACTCAATTTTTTATGAATAGCCAAGTGATAGGTTTCAGACTTTGATTTCTGGAGGAGCTTGGAGCAGGAGTTTCCAGACATATGTAGTTATCTACCTAGTTCCGCTGTATTAGTTGATGTGTATTGTACCTCTGATGTATGTAGTGATAGATGTACGTATGATTGACATATGTATTGATATTGTATAACTCTGATATATGTAAAACTATGTAATATTTATGTGATATATTATATTTTGATCCGTTCCGCTGTGAGATTCTGATGTTGCTGTTCTTTCTTTCTCTTTCTCTTCTATTTCTATCTCTTTCTTTCTTAATGATGATACGTCTTTCCGGTAGTAGAAGGGCGGGTCGTCACAGTTGGTATCAGAGCCAGGTTGGTGATAACCTTGGCTCTGGTAGGAATTACTCATAGAATAGAGTTTGTAGAACTCTAAAATGAGTTTGAGTGTATTAATAGATATGAGCGCGTACTTGTTAGTGAATATAAAATTGTTTTTATATTGTGTTGATTTATCTGTTGAGTGTTTATGAATTCTGGTCGATGTGTGGGATGCCATTTCATCGATAGGTATTTCTAAACTCTTAAACAAGATTGACCGAAACAGTATTGTTTTTAAAAGTAGGGTAGATGAAATAATTTTACCCAAAATTATATTTTGATATAAAAGTAATATTTTTCTGAAATTATTATATATATTTAGATGTTTGGTTGTTAATACTATAATTGAATAAAAATTTAAAATTGGAATGGTTTATAACCAAATAAAATTATTTAAAAATGATTTTAAATAAAAGGAATATAACTAAAACTTGATTAAACTAGAATTTAAGTCCTGAAAATTTGAAGGTGTTTAAATGAATTTAAACCAAAGGATTTGGGGAATTTAAAATCTTGGAAATGTTTGAAAAGTTTTTCCAAAGACTTGAAGTCCAATAATGGAGTATTGTTTTGGAAAATATTGTTGAATGGAAATTGTTTTGGGAGGAATTTGTGAAAATAAGGAAGCACTGAACTCACTTCAGTCGCTGGAAAATAATCCTGATGATGATGGCCACATCATCAGTATTCATTTTCGAGTTTCTAAAGTGATGGATTACTACCAGAATAGTTGGTCATGATATTGTTTGGGGTTGTTCGGTATACAAGTTGTTTTAGAAATTTCAAAGGGAAAATTGTTTTGGTGAAAACAAGTGTTTGGAATTTGAAAATTTTATTGGAAATTTAATTTGATATACCAGGTGGGTATATGTAGTTATCATTTCAAAATGGTTTTGGAAATGAAAACCGGGAAATCGAATTCTAAGAAATTCTATTTAGATAACGTGAAAAGTTTAAATGAATTAACTGTTGAACTTATAAAGTAAAGTTGATACTAATAAGATGAAATTGGGAATTTCAATCCAGGAGTTAAAAATTTAATTTAAGTAAATAAAAGTGAAGAAAATGTACTTGAGTTTAACCTGAGATAAGTTGAATGGAATTGAAGTTCAAAATGAACTTAATTGGATATAAAATTTGAAGGAAAAACGATTGTGATGGTAAGGTGAAAATTTGTACCTTAAGATAGTAAGTGTTATATATATATGTAATCTGAAATTGTGGTTATAAGATAAAATGACCCAAATGAGCAATATAAGCTATTAAGTAAACAAATAAGTTTTGAGCTCATATATTGAGAAAAAAATTTAAAGATTGGTAAGTGGCTAGATTTAACTGAAGTTGAGTCGGAATAAAACTGAATTTAAATGAGTTCAATCGAGTTATAGATAATATTGAATGGAAGAAAATTCTTATGAAAATAAGTAAATGTAAACCAAAGTAAGTATTGAATTGGATTAAAATAGAAATGGTGTGAGTTCTAAACAAATCTAATTCAAGTATAAATTGAATAACCTTATTATGAATAAATTCAATAATGAATTGTTAATGTAATTAAAATTTAAGAGTGGATAAAAGAATAAACTAATCAAAAACTAATTGGTATTTGATTAAAGGAAAATCAAATCAAAGATTCAAATGGAAATTAGTGGAATAGAATAAACTTAAGTTGTTGGGTGGAACAGTTTAAAGGAAATAATAACATGAGTAAATTGTGAGATGATTAATTAAAATATTGGTTGTCGAGTTTAATAAAATGGGTTGAAATAAAAGAAAATGCAATGTAAAGATTGTGAATAAATTAATTGGGATGGAATCAAGTGTAAATTGAGATGGAATCAATTTAAAAATTGTTATAAAGCTTAAGTAACTATTTATTCACAATAATATGGTCAAACTGCATATAGAAATGAGTTGTTTTAAAATAAACAAGATTAGATAAAATTCTATGAATTATTGGAAGCAAAATAGGATGATTTTGAATATGAGTTTGTTTTGCTTAAATGAATTAAATATAAGCATGTAAGTTATAAATCATTTTAACTAAAGCGAATGATTTGAGAATTGATTGGAAGTAATTGTAATAAGTGTTGGAACCATACATATATGCTTATGAAACATGTAATGCTAAACAAGAAGACACTGCCAATGAAAACTAGTGATGAATCAGATTTCAAAGAATGATAAAAATCAGCTATAAATGGAAGATAGTAAATGAAACTTAAATATTCAGAGTAGAAGAAAATTTGAATTCACATGGAATTAGCAATTCAAATTGGAAATAAGTAGATATAAGAGGATATAAAGGCTATAGTGGTAGAGTAATAATATAAGGGAATATATAATGCTCATATTAAACTTAAGAAATGAAGGGTGAAATTCTTAAGTAAAAGTTGATATGGGGAAAAATTATTCTAAGTGGATAGAAATCAAAATAATGTAAATAAAGGAAAATTGATATAGTTGATAATCAATGGATATAAATACGTAGGATGTACGTATATTATTTTTTTCGCATAACAATTTGATCCAGATTCGAGCACAGAATTTCGAGATAGTTATATCGATCCGAGTTAGGATTTTTCACTCGATTTTCGACGACGAACCATGAATTTGGATTTTGATTGATTCTGGAAAATTCTCTATCATAGTTGTGACTATGCAAGGAGAATGACAGTTTCTGATCAACGAACCAATTTTGAGTCCGTACTAGGAAGTCGGGTGGACGATAC
Source organism: Allium cepa (assembly GCA_030765085.1). Classification (NCBI taxonomy): domain Eukaryota; kingdom Viridiplantae; phylum Streptophyta; class Magnoliopsida; order Asparagales; family Amaryllidaceae; genus Allium; species Allium cepa. The sequence continues at coordinate 872,596,131 of CM060929.1, read as the reverse complement.
TAGTTTGGAAGTGAAATTTTGTGATCGAGCGAGCGATCGGATTTGATATTGCGTACGAATGATATATGTACATCGTACGAGCTTGATTAAATAGATATTGAAATTCTGTAAAGAAGTCAATAAATCTAGGAGAGTTAATACTGTAGCTTTCAGAATTGAATTGCCGGAATGGATGTCTGGAATTCATTGTGTATTCCATATGTCCCATCTTGGAAATTGTTCATGATTCATCATTAGTTGTTAAACTAGTAATTCAGAAATTTTGAAGTTGAATTAAATTTAACTATAGTCAGGAATCCAGTTTAGATTGTTGATCATCGAGAGACAACTCTGGATGATTTTAAGGAAACTTATCCGAACTTGTGTTCAGATAGCTAGTGTTGTTAGTTATGATAGACTGTTTGATTGTTTGCTAATGTATAAATGATATGTATGTTTGAATGGTTGGTATAACAGCTTTTAAATTATCTTTGTTTTAAATTTCGAGGACGAAATTCTTTTAAGGGGGAAGGAATGTAACGACCCTGGATTTTTGGCCCCGTTTATTTTAATAAATGTTTAATCTAATTTAAATAAAATGTAAATTGATCATATTAAAATGCTTATGATTGGGGAATAGTGCCAATTTATTTATTTAAATTGTATTTTTTAAAGGGAATTGGACTTTGAGAATTCAAAATAAAATCTTTTGATAATATTATAATAAAATTTATTTTATATAATTGAATTAAAACACTTTACTTGGTTTACCTCTGATAAATATACATAGAAATAATAATAATGTTTGAAATTTAAATAAATCTCGTTATAATATTTATCTTATACCATCAAATTAAAATACTTTCTTTTGTTAACATTTGATAGAAATATCTACAGATGATAATGTTTAAAAATTTAAAATCAAATTCTAGTAATATAAAATATAAATGTAAAATATGAGTCAAGCTATTGTATATAATTTGAATAAATTATAATTGGAAATAAATATAAAAATAAATACTAAATATTAGTAAAACTTAAGGATATAATGTAAATATTGATAATCAAAATATAAAATACAAATATAAATAGGTAAGCAAGCAGATGGATATCATTTAAATATTGATAGTTTAAATGCAAATACAAACACAATGCTATGAATCAAAGGCTTGTAAAATCTGAAATACAAATAGAATACAAGTAATATAGTCAAAATAAAAACCTTTAAAATTCATTTGTACAACATAAAACTTTTATCAAAAGCCATTTACATTATTGAATATCATGTGAACATGTTAATTGCATAAGTTAAAGGGGTAACTTGTAACATATTTCTGTACTAAACATATATGCTGCTGTAGAGATTTTTATATGCATAAGAAAACAAAGTTCACTTCAAATATAAAAACAAAATTCGTGTCTTATACAAAATATGTTGGCCAAAATAAAAATAAATATCTTTGTACAAATTACAACTATCAGGAAACCATTAATTACAAGTTAGCTTAAATGAAGCATATGCATTAATTAGCACCATTTCTTGTTCAAGCATAGTACTGCAGCCGAAATTCTGTAGAAATTTCCTTCTGCAGTATGGTACTTAACCAATTAAAGAAAAAATGACAAACAAATAGAAACTGTCCAGTTACAACCTGTTAAGTAGCTTCAATATATATATATATATATATATATATATATATATATACACACACCCATATATTATGTTCGTATATAAAACTTGACTAAACCTAAAAACAAACCTGAGAATCAAATAAGGAGAGAGGATAAACATTTATTGCTTTGCAAACTCAAATAAACTCAACATCAAGGCAGCGGGATTTTCAGTGATTCATCTGCAGTTCTTCATCAACCTTGCCCTCTGTTCAAGGATTATTAGGTGAGTAAACATTTTTTTTATAAAAGCTTAAGTTAATAAAAATCTGTGACATGTGAATAACCTGGAATGTAAGGAATGGGCTATGCTTTGCATGTATGTATGAATGAGATTTCTGTATATATGAATATGATAAATGTGCATGTCTATATGCACTGCTTTAGTTCACAGTGTTTAAACCCATGTATAAATTCACAAAATCTTTCTCCAAATCTCTGGTTTCTGTTAATGTTTAAACAAATTGTATTTAGTTTAACAAGGTTTTAGATTTAAAAATATTTTAAGTTTAATAAACAGAAATATTGTCTGGAAAAAATATAAAAGAGTAGAGGAGCATTGTTTATGTTAAAAACCAAATACAATGATTTGTAAATTCATTTATATAATCTGACTTCTCTTTACAAAACTTGATTTTTAAAATCAAAATCTCGAATTTTAGTTGAGTTTTTGAATTTCATTTCTGAGATGATCAGGAATGGAAGATTGGTCAATTTACGGTGACCAGGTGAACTTTAGGAGTCGTGGCTTTCGTCGAAGCTAGTTTGTCATCCAAAGGTGTCGGGAAAAATAGTTGGAGTTGTTCCAGTTCGTCGTGGCGGCGGGGTTTGGTCAACGTAGGGTTTCGAACTGTGTTTTTGTCGAGTCTAGAAACGAGACCATGGTGATGCCTCTGGTGGATCGAGTGCCACCGGCTTCTTGGAGATGGAAGGATGGGGGTTGTCGAAGTTGTAACCGGAAGTATAGGCACTCCGGTGGTCGGAGACGTGAGTTCGAGAGGAGTTTGGCCATAGGTGTAGTTTCCAGTTTCAACTCCCTAGCTCGATTTCAAATTTGGGGTTTGTGATGAAGTCTGGGAGGTCGGAATCGATGATGGGATGGTCGTCGACATGTTGAAGGTGACGGCGATAGTTGGAAGGTCGAAGTGCTGGTGTACACGTGTACGCATGTCAGAGTGTCAGTAGTTGATAGGGGAAGTGGCTCGAGAGTGATTCGGGGATTTAGCTGTTTTTACGCGAGTTTAGCTTTGGGGGACGTGAGTGCTAATTTTCCAGATTCTTTACTTAAACAAATATAATTTTTTAAAATTCAAGGGAAAGGGAAGGAGGTGAGTTTTCTCGGAGTTAAACTGGGGTAAGGGACGGTTCGACCCGAAGCAGATTCTAAAATCTGTTGTAAAAGTTTAAAACAGGGTTTTAAATTAAAATGACAGCAGGTCTTATATAATGAATGTTGTTAATAACTGATTAAGAGTTGTATGATTTTGTTACTTACACTTATTAAGATGAATTCTTAAGTTAATTTAAACTTAATTTAGAAATGTATTTAAGTGTTCAGTAAAAGGACAGAATGTTTTAAAGTTATATGTTAATGATAGTTAAGAAAATAATAAAGGATAATGGTTTATCTTAAAATAATTGAGATTAATTAAGTTTGTAGTGAACCATTAATTAGTTAATTAATAAATGATGAAGGATAAATAAATAACTAGTTAAGATTAAAAAAATTATTAATTAAGGGTTCAACTAATTTGTAATTAAGAATTATTAATTAGATAATTAGAGATAATTAATTAATAATTAAAGATTAATAAATTTAGTAATTAAGATGAAATTAGAGACTAATTAAGTAATTAGGGATAATTAAATGATTAATTAAGGATTATATGATTAATAATTGTTGAATTAAAGTAATCTTTGATAATTAAATAAGTAATTAAATCTTAGTAACTAATAATTAAGTTATAAATAAAAAAAATTAAGAATAAATTAATTAACAACAATTAAGTAATAATTGATGAATAAAAGTTAATCAATAAAATAATTAATTAAAGATTAAAGGATTAATTAATTAATAATTAATGATTAATTAAGTAATTAATTGATCATTAATAAGTTAATTAATCAGTAATTAATTAAGCAGAATACGTAGTGTATTTTTAAGCAATTAATTAAGTTAAGTTAATCAAACCAGTTTGATATGAATTGATGATTCTTGTCTGACTTGCCATGATATATGTTCGATAATATTTTGTGATATGTTGTAATATATTCTGGATATATCTATGATAACTGTGTATGATTTATCTGTTATATCTGTTATGTTAGTTCAGATACTAAATTGAACTGTTAAGTTAAATAGACAACTTGGCCCTTAAAATGGCGTTTGGATTTCGATGAGACCGGGATCGGAAGAATCAAATTTGATTCTCTGAAAACCACATCGATCCAATTTAAACGTTAGGTCGTGAATCCCGAAATGAAGATCGAGATGGTGTTTTCAGAATGCAAGGATTATCGTCGTTAACTCTGAGGGTGATTCCAAAATGAGTGTAACGAGATAATGCCTTCGGTTTCGTTCGAACCCGGAACGAACTTGTATGGATTGAATGCTTTCAGCATATCGTCAGGCGGACGATGAGCATTCTAAGAAATATGTTCGATAAAGGTAATCGCAGCCTCAAGCCTCATCAACCGGGAATGGCTAAAACAGGAGAGATGCAGCAAGGTTGGGTGGGTCATGCCCAAGCAGGACAAGATATTTCCCCTGTCTAGATGTCCCTTTTTATTTCGGCTGTGTGGGCGGTTGCTAGCTACAACCGCGGGGTTTATCTTGTTCGGGACTGTTCAGCAAGGAATGGTTCCGGCCTTGTTTGCAGGGGGTCGGGAGTGATCCTCGGTACGGTGATCTAGGCCCCGTAATGTGACGGGTGGTACCCCAGTAGCCCTGCCATTGTTGGAAATCCATTTTCCCTACGAGACCCTACGGTTTTGATTTGTATTACCCACTTTTGTGGCTAGTAGCTGGAATTTAATAGATGTAACAATTTCAGCTATTTTCTATTTACTTGAAAACCCTAGACACTATTATAATATCACTGGATTTCCTATGAAATGTTTTGGTTAGTGTAAGGTAAAAACTTACCCGTATTTATTTGTGGGGAGTCTTACATGATACCTTTATTTTCCAATGTTTTTCAAAGTTAAACAACTTTAAACCGTTTACTCATACCAGACCCATGTCTGACCCAGAGTTTATATTTTTTTTTTTCATCAACTCTTGGGTACTCAAATTTTTATGAGTAGCCAAGTGATAGGTTTCGGACTTTGATTTCTGGAGGAGCTTGGAGCAGGAGTTTCCAGACATATGTAGTTATCTACCTAGTTCCGATGTATTAGTCTATGTGTATTGTACCTCTGATGTATGTAGTGATAGATGTATGTATGATTGACATATGTATTGATATTGTATAACTCTTATATATGTAAAACTATGTAATATTTATGTGATATATTATATTTTGATCCGTTCCGCTGTGAGATTCTGATGTTGCTGTTCTTTCTTTCTCTTTCTCTTCTATTTCCGTCCCTTTCTTTCTTAATGATGATACGTCTTTCCGGTAGTAGAAGGGCGGGTCGTCACAATTTCAACACAGAATAATAGCAGCACAGAAAAACAGCAGAATAAAATGCAGAAATAGAACGACATAGAATTTACCCAGCTTCGGCAAAACCCTGTCTACGTGCTGCCCCAAAGGTTTCTACTAGAAATTAAGTAGTCAAACACTTACACACGTAAACTCGCGACACCAGCTACTGACTAACCAAACTCTACGCTCAAAACCCTGCCACAACTCAGCCACTGAGTTGCGAATTCTCAAATTACGCCACGTAGTTTGTCCTCTAGTCACACGACAAGAAATTTCAATGGTTTAAAAATGAAAATACAATTTAAAATTAAAATAACCCTAACTTTAAAACACAAAGCCCTTATAAACTTAAAAAATAGCCGGCCCCTTTTATATTATTTGGCCCGTTCTCCCTTTTATGTTAATGGCGGCTTTGTTCACTTGTTCCTCCTGATTAAAAATTAGGGCTTCGTTCCCTTTATTCCAAATTTGGGTTTCGTGATGAAGCTACCGATTGTGTCGATCAATCTGGTTGATAATTGAGTGATGATTTGTTCATCTTTCATCTGATGCTTTCGGCTGCTTCTGGAGTTCGACTTCAATTTGGTATGTGATTTTCCTTTATGCTGTTCTGTTATGCTCGATTGAACTCCGATGCAAATTATGCTAGTGAAGATTGGGTTTATATAAGAGTTCGATCTCCTAGATTTTCGTTCGTCTGATTTTTTCAATATTATGCTTTCGGCCGTTTGATCATTGCTTGGATGCTTGAGATTTCACTGACTTATTCAAATTCGTATATTTTGATACTTGCTTCCCACGGCTTTGAATCTGAACTGTTCGTTTCTTTACCACCACATCTCTGGCCTGTTCAACATATTCTTTGATCGATGGTGATTTATCTGACTTGGTTCGATGTTGACTTCGACACTAATTTATGTTGTGACGATTTTTGCATTGAATTGTTCAGTATCGGCTTTAACTTGAATTTTTGTTACTTGCTTAACCTTGCCACTGATTGTGTTCATCGCTGTAGCAACCACTGATGTTGGGTTCAGTCTTGTACCACTTGTGTCTGCACTTACTCGATCCAATTTCACAGTTGCACGTGTTCTTTGTTTTCAGTGACTCCGGTCAGTAGCTTATGGCTTGTTCATGTGATTCCATGGTATTGGCATGATTTAACATGGTCACTATACTACTCACGTACTGTGACTCCTACATCATGATTCAGTGTTGTATTTGCATTGACTTGATATCATTATTTCAATGTTTCTGATGTTCCTTTGATTCAGTGAGGCTTGTATATGCTATTGGTGCTGCACTGAGTTGTTTTTAAACTTGGTTAGGATTTTCTGGTTCATTGTTGTTTGCTGTCATTTACTTTGTGCATTAGTTTGCACTATGCATTCATTTGTATTGGTCTTGCTTGTGCATAGCATCATACATCTGTTGCATCCATTGTTTTGTTTGCAAATGTTCTCTGATACATATTTGAACTGGCCGTGTCACTTGCTTAGCTGTAGCTGCTGTCCATTTTGGTTTTGCTGTGACTTGAGACTGTATTGTCAATGTTGCATTGAGTTAAGTCATGATAGCAGCGACTTGACCTTTGCATTTTGTTTGTTTTTCAAAATTTCACCTGAGTTGAATCCAGATTAAGCTCGGATTTGACCTTGTGCTGAAAGTTGTGACATTTATTTTATTGCACTTGAGTTGAATCCAATAATTTGGGTTTGACTTGTGCTCAGTTGTCCCTGTAAATCAACCAGGTGTATATTTCGGTATGCACGGCCTTGTGGCATATACAGTGATACACTGTGTATGTCACAAGTTGTTCGTGTATGATGAATTCAAAGTTAAATGATGACGAACAACCCAAATAACCGAGGCAAATATTATTTTCAAAATTCACATTTTATTTTATACTGCAAAAATATTTCCTTTTCAATTTTACTGCGTCAAAATTTATTTTTGCGGATTGCTCAGATGCTGGATTCAATTTGGAATGAAGTTGAAAATAAATCATGAGTGAATGAGCGATATGTAGTGAGGACATTTGTAAATGTGAAATTGTGATGTAATCAAAGTTATACTGTAATTGAAATTGAATATATAGTGAGAGCTTGAATTTTGTACTATTCAAATATTGTAATAAATATTTGTTTGAATAAAAATTCTGTTTGAATTCAAATTCTGTGTTATTTATTTTTATTCAGCAAATATTTATTTAATCTATGAAAAATAAAATAGTACGTTAACAAATACATTTACACGAATATATATATATATATATATATGTGTGTGTGTTTATTATCATCAAACAAAAATCATATAACCGCATATTCAACACAATGATTTGTGAAGTGACCCATGTTGTTGCATTTGAAACAAAGAATTTTGTGCAGGTCCCGCTGCTTCTTCTATGTTGGGGCTCCACCACTAGGTTTCTTTCCTGACCGCCACTTCTTTCCATTGTGCTTGAAATTCGGCTTACCTCCAATTGATATCACCGGTAAAGGCTTAACATTGATTGCTAGCACTACTCCTTTCTGGACTCCTTCCTTAATATCAAGAGTTCGAACCCTAAAGCCATATTGATATGGTTGCTGGACATACCCATAAGATGGTTGGTCTTTCACTCTGGAACTCAAGCTGCATTCCATTCACAAACATTTCATTCATTTTAAGTGGTGTACCTATCAATCCAAGTCCAAAATAGGATAATGCATTAAACTTGCGTTCATACTATGCCATTGCCATATCACCTTTCTTCAAATTCAAAAAATCCTAAACAACTGCGTCCATTCGGCTTCTGAGATAAACTACGATTCAAAGACCTCCCTAAACTATGCCTAAGAGAACTCCTCCTCTAGATTATTAGCCGTTACAGAATCCTACTAACCCATCGTCGACTTTTGAAGTTGTCGTAATGCTAACATACGTTTCTCTTCTACATCTTCTAACTAAGATCCCCAAATATCCTTTCACAATACCTAAGCCAAGTCTGCAGTAACATCCTCCTAATTAAAGGTCCAAAACTAACAGCTACGAATGCTTCGTCATCCTTAGTTATTAATCCTCGGCAACCAAATAACCGTGCCCTTCCAGCTTCTTAAATAAACCCGCTTTAAATACTTTCCTAAACTGTGTCCAAGAGAACTCCTCCTCTAGAGTATGAACCATTACAGAATCCCACCAATCCATCGTCGACTTTTGAATTTGTTGCAATTCTAACATACGTTTCTCTTCTACATCTTCCAACCTAAGATCTACAAATATCCTTTCACAAATCCTAAGCCAGGTCTGCTGTAACATCTTCCTACTTGGAGGCCCAAAACTAATGGCTACGGATGCTGCAATCATCCATAGTTATTAATCCTCGGCGACCAAATATGGCGGTGTCAGATTCATTGATACACAGAAACACATGAATATGGAAAAAAAATTAAACTACAAACAAAATCACATTTTATTCTAAAATATTTCCAATTCATTACATAATCCCAAATTCACAAATCACGTTCAGAGAAAATATATTTATTACAACATACGCTCAAGAGTGACATATGAAGATGCCTCCTTGGATGATCAGAGCATATCAGAATCAAAAGAAAAGAGAACTCTAAATAGCTATCATGACTCATGCACATCTCCGGAAGCTTATTCATCTTAAGAGGTACCTGAAAAACTCAACTCTCAAACTATTCAAAATTAATTGAGAACCCAAGAGTCTAAGGGGAAAACATAAACTTCAAGTCAGACATAAAGCCTGGTATGAATAATAATCTACCATCTCAAATCATTTAGATATCTAGTGAGACCATGCCGCTTAGTGGAACGAGTTTCCCCTCACTAATATCCCAAAACCTTTTATAAAACCATATACTAAGCTCCTGCATCCACAATGGTTAAAACAATTCAAAACAATATAATATGCTGATATGCAAAAACAAATGAATCAATTCTTGATTACATGTCCCCATTCATTTTGACTGTCTGTCTCAATTATTGTATCTAAAGTTACTATTAGCCTTTCAATTTTTATGGGCGGACTAATAACAGGCTAAACATTTAAGGACTCGCTGTCTAATTACATATTTTCATTGGATCACTATAAACCTATTGGCAACTTCAGTATCTTACTCTTATCCTAGTTTTCATGGGTTCACTAGGAACCTATTGGTAACCACAATATCCTTTCTTCTTGCCTTAGTTTTCATGGGTTGACTAGGAACCTATTAACAACTATCAATATTTCATCTGGATATAGTTTTCATGGGTTAACTACAAACCTACAGGACCAACCAGTATCAAATCATAGTTCTCATGAGCTTACTATGAACCTATATATCTGGCATCTTCCCTTACACAAAGTTTTCATGGGTTAAATATGAACCTGTCTATCTGACATCTTCTTTTACATATAGTTTTCGTGGGCTAACTATGAATCAGTCTACTTGTCATCTTCCTTTATACACAGTTTTCAAAGGCTAACTATGAACCTATTGGCCCATGCCAATATCTTTTCCTATACACAGTTTTCATGGGCTTACTCAAAACCTATTGGCCCCTGCCAATATCTTTCTTTTACATTTTAGCATCCTATAATCTGGTCTTCCTGACCTCCTGGATGCAATTCTACTTATTTAGGAGTTTTATCAATTTATATTCACTACTGGGTTAACCTAACTGGTTCTTCTACCCTTTATCCCCAAAATGCAGTTATAGGTCCATACTAAAGTGAATATATTCATATTTGACGAAGCAACATAACAACATAGCAATATCACTCCTATGGGTTTAAAGTTATCAAAGATAGCTTCTTCTTAAAACCATTATAAAAACTCCTTTAATATAGCTATGATTTTTTCCTTAAAAAATAGAGTTTAGGTTATAAAACCTTTCGATACCTTCCAAAACTAGCTTTCGACTTCATAGGATGACGTCATCCGAAAGCATTTAAAAATATTAGGCTCCTGCCTCATAATACTTTAAATTCTAACTTTCTAAACCTTTCGAATATATTGAAGTAACAGCATTTAAATTTATAAGTTTAGCTTCGAAACCAGTTGAAAGGGCCCCTTTCGACACTATTGGAAGTAACCCTTCCGAAATCATTAAAAGTTTTCGAAAGAATTGGGTTTATACTTAAATATTACTTGGTCAAAGTAAATATAGGCGAAAGCATCTGTTTCAAAACCATCCTTTATCATTTAAAAATATTGGGGAAAACTTGATGGAGTCGGCACCATCCCTTTCGAAAGCATAAAACATCTGGGTAAAACATTGGAAGGTTGGCGTCGAAACCCCTTTCGAAACCATCACCTTCAAAACCCCTAACCCCTTCCGAAACCATACCTTCGAAACCCCTAACCCCTTTCGAAAGCTTTACGAAGTGACTTACACTTTATAAAACAAAGTATCCTTCCGACAACATTGATATCTTCAACACCATCGAAAGGTCAAAAAACGACAATAGGGTATCGACTTGGTCAGAATCCCTTTTTTTACAACATTCTTTCATAAGTAAAGGAACCCAGTTGAAATAAATCTTAAAGTAATGGCAACCCTTTCGAAACCTCTATAAAACCTCTTTCGAAACCATCGGCTTCGACTTTGTCGAAGGCTAAAACAAAACAAAGGTAGGCACTTTTCTTTTAAAAACAAACCAAGATTACGACTCCTTCAGAAGTTATGCTTTTGATACATTGCCTTTCACCTTCCTCTAATCCACTACATACCATCTTAGTTATGCCTTATGTATTGGTTCCGGCATGGTAGGTTTCGAATAAGATAAAGGCAGAAGTATCTATGTCGAAAGGTGCTTTCCTAAATAGGCGGAAACAATTTTCTAATGTAAACCTGGGTTTTTACTACTTTAAGCAGCTTTTCTCTAGCTAACCTATCACGTGTCAACTCCAGATTGATTGCCTTAACTTTTTTAAATTCTTTTCCAAAAATTAACCACCGCTAGTCAGATCTAAGCCATGGTTAAGTTGATCAATTAAGCCCTTCCTTTAGACAAAACCAATTTTGCAAAGAAGTCCCACTTCTAAAACAATTTATTTTGCATACCAAATCATTTTGGAAAAATCCATAAAAATTCTAGAAATTCATTTTAACCATGTTATCTAACATATCAAAATTCTAGACCCAAATTCTCCACATATTTTCCAAAATAAATTTATAAATCCAAATAACCATATTTTCATTTGAAAATTCATAATGATCTTTCCATAGCTTGGAAAATTCTCAAAATTGAAACCCAACTCCAAAATCATGTTTCTCATAACATAAATTTTTTCCATGGCTTGGAAAATTCTCAAAATTGAAACCCAACTCCAAAATCATGTTTTTCATAACATAAATTTTTTCCATGGCATTAAACATCAATAGATCTCGCTTTTGACCTAAAACCATACAAAATCTTCTTAAAACAGCTTTGTTTAAATTAAGTAAATCTTAAACTAAGCATAAAATCATCCTGTAACAACCTGAAAATTTAAGTTATAGTAATCAATTCATGAATAAATTAAATAATAAAATAACTTTGTGAAATTATTGGAATTGAACCATAGGAGTTATACCATTGTGTCCTTAGTAATTTTCTGGTCATTTTTCATATAAAGACTGTCAGAATCCGAGTTAAAAAGAAGAAGTTACAAAAGACAGAAAAAATTGGGATTTAAAAGAAAAAATCAGTTAAATGGGTCAGGTCGACCCAGAATGAAGCCAGGTTGACCCTAGGGTCGACCCTCACATTACTAAGGTCGACCCTCACTTATTCTCGGTCGACCCGCCCCATTTCTTTGACGTGGATTCATCCAGGTTAATAGATGACGTGTTTTTCCAATTTTGATCGATCCTGTGCGTTCATGCTTCCATCCAATGGCTCCCATCGAGCCTATGATGTGGTTGCACCAGATTTAATCTCTAAATCCAATGGTTTGAGATCCACATGTGACATTATAAATAAGACCCTAGGCCTAGCTATTTTTCTCGTTCACATTTTCTCCATCTGGGTTTATTGCCATAGGCTAGACTCTAAAAGGAATTTATTTTTCTGAGGAGAAGATCTTTTTAATTAAAATATTTTATACCCTGCAAATGGATCCGGGAAGGCCAAGGAAAAGAGCTAAGGTGCATAGATGAGTGTTTAAGTAATTATTTTAGATTTTTAAGTAATTTAAAATAATAGGGTTTCCAATAATTGTAGTTTTTCTATAATTTTGGGATAACCTTTATGCAAGTTTATTAACAGTTTATTTTTAAGTAACTTTTAGACTTGCTTTCCAGACTATTTTCCTTTAGCAACTCTATTTCAGTTAATTGCAATTATTTACTGTTAATTATAGTTTTCCCAATTATTTTATAGTTATTTATAGATTTACAGTTATTTATTATAATTCATATTTTATTTACATCTATTTACGATTCAAATTTATTCTGTAACTGTTAGTTCTTTTTAATTCCCTTTTTACATGAATGGAATAATTAAAAGAGAATAATTCGCTAATATGGACTAAAATATAAGAACACTGAATTTACAGAAAATTAGATGTAAAATAAGAAAAATTGTAATAAATTGGATATAGACAGAAATAAGCAAATTTAAGATATTTGCAAGCATAGTTATAACAGGTAATTATAACTAAAAAGAGAAAATAGAAGAAATAGCAGAAGTAGCTTATTTTTAAACTTAGATCATGGGTTAAGTTAATAAGAATTTTTTTAACCCGCAGGTTATAATCAGAGATAATATAAGAGGCTTATTTTTGGACTTAGGTTAAATTAATAAGAAAATAGAGCAGAAATAATATAAGAGACTTATTTTAAAACTTACATTAAGTTACTGAGCAAAGAAGGAAGTAGGACTCATACCAGCAGCATTCCCCTTGGGACACGCTTATGTTGTTTAGGGTAGATAAGTGGTTAATTATTAACAAGTAGGACCCATACCGGCAGCATTTCCCTTAGGATACGCTTATGCTGTTTAGGGTAGATAAGTGGTCAATAAGTAGAAGCTCAAATCAGGGGATTTAAGCAAGGGGCACAACTAGATTTTGTTTGTTAGGACTCGTATCGGCAGTATTCCCCTTCAGTCAGGAACCCGTAGGTCTCATAACACACTCAGGTGAGGTTGGGCATGCTTATGTTGTTTAGGGTAAGTAAGAGGTCCAAAGAGGTAGCAACAGGTAGTGCAAGCCTAAAAGTGGTCGAGCATGCGCCCTCGATGCAGGAAGATAAGTCGCTATTGAGTTCCAAGCGCTAAGTAGGTATCTATTGCGTAGAGGTCAACAGGTTCTAGTCCACACTAGTAGGTTTCTATTGCGTAGGTACTAACTGGGTCTAGTCTGCATCTTTTGCGTAGGGGCTAATGGGTCTAGTCCGCAGTAGGCACAGTAGAGATAGAGGGCCGGTCAAAGGGTAGAATTAGGACTTCAGCCTAATTAAAGTAGGACTAGAGTTTCAGCCTAATCAAAGCAGCTATCTAAAAAAAGTGCAAACAATCCAATCAAAACTATCTAAGCAAAGCAAGTAGTTAAAACGTATTTTATTCCAGTTTCGTCTTTTCCTTTATTTCCTTTTATACTAGAATTGTTGCTAAGTCTATTATCTTTATCTTGCTTAAAAATGCTAGTAACTACTTCACTCACCAGACTTTTAGTTTGACTACTCCACTATTTTCCCTTTTTCTTCCCCTTAGGCCAGTAGAGTTAAGGATAGTACATTTGGATTTCTTGGAGAACCATTTGCAAAGCTTTTCCATTCTTCATGTACTCTTTTTCTTTTCAGCATTATATGACTTTTGATGTACTAGTACTTTGTGAGAGGGATGATTATTTTTATGTACTCTGATGATGTGACTGAGATTGTATTTTTCACGAGGCGTATGTATTCAGTTTTTAAGACATATTGCGCATTTGAATTTATGACTTATTTTATGGAGAAATAAAGTTTAATTTTAAATTTTTCCACAGTTTTATTGATTTTGTCTTGTGAATCTTATTCTCTATAAAATTTTTAGCTATATCTATAACGTACCATATCCTTTAATGTATCCTTTTGTGTATATTAAGGGGCGTGGGTTATTTCATTTGGTATCAGAGCCTAAAGTTATAGGATTCCTATAAACTTGTTTTAAAAATAAAGTATTTTTCAAAAAGTAAACTATTTTTGAGTAGCATATTTTCAAACTAGAAGCATTTTTCAGAAAGAAACTCTTATTATAGAAATAGTTTTTCAAGTATAAAAGAGAGTTTTTTATAAAAATTTCCTCAAAGTCCAGTTCAACTTTCTTTCGATTCTTTCGAGCCTAAGTTCTCTTTTCCTTCTCATAGAATGGAGGATGCATCTAATCTTCTAGAGGGTATCCCAATCCCAGGCTGGTTTTGTAGATACCTTCAAGCTATGACACCATGGATGCAAGGGTTGCCCAATCTAGCACCAGCGGGCGGAAATCCCATCAATCCACCTACAACAGCTAATTTCTCTAAGCTATGCAAGAACTTCGCCAATCTAGGAGGCAAGACATTTTCTGGTATGGAGGATTTTGTGGAGGCGTGAGCAAGGTTAAGGAGTATAGAGAGGGTATTCGGGGTATTGGGAGTGGAGGATTAGCGGAGAGTTCAGCTTGTATCTTGGCAGCTGAAAGGAGAGGCTTTTTATTGGTGGGAGGTTGTTGAGTTGGAAGGAAGAAACATTGGATGGTTTAGATTCTGAGAGAGGCTTGAGAGGAATTTTTTATCACAAGTAGAAGAAAAGTATGCAGTTGGAAAGGTTTATTATCTTGAAGCAAGGAAGTCTTTCAATAAAGGAGTATGTCAACCAATTTAATGAGTTGTCATGGTTTGGATTGAGTCAATCGATACAAGAAGCTTGAGCCTATATTGATACGAATGGGAGTGTAAGAAGTCGATACGAATTGACCTCAAACAAGCGATACGAAGAGAATATATACGATAAATACAAACAAAGGCACGTTCCAAAGGAAGACTCAGTCACTCAACATGAAAGGTGGATCGATCCTAAAATATAGCGCCACGTTATTTGATCGACATGTGGTGCATGGATACGAATCAGAATGATACAAATCGTATCGATACGAGTTCAACAACACATTGTAAATCCAAACTTGCATCGATCATAACTCAAGAATGTACCGGATCGATCTCGGCCCAAAAAGACATGTTTAGATCAATATGAATTTGATACGCATCGATCATGGATCGAGTCGAAATGTCCAAGGATCGATCATGTAGGCCCACCAACATGGGAGAAGGAGTCTTCCGAGATTGGAGTGAGATATTTGTAGCCTACACCTATAAATAACAATCCAAGGCCTTTAGAAATGGGACTTTTGGACGTTGGAACGCCGATACTCTACCAAAATCATTGTTGTACCTCGATTGTACTATTGTAAACATCTGTGACCAGTGAGTAATATCAATAAAACAATAGCTTTCCATACTGGACGTAGGTTGTAATGCTGAACCACTCTAAATCTTTGTGTTTCTATACTTCTTTCTGTCTTTTTTGGTGTGTTTATTAGGTTAGCCTCATTTTTCATTTATATTCTTCAATTTAATCTCTTCAAACACGCCCAAAGAGTGCTGTGCGACACAAATACTTTGGTGCTTTCACTGAGAACCACTCGATTTTGCTCCAGCTCTTTGGATCTACTACCGATATTAGATTGCAAGAATCTAAGGAGAAGATCAGGATCTCATACCTATAAGTTCTTCCATCTTATTCAGATTTGTATCAAGTCTAGGAGAGAGCTTCACCCTTCACCATGGTCACTACAAGGACTACCTCAACGGTGACAGACTAGGAAGGAAGAGATAGACCGAATCCTGCGCAGCTACCCACCACAGGCCAGAACTCAATTGGACCTTCAGATCTACAAAGCCCCGTCACCAGGGAGGAATTCCAGATGTTGATGCAAGAACTGACCCAAAGTCGCCAGTAGCTTACCTAGTAGATCCATGCCAAGATGGAGTTAACCAACCAATTGAATCAGGAAAGACGAAGGAGATCTAGGAGGGATCAAGCTTCCTACTCATCCACTGAGGGCTCTACTTCTTCCAATTACCATCACAGATCCACACGTCCATGACTAGATTGAAGCTACGTGCAAGCTCCCGAGCATCAATGAACTTTGAATCTTGGAAAAGCAGGACCTGTTTTGTCTGCTAGTCAAGAGGCAGGCCCTCTCGGGGAGGGATAATTCCTTATCGCATCATGTTGCTGCCGCCGCTATTGACTTCGAAGCTGACATTCGAAACCGAACAGATCTGAAACTTCGCCAACGCGATCGTACTCCTAAACTCTATGTTTCCGAAGATCTAGAGCCAAGGAGGTGAGGTATGGACCGTTGACCGAGCCCGGGCCATCCTCGCATTGTGGCACCCAACCACACCATGGCCCATCATGCTCAGAATGTCCAGATGCTAGACATCCCGACCATGATTCATCGAATGATTCATGAAAGTCAGGGCCTCTCCAATGACAACTAGGGAATCTCCCAAAGTCATACACCTTTTACTAATGACATCCTTTATGTTGAACCGCCTCGTCGATTTAGAATGCCAACTTTACGTATTTTCGAAGGGAGTTCAGACCCTAACTAGCACATTTTGAAGTATGAATGGCTTATGAATGCCATGCGATCCGACAATGCGGTCAAATGCAGAAGTTTTCCAATTTCTCTAGGGTGCATCACGACTATGTGGTTTACTCTCTTGCCACCCCGATCCATTTCATGCTTTGATCAGTTAGCTACAAAATTCGTTGAACAGTTTCGTACGCACTTTACAAGACCTAAGGATGTGAATACCTTATCTAGCATTACTCAAGCTTCTGGATAGATGCTCAGACATTATCTGGAAAGGTTCCACGCCATTTTCGCAGAGATTGGTAACCCTAATGACAATTCCATATTGATGGCGCTGACTAAAGCAATCGATCCTGATTCCGAATTTGACAACCGGTTGGCTGGAAAACCCCTTGCGTCATTGGATCATTTCTATTCCAAGACAGCCCAGTTCTTGAGGAGAGAAGATGCAAAATAGTCCAGGAAGAAGGATGATGTAGAGCCTAGTGAAGAAGGGATCCATAGCAATGTCGCTACGAAACAAACCGGTGAGAGTTCCGGAAAGGTGCAGTTAAATATACAGAATAAGCAGAATTAACAGAAAGGCGTTGGAAATTAGGGTAAGAAGAGGGATCAAAATCTTGGTCCATAACGTAGAGCTACCATGTTTAACACCTATACTCCTTTGAATACTTCCATGGAGAATGTATACTTAAAGACTTATATACTGGCCAATATACGAAGCCTGCTTCGTAGCGTCATCCGAAAAATAGATTCAATTTGGAAAATTATGTAGATTCCATTGCTATGGTCACAGTACCAGTGAATGTCACCATTTATAGGATATCATTGAGAAGATAATCTAAGATAGGAAGTTGGAACAATTTGTTCAGGCGCCACGGGATGGAGGTGTAGGCCCATAAAACCCGAATCAAGTACCGAATCAGGTTAGAACGGAGGAACCCATGTGTACTGGCGGGAGGTTAGAGATTAACATAGTTATTGGTTATCCTCATCCAACGGATCGGAGCTGGAGGGAAATGGAGCTGTATGCTAGTTCGATTAGGCATGTGAACTTCGATTGTTGCAGTAATCTGGATGATGGAGCGCCAACTAAACAACAGAAGACGATGACGGACGACATCGTTTTCTGAGACGGATATGCTGATAAAGTCGAATCCCCTACCATTGATCCACTAGTTATTTCAGCTCAGATAGGTCATGCTTGGATGAAGAGGATTTTAGTGGATAGTGGAAGCTCAGTGAATATACTTTTCAAGCGAGCGTATGGCCAAATGAAAATGGAAGCAAAGGGCTTGAAGTCATGTCAATCCCATATACATGGTTTCAATTGAAGTGAGACTATACCCTCTGGAATGGTAGAATTACCAGTGGAGTTGGGGTTGGAGAACGCCGGAGAGTCCGGATGTTGCAGTTCATTGCGTTGGGTATTAATCCGCCATACAATGCTTTCTTTGGCCGATCGGGTCTGGCTGAATTCAGGGAAGCTATTGCCTCTTGGTATTTAACTTTGAAATTCCCCACCGACAACGGGTTGGAGTTGCTTAGGGAGATCATGCGGCTAGATGCACCTTTTATGTTGATGAGCTACGGGATGCATAACAGAAAGAGAAGGGAAAGAATGTAGAGGAATCTCTCTACGTCCGTTTTGTCGACAATTGACAGCTAACGCTTGGGCCTAGGCCCGGGCGCCATGACCAATGCCTAAAAGATCTTAATCCAAGAGAAGATGATAACGAAGAGGAAGCCAGAGATAGTCAAGCTTCCTCGAAAGAATTGACGATCGATGTTCCGATCAGTGTTCTGATCGATGACGATGATGACTCCAGAACGATAAAGATCGGGCCTCAGCTAAGCCAGCATATGAAAGAGGAATTGGTTGAATTTCTCGGGCAAACTCAACCTGTTTTCGTGGACACACTCAGACATGTGTGGGTCTCATCGGAAATCGCGAGCCATACATTGATTATTGACCCGCGGCATGTCCCAGTCAGGCAAAAGAGGCGTGGTATGGATCCAGAGAGATCTGGCCCCTTGAAAGAAGAGGTGGATAAATTCAAGATAAACAGGTTTATCCTAGATGCATTTTATCCAGAATGGGTATCCAATCAAGTGCTTGTCAAAAAACCAAACAGGAAATGGAGAACTTGTGTGGACTATTCGAACCTAAATAGAGCATGCCCCAAAGGTAGTTTTCTACTTCGTAGAATTGATCAGCTTGTAGATTCAACGGCCGAGCACGAGCTCTTGTCTTTTATGGATGCGTATTTCGGGTACAATTAGGTACCGATGCACCTACCCGATCAAGAGCATACCGGCTTTGTCACTGATCTCGGACTCTATTGTTACAAAGTGATATCGTTGGGGCGTAAGAACGTTGGGGCGACCTATCAAAGACTTATCAATCGAAAGTTTGCCAGCCAGATCTGGAAAACTATGGAGGTGTACGTGGACGATATGCTTATAAAGTCATGACTTTCCATCAATCACATCAAAGACCTTAAACTAATGTTCAACATCCTCCGAGAATACCGAATGAAGCTCAACCCTTTGAAATGTCACTTCAAAGTCGCCTTTGGAAAGTTCCTTGGATTCGTTGTCAATGCTCGAGGAATTAAAGTCAATCCCGAGAAGTCTGGGCGGTTCAGAATCTCGAAATACCCAGAACTATCAATTAAGTGCAAAGCCTTAATAGAAGTAGCAACATTAAATAGGTTCATCTCCAAATCCATCGACAAATGTATTCCCTTCTTCGACCTGATCAGGAGAGGAAAGCAGAACTTTGAATGGACTGAGGAATGTGAGGGCACATTCCGAGCACTGGTTCAACATCTGTCTATGCCACCTATTCTGTCATAGCCGATTGATCATGAAAAACTATATATCTATCTGGCTATGTCATAGTATGCAATCAGTGCTGCATTAATTCGGGAGGAGGATCAGATATAATGACCGGACTATTACTTTAGTAAACGGTTAATCGGAGTAGAGGGAATCTATTCTAAGTTGGAAAAGCTGGCCTACTGTCTCATCATTGCCTCGAGAAAGATCTGTCCCTACTTTTTGACTCATCCTATTACAATCTACACCATCCAGCCATTACGACACGTCCTTATGCGGTCTGAGACGTCTGGTAGGTTGTTAAAGTGGAACATCAAGTTGAGACAGTTTAATATTGCTTACACACCAAGGCGGGCTATTCAAGGACATGTTCCGGTGGATTTCATTGTTGAGTTCACTATACCAAAAGACTTTCCCGAAACCAGTAAATCTCCCAAATACATATGGAAGCTATACATAGGAGGTGCATCGAACGATCGTTGCTTAGGCGCTGGATTTGTAGTTGAAACCTCAGAAGGTTGATTCGTCCGTTATGCTTTGAAGTTTGATTTCCATGCAACCAAAAACAAGGCTGAATATGAAGCTTTAGTTGCCGGACTCAGACTCGCCAGGGACTTAAAAATTGTTGCTGTGGAAATTTACTACAATTCGCAATTGGTCCGATGTCAAGTTCGAGGAGAATACCAAGCAAGAGACAGGAGGTTGGCTGCTTATCTTGCTTGGGTCCACGAACTATCGAATCAGTTCGATTATTATGCCATCTATTGCATACTCCAAGATCATAACCAGAAGGCCGATTCTTTGGCAAAACTTTCCAGCACCAGTGAAGCATGTCAAATGGGACTTGCCGTTGTTGAGACACTTACCTCTCCAAGTATCGATCCGATGGAGACAGACTGGGTTCATGAAGCCGCACTCAAGAAAGAGTCATGGATGACCCCTTTCAGAAACTATCTCGAGCACGAAAATTTACCCGAGCGTAGAAGTGAGAAAAGATTAGTTCTTCGAAAAGCTTCATGGTTCATTATCCAGAATGGAGTTATGTATAGAAGAGGATATTCTATTCCTTTACTCTGGTGTATCATCCACAATGAAATCAAACGAGTCTTACATGATGTGCACATGGGAGAATGTGGCGATGACACTGGAGGGTAATCCCTTGCTAAGAAGATACTCCGACATGGTATTATTGGCCAACTGTGAACCGGGATGCCACAGACTATGCCAAGAAGTGTGACAGATGTTAGAAACATGCTTGAATACCAAGAGCCCCGCCTACTGAAACTACCCAAATGTTCAGTCCATGGCCATTCACCAAGTGGGGCATCGATATAATTAGATCTTTACCTCTAGCTAAAGGTGGTGTGAAGTACGCCATCATTGCAGTTGACTACTTTACCAAATGGGCAAAAGCTGAGCTCCTTGCTACTATCACAATAAAGAAAGTAATCAACTTTGTTGTCTGCGGCATCATCTGCCGTTTTGGCCTCCTACATACCATTATCATTGATAATGGAGCCCAATTCGACATTGTCGAGTTTAAGGACTTTTGTCAATGTTTCCGCATTCAAAAGAAGTTCTCAGCAGTTGCTCACCCTCAAGCAAATGGGCAGGTCAAAGCTGTTAACAAAATTATCAAATCCATTTTGAATAAATGACAGGAAAAGAACGGAGGCAAATGGGTCGATGAGCTTCCCATGGCCCTATGGGCATATGAAACTACCCATAAATCTACGACCGGCCACAATCCATTTTCACTTTCTTATGGCTCAAAAGCCGTCATAACGGTCGAAGTGAAAGTACCTTCTCATCCTGTGACTTACTATGATCCTAAGAAAAATGCCATATTGCTCGCCGAATCTCTGTACTTATTAGATGAGAAGTGTGAAGAGGCTGATTTGAGTTCAGCCATGCACTAAAGTCGAGTCGCCCGATTGTACAATGCTAAGGTCCGACCATGTACCTTTGAACTTGGCAATCTCGTGCTCAAGAGAATTTATTCGGTCCCTTCACATATAAAGCCAACGTGGGAATGACCGTATGTTATCAAACGGAGACTTGGAAACAGCACATTCAAATTATCAACCATCGATGGTCTCACTTTGTTAAGAGCTTGGAATAGCGAAAGTCTTTATCGCAACTACACATAATAGGCTTTGTTTATTCATTTAGTCTGCTTTTCATTTGCAATTTGTTTATGCATTTCAAAATTTGAACTTGTAATACAGCAATTAACTTTGCCGTACTTTCTTATTTCAGCAATAATTGCAATCTCTTTGAGTTAAAGTAGTGATTCTTTAAATGCGTCATGCGACCATCACAATGCATAGAGAGCTAAGTTCCATCCTACGGTGGGACTTATTCAAACAGGGAGTGACTGTGATGCGACCGGTCACTCGCTAAGTGAAACCCGAGCTCGTGGGCAAACTACCACACTGAAACCAAAAAGGATCGATACACGACAATCCTCTAACTAACTCCGGCTCCCAAAGGACGAGTTGGAGTATAAAATTACAAACGTGGGCTCGAGGAGGGTGAATCCGTCCACCCAAGACTTCGCCGATGTACCACCAAAGCTCGAGGAGGTCGAACACGTTTATCTAGCGACCTCGCTTTCCACATTTACAAGCTCGAATAAAGTGGATCCGTCCACCTACGACTTTTCTTGTTTACTCAGGGTGGATGTGATTCGACCATCCATGATCTTGATCAATTTATTGTTCCTAGGTTGTGAACGAGATCTAAAAAACCTAAAACAGATGTGATCGACCGTCTATTAGCTAACACCGGATTCCCAGAGCATGCACTGGAGTATAAACATCGAGTGGGCATGAACCAACTGCTCACCAACTAACTCTAGGTCCTCAAACCATGGACTGGAGTATAAACATCACTTGGGCATGAATTGACTGCCCACAATTCAATCTAAGTCCTCGGAGTGTGGAAGCAATTCCGATTATTAAAACGGGTGTGACCGACCGCCCAAAAAACAACCGAAGTCCCCGAAGAGTGGAAATAAATTTAAACATCAAGAAGGCATGATCGGCCGCCCGCACGTGAGTTCAATCCCCAGAGTATGGATGCGATTATTAGTATGTAAAGGAGTGTGATCCGACCACTCGAACTCATCTCACAATAACTTAGTTTTGACTAAGTAAAAGTAAACTGTCGAGGGTGAAAAGTAATCATCATCCGACCACTTCGCTTCATCCCTAGGACTGGGGGCATAACTCAGGCACCAACTACTAATTAGGACAATACAACATCGAGAATCGACTTAACATTTGGTTAAGACCCGAAGCCATGACTCCGGGACATAACAACCAAACACAAGTCCAACCCAAACAATAAAGCTTCGCAAATATATTAAATGGAAATTTGAATACTGAAACACTAAGACAAGTCAACTTGGAGTTATGCTGAAAAAAGAAAAAGGAGATTTTATTCCATCTATTCTTGGAAGCAAAAGTGAGTACAAAAAAGAAGCTTATTTCAAAAATCCCTATAAGCAGGGGCCGAACCTGTATCTATACATGGCCTACAGAAACCAAAAGAGTAACTCCTACCCATCTACCAAAAATGGGGACACAAAGATACACACCTACTCCTTAGGCTTCTTCTTCTTCTTCTCCTTCGATGTTGACCCACTTGAGCTACCATAGTGGTGCCGTTATAAGCTCTTGCCTTTACTCGGCTTATCCCCAGTCGGGGGAAGAATTGTAATCTCCTCCTTTTAACTCATATAAATTGGAGCACTTTTAGAGTGCATGGTCGGAGGAAAGGTGGTGCTTTGTACATGAGGAGACAGAAGAGGTATCTCGGTGATGATGATTGTACCACTCGAAGAGATCATGCATAAAGGAGATGGGCCAGGACTTGCCATACTACCTCCTATACTACCACCCAGCGCAGCACTTGCCATCTAGACATTGATTTCCACCATTATCGCCTCATCATGAGCTACTTGAGTGTCCGGAAGAATGCTGGCAGTTGGGGTCGAGGAGTTGGTTGTAAACATGCCTTCGCCCATGACAAAAGGCAAATCTATAAGTGGATCGCTCTGATGACCGAGGAGTTCTTCCATCATCTATTCGTTGAAGATAAAAGCACTCAAAAGAACTTCCTCGGTCGATGCAGTAGCAGTGGTAGTCATCGCCTCCATTACGACAGCCTCATGCTCATGATGCTGCATTTAGGTTACGGGGGGACGACCGGTGCAGCTCCTATTACTGGATGAAGATAAGAAAAAATGTCATTGACTTCTACTAATAATAATCTAGACTTAGCATGAATTCGAGAAGTGGTCAAAATACCTTCCTCGGGATGGCTTGCGGGAGGAGTCGGGGCTCCTTCAGAGATATGCCCATAAGCCGGAGACAATTGCGGTTGGTCGGGATTGTAGGCATGCATAAGTGGAGGATCGACTGTAGAGGTAGATTCAGGCTAGTTGGCATAGGAATTTCATAACTTGTGTTATGATGCTCAACACCAAAACTCTCTCCGACCTTTGGAAGCTGATTGCCGAGCTTCTCTTTTACAAATATGGTAGCGGCATCGTAGAGAACTCTTCTCTCGTCCTCAGTCAGCACCCGGTTCTCTAATTTGAATTCATCAATGGATTCAATATGATGCTCTGCCTTTTCATCCGCAACTAAACGGCGCCAGGCATTGTGCAAATGGGTCGGGTAATCGTCAAGCCAGCTCAAACCACAGTATCTTAGAACGTTGGCGTTATAAGTGATTAAAAGATCTTCTATATCGCCTTCTAATTTGGTTCGGCTGCACCGACTTCGGTTTCAATCCTTGCCTCGGCCTCCTGAACCTTTAGCACCACCACATCCCATTCACCTTTGAGATCCATAGTTTGGTCACATGCCTCCTGAGCAGCCTTGTTTTCCTTATCCTTTTCTTTAACGACGTTAGCGTACTTCGCCTTAAGCTCATTAAGCTCTTTAAGCACATTGTCTCTTTCAGCTGTGACGATGGCATTCCTGTGGCCCATATCATCAACCAATTTCAAGTGCTTCTACCACATCCGCTCCATTTCCTTGTTGGCCTCGTCAACTTTCTTCCGAGCCTCTGTTTCAGAATTCCTCAAAGTGTCGTTTTTAGTAGTGAGCATCGTGACTATTTGATCTTTCTTGACAATAGTTCCTTATAGCTCCTCAATCGTCTTTTCTCGCTCAAATGCCACAGTCGAGGCCTTCTCTATGGCTTTCTTCCACTCGCGATATTGGCTAAAGGCATGATAAACATGGCCGCGTACAATTTCTCTGTCGTATCTGGAAGCACCGTCAAATTAGAAGGGAAGTGGAAGTCGTCGAAACAGATATTAGGAAACTCTCTTTTCAACTGGGCAATTCGAGCGGCTCCCTCCCTTGTAATATCTGCAGTCATTGAAGTGGTAGTGATAGAAGTGTCTGCCCCGGTTGCATGGCGATGTTCGCCAGGCCTTGGAACTTGTGGAGGCACTGGCTGCATGATGATCCAATAATTTGCATTCTGGAGCTGGGGGTGGCAATGAAACCCTGGGTGAAGGAGAGCATGATCGAGAGCGACGCCTGTCTCGTCTATCTCTTTCCCTCTCTTTTTCTCTTTCTCTCTCCCTTTCTCTAGCTCTTTCTCTATCATGGTAATCCCTATCTGGCTAGAATGACGGCGGTCATAATCAAAATCATGCCTACAGGACTCCCTATATGAACTAGACGATTGGCGTGTAGCACGGAGGCTACCAAGCATAGATGGTTGCTTCGACATTGAATGTGTAGAGCGAAAAGAGAAACAAAGTTAGTTATCGGCGAAAATTGAATAGCTCGTAGATTTCAGTTGTGTGGTGCCATGAAGTGTATGCATGCATGTATTACCCCCCTCCTCCCCCAACCAACCGGTTGTTGTAGCCGTGCTCGGAGAAGTTGGCTCTCCAGATCTAAGGCACTTTGAAGCCCTTCCAACCTGGTGTCTTGTTCAAGAAATACATCGTCCGGAATTGGTAGATCTGTAAGTCCTTCGAAAGGGCTCTCCATGTGCGAGGAGGGAGCCTTTGAAAATACCACACCTGCTACCGGTAAAGACATGACAACGGACTTGCATCTCAGAGCGTTATGGGCGGTGACCTTACCTTTCCTTATTCTCTCGTAATGTCGATGGCTTTGTGTGGGTTCATCCCCAACGGGTGTATCCTCATCATCACCTTGCTCGGTGATCACTATCCCGGGAACTCTCCTCCTAACTTGCTCGTCGGAACCACGCTAAGAGACCCTTCAAGCCCAATGCTTTGATTTCCACCAGTTAGCCCAATGGCTCTCAAGTTTTCAACTGTTATAACTTCGTTAATTCCTCTGCCCACAACGGACACTCTTTAAAGAACCCTTATAGTCTCTTTAAAATGATCACCTTTGAATCGCGGAATCAAAGCTGTGAAAGAAAGAAAGTATTAGATTCTACACAAAATAACATCATCCAGTCAATCGACATAAAAGTTGAAGTACTTACGCCAAACTAGCCACCATCTGGCGATCCATGAGGGACATCGGACATAGAACCATCCAGTCTTGAAATAACTTAGCGTGGTCCTTGCTTCGATCATGACCTGACAATTCCTAACTACCTCTAAGAAGGTGAAAGATGGATTATCCTCTCTACTCTTTATATTGAACATGTACCAGACTTCCTCTAGAGTTGGGGGTCGAAAAAGATTCTCTATGAAGACGATAAATAAGCAGTTCGGCGAAGCATACCCATTCAGATGCAATTATGATGGAGCAATCCCTAGGTAGGATAACACTTCCTGGATATATTGATTGAAGGGAGGGAGTTTGATTGAAGGGAGGGAGTTTCCCAGCTATGCACAAGAATATATTAAAAGTGGTATACCCTCTCGAAGGAGAGTGGGGTCTGTCTTCTGCTCCTGGTAGTAGGGCATTATCCCTTGACAATCCATGCCTTGTGCAAACCCTACCCAGCATTTCCTGGGAGATATTAGATGGGACAAAGTCTTGTGGATTCCCATGAAGGCTGCTCCAGGTAGCTCATCCGGAGCCAGACTTATAACTTCGGCTGCAATAGGCGGCATCTCTGTTATAGGAAGAGGCGAACTCTAAGCCTCCTGTTGTTGTGAACATCCAGTGTCCATAGCTAATCGACTCAGCAAAAATCATCATTAGGTGATAATAATCTCCCTTTTTTCCAGTGTGAAATGCATGAATGGGTTATGCAGTGCGATATTTTATATTATCGATGAAGTGCTACGAGACTTAAAAAGTGTTTGAATGATGAGACTTCAGAATTCAACCGAAGTAACCATTATCGTTGAATGTCACAACCGTGCCATCTAGACTTTGGAGACTGATCTAAGTTGAGATTCGTCAAATTTTGTCAAGTTACAGTTCCATCGACAAGCTTCGAAAGGCAGTCAGATATGTAATGAAATGGTCGTCCAACTATGCAGGGAAAAAGCTCGTCGAAGTCAAGTGTTCGAGTATGAAAGGAGTTCTGTATTGGTAAAAATCCAAGCTTGGATCGATTACTAAATGGGCAGTTCGTAACGATCAAGGGGGAGACAATTCGTATCGATCAAGGTGGATAGTTCGTATCGATCCTTAGTGGAGCCATTTTGTATCGATAAATAAAATATTAAATCACTTAAAGAGCATCTTCGTATCGATCGGTGGGTCATAAATTCGTATCGATGGAATCATCGATTTCCAGTCCTAAAATTTGTATCGATCAAGGCGTATCGGTATAAATGCCATTGATTATCAATCGATACAAATTCCACCGTTAGTTGGTCGATACGAAGAGTCTGACACTCACTGTGAAGCATTTTACTTGTTCGACACAAAGTTTCATAATGTGTTGATCGATATGGTACCTCCCTTCATCCCATATCGATACGAGTGCTTCTCTTCGTATCTCCATACTTCTTTTTCTCCAAAGCTACATGTAGGCCACCTTCTCCTTCTCCAAACTCATTTCAATTACCTACGGCCTTCACTTTACCAGAATTAGTCATGGAAATAAATAAGATGGCAAAAGATCTCGAGTCTCATTGTTTATAAAAATTCGTGGCCTAATTACCTAGATTTAACAGTTGGTTTAAGGATTTGGAAGATTGATTCAGTTCAAACGCGATAGCAGTTCTACTTTTTCGCAAGCTCAAGTGATATGAAAATGAGAAAGAGGCAAGGGAGTGGAAGTTTGTCTAAGTATGAAAATATTAATACTAGCAAAAGTGGTTATTCATCTCCCAGTTGCTATAACTGGTTGAAGCGGTCTACTCCACCAACCGATACGAGATGGCTCGGCCGTATCCTTCAACCCAATTGATATGAAGACCTATTTGTATCCAATGCTTAATCAAGGCAGTTCCAACATCATTGGTACGAAGCATAACTCATATCCATTTAGTGATCGATACAAAGCACGAGGCTAAGACTTACTTAACTGTTTGAACCATTAAAGATACATTGATACGAAATGCCTTGTTCGTATCCATCAACGTAAAGCTCATAGAGATTTGTATCCACTGATACGAAATATTTTAAGTACCAACCAATTCATGTCAATCACCATTGATACAAAGGCTATTTATTCAACTCTTCACATCGATGCAAGAGAGGATTGATACAAAGAGATACACTAAAATGACCAACAAGCGTCGTTACAACTCGAGTTTTATGTCGATTTAGGAGAGGATCGATACGGAACCAATACAAAAGGAAAACTGAAAATGACTCGTGATTGTGAAAACATTAACGGGAGTAAGTTAACATACATTTGTGTGTGACGAATTAAAATCAATTTTCGAAATTCACAGGAATTGAACACTCACCTGGTGATAATGATGATGATGAACAACAGATTTCTAACAGTCAACACTCAGTTACTACAATGCACTATATAATCATTGGTAGTTAACAATTCAGTATTTGTATTACCAAGGATCACTCAATGGTTACATCTTCTGAGGAAAAGACAACGACTACACATCAAATCAGATAGAAATTTTCAGACAGAATGTTATAGCTTTTCAAAACACGTCACGTTCATACAAGACGTACTTTGGGAGGCAAATGTTATCCTACATTTTGGCAAGGCCGGGACACTAAGAACTTGACTAGAAACCAAGGACAGTCCGTCCCGAAGATCGGTTATACAACGGTTTATTATGGATAATGGTAAATTTTGCAAGAGTCCAGATCAAGCTACAATTGATATGATACAACAAGCAAAGTTAAGCTAATGTTTCAAATTTCAAGTCAATCAGAGTTCGTATGCACAAGATAGTAATCGATCAAGGGTGAGAGAAACAACTCCATTCGTATCCATACAAATTCGTATCCCTCAAGTTGAAACACCACGTTCGTAACCATGGAATTTCATAACCATCAACTTATGAGCCTATATTTCATATCCACCCCTCAAGCAGTTAAGCACATATCAATCCCTCCAGAAGGCTTCCTTAGTATCCACCAAGTGGCTGTTGGTTTGTATCCACTGAATGTGCATTGCTTCGTATCCATTGAACTCACCCTACTTCATATCCATCATGGCCAACCACAGTTCATATCTATCAAGTAAACAACAGTTCATATCCACATAAGAACTCCATTTCATACCAATCACTTAACAACATTTCGTATCGCTCCTCAATCGATACGAGAAGCTTGAGCCTATACCGATACGAATGGGAGTGTAAGCGGTCGATCCAAATTGACCTTAAACAAGCAATACAAAGAGATTTTATATGGTCGATACAAACAGAGGCGCGTTCAAGAGGAAGACATGGTCACTTGGCATGAAAGGCAGATCGATCCTAAACTATAGCGCCACATCATCTGATCGACAGGTGATGCATGGATACGAATCAGAACGATACGAATCGTATCGATTCGAGTTCAACAACACACTGTAAATCCAAACTTGCATCGATGGTAACTCAAAATCTACACGTCCAAATGCCACCAAATTTTCACAGGAGCTTACGTACTACCTCAAGAATGCACCTGATCGATCTCGGCCCAAAAGACACAATTTGGATCGATATGAATTTTATACGTATCGATTATGGATCGAGTCGAAATGTCCGAGGTTCGATCGCGTAGACCCACCTACGAGAGAGGAGTCTTCTGAGATTGGGATGAGATATTTGCAGCCTACAGCTATAAATAGCGGTCTAAGGCCTTTAGAAAAAGGTACGCTAGAACTCCGATACTCTACCGAAATCATTATTGTATCTCAATAGTATTGTTGTAAACATCTGTGATCGGCGAGTAATATCAATAAAATGGCAACTTTCGCTAGTGGTCGTAGACTACAACACTGAACCACTCTAAATCCTTGTGTTTCTATACTTCTTTCTGTCTGTTTTTGGTGTGTTTGTTAGGTTAGCCTCATTTTCATTTATATTCTTCAATTTATCTCTTCATACATGCCCGAAGAGTGTTGTGCCAATTTTGACACAAACAGTCAATATTTTTGAAAAATTAAATATTGAGTTTTTGAAAGAAAAAAGTGGTATGAGATTTAAATTGGTATTTATATGATTTTCTTAAAAGTGAAATTCTTTTTGAAGAATTATAGAGCATATGTAGCTCACTAGTTTCTTTGTAGGTAAAAAAAGATTTTAAATATAAAAAAGCCTAGAGTGTATTAAGTATCAGAAACATAGGTTACATCATTTATTATTATAATAGATGTTTTCGTGAAAATAAGGGGAGCATAGACTATAACACTATTATTATAGTAGGTGACTCCTAAGGGAAATGTTTTAACATAATATGCAGGATTTATTATTATTTATTTTAATTAAATCCATACACTAGTATTTTTAGGTTATAGTAACGGTGTATTACGCAACATCTGTTTTGACCCAAATAAAAATGTGTTTTGAAAATAATTTCTAAGTATAGAAATAAAGTAATTTGTAAGTACACTTACTATAAGTATGAGGAAACGTTTTCTAGTTATGGATATGTTAAAACGGTTTTGAAATTGAGTTTTTCTAAAAAGAAAAGTGTAAGCTAAATATTAGGAGATTAATAAATTTTGTAGGAAACGTCTTTCATAAGGCAATATATATTAAACATACTTTGATCTACTGGAATAGAATGAATAATAATAAAACTTCCTATGACACCAAATTATAAATAAAGATGTTTTGTGCAAGTTATAAGGAATACATGAAAGAGATGTACAAGATATGGAAAGCACCATAGCCTATTTCGAAAAATATAAAATAAGTTCCTTGTAATTTCACAGAAACATGAAGTCCTCTTTTACAAAATTTCATAGAAGGTTTTAGCGTTAATAGTTTCTTATAAAAGAAAGTAGTTCCAATATATTAAGGTATAAAAACATTAGGTGTGTAATAATTAGAGACAGTGTTAGTTAGAGAGATAATATAGAGAGCCTTAGTAGAAAAGGCTAAGCAATGCAAAAAAATTCATATTTTCCATTGATTATGCACGAAGTCCCAATTGGTAGTGAGTTAAAAACTCTTCCAAGGTTAGATAATTGGAAAGTTAAGGGTTTTTTTTATAAAATAATTGTTCTTATCTACTCCAGTTTTTGCAAAATTGAAAATCTATTAAAAGAAGTTGTTTTGAGAACAAATGAGGACATTTTAAAGATATTTTGAAAGAAAAATGGTTTGGTGAAAAAGTAAATAATTTTTGAAAGCGAAAAACTTAATAACAGTTAAATTTAAAAATACCAATTATTATAAAAGGCTGTAAGGATGCAAGTCTAGAAAGAAAAATTGTTAAGTAACTAAGCACATTTGAATTAAATGGAAATTTGAAAACAACAATTTTAAAGGCAAAATTTTTGGAATTTGATATTTTAAAAGTTTAGAAGCTTTAATTTTTGAAGTGGAATGATAAATACCAAACCAAACATTCAAATCTGGAGTAGATAAGAATCATTTCCTAGGTGTGATGAAAAAAGTGGAAGGCGATGAAGGAGATAGCAGTGATTACTTTTGGAAGTAATAATAGAAGTTTCCGTAAAGTGTATAGGACACAAGTGAGAACCTAGGATTGTTGCTTCATGCGTGTAGACTATAGAAGAATAGCAAAGTGATATTAATAAGATGGTAAGGCATGCATGGTTGAGGATGTATATTCATGATTTTGGAGGAACATCTTCCCTTATTAGAGTTTGCTTATAATAACAGCTTTCAGACTAGCATTGGAATGGCACATTTCGAAGCTCTTTATAGAAAACCGTGCAAGTCGCCTTCATGTTCGTTGGAGTCTATGGAGAGATTGTTGTTTGGTACCAACATATTTAGAGAGACTTCGAAGAAGATTGATTTGATTACGAAAGAATAAGTACCTCTTATCCATATCTTTTTGATAATAAATTACGAATTTCCTATTTTCATTTTTAGTTTTGAATAGGTTCTTTCCTTTAGTATCCTTTGGGAGGGTAGATCTTAGGATTTAACCTGTTGATGGTAGGATTTGATGTAATCATGTTATTAGAACATGTTATGTATGATGGATACTAGTGGTTGCAATTGGTTGCTAGTGGATGCTAATGGACGCATATACTTACACTAAGCACTATTATCTCTTAGGGATCGACCGAGCTAGAACACTAGAGCATATGCATATGGATACGTGCTCTTTGCATTTTTATTTTTACTTTATTTCATGGTTGCTATAAATAGAAAATTATCACATGATTGTTGCATTTGGATGATGATTGTAGCATGCATATAGAACTATCAATTATCATTAGGGAATTTGCATTCATTTGAATACATGACATAGACATGACTGCATAAAAGGAGGTCAACTGAATTAGTAG
Source organism: Allium cepa (assembly GCA_030765085.1). Lineage (NCBI taxonomy): Eukaryota > Viridiplantae > Streptophyta > Magnoliopsida > Asparagales > Amaryllidaceae > Allium > Allium cepa. The sequence goes on along the minus strand of CM060929.1, from coordinate 872,563,578 downwards.
ATCGCCTAATCATTTGCATTAGTTAGGGACACTGACACTACAATATTGCACATGTATCATAAATTACATTAGAAAACTTAAGGACAATGGATGCAATGGATGATGGTTTAGTAGTTGGTTGTAAAGCTTGGGTGAAAACATTTGTTTCATTCTTTTATCCTTAGAGATTTCGAGGACGAAATCCCTTAAGGAAGGGAGAATGTAACAACCCGAAAATTTAAGCTATATTAATTAATTAACGAATTAACTAAATAATAAAATAAATTTGTGAAATTTTCAACATTAAGCCACGGGAGTTGCACCATTGTGTCCGTGGTAATTTTCTGATCAATTTCCATATATAGATTGTCAGAATCTAAGTTAAAACGAAGAAGTTACAAAAGAAAGAAGAAATCAGGATTTAAAAGAAGAAGAAAAATGTAAATGGGTCAGGTCGACCTAGAATGAAGCCAAGCCGATCCTCACATTACTAAGGTCGACCTATAGGTTGACCGTCACTTTTTCTAGTTCGACCCGCCCCATTTCTTTAACATGGATTCGTCGAGGTTAATATATGACGTGTTTTTCCAATTATGATCGATCTTGTGCGTTCATGCTTCCATTCGACGGTTCTCATCGAGCCTATGACGTAGTTGTACCAGATTTAATCTCCAAATCCAACAGTATAAGATCCACAACTGACGCTATAAATAAGACCCTAGGCCTACCTATTTTTCTCATTCAGATTTTCTCCATCTGGGTTCATTGCCTGAGGCTGAACTCTAAAAGGAATATTTTTCCAAGGAGAAGATCTTTTTAATTAAAATATTTTATACCCTACAAGTAGATCCAAGAAGGCCAAGGAAAAGATCTAAGGACAACAAGTGAGTGTTTAAGTAATTATTTTAGATTTTTAAGTAATTTAAAATAATAGGGTTTCCAATAGTTGTAGTTTTTCTACAATTTTGGGATAATCTTTATGCAAGTTTATTTACAGTTTATTTTTAAGTAAATTTTAGACTTGCCTTCGTGTCTATTTTCTTTTAGCTATGCTATTTCACTTATTTGCAATTATTTACTATTAATTATAGTTTTCCCCAATTATTTACATTTATTTACAATATTTAAAGTTATTTACAATATTTAAAGTTATTTATATTTTATTTACATCTATTCTACGATTGGGATTTAATTTGTAAATGTTAGTTCTGCTTAATTCCCTTTTACGCAAATGGAATAATTAAAAGAGAATAATTTGTTAATATAGACTAAACTATAAGAACACTGAATTTATCAAAAATTAGATATAGAATAAGAAGAACTGTAATAAATTGGATATAAACTGAAATAAGCAAATTTAAGGTATTTGCAAAGCATAGTTATAACATATAATTATAACTAAATAGAGAAAATATAAGAAATAACAAAAGAAGCTTATTTTTAAACTTAAACCTTGGGTTAAGTTAATAAGCGAAATTATAACACATAGATTATAATCAGAGATAACAGAAGAGGCTTTTTTAAGACTTAGGTTAAGTTAATAAGAAAATAGAGCAAAAATAATAGAAGAGACTTATTTTAAAACTTACATTAAGTTAATGAGTAAATAAAGAAGTAGGATCCGTGAAGGCAGCATTCCCCTTGGGACATTTATGTTGTTTAGGGTAGATAAATGGTTAATAATTAAGAAGCATGACCCGTACCGGCAACATTCCCCTTAGGACACGCTTATGCTGTTTAGGGTAGATAAGTGGTCAATAATTAGAAGCTCAAATAAGGGGATTTGAGCAAGGGGTGCAACTAGATTGTGTTTATTAGGACCCGTATCGGCAGAATTCCCCTTCAGTCAGGAACTTGTGGTCTCACAACACACACAGGTGAGGCTGGGCACACCTATGCTGTTTAGGGTAATTAAGAGGTCCAAAGAGGGAGCAACATGTAGCGCGAGCCTAACGGTGGTCGAGCGTGCGGCCTCGATGCAGGGAGATTAGTCGCTATTGAGTTCCAAGCGCTAAGTAGGCAACTTTTGCGTATGGGCCAATAAGGTCTAGTTCGCAGTACTAGGTGTCTATTGCATAGGGACCAATAGGTCTAGTCCGCATCTTTTGTGTAGGGGCCAATGGGTCTAGTCTGCAGTAGGAACAATAGAGATAGAGGGTAGATCAAAGATTAGAATTAGGACTTCAGCCTACTTAAAGTAGGATTAGGGTTTCATCCTAATCAAAGAAGTTATCTAAGAAAAGTGCAAATAATCTAATCAAAACTATCTAGGCAAAGCAAGTAGTTAAACCGTATGTTATTACAGTTTTATCTTTTCCTTTATTTCCTTTTATACTAGAACTCTTGCTAAGTCAATTATCACTATCTTGCTTAAAAATGCTAGTAATTACTTCCACTCACCAGACATTTAGTCTGTCTTGCTTCTCTATTTTCCCATTTTCTCCCCCTTAGGCTAGAAGAGGCAAGGACAGTTGACTTGGATTTCTTATAGACCCATTTGCACCGCTTTTTCATTCTTCATTTACTCTTCTTCTTTTTAGTATCATATATCATATGACTTTTGATATACTAGTACTTTGTGAGAGGGATGATTATTTTTATATACTCTAATGATATGACAGAGATGGTATTTTTCACGAGACGTATGTACTCGGTTTTTAAGACATATTATGTATTTGGTTTTATGACTTATTTTATGGAGAAATAAAGTTTAATTTTAAATGTCTCCGCTATTTTATTTATTTTTTCTTATAAATATTAGTCTCTAAAAAGTTTTTAGCAATACCTATAACGCGCCATATCCTTTTATGTGTCCTTTTGGGTATATTAAGAGATGTATCCAATATGTCATAAAAACAAATTTACCCCTTAATCCAAAAATATATGGTTTAAAACAAAATAGAGATGGAATTATTACTCACCTTGATCTAGATAAGAAGATTGGATTGAGATTGATTCCCCTAATCTTGATTTCTAGCTTTAATTTGAATTTCTTCTTCTTCTTAATGATCACCTGTCCCTCTTTCTTTTCGTTTGCATTTTCAAAAATGATGTGAATGGGAAGAATAAGGTAGGAATGAATATATATGTGGATAAGAGTAATTGGGCGGCAATTCCAATTATACCCTTATGTAATTTGCTTAACCAAAAAACCCATCTTTAGCCCATTAATTATCATATTAGGCTCGATGTTAATTTATTAATTCAATTCCCAATCCCTTTATCACTTACATTGACAATTCTATTTAATTTATCTAATTAAATCTCCTAAATAATGTTATCAAAAATTAGGGGTGTTACATGCTCCCCTCCTTAAAGAATTTCGTCATCGAAATTAAAGAAGGACTAAATACTAAACATAGCAATCATCTGCTTCTAACAACCATACTAGTCTACCTGACCAGGAAATATCTATATAAATCTAATATAGACATACCCTCAAAGCAAATCAAGATAAGTAGCTCGAATCCTGTCCTCTATAACCTAAGTAATGACTGTCTTGTTTCTTAATCTTTTCTCAACTACCACTACAATTCGAACTGGTTTTCTAAAAAAAATCAAACCAGGCTCTACAACCAAGTCCTCCAACTCTGTCTGAGGAGTGGTAACCTTTGGATCATGCACATACTTACGAAGATGAGATGCATGAAATACATTATAAACACCTTCCATACTGCTCAGCAACTCAAGTCTACATGCGAGCTTTCCAACCCTCTCTACCATTTGGAATGGACCAACATATCTCGGTGCCAGCTTCCTCGATTTTTCGAATCATACCATACCCTTCATTGGTGATACCTTAATGAAAACATTATCTCCCACTGAGAACTCTAAGTCCTTACGCCTCTCATCCGCGTAACTCTTCTATCTGGATTGAGCTTTCTTCATTTGTTCTCAGATTAACTCAATCTTCTCTACACCTCCCTTACCAAATCTAGACCTAAGACCAATCTGTCTCCAGTTGTGCAGGGGATTTCATGGCCTTCCATACAAAGCTTCAAAAAGCATCATTCCTATACTAGTCTGGTAGCTATTGTTATAGGAAAAATCAACCAAATGTAGGGGATCCTCCCAAAATCTAGCAAAGTCCAATACAGAAGCTCTCAATAAATCCTCGAGTACCTTATTGATTCTCTCTATCTGCCCATCTATCTATGGGTGGTACACGGTACACATATTGAGCTTAGTGCCTAACACATCCGGTAGACTCTTCCAGAATTCACTAGTGAATAAAGCATCTCTTTCGTTGACTATGCTACTAGGAACTCCACGAAGTCTAACTATGTTCATCTTGAACAACTTCTCCAAAACTGGTATTGTCCTCGTCGACTTTACTGGTATAAAATGGGCACTCTTGGTCAATCTGTCCACAATAACCCATATACTTTCATTTTCTCCACTTGAAATTGGCAACCCATCAATAAAATCTATGGATATCGAATCCAATTTCCAAACTGAAATATCTAGAGGCTGAAGTAACCCACTCGACTTCAATTTCCAAACTGAAATATCTAGAGGCTGAAGTAACCCACTCGACTTCTAATGTTCGGCCTTCCCTTGTTGACAGTTTACACACTGCCTAACCCACAAGCCAACATCCCTCTTCATGCCTTTCCAATAGAAGCTCCTCTTCATATCTTGATACATCCTGGCCTCTTCAGGATGAATCATAAACTTGGATCAATGACACTCCTTAAGAATTTCTCTTCTCAAGTTCTCCACAACTGAAGCACATAACCATCCCTTCTTTCTCAACCATCCTTTCTGGTCAAGAAAAATTCCTTCACATCATCGACCTCAGTTCCAACCTCAAGCCTTCTGATCCTCTCGGCTAATAATGGAACCTCCTTCTGTTTAGAAGCAATTCTTTTGATCAACACTGGTCAAACTTCTAAACAGGACATCATGGAAGCACTCTGACTAGAACTAGCAGTCGATCTTAAATTCACACCGCAACTAGGCAAAGCTTCTAGATCCTTACATTCTGCCAACATAGTCAACACCACATTCTGATGTCTTCTGCTAAGAGCATCAGCCACTTTATTACCTTTCCTTGGTACATACTTTATACCAAAATCATAAGCAGCTAAAAACTCCAACCACCTCTGTTGTTTCATATTCAACTCTTTCTGAGAGAATAAGTATCTTAAAGACTTATGATAGGTATACAGCTTAAATCTCTTCCCTGATAGATAATGCCTCTAAATCTTCAAGGAAAAAAATTATCGCAGCCAACTCCAAGTCATGAGTAGGATATCTCACTTCGTGCGGTCTAAGCTGCCTAGATGTGTAAGCAATGACTTTGCCCTTCTGCATCAACACTGCTCCCAATCCAGTCCCACATGCATCTGTGTACACTACCAACCCTTGATTACCATCGGGAACTACTAACACTAGTGCAGTATTCAACAAATGCTTTAACTTAAGGAATGCTTCCTCACATTTGTCGGACCAAACGAACTTCACTTCCTTCCTGGTAAGCTTAGTCAAAGGCACTGCTATCCGTGAAAAATCCTTGATGAATCTTCAGTAGTAGCCAGCAAGTTCAAGAAAACTTTTGATCTCGGTCACTGTCTTTGGTATCTTCCAATTGTTCATGGCTTCGATCTTATCTGGATCGATTGAAAATCCTTTCTCTAAAACCACATGACCAAGAAATTTAACCCTTTTCTTCCTAAAACCGACCCTTGGAAAACTTCACCTTTAGCTGATTCTACTTCAGCGTCTCTAGCATAACTCTAAAACGCTCTTCATGCTCTCTCTCTCATCCTTAAAGTATACCAAAATGTCATCAATAAACACCAACACGAATTTATCTGAATACTCTCGAAAGACTGGTTCATCAAATCCCCAAAGAAAGCAGATGCATTCATCAACCCGAATGACATCACTAACCACTCATACGAACCATATCTAGTTCGAAATGCAGTCAAAGGAATACCGTCCTCTATCGCTCTCAACTGATGGAACCCCGTCACCAAATCCAATTGGGAGACACTTTGGCTCCATTAAACTGATCAAACTGATCATCAATTCTTGGCAAATGATACTTATTCTTTTTTTGTTCAGCTTATGATAGTCAATATACATCCTTAACGATCCATCCGGTTTCTTCACAAATACCACAGCCGCTCCCCAAAGCGAACGGCTTGGTCTAATAAAATTCCTTCCTTCTAGATCCACTAGTTGCACTTTCAATTCCTTCATTTTTGTCAGTGTCATCCTGTTAGGTGGTCTACTCACAGGTTCAGCTCTTGGCACAAGATCTATCCGAAACTTAACAGTCGTTTCGGTGGTAGTCATGTGACTGGCTCAAAGACATCTGCAAACTCTTTTGCTATTCGAATCTGACTTAACTCTTCTCTCATTTTTGCACTTAACACAGCACAACAACTCCAGTCATAATTCTCCATTAAGAATATAATTCGGTTATGACTATCAGTGTGTCTCAAAGATATCTCCCCATCCTGGCAGTATACCCTGTCCTCATACTTCCTCAACCAATCCCTACCCAAAATGATTTTGAAATCCACGAAATCATGAACATACAAATTGCAAGCAAACTTATGACCTAATAAATCAAGTTCAAACTGGTCACATCTCATCCTTAGAGTTGCATACCCTCTTATTGGATTCGCATCCCTTAAGGAAGTAACGAGGTATTTGGGTTCTAAGCATAACCTATCAATCAAATACTGGGATATAACTGAATGTGATGCACCATTATCAAAAAGTATCCTAATTGGTATACTCTGAACCAAAAACGTACCTTCCATCACAATCTTTCCTTTATCAGCTGTAGTGGGCTTAGCAGATGATCCAACAGCAAAAACTTTCACCTTGTCCGCCCTAGCTGGCTCTAGAAACTAGTTCTTATAATGCCTAACTTGATCATAGTTAAGCATTTCACATTCTTCTTATCTGCAGCCTTCTTCTCCTTGCCTGAGGGCACTCATTTGCATAATGTTACTTCTTGTCACATTTATAGCACATTAGATCAGCCTTTGCCTTCTTAGCAGCATCCCCTTTCCGGGCTCACTTCTTCTTAAAGAATTTCCTTTTCTTTCCCCGAGGACCCTGGGATCGAACCGGCTTCTCTCTAGCTGATATAGAAAGCATCTATTCATGGCAAATGGCCATCTCCACCACCCCATTAAAAAGTTCTCGGATATGGGTCATGGTTATTCTAGCAAGCTCAAGTCTCAGTCCTCAAATAAACCTTTCATTCCCTCTGACATTAGTGTCAACCAAAGCATGTCCATATCGAGACTGCTTATCAAACTTAGCAGCGTACTCGACCACTGACATCTCTCCTTGAACCAGATTCATGAACTTCCTCATCAATGCGAACTTAGAAACCTCAGACAAAAACCTCTGCTTAAACCTTCTCCTTAAATCAGCCCATGTCCGCTCTTCCTTCGGAACTCCTGCGGTCACACAATTCCACCAATGAAGTGCTTCCCCTTGCAACTATCTAGAGGCTAGCCTTCTCTTTTGCCCATCATCTAAGCCTAGACCGGTATGGATCCTTTCACAACTCAGTAGCCAATTCTCAACTTCAACTTTATCCTCCGTCTGAACAAATGGTTTTCCACCCAAACTAGTAAAGTCTCTTCCTAGCTTAGCATAGTTATTCTCCATTAGAGCCATAGATTAGCTCCTCCAACATTACCAGCAACCCCAGTTTATAAAAGGTTGCCAATGACTGATATACCATCCCCGCATCAACTGGCGGATTTCCAACACCAACATTGGTCTCAGCGTTTGGATTAGCATTAGCTCGTTGACCTTGGTTCCTCCTGGTATTACGTCGAGCATTTTCGTTGGTTGTGGCGCTTCCTCCATCTAGATTTCCTCTTCCATTTCCTACTTCCATGTCTTCTCTCTCGTAAATCTGCATACGAGACTTAGTAAGATATAGAAGAACAGATTAAGAGGGGAATACATACTTATATATATCTATATATCAAATACAAGTATGTTACTATAGCGTTAACCCAAACCCCGATCGTATTTTCAAATTCATTGGATTATGTTTCAAAACATTTTAGGTTTAACTTTCTTTTAAAGTTTCACAAACCCATGCTCTGATATTAACTTGTAACACCCCCCTACTTGAAGGCCCAAAACTAATGGCTATAGATGTTGCAGTCATTCATGATTATTAATCCTCGGCTACCATATACGGCAGTGTTAGATTCATTGATACACAAAAACACATGAACATGGAGAAGAAAAATTAAACTTCAAACAAAATCACATTTTATTCCAAAATATTTTCAGTTCATTAAATAATCCCAAATTCTCAAATCACGTTCAGAGAAAATATATTTATTACAACATATGCCCAAGAGCGATATATGAAGATGCCCCTTGGATGATTAGAGTACATATAGGCAATATAAAAACTTTGAAATCCAAATCAACACAGCGGATAAAAATAAAAGAGAACTCTAAATAGCTATCATGCCTCATACACGTCTCTGAAAGCTTATTTGTCTTAAAAGGTACTTGAAAACTTGAACTCTCAAACTACTCAAAATCAATTGAGTACTCGAGAGTTTAAGGGAAAAACATAAACTTTGAGTCAGACATAAAGTCTGGTATAAATAATAATCTACCATTTCAAATCATTTAGATATCTAGTGAGACCATGTCGTTTAGAAAACGGGTTTCCCCTAACTAGTATCTCAGAACCTTTTATAAAACCATGTACTAGCTCCTACGGCGACAATGTTTAAAATAATTCAAAATAGTATAATACGGTGATATGTAAAAACAAATGAATCAATTCTGAATTACCCATCCCCATTCATTTTAGACTATTTGTCTCAATTTTAGTTTCTAGGGTTGTTATTAACCTTTTAGTTTTCATGGGCTGACTAAAACATTAAGGACTTCCCATCCAATTGCATAGTTTTTATGGGATCATTACGAACCTATTGGCAACTTCAATATCTTACTCTTATCATAGTTTTCATGGGTTGACTAGGAACTTATTGGTAACCCCAATATCCTTTCTTCTTGCCCTATTTTTCATGGGTTGACTAGGAACCTATTGACAAATGTCAATATTTCATCCGGATATAGTTTTCATGTGCTACTTATAAACCTACTGGCCCCTACCAGTATCAAATCATAGTTCTCGTGGGCTTACTATGAACCTGTATATCTGATATCTTCCTTTACACGTAGTTTTCATAGGCTAACTATGAACCTGTCTATCTGACATCTCCCTTTATACATAGTTTTCATAGGCTAACTACGAACATGTCTATCTGACATCTTCCTTTACACATAGTTTTCATGGGCTAATTATGACCTGTCTATCTGACGTCTTCCTTTATACAAAGTTTTCATGGGCTACCTATGAACCTATTGGTCCTTGCCAATATCTTTTCCTATACACAGTTTTCATATGATTACTGAGAACCTATTAGCCTCTGCAAATATCTTTCTTTTATATTTTAGCATCATATAATCTGGTCTTCCTGACTTCCTAAATGCAATTCTACTCATTTAGGAGTTTTATCAATTTATGTTCACTACCGGGTTAACCTAACTAGTTCTTCTACCTTTTATCCTCAAAATACAGTTATGGGTCCATATTAAAGTGAATGTATTCATATTTGAAGAAGCAACATAACAACATAGAAGTACCACTCCCATGGGTTTAAATTTATCAAAGATGGCTTCTTCTTAAAGCAATTGTAAAAACTCCTTTAACATAGCTATGGGTTTTTCCTTTGAAAATAGAGTTTGGGTTATAAAACCTTTTGATACCTTTGTAATCTAGCTTTCGACTTCATAGGATGACCTCCTTCGAAAGCTCTTGAAAACATTAGGCTCCTACCTTAAATTAAACTCTACCTTTCGAATATATTAAAATAATAACATTTAACTTTAGAATCTTGGCTTCGCAACCAGTTGAAAGTACCACTTTCGACACTGTTGAAAGTACCCCTTTTGAAAGAATTGGTTTATACTTAAAATATTATTTGGGTCAAAGTGAATATAGGTGAAAACATATGTTTCGAAATCATCTTTATCATATAAAAATATTGGGGAAAACTTGATGGTGTTGGCACCATCCCTTTCGAAAGCATAAAACATCTAGGTAAAACATTGGAAGGTTGGCGTCGAAACCCCTTTCGAAACCATCACCTTCGAAACCCCTAACCTCTTTCAAAAGCTTTAGGAAGTGGATTACACTTTACAAAACAAAGTTTCCTTTCCATAGCATTAATATCTTCAACACCATCGAAAGGTCAAAGAACAGCAGCAAGGTATCGACTAGGTCGGAACCCCTTCTTTTAAAACATTTTTTCATAAGTAAAAGAAACCAGTCGAAAGCAATCTTAAGTTAATGGCAACCCTTTCGAAAGATTTATAAAACCTCTTTCAAGACCATCTGCTTCGACTTCGTCGAAGGATGAAACAAAACAAAGGAAGACGCTTTTCTTTTAAAAATAAACTAAGGCTACGACTCCTTCGAAAGCTATGCTTTCGACACCTTACCTTCCGCCTTCCTCTAATCCACTACGTACCATCTTAGTGATGCCTTATATATTGATTCTGGCAGGGTAGGTTGTGACTAAGATAAAGGCGGAAGTATCTGTGTCGAAAGACGCTTTCCTAAGTAGGCAGAACCACTTTTCTGATGTAAACCTCAGTTTTTACTACTTTAAACAACTTTTCTCTAACTAACCTGCCACATGTCAACTCCAGATTGGTTGCTTTAACTTTTTCAAATTCTTTTTCAAAAATTAACTACCGCTAATCAGATATAAACCGTGGTTAGTTTAATCAATTAAGCCTTTCCTTTAGTCAAAACCAATTTTGCAAAGAAGTCCCTCTTATAAAACAATTTATTTTGCATAGCAAATCACTTTGGAAAAATCCCCAAAACTTCCAGAAATTCACTTTAATCATGTTATCCAATATATCAAAATTCCAGAATTAAACTCTCCATATATTTTCCAAAATAAATTTATAAACCCAAATAACCATATTTTCATTTGAAAATTCATACCGATCTTTCCATAGCTTCGAAAATTCTCAAAATTGAAACCCAGCTCCAAAATCATATTTCTCATAACATAAATTTTTTCCATGGCATTTAAACATCAAAATACCTCGGTTTTGACCAAAAACTATACAAAAACTTCTTTAAACAACCTTGTTTAAATCAAGTAAATCTTAAATCAAGCATATCATCGTCCAGTATATCATAAACGAATTTCCCTTTAAATCCAAAAATATATGATATAAAACAAAATAGAGATTGAATTATTATTCACCTTGATCTAGATAAGGAGATTGGATTGAGAATGATTCCCCTAAGCTTGATTTTCTAGCTTTAATTTGAATTTCTTCTTCTTAATGACCGGTCGTCACTCTTTCTTTTTGTTTGTGTTTTCAAAAATGATGTGAATGGGAAGAATAAGGTAGGACCGAATATATATATGGGCAAGGGTCATTGGACGGCAATTCCAATTATACCCTTATGTGATTTGTTTAATCTAATATCCTTTATTTATCCCATTAATTATCATATTAGGCACGGCCTTATTTATTAATTCAAGTCTCAATCCTGTAATCACTTACATTTACATTATTCTATTTAATTTATTTAATTAAATCTCTTGAATAATATTGTAAAAAAATTAGGGGTGTTACATCTGCACTCCAAGAATATTCTTAGTACCATAGAATGGTTTCCATCCTAAAGTCGTGTAATTCTTGCACAAAGTCGTGAAGTTCATAGAAGGTTGAATCTGAGCTATCACTTCCTCTATGGGACCTACAGCTGGCATATTTCTAGTTGCTCTTCCATTTGCAGCTGTGCTACTTCCTAATCCACCCCTTCCATATTTTCTTGTATGCATCTTCTATTACTGCGAAAGATACAAGTATCTTTAGAACATAAGAATATGATCAAAATAGTTCTAAGGGAAACAAAATCAATGATATAGAACAAGACTTCAGAGGATATATATTCTTGTTATAAAATGTATATATACGCTCTCTCAAGATTTACTCATTCTAGGGCATCACTTACCCCATCTCTAATGAGTTGTACCCCAATCAGGCTATGGTGTTCACTCAACCGAAACTTTGATACCAACCGTGACATCCCACCTTTCTGGCCCTTGAGAAAAATACTTAACGCTTCCTTGATGTTCATATACCATTGTTGAAAGACAAGTTATCGTGGGGCAAAAAAAAGAACAGAATAGAAAAGTCTCACATCGAGACGACCATATATAATATAACAGTAATATAGTAGATCAAGTTACTCCTAAACATGGAGTTATTAGAATTACACAAAAGGACTACAACAATCAGACTAGGCAGTTATACATTCCGCCTTTACACTTTCTGATACAAAATATACATAACCAAACAACAGAAATAAATAACTAAGTAGGTAAAGGAGCCTCCTACTTGCCCATCATCTTCAAAGGGCCCAAAGAAAATATGCTACTCTTAGACTACTCAAATATAATTGAGTACTCGACAGTTTACAAAACAAACAACTTGAGTCAGACAATAAGCTTGGTGTGAGAAAAAAAATCTAAATAAATGGATGGAAATAAACACAATATGTGAGATCGTGTCGCCAATTGTGGAATAGGTTTTCCCTTACAATAACAACATCTAATCACAACAATGGATACAATAATTAAACATCGTGAAGTGATCACAGCACTTCCCGATGTAATTAAGAAAAAGGTAAGTTTTTAAAATTTGGAATTTAAAGGAAAAGAAAGGGAAATTTTCCAAGAAATGACTAGGAGGGCGCCCCTTGACCGAAGGTATACCTCTATACAATATACTTGAGAGGGTCATTTTCTTCTATGACTCCTCTCAGAAATGCATAAGCCAGATCTCCCCAACCTTACCGAGAATCCAAGTATGTCACATCTTAATGTGCTTGTAACCTATCCAAATCTAGATTAATATAAAGATACCCTAATGGGAGTAGCCCCGCATAGCTTGATGTCTACTTGCTTTCTGGCTTTAGTCATTTCCAACAAAGGATAATAACTCTCAAATGAGCAAAAAATCATCGTAGATTGATGATACACAATAAAGAAACTGAACCGATAGTTAATAAATCAACCATCAAGGAAAAAAATGATCGTATATGGAAACTAAATCTCATATTCTTACCACTACTTGTCGATTCCAAACTTGTCTTGTTCCTCGGTTGAAAAAAAAGCCAGGGAAGTTAAGGTACTGTTACCTTTAGGCATTGCCTTAACAACATTTTTAACCTTCGAGATAGAAACGAGTTCATGCCTTGACGTTTAGTGTTAAGAGAATGACTAAATCCTTTCCATATAAGCGATATCATCTAGGGAAACTACTTTTCCATAACCGAATCGAACTTTTATACTTTTAAAACTAAACTTATGCTGGGATTTCACATTTCAAATAATAACTTTAACCAACTTTATCAAAATGATCGATTCACTTTAAATACTAATTAATTTCTACGGTGTCATTATTTGAAACGTTCGATTAACTTAACTCAATGATTAAATATTTCAAACATCTTCATTTAAAATAATAAATTAGCTTTAATTCTGCTTGATTATTTTAAACGACGTTATTTAAATTGATTAATTAACTTTGATCATACTTATTTACATGATTAACTAGCTTCAAAACATCATTATTAAAATGATTAATTAACCCTTAAACATCATTGTTAAAATGAATAATTAATTAGACATCGTTATTTAAAATGATTAATTAAATTTAAAACATCATTATTAAAGTGATTAGTTAATCTTAAAATATCATTAACAAAATGATTAATTAACTTTAATACATCATAAATTTAAATAATTAATTAGCCTTAAATATCATTAGTTAAAATCATTAATTAATTTAAAAGATCATTAATAAAATGGTTAATTAATCTTAATCACATTGTTATTCAAATAATTAATTAACCTTTAGCATCATTAGTTAAATGATCAATTAATTTTAAAAAATCATTATTAAAATGATTAATTAATCTTAATCACATCATTATTCAAATGATTAATTAACCTTATTCATCATTATTTAAAATGATTAATTAATTTTAAAATATCATTGTTAAAATAAAAATTAACTTTAATCACATCTTTATTTGAATAATTAATTATCTTTGCAAAAACTCAAGCATAAGATTTAACCAAAATATTTTAGAGGTGATAACATTTTCAAAGTGCCGATGTAGCATTAGTCGTTATACGAACACTTTCATAGACACTTTCCATATGTCACTTATTCAACCAAACATCATATAACATAAGTGTGAGAACAAATACAAAGGCAAGTAATAATTATATGTTATGTAGAGAGCATCCAAATAGTATTTACTAAAACTTTTTTCGACTATATTTTAAGTTACCTTCCCACATAGCAAGATGTTAAATTTTTGCAATGGTTACCAAGCCAAACAAATCTAACACTTTTAGCACATACAAACATAAGGAAATAACATATACTTGCACCATAAAAGTAAAGGTCAAAACTTTATTTTAAAATGTGAGATTTTGCTCACCAAAAAGTAACCAAATCGAATCAAACTTGTATCCAACACAGGGGCGGAGTTTCCTTTTGCAAAAATCTTCTTCTTGGGGAGTTTGGTTTTGATTTTGTGGAAATAGTGATGATGAATAAGAAAGAAACAAACTTTAGTATTTTTGCTTAAGGAAAAATGGAAAATGAAGCTATTTTTAATTTCAACTCTTTTTGGAAGCCGTTAACAAGCTTTTCAAAAGCTTAAGAAGAAGATTTAAAAAGATAGAAAATGAAACGATGAAATAGAGAGAAAATTAAGAATTGATTTTATATAAATGGAAATTTTAAAATTACTAAACTAACCTTAGGCACCATGCCCTCCATTCAAATTCCTCCACATCATCACTACCATTCCCTCCCTCTCTTTTACACACCTATCATGAAAGCCCATCCTTTTACCCAATATGTTTTTCATTACTTTGTACCATAATGTTATATAATGTGACATTTGCTCTTTACTTTAGTCTCACTTAAATTTTTGAAAAGATGTCATATCTTCTTCCTTTTACTTATACTCGAGTAAATATTTTTTTTATCTTATTATAATTAACCTTAACCATTTTTATATTATTTGTGTGTGTGTGTGTGTGTATATATTAAATATATTAAATATACTGTACACAACATTTCTGACAACTTTTAAGCACCGACGAATCGGAAATTCGGAAAAAGCGTTTCCGATATTATGTACTATTTTCCTTTAAACTAATTATTTTTGTAAAAAAAATTAAAATTCATTTCACCATCGTTGGTTACGTTTTAATTTTTTTTATTTGTGTTATATGATTCATTAATCAATTATTTAAGAATATATCAAATATTTAAATTTTAAAGTGATTAAATTACGGGTCGTTACATCAAGCGTTAACCTGCTTTTGAGCCAAAGTAGATTCCAACTGGATTTAACAGATCCAAACAAGGATGAAATGATTCATGAACTTGGAAATACGATTAGAAGGACTAGAGAATTGAACTTCAGAAGTTTGAGTGGAAAATTGGCTGAGGAAACAACTCGGGCCCAAGTTATTTAGGTCAGCACCAACCTATTTCATCACTCATTTCTGCTTTTTAAACACCATACAACTCTTATACTACTTCTACAACCACTGGTCAAATGGTTGCTCTAAGACTCGAACGAGCAATTCCAAGGATTGACGAGAAGAAAGCAATGAAAGCAGCTAACAGAAAGATTGTTAGAAGCAACTCAAAGTCGAAGGAAAAGAGCTTGGAATAGCTAAAAAAGGAAATAGAAAAGATAACGAATGGACGAAGTCAACTTGGATGAGCATAACTCGGTACCGAGTTATTTGACTCGACACTTGGTTATTCCATTCACTTGGGTTTTCTATTCCACTTATGCAACTTCGGGCCGCCTTTTTGACTTTAGTGAAAGCTGGCTTCTGACTCCATAATTCTGTTTCCCTGTATATACCAGCCTACCTGCAACCAGAAAAAGATCTTCACTCTAGTCACACTCCCCACTTTCTTCACTCTCATCTTCTCCCTGAAATACTCTAGAAACTCCATTGTAAATTTGAGATCCATTAGATTGTGGTCAGATCTGATATAGCTAGTTGTAATACAGAGAGATAATGACTAATAACAAAGATTAAAGTGGACGTAGGTTGGAGATTGCACCGAATCACCATAAAAATTGTTGTGTCCCTTTTTACTTTCTTGTTTTTTGCTTGTTTGAGTTGGATCTCTATATTTTAGTGCTTTTATCTTATTACTACGTGTTGATGTCATTTTTGGCGTTAACAAATTTCGATTTCCTTCTTGCCGTTTTGGTTCCCTGAAGTTGTTATCAGCTTTCCTTTTTTCTTTGTCTTTTTCATATCCTGCTTCGAGCAGTCCTCCACCATCCATAGAATTAACATAAGAATTATCAACTTCAGCGTCCTCTTGACACATATATTTTTCAACTTTATGGTAAAACTCCGTGAGATCCCTTGGTGGTTCTATTTCCAATGCAACTTTGTAGTCGGTCTTACTCGCGACTCTAGACATTACCGCCATTAAGATTATTTATGGATCTGGCTTATCGACTGCGGCAACTGCTGCGTTAAACCCTGTCAGATAGCTTCTCAAGGTCTCTTTGGATCTTTCCCTTATGCTTGATAACATCATCACTTTCTTTAGTCGGGAGATACAAACTTTGAATTATCTTATGAACTTATTCACTAGGTCGGTCCATGTACTTATGGATCCATTCTCCAGTTGTCTGAACCTCATCACTGCTAAATCTGTCAAATATAAGGAGAAGATCGCATCATCACCTCCTCAGAAGCACCCAACACTTCCATATATTGGATGTATCTCATTAAATGAACCGTCGGAACTGTTTTTTCCATCATATATTTCCAGCGTCGAAAGCTTGAAATCAGAGGATTCTTCGCATTTCGAATATTTGGTGCATATGGATTCCTATTTACGTCCTCCAAAATTCAGTCTGGGGGTCCACCTCTAACTATCATTTTTATCATTTCAGACATTCGGTTGTTGTCGTCTAATGGAAGTATTTGACCACTAGTTACATTCTGCTCCTGCTACTATGAGAGAACTCTGGCACGTACTCCTCTGATCGCACGCCTGCGTTTTGACCCGCACATCGGGCTTCTTTCTATCCTTCATTCCTACTTTGAAGTTCTGACACATATTCCTCTAGTTGTTGTGCATTTGTGTTCTGTCTTGCGTTTCTAGCTTTAGCATCGTTCGTTCTCGGCATCCCAGCTTGTCCTAAGTCCAATCCAACATGACCCATGAGTAAAATCCTCTTGATATCAAGAGGATTTTGGTCGATACAAGTGGTCTTGGTCGTGGGAGCACCTTTCCACTTTGCTCCGCTCCAACCTTTGATGTTTTTGCATTCGTTCTTAATCCTTGGTTCTGAATTCCAGCATCTTCAGTTATTCCTTATTGTTTCATCCTTTGAAAGAAATCCATCTAACAGTTTCCGTTGTCCAACCACTATTCCATTTTGTATTTCTTCTTCATTCTCCTCATTATTTCTGTCAGCGCGGTAAATTCAACCATAAGCCACCTCTGCTACGCACAGCATACCAAATTTTCATTTTGGTTGACAGATTGATAAGATGGAGAGAATTTAAAATAAATAGTTTAACGGTTGATAACACCACCACTATTACGCACAGCTGCTACAGGACAATGAAAACTTGTAACAACGGGTTTTGGTTTTGGTTTTGGTTTTGGTTTTGATTGTCAAGTGATTGTCAAGTGACTTTCTAGTTAAATACTCACCTTTAGCACGCGGCAATATTTTACAGACTACCGACAGTAGCCTGGCAACAATACTGAATTCGGCTTTTAATTAAGTTGTTTATTTTATATAAATTAAAGTAACGCTAATAGTTGTCTCTTCTCTGTTCTTTCTGTAAAACCTGAATTGCTTCCATGAATACATTCCGATCCTTTTTCCCTGTAAGTATCCTTTTATCATTCCTTTGAGATTTTCTCAAAACGAAGGGATTTTATCTTAAATACGATTCAATCTTTATCATTTGTTGCCAAAATTCTATGAATTGTTATATACTGCTGTGACTTGATTCGATCGTTGAATTCTTTACTGCGATTTCGGTTAGGGTTTGGTTCGATTTTTGAATACCTTCAATCTGCTCGTTTTGATAACCGCATTTTGATGTTTTTGTTTGCTAAATCTGAGCTGAAATCTTCATAATTGTCCCAAAGTGACGTGTTTGCTCTACAGTTCATCTTGTTGTTGATTTTGATTTGTATCCTTAGAAAATAATCTGTACCCAGTTGTCTGATCTGTGAGAAATATTCTATTGGATACTGTCAAGATATAAATTGAACTTAGATGAGAAGGCGAGCCCTTCAATCAAAATCCCAAGAGGAAATGGATAAATTCAACAGTAAGCCACCTCGATCCCGCATTTGTCTTCTAGCTACACTGTCAGCTATTTTTTGGTTTCTGATCTTTTACTTGCATTTTTCTGTTGTGAATCCCAGTCCACCCCTACCCGATAAACCTGTTATCCCATTTCCTTCAACTTCATCCGAAGTTAAGCATTCATCTATTATTAGCAAACCCACTAACCCGGCTAAACCCTATGTTCCACCCGTTTTCTACCCCATTAATAACCATTTAGCACCAACCGAAAATAAACTAGTGGAAGCTACCAAACCCGAAAACGATTTTCCATTCATAAAAGCTCTTAAAACTGCAGAGAATAAGAGTGATCCATGTGGTGGTAGGTACATTTATGTTCATGATTTGCCTTCTAGGTTCAATGATGATATGCTTAAAGATTGTAGAAAGCTAAGTCTTTGGACTAACATGTGTAAATTTACCACCAATGCCGGTTTAGGCCCACCACTTGAAAACGTGGAAGGCGTGTTTTCAAACACCGGATGGTATGCTACTAACCAATTTGCAGTTGATGTGATATTCAGCAATAGAATGAAGCAATACGAGTGTTTGACAAAAGACTCATCTATTGCTGCTGCGGTGTTTGTTCCTTTCTATGCTGGTTTCGATATAGCAAGATATTTATGGGGTTACAATATTTCCACTAGAGATGCCGCTTCTGTAGATTTGGTAGACTGGCTTATGAAAAGACCCGAGTGGAGCGTGATGGATGGTAGAGATCACTTTTTAGTAGCGGGTAGAATTACTTGGGATTTTAGGAGATTAACCGATGAAGAATCAGATTGGGGCAACAAGCTATTGTTTTTACCCGCTGCTAAAAATATGTCTATGTTGGTTGTAGAGTCTAGTCCATGGAATGCAAATGATTTTGGAATTCCATATCCTACGTATTTTCATCCTGCAACAGATTCTGATGTTTTTCTTTGGCAAGATAGAATGAGAAAACTGGAAAGAAAATGGTTGTTTTCTTTT
Organism: Allium cepa; assembly: GCA_030765085.1. NCBI lineage: Eukaryota > Viridiplantae > Streptophyta > Magnoliopsida > Asparagales > Amaryllidaceae > Allium > Allium cepa. The sequence continues at coordinate 872,544,134 of CM060929.1, read as the reverse complement.
GCTGGTGCACCTAGACCTGGTAATGTGAAATCTATCAGAGGTCAAATTATAGAGCAGTGCAAAAATTCTCCAGTTGGGAAGCTTTTAGAATGCGATTTTGGTGAGAGTAAATGTCATTCTCCGAGTAGCATAATGCAAATGTTTCAAAGTTCTTTGTTTTGTTTGCAGCCACAAGGTGATTCTTATACTAGAAGATCTGCATTTGATTCTATGTTGGCTGGATGCATACCTGTGTTTTTTCACCCGGGTTCTGCCTATACACAATATACCTGGCATCTTCCAAGAAATTATACGAAATATTCTGTATTCATTCCTGAGGATGATATTAGAAAAAAAGGTGTCAGTATAGAGGAGAGACTAAAGCAAATTCCTTCCCATATTGTGAAGGAGATGAGGGAAGAAGTGATAGGTCTCATACCAAGGCTTATATACGCCGATCCCAGATCTAAATTGGAGACATTAAAGGATGCATTTGATGTTTCAGTACAAGCAATCATTGATAAAGTAGCGAAGCTGAGGAAGGAGATAGTAGAAGGCCGCGAAGATAAGGATTTTATAGAGGAGAATAGTTGGAAATATGCATTATTAGAAGAAGGGCAAAAGGTTGGTGCTCATGAGTGGGATCCTTTCTTTTCGAAACCAAAAGATGCTAACAATGGTGATTCTGGTTCTGCTGAAGCTGCTAAAAATTCTTGGAAAAATGAACGAAGAACTCAGTCCTAAATGCACCAAGCAAAGCATATCGATGGAAATTGAATGTCAAATCATATTGTGAAATCTTGAAAATGCGGAGTTTTGGAGATAATGGACAAGGCGTCTACCACAACGTTGTAAAGGTAGACATATAATTTTCTTGCGTAGTGTTATTCGGTGCATCTTAGGAACCAGCTTCAATTTCCTTAAGGCATTTGCTGTTTTTTTTTTTTTTTGGATATCTTTTGTTCTTCTTTTTTCCATATAGATATAAATACTGGTATTTTAGTTCCATTGACCTTGTTTTCCTGACTTGCTAGATATTTGATATAAACTACTACTTTTTTTCATTACTTTGTTGGAGGCGGAGCGGAGAGTTGGACGTTAAGATTGACTTTAGAGTCCAGACTGAGTTCACATACATTTTGCACAAATAATATTCGCATTAAATAATTAAATAAAATAACTAACTATTGGTTAAACTATATTGATGTTGATTAGATAATAACTACATGATAGTTTACGATAAGTGATATATGTGTGTATCTATGCGTGTACATACATTGTTTCGTATATAACTGTAAAAATGAATTAGGTACTTTTATAATTTATGTAAGCAACAAAACTATATCAGTAAAGTTTGTGTTATGACAATAACTAAATATTTGTATATCAAATATTCTTAAAAAATAAGTACGATACTAGTAGTGAATAAAATAAATTTTAATTTGTAGTTAGTTATTTTGTGTTTGATTAAGAAATTATTTTAAAAGGCTAATATAATTAAAATATAAAATAAGGAATTTAGTAAAGCTAAATTCAAAGGAGTGAGGCTTGAAATTAAAGAGTAACATTTATTCTTAAGTAAAACGAAGAATTTTTATTATTTATTAACTTGTTGCATATTTTAAAAAACAACTACAACTACTCGGTAACTATTCCCAAACAAGTTGGAGACGGGTTGAAATGGAATGCAAAACTAAATGACAAAGTCAATTTAAAAGTCAAAATAACAATAATAAAAAAACCATGATAATAATAAAGTAAAATAATTAAACAAATAATAATAGTAATAAATAAGTAAAAACCATGATGATGATGATGATGATGATAGTAATAATGGTACTAACATTAATATGGACCAAAGACCAAATACTACGTCTTAGGCTCTTATTCACTAGTCCTATAATCTAAAACTAATACACTACCTCTAAACCAACCTCAAGCAAAAAACTCCTAACTCATGGTACGTAGGTCGCTAACTTCCACGCGCTTCTGTCCGACACCGGCTCTTCGGATATATTCCAATCATTTAAGTCCGTTTTTACTACCCCTCTCATGTCAACGTTGGTCGACCTCTACCTCTCTTTGAGCATTCGATGCGCCTATAATTCTGACGCACATAAGTTCCTTGGAAGGTCTTTATTGAACGTATCCAAACAATCTTAAGCGGTGTTGGATTAGCTTTTTCTCAATTGGTGCTACTCCAAGTTTATCGCGTATATCATCATTCCTAATTCGGTCTCATTTTGTATGACCGCAGCTCCATCGCAGCATACACATCTCTGCTACATTTACCTTTTGAGCGTGTTGTATTTTAATAGGCTAACTTTCTGCACCATACAACATCGCAGACCTGATTGTCGTTATGCAGAACTTTCTTTTAAGCTTTTGTGGGACTTTCCTGACATAGAGAATGTCAGACGCTAGTCGTCATTTCACCCATCCCGCTCGAATTCTAAAACTATCATCTTCATCAATCACACCATCATACTGCAACATTGATCCTAAATATCGAAAGGATTTCTTCTTGTACACTACTTGTCCGGCCAGAGTGATATCTTCATCCTCTGATCTGACACTGTTGAACTCACACTTCATATACTCTATTTTAGTTCTACTAAGCCTAAAACCCTTTGACTTTAAAATCTGCCTCCACAACTTCATTTGTCTATCAACCACTATCCTACTTCCGTTAAGTAACACAACGTCATCTGCAAGAGCATACACCGAGGAATCTTCGTAACCCCATCCATCATTAAAGCAAGAATGTAAAATGATCAAAGCTGACCCTTGATGTAATACTATATTAATGAAAAAGTCACTGATTTCACCATCGCATGCTCGACACTAATCACGACATCATCGTATATATTCTTGATAACGGTAATGTACTTTGTTGGGACTCTTTTTTTTTAGAGCCCACCACATAACCTTTCTCGCTACTTTGTCATTAGATTTTTCCAAATCGATAAATATCATGCGTAGATCTTTATTTTACTCCCTAATCTCTTCATAGGTTGTTTTATCAAGAAAATCGCCTCTGTGGTTGACCTTCGAGGCATGAAACCTTGGTTATTTGAAACGCTTGTCGTCTTTCTTAATCAATCTTCAATACTCTCTTCCAAAACTTTATTGTATGACTTATAAGTTTAATTCCTCTGTAGTTTGTGCAACTTTGAATATCTTCTTTATTATTGAAAATTGGAACTAATATACTTCCTCTCCACTCATCTGGCATCTTGTTTGATTTGAAAATATTATTGAACAACTTAGTTAGCCGAGTTATCCCTTAGTCTCTAAGGCATCTCCACACCTCAATGGGGATGTCATCCGGTCCCAACGCCTCGCCTGCTTTCAGTCGTTTTAGCGTCTCCTTTACCTCGGACTCTTGAATTCTCTGAACAAAATGTCTATCGGTGTCATCAAAAAAGTCGTCAAGTTCGATCGTAGTGTTATCACCTTCTTCATTAAATGGCTTGTCGAAGTATTCTCTCCGTCTATTTTTTATCTAATCATCTTTCACCAAAAGTCTATTATTGTCAACCTTGATGCATTTGACTTGGTTAATGTCCCTCATCTTCCTCTCGCGGAGCTTAGGTATCATATAAATGTTTTTTTACCCTCCTTTGTACTTACCTTTTGATATAGATTTTCATACGTCCGACCCCTTTCTTCACACGCCGCTCTCTTTGCGTTCTTCTTTCCCACTTTGTACGTTCATGTTGACCTCGTCCATGTGATGATGCAAGCATTTATAACATTTCTTCTTCTCTTTGATAGTCTTTTACACATCACTGTTTCACCACCATGAATCTTTAGGTTCACGTTTATTTTCTTTTGTTATCCCAAACAACTTAGTAGCCACTTTTCGAATGCGCGTTGCTATCTCATCCCACATGTGTTGGATCATAAGTTTTGATTGCCGACAAAAATTCACGAATCTACGACTCCGACATCATCCTGACTCAACGACTTCAAAGTATGGTTCATATAGTTATATATTTTAACGAGAGTCATCAAATATGTATATAGAGTCTAGTTTGTGCTTTGTTAAAATCTTTCCTCAAGAATCATCATTCACATTCAAATAAACTTGCATGCATATTTTAATCAAAATCAAGTTTTCAAAAAAATACATGGAGCAGGGCTCGAACCTGGATCATTAGATTGGAAGGTAAATACTCTAACCAAATGAGCTACTACAGTTTTTGCTTAACAACAAAATTCAGTCGACTGAATACAATCAACCAGTCGACTGAATCTGTGCATTTTAACATATTTGTGCACGATTTTTTACATGTCTTCACTATTCAGTCGACTGACCTTTTTCGACCAGTCTACTGACCTGAACACAACTGTCATATTTTTGAATAGACATCTTCTTCCGTGAAAGAAAGCGATCCTTCTCTGAACGGAAATAGATGCTTCTTTTGGTCAGAACCCTTCACCAATGGCAGTAATTCTTCAACTACTATATATACATGTTCCCAAACACTTTACATTCACCAAAAATCATTCTAACTATCTTATATTCTTCTTGTGCTATCATACTTGCATTCAAACAGCAAATGAGCATTTTATTGCTTTGAATCTTCAAATAAACTTTCATAATCTTCGATTCTTAGCATTACCTTCTCTTCATATCTTCACATACACTTCATATACTTGAGGATTTGATTATAGAGAGGTTTGTACTATCAGAGACAAATCAGTGTTATCAAGAACACACAGTGTCAGATATTATTTTGTATTAGTGAAGTCCTCTTCTGCTGCTGAGGCGAAAATACTGTTCTGCTGCTCAGGTGTCTGTTCTGCTGCTCAGACTGTGTATACTTGTTCCTCCGGGTTAAGTGAGTATTGTTGTTTTAGTGAAATTCCAGAAGGAGTCTGGGACTGGACGTAGGACGGGAAGTTCGAACCGGTATAAAAATTCCTTGTGTGCTTGTTCTATTTTACTTATATTTATTTACTTTGCTATTATCATCTATTTCCACATTTATATTTAGCTATTTCCATATTACACGATCCTAAGTGATAGCCAGCCACAGCAGTCACTTTCATTTGGTATCAGAGCCTGGTATTCTAGAGATCGTAACAACATCCTAGAATAAATGGCTACAAAGAGATCTAATCAAGGCAATAAGAAGAGGAAGAGCAATAAAGAAAAATCAAAGGAGCAAACAAACAAATGCTTCATGGCAAAAGATAATGAGGTTAGTGATCTAGCTTTTGATGATATGATAGAAATAAATTCAGAACTTCTAGACACTTTAAAAAGTCTCAAAAGAAAATATAAGGAAGCTCTAGAAAATCAGAAGAAAGCAGAATTCGAAAGAGATATGCTTAAAGACGAGAAGAAAATATTAGAAGAAGAATTTGAGAAAATTCAAGATTCACTCTTTGACAGTTCTCAACTCGCTCTGTTAAGTCAAGAAATAGAAGCTCAAAAAGAAAAGAATAATGCTCTAGCTTCTGAGAATCATAAGTTAAAAACAAAAATTAAAATTGTTGAGTTAGATAACATTAGTCTCAAAACTAAGCTTGATGATATTACTAAAAATATTTTCAATTTTAATAAAGGGAGAGAAAATTTATCCAGGATTATTGAAAATTCTCAACCTGCTTCAAATAAGAAGGGATTATGTTATGTTAAGAATTTAAAAGCTCTCAATGATAAAAGTGGTTTAGGATATAATAAAACTGATCGTAGAAATAGCACTAGATATGCTTTCATGTATAGTAAAAATGATAGTGCTAGTACTAAATTTTGAGTAAAGCCTAAATTCAATTTTTATAGAAATTCAAATACTACTATGACCTATAATGTTGATAATTTCTTTAGAAGTACAAAATCATTAACAGAAAATATGAATAAAAATTATCTAAGTATATGAGTTCCTGTTAATTGGAAAAATAGAGAAAAATACATTGATAATTATTTTAATATGATAGTTAATAATGAAAATTATATTTATAAAGGTTCAACCACACCCAAACAGGTATGGTTTCTTAAAAATTAGGAAATTATAAGAACCTTGGGTATCGCATGCTTTAAATGTTAAATTTTTTCTGATACCTTACATTATAAGTAGTAGTTATTTTGTTTTATATCGCTCTATGTTAACACTTATGTAAAATATATTTTATATCATCATATAAACTCTCATTTATGTCGATGACAAAGGGGGAGAAAGATATTGCTCTCTAACACAATTTGCAGGAATAAACCATGCAAGCACATATTAAGGGGGAAAAAGATTAAATAAGAATATATGGCATAGATTCAGGGGGAGAAATCTATAGCACAATTACAGGAAGATATTCAGTGAGAGAGATAAAATCAACAAAGCTTGTCAAAGATTCATTCGTAGAAAATGGAGTTGTCATCATCAAAAAGGGGGAGAATGTTGGATCATAGGTTTTGATTGCTGATAAAAATTCACGAATCTACGACTACGACATCATCCTGACTCAACGACTCAAAGTGTGGTTCATATAGTTATATATTTTAACAAGAGTCATCAAATATGTATATAGAGTCTAGTTAGTGCTTTGTTAAAATCTTTCCTCAAGAATCATCATTCACATTCAAATAAACTTTCATGTATATTTTAATCAAAATCAAGTTTTCAAAAAAATGCACGGAGCAGGGCTCGAACACAAGTCACTAGATTGAAAGGCAAGTACTCTAACCAAATGAGCTACTGTAGTTTTTGCTTAATAATAGAATTCAGTCGACTGAATACAATCAACCAGTCGACTGAATCTGTGCATTTTAACATATTTGTGCACGATTTTTTACATGTCTTCACTATTCAGTCGATTGACCTGAACACAACTGTCATATTTTTGAATAGACATCTTCTTCCGCGAAAGGAAGTGATCCTTCTCTGAACGGAAATAGATGCTTCTTTTGGTCAGAACCCTTCACCAATGGCAGTAACTCTTCAACTACTATATATACATGTTCCCAAACACTTTACATTCACCAAAAATCATTCTAACTATCTTATATTCTTCTTGTGCTCTCATACTTGCATTCAAACAGCAAATAAGCATTTTATTGCTTTGAATCTTCAAATAAACTTTCATAATCTTCGATTCTTAGCATTACCTTCTCTTCATATCTTCACATACACTTCATATACTTCAGGATTTGATTATAGAGAGGTTTGTACTATCAGAGACAAATCAGTGTTATCAAGAACACGCAGTGTCAGATATTATTTTGTATTAGTGAAGTCCTCTTCTGCTGCTGAGGCGAAAATCCTGTTCTGCTGCTCAGGTGTCTGTTCTACTGCTCAGACTGTGTATACCTGTTCCTCCAGGTTAAGTGAGATTGTTGTTTTAGTGAAATTCCAGAAGTAGTCTGGGACTGGACGTAGGACGGGAAGTTCGAACCAGTATAAAAATTCCTGGCGTGCTTGTTCTATTTTACTTATATTTATTTACTTTGCTATTATCATCTATTTCCGCATTTATGTTTAGTTATATTCCATATTACACGATCCTAAGTGATAGCTAGGCACGGCAGTCACTTTCAACATGTCATCTGCTTCCCTTTCCATATCCTGTCTCTTCTTCCATCATTCTATTCTTAAACACCTATGAGGCGTCTCCTTTAAGCTTCCACCATTTTGTCCGACTAATCTTAGCTCCTTTATCCTATCGAACAAGTATTCAAAGACGAAACTCAGATATCAAAAACCGATGTTGTGAGACGACACATTCTCCATGTATGACTTTGCAATATGCACAAGCTTCTTTGTCATCTCTTCTAGTAAGGATAAAATCAATCTGGTTAAAATGTTGGCCACTACTGAAAGTAACTAAGTACGATTATCTCTTTCTAAAGATGGTATTAGCTATCACGAAGTCATAAGCAATAATGAAATTCAGTATTTCTTCTCCTTCTTGGTTCCTATCGCCATAATCAAAAGCACCATGCACTCTCTCAAACCCCCACTAGTTGTACCAACATGACCGTTGAACTATGAAATTTTTTTCGCTACTAAGCACATCTCTCACCATGACATCTAGCTCTTCCCATAAATTTCTCTTCGCGGCTTCACTTTGGCCTACTTGTGGGGCATAAGCACTAATGACGTTCAGAATCATATCACCAACTATCAGCTTGACTAGGATGATCATGTCCCCTTGTCTCGTAACATTGACCACTCCATTTTTAAGGTTCTTGTCAATTAAGATGCATACTCCGTTCTTGTTACGTTTTTTTTCCGTGTACCATAACTTGAAGCATGTGTTCTCCACCTCTTTCGCCTTCTGTCCCTTTCATTTGGTCTCCTGAATGCATAAGATATTTACACGTCTCCTAGTCATAGTATTAACTATCTCTCTTAAATTTTCTATAAATGATCCTACATTATAGCTACCTAACCGAATCCTAGTTTCATCGACTAGTTTCATTGCCCCTTGCACCTGCCGAGTAAAGTGCGAAGACCCTTGCTCATTTACAACTACATCGAGGCGTCAATGTAGTGCTCCACTAAGAGAGTGACGACCCAGCCCTTGCATATTTATCATTATACCCGAGTCTTGATGTGGCGTGCCACTAAGGGAGTGGCGACCCAGCTCTTGCTTATTTATTATTATACCCGAGCCTCGATATGGCGCCTTGCTAGGAGGGTTATGCCCCAACGAAATATAATATGGTTCCATTTCCATAGAGACTGGATTTTATATTGGCTCGCCAAGCTCATCACAACGCTCCTCCTTTATCCTAACTTGGGACAGACTGCATAGAAAAATGATTAAAGTGTTGAAATTCTTGAAATTCATAAATCAATACTAAATAAAAAAAGTAACCAAATGGTTTTATTCTAAGTGTTAGGGGTGGGCGCGGGTTGGTGCGGTTTGAAGCCCAAACCACTTCTACGCCGCATTAAATGGTTAATCAAAAATATAAATAGTTATATTAATCTTTTAAATGGTTCGATTTCGGTTCGATTTAATATAATACGGTATGTATTGGTCCGGTCAATTTGAACCTATATTAAATATGAAATAAGAGAATTACTTCCATCACCAATCGATTTACATAGGTAGTTATGTGAAGCTTTTACACTTAAAAGTTAAAACACATAATGTTGTACTGAAATAAAAGATTGGTTCTTAATTATATGAATATTTAATTTGACATTTAGCTACAAGTGAGATTTTTTTAGTAGATTAACCAATCATCACCGTTAATCAATGCATAGTCATTAAGTAAAATGACTAGAATAAGATTTTATTTAGCATTTAATTAAAAAAATGAGATGATAAAATATTATACTAAAACTATAACTTCTTCCTTTACGACAACGATTATTATACACCGTTTGAATATAAAATGAGATATGATTTACTTATATTTTTATCATAAGATTACTAGTGTTAATATTCGATTTGGTCTGCTTTAATATGATCGGTTCAATCGTCCAAACCGCAGCCGGACCGTATCGATGCGAGTCAGTTAGGTTTGAGATATTTGTTTTAGTTAGAAGATTCGGCGCGAGTTTCTCTACAGTTTTTATGGTCCGATGCGGGCGGTTTCCATATATTGGTGCGGTTTATGCCCATCCCTACTAAGTGTAGTTAATTTAGCCAAGTAAAAAAAATCAAGTTATACTAAATAAGCCTATTTTTTGGCACCCTAAAAAAGCTAAGTGCTCAAACGACGCCTCGGACAAAGATCGTAATAAAACACTATTATAAAAAGACGGGGCATCAAAATTGTAATATAGCGCCTAATCAGCACTCACCGGCGCCCCTGACAGCATAGCGCCCAAACATATTACCTACAACGGCTCTCTCCCCCCTCACCTTCAATACAACCCATTTTCACTCATCTTCTCGTCCCACACAATATTCTACAACATCAAAAAATATTCTACTCTCACTTCTATCATTTCATAATGTTTTTTGATTTTGACGCCGATTCCACAAGATACAGTTTTGAGAGATTCGATTTAGAAGACAGCACAGTTTCGATTGACAGAGCGTTAACTACTGCTCGTTGGACTTTGGCAAAAGACTATGATTTATGTTACGTTTAATATGCATTCTCAAACAATCCGATGTGCCAACCAATTTGGTGAAACTTTTTGGGGAGGAGTTATAAACTGGTATAATCGAAAGAACATTGTTTGCAAAAGATCGCTATCTTCGACCAAAGATCATTTTGAAAACATTAATCGTCAAACATTAACATTTGATTCCTAAATGTTTAAGTTAAAGCAAACAAATTTTAGTGGATTTGGATATGAAAGCATTTGGATAAATTTCTTAATTTTCATACGTCCATAATTTTCTTTATAGTTCTCTAAATATTTAAGTGATTTTTTTTGGAGAGGATGATGGCACATAAATCGTTTAAACAAATCAACAGATCAGAGAATAAACAAACAACTCATTTTTATCAGTTCATGCATGTTTACGACTTGCAATTGAGCTTTTAAAATGAAGACCTTCTCGTCAGAAAACCATTCACGACGTCCAATCAAACAACTCTCGTGATAAAGCGCCAAGAGTCGAGAAAGCTCTAGGCCTGGGAAAACTTGGAAGTCGGGGTATGTGGTCGGAAGAGCGGCTCACCCCTACTGAAGATGATTTTGTTAGGCCTTGGTGAGCCAAAGCAACCAAAAAGAAACAGACTGCTGGGGTGAATCAATCAAAAATAAAAGAAGTCTTACTGGAATCCGAAGATAAATATAATCATGCAATGGAGTTTCAGGTTGCTCAACACCAAGAAAAAATGTTGAAATTGAATCGACTTTATAATGGAAACAAACAAAGATACATAGAGGCAGTAATGTTTGTGGGTACGTCAGAATATGTCTAAATAGCAACGAGAGTATATAGAATCTAAAATGAGAGAAATTATGAGACGTAGGTGTGAAGTGTGGCTGTAGTTGTATTTGTATTTTTAGAACTATTGTATGTCTGAATTTTTAGTTGATGTACCGATTTGAACTTAATACGGTAATATTAGAAGTATCACAACCAATTAAGTTTGTTTCACTTTTCAACAGTACCAAATGAAATTGTGATGCACTACTTGCAAGGTTTTAAATATCGGATTTCGGTCCCGTTTCGTCTCGGAATTTTTACACAAGTTATCTCGTATCGGGAGATATCTCGAACGAGATGGGTATGTATCGGGTGTACATCTCGGATTGACATCTCAGGTCTTATAATGCATCTCGGGAATATCTCGGATGTACTTATGTGCTTAAATTTGATGTGTCAAAAATTTATTTAACGATTATAACTTTTTTAGTAAAAATAAAAGTGGTAACATACTTGATTTACATGGAAAAAGAAATATTTTAAAAAGAGTAGTAGCTTGGTTAGCTTAATTGATTTGGTAATGATTGAATAATATCCTTTTATTTGAACGTAATAAAGAAGTGAAGCTTTTCGCTATAACTCGTTAAGATAAAAAGTAAAGAATATGTTCAAGAAGTTGGTAAATTATAATTGGATTGAGTAGTTTCTTTTGAATCAATATGAAAATAAAAATTATTATGGAAAATAGGACAAATGTATAATTTCGGGTGAGATCTCGGATTGAGATTTTGATCCATATATCGGGTGAGATTTGAATATCTCGGACGAGATGAGTGTCGAGGGAGATATGGAGGAGATTTGATGTCTCGTCTCGTTTAAGTGTGAAAATGAGATCTCGAGAGAGATCTCGGGCGAGATATAGGAGATTTGAAACCATGACTACTTGATATGAAATACAGCAGAAATACATTACAACACTAAGAACAACAACATTAAGAACAACAACCACTAACTTAACAACAATGATAAACTTTTATGATTGCCACAAAAGCTCCAAAGGTGGTTTGCTAGATCATTATTGTAGTCTTTGGTGGAGTTAAACACTAAGATATACATTTGGCTAGAAACATAAAACTCGAGTTCTATATGTTTCCAATTATATCGTTGCGTCATACATTTGATATTGCTGGAGCACCCTCGTAGACAAAGCCGTCTTCCATGTCTCTATCGTCCTCAATAATCATATTGTGTGAGATAAAACAAGTAAAAACAACTTGTTTAACATAACTAATCCAAACATTATTCAAATTGTCTAATGTAGCTAATTCAAAAAATCATGTACATCATATCCAATAAAATTGGTACGATACTCCCACAAGTATCGTGAATCAAACGTATATCATGTTAACTGAAATATGTCTTTTTCCTTCGTTGTATTTCCAATGCTTCTGTATCTCTGACAAGCTCTAGTAAATATGACATTAGTACTTCGAGTTTTGGATATTATTTGAATTAATCTATAATCAGGATGATTATTAAATGCTTCGTTTAGAGTAACCCAAAAATCTTGATTCGACTTATTTTTTTATATTTGTGGTCGACTTCTGTGTACGCTTTAAATAGTACCAAATAATCTTGTGAAGTCCAACACCGCTCCCCTAAATACCATATAAAATGACATGTAGGAACCTGAAAGCCAACTTTACGTCTCAAAATAGAATACTAGAAAGTGATGTGATGATCACTGTTGGGCTCCAAAAACTGAATATACTCCTGCCAGGGACGAATAATAATGTTACTATGTTGTCTCATATTCATCTGCTGTCTGGCTTCCATCAACTCATTATGCATCCCTTGTACAACATGGTGCAAATGCATAGCATTCCTCCAATGATGTAATATGGAAAAGTAAATATATGGAGTAGTGTTTGCTTCACTAATGAGTCCTGAGTGCATGTTGGCTATATACTCTTAGTATCAAAATTGGAGGATGTACCAAAAACCAAACGTCTATCGGGAATGTTATAGCGCATAAGTATCAAACGCTACATACAGACATCGTAGGATGTCGGTACCGTAATCGTATATGTGAAATCCATCTACATCTACCAATCCAACCAGATATCCAAGTTTAATCGTGCCTTTATTATTTGAGAAAAATGTAGAACCAAAATAAAAAGACACGTATAATAAGAGAGTGTATCTCCTCAGCGTCTCTATAGTCTGTTGTATACCTCTGTAGGCATGTAAGTGTAACAGCACCTCCTCTAACCTCATCATCGACCAACAACGGTAAGTACGTAGAATATGACTCAAAATCCTCAAATGAACTATCTACTGATACCCGCGCATGGTCTGGTTGACCAACTTTTATATCGATTAACATATAAAAATTTAGACGAGTCGATTCCAACTCAAAATCCGAAAAATGAAACGTATGAGTGGTGGGCCATCATTTCTCAGTAAAAGCCTCTATTATACAACGATCGACATGTGCAAATGTAAATAATCGTAGAAAGTCATCTAAAGTGATGCATATAGCCTAGTCAAATTCGGTTAGGGTAATGTAAGAAAATATTCAGAATTGCATCTATGCCGACTACCGTGCATAGCTATGTGACCAACTTATTTAAGTAATTATTTAACGTTAACGGTAAACCATGCAAATCAATAGCATTTACATTTTGTAATATGCATGTTCATCTAATAAGTACTTATTAAAAATATACTTGGGGCGTCGCTAGCGCTGCACTCAGTCGATGTGCTCTCATCGGGGGCGACTTGTGCAAGCATCGTAAATTATCTATACTCACGGTAGCATCTGAAATGATATGAATGTACCAACATCGGTCGGGTAATGGGACAATCCGTTTAGCAATTTTGATAGATCGTAGCAGTATTACGACGGCTTGATGAATAAAAAAGAAATTATAAAAAAGAGATGGATGGTAAAAAGTGAGATGAATAGTGAGAAGAGTGCGACGTTGTGCTTAAGCGCTTGTTCAACTAGAGCCTAAAGGTTAGACGCTTGTTGAACAAGTGCCTAAGCTTCTTCCAAACACGGACGCTTGTTCAACTAGCGTTTAAGATTTAAACGCTGATCAAACAAGCACTTGCTTCTATGTTCCGTTGGACAATTCGTGTGTTCCGTTGGACAATTCGTGAGCTTACATTTTGTATGCTTGGAAAATATAACGTGTGTACTCTGGACCGTTGGAGTAGTGTTGATGATGTTGTATCAGCTAAAAAAACTGAACTAAAAACGTCCTTAATTTATGTTCTTTAGATTCTTTTGTTCTGCGAGCCATGTTCTTTTTGTGCAATCTCAACTTTCATTCATGTGAATTGCTGATGTTGTTACCAGATTGCTTATTTTCCCTTTCTTGCTTGTGTGACTAATTATAAATTGTTGCTTATGGTGTCAGTTTCATTCATTAAGATTGCATACTTGCATGCACACATTTAACCATTTTTTGAAATTTATAACCCGACGAACCAAATCAACCATTAAGTAGGTGCGTGTTCGCACCTAAAGTGTTGGAAAATTTCTTTCCAAGATGAAGAAGTTAGAACCGATTTGACCTGATCTAATTTGATTATTAGCGCAATAGCAATACCCTTTTTTATTTTTCGCTTAATTTTTTTTTCTTCTATACACCATGTAACCAGTATTTTTGGAGTATGATTGACATGCAAAGCTTTCTTAAAGTTGGTTCTCTAGTTAAATTGAAATCATACGCAGTGTGCAAAATTGAACTGCATGCCTAATCTCAATTATGATATGGATGGAATTATACTCTTACCGTAAGTAAATCGAAGCGGTTTAATGTTTTAGATTTAAGTCATGTAATTATTTTTTACTTCAGTATAATTCTAGTTTTAAGATGATTTTTTTCTTCTGCACGGTAGGAACCTGACGGTTTTGATTTGGGTTTTAAAGCATTAAGAGCATTCCAAGCAGCGAGTGGAAATTTACGGATGGTTGCTCTAATTAAAATGGCGACCAGCAGCGAATGGGTAGTCGTTTTCCTTTTTTTTTATTCATTAAAACAATTGCCACTAAACGGTTTTCTGAAAACCTTTTAACGCTTAATCAGAAAACCGTTTAGGAAAAAAGTATTAAAAAAAAAATAAACCCGAGAGGGTTTTTACAGTGACATTTGGTCACTGTAAAAACTCTCTCAAGTTTTAATTTTTATGGCAGCTTCCTCAAACCTAATATCCTAAATCCAACAAAATTTCCACCACAATCATATTCAATCACATAGAACCAATCTACTAGCCTAACTCCTCACTTATACAATCAATTTACCTGTTCAAATCGCACAATCAAAAAAATTCCCAAATTTTAGGGTTTGTTAGTTTAGTTGATTTTTTAAGATGATAGGTGAAAACGTTGAAGGATCTAGCTCTGCATCGGTTATTCGTAGTCGAGGAAGAATCGAAGGACTTTCGGTGGCGACGATGGCAGATATGGAGTCGGCATAGACAACACGATATCTCACTGCTGGAAGGAACGACACCGGGGATCGACCCCATTTCTCCACCAATTTACTTTGCTGAGAATGCTCTAAATAGTAAAACCTTGTTCTAAATTTTTAGTATGGTTATATTTTCACTAACATGTCCCATATGATGGGTAACATTTAGAACACAGGGCTTTCGACAAACACCGTTAAATGTGATATTCCTCTTTCATTGAACTCTTTTAAACTACATTTTTATTTTCAAAGCTCGTCGAAATTATGAAACATAGCAAAAATCAACGTGCAATATTATTAATTTATTCAACAAGAAAAGAGCCGATGTTCGTTGTTTTTAATATTGTTATAGGAAAAATCCTACAAAAATGAATTTGTAAATTTGGCCCCTATTTTTAAAAAATAGAAAATGCAATTGTCTTGTATTTTTTTGAAAGAAGATGAAAGGCAACTTGCAAATTTCTGATTTAGAATTTTCCTTTTTGAAAATTTTAATCAGGAAAGCGTAAGCTAGTTTGCGCTTTCTGATTTTGAATTTTTTTTTGAAATGTTTGAAAAACATAATTGTGAAAGCGCAAGCTAGTTTTCGCTTTTTGATTTTGAAAAGTTTTTTTAAATTTTTTTGAAAAGCGCGATCAATAAAGCGCATGCTAGTTTGTGCTTTCTGATTTTGAAAAAAACAGAGACCTAATTTACACTCATTGTTATAGCGACTTTTCTTGTAACAACATCAAAATATCTGTATTTTAGTTAAATATTAAAAAGCAAAAAAACAAACAATGATCAACCAATGAGATAAAATTTCAATGTTGTTTTTCATCAAACCGACCATTAGAGAGGTTTGTCTGCTATCATTTGCTCAAAATGGAATATTGTGAAGCCCGAAAAACATGTAAACCTATATCACTGCAGTTTCGTTCAAACGCATGATTTTAGATTTTTCCTCCGTTTTTCTTTTACCAAATATCTATGTTTTCGAACTCCACTTCAAATTCAAACCCTAGTTATCGTCTCCACCCCAAAATCAACGTCGCACTTCATCATTCCTAAACCTGCCTCCTCAATACCGGAAGTCTGTAACAGCAGAGGAATGTTAGCACTGGTTTGCGAAGAGAAAGGAGGTCATCTGCTTCAGGAGAATGTTGAAAGCAAGGAGAAAGATGAAGCTTCTGCAGTAGAATGAGGGAATGAAACAGCTGGCATATGTGCACGTGCACAGCTGTTATACATAGGAGATTGATATGTGGGTTACTGCAATAATATCAGTTTGTTAGTAGACTCTTTTGCATTGCACTGGGCCACATTTGATGTTTGGGCTTGAGCATGCAAGGTGTTTGTAATAATTTTCTGATGTGTATATATATGCAGAGCTGATATTGTAATGTGTGTGAAGAAACTCAGAAATAAAATTACTCTTCTTTTATATTGATGCTATTGCCATTAGTGATATTGGTCTTCTTTAATCTTTTCATAATGCTCATTCCTGTGCTTATACCTATATGCTTCATATTTGTTAAATTAGATCTGCCCAGTTAAGTATTGTTCTCTGCATATTGATTGTATCAGTGTTCATATATTTGCTCTTATCTGATTTGTAGTTATCTGTTCTTGATCTTTCATATGCAACATACTGTCAGTATTCTTCTTAATAATCGTGTCAGATCTTGATGCATCATTTTATTCGAATGATTAATTGATTACTGTTATTCAATTATCCCTTAGTTCTTGTTCAGTTTGGATATCAATCTTGTAATTTGTTGATTCTGTGCTTATGTTTCCAATGCATGAAAACACTGTAAATTTGAATCCTTTTTTCAGAGCCTTGATAATATTT
Organism: Allium cepa; assembly: GCA_030765085.1. NCBI lineage: Eukaryota > Viridiplantae > Streptophyta > Magnoliopsida > Asparagales > Amaryllidaceae > Allium > Allium cepa. The sequence continues at coordinate 872,527,052 of CM060929.1, read as the reverse complement.
CATTCTTGGTTATAATTTGAACATCATATATAATTCTTGATTTTTCTTATACAACATATCCCTGTTCTTGAATCTGATACTTAATATTTCTCTTGATCTATAATTCTTGTCTTGGTTATCTTCATAAATCAATATTTCTTGTTCTCTTATAATTGTCAGTTGCCTATTTTGATATATTTCAGTAGTCTATAATCTTTTCTGTGATCGGAAAATTTGAAGTTGTGACCTCTGTTGTAATTCAATTCATCACTTTCTTGTTATATTGAGTTGTTGTCACACTTTTTGGTAATAAAGTGTCATTTGCAAGAGTATTTTCTTGCATTTGGATTGGTACTTGCAAAACTGTCTGATTACATTTCTCTACCCGGTGTTTCTTTGAATTGAACCACGGGTTCTTGATCCATATTCACATACTGATCTGATTCTTTTCAAGTACAAACCCAAGTTGACAGTTCTTGATTCAATTTTATCACTGCAATACAACTCATCTTCAAATCATCAACTCTCTGCTGTATACATATAACTTGTGCATAGCTTCTTGTTTCAGTGTGCATTTTTGTTCAGTTTTTTCTTCCTCCTGCATATCAAATTTCCCACTTCTAAATTCTCCATTTCATCATGAATAAGGAATCAGACCCACCATGCTCTTCCAATTTGGTATCAGAGCCATCAAATGGGGATGAAATAGAACCCCAAATCGATCCAAGCCTCAATAAAAACAACTCTTATACTCATCCACCCTTTCTTGATCAAGAACTACTATGGCAACGGCAGGGAGAGTTTAATGAACATATCACTAAATCTTTAACCCAGTTAGAGCATAGCAACCGGAAGCTGGAGCATGAAATCACTACCAAATTTGAAGGATTCCACAATGTCCTTACCTCTCTTGCCAATGATATGCAATAATTAAAGTTCAAACCTCAAGCACCACCACCTGCACATCCCACAGGCCCTCCACCCGTATCTCTGTTTCATCCACCAAACCAAAACAATGAAAATCTTCCTTATATGACATCCACCAGTACCAGAAACCACCCAACACAACCCAGAAATGTTCCTTATCCATTGAATCCAGACCTTCCCGTTTCAAGAAATCCTGGTCCAAACTATTCCAATCCTCCTCCCAATTATATCAATATGCAATATCCAAATCCTATGACCTCTTACAAACTAGACTTCCCTACTTTTTCTGGTGATGAAGGAGTGGCTAACTGGTAAAGACAAGTCGAGCAATTTTTTAAATTCCAACGTATTGAGGAGCAGTATTGGGTAGAGATTTGTTCTTTTTACTTGAAGAAGGAGGCATTGTAGTGGTATCACTGGTATACAAATACAGTACTTAATCATGATCTATGGCCAGTTTTTAAGGAAGAGATTTTGGTGCGGTTTAATCCCGAAGAGATGGAGAGGCCCTATGAAACATTATCCAAACTCAAACAACGTACCACAGTGAGAGCATACCTCAGTCGCTTTGAACAGTTACAAGCAGTAATTGAGGCCCTACCACCTAAATTTTTTCTTGATAGATTTATTGGAGGATTGAAGGAGGAGATTCGTTATGATGTTATGACTTCCAGGCCAGTTGATTTCAGAGAAGCAGTAGCACTAGCCAAAATGTTTGAATGCAAGTACACACAAACCCGAAGAAGCCATAAAACTTTCACTGCTAACCAGTCCCATACTCCTATCCCTAAGCCTACCACCACTCATTCTACCCCTGCTTATGTCAAAGACTCCACACATAATCCACCTAATATCACATCTCGTGGCAACAACAACTTCACTGTGGAAAGTATAGCAAGAAGTAGAGGGTTGACTCCTAATCAGATTGTTGAGATGAGAAGGCAGAATTTATGTTATGGTTGCAAAGAAAAATGGTCAAAGGATCATAAATGCAAGAATTCTCATGTGTATGTTTTAGAAGGAGTAATGACACTTAAGGAAGAGAAGGATGTAGAAATTAAGTCTCAGGATGATTCATGTGAACCTGAAGATGAGATAGTGGCAGAAGAAGCACTCTCCATTACTTTGCAAGCAATGTGTGGAATTCCAGCTCTGTCTACCATTAAGGTGAAGGGGATCATCAACAGGAAAACGGTGCAAGTTCTCATTGACTTAGGATCGACACATAGCTTTATCAATACACATCTTGCCAAGAGGTTAGAACTGCCTATCGATGAATCCAAGGTTTATGAAGTGACTGTGGCCAATGGTGAAAAGTTGATTGGCTCTGGCATATGTAGAAATGTAATGCTGAAATGTCAGGGGTGCAAAATGCCCATTGATTTGTTATTGTTGCCCTTGGATGGTTGTCAAATTGTATTGGGTGCTCAATGGATGAAAAGTTTGGGTGATGTGACTTTAAACTTGGAACAGTTGCAAGTTAAATTTCGATATAATAACAAGTATTATACTTGGCAAGGGCTCAGTCAAGAAGAAATGAAGATTGTTGATAAAAAGGCTATTGAGAAGGAGAATGCCCATGGTCAGTTGAGTATGTTACTATGCTATCAAGTTGACTTGAAAGAAGAGCAGACTACAATCCTACCCCCAGCCATTCAAGCCCTGATTAATCAATACCCTGATATTACCTCAACTGTTCCATTCCTACCCCCAAAAAGACAACATGATCACAAAATCCCTCTTCTTCCAAATACTAAACCAACTTGCCTTAAACCCTATAGACATTCATACCACATTAAAAATGAGTTGGAAAAAATTGTAAATGAATTGTTAGCAGTTGGAGTTATCAAGCATAGCAGCAGCCCATTCTCTTCCCCTGTGGTGATGGTTAGGAAAAAAGATGGAACGTGGAGATTGTGTGTTGATTATAGAAACCTAAATGCTTGCACTATTAAAGATAAATTTCTCATACCTCTGATTGATGATCTGTTTGATGAGTTACAAGGAGCTGCCTATTTTTCTAAACTGGATTTGAGATCAGGATACCATCAAGTTCGTATGTGTGAAGAAGATGTACATAAGACAGCCTTCAAGACACATGAGGGACATTATGAGTTCCTTGTGATGCCTTTTGGTCTAGTTAATGCTCCATCCACCTTTCAATCCCTGATGAACCAGGTGTTTAAACCCTATTTGAGGAAGTTCGTTCTGGTATTTTTTGATGACATTCCAGTCTACAGCAAGGACCGGGAAGATCACTTGGAACATCTCAAGACTACCTTTCATACATTGCAACTGAATAAACTGGTGATTAAATTGACAAAATACAGCTTTGCTAAGCAATATCTGGAGTACTTGGGCCACATTATCTCATATCAAGGTCTATCTGTTGATCCAAGCAAGGTTCAAGCAATCATGGAATGGCCCTTACCCAAAAATTTAAAGTCACTAAGAGGATTTTTGGGGTTAACTGGTTACTATCGAAAATTTATTAAAGATTGTGGAAAAATTGCAAGTCCACTTACTGATATGCTCAAGAAAAATGCCTTCATATGGACCGAACAATCACGAAATGCTTTCGAGAAATAGCAGCAATGCCTCACCAGTCCTCCTATTTTAGCTATGCCAAATTTTTCTCTACCATTTACTCTCGAGTGTGATGCAAGTGGCCAAGGCGTAGGGGCAGTATTACTTCAGAATAACCGACCTATAGCATATATGAGCAAAGCTTTACATGGAAGAAACCTGTTGTTATCTACTTATGAAAAAGAATTATTGGCCATTATTTTAGCTACAAAAAAATGGGCTCAATATCTTTTGGGAAGACAATTTATTATTAAAACCGATCATCAAAGTTTAAAATTTTTGTTGACTCGGAAATTACATACAGGGTTGCAACACAAGTGGCTAATTAAATTGCACGGCTTTGACTATAAAGTAGAGTATAAATCTGGGAAAGACAATGTAATCGCAGATGCATTGTCGAGGAAAGAAGCAAGCAATTGGGATGAATCAGAAACACAAGCTATCTCTGTAGTACAAACCCCATGGTTACAGGAGCTTAAGCATACTTTACACTCATCTGATTGGTATCAGCGGCAGAGCAAAAGAATTCAGGATAAAGAACTCAGTAGTAGCAAGTATAAAATAGTTGATGGGTTGATTTTTTACAAAGGGAAGATTTTAGTGGATCACCACCTCCACAGTTTGAAGCAATCACTGATACAAGAGCATCATTCAACACCTTTGGGTGGACATGCTGGGATTAAACCTACTTTGAAGAAGTTAAAGCAAGTAATTTATTGGAAAAAGATGAGAAGAGATGTGGAAATGTTTGTGAAAGAGTGTGAACAATGTCAACGAAATAAAGGGGAGAATGTTCTCCTACCTGGATTGCTACAGCCATGACCCATTCCTGAGATGATTTGGACGGATATAGCTATGGATTTTATCACTGGTTTGCCAAAGAGTGATAAATATACTGTTATATTAGTTGTTGTTGATCGGCTAAGCAAGTATGCCCACTTCTTTCCTCTCAGCCACCCCTACACTGCTAAGGATGTTGCTACTGTGTTCTTCAATGGTGTTTTTAAATTACATGGTTTACCCAAAACCATTGTTAGTGATAGAGACTCTATATTCACCAGTAAATTTTGGCAGGAGCTGTTCAAATTGCAAGGCAGTAGCTTAAAACTAAGCACGGCCTACCATCCTCAAAGTGATGGGCAGTCAGAAGTGATTAACAAGATATTGGAAGAGTATTTGAGGTGCTTTATCTGCCATAAACCTAATGAGTGGAGTAAGTGGATAACACTAGCTGAGTATTGGTATAATACTACCTGGAAAGTTTCGACCAACACCACTCCATTCAAAGCTGTGTATGGTATTGACCCACCCACACTTCTATCCTATGTCCAGAACACAGCAAAAGTGGAACAAGTCGAGGAGATGTTGTTTACTAGAGACATAATGTTAGAGTATTTGAAAGATAGTTTGAGATTGGCACGTGAGCGAATGAAGAAGTATGCAGATTTGAGGAGATCGGAGAGAAAGTTTGAAGTAGGTGATTGGGTGTTTCTTAAGCTTCAACCTTACAAGCAGTTGACAGCCAGAAATCACAAGACTTGCAAGCTCTCACCAAAGTACTATGGACCTTATGAAGTGATTGAAAAAATTGGAGAAGTAGCTTATAAACTTCAACTACCTGCCACTGCAAAAATTCACCCTGTCTTTCATGTATCACAGCTGAAGAAAAAGGTAGGAAGTTCTGTTATGGTGCAAGAAGATGTTCCCAATTTTGTGGAAGAGATTGTAGAGCAACCCGAGTATATAATTGATAGAAGGATAATACCCAGAAATAATGAAGCCGTGGTTCAAATTTTGATCAAATGGAAGGATAAATCTGTAGATAAAGCTACCTGGGAAGATTATTGGCCAATAATTAAAAAATTTCCTACATTAGACCTTGGGACAAGGTCACTTCTTGAAGTGGAAGGGAGATGTAACAGCAGAGGAATGTTAGCACTGGTTTGCGAAGAGAAAGGAGGTCATCTGCTTCAGGAGAATGTTGAAAGCAAGGAGAAAGATGAAGCTTCTGTAGTAGAATGAGGGAATGAAACAGCTGGCATATGTGCACGTGCACAGCTGTTATACATAGGAGATTGATATGTGGGTTACTGCAATAATATCAGTTTGTTAGTAGACTCTTTTGCATTGCACTGGGCCACATTTGATGTTTGGGCTTGAGTATGCAAGGTGTTTGTAATAATTTTCTAATGTGTGTGTGTGTGTGTGTGTGTGTGTGTGTATATATATATATATATATATATATATATATATATATATATATATATATATGCAGAGCTGATATTGTAATGTGTGTGAAGAAACTCAGAAATAAAATTACTCTTCTTTTATATTGATGCTATTGCCATTAGTGATATTGGTCTTCTTTAATCTTTTCATATTGCTCATTCTTGTGCTTATACCTATATGCTTCATATTTGTTAAATCAGATCTGCCCAGTTAAGTATTGTTCTCTGCATATTGATTGTATCAGTGTTCATATATTTGCTCTTATCTGATTTGTAGTTATCTGTTCTTGATCTTTCATATGCAACATACTGTCAATATTCTTCTTAATAATTGTGTCAGATCTTGATGCAACATTTTATTCGAATGATTAATTGATTACTGTTATTCAATTATCCCTTAGTTCTTGTTCAGTTTGGATATCAATCTTGTAATTTGTTGAGTCTGTGCTTATGTTTCCAATGCATGAAAACTCTGTAAATTTGAATCCTTGTTTCAGAGCCTTGATAATATTTCATTCTTGGTTATAATTTGAACATCAGATATAATTCTTGATTTTTCTTATACAACATATCCCTGTTCTTGAATCTGATACTTAATATTTCTCTTGATCTATAATTCTTGTCTTGGTTATCTTCATAAATCAATATTTCTTGTTCTCTTATAATTGTCAGTTGCCTATTTTGATATATTTCAGTAGTCTATAATCTTTTCTGTGATCGGAAAATTTGAAGTTGTGACCTCTGTTGTAATTCAATTCATCACTTTCTTGTTATATTGAGTTGCTGTCACACTTTTTGGTAATAAAGTGTCATTTGCAAGAGTATTTTCTTGCATTTGGATTGGTACTTGCAAAACTGTCTGATTACATTTCTCTACCCGGTGTTTCTTTGAATTGAACCACGGGTTCTTGATCCATATTCACATACTGATCTGATTCTTTTCAAGTACAAACCCAAGTTGACAGTTCTTGATTCAATTTTATCACTGCAATACAACTCATCTTCAGATCATCAACTCTCTGCTGTGTACATATAACTTGTCCATAGTTTCTTGTTTCAGTGTGCATTTTTGTTCAGTTTTTTCTTCCTCCTGCATATCAAATTTCCCACTTCTAAATTCTCCATTTCATCATGAATAAGGAATCAGACCCACCATGCTATTCCAAAGTCGCACTGCCACTGACCTCCTTGTGCACCTGTTATTTACTTAGATCCTTAAAACACATTCAGGCAATGGCGAGGCTGGCACAAGGATGTGATCGACAGCGAATGGCAAGTCCAGACTTCAATCTCAATCTCTTATTGACAGCTCAATCATCAATGCAATCCAATATCCCAATACTAGTTCCTCCTTCTTCCCCTAATCACGTAGATCCCTAATTTTATGCAAGAATTGATCCTATAAAATATCAAAACTCAACCTATATGATTTAGTATTTATTTCAACAGTAAAATTCTATATGATTAATGTGAATAATGCAATTTCCCCTTGATTTTCTATATAACACACCACTTTTTTTGTCCTTACATTTGTGTTTCTTTTGGGTTTTAGCTATGCACGGACTAAAGTAAGTTATTGATTTAATGCTTATTTATTTTTTTAATAATTTTTAGTAGCAATTATGACATTTATTTGGAATAATTTTGTTGGATTTTTTTTTTTTTTTGAAATGGTACATATATACAACATGCCATTGGGACAACAAAGTACAAATCATGTGTCGATAAATGTTCGAATCATGCTACGTAAGTTTCGAAGTTGTGATCTCTCGCACCAAAGTCGAATCACTTAACCACCGGAACAATGATGCTTGTCATTTTGTTGGATTGTTTATGTAGCTGCTCCTATTACATTCGAAGCTTCATTGAGATTTTATGCTTATAATGGAAGTAATTGCTGTAGTGCAAAAAATGATGTTGACTTGAAAAAAAAATTTGAATCTTTGGATATTTCAGATTCTGGATGTGCATCTCTTGTTTAATCAATTCTTTGTGATGTAAGCCCTTATTTGTTTAACATGCCTATGTCACTCAATATTAAGCACTTTAACGCAATTTATTGTTAATGTTTGATTGGTTTGAGCATAATATCAATAATTTTTATTCATTTTTTAAAATTATGAAGCATAATATGTAAAGAATGCTTCCTGGTTATGTAGATTAAGTAAAATATTAGCATGCTAGCTTAGCTAGCTGGTTTATTTTTGGTAGACTTTCTGGAAACTCTAAAAAAAAGTATATCGGTATTCAAAAAATATCATTCTATCTTAATTAGAGTGAAAAAATGCTTCGGTTATTTTAATTTAGTCAGTTAAATTACTTTGACAATTTACATTATGTTATCTATGTGAGAGTCCTCGCGCTCGTTGCTTCCTTTTTATGTGGACATGTATTGCTGCCTGGAAAGATTGGTGGACAAGGAAATGGTAATCATTTTATCATCTTATCAGCTTATTATGTTTTAGCATTATGTCGTATGGCATCTCTATATGATAAAAATAGTATAATGTTTTCGCAGCCTAAATATTATTGTATGGCATCTCTATATGAATCATAAGAATTGCAAACTCTATGTTTCAATGTTTACTGTTAATGTTTCATTTGTTTGTTGAACTTGTTCTACAGAGTTCTTTTACCTTCTCTTTCAATAAGGTTGTTTATTTGCTGTTTTTTGTAACTCTTATTTTACCGAATGTGTTTCTACCACTTCTAATGGTAAGCATGTGTTAATTTTGCGCTGTTATTTAAACTTCAACTGTTCTATGAATGAGATAATTGCCTGTATTTTATCAATGCATGTTATTTATGGAAGCCTCCATATATGTTTGCAGAATGGAAAATATGTGGTTGTTACTGATGGATGGAAAGATTCAGTGATTTAATTGTTGATGAAAAAAGGCTGGCATCTCTTGCCATATGCTGTTGAGTTTTTAGCTCATGGAGCTCATGCTTGTTTTCAGAATTGTTATTTGTGATCTAGCTAACAAGCTTGATAACAGAGAAGTACATGATTTGGAATGGTTGAAGTTATAGAATATTATTTTAACTTAGGTAGGTTGAGTGTTGCAAATAATGACTCGGTTGATATTGAAATGGAGTAGGTTGACTGTGGAATAAGGTTGTGCTGATGTCATTAAAGTTGTTGGTATATGGATTGGCGAATGGTGATTTGAGATGTAGTTATATGGATATGACAAATATATGTTTCTCCTCTTTGTATTAGTGATGGGTCTTTTCATTCTCCTCATCTTTTATAAATGTATTCTAAATTCCCAGCTCTTCTTGCGGTCTATCTTTATATTCTTCCAATCACTTCATTTTAAAAATATTATATATACATACACATACATACATGCGTGTGTGTGTGTGTGTATATATATATATATATATATATTTGTATGTGTAATTTTCAACACTTAATTGTTAATTATTCTTTATTGTACTTTCTTTAATATTTATATTTGTTGTTTCAAATAACATAAATTAATAAAGAACAAATTTTTATTTTTACGTTGTAACATCTAATTTTTTTGGTTATTTGAATTTTTTATTTATATTATTAATTAATAAAGAACGAATTTGTAAAGAAAATTTATTTGATAGATTCTAATTTAAAGTAATATCAAGATTTGATAATATTTGTAGATAGATGTTTTGAATTTGTAAAGAAAGTTTAATTGTTAGATTATAACTTTAAGTGATACTAAGATTTGATAATATCTGTAGACAGATGTTATTGGTAGTTCACGTTAATATCTAAAAAGTACGACATCAAAAGTATTGCAACTACTATTAAAGATTATGTGTTTGTTTTGATTACCGATAAATTTAGTAAAACAATGAATATTTTAGACTAAAAGTTATGAAATATTTGGATTTATTTGTTTTGCACTTATGTTTATTTAGTTTTTTAAATTATAATATTTTAATTTTTGGATTCTATTGTATGTAATATTTTGTCAAACATATTACCATCATATATTTAATTAAAAATGTAAAAAAGTTTACAATAATTTTTCTTTTTAATATAACACAGTCAAAATGGTCGGCTTTCCACCGTTGTACGGTTGTACCAGTAAATATTTGCCGAAACTTGTAAATTATCTTAAACAAGAAATTATTGTCAATGACCAAATTTCTCTGCGTTTTAGCCTCAAGGACGGACCTTCAGTATTTTAGCCCGAAAGATAATTTTATTTAAATATCAGTTTTTAGTTATTGATATCAGTTTTTAGGTATCAATTTATAGCAGTTTTGGAAGAATATTTGTCCTTATGAACAATTTGGAAGAATGTTGTCTTTATAAATAATTTTTAGGAGAATGTTTGTTGGGGAAATTAATTTATAGGACAAAAATTTGTATATTTTTTGCCTCAAGGACACGACCTCGATATTTTTAACATAAGGACAAACATTCTTCTAAAAATTATTCATAAGGACAAACATTTTCCAAAATCATTCATAAGGACAACAAAACTGCTATCAAGCTAAAACTGATACCTAAAAACTGCTGCCGATAACTACAAACTGATATCTAAAAACTGTTATCAATAAGTAAAAACTGATCTCTACAGAAAGTTGTCCTTCAGGATAAAATATTGAAGGTCTGTCATTGAGGCTAAAAATCTGTGAAATTTTATCCCTGACAATAATTTCCTGATGTTTGTTTGAGGTCGTGTCCTTAAGACTGAAAATATACAAATTTTTGTCATTTAAATTAATTTCCCTTGTCTAAATAATAATTTGACATTTTCCCAGTTTTTATCAGAAATAGTTGCAAAGCTTTCCACGTTTCAATTTCCACGTTTCAATTGTAAAAGAAAAGAGAAAAAGATTCCTAAAATAGTTACAGAGGGTTAATTTATAAATTTGTTTGGACGATTTTACTTTGAAAAAGCGCGCATCCTTGTTTCCATTTTAGAAATTTGGACCTTTGGTCTTTGGTCTTTGGTGGGCCCTTGAGTTTCAAATACAAATGAGGGTAACGTGAACAAAATTGAGCAAAGAACAGCTAAGACAGAAGAACAGGCTAGATTACTATTACTTTACTACTCCTATTTTATGCACATCATTTTAGTTTTTTAGCGTATGCCTGTAGTCATATGACCTGAAACTTTGTACTTATAACTATGATAAGATGCTCTTTACATCATGATTTGCTTTTCAATATAGCACTATATCGATTATCATGTCTTAATCTCTTCTAATCGTTGTTCTCTTTGTAAGCAGTAGTCAAACGCCGTGATTGAAGGATGATTGTAATTTTTGGCAAAGCGGCCTTAGTTATAGGTAACTTTTTGTTGCCTGCTAATGAGGGTTGCAAAGCCCTTTTTATTGAATATTACTACAGCAATTGTATGCAAAAATTTATCTTCTGCCAATGCATTTTGATATTAATGTTATGGAAAATAGTTCATATTCTTAAATCAAATCAACAAACCCAAGTATGAATATAGTTTTAATTCTTTTTTTCCTTTTCCCATATAACTGCATGTTATAGTTTTGATTATATTAGCATTTTTTATTCTTGCATTTAAGATTCTAAGATACCGGACTTCACTGAATACTAATTTGATTATGGTACTTCTATTCTCTTCAATTTTCCTCCGCGATCTTATCAATTTTTAAATGTTTCAAGATTGCTTATATCTTCAAATTACAACTATCATGTTCGAGAGAAACAATCACGAATATAAAATTTTCAATATATGGAGGTTCATATAAAAACATAGTTTGATCCGAATGAGATTCATGTTCGGACCGAGATCTTTGAGCGTGATTTAAAAAATTGTGAACTTTTTTGGAAATGAAATAGGAAAATGAAAAGGAAGTACGATGTATGAGGAAAAGAAACAACTCTGTTTGGTTGCAAGTGCATATACAATTTTCAAGATCAACTTTGTCAGAAACAAAGGAATGTACTTGAAAAACAAAACTAAAAGATCAAGAAACGTTCCACTAATTAAAGATACGAAGAGAAATGACTTGCTCTCGGCTTTATGTTTCTACTGTGTTTTCTTTCGGATCTAGGCTTTCATTGGGCTTTGCAAGGCCCAAAAGCTTTATTTCTTTTATCACCATTACTTTTCCTTGTACAAGAGAATTTTATAAATACTCAGTGTACCATTGTATCAGATTCAATTCAATTCAGGCAATCAATAAACTATTCTATTGAGTATCATCGTATCAATATATCATTGTAACAGATTTAAACAATTATGTTTACAAATTCTATCATGGTATTAGAGTTACCAAAGGCTTAATAGCCAAATTGTTGGATTAATCAGACTCATCAGAGAGGAATCATCATTTAAGTGATCCCCCTAACTAGAAAGTAGTGCTTCATCATCCAAGAGGGTTGATTCAGTGAAGAAAATCAAGTGTCACACCTCAGTTCAAAGAACCCGGCTGCATCAGATCTTTCTTACCAAAACTTAAAGAAAATCAATCAAGAAAATTTCAGAGAACTGTCAAGAAACCAAGAATTACCACAAAACTAAAGAAAGTGCCTTCTAGCAAGACTTATAGAAAGAACATCATCATTTAAGTGTTGCGATTGCCATTTCCATTGGATCCGTAATAATGGATTATTATCGGATTTTAAATTTTGTAGCATATGGAGTTATCATTTGGCTGTATGAAATATAAACGCATTGAAATTTATATCGAAAATTCAATATAATAATTGGGTCCGAAAAGCTATCTTCTCCGTACAATCGAATTAGGACTCGAAACCTTTTCCATTGCATTCAGAATATGATATAACATTAGCAACGTCTAGCATCGCATCTCGATAGGGGTTTGAGATTTTAAGATATGTAAGTCGAGGCATTTTGAAATTTAATAAACATATATGTCTAGTCAACTTTCTTTCACTGTCTATTTTTCATCTCAGCCACCTATGATCTTGACTTTTACCCATTCAAATGCGTTTCTTACTTCATAAACCAGCGGAGCGTAGTGAAAAGCAGAACAACAAAAAAAGATAAAGAATGAAAACTTGAAAAAAAATTATTTCTCACAACATACAAACTTATTAATCACGAAACTTGTCTTTAAAATCTTGTTTTCACCTAAGCTTCAAGGTGATACGCTCATTGCAAAATTTGGCCATATTTGGGATGGGCCCACTGTGAAGGTCGAATCGGTTTTCTAGCTAGGGTTAGGTATTCATCAAGTTGTAGTCATAGATTTAGGAAATTGATGGTGTTTTTGGGTTCTCCTCACCGGGGCACATCCCTGGACATGATCTGGAGGTATGCGGCATTGAGGTGGGAGGTGCGACAAATTGGCAGTGGCGTACGAATGGGTCCATGTCGCGACTGTCGAGCTTGGGGGGGGGGGGTGTGCGAGCTCGAAAAGAAGGGTATGGGTAGGTGTGGTTTTCGATGGCGAACACGTAGGCGTCGTTGGTTGGGAGGATAGTGGATGTAGTTGTGTGTCAGTGATAATCATGCACAAGGGGAATGGGTTTCTCTTTGCATGCAAAGAAAAAAAAGAGTAAGGGGAAGAAGGAGATGCGTGGGCCGGGTCAAGAATTCTGGGTAATGGGTTATGTGTATAAATAGATTAATATTTTAAAAATTAATTATATAATTAATCGTATAAACTTGTAAAAATCATAACTCTCATATACAAGGTCTAAACTGGACGAATACAAGGTCTAAACTGGACGAAACAGGATGCGTTGGAATCGTGGCAACAAGCACTACGTCATGGAGCTGATTTGGAGTTGTTTGGAGCTAGTTGAAATTTTAGGTTAAATCGAAGGTCATTCGATTTGATTTAAAATTGAAAACTCAAGGTGAGTGTTTTATAATGCTCACAATGCACTAGAGTATTTTTATGCTAGTTAAATTTAAATTTATGAAGTGGTAGAATTTATTGGTCGTTGTTTGATAAATTGGATTGTCATTTGAATTAACCATTATAAATTAAAATTGATAGTTAAATTTGAAATTGAATTTCCAGTAATTACCCAATCTTAATAACTATGAAACTATTGTGAATTATATTGTCTGTTTGTACGATTGACTGTGATGGATGCAAATTGGTTGATATTTGAATGTTTTGATGTTTATTTGTTTATATATATCATGTTATCACCTTGTATATTATTTATAGTGAATAAAACTATAAATTCAATTATTTCAAATAAATTAAGAAATATGTTGAAATGATATATACCTATGACATAATGATTTGGATTAAAATGATATATATCCGTCACCAAAATTAAATTGAAATAACTGATTATTTGGCCATAGGATAGAAAATTATATACGGACACCGGATTGGTTAAATTAAATGATTTTAAAATCTTTGATTTGAAATTATTTAAATGGTTTTGATTTAAAAGAAAGAAAAATCAATTTGTAGAAATTGAATTAATCACGAATTCGAGTTTGAAATGTTGAAATAAAATTTTGGTTAGAAGAAATTGTTAAATAATTGAAGTTGAGATTTTGAAGTTAAAATCAAATATGATTGAATTTCATAAATTGATTTGTTCTTAAAAGATTGAACTTTTATTCGAACTTTGAATAATACTAAGTAAAAGTGATATAAAACTATATTTCGAAATTGAGCCCCGAATTTAATTGTATTCGAAAATTGGATTTTAAATTTAATATTGAAGTTAAATTTAACTTAAGCGACTTAAATCGATATTTTGAAAATCGAACTCGAATTTATATAAATCGAAATGATTTAAAAAAAAAGAAATTTAAGAATTGAATTGAAATTTATTCAAATTGGAATTGAATTAAATTAATTGGAATTGAGGTCGAAATTGAATTAATTTGGAATCGAAATTGAAATTGATTTGAATATAAACTGGAATCGAATTTAATTTGAATTGAGAAGTTAGAGTTTGATCGGTTTGACTTTGAAGATATTTTCAATAAAATTATTTTAAAATATATTGTTTAAATCTATCTTCTTATACAAATTATTTTGTTTTTCAAAATATTTTTCTATATAAAGCATTTTAATACTTAAATTATTTTCTATTAAACTATTTTAACCATTTTAACTATTTTAACTATTTTAACCATTTAAACTATTTTTTTTACTATTTTAATTATTTAAACTATTTTAAAATTATTCAAAATATATTTTTTAAAATTCAAACTGGTCAAGGATGGAATGTTTATTTTAAATCATGGATTTAAATAGGAATAGGGTTAAATTGAAGTTATTACCAAATTAAAATTCAAAATAATTTTGGAATCAAAATTAAGATATTGAGGCGAGCATGATTTCGAATTGAATATGGTATATTAAGAATAAATATGATGATTTCGAAATGAAATTGATTTTGAAACAAATATGATATTTTGATATCTGGCATGACTTGTTTTCAAAATGTAAAAGTACCAACCGGTGGTAAAACGACGTTTGGTTGTTTAAAAGACCGAGGCCGGATATGGGCATACTCTCTGTCAATATCGGAACCACTTGAACCACGTTTGGTTTTGATTGGTGCACCTTGATTTGGGATAGCCTTCCTTTGACTCGATATGGGATAGATGGACGCGGTGGGCGGTCATGGCTATGATGCGTTACCACCAGCCCTACGACCCGAACTGGTAGTATCCAACCTTGGGCATTGCCTCACGTGTGTTGTCATACTTTTATCCCTATACGAGACCCATGCGATTTTTTTAATGTTTTCGTATCACGGCACATCCCTATCCACCGACCGTTTAACTAATATTTTATATGCAAACTGTACGACATTGCTTAAAAACGCGTTAAGGGGGATTAATGTATAGCCTTAATGCTAAGAAAAATATTTATTTTATCGATTAGTCATTATATATATAGCGTATTCTACTACATATAAATATCTTGACGGATCCTTAAGAGATGGAAAATCCTATAACATCTATTGCATTATTGCACGCACATTATACACTGGATAAGAGATGTGAAAACCCGTAAGCATCTCTGACGCCGTGACACTCAGATTTTATTTGCGATATCGATTAAGTTACATAAGAATATTTTAGTCCCGACTCGAGTGTTTTGTCTTTTTCATTACGCTCGGGTCAGTCTTTAGTTTTTCAGCTTATTGAAGATTTATTCTAGAGGATGAAGGCAAAGATTTGATATATTATTACTATTAATATTCCTGCATCATGTTGTCTACTGCATTATTTATTTATCCCTAATTTATATATAACTCTGAAAATTATTGTATAGATTATAATCAAATGCATAGTATAAACAGCTTCATGAGCTGTTTATTTGATTATTCTATTTTAACGTTGCGCTACGAGATTCCGTGTTGTTTTCTTCTTCTTCTTTTTTCTTTTTTTTTTCTCAATTAACCCATAAAGATTCGTATTTCCGTTCAATATGAGTTGGATACGTGTGATTTATTGTCTACTCAAAGGGAACGAAGTTACGGGCATTTACATTTTGGATCCGGGATTTCATTGGGCTCTGCAAGGCCCAAAAGCTTACTTTTCCTTGTACAAGAGAATTCTATAAATACTCAGTGTACCATTGTATCAGATTCAATTCAATTCAATAAAATATTCATTTTCTGGCAATCAATAAACTGTTCTATCAAATATCATTGTATCAGTATATCATTGTAACAGATTTAAACAATTCTGTTTACAAATTCTATCACCATTCAAATCCTTTTTCATTTAATTTCAACAGAACTCTCCATTTTAGGACAAAGAATAATAGTCCAATTAGATGCCTCTTCTTTATGTTTTGACACTTATATCATAAACTTAATTCGAATTCCATCAAGATAAGTAATAAAAGACACCGTGAACACCCATTTGATTATGGCTAGTACTATTCTCTCCGGTTTTCCTATGTTTTCTTATTCATTTTTAAATGTTTCAAAATTGTTTATGTCTTCAAACCGTAATACGATCACGTTCAAGAGAAACAATCACGAATATAAAAGTTCCAATATAGTGATGTTCATGTAAAAACATCGTCCGATCCGAGCGAGATTCATATAATAATCTCGCTCAGACCGAGATTTTTCGGGGTGATTTAAGAAAAGAGAGTACATTTTCAAAATGAATTAGGTAAAAGAGAAAAAGTAAGGCGTGGCAGTTTTTTGTAGAAATAAGGAAAGTGAGGAAAAATAGAACCAGCCTTTGCTTAGTTAGCTGCTAATTATGTATTATCGTAATTCCTACGTATATTGCCATATGATAATCATTTTATGCTAATTGGTTAATTCTTATTCATGATTCATTTATGACATACACGTTACTTGTTGTATTTTGATGATGATAAAAGGAGACATGATCACAAACTGTGTAGAAGTCTTCTCTAAGATTCATAAATAGTATCCTTATACGAATTTTCAAAAAGAAAGAGGAAATGTACATGTTTCTTTTAACCATCGCACCTCTTTCTTCATAGTTTCTCTTCTCAATCGGACTTGTCATCAACACCCTGCACCATTATAAAATCCCCGCCATTCGAAATCACTTTTGGTTGATCTCTACTTCTCTGTTCTACTGCAATCAATTCACACACCCTCAAACCATAATTCCCCATTTCCATGCATTTAAATAAAAATCTATTTTAGATTTATTACTTTCCTATGTCCTTTAATACTTCATTTCGAAGATTTTGTGATTTATAGGATCAGTTGCTACTGCATTATTTTTCGATAATTCGCTTATTATATTGAATTATATTATAAGTTAGGATAGAAATATATTAGTTTGTTTAGTCATATTACCCTACCCATCTGTTTTTACTCAAGTTACAGTAGCATTTTCCAAAAACAACCGTAACAAAGTATTGAATATCGAAATAATACGATTGTTAGTCGTAACGTCAAAAATGTGTTACAAAATTGGTATTTAGTAATGTCAGAAAAGCGTTACGAAACTGTTACAATTATGTTGCAAATTGCAACGACAACACACCGTCACAGGTACGTCGCAAAATTATTAAAAGTAATACTTGTGCGGTTAACAAATAAGCAATAAAAAATGTACGAATTATATTTGTCCGAGTCCAGTGTAAACTATTTTCTTGAAACAGAATTGCTCCCGCAATGACGCTGAAGGGATGACAGACAACTGTTTCGCAAGATGAACGGACCAACATCTGTAATGCTGCACTGGCAATTGCAGAGCAACGACGAACTCAAGAGATTATTTTAAGAAAAAAATTTGGAGGAGAAAGGAAGGCAAAGAAAATTCAGTGTTTGTTTCTGATTTTTTTCTGCCTATATATAGGCACGAGGAGGTGCCTTTTCGGCAAAAGGCATCTGTTTGAACGGTTACGGCTGTTGGAAATGTTGCGACCCTTTACCAGACGGTGCGATCATTTGAATTTGAGCAGACAGAAATAAAAACTGTTTGGTTTGAGCAGCCACGCCAAGCCAACTGCAATGTGCTAAGTGCCTCTAATATGTCTCGAACGCTCATTCGCACATGCCACGGGTGCGGGCGTGGGTGCGGGCGCGCGCGCCTGCTGGGTGGTGCGTTGCACCATCTCTCATGACTTATCTCTCTCTTTGTTTATATAATTTGTCATAGTGTCCACATCTTAGTATATAAGCATAAATATTTTATTATATTCTAAGATGTGAGACTATTCAACTTCCAAGGCAATTAATGCCTTCACGTTCCCCAATACAACTCATTCATTTCTAACAATCCCCCACATGAATGAGTATTTGTTTAATTTTTTCTTAAAATTATGCGAACCATTTATCGTATTGGTTAAATTAGCACGTAAGCCTTGAAATTTCCTAGTGTTTATCATTTTGACTTACTGACGAATCAGTAGACTATGTTGTCTTTGAACTGTAAGCCTTTTTGTATAAATCCAAAATAGACAGCACATAATAAGTGTTTATTATCTTTCTTGGTTCTCTGTTTGTGTTCGTTTTTGCCATGAACACCCGCTAGGTCTTATGAGTGCTAAGAGAATTTGGTCTCACAATTCTTCTTGAAGGTGCGCCTTCGCATTCAGGTAGGTGATTCTGTAAAGGGTATTCGTAATTCCCTACTTGACCCTTCAGTATTATCAAGTACATACATCATTAAAAGTATCAAAACTTATCCTATTCTCCAGCAAGTAATGCACTGACTTATCATAGTAATGGTTTGAGTGTATACCAGTGCCATTAAGTTTATCTCAAACTTAGTTGTCCCTTTGAACCTAGATCTTGGGATCTTCAATAAAGTAGGCAGGGTTTCTATTTTAGAGAAACTTCTAGTTTATGGGCCTTAACCCTATTCCCATCGACAAGGTTTGAACTTTTTATCAAGGAAAGCCTTTTATTAGTGAATCTGCAATGTTATTTTTTGGCCTTACATAGTCTATAGTGATAACTCCATAAGAGAGAAGTTGTCTTATGGTTTTATGTCTACGACGAATATGCCTAGATTTACCGTTGTATGGTGTACTATCAGCTCTTCCAATAGATGATTGACTATCACGATGTATACATATTGGAGGCACGGGTTTGTTCCAATTCGGAATGTCTTCCAAAAACCTTCGAAGCCAGTCTGCTTCTTTTGCGGCTTTATCTAGTGCAATAAATTCTGATTCCATTGTTGACCTTACTATACAAGTCTGTTTGGATGATTTTCATGAAATTGCTCCATTTTCTAATGTGAACACATATCCACTTGTGAATTTTGTGTCATTTGAACCAGTTATCCAATTTGCACCACTGTATCCTTCTACTACTGAAGGATATTTAGTATAGTATAATCCATAGTTCTGTATATACTTTACATATCCTAGAACTCTAATTATCGCTTTCCAATGATTTTTACCAGAATTGCTGGTATACGTACTCAGCTAACTTACAGCATATGCGATTCTGGCCTAGTGTAGTTCATGATATACAAGACACTTCATAGTATAGGAGAGTATTCAAGCTGATGGATACCACCACCAGTGTTATTTACCCAATTTTGGCTCATATCTACTGGTGATTTTGCAATCGTTATATTATGTCGTTTGAACATTTCAAATTTTTTTGCAATAAAGTGATTGAGATAATGCATGTTCTTGTGATGTCTTCAAAATTTTGACACCCAAAATTATATCAGTTATTCCTAGGTCTTTCATGTCGAATGTAGTGGATAACATATTCTTTGTTGACTTTATTATGGCCTTATTATTACCTAGAATAAATAAATCATCATCATATAGACAAATAATGACATATCCAATATCTATATGTTTTATATAAACACATTCATCTGATTCGTTTATTTTGAATCCATTTGATATCATAGTTTCATAAAATTTCTCGTGCCATTATTTTGGATCTTGTTTGAGGCCATCAAATGATTTTACTAACTTGCACACCCTATTCTCATTTCATGGGCTCGAAAATCCTTCAGATTGCTTCATTTATATTTCTTCTTCTAGTTCACCATTTAAAAATGCAATCTTTACATCCATTTGATGTATTTCAAAATCAAGTATGGATGTGATTGCAGTAAGCATTCTAATTGATGTTATTCTAGTTACTGGTGAGCATGTGTCAAAATAGTCTATGTCTTCTTTTTGTCTGAATCCTTGGACTGCCAGACGAGCTTTATACTTGTCTATTGAACCACCAAGTTTAATCTCTTCCCAAAATTTCCATTTATTACCTAAGGTCCTGCATCCTCGAGGTAAATCAACTAATTTCCATGTATGGTTAGCCATAATTGATTCGATCTTAGAGTTAATGGCCTCCTTCCAGTAAGAGGCATCGGCGGAGGACATAGCTCATTTGTATGTTAATGGACCGTCTTCTATCTTAAATGTGTAGAAGTTTGGTCCAAAGGGTCTTGAGGTCCGTGACCTTTTGCTTCTTCTTAGTTCCTCTACTTGTTGATTAGTACTATTTTGTCCAAGATTATCAATATTTTTTTCAACATCCTCAAGAGAATTAGAGTTTTCAGTTTCTCTTGGTCTCTTTTGAGTATAATTTTCAGTATGCTGTTTTGAAGGATATACATGTTCGAAAAATCTAGCATTTCTCGACTCAATGATGATATTTACATGAATATCATCAACTTTAGATTTGTATACCAAAAATCGATAAGGTGCACTGTTTTTTTCATATCCAATGAATACACAATTGATGGTTTTTGGTCCAACTTTGACCTTCTTTGGTTTAGGTACCTCTACTTTTGCAAGACACCTCCACACTTTTAAGTATTTGTAGGGTGGTGGTCCATTTTTTCAAAGTTCGTGGGGAGATTTATATGTTTTCTTTCGTCGCATTTTATTTAAAATATGATTTCCAGAAAGAATAGCTTCTCCCCAGAAGTTATCTGGCAAGCCAGAACTAATTAGTAAGACATTCATCATTTCTTTAAGTGTTCTATTTTTCCATTGCTATACCGTTGGATTGAGGTGAATACGGGATTGTAGTTTAGTGTATAATACCATGCTCAGCATAGAATTCCTCAAAGGGAAATTCATATTCTCCTCCTCTATCACTTCTTAAAGCTTTTTTTTATTGTTAAGTTGATTTTCAACTTCTGCTTTATACTGCTTAAACATATCAAATGCCTCGTCCTTGCTTCTAAGGAGATACACATAACAGCACCTTGTACAAACATCAATGAAAGTGATGAAGTACCTTTTTCCTCCTTAGTTTAACACATTTTTAAGTCACATACATCTGTGTGTATTAAGTCTAGAGGTTCCGTTTCTCTTTCAACGTGATGAAATGAGGTTCTAGTCAATTTTGCTTCAGCACAAGTTTCACATTTATAACTTGTATCTATTGATAACTTGGGTATAAAGTCTAAGTAATCATTTTTCGTAACGTATCAAAATTAATATATCCTAATCTGGCATGCCATATATTAAAGGTTCAGCGATATAAACAGAAGAATAAGTTTTACTATCACAATTCTTTGGTACAACAACCATTACATTCATTTTAAACAAGCCATCACTCACATATCCTTTCCCAACATAAACTTTGTTCTTTGATAAAACAAAGTTATCGGATACAAAGACTAACTTGAAACCATTCTTGCATAGTAATGAACGAGAAACCAAATTCTTTCGAATGTCTCAGACGTGTAAGACGTCATTCAGCGTAAGTTCTTTTCCTAATGTCATCTTTAGCACAATTCTGCCTTTCCTTCAACCTTTGATGTGAAGGAATTTCCCATAAACAGTTGTTCTTCTTGTGTCACAGATATATAGTTCGAGAACATCCACTTATTGACGCAGATATGTCTTGTGGCACCAGTGTCCACAAACCACTCTTTGAAGTTGCCAATTAAGTTGCATTCAGAAATCACCGCAGACAAGTTCATTTCAAAAATGTCATCAGAGAGTTTCTCGCATTCGGTGATATTTGCTTGTTTTTTCTTTTTCTTTGGACCTCGGCACTCGCTGGCCTTATGCCATTTCTTTCCGTAATTGTGACAATTTCCTTTGAACTTTTTTGGTTTCTTTGCGTTTGGATTGTACTCCCGTTTCCGCTTGTTGTTTTTCTTAGCCTTGACTACATTTGCCTTTGCCACTATTGCATCGGTTGTTTTCTTTTCCGATTTCCTCTTGTCCTCTTCGATTTTAAGTCGAATAACAAGATCTTCCATAGTCATTTCCTTGCGCTTATGTTTTAGATAATTCTTGAAATCTTTCCATGACGGGGGTAGCTTTTCGATGATAGCAGCCACTTGAAATGATTCGCTCAAGGACATCTCTTCATCATGGATTTCGTGTATTATTACCTGCAACTCTTAGATTTGACTGATAATGGTCATTTACCATTTTGAAATCAAGGAACTTTCCAATAATGAACTTTTTCATTCCAGCGTCCTCCGTCTTATACTTTTTATCTAGGGAAGCCCGGAGTCGTTTCGGATTCTTCACTATGCAATCAACACTATACAGACTGTTATCCAGTCCATTTAATATGTATTTTTTGCATATAAAGTCCGAATTGTTTCATATGTTGAGTGCTTTAACTTTGATTACATCAGTATCTAGTTTGTCTACTTCCGGAGCATCCTGAGTGAGAAATTGCGTAAGTTTAAGAGTAGTCAAGTAAAACAACATTTTCCGTTGTCAGCGTTTGAAATCTACTCCAGCAAATCTTTCTGGCCTGTCACCATGTGAAAAAACGACATTGGTTGTTGGAACCGTTGTTTTGTTCTCAGTGGTGGCCACGGTCGGTTTGACTGCCGATGTATTACTGTTTTGAGCCATTGTCTGAAATACAACGACTCCCATAAGTGATATACAAAATACGAAAACTCTGTTACAAGATTGTTAGTCGTAAAGTCAAAAAGGTGTTACGAAACTGGTATTTAGTAACTTCAGAAAAGCGTTACTAAACCGTATACATAAGTTGTTAACAGTAACGTTACAAATCATCATGAACCTTTTACAATTATGTTACAAATTGCAACAGCAACAAATCGTCATAATTGTTAAAAGTAGTACTTTTGCGGTTGGCAAATAAGCAATAAAAAATGTACCGCTTACATTAGGCAGAAAAAATTCAGTGTTTGTTTCTGATTTTGTTTTACCTATATATATGGCACGGGGAGGTGGCTCTAATACGCCTCAAACGCGTATTCGTCAATGATGCGGATGCGAGTGCGCGTGTGTGTCGGGTGGTGCAACTTGTGTCTCTTTTTGTCTATATGAATTGTCATAGTGTTCGTATTTTAGCATATAAACACAAATATTTTGTTTTATTTTAAAAGTGGAACTATTCAACTTCAATTCAAATGCAATTGACGTCTTTGCATTTTTCAATACAACTCATTCATGTTTTAACGGTTAGTGCAAGTCTACAAGTTTCAATTCATTCGATTAGAAGGCTGCAGGTTCACCTTTTTTAAGCGGACCAAACAATGGTTACTGGTTAACAGGTATGAAGCACGAATGAAAATATGTATGGTCTTGAAATTTAGGATGCTACTCAAAGTACGAAGTTACTAGGAATTCTAAATATATGAATATATTATTTCACGCGATTGGAAAATCCATAATTACTAGTCATTGATTTGTAAAACTGAGTATGACATATGGCATACTCTACTGTCTACAGGTCACCCACCAGGCCACAAAAAAGTTAGACAACCAAGATTTCACTACTCAGTCTTCTCTCACAAAATTTTAAGATGAAGCCAAAAACGAATGCTATTGATATACTCACTGTTTTAGGACATGCAATATGCTCTTGTTCCACTTGAGAAACTTATACTGATTTTGGAATATCCACAAAAATATTAAACTGTTACTTACCATTTTGTAAATACTGTTACCGTACCGTTTTTACTGTTAAACTAAAATTATTTATCATTACCGATTGACGGTTGCCGATTGACTGATATACCGATAACCGATATACCGATAAACTGGTAAACGTTAACAGTGTAATGGTAAATTACCGTTTGTCTAGAAAAATAATAAGTTGATATACTTTTACACCGAATGATGCTTCATTATATATCTCATTAGGTCAGTTAATAAAAGACATAAAAAAGAAATGTATTTATTATCATTTGACTTATATTACTGAAATAAATAGAACTATTTTCTTGCTTCTAAATGTCCGTAATACAACGTCTTACATGAATATAAATGTATTATGAACGGACTGATAAATTACAATTAACATTGGTTTTGAAAAAATATTAACAACGTTTTACCATATAATACGTTAAATTTACTGTTAACATACCGATTATACTGGTATATCGATTTTATTTTAAAATGATAACCTATTAACTGGTAATGATATGATAATGAAAATTTTACCGCTGCCATAGCAGCCCTATTTGAACCGTTAAATGTGAAAAGAAGGTATTTGCGTTAGAATAGGCCAATGATCATTTTCAGTTTAAAGTTGAAGAATTAATAGACAATTCAGTGTTGTGTCAAGTAAATTTGCGAGTAAAAAGTGAAGCACGCATGAGAAAAGGAAAAAATAAACTAGTCTTCGAAAAAGAATTGGATTTTGATGAAGATCTAACATTGTTTTTAGGGTAGTTTTGACACAAATCCTTATTAAGTTTCAAAATTCATTCCTTCACTAAATTTCAGTGTAAATTAGGTCCCTGTTTTTTATTCACGGTTATTGCAGAGCATGATGCAACTTTTCATAAAAATTGATGACATTTCCGCAACTTTTTTGTACACTGTGAACATAATGTATGAAAGTTGCTGAAATATCAACACTTATTTATAAAAGTTGCTGACATTTCAGCAACATTTATGTACACTGTAGACACAGTTTATAAAAGTTACCGAAATATCAGCACTTATTTATAAAAGTTGTTGACATTTCAGCAATAATTTTTCTTTGTTTCTAGAAAATAGAGACCAGATTTACAATAAAACTTTGATAGGGAAAGTTGCTGAAATATTATTACTTATTTATAAAAGTTGCTGACATTTCAGCAATAATTTTTCTTCGTTTCCAAGAAACATGAACCCGTTTTACAATGAAATTTTGATAGGGACCCGCTTTACAATATGAAAGTATGATAGGCATGCCTCGCTAATTTCCACTTGTTTTTATAGCAAAAAATTATGAACAACAAGCAATTGAAGGGAAGATCGTAAATTTGACGATAATAATAATTCTTCTACATTAAAACCAGTTGAGTAACTAGGATTCAACATCTTAAACAAGCAAATATATGTTCGATGACCGTAAATAATCAGGTGAATTCACAAATTTCTTATGATGTTTTCCATTAGCAAGCGCAGAATTTGATGACAAATATAAAGCCGTAGCGAAAACACATAAAGACATTATAAAAATAAAAATGAACGTGGTAGAAATAGAAATAGGTATATGCTAAAAGTTGAGAAAATGATTTAAAAAACTAGAAAAAATACAAAAATCTAGGGATAATTTACATCACAAAAGTCTGTATTAAATGATGAAATCGAAGCGATCAAAGTTAAAGCACAAGAAAATTATGATTTATGGAGTTAAAGTTCCAAATTCTAAAGTAAAATTATTAAAACGAGTACATATGCACGTTCAGGTGAGACTGCATATTTAATGACAACGATGCATGCATTTTTAGTTATATTTGTGAAAGTAGATTTAATAGCAGCATTCACATACATGAACTCCACCTATAATGAAACCGTTATTTTTATTTTGTTCAGAATGCAATAACTTATCCATACTATCTCGGAATCAGGCGAGACTTCGAACGATGAACTTCCATCTAAATTACATACAATAAGGAACACTTTAATACTTCATCTAGTGGACGTATACCGTAGTTCTGTATGGTAACTAACAGTTATAATTAGAAAATAACAGACTATCACATTCTCATATTTGAACTACGTCTAATACAGAAGTTGTTATTTTTTTGGTTTAAAGTGCAATAATTTCTTCATATTAATTCAAAAAGACTTCGGTGATTAATTCCCATCTAAATTACGGATAATATGAAACACTCAAATACTTCATCTTAGGAACATATGCTGTAGTCTTTTTTGGTGATTGAAAGCTGTACTTAGAAAATAATATGTTATACCTTCATATTTGAATACTATTTCTATATGATATATGCTTATATGGAATAAAACTAAATGCATAAAATCAAGAATAATAAACGTAACAAAATATGTTAAACTATTTAACTAAAATAAATATGCTAGAAAAGAATGCAACAGTGCTAATTACATCGGTTACGACGTAAAGTGTCGAAACTATTATCCCAAACTTTTTTCATATAGGATGTTTGCATTTCTTTATAAAATAATAAAATAATAGACATCGATATAGGATGTTTGCATTTCATTTAGGATGTTTTCATATAGGTCTGATTGCTCATCAAAAGTCATGATAACTCCCTAATTAAATACATAACCCACCAATCCAATGTATCTTTATAAAATAATAATAGACATCGATGCATTTGACATGTTAACAAAGTAGAGAATGGATGTGAGCTAGCTATATTTTGATTATATATATTCCAAATCATGATAACTAGACTTATTGATCGACATGGATGTTTGCATTTCTTTAAGATTATTATTATTATGTTAGAGGCCGGCTTTGGCATCTACCTTCTTGCCGGCTATACGTAAGGTATATGTGACGCGTGTGATTGCAACATATATTTAATCAATTATACAGATTAAATTAAGCAGTTGAAATAAATAACGTGCTTTGTTGTTTACGTTACAAATTTGTCTACTGATAACTTGTACTGAACATGAGCAATTTAATTGCAGTAATCTTGTCTTGTCTATAAAAAGCAATCTCTCTCTTCTTTCCTCAGATGTTTCTTCCTCCAAAACTTCTCGTGAATTCAGCAATTTCGTCTCAACTGATTTTTCCTCCTCCATCGACTCATTGAAGCCACTGAAAAATAAAGTGTCTTTCAAAGGACGACGTTGATATAACTAGTAACAATAAATCAAAATAAGATTTTTAGTTTCAAACCAACGTGATGGTTGAGTGGTTAAGGTATTAAATACTTAAGGTGATCATGAGTTTGATTATGCAGAAATACATTTTTTATAAAAATTTCCGAATGGTCAATCAAAAAGCAAAAAAATAAATGTACCAAATTTCAGTAGCTATTAACTATGTCTTATTCGGGTGCAACAAAATATAAGTGACTAATAAAGCAATAAATGAACGTTCCAAAATTTCAGTGATTACGCCTAATTTAGGTGGAAGAATGAATATTCTAATGCAATAAATGAATATTCTAAAATTTATTAACTATGTCTAAATGGTGCGAACCCGTGCTACGGACAGAGGTTCACAGAAAATAATATAAAACATTCTAAACTCAAACACATGTTAATGTAATCATAAACCGCACAAACTATAACCAAATTTTATGAGCACAATATTATTATATAAGAAATGCCAACATCAACTATCAATATTCCTAACTTGATGAGAATTACAGACTAAGCATGCCTATTAATTTTGAAATGCAAGAGACATAGGTTCAAAATGATTTATCATACTTTTTTCATATAATTTTGAATATGTACGTATTCCAAATCATGTATAGAGACATTATTATAAAAATGAAATAGTCCGATTGTATTTTATAGGAATAATAGTCCAAGAATTATGTTACTACACTTTTCGACATCTTCCATTACTAGTTGACTTGGAAAAACTTATAGTAGTTTTGCAACATGATGCTTTCAAATATATCTAAGGTAAAATGATACGCAAAACATACGTAAAGTATAAACATTGTGTAGTTTGATTTTTTGAACAATCAATGTAACAACCCGTATATTTGTACCATCTAAATTGACGATATTCCAACTTGTCAACTTAAATAATACAAAACACGAATCATTAATGGAGTATATATGTATAAATGAGAATCATCACAGAATCACAGAATCACAGAAATAACATCGCAGAATAGTGCAGCGAAAAATACAACATAGTCATAAGAGTAGTTCATGAAGCTACCCATAAATACAACAATGTCTCAGATAAAATAAATAGAAAAACATAGATGTTCAATAGTCCAAATAGAAAGAGCAGTACTGATAAGATAAGGTAATGATAGTCTTCGGTCTTCAGCTCCAAGTAGAAAAAGCAACAACAATCCTCAGTCTGATCCGAGCATATGCACAAACAAACACTCGAATTAGGACATATATTCTCATACAGATAATATGGATCAAATTCAAATAACAATAACTCAAAGATGAATGAAATAACATCTTTAAGGATCCGTTAAACTATTTATACATAGTAATGTACGATACATAGATAATGTCTATCAGTAAAGTAAAATATCAAATTAGTGTTAAGGCGTTACCATTGTCCCCCTTAACACATTTCATATAGCATTATAGACTATACAGCACTGTAAACTCCACCGTAAACTAGTGGGATATCAGGGAGTACTCCATATGTATAATACAAAACAAAATCGTAGCGGTCGCGTATATGGTAATACAAGTATGACAAAGCACATGAGGCAATACCCACCGTTTGCTTGATCCAGACTGGTGAGAACACATCGCCGCAACGATCGCAACACTGCGAAACAACACTCCAAATTCAAGGGTGCGCACTAATCAATCACAAAGTAAATGAGTAGTTTACGAAGAAGTGTGTTCGCTCGAGGTAGCTAACCCCATTTGGCCCGGCACGGCTCCTGTTTTAGTCATTTCCAATTTGACACAAGTGTTAAGGCTATCCATTATCGTTCTCTTTCTTCAGTCATCGCGTACGTCATTCCAACCACTTCATTCTGGATCACACTCCGCGTATAGCTATTAAAGTGGTTTTCGGTTTAGACAGTGAGTATGTCCCTAACCGATTCCGGTTCCTTTAATAACTTCCGTAATTTTAACACCGATTGGTCGTTTAATATATTTTAAAACCGAATCAATTTCAATTTCAATTAGAGTTCGTAAATCAACTTTTGTTAGTCTTTCTACATCAATTTCCAAAATTTACGTTTCATAACTTCACAATTTCTTTTCAAATTTTCTATAATTCAATTTCAAAGTTTCAATTTAACACAACTCAAATATTCATTTAATTTTGTATATAAGTTCATTTCATAATCATTTAACTTAATTTAACGTTCAAATCGATTAAACTCAATTATCGATTTCATTCGATATTCATTAAATTAATTTACAATTAAAACAATTTCAATTAAATTTCCAATTCCTTACATTACTTTCTTAAGTTCAACTTATTATATCAAGCTTACAAATTTAATTTAAATTAAATTTGTCGAATCCAATTCTTTAAATTTCAAGTCTTTCATTTGTTTCGATAAATGCATTTTATTTCTTGTTAAAGAAATTCATTTCATTTATTTATTGCCTTAGTTACACTCTCAAACTCAATAAATAAGAAACTTAGTTTACTTATTCAAGAGGTTCCATTCACTTAATAAAGAATTCAATTTAAATCAATTATTAAATAATTCAATCTCATCAATTTATCAATCGTTTCAATTTCTTAAATTTTAATCATTTCAAAACTCATTCATTAATTATTCCGAACTTAATTATTAATAAATTTTTAAAACTTAATTATTAATAATTTCAAAACTAATTATTAACCATTTCAAAACTTAATTATTAATAATTCCAAAATTTAATTATTAATAATTTCAAAACTTAGTTATTTATAATTCCAAATTAATTAATAATAATTCCAAATTAATTATTACTAGTTTCAAAACTTAATTATTAATAATTTCAAATTTAATTATCAATTAATTCTAAATTTAATTATTGCATAATTAAATTTTAAACAATATTCTTTTGTCAATTACGACGTTCATATTTGTTTCAAATTTAAATATTCACATTTACATTCATTCGAATTTGAATTCCAAATTTTATTCAGAACCTTGTTATTAGTCAAATAAAACTTTATTTTATTTTAAATTAAAACATTGACCAATCGGTTTTAATTTAATTTTCTATCCTAAGTCAAAGTTATTTGGGTATTTATCATTTCAACCCGAATCCATTTCAATTCGCAGTCAAAGCATACAAAGGGAACTTGAAGTGTGATAGCCGAGATGATGTCAAAGTAAATAATCAAACAATAACATCCATTCATAACAATTTAACAATTTTATTAAATAATCCCGAAATAATCGTACTAATTTACATTTGTTATTTATGTAAATTAATATAATTATTTCTAGAATCTACACTATCATTTCATGTAGATTAAAGATTATTACATTACGGTTTTTCACTTGTCGTTTAGTTTCAATTTCAAGTTTACACTACAACAATTAATCCAATATACGTTCAATGGTACAAAGTGTAATTAATCAATTTCTATGTCAATTTAATTAACAATTAAAGGGTCGAGTTCAACTAATCAATATTCAACATATGAAGGGGTCAAGTTTATATATAATCCATTTTTAAATTGTTAACTGCCCTATATCGATTTCAACTTGCATATTATTTATCACTTAACAATAACAATTAACATCCAATTTAACAGCACATAGCAATTATTCATAAATCAAGCTTGTATAAGAACATAGTCGTGAAAATTAATTCACCTTCCGTGGATAAAGAAATGGACCCAAAGCAAGAATAAGCACGAATAGAGTCGGTAAAATGCGAACAACGGACACTGTAATATCGACAAAAGAAACGATATTAATACAATGAATGTCTGTATATAATTTATAAATTTATATAAATGCGCTTATCGACGACGGAGAAAAAGAATAAAAGCTGAAGATCGGTGCTACTGCAAAAAGGAACTCAGTCGGTTGCTTCTGCACACAACGAAAAAGAAAAGTCGGTTACTATTTGGCAAACAGAATAGATATCTGCGTAAATACTCTACTGTAATACCCAACACTATTTACGAATCTCAGTTTATTTTTTTTCCTTTTTTTATTTTTTTTTCTTTTGTTTTTTTTTCCGCACATGCACGAGAACTCCCTGTGCACACATCACTCGCAACACTATTTTCCTCTTTGCTTCATATATTTCACGCACCACTTTCATGCATACAGTCCCACTTCAATTTTTTTTTTCTATGCATAACAGTTTCAACTTCCTTCTTTCTCCCATTCCCCCTCTCCTTCCACCGCTCCTTCCACTGCATGCCCACATTCCATAACAATGCAACTTCATCTACCTCTACTTCAGCAAACTATACACCATCACGCAACATATTTTTTTTCTCAAAAACAAAACCCACGCACACTCACAACACCCACGCACGCATGCCACACACTCACGCACACGGCAAGAAAAAAGGAAGCACTGGGTTCGGCCTTGCCCTCTTGATATTTTTTTTCCTCTAAAAGAATGCTGAGACCTTCTTTGCTTTCCCCCTTCAGCTACTTTCCTTTAAAAGAATGCGGGACCTCCAATAGGATAGATGCACATAAGGAAATAGATGCAAGAGTGGGTTCCAAGCCAAGTTTATCACATAAATCAATAGATATGAAGCTATGTGTAGCTCCGGTGTCAAATAGAACTCTAACAGGCAAGGTATGCAACATAAAAGTACTTTGCAAAGTACCTTGATTATCTGGAACTTCCGGGGAAGGTGTGGAAAGAGCAAAGAATCCTGATGGTGTACCTCTCTTCTGTGTTGGGCAGTCTTTCTTGAAGTGTCCAGGTTGTAAGGAGATATGACACACATCCCTCCTAGTCATCTGTGCCGGTGGCGGAACAGCTGCGCTTTTTGGAGATGAACAGCTACTGGCGTAATGACCTTTTTGGTTGCAGTTGGAGCAAGTAATAGATGATATGTCAATGGGCTTCTTCTGGGAGTATCCAAGCCCTGTTTTCTACTGCCAATTCTTCTTCTGTTGTGCAAAGTTTGGCTTTCTCTTCCCCGACTTACTAGTTGATGTCTGAGTAACTGGAGCTTTGGAGGTTGATGTTTCCTTTGGCTTTCCCTCGTATCGAAGAGAAAAGTCCATCAACTCAGTGAAGGTTCCATGGACATGAGCGGTGAGGAGCTCGTAATACTCAGGGCGTGCGCCATGTATGAACTTCTCATTCTTAAGCAGAGGTGTGTCGATCTAACCGGGTCCGAACTTAGATAGTTCGTTGAACTTCCGTTCATACTCAGTGAAGGTCATGTTGCCTTGCTTGAGATCCATAAAAGACCGATAGAGTCGGGCCTTCCCAGCAGCTGGCATCCACTGAGCCATAAAGGAATCCCTAGTTACAAGTGATAAGAAGACGAGTCAAAATTTGACGAGATAAAAGGAATTTTATTTAGATGAAATTTAGATAGATTACTACCTAAACTGGGCCCAAGTGATGGTTTCCTCATCAGTACGAGAAGTGACTGACTCCCATCAATCCTGTGCAGCATCCTGAAGCTGCCAAACGGCCAACTTACGCTTCTGAGCGTCTGTGATCTCCAAGCCAGTAAAGATCCTCTCCAAACTCTTTAGCCATTGCTGTGCTTCGATGATACTCTCGGAGCCGGTGAATTTGACTTTGCCAAGCTGAGTGTACTCCTTGCTAAGAGTGGAGAATCTGACTGCAGGAGCTGGGGCATATGGTTCGGGAGCGTTTCCCCTACCCCTGCCTCTAACATTTCTTCTGTAGCCATCCTGGAATACCAAAAGTGATTTTAGAATCAAAGATAGAAATTTATGGAACTTAAAGAAATTCAAATCGAATGAATTCAATAAGAAGAATGGAATCAAAGGATATGGATTCTGAAATGATTCTTCTCATTCTAAGGTATGTTTACCCTATCTCTAATGAGTTTTAAACTCCATAGGCTAAGGTTTTCGGGAACCAAAGCTCTGATACCAACTGTAACAACCCGTATATTTGTACCATCTAAATTGACGATATTCCAACTTGTCAACTTAAATAATACAAAACACGAATCATTAATGGAGTATATATGTATAATTGAGAATCACCATAGAATCACAGAAATATAACATCACAGAATAGTGCAGCCGAAAATACAACATAGTCATAAGAGTAGTTCATGAAGCTACCCATAAATACAACAATGTCTCAGATAAAATAAAATAGAAAAACATATATGTTCAATAGTCCAAATAGAAAGAGCAGTACTGATAAGATAAGATAATGATAGTCTTCGGTCTTCAGCTCCAAGTAGAAACAGCAATAGCAACCCTCAGTCTGATCCGAGCATATGCACAAACAAACACTCGAATCAGGACATATATTCTTATACATATAATATGGTTCAAATTAAAATAACAATAACTCAAAGATGAATGGAATAACATCTTTAAGGATCTGTTAAACTATTTATACATAGTAATGTTCGATACATAGATAATGTCTATTAGTAAAGTAAAATATCAAATTAGTTTTAAGGCATTACCATTGTC
This sequence comes from Allium cepa, assembly GCA_030765085.1. Lineage (NCBI taxonomy): Eukaryota > Viridiplantae > Streptophyta > Magnoliopsida > Asparagales > Amaryllidaceae > Allium > Allium cepa. The sequence continues at coordinate 872,493,529 of CM060929.1, read as the reverse complement.
CCCCTTAACACATTTCATATAGCATTATAGACTATACAGCACTGTAAACTCCACCGTAAACTAGTGGGATATCAGGGAGTACTCCATAGGTATAATACGAAACAAAATCGCAGTGGTCGCGTATATGGGAATACAAGTATGACAAGGCACATGAGGCAATACCCAAGATAGTGTAACTACCATTTGTGTGATCCGGACTGGTGAGAACGCATCGCCGCAACGATCGCAGCACCGTGAAACAACACTCCAAATTCAAGGGTGCACACTAATCAATCACAAAGTAAATGAGTAGTTTACGAAGAAGTGTGTTCGCTCGAGGTAGCTAACCCCATTTGGCCCGGCACGGCTCCTGTTTTAGTCATTTCCAATTTGACACAAGTGTCAAGGCTATCCATTATCGTTCTCTTTCTTCAGTCATCGCGTACATAATTCTAATCACTTCATTCTAGATCACACTCCGCGTATAGTTATTAAAGTGGTTTTCGGTTTAGACAGTGAGTATGTCCCTAACCAATTCCGGTTCCTTTAATAACTTCCGTAATTTTAACACCGATTGGTCGTTTAATATATTTTAAAACCGAATCAATTTCAATTTCAATTAGAGTTCGTAAATCAACATTTCGTTAGTCTTTCTAAATCAATTTCAAAAATTTACGTTTCATAACTTCACAATTTCATTTCAAATTTTCTATAATTCAATTTCAAAGTTTCAATTTAACACAATTCAAATATTCATTTAATTTCGTATATAAGTTCATTCCATAATCATTTAACTTAATTTAACATTCAAATCGATTAAATCAATTATCGATTTCATTCGATATTCATTAAATTAATTTACCATTAAAACAATTTCAATTAAATTTCCAATTCCTTACATTACTTTCTTAAGTTCAACTTATTATATCAAGCTTACAAATTTAATTTAAATTAAATTTGTCGAATCCAATTCTTTAAATTTCAAGTCTTTCATTTGTTTCGATAAACACATCTTATTTCTTGTTAAAGAAATTCATTTTATTTACTTATTGCCTTAGTTACACTTTCAAACTCAATAAATAAGAAACTTAGTTTACTTATTCAAGAGGTTCCATTCACTTAATAAAGAATTCAATTTAAATCAATTATTAAATAATTCAATCTCATCAATTTATCAATCGTTTCAATTTCTTAAATTTTAATCATTTCAAAACTCATTCATTAATTATTTCGAACTTAATTATTAATAAATTTTTAAAACTTAATTATTAATAATTTCAAAACTAATTATTAACCATTTCAAAACTTAATTATTAATAATTCCAAAACTTAATTATAAATAATTTCAAAACTTAGTTATTTATAATTCCAAATTAATTAATAATAATTCCAAATTAATTATTACTAGTTTCAAAACTTAATTATTAATAATTTCAAATTTAATTATCAATTAATTCTAAATTTAATTATTGCATAATTAAATTTTAAACAATATTCTTTTGTCAATTACGACGTTCATATTTGTTTCAAATTTAAATATTCACATTTACATTCATTCGAATTTGAATTCCAAATTTATTCAAAACCTTGTTATTAATCAAATAAAACTTTATTTTATTTTAAATTAAAACACTGACCCATCGGTTTTAATTTAATTTTCTATCCTAAGTCAAATTTATTTGGGTATTTATCATTTCAACCCGAATCCATTTCAATTCACAATCAAAGCATACAAAGGGAACTTGCAGTGTGATAGCTGGGATGGTGTCAAAGTAAATAAACAAACAATAACATCCATTCATAACAATTTAACAATTTTATTAAATAATCCTGAAATAATCGTATTAATTTACATTTGTTATTTATGTAAATTAATATAATAGTTTCTTGAATCTACACTATCATTTCATGTAGATTAAAGATTATTACATTACGGTTTTTCACTTGTCGTTTAGTTTCAATTTCAAGTTTACACTACAACAATCAATCCAATATACGTTCAATGGTACAAAGTGTAATTAATCAATTTCTATGTCAATTTAATTAACAATTAAAGGGTCGAGTTCAACTAATCAATATTCAACATATGAAGTGGTCATGTTTATATATAATCCCTTACTAAATTGTTAACTGCCCTATATCGATTTCAACTTGCATATTATTTATCACTTAACAATAACAATTAACGTCCAATTTAACATCACATAGTAATCATTCGTAAATCAAGCTTGTATAAGAACATAGTCGTAAAAATTAATTCACCTTCCGTGGATAAAGAAATGGACCCAAAGCAAGAATAAGCACGAAAAGAGTCGGTAAAATGCGAACAACGGACACTGTAATATCGACAAAAGAAACGATATTAGTACAATGAACGTTTGTATATAATTTATAAATTTATACAAATGCGCTTACCGACGATGGAGAAAAAGAACAAAAGCTGAAGATCGGTGCTGCTGCAAAAAGGAACTCAATCGGTTGCTTCTGCACACAACGAAAATGAAAAGTCGGTTACTATTTTGGCAACAGAATAGATATCTGCGTAAATACTCTACTGAAATACCCAACAATATTTACGAATCTCAGTTTATTTTTTTTTCTTTTCTTTCCGCACATGCACGAGAACTCCCTGTGCACACATCACTCGCAACACTATTTTTCTCTTTGCTTCACATATTTCACGCACCACTTTCATGTATACAGTCCCACTTCAAATTTTTTTTTCTATGCATAACAGTTTCAACTTCCTTCTTTCTCCCATTCCCCCTCTCCTTCCACTCCTCCTTCCAATGCATGCCCACATTCCATAACAATGCAACTTCATCTACCTCTACTTCAGCAAACTATACACCATCACGCAACATATTTTTTTCTCAAAAACAAAACCCACGCACACTCACAACACCCACGCACACATGCCACACACTCACGCACACGGCAAGAAAAAAGGAAGCACTGGGTTCGGCCTTGCCCTCTTGATAATTTTTTTTCCTCTAAAAGAATGCCGAGACCTTCTTTGCTTTCCCCCTTCAGCTACTCCCTCACTCACGCAACACTACACACTTTTTTTTTTAATACTGAAACGCACGCACACAATGGAAATAAAAAAACAACATGGCCGAAGCATGGAACTGTTACATCACGCACACGACAAACACACACAATACCATTCACACACACCTACAATACATGCACACGGCCAATTGTAACCCATGCACGCACACATTACTGTGCATACGTTGTGCACAACTGTGCTCTCTTAGCATGCGTATGCGTATGCTAGGAAGGTGGTGGCGTTTCAGGTGAAGGGTGGGTATAGGTTGTAGCTGCGATGAAGGGGTAGGCGAAGGCAGAGAGGTATGCAGTGGCTCGGGGCGGACGGCGCAGGTGGAAGGCGTGGGTTGGCTAAGGCGCATGGTGGTTCGAGTTTGGATCTGGAGTGGGTTTGGCAATAGGGAGGAGGAGTGAACGGCGGATTGGCAATCAGGAGGTCGAGTTCTACTGGAGGAAAGTAGGATGGAGTTCGGTCTTGTTTATTTTCAGAGAAAGCATGAGAAGGAAATAAGGAAAGAAAGAAGAGAAAGAAGGAGGGCAGAAATGTTGAATATGCGCTTATATGATTTTTGTTTGATGATAATAAACATATATACATTCGTTTAAATGTATTTGATAATATACTATTTTATTTTTCACAGATTAAATAAATATTTGCTGAATAAAATAAATAACACGGAATTTGAATTCAAACGAATATTTTATTCAAACAAATATTTATTACATCTTTGAATAGTACAATTTCAAGCTCTCACTATTCACTATACAACTTTGATACAAATTCAATTACATCACTATTTTACATCAGCACCTCACTACATATCACTCACACTCGTATTTATCTTCAACTGCATTCCAGTTTGAATCCAGCATCTGAGCAATCTGCAAAAATATTCACTAACGCAGTAAAATTGAAAAAGAAATATTTTTGCAATATAAAATGAAATATGATTTTTGAAAATACGATTTGCCTCAGTTATTTGGGTTGTTCGTCATAATTTAAATTTGAATTCATCATAGACGAACAACTTGTGACATACACAGTGTATTACTATATATGTCACAAGGCCGTGCACGCCGATATATACACTTGATTGATTTACAGGGACAGGCGAGCACAGGTCAAACCCAAATGAAAAACCGGGTTCAACTCACGTGCAATAACATTGAAAATCACGACACGAGCACAAGGTCAAACCCGAGTTTTGAAACTGGATTCAACTCAAGTAAAAAAAATCAACATGATGTGAACCAAGTTCAGAAGCAACAATGAAACTAACTCAAACCACAAAACTGCACAGCACAAGTGAATGGCAAAAACATCAAAATTCAGTAGCAACCAAACATGACATGAATGAAACGAAGACCAACAGCAAAATGGAATGCAACAATCATGGCAGTTCACATGTCGAAAACAGTTGCAACATGGATATCACAAAACAAAACTCACTGGAATGAACAATGCACAACTAGTCCAAACTCAAGTGCAATAGAGAAGCTATGGTACTATGTAAGTACAAGCTGCAGCATACCAGACTCAAAGATACAACAAACCACAGATGCAACTTAAGTTAAAAACTATGCATGTGAAGTATACTAAGAGAGAAGCCAAAGCAAATGAACCAACTGCAAGTGCAAATGACCAGAACACAATGCCACAATGCAAGTAAATCATGCAAGATATCCAAGACTCAAGAATGCATCACCATGACACAGTTCCAAACTATATAGAGCTGTGACAATCAAGAACTCAACGAAACAGACAAATGCATGCAACAGCAGTGAAAGTGATCAACACAGCAACTAGTAGAGTACGCATGAAACAGTGGTATGAACAAGTGAACCCAGACTGAAGTATGGATGGTGCAAAGTGCAATGATACACCAGAATATCAAGTTCAGTGAAACTCAAGCAAGTGCAAGACTAAACCAGCGTGAATGCAACATAGCTAAGATGTCTCAAATAAACAAAACACCAAATAGACCATGGAACAGCAAAGTGATCGAACAAACAAGATCAGGGCAGTGGACAGTACAATACAGCTACAATGACAAGACCAACCAGACCCAAGTGAAACTGACTCAAAGCACAAAAGTGCATAGCAACCATCAAGTACACAATGACAAAGCAACTGAAGACAACAAGCTACATGATGAACAAGTGCAAACTGAACTCGAATGAATGCAAGTTCATATGTGCAGCAACCCAACAACAAAGACAACAACCAGTTCAATGAACAAAGATGAAGACAACTCAAGTTCAGTGCCACAGCAATCATGACAACAGCAATAATATACACAAGTGTAGATGAACAGATATGGGCCAAAATCAATATAACCAAGGCCAAGCACAGTGGACTCATGTCGAAACAGCAAGTCAGTGGCAAGACACAAACTGCAGTGGACAGACCAGAGAAATGCTCAACACAGATGGCCAGAGAGGAAGCTCATCAGGATGAACACAAACATTGCAGAGATGACCGTAGTATAATACTAATCAAGCCAAAGTCAACAGTAAAATGATCGAAGTCAGACATCACAAATATTCAAAGCCGTGGTTGTCAAATTCAAAACCGAGAAAATTCGAACCAAGTCAAGAAACCCAAGCCATGACTATCAAGTAATATAAAAGCGAATATATACAAATTTGAAAAGGTTAGATATCATCATGTTCATCAATACAAAATCGTACAGCCAAGAAGAATTCAAGCATAATTATCATACGAAGTCAAACAAATTTATACGAACGCAAATATAGGAATTCGACCTATATAAAAGCCCAATCATCATCGGCAATCAGATTATCGAGTTCAAGTACGAAAGATTAGAAGAAGCAAAAAAAGTACAAATTACATACCGAAGCAATCGAACTCGATCAAGGAGGAGAAGCCGCAAACAATTGAAGCAAATCAGAGAAACAGTGATTGCAATCAACCAACTAATCAGTCGACTTCTCCAATAACCCTAAATTGGATCGCACGAACGAAAGCCCTAATTCGCAAAGAGGAACGAAAGAGGATCGGCCATATTTTCACAAAGCAAAGAAAAAGGAACGGGTCGAAGAAGTGAATAAGGGGCCGGCCTTTGTTTTATTAATTTGGGCTTAGTTTTTATTAATTAGGGTGTTTTATTTCAAATTGCTTTTAATTTGTATTTTCTTTTTAAACCGTTTATTTTTCTAGTCGTGTGACTAGGGGACAAGCTACGTGGCGTAGCTTGAGAATTCGCAACTCGGTAGTTGAGTTGTGGCAGGGTTTTAAGCGTAGAGTTAGATTAGTCAATAGCGGGTATAGCGAGTTTACGTGTGTAAGCGAGGGACTATCTAATTTCTAGTAGAAACCTTGGGGGCAGCACGTAGGTAGGGTTTTGCCGAAGCTGGGTAAATTCTGTGTTGTTCTGTTTTATTCTGTTATTTATATTCTGCGATATCTGTGCTGCTATTCTGTGATCTGAATTGAAATTAATTGATAAGCTTCCGCGATTAATTTTTATAATTTACACTATCACCCTATTCACCCCCCCTCTAGGGTGAAATCGATCCTACAAGTGGTATCGGAGCTTGGAACAAAAGCCGTTTTTGTTTTTAAAAATTTGATTTTACAAAAATCAATTTTTGAAATTCGTGTTTCAAAAAAAAAAATCGGTTTTTGTTTTAAAAATTTGAATTTTTAAAATGGCTTCTTTTAATACTGCTTTTGCTGAGGGTCAATCCATAGTTAGACCACCAATGTTCAATGGTGAATATGCTTACTGGAAAAATAGAATGCAAATTTTTTCTGAAAACCATTGACGCTTGGAATATTGTTGAGACAGGTTATAGAATACCAACTATAACTGTAGATAATCAGGAAATAGAGAAACCAAAAGATCAATGGACAGAACTAGAAAATAGATTACAAAATGCTAATGCTAGAGCTATGAATTCTATTATCTGTTCATTAGATCAATTTGAATTTAATCGTGTCTCACATTGTCTAACTGCACAGGAAATATGGCACACACTAGAAGTGACTCACGAAGGAACATCTCAAGTCAAAGAATCTCGCCTTGCCATGCTAAGCAGCGAATACGAGAACTTCACAATGGCGAAGGAAGAAAATGTCAAAGAGATGCATGGACGACTTTCCAATATTGTTTACAAATCAAAAGCTCTTGGAAAATCATACCCAGAGTTGGAGATAGTCCGAAAAATCCTTAGAATCCTTCCACGAAAATTTGAAGCAAAAGTGACTGCCATTCAAGAATCAAAAGATTTGAAACAAATGAAAGTCGAAGAACTCATCGGAAATCTCACCACTTATGAGCTAGAAATGAAATTCAGGGAAGAGCGTGAAGGATGAGATAATAGAAAGAAATCAATAGCGCTCAAAGGAACAACCGAAAGTGATGATGATAACGATGAAGATGATGGAGCAGCAGAATTGGCACTACTAATAAAGAAATTCAAAAAGTGGAATTACAAATATGGAAATTCAGCTCGAATTCAAAAAGCGAAAAGCAGAATAGCCAAAGCACTAGACCACTCTGAAGAACAGAAGATCATCTGTCACAAGTACAACCAACCCAGACACATCAAGCCCAATTGTCCTCAAAATCGACGCGACTTTGAAAAGAATCAGAAAAAGAAAAGTTTTGCAGCCACATGGAACACAAGTGATGAAGATAATCAAAATTCTAGCAATGAGAGTGAGAAAGCAGATATGTGCCTTCAAGGGAATATAACTGATAGCGACGATGACGAGCCAAGCAAGGTATCAAAACTTACTCACTCTGAATTGCTTATATATTTTCATGAAATAAATGGCTGTTATGAACGACTTAGGGAAAAATACGCCAAACTTGAATCTCAAAAGAATACTTTGATAGAATGCAATAAACAACTTGATCAACTAGTTAAAACCTATCAAAGTAGGATCCCTAAGTGTGATAAGTGTCCAACATTCGAAGAAGAAATTAAAAAATCAGAAATCAATATAAAATCACTTGAAAATGAAATTCTGATTTTAAAAGAGAATGAAAACACTAGGAGAGAGAATTCTATTAAAAAGTGCACACAGTTGTTAAACGAAAATGAATCTCTCAAAACACAAGTCCAAGAATTGTCAACGACTTTAGATAAATTTTCAAAAAGTGAAAAATCGTTGAATATGCTATTAGGAAAGCAAACTGTTAATTCGGTTAGACAAGGACTTGGATATAACAGTTCGAAAATTGTTGAAAGCAATATTAGTCAAATTAATTCCATGTGCACGATTTGTAGAAAATATGGACACAGTCACAATAATTGTTGGTATAGACCCAAACATGTGAAAACTATACCGATTTGGGTTCCAAAAGGCACAAATATAAAATCTCTCAAAGTTAAACAAATTTGGGTGCCGAAGGGAACAATTATAAACAGTTTTGGGTCTACACAAAATTATTTTTCAAAATTTTCTGCCACTAACAACCATGGACCTATAAAAACAAATAGGTCACACAAATCTTTTCCCGTGTAGGTGTGGTGGCAGGCTAAGGAACAACAATAGTGTTTTCTGGTTTTTGGCTGTTCCAGAAACACAACGGGCGACAAAACAAAGTTCCTTAGCCTAGTATAAAGGTGACAGAATCACAATGGACAACGACGAAAAATATCGTAAAGGTAAAACAGGTAATGGTATGTTTTAAACGATATATTAAATGTGATAATCTGCACCATATTCTGAATTAAAATCAGCCAATAATGAGATGATGAAAAGATGGTGATTTTGACTTTGACTTATTCAGCATAGGTGGCCAATTATATTTTATATGCCAAAAACACTACAAATTCTTGAAATACTTCATACAGATTAAATTGGAAAAACGATGGTGTTTTGGTAATAGGAAATTCATTGATTGTTGATAATCCATTTGGCTAACTCTTTATTCACGGTTTTCTGATTATTAACACGACTTCATTTCAAATTCAAAAGAAGGTCATTTAATTTGTTGTTAAAATTGAATTTGAAAGTTTTGGTGCACACTTCATGTTTTGGTCTATAAAATTCAATTGATGATAATTTTTGAGTGAAAGAGAAATTCAGATGCAGATTACACTGGTAATCTAGTTGATAGAAAAATTACTAGTTAAACGTGATTTTTTTGTTGAGACATTTAGTAACTGCATCGTTTTTCAAAGAAAATATCTGCATATTCTTCATTTCAAATAATTTTCAAATAGTAGAAAATTCTCTTTTAAAACCCCTGGAGAAAATCATGTTTGACCATAGTTTCAGGTTAGTCATTTTTGAAAAATTAATTTCATAATTATTTTTGAATTTGATTTTAAATGACCATTTTGACTAATCTGACTCCCTAATGTTTATCGAAAAGAAAAATAGTGATTGAAAAAGTGATGAGTGTTAATATTGATCAAATATTATGACTTGAGACGGTATAATTAATAAATTTCTTTAGAAATTTAAACAAGAGTTATAAATTTTTTTGTTGGTAAAAATTCCATGACCACCTCTATATCTATCATATTTCTAACAGCCATCACTCATCAAAATTCTATATAGTTTGTCGATATGTGATACTTTAAACAGGAATCGTTTGTTTTTCATTTTCACTTTTTAAAAAAAATATATATTTAATTAATAATAATAATAAATAAATACCAAAGTATTCACTCTCATTTAAAAGTCCTCACGGTTATGCATGGGTGAATTACTTGGAATTTGTTATGTGCTTCCATGCTCATTTAAAAGTCATCACGGTTATGCATGTATGGAACGCATATCAAAAGTTGATTTTTAAAATAAACAAGTTGATTCTAATCCCATTTAAAAGTCCTCACGGTTATACGTGGTTAGAAGATACGTGAATTCATATTTTTAAAAATAAAATTGGAATACTACTAATCTCATTTAAAAGTCCTAACGGTTATGCATGGTTAGTAGATATTCAAATTCCTGATATAAATATACCACAAATAGACACAACTGTATGGTTTTATATGATGACATCATTTCCATCATTCTAAAAGTGGAATATGCGCCTAACAAAATATTTATAATTTTTGTTTGATTTTTTTATTGAAATTTAATATTTATATTCAATTGAGTTTTAATGTTGAATTAATATCGATAACTTTATCTCTATTTTCTCTAACACTATTATTCTTTTGCTGATAACAAAACGGGGAGAGAAAAGTTAAGATTTTGTCTAATAAAATCAAGCAAAGGTCAAATAATTTTCCATTTGCATATAGACTCATTTGCATATTTTATTTGTATGCATATACGTAGGGGGAGTTTTGTGTAGAGGAAGCATTTAAATAGGGGGAGCAATTAAAGCATATCAATGATCAAATACATTTAACATATTAAAAATCTTAAATATATGTTTGTTATCATCAAAAGGGGGAGATTGTTGAATATGCGCTTATATGATTTTTGTTTGATGATAATAAACATATATACATTCGTTCAAATGTATTTAATAATATACTATTTTATTTTTCACAGATTAAATAAATATTTGTTGAATAAAATAAATAACACGGAATTTGAATTCAAACGAATATTTTATTCAAACAAATATTTATTACATCTTTGAATAGTACAATTTCAAGTTCTCACTATTCACTATACAACTTTGATACAAATTCAATTACATCACTATTTTACATCAGCACCTCACTACATATCACTCACACTCGTATTTATCTTCAACTGCATTCCAGTTTGAATCCAGCATCTGAGCAATCTGCAAAAATATTCACTAACGCAGTAAAATTGAAAAAGAAATATTTTTGCAATATAAAATGAAATATGATTTTTGAAAATACGATTTGCCTCAGTTATTTGGGTTGTTCGTCATAATTTAAATTTGAATTCATCATAGACGAACAACTTGTGACATACATAGTGTATTACTGTATATGTCACAAGGCCGTGCATGCCGATATATACACTTGATTGATTTACAGGGACAGGCGAGCACAGGTCAAACCCAAATGAAAAACCGGGTTCAACTCACGTGCAATAACATTGAAAATCACGACACGAGCACAAGGTCAAACCCGAGTTTTGAAATTGGATTCAACTCAAGTAATAAAAATCAACATGATGTGAACCAAGTTCAGAAGCAACAATGAAACTAACTCAAAGCACAAAACTGCACAGCACAAGTGAATGGCAAAAACATCAAAATTCAGTAGCAACCAAACATGACATGAATGAAACGAAGACCAACAACAAAATGGACTGCAACAATCATGGCAGTTCACATGTCGAAAACAGTTGCAACATGGATATCACAAAACAAAACTCACTGGAATGAACAATGCACAGCTAGTCCAAACTCAAGTGCAATAGAGAAGCTATGGTACTATGCAAGTACAAGCTGCAGCATACCAGACTCAAAGATACAACAAACCACAGATGCAACTTAAGTTAAAAACTGTGCATGTGAAGTATACTAAGAGAGAAGCCAAAGCAAATGAACCAACTGCAAGTGCAAATGACCAGAACACAATGCCACAATGCAAGCAAATCATGCAAGATATCCAAGACTCAAGAATGCATCACCATGACACAGTTCCAAACTATATAGAGCTGTGACAATCAAGAACTCAACGAACCAGACAAATGCATGCAACAGCAGTGAAAGTGATAAACACAGCAACTAGTAGAGCACGCATGAAACAGTGGTATGAACAAGTGAACCCAGACTGAAGTATGGATGGTGCAAAGTGCAATGATACACCAGAATATCAAGTTCAGTGAAACTCAAGCAAGTGTAAGACTAAACCAGCGTGAATGCAACATAGCTAAGATGTCTCAAATAAACAAAACACCAAATAGACCATGGAACGGCAAAGTGATCGAACAAACAAGATCAGGGCAGTGGACAGTACAATACAGCTACAATGGCCAGACCAACCAGACCCAAGTGAAACTGACTCAAAGCACAAAAGTGCATAGCAACCATCAAGTACACAATGACAAAGCAACTGAAGACAACAAGCTACATGATGAACAACTGCAAACTGAACTCGAATGAATGCAAGTTCATATGTGCAGCAACCCAACAACAAAGACAACAGCCAGTTCAATGAACAAAGATGAAGACAACTCAAGTTCAGTGCCACAGCAATCATGACAACAGCAATAATATACACAAGTGCAGATGAACAGATATGGGCCAAAATCAATATAACCAAGGCCAAGCACAGTGGACTCATGTCGAAACAGCAAGTCAGTGGCAAGACACAAACTGCAGTGGACAGACCAGAGAAATGCTCAACACAGATGGCCAGAGAGGAAGCTCATCAGGATGAACACAAACATTGCAGAGATGACCGTAGTATAATACTAATCAAGCCAAAGTCAACAGTAAAATGATCGAAGTCAGACATCACAAATATTCAAAGCCGTGGTTGTCAAATTCAAAACCGAGAAAATTCGAACCAAGTCAAGAAACCCAAGCCGTGACTATCAAGTAATATAAAAGCGAATATATACAAATTTGAAAAGGTCAGATATCATCATGTTCATCAATACAAAATCGTACAGCCAAGAAGAATTCAAGCATAATTATCAGACGAAGTCAAACAAATTTATACGAACGCAAATATAGGAATTCGACCTATATAAAAGCCCAATCATCATCGGCAATCAGATTATCGAGTTCAAGTACGAAAGATTAGAAGAAGCAAAAAAAGTACAAATTACATACCAAAGCAATCGAACTCGATCAAGGAGGAGAAGCCGCAAACAATTGAAGCAAATCAGAGAAACAGTGATTGCAATCAACCAACTAATCAGTCGATTTCTCCAATAACCCTAAATTGGATCGCACGAACGAAAGCCCTAATTCGCAAAGAGGAACGAAAGAGGATCGGCCATATTTTCACAAAGCAAAGAAAAAGGAATGGGTTGAAGAAGTGAATAAGGGGCCGGCCTTTGTTTTATTAATTTGGGCTTAGTTTTTATTAATTAGGGTTTTTTATTTCAAATTGCTTTTAATTTGTATTTTCTTTTTAAACCATTTTATTTTTCTAGTCGTGTGACTAGAGGACAAGCTACGTGGCGTAGCTTGAGAATTCGCAACTCGGTAGTTGAGTTGTGGCAGGATTTTGAGCGTAGAGTTAGATTAGTCAATAGCGGGCATAGCGAGTTTACGTGTGTAAGCGAGGGACTATCTAATTTCTAGTAGAAACCTTGGGGGCAGCACGTAGGCAGGGTTTTGCCGAAGCTGGGTAAATTCTGTGTTGTTCTGTTTTATTCTGTTATTTATATTCTGCGATATCTGTGCTGCTATTCTGTGATCTGAATTGAAATTAATTGATAAGCTTCCGCGATTAATTTTTATAATTTACACTATCACCCTATTCACCCCCCCTCTAGGGTGAAATCGATCCTACAAGAAATACCTGAAACGTTTGGACTTTTGAAAATGTGGTGCAGTGAAGAGAACGAAGTGTTATATCATGTTCTTTAAAGTTTGAAATTTCGTGAACGTAAATTTATTTATGGAAATGAGGAGCCACTCCGCTTTACGATGACCACTCCCAACTGTCAACAACTTCATTAATACACTAGCGGAGATTTCTTTTTTTTTTCTTTCAAATTTCAAGTGGATACGGGTTAGATAATTTAGGCTGAAATTGTTTAACCGGTCCGTTCGGAACCGTTAAATCAACGCGACGGATTATGTCGGACTCCGATTCGCGCAAATAAATATACTGTTATGATCAGTGCGACGATGCGCCTCCAACGGTACACAAATTATTGCGATACGATGGTTTTATAAAAATTCGAATTACACTGCTTAAATTGTACGATTTGCAAAACAATTTAAACGGAGCAGGCGATTTCAGTTTTAGACGAAACGAACTACATTGTCTTGATCAGACTAATTTTTACAACATAACTGTGTAAAAATATTTGGATTTGAAAGATAAATTTTACGCAGCTTTATATGGACTGATATACAGTAAAACGCGAACGAAGTTTACTGTAATATTTTACGACGAAACTTTTTCTATACTCATATCTAACTAGATGTATCTTATAAATAAAGTTCGGACGTAAATTGAGATTGTTTATAAAATTTAAAATTCTATATTAAAACGATGGATTTAAAATTTAAATTGGGCTGAAAAATCAGGGTCGTTACAATCAGACTATTTTTTTTGTCTACATCGAGTATTCACGCAGATACAACAATTTAAACAGTACATTAATTAGAATAATTCAAAATGATATAATATATTACCATAAAAAATACTTGTGGATACATATAGAAAGTACATTGGATGCCATTTCACTAAAGATAATAGTAAGATAAGTGCAAAGTCAATGAATAAGACAACAAAAAATTGATTATTACTACTGCAATGAATTAAACTACTAAAAACCGATTATTATTGTCGGAATAAATTTACTATAGTATGCTATGTAGTAAAATAATAAAGTAATTTATAAAATGTGTACTTGTGCATAGAAAGCAAGAAATATTTAAATGAATTTAAAAATGATATCAAGTAAAATAATAGTTTTAGAGATTGCAAGAAGTTACCAATAATTATTTGCTTTAACGTGAACTAAATTTTGGAGGAACCATGATTTAATGAAAAATAAATTATGCCATTTTTCAACAAATATCAAAAATGAAGCTTGCATATCAACTATGTATTTCAAAGATGGCCTTTATTTTTTCGAATTCTGTCTTAAATGAGCTAAATAAAAAGACATATGTCATACCACTTGTAACGACCCGTAAATTTTAATTGTTTTAATATCGTAATTAATCATAATTTTGTGAAATTTTAAATAATTGAATGTTGAAATAAAAATTTAATATTTGAAATACGTACATTTAGATATAACAAATGGTAAATTTTCATCTGATAATATGGAAGTTTATTTTATTGTAATTTTATTTCAATTCAAATTTGATGATAATAAAATGTTTTCCAAACCTAAATATTTTTATATAATAAATTGGTAAATCATCTTCCGAGTGAGACGTCGTATATCGTTTCGTCAAATTTGGACTGCTATTGCTCCGTCTATATTATTTTCTGCGTATTAGCAGCATTTCGGTACGGATATCGACTTTTGATCAGATGATCATACCACTAATATCTGTATACCGTTTTGATCCATGCTAATCTCCACGGTATATTCAATTCTGTGTTTTGAACTCTGGTATGTGGCGGAAACCACGAAACATTTAACCGCACCGGTATCCAATTTTCAACCTTTCGGGTTCCTTATCCTTCCATCCATTTATCGATTGAATTTAAACAGAAATAAGTTGTAAATATTTTCTGAATTCAATTGAAGGCTTTTTCTTTTACCTATGGTTGATATAAGTGTTACTCGATTCATACTTCGTTCTGTTCATCTTCCTGCTATTCGTACTAGAAAAAAAATAGTAGCATGAAGATTTTGAGTCTACAGTTTTCTTTCCCCATCTTCCTCTTCCTTTTACTTTGCTCTAGCCTAATCTAACTCGCGCATGCCCACCACTCACAACCGCTCTCCACAAAATCCCATCATTCGTATGCCTCGTCCTCACCAATGCTCCTCAACCCGTCCACGCCTCCGCCAAATCACCCACACCCGATTGCAACTGCCCCTCCATGCATCGCCTAGATCACCTCCCAGAGCAGCCATCACGTGGCCGAGCCACCTCATCTCTTCCCTCCGACCATGCAATCTACGCGAACAACAACCACGTACCCCTTGCGAACTGCTCCTCTCTCCCATGACTCAGCCGCAGCCCTTTGGCCTTCATCTTCCCCTCCTCGTTTTTGCCTCTCGATGATATATAAGGTGTATGTGTGTGTGTGTGTGTATATCATATTTTATACTTAAGCTTAGTTTTTATATATATATATATATATATATATATTAGTTTATATGATTATATTTTCGTTAGTTGGCCGAGATCGCCTCTGTTTCGATATTTTTTTATGTGTTTAGTTATAGTATATAAATGTTTATATTACAGTTATATATATATAGCTATATCTGAGTGTGTGATCTGTTGTTCGCACATATATAAGTTATATAGATTACATTTTAGTTTTTGGTCTGTTAGTTCATATTACATTTATTATATAATTTACTATAAATATTTGTCTGATATAACAGCCAATGTTATGTTTACAAAGTATATATATAGAAATTATGTCTAGTATTATATATATAGGATGATAATTTTTCGTTCTTATTTGTATAAAGGTCTGTTGCATTTTATTTTATACGTTAGTTTTAAACTTATATATATATATATTAGTATGTATATTCTATATCTCATATATATGTATAGTTTATATCTGGGTATATACTTAAGCTATATGTACTTCTTTATAAATGTTGTGTCGTATGGGTTTTATCTATCAGTTTTAAGTTTATACAATATCAGTTTTCAAATATATGCAAGACTATATGTCTGTTCATATATATAGCGAAATTGGATGGAGACTTTTACTGCTTATATATGACAGTGAATTATATATATGTTTACATGCACATATATGTTATTACAGTATATATACTTTTAAAATATCTGGGTTTTATGTTGGTTGCTTACTGGTTGGAGAAGTGTGTTCAGAGATTCATGATTTTAAAGATTTTTCTTTTATACTTTTTATGTATGTAATACTATTTTGTGTAAAGTATGTATATAATATGTTAAATAATAATTTGAGCTATGTATATACTATATATTAACTAAATATAAGTAGTTATGTTGTACATAGATTTTTGATTTTTTTTATTGGTGTTAATGTTAAAATATTGATTTGACACACACACACACACCCTTTGTTTCAGTTATATCAAGATAGTTCTGATTCTTTTCCATCAATCCCTATTTATCAGCCTTGTTCGTCGAATGCGTATCCATCTAGCTTTGCTTTGAAATTCGTGCCTGGATTCGTAACTCAATTCATTGTCCATCCTCTCTAGCCTCGAAAGGTGAGCAATCACTCACAATTAACGTTCTTATATTTATTAAATTTGATTTCAATTGAAACGACAATTAAAATATGCTGCTATTAGTTATTTACGTTGCTATATACATGATGTTATCTATATCTGTTCACCTATGACATCTGACACCATTATCTGTTATTTATATTGATGATATATGCCTGTTATATTATTATTATATCTGTTATCACTCTGCAAGTTTCTTGTTAGTATAAAATTCACTATGGGTTGAAATGATACATACCTGAACGCTTTGTGGAATGAGAGAAAATCGTTATGCGTTGAAATGATTAACCCAAGTGATTTTCATTAAATTGAATTTGGGATTGCGGGTTGAAATGATATATACCCGAATATATTAAATTGCGGATTGAAATGATAAATATCTGTATCACTTGACCATAGGATACAAATTATATACAGACATCGTTGGTCTATATATAAATATTTTGAAAATGATTTCTATGGTTTTGGAAAGAAATATATTTCTTAATAAATATTGATTTCAAGATATATAAAAATGTATTTTATAAATTTAAGTTATTGATTTTTAATTCACATGTTTTGAAAATCTTGAAATTTTAAGTTAGTTTGAAATTATAAATTTTAAGAATTTACCTATAATTTTACTATTTTAAGATATGTAAAAATTTGTTTTATTATAAAAAAAGTTTGATAATAAGGTTTTTAAAGTTTGATTTAAATTATATATAATATGATTAATAATTTTCTTAAATTTATATTTTCAAATATAGAGTTTATAATAATTTTAATAAATTAGGGGTGGGAAGATAGATTTGAAATTGATTTGAAATAGTATTTAATTAAGAATTTGTTTAATTAAATCGATTTGAAATTTATTAAATTTGAAATTTTTAAAGATACGATTTTATAAATTGATTTTTGATTAAAAGTGACAAAGTGAATATTTCAAATTTACATAAATTGAAATGGTATATTTAGTTTTATTTAAATTTGAAATTTGAAGTTTTATTTAAATGTTATTTGAATGATTAAGTAAATATTTCAAAATAAATAATAGTAAAGTGAATTTGATATATATATATATATATATATATATATATATATGGAATACAAAATCTAGTTTTGAAATGTTTGAATATTTGAAGCATTAAAAATATTGAAATTGAAATGGTTTATTTTAGGTTAAAAATCTATATTTGAAATCGATATAATTTGAAATGTTTTATTGAGAAACTGAAATAAGTTGAAATTGATGATTTGAGTTTGATTAAAATTGAATTTTTGGAATTTGAGTTGATTTGGAATCGACTTGTCAAATTTGAGGAAACTATTTTATTATATAAAGTATTTTTTTAAATTATATTTAAACTATTTATATATTTTACTTTATAAATTATTTTTATATAAACTATGTTAATATAAATCATTTTAATATAAACTATTTTAATATACTAACTATTTTAATATAAACTATTTTAACTTATAACTCTTTTATATAAACTATTTTACTTTATAAACTATTTTATTATATATACTATTCTAATATTTAAACTGTTTAAGTGGTGGAAGTTATGTTTTCAAAGTTATGAATTTCAAAGGATTATGTTTTGAAAGTGTTATAATTTCAAGTGCTTGGTTTCGAAAGTGTTGTAACTTTGAAAGTGCTATAATTTTGGAATATATACATATGAAATGGAAATGATATCATATTTGATTTTGAAATGGAAATGATATCGTATTTATATGGTGTTGAAATGGCAATTATATTTTGGTTTTGAAGTATAAACTATGTTGAAATGACCGTGGTGTTATAATAACGATTGGTTGTTAAAGAGTCTGGGATCGGATATTGTCATACTCTCTGCTAATACCGAAAACCACATTAACAACCATGTACGCGGTGGGGATTCCAGAATGAAGTAGGATGGTGGCGACGATCCTAAAGGTATATTTACATGGACCTAACTCCCATGAGTTAGCATAAGGTGGCTAAAACAGGAGCGATTCCGGGCCAAGTGAGGTAGCATCTCCTATCGGACATATTCCTTCGATACTATATTCTGACTTTGTGATTGATTTGGTGGCCACCCTTGATTTTTTTATTTGGGATTGTGTTCCGAGGTGGGTGGTAGTGGCTGCTATGCATTACCGCCATCCTGGATGCGTAATTGGTATATCTACCCTGGCATTGCCTTGTTGTGCCGTGTCACCTACCCTATCGAGACCACTATGAGTTTGTTTTGTGTTGTACATATGGAGTATCTTTTAGTAGCCTCCTGATCTGGAGATATTACTATACTGTATAGACTATTGGAACTACAAAATGTGTTAAGGTGGAAAATGTAAAGCCTTAACGCTATTTTTAAATAGTATACTTTACTGTAGACATTATTATAATAGCGTATATTACTACATAATAGATAGTTTAACGGATCCTTAGAGGATGGTTATCCCAACATCCTTTGAATTACTTGTATTTCATTTGATATTTCACTTGAGTTGGATTTATTGATATAAGAATGTAAATTTTGACTCGAGTGTATTGTGTTTTGCTTTACGCTCAGGTCAGATTAAGTGATGCAACATTTGAGACTCACCTTTGGAGTTAGAGCTTCGTTTGGAGATCCATATATCTATTCAGCTTGTAGTTATACAGTTGATTCCAATGATGTATTCAGATTTTTGTATTTGACTATTGTATTCGAGAATTCTATTGTATCTTGTTTAACTCTGTTTATATATCGTAGCTTAATGAATTACTATTCGTTTGTTTCTGCTGCTTATTATTACATTACTTTGTGTCTGTGATTCTGTGATTATTTTATTTACTGTATATGTTGAGTTTTGCCAAATATAAATTAACAATATGGTATTTTGAGCAATTCAAATCCAGCATGTGTGGATGCGAATGGCTGAAAATATCATGATGTTACACCACTCCTTCAACAAACAAACTTTACATCACGTCAAAATATGCATTCGAACATAATTTCATTTAAGTTTGATGCCTTATTCTACAATTTACCTCTTTTACATCTTTTTAATCATTACTCTTTTTATAATATTGCGAATTCTAACATTCACCATTATTTTTCTTTGTTGTTCCAATATGACATTGTCTATAAATTTTCTTTGACGCATTAATCCAACATCGATACATATGCTTGTCATATATTTTGTATGTATATCCAATATAACACAGTATAATATTCATAACATATATGATTGTTATGCATCTAAGATGAAAATGATCATTGGATTTTATAATATAAGAGTACATAATACTACATTTCAAGCCGTAGGAAATGTGTAAAACATAATATTGCATCAAGGCATAATCAGTTATTATCCAAACAATATTTTGGTATGTTTATTTATTTATTTACAAACACGTCGTTTTCTCAATATTTTGTTCTCATACTAAGTTTGCTAAAGAAAACAATTGTGATAATAAGGAGTGAGTTCCTACCTCAGAACCTTTTAGAGTAGAACCGATTTGCTAAAGGTACATAACAACCAATTTTATATGATCCTTTATACATTTGTAACTTGCAATGCATTTGAATTTTTATGGATGATATATGGATTAATATGTTAAATTTAATTCCCCAACCAATTAGATTGATTCTCTCACCAAATTGAATTTAAATTAAAGATAATTTATTATATTAACTACTCCAATAAAATTCAGTTCAAATTAAACTGAATTGATTATAATTATTTTTTTATTATCAATTTGAGTGATATGATCCTTCATATTGAAATTTGTATACGCATAAACATTTAAAAAACGATATTATCCATCTATGATTATATCTTAACATCTCTAAACCTAGAAAGTTGAAATAACACAATAGTAGACATTTTTTGGAAAATCACATATAAGCACCAAATTATTCTATGAGATACCTAAGAATTTGATGGTAGCATAAAAAAATATTATAAACTCAATGTTGATTATTATGGATAATATTAGATTTTACAATTTAAGTTTAGCTTGACTAGGGATACATAATACTTTAAAGAGTAAATAAATTTACCAAACAACTAAACTTTTAACCAAATTCTAAACTTAACTACTATAGGAGGTACAAAAGTGTTGCACGTAAATTTATTTGTATTCCTAGAATATGATATGAAATTTGTGGTTTGAATAAATTTTCTCACCAATTAGCTTTTCTGTATACTTATGTTTGAGAATAGAAAAATGGATCAACTTTTCCTCTATTGAATTATTCAGAATAATTGTGGCTCTTTAGTGCCTAAACATTGATAATCTAAAAACATCATGTAAAATAATGGAGGAAGCTAAACTCATAATCAAACCAATTGAAATATAAGATAAAATTAAAGCTTGATGTAAAACTTGAGAATGAAAATAATAATTCAGCTTTACTTTTAACAAAATTTGAAGATCAGTTATAGATTCTTCTTGTCCACGTGTTAATCCAATAACCTTCTATAAACTAAATGAAGGAAATTACAATAGGGGAGCAATGGTAGAATAATAGTAATGTGAGATTCCATTATTTTGGAACTATATCAGTATTTTTGAATTTACAATACATCCATTATAAATTAAAAAATATGGGAGGATTATAGTAAGAAGCAACCATTGTATATGCCCTAAATATGGAAAGAGATAGATTATTATTATGGAATCGTATGGAGCTTTTAAATAATAAAATTGCTAACTCATGGATTTTAATTAGATATTTTAACACCGTAATGCATTCATTTGAAAAAGAGGAGGAATTATAATTCCTTTTACAAAAAAATTGGAATTTCTCTCTAATTTTATGTTAAAAAATAGATTTAGTTGAACCTACAATAATGGAAAACAAATATATTTAGAAATCTGAAGAATTTACAAACATACATTGCAAACTTGATAGAATTTTAGTTAATCGGGCTTTTATTAATCTTTTTCTAGATTTTCCGTCACGGTCCAAATTTTAGCGTTTGAAAATCAACACCCTTACTTCACTTGTACTCGAATGCCGCAGATTCAACCGTTGAAATTTGATTCATGCCGGAGCTTATAACACATTAGGTATAACAACACAACAGAAGAAAAAGAAATGAATATCATATACAACTCCAATGAATACAATATCCAATGATATACAACAATGATATTAATATGATACAAGAATATCATAGACAATAAACAACAGCGGAAAACAAATAGCAATAGAGATAACTCCAATATCAAACTGCAACTCCAATCCAACGTTCCAAAGCTAAAACTCCAAACCACTAGCTCGAACCACCATCAAGTTTGCACAAAGTTAAACAAGTGAAACCCATGCACTCCAAAGACTCCAAAGAATACCAAACCAAAAACCAAAGGCTACCAAATCGACATCTACTATCTGACTATCTGAAAAACCAAACTTTGGACTGCCCATGTGGAAAATTGTGGGCACCCAGAGTTTAGGAATGGAGCAATAAACTCTGGGTCAGTCGTGAGACTGGTATGAGCAAACAAAAACAGTTTATCTTAGAAACAAACAAAAGAATTTAAATTTAAAATCCGCAATGCTTTTTGGAAAATGAAACTACCACAAGGCTTACCGACACACACACACACCATGCAATCGCACGCTTGGGGGAGATTTCTCCTTATGATAGTCAAATATGCTTACTACGAAAAATCCTTTTTGATATTATTATTAGTGCATAGTGGAAAACATTTCGAAAGTATAATATTAATCTTAGCCAGCATAGGTACCGTTATACTATGCCTATTATAGCTACCACCTGAGATGGCAGGTAATACAACTGCAATCGTAAAGGGCACGTATTGTTTAATTGGATTTCCAACAAATGGTCAGGCTAAGGAACTTTCCATTGCCACACGGGTACGCCTCCGGAGGGACGCCCCGAAAACCTACCCGGCTCTCTGCTAACACAAGGGCGGTTACCCTCTTCCCGGGAAGTAAAACCTAAGATATGCCACCCCCGGTCGTTTGCGACCTTTATCCGAGGATCCTCTACACCAACAACATCACACAGTAATTAATATACAGTGTCCACATGAGTAAGTATCTGGGCTCCATACCATAATACCACCCTTTTCCAGAAGGAATGGACATACCCTAGCGGCGCTACCCCTGAAACCTTGCCACATCTTTCCTATTTCGACCATTACTGGGTTGTGAGGCTCGATGAGGTCTCGTCCACAAAGCTATACTTTTTCACACGGTCATGCTTTGATCAACAAATGATCAGCAGCACTTCGTATGCCACATTACCAAATTGGGAATGTATCACTAGTAACCATCAACTACATAACCTCTAAGTTCCTACGTCTCAGAGAATGGTGTTAAGCTAAGAGAATAAATCTCCGCCACCAAACAGAAATGTAATTGATAGAAACCAGCTTTACATCTTAAAGTGTAATGTCAGACACACAACCATACAAGTCTGTTCCGGGTTCGAACAGAACCGAAGGCACTTCCGAAGAAGCCCTTGCAAATCCGAATAATCCCTAATCACATCCGGATTTCCCATCACATATGGAGTCCCTATACCGGGGCCATTCGGTGTAGAGACATTCGACGAGTTATCCTTTCGCTTTCGAAAATATCCGGTCTTTACCATCGGTCTTCAAATGCTATCCATAACGTCGTACTATTATTCGGAATGGGTTATATGACACAAGGTCCTCTCCCGGCTAAACCGATAATGAGCACAATATTTAAAAGCATATGGATATTGGGATTTCAGTTAAGTCACAACTTAAAACCCAAAACTTTTCTTTCAAACGGTTTAACCAAATTACCATTTCAAATCTTTAAACAAGAAAGATTCACTTCACAAAGTTCATCCAGTTCCACAAAGATTCATTCACAGATTTTCAAAACAATTTTCATTTCAGTTTGGACTAACTCATTCAATTTTTTTTTAAATCAAAGATTTAATAGCTTCCAATACTCGTTTCAAATTCAAATATTTTATATAAAAGATACACCATTTAAAATTTTCTTCGATTTCCAAACAAGGTTTAATAATATTTCACAAAGGTTCGTTCATAGCTTTCAAAACAATTTCATTTCCAAATTTTTCGACACAAATTGGAAACCCTTTCCTTATATGAAAGCTATTATTAATTGAAACAAATAGTTTCGTTTTGGGAAAAACTGATTACATTTACCTAAGTTAAAGCCATTCAAGTATAAACTTGGGTTTAAATTTAAATTCCAAAAACAATACTTTTTAAATGGTTAAAAACCCATATAAACACCTTTATACTTGTATAATCTTTTTAAACCAAAATTTCCAGATCATTAAATTCAATTTCAAATATTGAATTCAAATTCAAATCAAATTATTTGAATTCCAAAACCTTATCAAGTTATTCGAAATAACTTTTATCCTCAAAACCCCTTTTCAAAAGCTTTTCATATTTAACCCAATTCCATTTCCAAAACCGTTTGGTTTTAAAATTCAACTTTTAAACTATTTTGAATTAAATTCAAATATCTGTGACTTAACCGATTTCCTCATGAAATCAATATTTGTGTGTGTATTGTACAGTCCATGGGTTTTACATAATAGTGCAACATCATCAATCATCACAGATTAAATCATATCAATCTCGATAAGCGGTATAATCCATAAAGCTTATCTTCATTCATAGATTCACAAATAAAGTCAATTTATCAATCACAAAGATTCACCATTACGGTTCGTTGTGGGTTTCGGATAACTAACTGAAATCCGACTCCCTGTCGCATCGAAATTCAAATGTCGCTTTACGGGCCCAAAGGGTTTTCGTATTCGCACAAAAACAAATCACAAATATCACAATTCAGCACAAAGCAATTCACATCACAAAGTATCACAATCACAATAGGGGTATGAATCAGCTCATGGCACTTCAATAAAACTCAATCATCTAACAATGAGATGAATTAACAGTGTGATTATAATCAATTAATCACATAATTATTTTCATTAATTATCCTTAATTTTAAATTAATTAAATCTTAATCACCTTCATTGATTAATTAAAATTAATCCTTAATTATAAATTAATTAACCTTGATTTTTTTATTAAATCTTTAATCATTCTTAGATTACTTATATACTAAATTAATTAAAAAATAAATCATTAAAAGCTTTAATTAATAAACTTCAATAAATCATTATTAACCATAAATTGATTCAAGAGATTAAGGTTAATTAAAACAACACTTTTTCTTGATTAACTCTTTAATTAGATATAATATAAGAATTTATTTCAAATATTGCTCACATAATCAAATGACTTAATTACTTTAAACATAACTTTCTTAGCCCTTTAATTATCCAATTTTAAATCAAGACAATTATCTTTAAAAACATAAGTTTAAAAATGTTTTAAAATTTAAATCTCGTTTTCAAAGTCAAAATTGTTTTATAAGTCCAACCCGAGACTCACTTGAGCATTCCCCGAGTCAAAACATCACTTGCTTCGAGTTATCACGCGATTTTCTTCAAGCCAACACCACGATTTTCACAAGCACGACTTCGAGAAAGCCTCCATCTTCCTCAGTCCCAAACTTCACGCCCAGGCACCAATGACACTGGTGTACGTGCACACGAACCCTGACCATCACCGACCAACACCTCTGCCACTACCAAGTCGACAACGACCCCAGCAGCCACTCCGACTACCCAGCCTTTTGAATTGACGACGAACACGAATTTTTGAGAAATTCGACTACCCACTGGAACAACCTATCATCAAAAGTTTCCCTCGCTCTGACGAACTCATCAATCGGAACCCACGCCGACCAGCCTACAGATGCCTCACGCCTCCATACTCCGATCCCCCCATATGCGATCGCTCAAAGATCCCTCATGACGACGCAAGCGCCCTAAACTCGACATCGACTTAAAACTAGTATTAAACCCTAAATCGATCATATTTTCCATCCATGCTAGATTTTAAATTCAATAAATAGTTTTCTGATGATCCTTGATGACCATGCCTGCTCCAACCACGAACACGATATCCAATGTTTTCCCGATTGTCAGAAATCGATGAAAATACAATTTTCATTCAACTTTGAATTCCTCAACATCCCCATATTTAAAAATCATGACACTGTTATTAAAATTCACCATTTTCTAGCACATTCCTAATTATATAACCAAATCATGAAATCAAGATGATAAATTTTCTGACTTGAAATTGATTTCTATTGTACTTTCTCGTTTTCAAAATAGTTACCAAATATTTAAACTTGAAACCATTTTTAAAATTAACATCTTGTTCATTTAAACATTTTTTATTAAATATCCAATCCTAAAAAAATTTGGAAGAAGTGCTTTTGAATTTCGAACAGGTTTCAAGCCTGTAAAGTAAGGACAGAGGTGATTTTTTCCTATATATATAAACATGCACACATATATTTACAACATGCACTCATATTCACACAACCATACTAGCATATTTTCATCATATTTTCAAGCATCACTCATATGCAAACCAGATATAATAGGGTCAGGGGTTTGCTCACAGTTGATGTTTTTGAAATTGTATAATGTAACAGAGGTGTATATATACATATACACAGGCATGCGTCAATTATCCTATCACATAAATTCATTCATGGAAACTTTGATGATTTTATCACAAGCAACAACATATAACAGGGTTGAAAATTTCCTCACCTGGTTGATGAAGCAGAAAACAAGAACTTGATATTTGAAAACTGGAAGTTCGAACAGAGAAGAATTTTATTTTTGAGAACTGGAAACTGTTGCTGTCTTTGGTCTGGAAACTTTGTTTTAATTTGAACTTGAATTTGTTAAGTTGATTTCTCTGATATTTGTTTTGTATTGATTCCCAATTGACTTTGAATCTATTACTTGATTGTATATGTTGAATCTTTGCTTAGTTGAGTTGAATCTTTCTGGTTTTGGTCTTTCTTTTGCATAGCTTCAAGTTTTGATTTTCTTTTTGATTTGTTTCTTAGTTTTGTTTTGATTTCCTGGATTATGTTTTCTAGATTTGAAATCTGAGAAAACATGCATTGTTTTCTCTAATAAACTTTTATTAAATTTTATAAATCTTTTAATTAAATTAATTGCCACTTGTAACATAAACCAACACTTGCAATATTACTTATCTCCTTATTTTAATGTCCTAAACAAGAATTTTTTGTTTAAATCCCCTTTCTCTAAGTTAATTTACAAATTGTATTTTAAACCTTGCTTTATTTTAATTTATAAAACATGTTCATATCTATGCATTTTCTATTAATTGTACTTATACAACTTATTAAAGAAAATATGATTTGAAAGTAAATTATATTATATCTACAGTTCTAGTTATATTCATATATATCACCTTTCAGAATATAACATTCAAATCCAATTTGTATAAAACATTTATTATTAAATTCCCAAATCAAAATTCCTATTTAAGATACATATCTTTTATTAATTTGGAAAAATCTGAATTAATTCACCATTAAATTCATAATTTAACATTAATTTTCAAATTAAATTTAATGAAAAATCGGGATCGTTACAAATTCCCCTCCTTAAGAAAATTTTATCCTTGAAATTTGCAAGGGAGACAACAAAGAACAGATGAAAGATAGAGAAATATCTTTCCAGATCAAACCGAACATCTATTCTGCATTTGGCTTACCAAATTAGAATATCACTAATAATTATGAGAACGAACTCATTCAATACAAGACATTCGGGTCACTAAATCTACAAATATACATGGGTATTGATTAGTCCGAAGGATAACTAACCACTCGAAGAATATATCGAGACCCAAAGAATAGACAGATATATGAATACAA
This sequence comes from Allium cepa, assembly GCA_030765085.1. NCBI lineage: Eukaryota > Viridiplantae > Streptophyta > Magnoliopsida > Asparagales > Amaryllidaceae > Allium > Allium cepa. Next base: position 872,465,722 of record CM060929.1, on the reverse strand, counting down.
TTCCAAATTTTTTGAGTTAAACTATCAAAGAATACATATCAACCATAACAACCAGACCAAACAATTCATCCAAACAAACAATTCTGACCTTTCTGGAGTTTATGTCCCATGCCGGCACATCGCTTGATTTAACCAAAATAATAATCTCCTATCAAAGCTTCTCCTTCGAGCTGCCACGAAGACATCAAAGAATTGAAATCGAATGATGAACAAAAGAGATTGATAGAGGAAAGATTTGTTCCTTGTTGTTATAGAGTATCGACCATTTGTAGTCGTACTTCCCTGTCCCCTATCTCGTCCTCTTCTTGCACTCATACTCACTATCAGTGGATAGTAAGAGAATTTACTGAGGTATACGAATGGATATCTTAGGGATTACTTATTCTAGGGTATACTTCACCCTATCTCTAATGAGTTACCTAATGTGTTATACTCCTGAGCTAAAGTTTCAACCTTCAGCTTTGATACCAAAATGTCACGGTCCAAATTTCAGCGTTCGAAAATCGATACCCGTACTTCACTTGTACTCGAATGCCGCAGATTCAACCGTTGAAATTTGATTCGTGCCGGAACTTATAACACATTAAGTATAACAACTCAGCGGAAGAAAAAGAAATGAATATCATATACAACTCCAATGAATATAATATCCAATGATATACAACAATGATATTAATATGATACAAGAATATCATAGACAATAAACAACAGCGGAAAACAAATAGCAAAAGAGATAACTCAAATATCAAACTGCAACTCCAATCCAATGCTCCAAAGCCAAAACTCCAAACCACTAGCTCGAACCACCATCAAGTTTGCACAAAGTTAAGCAAGTGCAGCCCATGCACTCCAAAGACTCCAAAGAATACCAAACCGAAAACTGAAGGCTACCAAATCGACATCTACTATCTGACTAGCTGAAAAACCAAACTCTGGACTGCCCGTGTGGAAAATTATGGGCACCCAGAGTTTAGGAAATGAACAATAAACTCCGGGTCACTCGTGGGACTTGTATGAGCAAACAAAAACAGTTTATCTTAAAAACAAACAAAAGAATTTAATTTTGAAATCCGCAATGCTTTTTGGAAAATGAAACTACCATAAGGCCTTCCGGCACACACACCATGCAATCGCACACTAGGGGGAGATTTCTCCTTATGATAGTCAAATATGCTTACTGCGCAAAATCCATTTTGATATTATTATTAGTGCATAGTGGAAAATATTTCGAAAGTATGATATTAATCTTAGCCAGCATAGGTACCATTATACTATGCCTACTATAGCTACCACCTGAGGTGGCAGGTAATATAACTGCAATCGTAAAGGGCTCGTATTGTTTGATTGGATTTCCAACAAATGGTCAGGCTAAGGAACTTCCTATTGCCACATGGGTACGCCTCTGGAGGGACGCCCCGAGAACCTACTCGGCTCTCTGCCAACACAAGGCCGGTTACCCCCTTCTCGGGAAGTAAAACCTAAGATATGCCACCCCTGGTCGTTTGCGACCTTTATCCGAGGATCCTCTACACCAACAATATCACACAGTAATAAATATACAGTGTCCACATGAGTAAGTATCTGCGCTCCATACCATAATACCACCCTTTTTCAGAAGGAATGGACATACCCTAGGGGCGCTACCCCTGAAACCTCGCCGCATCTTTCCTGTTTCGACCATTACCGGGTTGTGAGGTTTGATGAGGTCTCGTCCACAGAGCTACACTTTTTCACAAGGTCATGATTTGATCAACAAATGATCAGCAGCACTTCGTATGCCACATTACCAAATTGGGAATGCATCACTAGTAACCATCAACCACATGACCTCTGAGCTCATACGTCTCAGAGAAGGGTGTTAAGCTAAGAGAATAAATCTCCGCCACCAAACATAAATGTATTTGATAGAAACTATCTTTACATCTCAAAGTGTAATGTCAGACACACATCCATACTAGTCTTTTCTGGGTTCGAACAGAACCGAAGGCACTTTCGAAGAAGCCCTTGCAAATCTGGATAATCCCTAATCACGTACGGACTTCCCATCACATATGGAGTCTCTATACCGAGGCCATTCGGTGTAGAGACATTCGACGAGTTATCCTTTCGCTTTCGAAAATATCTGGTCTTCACCACCGGTCTTCAAATGCTATCCATAACGTCGTACCATTATTCGAAATGGGTTATATGACACAAGGTCCTCTCCCTGCTAAACCGAATAATGAGCACAATACTTAAAAGCATATGGATTTTGGGATTTCAGTTAATTCACAACTTAAAGCCCAAAACTTTTCTTTCAAATGGTCAGGGGTTCGCTCACAGTTGATGTTTTTGAACTGTATAATGTAGTAGAGGTGTATATATACATATATACAGGCATGCATCAATTATCCTATCACATAAATTCATTCATGGAAACTTTGATGATTTTATCACAAGCAACAACATATAACAGGGTTGAAAATTTACTCACATGGTTGATGAAGCAGAAAACATGAACTTGATATTTGAAAACTGGAAGTTTGAACATAGAAGCATTTTATTTTGGAGAACTGGAAACTGTTGTTGTCTTTGATCTGGAAACTTTGTTTTAATTTGAACTTGAATTTGTTAAGTTGATTTCTTTGATCTTTGTTTTGTATTGATTCCCAATTGACTTTGAATCTGTTACTTGATTGTATATGTTGAATCTTTGCTTTACTGAGTTGAATCTTCTGGTTTTGGTCTTTCTTTTCCATAGCTTCAAGTTTTGATTTTCTTTCTGATTTATTTCTTAGTTTTGTTTTGATTTCCTGGCTTATGTTTTCCAGATTTGAAGTCTGAGAAAACATGCATTGTTTTCTCTAATAAACTATAAATCTTTTAATTAAATTAATTGCCACTTGTATCATAAACCAACACTTGCAATATTACTTATCTCCTTGTTTTACAAATGTCCTAAACAAGAAATTTTTGTTTAAATCCCCTTTCTCTAAATTAATTTACAAATTGTATTTTAAATCTTGCTTTATTTTAATTTATAAAACATGTTTATATCTATGCATTTTCTATTAATTGTACTCATACAACTTATTAAAGAAAATATGATTTGAAAGTAAATTATATTATATCTACAGTTCTAGTTATATACATATATATCACCTTTCAGAATATAACATTCAAATCCAATTTGTATAAAAACATTTATTATTAAATTCCCAAATCAAAATTCCTATTTAAAATACATATCTTTTATTAATTTGGAAAAATCTGAATTAATTCACCATTAAATTCATAATTTAACATTAGTTTTCAAATTAAATTTAACGAAAAATGGGGATCATTACATTTCCAATGTAATATTTTACCAAAAGTAACAAGCGATCATGCTCTACTACAATTAATTTTTTCTCAAAAGAATATAATCAAATTTAATTATCCTTTTAGATTTAAAATGAATGGACTTATGATAAGGAATATAGATTGATAGTTAAAAAAAGCTTTCAAACTCAAATATAGGGTACCGCTCAATACAAATTTATAAAACTTCTACGAAATACAAAGGAAATATGAAACAATAGAATAAAAGAAAAACCAATAATGAAAAAAATCAAGTAAGACAGGAATGTGTGAGATTGCATGATTGTATTGATCCCGATAGCTCAGACAGCACGTAAATAAATAAATTTTTTCATATGCAAAAGAAACTAGTCAAAGATTACGTGTTGAAGCTTTTAATATCAAACAAAAAATCAAAATTGATTGGCTTACAAATGGGGATGCACCAAGTAAATTTTTCTATGTCAAGATATCAAGCAGAAATATAAAAATGACATAGGAAATTTACTCAATGATAAATGTGATATCATAAATAAAGCTTCTCACTTAGAAGAGGAGGCTATCAATTACTTTATCAATTTATATAATTCTAGTGGGAGTCCAACAAATTTTCCAAACATTACTAATAAGTACTTGCTGGATACTAATAGTGAAGAAATATTGCTTGCTCAAGTTTGCTTAGAGGATATCAAATCTATTATATTTAATGCCAATGATGATAAAAGCCCTGGACCAGATGGTTTTTGGGAAAAATTCTATAAAACACACTGGGAGGAAATAAGATTTACTCGTTTTGAATCCAATAATAATTTTTTTTCTATTAGAAAAATACTGAAAAATACTAATCATACTTTTGTAACTTTTTTTGCCAAAAGTGAAAGTTTTAAATTGTCTAGAGGATTATAAGCCTATAGCCTGTTGTAATTTTACTTACAAAATAATTTCTACTATTTTGAGTAATAGAATAATTTTTTAGTAAAATATCTAATTTTAGAAAATCAAAGTGTCCCAGGCAGACTTATTATTGAAAACATCCTACTGGCTCATGAAATGTTCAGAAATTTTAACCTGGGTGACAAAAATAAAATGTGCATTAAAGTGGATTTGTATAAGGCATTTGCTAAGACAAACAAACATTTTGTTATACATATGATGAGGAAACTGAGTTTTCATGAATTTTTTTTTGTAATCAAGTAAAATAATGCATTAATAATGTCATATATTCCATACTTTAAATACATTCCCTTGTGGATTTATACACAACAATAGAGGAATAAGGCAAGAAGATTCTCTTTCTGTTTATCTTTTCACTATAGTCGTGGAATATTTTTCATTACAAATAGAGAAAGAACAGTTGAATAAAAAATTTAAACCATCGAATACAACTGTTTCCTGTATTACTCATCCACTATATGCAGATGATTTATTGATATTTTTAAATGCAAATATTTAGAATAAAAAAATCATTGGGAAAATATTTGATAATCTTAAACACTATGCTGGACTGCAAATTAGTGAAAATAAGAGCAACGTATACTTTAGAAAAGCATGTAGCAGAAAGGAGGAGATCCTTAATATCTTAAAATTTCAAGAAAATGAACTTCCAGTCAAATAATTGAGATTCCCTCTCATTTCAAATCAAATAAAGGACAAGGATTGTGCTAGACTGCATGATATTATTCAAAGGAAGTTAGATAACTGGATTTTAGCAAGCTATTATCGATAGCTAGTAGAATAGAGCTTACTCACACAGTCATGACAACCATTTCAATAAAAGCAATGCAAAAAATAGAAAGATTATGTGCAAACTTCATATAGAGACGGAAATATCACAAAGTTTCCTGGAGTGCAGTTGCAAAAGCTAAGAAGGCTGGTGTTGATTAGGTCTAAGTAATTTTAAAGATCCGAGTGATGCCTATAACTGCAAATTAATTGGGAAACTTATTAAAGGCCAATCACTACGGGATAAATGGATGAAATCTAAGTACATCAAAAGAAAAAAATTTCTGGACTATGCCAATGGAAAATCATCACTCACATACTTGGAAAAGCATACTAAAATGTAGAAAAACAGGTACAAAATTAATAAAAAGATAATTCAAAGAAGGTAAACAAACCAGCCTTTGGTTTGATCCTTGGATTAATGGAAAATCCTTGATCAATCTACCAGGCTGGAATAACCTTTATCAGTTTGGGGAACTAATGTGAAAGTTGAAAGCATCATACAAAATTCATAACAGAATACTCAATTGCATCCAGCAACATTCATATTCAATACAACAATAAGTAAAGTGGAAATTGATACAAGTCTTAAAGAAGACAGTTGGAATTGGAATTCATATCGAAAAGGAAATTCTCATTTAAAAATACTTGGGATTAATATCAAAGGTAAAGAAATGGAAGTGGAATGACACAAAACAATTTGGAACAAGGCAAATTGCTTAAAAATGGCTCACCATGCTTATTTTTCTGTTCTAAATCAACTTCCAACGATAGACAAATGTTCTAAATGGAATAATAATGGAAGCATCCACTGTCTCTTATGCAAAAGAGAGACAAAAAATATAAATCATTTATTTTTTTATTGTTCATACTCAAGGATATGGTACATAGCTAAAAACAAATTAAAGCTCAATCAACAACAGGCTCTTTGAAACATCAGAGAAAGTATTCAATATATAGAAAAAGTGCTCAAAAGCAATAAAAGAGAATTCAATAGAGCATGCATCATTTTAAAAAACCGTAATATATTTTATATGAAAGGAAAGAAACAATAAATTGCATAAAGGAACCGGAACAGACAGTTTACAATGCCAGAAAATAATAGAAACAAAACACAATACTCTACTTATAAAAACATGTAAAGAATCTAACACAATGGCCAAAATCAAAGCATATATGAACTAGACAATTATAAGGAAACGAGTAGAAGATTACTTACAAAGTGGGAAATTCTCATCTAAGATCTCCCGAGGAAGGTGTAACAGAAATTTCCTTTAACTCAATGATCACCACAGATCAAAGAAGTTAGGAGTTTGTCATGGCAACAACTCTACTGGCAATTTAACTAGAGGTGGCCATTCCAGGACCGAAATCAGGGATGATTTCTACAAGGGAAGTCAATAGGCTCTTAATAATTATAAATCAGTCAAAAATATAAGTATTAATACTAATTACTTATTATCTTTACCTGAATTGGATAGGAGCTACCACACATCCCATATCATACCCAAAGAGTTACTTTTTTTGCAGCAAAACAGAAATTTGCAACTGGAGATCAATAATTAAAATTAGGAGCTAGTTATTTTAGAAATAAGCTCAATAATTAAGTTTATCACTTATCAATTTGGAATAGAGGTCAAAACAGCAAGCTTCAAGAGCAAGTGACCCAAGTAGCTAATGATTTCAACAACATAAGTCAATCACGAGGAAATTATATTGATTCAAGTCTCATGATGATATCAAAAGAAAGTAGAAGATCTGGAAGCCTCCTTGTATAATGCACATGTCGATTAATTATTGAGGCGAATCACCTCAATCCTTTGTAACCATGACTTTTTTAGGGTTTCGATTTGTTTTTGAAAATAATCGAATGATGGGAATGAAAAAGCGGTTTAGCTTATGTGTTGTAGTTTGAAGTAATATAGGGTCGGGTAGTTGTCTTAACCCGTTTTGTGAATGTAATTTGGGTTTTTGTGTATAGCCTGATTTTGTACGGGCCTTGGGCCAAACATTTAGCATTTTCAAAACAAAAGTGTGGTGAATGAAAATAATATTATTTTTCATGAAACATGTTAAATAAAGAGTTGAAATGTACAAAATTTTGATTTTATTCTAAAAGAGGAAAATAATACAGATGGTCAACAATCGAACTTCTATTTATACAATAGAATTTAGTGAATTTTGTTTTAATTTGAGCGGAAACGTATTGTTGATCAGGATCTAGTGTTGCCTATTTAGATACCAATGTAACTTAAAATTCAATTATGCAATCTCAAAGAAATAGGAGACACAGAAGATTTAATGTGGTTTGAATATGAATATCTTACGTCCACGGAGACCCAACAACTTCTTTTATTTCACTAAAGAAAAGAGTACAAAAGAGAGGGAAGAACAATGGTGGATACTCTCACACACTTGCACTTGCACATATATAAAGATGAACTTCGTTCATTTAAATATACTTAATGAAGGAGTTACTTTTGAGAAAACTAATTCACAGATTATGTTTGAAACCTTTTCGAGTATCCATGATTTGATTTCTATGTAAATGGATAGTGGTAATTTTGGTTTCCATAATTTTCCTTATTTGAATCAATCTCCATCAGCAATATTTTCTTTCTTTATATAACAAATTCTTTAACTTATTAATTGGTTGACTAATTAATTAGTTCCTTCAAAATATCCTTCCATATACCAGCCAATTTAATTGATTTGAATGAATCAACTAATCATTTCTTTCCTCTTTCACAAATATTTGAATCATCCAAATTAATACTCCACCTTGATTCAAATATAACAATCTCTCTTCATCTCTTTATCATCAAGCAATCAACGTTGAAGTTGTTGGGTCTAGCGCCCCATGGCGCTCAAGTAACAAGTATCAAACTGATCAAATTTGAGCAATGCTCAAACTTATCCTTTGGAAGTGACTTAGTCAACATATCTGAAGGATTATCCAAAGTACTCACCTTCAACAATTTGATCTTGCTTCATTCTTCCTCAAGCATAAGAAAGAAACCTCTAACATCAATGCTTCGTCCATGAACTATAAGCTTGATTTTCTACAAGATGAATCGCACTTTGACTCTCTGAAAATAGCTCTACTGTCCGCTGCACCATTGAAAGATCATCCTACAACTGAAGTAAGTATAATCCTTCCTTTGTTGCTTCCACAACCAATATCAACTCTGCTTCGGTAGTAGATAAAGCTACGAAAGATTACAACTTTGATCTCCATGAAATCGAGCCTATGCCAAGTGTAAAAACATAGCCCGACACTGACTTTCTAGCATCTCTATCCCCAGCATAATCAGAATAACAGTATCCTCTAAGAAAGATCTCACCATCCACTCCACCATATAACAAGCCCGCCGAAGAAGTTCCTCGAAGATATCTAAGAATCCACTTCACAGCTTTCCAAGGTTCTTTGCCTGAGTTAGACATATATCGACTCACAATACCCACTGCATGGGCCAAATCCGGTCTTGTGCACACCATAACATACATAAGACTACCAACAACACTAGAATAAGGTATATCAGCCATATACCTCTTGTCTTCTTTCGATGAGGGAGATAAGTCTTTTGAAAACTAAAAATGAGAGCCTAATGGAGTGCCAACCGGTTTGGCTTTCTCCATTCCAAATCGAGCGAGGACTTTCTCGATGTACTGTGCTTGAGTAAGCCTTAACTTTCTCCGCTTTCTATCCCTGCTTATCTCCATACCCAATACCTTTTTGTGCCTTTCCCACATCCTACATGTCAAACTCTCTACTGAGCTCTGCTTTCAACTCCTTAATTTTGACCATACTCTGAGATGCCATCAGCATATCATCGACATATAACAACAAATAAATCATATTACCATCACATCTTCAGAAATAAACACACTGGTCTTTGAAGCTTCTGGATTATCCCTATGAAAGCATAAACTTATAAAATCTCTTTTACCATAGTTTAGGAGACTGCTTCAATATATATAGAGATTTGTTGTGTTTGCAAATATAGCATGGTCTGCTAAGATCAATGAACCTTTCCGACTGCTTTAAATAAATCTCCCCATCCAGATCACCATGTAAGAATGCAGTTTTGACATCTAGTTGCTCTAATTCCATGTCATAATGAGCAACTAGTGCCAAAAGAATACGAATAGAAGTATGCCTAACCACTGGAGCAAAGATATCACGATACTCTACCCCATTCTTCTGAACATACCCCTTTGCGACTAACCTTGCCTTGTATATGAGATTACCATTTTCACCGTCTTTCACTCTACAGATCCACTTGCATCCAATAGCTCTCTTGTCGGTGGGAAGATGCACCAAATACCAAGTATGTTTTCTCTGCAATGATTTAATCTCCATCTCCATAGAAACTAGCCAACTGAAACTAACTGATGCAATAGCTTCTCTATAATCACAGGGCTCATCATGGACAACATTCAAAGCATATGTTTCCCATATCATCGAAGTTAATATCTTCAATGCTCAATCCAACAAACTCATCAAGCAACTTAGGCTTTCTTCTTTGTCTGACAGGCCTAGGTTTCGAATGAGCTCCACCTTGAGTTTGATCCTCTGCACCAACATCGATATTATCCTCATCAACCGCGGTGTCATCGAAAACACCATTTGAACGTCTATGGAAAGAATCAACAGATGACTTGCTTTGTGTCTGGTATTCTTCACATGCCCTCTTATTGTCATTCGATGAGGAAGGCTCCACCTTCAACATAGCCTTCTCATCAAAAGTCACATTCCTGCTCATAACGATCTTCTTGCTAATAGGACACCATAACTTGTATCCCTTCACTCCTCTCCTATAATCTAGAAAAATACACTTGCGAGCTCTAGATTCCACCTTCCCTTTGCTCTCATACACATAAGCTGGGAAACCAAACACTCTGAGAAATGAATAGCTAACAGGCTTTCCTTTCCATACTTCTTCAGGGATCTTCATATTTATGGCAGTAGAAGGTGTGCGGTTGGTGAGGAAAGCCGCCATAGATAAAGCTTCAGCCCAAAATTCCTTCTTCAATTTAGCAGTCAGTCTGAGACATCTTGTTCTCTTCAATAATGTTTGATTCGTCCTTTCTGCAACTCCATAATAGACTAAGGGTCGCCTAGTGTAGTGTTTTGCCGCTTAATGCCTTCAGACTCACAATAATCGATAAGTTCTTATGATACAAATTCACCGCCATTATCTGAACGGAGAACTTTCAATTTCTTCCCTGACTGCTTCTCAACCATAGATTTCACTTTCGAAACTTGGCAAAGGTTTCACTCTTTGACTGAAGAAAGTATACCCATACTTTATGAGAGAAATCATCTATAAATGAAACAAAATATCTGGCTCCATCTAAAGACTGACAAGGAGAAGGGCCCCAAATATTTGTATGAACATACTCCAAGACACCTTTTGCTTTATGCTCTTATATACCAAAAGAAATCTTCGTTTGATTTCCAAGAACACACTCTTCACAAAAACCAAGTTTTGAATGATGAAATCCATCAACCAATCCTCGTTTTCTCAACTCATCCATGCTGCGCTTACCGATGTGACCCATCCGTAAGTGCCATAATCTGGAAGAATCTGAATCAAGCGATGTAACAAAAGTTGATTCACCAATTAGAGTGGTGCCCTTTAATAGATAAAGATTTTCTGCCCTCATACCTCTCATAACAATCATGGAACCCTTCCATATCTTCATTTTTTCTCCTTTCACTACAATCTTCAAACCAAGTCTACTCAATGCCCCAACAGAAATCAAGCTCCTCCTCGAATCAGGTATTTGTCTAACATCGGTGATCGTACGAATAACACCATCAAACATCCTAATCATCACGCTACCAACACCAACCATACGACAAGAAGAATCATTATGCATAAGAAGTACTCTTCCATCAATTTCACGGTAAGTGGAAAAGTAGTTCCTATTATGTGTAATATGATAGGATGCTCCATAATCAATCATTCATAAGTTGCTCTTTCCAAAAGAGCCAAAAGCTGTAAATACATCGGTGTCACTTTTTGTATCTGATTTCTCTACTGTAGAAGTTGAGGCTTGCTTTGGATCTTAAACTTGGGACATTATTCTATGAAGTGCCCTGGTTTCTTACAATAATGACAAGTCAAATTCTTAGGCCCCCTAGACTAAGACCGTAAAGAATTCCGTCCTCCACCTTTCTTCGACCTGCTTTGGCCTCTACCTCTCTGAACAGATAAGCCTTCGGTATCATTATCTAAGCCAGTGCTCGTCAATCTATCTCTTTATACTTCATTATGAAGACCGGACTTTACATCAGACAGGCTAATTTTACTACGGCTATAAATCATGGAATTAACAAAAGCAGTATATTCCTTAGGCAAGAAACATAAGGGGATCACAGCTTGAGCCTCATTGATAATATCCACTTCCGCTGCCTTCAGGTTCATAATCAAAGTCGTCAAAGCATCTACATGCTCCATGAGATCATTCCAAGCTTCATCTTGAACGAATAGAGTTGTTGCTGAAAAATAATCCGATTAGCGAGAGACTTGTCTTGATATGCATCCGATAACGCATCCCATCGTTCCTTCGTCGTCTTCTCCTGAGAGAATTCTCTACGAACTTCATCTTAAAGGCTCAACTGAATTTTTATGAGAGCTTCATCTTCCATCTCTTCCAAATCAACTGCATTAATACCTTTCAATTTCTTAGGCATAGAAACAACCTTATAAGTCTTCTCCTTCTTTAATACAGCCTCCATCTTCATCTTCCAAGTACGAAAATCTCCTTTTCCGTTAAAACATGTTACGGCATAATTGACACCAGATCTACCAACAAACTTACTAGAAGTAGCCATTAATATCCAAACAGGAACAATAACACTAGTTGTGATACCAAACTGTAGTGAATTTTGTTTTATTTTGAGCAAAAGTGAATTATTCGATCTGGATCTAGTATTGCCTATTTAGATACCAATGGAACTTAAAAATTCACTTATGCAGTCTCACAGAAATAATAGCAGAAATAAGAGTCACGAAAGATTTAACGTGGTTCGGATATGAATATCCTACGTCCACGGAGACCCAACAAATTGTTTTATTTCACTAAAGAAAAGAGTATAAAAGAGATGGAAGAATAATGGTGGATACACTCACACATTTGCAATTGCACATATATGAAGATGAACTTCCTTCATTTAAATAGACTTAATGAATGAGTTACTTAAAGATATGAAAATTAATTTACACATTATGTTTGAACCCTTTCCGAATATCCATGATTTGAATTCTATGTAAATGGATAGTGGTAATCTTGGTTTCCATAATTTTTCTTGTTTGAATCAATCTCCATCAGTAATCTTTTCTTTCTTCATATAACAAATTATTCAACTAACTAATTGGTTTTCCTTCAAAATATCATTCCATATACTAGCGAAATTAATTAATTTGAATGAATCAACTAATCAATTTCTTCCTCTTTAACAAATATTTGAATCATCTAAATTTAACATAGAATATATATTCTTTTATAAAACAATGAGCTACCAGTAATAAACAAACAGACTTAAGCATAAGTTATTTACCATTAGAATATATTCTTATAGAAATCAAATCATACCCACCACAATTCAAGATAGGCATGTTATCTCATAAGTTATGCTTCACATGATAGAATAGCGGCCATCAATACGAAAGGATAATCTAAAGCATTCAAAACAAAGAATAAAAAGTTCAAACTATATTATGCTAAAACATGAAAACTATTTTATGTACTTAAGAACTGAAAAAATAAATTGACACACATATAAATAGCATAGATAGCATGAAACAATTCAATGGATACCATAATATGACAAATAAAAATTGACGAAGAATTATTATAAAATGCAATAAATTATAACATAAATTAAAAGCATGCTTACTGGAGTTACCATGGAAGTTTTATTAAAATCTCTTCTAATTTTATTTATTTTGACTTTTCAGCGAAAAAATACCTGCAACTAAATAAAAGCAACCATGTTAACTTTTTGGAAGAACGATACCTTTCATCTTTATTTTTCTAATCACGATTCTATAAAAATGATCACTTGTTAAAGACTAAGTGATGTTTTATTTTACATAGTAATTTCCTTAAGAAGTCAAACTAATCCCAATAATTCAATCTAAAATAGAGCAAAATAAAACATTACATACCCAAAACAGTGATGCATGCTATGAAAGAAGGAAGAGAGAATCCTAGGGCTACAAAACTAAAACAACAAAGGAGAAAACTTTCCACTTGAATCTAAAGGTAAAAAAATTGAAAGATATATTATTTAAGGATTAAAACTTTATTTTATATAGAGAATTTAAGGAAATGAAAGTAAAAAGAGAAATGAATCAGATAAAAAGGTAATAATATAATTGAATAGATATAAAAGTTGAGCCAATTAGAATTGATGAAAAATTGATACAAAAGTGTAATAAATCCAAAAGTATATGTATTGAAACTACCATGGATGTTGAATCAATATCCCTTTTAATTTCTTTACTTTGACATTTCAGTAAACAAATTACCTGCAACTAAGGAAGAGAACCATCATAATCTTTTAGAAAATGATATCTTTTAACATGACCACGTGTTGGAAACTAAGCAATATTTTATTTTACATATTAATTTTCTAAAGAAGCCAACCCTAATCTCCATAAACCAAATTAATATAGAACAAAGTAAAATATTTATATACCTAACATCATGCCATTAAAGATGGAGAGGTAATTTTATGACCACGACTAAAGGGAAAAGAAAATTCAACCAATAGAAGAGGCCAATTATCCACTTGAATGTAAAATCAAAAAAATCAAAAAAAACAAAAGAGACGATGTATTAAGGATTATAAGAGATGAAAATGAAAGTAAAAAAAGGGAATGAAGGTGGAAGATACATCAGAGTGGATGAAATTAGATGAAGAAGATAAGGAAATGAAAGTAAAATAAGAACATGAAGGTGGAAGATATTTTTGAATAGCTGAAATAGAAAAAGAATGGTCTTTCGGTTATCATCTTACCATATAGTGGAAATTTATGTGTAAGTTTGAAATGGTATATAATTGCTATGGGTATGTGAAATTTTTTCCATAAATAAAGGAGAGAAGAGGATTCTGAATGAAAGTGAATGAAAAACAAGAATTTAAATAGTCACATATTCTTCTTATAGAAATCAAATCGCACCCACCACATTTCAAGATAGGCATGCCATCTCATAAATTATCCTTCATATGATAGAATAACGATCATTCATATAAAAGGATAATCTAAAGTAATCAAAACAAAGAATAAAAATTTCAAACTACATTATGTTAAAACATGAAAACCATTATACGTACTTAAGAACTTTAAAAATGAATTGACACACATATGGATAGTATATATAAACAAAAAAATTCATTAGATATCAAAATGTGACAAATAAAATTTAACGAAGAATTTCTATAAAAACGTAATAAACTCTAAAATAAATTATAAAAGCATGTTTACTGGAGTTACCATGGAAGTTGAATCAAAATCTCTTCTTATTTCTTTATGTTATTTTGACCTTTCAGCGAACAAATTACCTTCAACTAAAGAAAAGCAACCGCATTAACTTTTTGGAAGAATGATACCTCTCAACTTGATTTTTGTAATCATGATTCTGTAAAAATTATCAATTATCCGAGACTAAGTGACATTTTATTTTATGTAGTAATTTTCTTAAGAAGTTAAACTAATCGTTATAAGCCAAAATAAAGTAGAGCAAAATAAAATATTACATACCCAAAACCACTTAAATGAAACTAATTAGAATTGAACCAATTAGAATTGATGAAAAGTTGGTACAAAACTGTAATAAATTCAAAAATGAATCAAAAGTAAATATATTGAAATTACCATGGATGTTAAATCAAAATCCATTCCAATTTCTTTACTTTGACATTTCAACAAACTGATTACCTAGAGCTAAAGAAGAGAACTATAACAATCTTTCAAAAAATGATATCTTGTTACACGACCATGTGTTAGAAACTACGCAATGTTTTATTTAACATATTAATTTTCTGAAAAAGCCAACCCTAATATCTATAATTCAAACTAATATAGAACAAAATAAAATATTACATACCTAACATCATGCCATTAGACAAGCACCTTTGTCCAAGTGGTTAATTGATTCGGCGTTGGTGCAGGATGTCACAAGTTCGAAACTTGCTTTCGAACATTTATTTGACATGGGATATGTTGTCCCAATGATTTGTTGTATATAAAGTACCAGTTTGAAAAAAACATCATGCCATTAAAGGATGGAAGAGGTAATTTTACGACCACAACCAAAGCTAGAAGAAAACTCAACCAACAAAAGAGGCAAACTTTCCACTTGGATGTAAAGGCAAAAAAGAAAATAAAAAAGGTTCGATCGTTTTAAGGATTATAAGAGGGTGAAAATGAAAGTAAAAATGGGATATGAAAGTGGAAGATGTATTTGAGTGGATGAAATTAGATAGAAAAGATAAGGAAATGAAAGTAAAACTGAAAATGAAGGTGGGAGATATCTTTGACTAGATGAAATAGAAAATGAGTAGCCACACATTATGGTTTGACCATGTAATGGAAATTTATTTGTGAGTTTCAAATGGTAAATAATTGTAAGGGGTATGTGAAAATTTTCCCTCAAATTAAGGAGAGAAAATGATTTTGAATGAGAATGAATAAAAAACAAGAATTCAAATAGTCACATATATTTGTGAGTTTGAAACGATAAATAATTATTAGGGGTATGTGAAAAGTTTCTCTCAAATTAAGGAGAGAAGATGATTCTGAATGGGAGTGAATGAAAAGAAAGAGCTCGAATGGTTACATATTGTGAGTTTGAAACGATAAATAATTGCTAGGAGCGCGTGAAAAGTTCCCCTCAAATTAAGAAGAGAAGATGTTTCCGAATGAGAGTGAATGAAAAACAAGAATTCAAATGGTTACATATTCTCTTTTATATATAAATAAAATAGATAGATAAATTTGAGCGAAAAAAATATATATGGACAATTGAAGTATGATGATAGTTTTCAAAGTTAATCTTGACAAGGTAATTGGTCTCTTTGAAAAAAGAAATTTTGATAATCAATATATATATATATGTGTGTGTGTGTGTGTGTGTGTGTCTGTATGTAAAATAATAGTATCAATTAAATAATAGTAAAGCAAAAGAATGTCTAGCTCTCTTATTAATTAATTATACGGGTTCTTTCTCTTCTCCTTAATTTTCTCTTTTGATATTTTATATTCAAAATGTTTTAATTTATCAATTTACACTCATTTTACAAAGTCTATCTCATTATATAACATATTGTATTTACAAACATTTGTCAACTACTTCTTATCATTTTAAATTTAAGTCCACATTTTTAGGTCAATTACATAGTCCAAATCTAAACTATTTAAATAAGTTTAATTAATTAGTACGAGTATAAAAGCACGTCTAGATGAGCCTACATCTAATCACAATTGCATGTGTGAACTCAACGATGCACTTTGTAGCATTTTACGAAGCATGCAAAGTTTTGTTTACAGATATAGTAAACAATTCCTTAATGAATATGTACCCAGTTCATAATTAATTAGATATACTATATTCAGTAAATCATTAGCAATTAGAAGTAGGAAGAATTATGGATATAAAATGTGATGTCCTGGAATTTTGGGCAATACTTATTTAATAATTTCCATTTATAATTTATTTTAAAATATGTTATATTGATTTAATAATCTAATTTAACCAAATATTATATATTCAAAACTAATAATTAATCTAATTTAACAAATGTTATCTTTTCAAAAACTCAATCATAATGACAATTTAATTTGAAATGTTTATTCTTTTTTAAGGATAATAATATATATCTAATTAATAATAATTAATCTTTTTAAGTTAATAAAAATATTCTATTTGTAATGTATATATGTATACATTGTAAAAAGGAAATTGGTTCAATTTAAATTTAATAAAAATATTTTCAAATTATAATATATATGTTTATATATTGTGATTTGATGTTCTTTTTTAAAATTCAAATAACTTCTGAAGTTAATATTTAAAATGTTCTATTTATAATGAATATTTATATTTGTATATATATAATTGTAAATAGAAAAATATTGGATTAAACCTAAATAGAAAATGCGTTTTCAAATTTATAATATACATATGTATATATAGTGATTTGGAAGATTTTTGATTTGGTTTAACAAAAATGCTTTTCAAAAGCAGTTTAAAATCAATGTTTATTTATAAAACACTTAAAGGAAAATTTATTTTTATTTAAAGAATAATAGCTTGAAAATAGTACAATATTATAGAAGTTTAAATTCTTTTCTTTTAAATTGATTTTTGAAAATAAATTTAGATTTTTATATATAATATCAATGTTAGTTATAGTAATTTATGTTTAAACCTTTAAAATAAAATTTAAATAAATGTTCATTTTCTTTCTTTGAAACTTATCCTTAGAAATGGAGTTTTAAATAATTATAAATTAAACACAAAGTTATAAATACATTTCGTAGTTATATATATAACATGAGTATTAGACTAATATGGTAATTAAGGTTTAATTCATTTATATAAAAATAATTAATGTAATCATCGAAACACTTGGCAACATAAGGAATTAGGGGTTTGACATTTGTTAATACATGGATTCATTCATGTAACAAGTGGCAATCTTTGTTTTAAAGGAAAGTTTTGTTTTTTTATTAAAGTTTAAAAGAAAAGATCAGTTTTTGTTTTCTTCAGCTAAACATTCCTTAATTCTCTTCAACTAAAAAGAAAAAAAAAGAAATCAAATGCAAGATCATTCAGACTGAAATAAAAAGGAAAACAAATTCACAAATTCAAACTGTAACCCAAAAATCTGAAGCTTTACAAACTCAGATCCAATTTGCAACCTGAAAACATGATTTCAAGCTCAACTGGGAATCAACATGCAAATTCAACAAGCAAGATCTTAGCAAAAATTCAATGTTTCAACAGAAGTTAAAATGCAAAGCAAATTCAAAGTCCAGGAAAATTAAGAAATGCAGTGTTCTCTACTTCAAATTTCAGGTGAGTAAATACCTTTCTGAAAAACAGTTTTAAATTCCTTATTCGTTTGATCTGTGAAATGATTGATATAGTAAACATAATATCAATGTTTGCATGCTTGATTTGAAGATTGAATGCATGTTTATTTAGCTGTTTGAATACCTGTAGATATGAAAGTTTTTAAATTCCTGTTCGTATGCATGTTTCAGTTTCATAAAAATTCCTATATTCTAAGTTAATCATTGATAATCATTAATCATTGAAAGAAATCTGATTATAATGAGGTAAATTTGTGTTTAAAAATAAATCTTAAATTTATACTGAACAATAAACTGTAAATTTTAGATTTACAGTGGAAAAATAAAAAATTAGGTAGAAATCAAATTTAATAATTTAAATTTCTGATAGACAGGTAGTACGGGCCCTCTGACTTCCAGCTATGTGCTGTCTATGATCTGAATCATTGTTCAAAATCATGAATTTTGAAAGGAAGCTTGTAATATTTAAGATGGTGTTTGAAGATAAATTAGGGGTTTTATGAACTTGGGTTTTTGGTCGTTTACTGTTGATCTGCGTCAAAGGGGATGGTGAGCTTCGGCATGGAGGTGGTCATGCTTCCAAGTGATGCAGGAAAAATAGTGAGTGAGGCTATCTTTGTTCGAGTTGATCGGGGCACGGCATATTAGGGTTTAGAGTTTGTTTTCTGTTTGGGTCGAAATCGAGTGCTGTACGTCGCCGTTGATGTTTCGAGTTCGAGCGCATGGTGGGTGTCGAAGTGCAAAGCTACTCTGGAAATGAAGCCATGGACTCCGGTCATATGGATCGTCGACAATTGGAAGTTTGTGGTTCGAATGTTTTCTGGTTGAAGGGCCGCAGCATCCTTTTTTCGATTCGGTGGCAATTTCGTCGATCTAGGAGTACATGGAGGTTGTAGAGGTCAGAGGCAACTTGTGGAGTGTCGCGACGGGGTTCGCCGTTGACCAAGGCCGGCGTGCACGTGCACGAGCTCTTCTGGGTGCATCTGCTTTCGTTTGGTATGAAGTTTTGACCATGGGTTTCATCGTTTGCTCGAGGGTGGTCTCGTGTTAATATCGCGTGCAACTCGAAGTGGCAGGAGGGTTGTTTGCGTGAGTTTTGGTTTCTTGTGGCTTGGTTACAGGAGTTATATCCTGATCAATTTTTAAACAGCGTATTGAAATTTCTGAAATTTAAAGGCAAACTAAATTTTTAAACAAAGTTTTAAAACAGTTTTAAATATGTTTGAAATGTTTTAATTTAAACTTTGTATTTTAACAAGTTAAGTTAAATTTGTTTTTAAAATAGTTTTTTTTTTAAGTTTAGTATAACCGTATTTTTGTACTTTATAAAATGAAGTTTCAAATTTGAAAGCAAATTGATTTTTAAACAATGTTTTTTAATTAATTTTATAAAGAATGAATATTTGACTTTAAAAGAATTTTAGTTTTAAGTTTGGATTTTTATAATTTAAACTTTTGTTTAAAAATAGTTTGTTTCATTTTTGCTTTGTTAACTAATATAATAATGTTTTCAAATACAAATGTTTTTGAAGTAATTTAAATGTGATTAAAGTAAGGTATTTAACTTAGATAAATTTAAGGAAAAATGATAAATTAAAAGATGATGTTTTAGTGTAAACCAATTTCAAGTTTTTGAATTTTAAATTTTAATTTTTAAAATGATTGATAAAGGTTAACTAAAAGTATGGTTTATATTAATCAAGTTTTTGATTATAAAGATAATTGAAGTAAATTACTTAATTAACTTAAATTGATTAATGTAAGCAATTAAATTAAGATAAATTAGTTTGTGTAATTAATTACTTAATTAAAAATTAATTAATCAAGGTTAATTAATTAAGAAATAATTAGTTAATAAGTAATTAAGAAATTAATTACTTAATGATTAAGAAAAATTATTTAAACATAATTACTTAATAAAGTAATTAAAGCAATTAATTACTCAGTGTAATTAATTAAGTTTTATGATTAATTTTAGATAATTAATTAAGTTTAATTAATTAAAAAGAATTATTTAATGATTGGATTAAGTGTAATTACTTAATGTAATTAAAGATGTGTAATTACTTAGTGAAGTAATTAATGAATAATTGCTGAATGTAATTAATTAAGTAAATTACTTGATGGATAGTAATTAAAGAGGTATAATTACTTAAGCGAAGTAATTAAGGGATAATTACTCAATGCAATTAAAGGATTGATTAATGTAATTAATCAAGGTGTTGGTTTAATTGGTAAAGTAATTAAGGAAGTTAATTACTGATTATGATTAATCAGGTTTGATTAATAAATGTAATTAAGTTTTTAATTAATTATTAAATGTAATTTTGAGAAAGATTGATTAATAAAGTAATTAGAGGTCATTAATTAATGTAATTATTGAATAATTAATTGTTTAATTAATTAATAAATATGATTAATTATAAGATAATTAATCAATGAAGTGAGAAAGAAGTAATAATTAATTAATGTAATTAATTAAGGATTTATGTAATTAATTATTGTTAATTAGTTAATTAGAAATTAATTAAGGTTAATTAATGATTAAAGATAAATTAATTTGTGTAATTAATTTAAAGGCTAATTACATAGTGTAATAAAAAAGAATAATTAATCTAGGTGATTGATTAAGAATATGATTAAAGGATAATTAACCTGTAATTGAAGATTAATTAATTGGATTATGAAGATGATTAAAGAGTGATTAATTAATTAATTATAATTAATTAATGATTGTTTAAGTAGGACTAGTTGTTTAATTCTCAAGTAATTAATCTAATTTAAGATGATTAACTTAATTATAAAGGAATTAATGATGCCTGTTTATGTATGATTGTTTGTGGAATATCTGGATTGATTGATATCTATTAAATGATATGTTGTGATATTCTGTGATATGATATTTGACATATCAATGATAAATGTGTGATATTTATCTATGAATGATGCTGTGTGAATTCAATGTTTAAATTGAATTAATTTGTTAAACTTAAATCACTTGGACATTAAGATGGCGTTTGGATTCGATGAGACCGGGATCGGTTTTCCAAATTTGGAATTTTGAAAACCACATCGATCTAAATTAAACGTTAGGTCGTGAATATCAAGTGAAGAGTGAAGACTCGAAGTGTAAGAACTATTCGTCAGTATAACTCTAGGGGTGGTTCCGAGATGAGTTTGACAGAAATAGTACTTATAGGTTCGAGATGGTGATTCAGAGTACAAGGGCTATTGTCGTTAACTATGAGGGTGATTCCAAAACGAGTGTAGCGAGATAGTGCCTTCGGTTTCGTTCGAACCCGAAACGAACTTGTATGGATTGAATGCTTTCAGAACATCATCAGGTGGACGATGAGCATTCTAAGATAGATATGTCCTATAAAGGTAATCGCAGCCTCAAGCCTCATCAACCGGGAATGGCTAAAACAGGGAAGGTGCAGCAAGGCTAAGTGGGTCATGCCCAAGTAGGTCTAGATTTACCCCTGTCTAGAGGTCCCTTTTTATTTCGGCTGTATGGGCGGTTGATCATGACAACTGCCGGGGTGGTCTTGTTCGGGACTGTCTGGTAAGGGATGGTTCCGGTCTTGTGTTGCAGGGGAGCGGGCATACTCCTCGGTACGGTGATCTAGGCCACGTACTGTGACGGGCGGTACCCTAGTAGCCCTGCCATTGTATGGAATCCAAAATCCAATAAATGCCCATACGGTTTTGATTGTGCCCAACTATGTTGGAACGTGAGATGTAAGCATTCCAGCTATTTCTGTATTTTATTTTGAAAACCCTAAACCCTATTATAATATCATTGGATTTCCTATCAAATGTTTTGGTTAGCGTAAGGTAAAAACTTACCCATGTTTATTTGTGGAGAGTCTTACGTGATACCTTTGTTTTCAAAAGATTTTCTAAAGTTAAGCAACTTGTAACCGTTTACTAACACCAGACCCCTGTCTGACCCGAGTGTTTATTTTCTGTTTTATTAAACTCTTGGGTACTCATATTATGTATGAGTAGTCGAGGGATTCAGGTTTTCTTTGACGAGTTCTGGAGGAGATATGGAGCAGGTGGCTTCAGCGTGTAGATATATATAGTGGTTCCGATGTGTTTGAGTTGTATCTGTTCCCAGTTATGTACTTGAATTGTAATATCTAGACAGGTGTCATAACTGTCTAGTTTTTGTAGTTTGAGCTGTATAACTCTGATGTATATGATACTATGTAATATTTTATTTGATTAATATAATTTATTCATTCCACTGTAAGATTATGATGTTGTTTGGTTCTTTCTTTTCTATCTTTTCTCTTTTCTATCCTTTTCTTTCTTCTTAATGATGCATCTTTCTGTGGTATGAAAGGCGGGTCGTTGCATAAAAACTCCATAAAATTATTGTCATGCGGTTGGCAAAAATTAGTACCGATGCTAAAAGCGTTTTCATTGTTTTTACATAAAACAATTTCTTTCTTTACGTAATCTCAATTTAACCTGTCCTTCGGCTGGACCTTATGCAATCGAATCGCGGACTTGACCAAACATGGGCTAAACAATTATAGGATAGGGTGCGACCTTACCTTAGTCATAAACCCTAACCCACTATATGCTATAAGATCAACTTTTTGGTAAATATGATGTTTTTATCTAGCACAGAAACACATATTCGATTTTATACACTATCATTGCAAAGTTTCCTAGTCGAAAAGCGATGTTTGATAAGCATGTGAGTTTTGAGACTCATGGTTTTTGATGGAGTAATAATAATAACATTTGGTGGTAAACATGCTGAAGGTGTTTTGTCAAGTACAAAAATGCTGAATATTTGTAATACATAATACTATGTGGTGCAATATTTTACTTTCGAATATGACGGATCAACCACTTAATCATCAACTTGCATCTAATCTTATTATAATAGAAAAGAAGAAAGAATAATAGTTATCTTTTATAGAGTAAGAAAGTATAGTTAATGGATAATGCAGAATCTTTATCAATAACAGATAATGCTATATATCATGTAAAAAATGAAGAGCAACTGATGTATGCATGATATTAAAAAAAAAGGAAAAAATGCTATAAATTGATATTTTCTACAACAAATAAAATCAACAGAAAAACAATGAGAGGAATTAACAGTAGCACAAATATACACTCACTTAATCAAACAACTCTATAACAATCAACATTTCCATTGCGACACTAGGAGAATTATCAGATCCGCTCTTCCAGTTGGGCTTTCTTCATCTTGCATGTCTCTGATGAACTTTAGTAGACATATCCAATTATCTATGCTCCTTTTAGCTACATGAAACCATTGTTTTTCATTACATCTCCCTAATCTTCTTACTTGCTTACCATGGCAGTTCCATCTACTTAACTAAGCCACCTTTCAAGTTATTTTCTTTAATTAGCTTACCTTTGTTTTCTTTAAGATTATAAACATGATAATTATGCTTCTTGCAAGGATTTCCCCTTTTAGGTTGCACCTTCTGGTGACATACTCTATAGAGCTTCCATCATGTCCAAATGCACCCTCAATTGACATGGGCGCTTAACTGCTTATATTGTGAATATGCATCAGACAAATATTGCTGGTAAACTCAGGCATCACCTAATTGCTTGAATTAATCTTTTATTCTCCGTGGCAAATCTTAACCGAGTCAACTTTATAAACTGCAACAACATTAAACAGATTAAAGTAATTATACTTGAAAACTAATCGTTTTAGTTAGTCCCACATCGTCTAAAATATTATAATTCTTATTGTATATAAGCTAAGAGGAGAAAGAGTAAGTTGTTCCTATAATATCTAGCAATGTTGGGACGATGCCTTGAAATTTAGTTTAGCTCGTGAGCGTTTGATGCAAATTGAAAATTTGTTCAATTAATTTTAAATGCTATAGCTACAATGTAAATCCACAACCCAGCCAACCAAGGGTCCAAATATTGTGATCTATGTTTCTCTATAAAAAAGTAAAGGGTATTTTGGAAAACTCAAAAAGATACGGTTGAATCTTATTCATGGTATTCACATTATTAATAGTAAAGATTTATTAAGTTTTTAATACATATTAAAGAATGAAAATTTCAATATGTATACCACTATTGTACCAGCCAATATAGTAAAATTAAGTTTTTATTCACAGAAGACAATAATAACATTTTAATTTGTAATTTATTATCTCAATAAATTTATCATATATTGCATTGTAAACTTCTACTTTTAACTTTGAATACCTATATTTAATATTAACATAATTCTTCGCAAAACCCACCTTACTTTTCCCTAACATTTATGGTTTAGTCCATATATTTAAATTAATTATGCAGTTTTAAATTTAACTAATTAGATAAATATAATTAAATAATACTTGTTAGTTCTTCTATCAAATATGAAAAAATGAAAAATTCAATATGTACATCATACTCGTATTAGCATAAATGGTAAAATTACTTTTCACTAAAATAAAGATACAAAAGTCACACATAAGATAAAGTATATATAAAACAATAGTAACAAATTCAATTTATAATTCATTTATCTCAATAAGTTCATCATATAATGCATCCAAAAAATAAATCATGTTTTCTACTTTAAATACCTTCGATTTGAAATTTATATAGCTGCCTACAAAAAACTCTTAATTGCCTACAAATATTTTACATTTAACTCCATATAATAGAATTGATCATGTAATACTAAAACTATTTAAATAGATTTAGTAAACTATTATTTGTAGATTTGTCTGACAAACCATAAAAATATGAATATTTCAATATTTATACCATATTCATATTAATAAAAATAGTATAAAATTCATTTAGATATATAAATACTTTAGCTTCACATAACTTATACATAAATAATAATTACAAAGTTAATTCATAATTCATTTATACCAAAATATTTACTGGTCATTGTATAATATTTCAATTTACTAATCATTTGTGCCAGTGTATTTACAAGTCATTGCACAATAAAATTCATTTACACCTACATTTTGAATTCTACAGTTACGTACAATCCCTCCTCAATAACTCCTAATTTTGTACATTTAAGTTAATATATTTTGAGCTTAAACTATTTGAAATAAATTCAATTAACAAATATTCATTAATTCATCTAATATATCATAAAATATAACGGTTTCATTATGTATATCATATTCATATCAACAAAAGTGGTGAAACTATATTTTTAATCAAATATAAAGATATATAATCACATAACATGTATGAAATACATAAATAACATTTACAAATTTAATAAATATTTATTTATATCAATGAATTTACGTACATTACATTATAAAATTCTGTTTTTTGCTTCAAATACCTACATTGTAACATTATTACAATTATTTAAAACTCATCCCCCCTTAATTCTCTATTAATATTTTTTTATTTAAATCTACATATTTAAACTACTTACGAAATCTCAAATTTAAACTATTTAAATTATAAATAGTAAAGCTTTAGCCTACTCTTCTAATAAATCCAAAAATCATATATCAATTTTAATATATATATATATATATATATATATATAGACACACACACACACATGTATATATTTGTATGTATGTGTGTATATATATATGTAATATATATCTGTGTGTGTGTTGTGTGTGTATGTATATATGTGTGTGTGTGTGTATGAAATTGGATACTTAGATGGTAATACATATTAGCACTGTAAGTTTTAGGTAGTATACAACATACTACGTGTCAATATATATTTGAATCACACCACATAAATTTCGAACCCATGACCTCTTGTACCAAAGTTGAAGCACTTAACCACTGTGACAGTGGTGTTGGTCCATTAAACTATTTACATAAACAATAATATTTTCCATTCAACTATAAAGGTATATTGATCACACATATTAAATTATGTAGATAAACAATAATGAAAAAGTTAATTTGTAAATCAACTATAATCATTAAAAATTATAATACATCACACTACAAAATTCTATTTTTAACTTCAAATAACTCCAGGTTAAAATTTCTATAATTTTTTACAAAATCCTTCTCGATTCTTTTATATTATTTACCTTTAAGTCCATTTATTTGAACTAGTTACGTAATTTTAAGTTTAACATATTAAAAAAATTCAACAGAATAACATTTATTGATTCATCTACATAAAATATGTCAATTTCAACAAGTATACCATAATCATACTAAAAAAATGATAAAATTACCTTCACTCAAATATAAAGATATATGAGTTGCATAACATAAATTATACATAAGTAACAATAAATTTATTATATCTAATAATCCATTTATTTCAGCGCATTTATCGTATGTTGCATGGTAAAGTTCTAATTTCAATATTAAATGCATAAATACTATATTTAGGGGTGGGTATGGAAAATTTTCATACCAACCGGAGTGTTTTTCTGTTTTTTCCGATCGTTGATGGAAATATGATATAGGTTAGGACTTTCGTTTCATTGACTCTGAAATTCTACTACATGGAATACATGGGAATTGGAAAAAATGGTGCTTAACATAAAAGTTTCAATTTTTTTTAGGCAAAGAAGTTGACCGTGCAAAAAGTTGGCAAGTTGCTGTTAAAATGTGTGCATATTGCAAATAGTAGACATGAAACAATACACAACACACAACACACACATGAAAGAAGCATATTTAATTAATTTGATTGTACTATGGAGATATTACGTTTATATCAAAAATAACACATTGAGACACTATAGTTACATGAATCTAATTAATTCTCAAATCAAGAAACATTAACACAATACATAAAATACTAATAATTTTGTTGGGGATTTTGCGGTTCGAGACGAATTTGATGGCGATTGTGCTGAAGATAATGCTGTACTTCTGATTTCAAGGATCTGTGGAATAGATTCTTTCAGACCATAGTTCAACCCACTAGGTACAAACGGGTTATCGAACTATCGACTTTCAGGATTCAATGAAGCCCTGTAATAGCGTAATCGGATTCAAAGTTTGTACGACTTTGATCCGACCACGAACACTCTAGAACAGTTTCTGATGATGCAATTTGTAGAGAAAGAGATGAAGAGAAGAAGAAGAAGAAACAAATCTACAACGATCCAGCGTTTGCAACACCTTCAGGTGTTACAAAATATAGAGTAATTGGAAGTGCAGCGATTAGCAACACTTTATTAGCGTCGCAGATCTGTGCAAGAAGAAGAAGAAGAGCGCAGTGTAAAACTGTTTGCAACGTTTCTAGGCATTGCTATTTATAGACGTGAAGAGGTGTCCATTCGCGAAGCGTCATGACCATTTGCAACTGTTCGCAACTGTTCGCAACTGTTATTAAACGTTGCGTCCTTTCATATTTTTCAACGTTCAGAAAACCATTGCAATTTCCCGCCTTTTAACCCGAAACTCGAAATCCGTGCCCGACCCGGCCCGGTTCGGTTTGGTCGGATGGACGGACGGCGGCGGCGCGCGTGTGGTGTTGCATGACTTCTCTCCTCACAACAAAGCAAACATGTGGGATCACCAAGGCTCCAACATCCACATGAGAGAGCTATACTTATACAAGATTGTTGTATAATGTTCTAGCATGTGGGACTATTGTTCTTCCTTCTTTTCTTCTTTCTCTTTCAGACAAAAAACCCAAAGCCCCCCAAAACAAGTTTGAAAATTTTACAACAATCTCCCCCAGTTTTCAAAATAAATAAATAGGACGGTTGCATCACTAGAGTGACTTTCTACATACCCAAGTGGAATCAAGCCTATGTAGTTCTAAGATCAAGTTTTGCATCATCGTGAAAACCAACACATAAATAAAAGGTATCTTTTGGATTTGAACCTTTACTTAGTGTAAACCATTCAAAGCCTCATCGTGATTCTATGGTGAACGAATCTTGAACCAAGTATCCCTAATGATAAAACCGGAACAATCACACATGTTGATTTCCTTAGGTACATTGTTCTGTATTGCTCAGCACGTTAGTGGCCATGTGCTTAAATCCTGGTTCATGAGTCTACATAGAAAGCGGTCTTTCTTTCCTAGGAAATGACGTGATTTCCATACTCATATAGGTAAGTCTCTTAAGGTGTTTCTGCGAGACAACTTTTAAGGTTTCTAGATTATAAAGGATATATATCCATCCTTTGTTCTTATAGAATCCAACACTAAATATTAAGAGATTATCAATTTAGTGTTCCATAATCATTCTCTTAACTTGTTGGTACCCATTGAACTTTGTCTATCCATTTCAAGACATAAGTTGGGTTTCTGTTAAGGATGATCAACCTTCATTCACAGACCTTAGTCCCATTTCTTGTGACTTTATAGAAACCATTGCCTTTGGAAGACTCTTTGTAAGTGGGTCAGCCAAGTTTTTCTTTGTTTCTATGTAGTCAACAGTTATAACTCCTCTTTTGAGTAACCGTCTCACCATTTGATGTCTTAGACTCACATGTCTAGATTTTCCATTATATGTCTTATTAGACGTATTGTATATCGTTGCTTGATTGTCACAGTTAATCAAGACTGCTGGAGATGGCTTCTTCCATAAAGGGATTTCCATTGATAAATTCCTAAGCTATTCCGCTTCTTTACATGCATCCGCTAATGCAATCAATTCTGACAACATTATTGAGTCAGAAATACAGGTCTGCTTCTTGGAAGCCCAAGATACAGCAACGCCTCCTAATGTAAAGATCCATACAGTCGTAGACTTGGATTTGGATTCTACATCGTTCCAGGTTGCATCACTATATCCTTCTATTATAGCAGGATATCCTTTATAAGATAAACCATGTTCAATGGTTCCTTTCAAATAAGCTAAAACTCTAGAAATAGCTTTCCAATGTTCGAAACCTAGATTACTCGTAAATCGACATAATACACTTATAGCATGTGCGATGTCCAGTCTAGTGCAATTCATAGCATACATAAGACTCCCAATAACACTGGAATACTCTAGTTGAGAGATAGTACGTCCAGTGTTCTTTTCTAATTTAATACTAGGATCTAAAGAAGTTGGTGCTGATTTGTCATCGTAATGACCATACTTTTGTCGGAATTTTTCTATGTAATAAGATTGATTTAGTAATAACCCCCCCTCTTTCCTAACAATTTTAATTCCCAAAATTACCTCAGCCACTCCTAGATCTTTCATATCGAATTTAGAAGACAGAAACTTTTTAGTTTCATTCACACATGGTATATTGGATCCAAGTATTAGCATGTCATCAACGTATAAACATATTATAACAATACCTTTGTTATCCGATTTGCTATAAATACATTTATCAGCATCATTAACAATGAATCCATATGACAGTGCAATTTTATCAAACTTCTCATGCCATTGCATGAGAGCTTGCTTAAGGCCATAAAGAGATTTCACTGATTTGCAAACTTTCTTTTCTTGGCCTGGGGTTTTGAAACCTTCAGATTGTTCCATATATATCTCTTCTTCTAAATCTCCATTTATAAAAGCAGTCTTTACATCCATTTGATGTATGACTAATTTATGAATTGATACAAGTGCAATTAAATAGCGTATAGAAGATATACGAGCAACTGGAGCATATGTATCAAAATAATCTACTCCATGTCTTTGCTTATATCCCTTAGCAACTAATCTGGCTTTAAACTTATCAATGGATCCATTTGTATTCAACTTTTTCTTGAATATCCATTTACATCCTATAGGTTTAGCACCAGGAGGTAAATCAGTTAAAACCCAAGTTTGGTTTAACAGTATGGAATTCATTTCATCATTGATAGCTTCTTTCCAGAAATTGGAATCTCTGGAACTCATAGCCTCAGAATAAGTTTTGGGATCGTCATCGACGTTCATTACATATTTAGTCACATTAAGGACTTCGTCCTTACTGCCTTCTACAAGATATGTAATGAAGTCAGGACCATAGTCCTTCTCTATTCTCGCTCTTTTGCTTCTCCGTTGTTCAGTACTATTATCTGGTACTGACACTTCCTTGCTGTTTTGAGCAGGAGCATAATCATCGTCATTGATATCATTAGTCATACTAGGTTCTGGACTAGATGATCTCAATGGGATCTCAACAGTTTGATTTTCAAAAAATTCGACATCTACAGATTCTATAACTTCTGGGGTGTCAAGAATAAGAAATCTATAAGTTATACTATTAAGTGAATCTCCTATGAAAACACATTTAAACGTTCTATTTCCTAACTTTGGTCGTTTAGGGTCTGATTTTCTAATATATGCTAAGCAACCCCAAACTTTAAGTCTAGTTAGGTTAGGTTTCCTATTAAATCATAATTCATAAGGAGAATATTATTATTTTTAAGTGGTACTCTATTTAAAATATAACATGAAGATAACATAGCATCACCCCATAGGTTATAAGGTAAATTAGAACTTATGAGCATGGCATTAACCATTTCTACTAAAGTTCTATTCTTCCTTTCAGCAGCACCATTTTGTTATGGTGTATATGGAGCAATACATTGGTGAACTATACCTTGTTGTTTACAAAACAAGATGAATTCATTTGAGAAATATTCACCACCACGATCTGAATGTAATATTTTAATTTTAACTCCTAATTGTGTTTCAACCTCTGCTTTATAAATTTTGAATTTATCAAAAGCCTCATCTTTAGTTTTCATTAGATATACATATGCATATCTAGTATAATCATCAATGAATGTTATATAGTATTGGTTACCACTATAAGTGATATGACTTTTTAAGCCACCCATGTCACTATATACCAAATCAAGCAAACCAGTTTTCCTTTCTATGGATTTAAAGTATTTTCAGTATATTTTTGCTTGAACACATATTTCACATTTAGAGATGGTATCGAAATCACAATCAGAAATTAATCCTGATTTATTCATATTTCTAATGGAATTATAATTAACATGTCCTAATCTACCATGCCATAATTTAATAGAATCAACAATATAAACAGAAGATTTATTTATTAGATTCAACTTAATCATGCCGTTACAAGAGTATCCCTGTCCAATGAATTTACCATTCTTAGATAACACTAGCTTATCAGACTCATACACCATCTTGAATCCTCCTTTGTTAAGAAGGTATGCAGAGACCAAATTCTTACACATATCAGGTACATAAAATACATTGACTAATGTAAGAACTTTTTCAGAGGTGAGAGGAAGTTCTATAGTGCCTTTTCCTAGAACTTTGCTTGGAACCTTATTTGCTCCAGTAACTTCGTCGGCTTCTTCTTTATTTTCTTAGTAACTCTTAAAAAGATTACGGTCTTTGCAAATGTGAATGGTTTCTCCAGCATCAAACCACAAATCATTATCATTGCCACTAATAGAGTTCGCCTCTTGCACTACAGCCACAAGCGAGTCTTCGACCACATTCACTTTTTATTGTTTCTTCCGCAGACGGCAGTCTTGGGCATAATGGCCGGGGTTGTTATAAAAATGACAAGCACCTTTCTTTTTGTTGTTGGTTTTGGAATGATTTTTCTTTTTAAACCGTGTCTCATTCTTTGGCTTTAACTTATCAGTAATTTCAACATTATTTTCCTTAGAATGGGACTCAGTTTGCGGATTATCATCTAGATCGCGTTTACGAGAGTCTTCTTCAGTACGAAGATGACGCTGCAAACCGTCTAAATTATAATCCGTTTCTGCATGTTTCATCTTTTTCTTATAATCATTCCAACTATGCGGAAGTCTAGAAATTATAACTCCAACAACAAAAGATTCAGGGAGATCAATTCCAGCATCTTTAAGTTGATTCACCAATAGTAAGATTTCGCTTACTTGTCCAATTATGGACTTATTGGTGACCATTTTGAAATCCATAAAATTAGAAATAAGAAACTTTTTATTACTTGCCTCGAATATACGGTACTTATTCTCCAGTGCAGTCCAGAGTGTCTTCGTTGTTTCCAAGGTCCTATGAGCATTGTAGACCGGAGTAGATAGCGCATTCAGAATATGGCCTCTGCATAGAAAATCGTTCTCTTTGCGCTTTGCACGTTTAGCCATTAGAGAATCATCATTTTTATCAGTTTCCTCCGGGATTTCTTTCAATTTATCTTCCAAAATGTAGAACAACTTGATGGTGACCAAGAAAAATTTCATCGTCTCTTGCCAACGAGTGAAATTGTCGCCATCAAAATGCTCCACTCGAGTTAGATGCTGATTCATAACTTGTAGAGCGCTCGAACCTTCCATGGTTGAAGCTTATTGTCTGAAATTTGTTGGGGATTTTGCGGTTCGAGACTAATTTGATGGCGATTGTGATGAAGATAATGCTATACTTCCGACTTCAAGGATTTGTGGAATAGATTCTTTCAGACAATAGTTCAACCCAAACGGGTTATCAAACTATCGACTTTCAGGATTTAGCGAAGCCCTATAACAGCATAATCAGATTCAAAATTTGTACGACTTTGATTCGACCAAGAACACTCTAGAACAGTTTCTGATTATGCAATTTGTAGAGAAAGAGATGAAGAGAAGAAGAAGAAACAAATCTGCAACGATCCAGCATTTGCAACACCTTCAGATGTTATAAAATATAGAGTAATTGGAAGTGCAACGATTAGCAACACTTTGTTGGCGTCGCTATTTATAGACGTGAAACCCGGCCAGGTTCGGTTCGGACGGACGGCGGCGGCGCGCGTGTGGTGTTGCATGACTTCTCTCCTCACAACAAAAGCAAACATGTGGGAGCCCCATGGCCCCAACATCCACATGAGAGAGCTATACTTATACAAGATTATTGTATAATGTTCTAGCATGTGGGACTATTGTTCTTTCTAATTTTCTTCTTTCTCTTCCAAACAAAAAACCCAAAGCCCCCAAAAGCAAGTTTGAAAATTTTACAACAATTTTTTAGTTGTAGTACTCCTACATTTAAAGATAATATCTTATATTAGTACACATAGAAAAATGGCATGGAATCAATCAGGCTAAATAAGGTATACGGTTATAGTAAAAAACGCAGGGCTATTGTATTCAAATGGTTCACTAAGTTACAGGAATAAATAATATAGCTAATCATATTTTGTTGAAATACAAAATTTTAACAGGAAAGTAAAATGAGAAAGCTATAGTAAAACACTACCCTATAATCCAAAGAAAAAACAAACCGGTTGACAATGATCCTAAACTGAGAAGGTAACTGTAGGGAATTCCACACAACTTCGACAACATAGAAAGTAAGTTGAACACAAAACGTGCCTGCATATGACAACAAACTAAGCATAATTAGAAAAAATTATTGAGAAGCTCATTAGGTAAACTATCATGAGCATAAATTATCTTACTTGAAATTGGAAGGAACAAAAATTTTCATGGAATACGACTGGAAAATTTCTGCATACTTCTATCAGAAATCGAAAGGAATTCCTTCTGAACCATTTCTAATGGAAAAACATGCTGGAAATGTACAGAGGAATAACGACGTTGGAAAATTGGTAAAACGAAAAAATGTCCATTCCTAACTATGTTACAGTATTACCGTGTGCAATGCACGTATTACAGCTAGTTAAATATAAAAGACGAAACTAAATCTTACTTGTATGGTGTAATTATTCCACACGATTTCAAAATACTGTAGTTGTATTTCACCAAATTATTTTTACCATCCCACTAATGCATATTCAACTGCCCATATTCCATTATCGCTACGCCATTATTGTTTAACCCATGCATTGGATATAACAATCTTATAAAATATGGTGTTTATAATGTTAATTTTAAAATCATAACTTTGCTATGCAATGTATGATAAGTTTAGGATAATAAATGAAGTATAACTTAAAATTATTATTATTGTTTATGTAACAATCCATATTTTTGAGTCATCAAATTTGAATATTTAATTTATTTATATATTCGAATTTGAATTAAATTTTATTAAAAAAATATGTTTCAAATTTAGACCTGATTTTTGATGACGTCATTTTCATTTAATTTATAGAAATTTTCCATAATTTTTAATTCAGAAAAAAATATATTTTCGTTTGACGTGTTTTGCGTCAAATGTTGTACTTTTGAAGTTTTACAGAATGAGTTAACATATCTATTTTTGTTTTGTGATCGTCTGACATCATTGAGCGAGTTCATATTTTTATTTTTGTTGTTCGCGGCTCGTACGCGAATGCGTTAATGTGTGACGGTGCGATGCACTGCAAACTAACATTTTTTCCAAAAAAAAAAAAATCAAACCTTTTCAAATCTTTACAAACACACGCCGTATATCTTTTCCAACCTTTCGTTATGCTGGGGCATTTAATGTTTGTACTACTTTTATCACCATAAGGTATAAAATAAAAACTTAGTTACCTATATTTACTTTGGACAATAGAACACACAAACATCCTTTTATTTTCCTTATTTGTCTCTACAGCCGACTTTTGGCTGGTTTGAAATTAAGTGACCGTCCTTGTTTGTTTTCTTTTTAGCTATGAAGCACGAACCCACAATCTCACATACTTGCATATACATGTGAGCACTTAGGGCAACTCCAGTGGATAGATTACACGCTGAATCCATCAAAAAAATTTCTTCAGTCGTCCAATAAAGCTTGAACATTAAGCTTAACGTTCAGGATCCAATTCAGGATCCTGAACTTGGCTTGGGCGCCCATTTAATGGGTGCCCGCCAGAGCCCTGGCGCCCATTAAATGGGCGTCCAAGCTCCCCCCTATTCCCCTCACCTGCCGTCTTCCAACGGCTTTAACCGGTCCCCGGATTTGAATCCCAACGGCTACAAATGACCATATTTTGACCCCAACGGCTATAAACGGTCATATTTCAAATTACAATGGCTATAAACGGTCATATTTCAAATTACAACGGCTATAAACGGTCAAATTTAACATTACAACGGCTATAAACGGTCATATTTAAAATTACAACGGCTATAAACGGTCATATATTGAACTACATATATCAGAATGTTATCCAGATTGTAATACACACATCTCTTCTTCTATTACAATTCTATTCTCAATTCCTTAATATTGAAAGTATGTCTCATCCGTTTCAATCATATACCGAAGCGATGAATATAGATAGCTGGGATTTAGATTCTCAACCCTTTCAAAATGTTCATCCCTAATCCGCCCTCCTCTATCGTTCCATTCTTCTACTCCATGGTCTGGCGATGAAGATAAGAATTTGTGTTATATTTATTATCATTTTTCTAACGACTCGGTAAAGGGGAACGACCAAAGTGGAGAGGCGTTTTGGGCAAAAGTCATGAGTGCGTACAATAAAAAACATGTTGAAAAGACGAGGTCAATGTCTGTAATCACGGGTCGTTTTGGGAAGATTAATCGACAAACACAATTCTACGAGTCACAGATCCACAAAATAAGAACAACAAATCCAAGTGGAATGGGTGACGAAGCTGAATTGGTAGCGTTTTGTAAAATTTGATTTTTAATTTACATTCATCTCTAATCACTTTGTTAATATATGATTTTGTGTTTTTGTTTGTGTAGAAGAGAATGACGAACGATCAATTCTTGAAATTATTTCCAAGAGAAAATGGTACAAAGAAACCCCACTACTATCAGTTTGCAAACTGCTATGACTTGCTTGTTAGTCAACAAAAATGGACCTCGAACACCGCAAAAGGCTTAAGAGATGTGCAGACGAAGTCGAAGGGGAAGAAAAAAACAAGTAGATCTAATTACAATTCTAGCCCAGGCAATTCTTCTAATATGGACTCAAATGAATGTCCAGATAACAAAGACGAAGAAGCAGTTCCCGCATTTGATGAAGACGCTAGACCGATGGGGCAACACAAGAAGAAAATTGCTGTTCAATCTCAAATCGATTCTCGTTCAGCCCTAATGCATGAAAAACATGCGAGAGAAAATGCAGAACGATAAAAAAGGAAGTGCAGAAAAGCTTGCCGTGTTAAAAGAATTGACTGAGATTGAGAAGGGCCGTTTTGAGCTAGAGCGGCAACGCCAAGAGACCATAGTAATGGAAAAGGATGTCACCGAAATGGACCCAATTACAATGCAATATTGGATGGAGTACAAACAACGCATTGTTGAGAGTAGATCTGGAACAAAACATATGTAGTTAACGTATTAATTTGATATTTCTAGTTATTGCAGTTTAAATATCCATGTACCTTCAGTTCATATATGCAATCAAGTGTTATTTTCAGTTTTACAATATTCAATGGTATATCATTTTTTCGATGCATTATGTAGATATCAATATAGATTTACTTCATCAAACATAAATGACATTACAAACATAAAAATTGAAGCATTATACACTTCATTATAGAAATAAAAAAGGCAAACATATGTAATTAAACAAAGATCCACCATCTCCAACTACTGATTTCCATAAGAATTCCAAATATGCTCCATTAAATCCCTTTGGAGTCTATTATGAATAGTTGCATTACGATATACTTCATGATGATCGTTATGAATTGCGTACTGTCCTTCATTTCGTAACGTGGTTGTGCGAAACAATTCGGGGGGTTGTCTTGCCCCCTCATACTTGAAATCGGGATAATCCATACCGCGTTCATCTTCAATGATCATGTTATGCAAAATTACACAACAGAACATAATTGTAGCCATTTTTGATCTCTTCCATAATCTACATGGACTGCTTACCATTGCAAACCTTGCTTGAAGGACCCCAAACGCCCTTTCTACGTCCTTCCTTTGTCCTTCATTTAAATGTATTTGTCAACGCACTATTTTATTTTTCACATAATTGTAATAAATATTTGCTGAATAAAATAAATAACACATAATTTAAATTCAAATGGATATTTTATTCAAACAAATATTTATTACAATTTTGAATAGTGCAAATTTAAGCTCTCACTATATATATACAATTTCGATTACAACACAAATTTCAATTGCATCACAATTTTTCTTTTACAAATGCACCTCACTACATATCACTCATTCACTCATAATTTATCTCAACTTCATTCCAGATTAAATCCAGCATTTGAGCAATCTGCAAAAATATACATTGACGCAGTAAAATTGAAAATAAAATATTTTTTCAGTATAAAATAAAATGTAATTTTGAAAATATTATTTGCATCAGTTATTTGGGTTGATCGTCATCATTTAAATTTGAATTCATCATACATGAACAGCTTGTGACATGCACAGTGTATCACTGTACATGCCACAAGGCCATGCACACCGATATACACTTCATAAAATTACAAGGACAAGTGAGCATATGTCAGACCCAAATGAAAAGCCGGGTTCAACTCAAGTGCAATATAGATAAAGTCACAACACGAGCACAAGGTCAAACCCGAGCTATAAGCTAGATTCAACACAGGTGCAAATTCAAATGAAATGGCCAAGACACATAAATCAAGCCTCGACCAAAGTTCAAGTTGTACGTATGAAAACAAAGACTAGACAGTCCAACCAGATTCAAAAATACAGACCAACAGAAGTGTCAGGTGAATGAGCTGAAGTAATTTCAAAAATGACCAAAGCCAGATAATATAAGAAATATGAACTCGAGCAAGTCCAACTACCACATGAAAGCAACCATACATATATACATGTGTGAAACAGCATGTATGCATATAGGCAGTGTAAACTAGCTCAAAGCATTAACCGAAATAAATCAATATCCCGAGGCAACATGAAAACAGTGCAGACTTGAATAAACAAGTAGACAGAGCTTGAGGCTACAAACCAGCACACATGTACATTGCAACCAAACATGCTGCAGTTTCAAAATAATCAAGGCAAGTTCGAACACATCCAAATCAAAACCGTGGTCATGCCATAGTCAACAAGCACAAAGAAGCAGCAGTGTTAAATCAATGCAACTGTCTAAAATAAAAAAAAAACAATGCTCCAAACATGAACACGGTCTCGACCAAAACGGCACTAGACTCGACCAAGACCAGTGAAGTGCAAGTGTCAACCAGGCTACACAATGAACATAACACAAATGTACTCGATACAACTACAAATGCACAGCAGCCAACACACATATATATACACAGTGAAAACTCAAGGATGAATGAAACTTCAATATAGCTTCAAATGAAAACAATGTACACAGTAAAGACATGTATACATACATGAGTGGGCACGAATATATATGTGCAGCAAAACTCGAGGCAACCAGATAATATACCAGACCATCTATATGTAGACACTACATGAACTGTCTCGAAGATCAATGAACAACAAGTGAAACAACATGTCAAGCATATGAAAACAATTACAAGACCCAAAATGCAACTGGAATGCAAACTGTCTCGAAGTAAATGAGGACTCAATGCACTGCCTCGAAGCATGTAGCATGATCAAAAGTACAAAAGTACAGACTTGTATCAAAATAGTTCACCAAGCCTCAACATGAAGTTCAACAACGATGAAGCATCTTCAAATCAAACTACACAATGAATATGTGCATGAATTTGTCCAGTGAAAACACAGCAG
The DNA here is from genome assembly GCA_030765085.1 of Allium cepa. Classification (NCBI taxonomy): domain Eukaryota; kingdom Viridiplantae; phylum Streptophyta; class Magnoliopsida; order Asparagales; family Amaryllidaceae; genus Allium; species Allium cepa. The sequence goes on along the minus strand of CM060929.1, from coordinate 872,427,144 downwards.
TATTGAAGTCAGAAATTTCGAATTGAACAAGTCAACAGAATCGAATTCCAAAGTCAAGACAGAGCAGTGATAATCAATGTCACTAGTGAAACAATATATACATATGTATTCAAGGCAACATGGAAGTAGTGATAGTGCAGAAGTCACAAAGACAATGGTCAACATCAAGCATCAGATTGAAAACGTTACAAGGATGAGCACACAAGAAATACATATATACAGCAGTTACAAAAGTAATATAACAAATTCGAATGATGACAGAAAATGGCCAGAGTCAACCATTACCAAAGTCAAGGCCAAATTCAATCTGAAACAACCAGGGTACAAGTTCGAACAAAGCTCAATAGCACAAGATCAAGCAACAACAAGTGTACAGGTCAATGGTCAATGAAGTTTCAAGTCAAGGCCGAAGTCATCAGAAATTCACGAAACCAAAATCAACTTCGTTAAAGAATTTAACACTATGGTACTCCTACTAATACATTCCAATCAATCCTCATAAATATGGAGTAACAACAGTAATACACAGTTAGCCATTAAATATTTCAATCATTTGAATACACGAAATGCCAATCCCAAACATCAAACAAACCAACATAGCATGTGTTTGCGCCAAAATTGGTCACAAACCCCAAGTATCATGAAATCACCAATATATGAATATAAATCAACAATATCCGAGCACAAGTCACAGATCTAAGCTAACAACAAACAACAATCCATAAATAACGAACAGAAACACGAGATTTATAGTGGTTCGGCTATCTCCGACCTACGTCCACTTCAAGTAATAATCCTTTATTGTTTTTCCTTACTGGTTACAGATGATCACAGCGATTATAATGAAGAAATTCGAGTACAACAGTGATGTGAGGTGTAGAATTGAATGCCGCAGAGTCTGGACGTTGAATAGCCAAAAGATCATTTTTCCGTAGGCTTCAGGTGGCTATTTATAAGCGTAGGAGGCTGATATCTTGCTCAAACTTCAGGAGACTCCTTCTGGCACGTGAGGGGACCCACGCGATCGATCCCACCAAGTTTCGAATCGATCTATGATCGATACGAATCGATTTCGTATCGATCAAGAAATGGTCCAATCGAGCTGAAACTTGACAGAAAGATCCTTTACCTTGTCCGTAAGCTCCTGTGAAAATTTCGTAACATTTGGACTTGTAGATTGTGAGATACGGTTGATATGAGTTATGGTTTTCGGCAGACAGTGTAATTCGAATCGATAGCATCGCATCGATCCCTTCGTATCGATCAGGGCACGTGTCCATGCGATGACGTGTTGCGAAGTTTCTGGACTGATCCACCTTGTGCGTCGAGTTGAACCCTTCTTTCCTAAGATCGTGGACGTCCTTCGCTCATATCCATATTTTACGCTCATTCGTGTCCATAGTTTCGCAACCTTGTATTCGTATCCACCCGCTCGCATCCCTGCAATTCACACCCTTTTTTTGTATCGAGGCCAGGAGGGTGTTTCGTATCGATTCGTTGGATCGATACGAAATTAAGATATATGAGGCATTATTGATCGATACAAAAAAACGTACGATGCTCCAATAGATGGATACGAAGCTAGTATCTAGGATGGATACGAATGAAGCCTTACCTGATGGATACGAATGAGGCCTTACCTGTTGGATACGAAGATGTCAATACGAAGCACGTCGCCTGCCTCCTTCCTGATCGATTCGAACTGATCGAGTCGAATAAACCATCGTGAGCTTGCCTACCACTCTGGGTCCACTGCCATCGAGCTGATATCCTCTGGTCATCCTATTTTAGCGATACGAATGCACTGTTTGTATCCATGCGGATCGATACGAAATGCATCGATACGGGCCAATATTCACATAATTTGATCCATCCATATCTCGAACATACAAACTTCGATTGTCCTGAAAATTGAAACGTAGCCTCTCTTTAGCCCTGTTTATCATTCCCGATCGATTCCAACTTGATCCGAGCACGTCCAAATTTTAATGACATTGATCGCAGCCTTGTTTCCAATCGATTTCCTATCCTGATATCCATCCTTTCTTACCAATTTGTTGATATTCCAGCCTTGACCAAAAGGTGGGATAACATTTGCCCCCCAAAACATGCCTTGTGATTAGAAGGTGTGTTTTGAATAACTCCGAATCTGACATCCAAAGTCCATAGCCAATTCCATGTCCATCCGAACTCGATAATCGAGTTTTAATCCATACCCAATAACCAACAACCAAATCCAGGACCTCTCCGGGTCGATATCCAAATTCGTAACCTCTTCGGGTTCTTGCCAAGCACAATCCACACCTGACGATCGTGGTCTAGTGTCCCTGGACGTTAAATAATGCCATGGATTAAGTCCTAAGCCGAATCCTGGTCACTCTGGACCCCTGTCGAGCATAGTCCATACTCGACGACCTGAAACAATAGCCAATAACGTAGGGCCTAAGTCCTAGGCCGAATCCTGGTCTCTTAGGACCCTTGCTGAGCATAGTCCATACTCAACGACCTGAAAATAAAAATTAATAACACATGGCCTAAGTCCTAGGCCGAATCCTGGTCTCTCCGGACCCTTGTCGAGCATAGTCCATACTCGACGACCTGAATAAGTCACTTTACCTCGTTCGGGCAAAGAGACTTACCCCTTGCCAGGTATAATCCATACCCGACGACCGTTTACCAAAAACCAGACAAAAATCCAATCCAAAAATCCAAATCAAATCAGAAAATCAGAAATCCGAACCAACATCCAAAACAGAAAACAATCATCCAAACGAGAATCCAAGCCAGAAAGTAAACAAAACCAGAAGTCCAAACCAAACTCCAAAACCAAACCAAAAAAAACGAGTATCCAACCCACAAATGGAAAACAGATTTTACAAACCATAGCATCACGGTCTGCCACCATTCAGAGCATGCCTAGGGGCCATCTCCGTCCCCTTACATGTGTAAATGATTTCGCCGTTTGCCATTGACTTGCTACTTATTTTGTAACATCCAAATCAATTGATAACCAATCGACCATCATCCCTGGGCCTCACACCATCATGGTTTGAGATAGGAGGTGGTTGCTCCTGCTCCACCACTGCATTCTGAGCCCCAACATACTGCCTCAATTGTCCATTCCTCACATGCTGCTCAATTATGTCCTTTAAGTGCCTGCAGCTGTTGGTATCGTGTCCATCCAAATCATGGAAGAGACAGTGCCTTCTTGATGCCCTTTCATGTTCAGATGGTTCTCTCCTAGCCGACCTTCTGTAGGGAAGGCAATTCCGGGTCTCCATATATATCCGCTCCAGCGTCTCGTTTAATCCTGTGTATGTGGAAAACTTTGGATCCTTCCATCACTTCCTAGCTTTTCCTGAATCGTCATCCAACTTCCTTTTTCCTTTTCCTTTACCTCTGTCTAAGCCTCCGTTGGATGGTCCTCTACCCTCAGTCGCATTCACCTCCTTTAACTTTAAATCCAAACAGGCTTCTTCTTGCCGAAGGAATCTTTCAGCTTCATGAAAGAATTCTCCAAGATCCAGTGGTGGGTCTCGTATAAAGATACCTTGAAATCCGAACCCTCTCTGACTCCTGAAACTACTGCCATTAGAAACATTAATTGATCCAGCCGATCCACCGAAGCAACCACCGCATTAAACCGAGTCAGGAAAGCTCTGAGTGACTCATTCGTCCTTTTCTTGACTAATGTTAGTGTCATCACGTTCTTTGGCCTCTTGATATGAACCCGAAATTGCCCCAAAAACCTGTCCACCAATTCCGCCCATATTCTGATGGATCCTTCTTCCAGCTGCCCGAACCACGTCGCAGTTATGTCCGTCAAGTACAGAGGGAAACATCGAGCCATAACTTCCTCTGAATACCCCAGCACTTCCATGTGTCTGGTGTATCTCATCAGATGATCGGTTGGGTCAGCCTTGCCATTGTACACTTCCAAGCTAGGTGCTTAAACTCAGGTGGATTTCGAGCTAGCCTGATTTCCCGAGTAAATGGATTCTTGTTCACTCCTTCCAAATCTCTATTGGTCAAACATCCACGCATAGTTCTCCTAATAATCTTAGCTAATCCAGCATTGTCTGTCAAAGGTTGCCCCCCATGCCCCCGAGGGAATTCTGGTACATATTCCTCATGCGGTTCATTAACGTTAGCACTCGCTCTAGCTTGTTGAGCTCCATCCAAAGGTCTTCGAGTGTCAGATCCTGCGGGCCTGCCCCCAAGCCCTCGTTGATTGCCTTCTGATTCTGCACTCTGACCATGAGCTTGACCTCCATTGGTCTCTGCAATCCTAACTTCTTATTCTGCATTCGCAGCCGCTGTAGTTGGTCCAAGATTCTGCACACTCGTTGCTCTCATCTGCTCGAAGAAGTTCTGCATCATCTCCTGTTGACTCTTCAACAATCTCTCATGCAGTGAATTCACCATAGCTTCCTGTTCGTCGACGGAATTTCTATCGGTTTAGAAAACCGTCGAACGAATTTAGAAATAAAATTTATACCGCAAGCGCACGGTGTACGAATGTAGCACGCGGCGAATACGGGTCGATCCGCAGGGAATTGTTGATATTAAAATTCTATTCAATCAAATTATACCAAAGTCGAAGAGGATTTTGTTAACTAGAAATTATGAGGCTAACACTAGAAAATGTGATTCAAAAATTATTAGACTAAAGAACAATTTAGAGGCAAATCCACTCTCAAATTTTTGTAAATCAACAAACACATAATTTATGATCTCTAATTTTGATGTTAAGTGAAATAATCATTGCATTTATCATAAGTATGGTTTGTTTATGTTATTAGTTAACATAACTCAAACCATCAAACTATAATACAACAATTATACCACTTACAATTCTCATGAAAAAGAAGCCAAAGCAAAAACTATTCTAAGCATGATCTATTTACTATTGTAACTAGTAACATAGATCATCAAATTTCATTTTTACTTTCATTTCATAATCAAAAATTAATTAGCAAATGATGATGTAAATTGTGTTTATGTTGAATAAGAATAGCTCATTTGCATAAGCAATATAAGCTATCAAACCCACTTGTATAAACTTACATCAAAATTCACATTCATGAAGCATAAACAAAGAGATCATAAATCATAAAAATGTTGAAATTACATAAAGTTAGAGAGCTTCATCACCCCTAAATTGAAGGGGTTTAGCTACTCATTTGTGGCATTGAAGCAACACATGTAAGTTTCAACATTAAAAAGAAAAGAAAAATAGAAAATAAGTAAAGAAGGCAAAAGAGATTAGCTACTAACTACTTGCATAGATGTAAATCTAAGTTATGAAACTAAAGGAAAAGAGAGCATAGAAATAAGCATTAATAATAAAACAAAGAAAAGCATGTAGAAAAGAGAGAAGAAAGAGGCTTGAAAGCCATTTTTATTTCATAGAACATTGTGCTTACACTTGATTTCTTAATTTCCTAAGTAAAATGAAAGAGTAGAAGATGATCTTCATGTACATAAGAGGGCTATTTATACATGCATAAAACCCTAATTCTCTTTTTAGGGAGCTTCCCAAAATACCCTTGAGGTGGTGTAGCCTCCAAGTAATCATTAACATTCACTAATCCCCCACTTAATATGTACATGAAGCTTTAAGTCCTTTTAGCATGTGCTTAGCTTTTAATTGGAAGTTAGGGAAGTGGGTGGGGTCCTCCATGATCTTGAACTTGAATTATTTCCTCTTCATTCCTTTGTATTTCCTTGTGCATGCATGTATCTTCATATAAGCCTCTTCCATATGCATCCAAATTCCTATAAAAATAAAAAAAATGTCCAAGTAAAAATTCTTATATTGACACATGCACAAAAATGACCGTTTTGCCCCTGAATGATGATGAAAACATGATGGTTTGGAAATAATTGAATTTTGGTTTTAAACATGTTAAAATGCCCAAATATGATGATTATTTTTAAAAAAAAGAGATAAAATATGGATGTAAATATATGCACAATTACGTGCACATCAAATACCCCCACACTTATCTTTTTATTCGTCCTCGAATAAAGGAAAACTAAGATAAATCCGTTTTCGTAGGGAGCACGATTGCATTGAGCGTATGCAACAAGCCGTTAAACCTCTGGGTGTCCCCAGTAGGACGAGTGTTGTCTCGTGAGGGTTTTCAGCGGATACTACCCACAAAATCCAAATGCAGGATGAAAATATTTACAAATTGCAAGATTTATTTACAAAGAGATGAATGCGAATTTTTTGGAAATATTTACAAATGAAGGATTTATTTTTAAATTGACACGAATAAGTTAAATACAAGTTTTGGTCATTGTCTTGAAAATTTAAGTCATTTACTCGTCAAAATTTCCAATAAAAATCAAGTTGTCATGACAGATAGACCATAGTTTGGCTAGTTGTTTCGGTTGATAACACAATGTAATTATGAAATGGATCCTTAGTTGATTATCAAAGTTTATTAAAGTGGTATTTTCATTTCTTTTCAATAACAAGTTAGGTCAAACAAGTTAAAATAGTGCTAGGATTTCAATTGCTTGCTCTCTCATTATTTGCAAGAAAAATTACACACCTAGCTCAGGTAAACTGAGGCCAGATATACCACCCATGCACTGCCTTTCGGGCTTATGTGAGGGGAGTACAGAGCATGGCGAGTGTACACACTTTCGTGCATACACCTATCAACCGTAGGTGGTTTTTATTAAGTCTGTTCTTTTTTTTAATATGTGTTTCATACATGCATAACCGTGAGGACTTTTAAATGAGTATGAAAGCACATAATCAAAGATTACAAGTAATTCACCCATGTATAACCGTGAGGACTTTTAAATGAGAGTGAATACTTTGGATGTTTTATATATATATATATATATATATATATATATATTTAAGAGAGAGAGAGTTTTGCAAAATCATCTTAGCACCATTTAACTTAGAAGACAAAAATGTTATATCCTTTACTTTAAATTTACCACTTTTTAAACAACGATTTTCAATTAGAACATACTTCATAATTAACATAAATGAACCTTCCTATATACTCGTAAAACCATTGTTATTTGTAATCAAACTTCATTTTTATTTTTGTTATGACAAATAAATTTTCAAAAATTTCAATTTATTAACCAAAACTTATACTTATCCCATAGTGTTTCTTCAAAAATAAATCAAAATGGTAAAAAGAAAATGTTTCTGAGATTTAGGAGTTTTGAGATTTTTTTTTTTGAAGAAAATGAAAATTCCAAAATGCCATGAAAAACTAAAAAAAATTGAAAATGAGACTCCCCCCCACACTTAATTTTGACTGTGTCCCCACAGTCGATGCATGATATAATGAGTGTAACGGGGAAAAATATGTACATATTTACAAAAGAGGGTTAACATTCTTACTAGACGTAGCTTGGCTCATGAAGGATCATGAGCTCGTCCTCTTGGTAACCGGGAAATTCCAAGAAGGGTTTTAAACGATGACCGTTGACTTTGAAAATCGATCCATCCTTTGGGTTTTCTATTTCTATGGCACCATGTGGAAAAACAGTTCGTACCACAAATGGTCCGGTCCACCTTGATTTAAGTTTCCCAGGGAATAAATGAAGTCTCGAGTCATATAAAAGAACTTTTTGGTTAGGCGAAAACTTTTTCCTTAGGATTGACTTGTCATGAAAAACTTTGGTTCTTTCTTTGTAAATTTTCTCGTTTTCATACACGTCGTTCCTAAGTTCCTCTAGTTCGTTGAGTTGTAACTTTCGATTTTCGCCAGCTTCTTCATGATCAAAGTTTAAGTTTTTTATTGCCCACAGCGCTTTGTGTTCAATTTCAACGGGTAAATGGCAAGCTTTACCGTAAACTAAACGAAAAGGGGACATCCCAAGGTTAGTTTTAAAAGCAGTACGGTAAGCCCAAAGCGCGTCGGTCAATTTCTGTGACCAATCTTTTCGATTTTTATTGACAGTTTTCTCCAAGATTTGTTTTATTTGTCGATTTGAAACTTCAACTTGGCCACAAGTCTGAGGATGATATGGAGTGGATAACTTGTGGGTTATCGAGTATTTTTTTATTAAAGTTTCAAAAGAACGGTTGCAAAAATGAGTTCCGTTATCACTGATTATTGTGCGAGGTGTGCCGAACCTCGAAAAGATGTTTTCTTTAAGAAATTTCACAACAATTCTGTGGTCATTGGTTTTGCAAGGAACGGCTTCGACCCATTTTGAAACGTAATCGACAGCGAGAAGGATATACAAGTTTCCAAAGGAATTGGGAAAAGGTCCCATAAAGTCGATACCCCATACATCAAAGATTTCGATCGTAAGAATGGGGTTTAAAGGCATCATATCTCGTCGAGAAATTCGTCCAAGCATTTGACATCGATCACAAGTTTTACAAAATTCAAACGAGTCTTTGAAAAGAGAAGGCCAATAGAAACCACACTGAAGCACTTTTTCCGCAGTTTTTCGAGGACCGAAATGTCCACCGCACGCTTGATCGTGGCAAAACGAAAGAACACTCCTTATTTCATTATCCGGAATGCAACGTCGTATGATTTGGTCGGGACAATATTTGAACAAGTATGGATCGTCCCAATAGAAATATTTCACTTGGGACATGAATTTGCATTTGTCCTGTTTGGACCAAGATGAGGGAGTTTCTTTAGTGACTAAGTAGTTCACTATATCAGCGTACCATGGATCGATAGAAATAGAAAGAAGTTGTTCATCGGGGAAGTTTTCATTGATCGGCAAGGAAGACGGTGCGTTCGAAAGACGAGATAAATGATCGGCTATGACATTATCGGATCCTTTTTTGTCTTTGATTGTAAGGTCGAATTCTTGAAGTAAAAGGATCCAACGAATCAAACGGGATTTAGCATCCTTTTTAGCGAAGAGATATCGAAGCGCAGAATGGTCAGTGTAGACCGTAATGTGTGAACCTATCAAGTAAGGTCGAAACTTTTCAAGCGCAAAAACGACAGCTAGAAGCTCTTTTTCAGTTGTTGTGTAGTTGAGTTGAGCGTCGTTCAAGGTCATACTCGCGTAGTAAATGACATGAAGGATCTTGTTGATGCGTTGTCCCAAGACAGCACCAACGGCAAAGTTTGAAGCGTCGCACATTATTTCGAAAGGAAGATCCCAATTGGGTGCGCAAATGACTGGGGCAGAAATGAGTTCGCTCTTAAGACGTTCAAAAGAAGAGATACAATCAGAGTTAAAATCGAAAGGAACGTCTTTTCCAAGAAGGGTCGTCAAAGGACGGGCGATTTTGCTAAAGTCTTTCACAAAGCGTCGATAAAAACCAGCGTGTCCTAAAAATGATCGAATGTCCTTAACAGATTTGGGAATGGGTAGATTTGCAATGACATCGATTTTCGCTTTGTCTACCTCAATGCCTTTGTTTGAGATGATATGTCCAAGGACAATGCCTTGTTTGACCATAAAGTGGCATTTTTCCCAATTCAAAGTCAAGTGTTTTTCTTTACATCGATTCAAAACCAACTCAAGGTGATGTAAACATTGAGAAAAAGAATCGCCGAAGATAGAGAAATCGTCCATAAAGACTTCTAGAAAGCGCTCAATCATGTCAGAAAAGATTCCAACCATGCATCGTTGGAAAGTTGCAGGAGCGTTACAAAGTCCGAATGGCATACGTCGATAAGCGAAGGTACCGAATGGACACGTGAAAGTCGTTTTCTCCTGATCTTCGGGAGCGATTGGAATTTGGTTATAGCCGGAATAACCATCAAGAAAGCAATAGAATTCGTGACCGGCTAAACGTTCGAGCATTTGGTCGATAAATGGAAGAGGAAAATGATCCTTACGTGTTGCGGCATTTAGTTTTCGATAGTCAATGCAAACACGCCAACCCGTTTGAGTACGAGTTGGAATAAGTTCGTTAGCGTCGTTTTTTATAACAGTAAGTCCGGACTTTTTAGGCACGACATGAATTGGGCTAACCCATGGGCTATCGGAGATGGGGTATATGATACCGTTATCGAGGAGCTTAAGAATTTCGTCACGAACCACATCTTTCATTTTTGGGTTAAGCCTCCGTTGTGCATCACGAGTGGGTTTGGCTTCATCAATCAAATGAATGCGATGTTGGACAATAGCAGGGCTAATTCCCTTAATATCAGTAATGGACCACCCAATTGCTTCCCTATTTTTCAAAAGAATAGAGAGAAGAGAAGCTTCTTGGTCAAGAGAAAGATTGTTAGAAATGATGACAGGACAAGTTTCGTTTTCACCTAAGTATGCATACTTAAGGTGAGCGGGAAGTGGCTTGAGGTCCAATTTCGGGAGTTTTTCGATTGCAGAATTGGGTTGAGATTCGGACTCAACTTGAAGCGATTCAAAGGGAAGAGTGTGTTCGATCTCGTTGGGGACTTCATGAAACAATTTTTCATACTCGGCCTCGCGTTCATCGTTAAGATCAAATGTTTCGTTTTCAAAGTTTTCATGAATGGCACTAACTTCTAATGTTTGGTCACGAAGTTCGTTCGAGTGGCTTTCAAGATTGAAAATGTTAAGGTCCAAAGTCATGTTTCCAAAAGAGATTTTCATCGAACCGTTACGACAATTGATTAAGGCGTTTGAGGTGGCTAAGAATGGTCGGCCTAAAATCAATGGGATTTGACTCGCAGGGTTTGTCACGGGTTGTGTTTCGAGAACGATAAAATCAACGGGGAATATGAATTGCCCTACTCGAATGAGCACGTCTTCGATTTCTCCCACGGGCTTCTTAATGGAACGATCGGCAAATTGAAGCGTAACTTTCGTGGGTTTGAGCTCACCTAAGCCTAATTGTTCGTACACGGAGTATGGAATCAAGTTGACACTCGCGCCTAAGTCTATTAAACATTTGTTAATCTTCTTTTCTCCAATTGTACACGAAATCGTAGGGCAGCCAGGATCTTTGTATTTAACGGGTATGGATTGGGACAAGACTTCACTCAAACTAGCGGCTAAGAAGACTTTTTTGGGCACTTGAGTGTGTCGCTTTTGGGTGCACAAGTCCTTAAGAAATTTCGCGTAAGTGGGGACTTGCTGAACGATGTCAAGAAGAGGAATGTTAACTTTGACTTGTTTAAAAATTTCCAACATCTTTTCCATTTGGTCCGAGTGTTTCTTTGGTCGAAGACGATGTGGAAATGGAACATGATACTCGGTAGGCGGGTCTACTCGAGTAGTAGAAGAAGAATTTTGATTGTCGTTCGATTCGACGTTTGGCTCCACGTTCTGTTCTGAGTCGTTCGTTGTTTTAGAAGTATCGAGAAAAGTTCCCAGTGAATCATTTGGATTAACGACTTGATTATCGATTTGTTTACCAGAACGGAGAGTTGTGATAGCATTCAACTGGGTGACATTGCTATCTTGAACAACATGGGCTTGATTTGAATTTGCGTTTTGATTTCTGGGATTTGGAAGGGGCTGGCTTGGGAATGTTCCTCGTTCACGTTCACTTACAGACGTGGCTAATTGACTCATTTGCATTTCGAGTTTCGCAATCGATTGGTTTGTGTTTTGCATATATGAAGTCAATAAATTTTGCAAATTGCTGTTTGATTGAAGGCTTTGAGTAGTTGCCTTAGCCAACGTTTCAAGAGTTTTCTCAAGCGAAGTTAAACGTTTATCGTCTTGTGGAGAATGAGTAGAATTTGGTGGAAAATTTGGTTGTTGCGGTTGATTATGAGACGGGCCCGCAAAGTTTGGTTGAAAATTATTGGGCTGAAAGGGAGGATTCGAAGCATTATTCGGAAATGCTTGAAAATTGGGACGAATCATATTCGTGTTGGGATTGTTTTGGTTCCACGCAAAATTCGGATGATTTCTCCATCCAGGGTTGTACGTTGGAGAAAACGGGTCGTTTTTGGTTTTATTGAAAGCATTGATTTGTTCGACGGAATTGGGACACTGATCGGCTATATGATTAGGATCGTTGCATTTATAACACATTGGTTGGGAAGCTTGGTTCGTTTGATTCGATGAGAAAACGTTATCGAATTTTTTAATCATTGCGTCGATCTTAGCTTCCAAAGCAAAAGAAGATCCCGTCGAGTGTGCACTCGATCGTGAGTAGATTGATTTTTCGTTCGAGCGTTCCCATTGGGACGACTTTTCAGCGAGGTTTTCAAGAAATTGCCAAGCATCGTCATGATGTTGGGCAAGAAAATTGCCTTGGCACATTGATTCGAGCATGGTTCGTGAGCTGTTTTCGAGTCCATCATATAAGATTTGGCAAATCGTCCATTTTTCAAAGTTATGGTGTGGACATTTTATCAAAAGCTCTTTGAATCTTTCAAAATATTTTCCAAATGGTTCACCCTTGAATTGATGAAAATTTACAATTTCGTTTCGAATTCTACTTGTTTTTTCTAAGGGGTAGAACTTTTTTAAGAAAGCTTTTACAAATTCTTCCCACGTTTTAATTGAGTTCGAAGGTAAGCTGTACAACCATTTTTCAGCGTAATCCGTAAGAGCAAATGGGATTAATCGAAGTTTGATTCCGTCATCAGAAAGTTGTTGAAGTTTAATGGTTGCGCAAACTTGTTCGAATTTAGTCAAAAAGATGTATGGATCATCGTGCTCGAAATTGCCAAATTTCGGAAGTGTGGCAATATGGTTCGAGTGAATTTCAAAATGGTTACCCGTAGGAGCGGGTAACGTGATGCAAGATGGAATAGAAACTCTATCGGGAAAGATTCTATCCATAAGAGTTCGAGGGGCGTTTTCGTTCGCCATTTCGGGAGGATTGTCTGTTCGAGTTAAACGGTTTGTAGAAGGGTCACGAATCCAAGTATTCGTTGTTGTGTCACGAGTCCAAGTACTCATGCACAAGTGAAAGTCGAGAGGAGAAAGAAATTAGAAACGAGTTTGGAGAATGAAAGAAGATTTGAAAATGTTTTTGTTTTTTTTTGTTTTTTTTTTTTTGTTTTTTCAAAGGGAAAAAAAACTATTTACCAAGCGAAGTTTATTTCAAAAGAAAAGTTTGATTTTTGTTTTGTTTTTGAATTTTCAATTTTTTTTTTTTTTTTTTTTTTGAAAAGATTTTACAAATTTTTTTAGATTTTTGTTTTTGAGTTTTTTTTTTTAAATATGCATGAACTAATGCAACTAAATGAATGCAAATGACTTAATTACAGTTTTCTGTCCTTAGTAGCTCCTAACCCAAAATTGTATAATCACACTTTGTCTTAAATCAACAAAAATATTTCTCAGCCAGGTAACGGACAGGGGTTATCGGTGCACCACGAATCACCGTAGCAATGCAACCGAAGGTTTAAGTACCTTCAGAGGAACAACCAGTATAATATTTACGAATCACCGTAATTTTTATAACTGGTTATTACTCTGCCGTAGCCTAGACACCAAGAAATAAAATCGTTTAAGTAAAACAATTGTGAAGATACAATTAAGCCCTAAGTGAGCTCGTGACACCCTTAGGTCCAACGTCTAACCTTTATTATTAGTCAAATTCTACGATGAAATGCGTTTGTGGGCTAAGGAAAGGGTGATGAAATCCCTCACCTTATGTGAATTGGGGTATTGCCCTTAGAAAAGAAAAACAAGATGAGATGAATGCAAAGCAGAAATTAAACGTGAAATTACAATGCAACTAAAATGAAGTTTGTTTTTGTTTTTGGATTTTTTTTTGAATTTTTTTTTGTTATATATAAATGCAAATGCAAGCAACCAACAATGCACTAGAGATGAAAGCACAATACCAGAGCGTGCAGATTATTAGCAAATTTTTTTTTTAGCGGCAATTTTAGCAAAGCAAAGCAATTATTTTTCCTTTTGGCAAGCAATTCCTTGTAATTTTCTGCTTTGACAACCTGAAATGAAAAACAAGATATATTCAACAATTTTTATTGTTATTATTTTTTTGTATGTTTATCAAAGATGAAAAACAAAATAAGCGAAAAACAAAACAATTGAAAATAAATAAATGAAAAATGAAAATTAAACAAACTTGAACTTGAACTTGTTTTTTTTTTTTTTTTTTGAAATTTTTTTTTTTTTGGAGAGGAAATTTAAAAGTAGGGTTTTACTTAAAAAAAAAAAAAAAAAAAAAAAAATTATTTTTTTTTGTTTTGGAGAGGAAATTTAAAAGTATTATATATATATATATATACAAAAAAACAATTTTTAAGGATGAAAACTAAAAACACTTCAAAACAAAACTTATTATATATATATATAAAATACCAAAAAAAAGAAAATGCCTTAAAATTAAAATAAAATTGAAACCGCACTTCCTAAAACACCCAGCCCAAAGAGGAAACAAACCCCAAACCTTTATCGTTCCAACAAACAGATCAAACGCCCAAAAAAAAAAAAAAAAAAAAAAAAGATTCCTAAAAGAAAAATTAAAATTCGCTTCGGAAGAAGAAAGAAGAATTAAATCGAATTTCCCACAATCAATTCCCGCCTCGTTCAAATCTTGTTCAAGCAAGTTCAAGTACAAATTCGTTCGGTGATAACGCGGCAATTGAAATCGATATCGAGGGTGTTGCTGTGGTTCGAAGGAGTTAGGTGATTGTATTAGTGATTGCGAAGTCAAGGGAAGTTGCGGGTTGGAGTTGCGGTTTGGATTTGTCGTGGATTATACTGTGATTGGTCGTGATGGTATTGAGGGCGGAGGCAATGACGAAGCGGTGGAGATTTCGTTTACAGATTGACTTTGGGTTTGTGGGTTGTCGAGTTGCGACGCAGTGGGTTTATCTGGTAAAGTTTGAAGAAGAAGGCGGGCGCTGCTAGCTTGTAGGTGGTTTTGGAGAGTGGTTGTTGAGGAGCAGAAGTAGTGTTTTGTTCAGGCAGAAGTATGGGTAGTTTGTTGCTGAAAGGCAGTGATGGGTAGAAGGTAGACGGTGAACAGTTGTGGCAGCAGGCAGGTTGTAGATGAATGTTGGTGGTTGATGAGTTTACGGTAGGAGAAGTTGTAGGATGAAGGCGTATGTATGCAGAGGGGTGATGTGCTCTGTTAAACAGTGAAGTGGTGATGTTGATCACAGTGGGACGGTGGATGAGATGTAGTTGTATAGGGATGGTCAGATGAGTTTGTTGATGGTTGTTGAAGGAAGTAGAGGAAGTTGTTGTTTGTAATGTATTGAAGTGGATAAGGGGATGTGGATTGTTCACGGTGATATTGTAGTGAAGTAAATCAGGGGATGTGGATGGTATGTGAAGGTGTATGGTATTAGGATGGTGATGTAACAGTGGAGTGGTAGACAGAAGTCAGTGGCATGTATGTGATATGTATGCAGATGTTAAGCAGTGAGATGGTTATGTGAAGAATGGTGGTAAAAAGGAGGATTGTTGGCTAGTGACAGAAAACTGCTGCTGTGATGTTGTATGGAGGTGATGAGTGAAGATGTATGTAGTTTTAGGTTGTTGGTTAGGTTGAGAAAATGATGTTCAGTGTTGTTAGAAGTGAATGTGGGGAAGGCTGGCAATGATGGCACAGTGGTATGTGACGGTGTTGTTGGTGTTGTTTGATGGGTGAAAGATTGATGATGATGAAGGTTGTGGTGTGGCAAACAACTGAAAGAGGCTGATGTGAGTGAAATTGCTGTTTGAAGTTGTTGCTGTTGTAAGTGGAGTTGTTGGGTTGTCAGGGGAAGGGGTCAGGTTGAGCAGTGGTGGGGGTTCCAGAAGATAGAGGCAGTGATTGAAATGAAGGTCAGGCAGTTGCAGAAGTGTAGCAGAAAGTTGTTGTGGAATGTAATATGGTTGGAGGAAAGGTGACTGAAGTGTATGTTTGAAGTTGAAGTATGGAAGTTATGAAGGTTTGTAAATGTATGTATGCAGAGAGGAGGGCCAGAGAACAGAGAACAGTGAATTAGCCTTGTAAACAGGCAGTTTTGGAAATGCAAATTGAAAATTCAAAATGTAAATGGAAAATTTGTAAATGAAATTGAAAATGAAATAGAATTTTTTTTTTTCCTTTTTCAAATGAGATGTGTGAATGTGTTTTTTTTTTTTTTTTTTTTAATAATAAAAAAAAAACTAACAACTAGAACACACTAACAACACTCAAACAAAAAATGCAAACACACTTGCACACAACACATAGTTTTTTTTTTTAAATATGCAAACAAACACACAAAACAAACACACAAGAAAATCAAACGAAAATAATCCGAAGAATAGAAAATCAAAATCAAAACAATTCCCCGGCAACGGCGCCAAAAACTTGTTCGTCGACGGAATTTCTATCGGTTTAGAAAACCGTCGAACGAATTTAGAAATAAAATTTATACCGCAAGCGCACGGTGTACGAATGTAGCACGCGGCGAATACGGGTCGATCCGCAGGGAATTGTTGATATTAAAATTCTATTCAATCAAATTATACCAAAGTCGAAGAGGATTTTGTTAACTAGAAATTATGAGGCTAACACTAGAAAATGTGATTCAAAAATTATTAGACTAAAGAACAATTTAGAGGCAAATCCACTCTCAAATTTTTGTAAATCAACAAACACATAATTTATGATCTCTAATTTTGATGTTAAGTGAAATAATCATTGCATTTATCATAAGTATGGTTTGTTTATGTTATTAGTTAACATAACTCAAACCATCAAACTATAATACAACAATTATACCACTTACAATTCTCATGAAAAAGAAGCCAAAGCAAAAACTATTCTAAGCATGATCTATTTACTATTGTAACTAGTAACATAGATCATCAAATTTCATTTTTACTTTCATTTCATAATCAAAAATTAATTAGCAAATGATGATGTAAATTGTGTTTATGTTGAATAAGAATAGCTCATTTGCATAAGCAATATAAGCTATCAAACCCACTTGTATAAACTTACATCAAAATTCACATTCATGAAGCATAAACAAAGAGATCATAAATCATAAAAATGTTGAAATTACATAAAGTTAGAGAGCTTCATCACCCCTAAATTGAAGGGGTTTAGCTACTCATTTGTGGCATTGAAGCAACACATGTAAGTTTCAACATTAAAAAGAAAAGAAAAATAGAAAATAAGTAAAGAAGGCAAAAGAGATTAGCTACTAACTACTTGCATAGATGTAAATCTAAGTTATGAAACTAAAGGAAAAGAGAGCATAGAAATAAGCATTAATAATAAAACAAAGAAAAGCATGTAGAAAAGAGAGAAGAAAGAGGCTTGAAAGCCATTTTTATTTCATAGAACATTGTGCTTACACTTGATTTCTTAATTTCCTAAGTAAAATGAAAGAGTAGAAGATGATCTTCATGTACATAAGAGGGCTATTTATACATGCATAAAACCCTAATTCTCTTTTTAGGGAGCTTCCCAAAATACCCTTGAGGTGGTGTAGCCTCCAAGTAATCATTAACATTCACTAATCCCCCACTTAATATGTACATGAAGCTTTAAGTCCTTTTAGCATGTGCTTAGCTTTTAATTGGAAGTTAGGGAAGTGGGTGGGGTCCTCCATGATCTTGAACTTGAATTATTTCCTCTTCATTCCTTTGTATTTCCTTGTGCATGCATGTATCTTCATATAAGCCTCTTCCATATGCATCCAAATTCCTATAAAAATAAAAAAAATGTCCAAGTAAAAATTCTTATATTGACACATGCACAAAAATGACCGTTTTGCCCCTGAATGATGATGAAAACATGATGGTTTGGAAATAATTGAATTTTGGTTTTAAACATGTTAAAATGCCCAAATATGATGATTATTTTTAAAAAAAAGAGATAAAATATGGATGTAAATATATGCACAATTACGTGCACATCACTTCCATCTCATTTCTGGTATGTAGATAGAAGCTTGTCCTTCTCCAGCTCTGGAGGATGCCTCTTGACTTCCTCCTTGTGGGCTTCTCTTGGCTCTTTGTCTTCTGCTTGTTTGCCGAGTCATTGTCTTTCAAATCTAATTTCTTCATGCCTTCAAATCTGGATTCCGAATCTTATATAGCAGGTGCTAGTCCCTCTCAATGAAAGCACCAAAGTGTTTGTGCAAAAATTGGTCACAAACCCCAATTATCGTGAAAGCACTAATATATGAATATAAATCAACAATATCCGAGCACAAGTCACAGATCTAAGCTAACAACAAACAACAATGCAGAAATAACGAACAGAAACACTAGATTTGTAGTGGTTCGGCTATCTTCGGCCTACATCCACTTCAAGTAATAATCCTTTATTGATTTTCCTTGCTGGTTACAGATGATTACAGCGATTACAATCAAGAAATTCGAGTACAACAATGATGGTGAGGTGTAGAATTGAATCCGGCAGAGTTTGGACGCTGAATAGCCAAAAGATCCTTTTTCTGTAGGCTTCAGGGGGCTATTTATAGGCGTAGGAGGCTGATATCTCGCTCAATCTTTAGGAGACTCCTTCTGGCATGTGAGGGGACCCACGCGATCGATCCCACCAAGTTTCGACTCGATCTGTGATCGATACGAATCGATTTCGTATCGATCAAGAAATGGTCCAATCTAGCTGAAACTTGGCAGGAAGATCCTTTACCTTGTGCGTAAGCTCCTGTGAAAATTTCATAGCAGTTGGACTTGTAGATTATGAGATACCATCGACATGAGTTGTGGTTTTTCGGTAGACAATGTAATTCGAATCGATAGCATCGCAGCGATCCCTTCGTATCGATCAGGGCACGTGTCTATGCGATGACGTGTTGCGAAGTTTCTGGACCGATCCATCTTGTGCGCCGAGTTGAACGCTTCTTTCCTAAGATCTTGGACGTCCTTAGCTCATATCCATATTTTACGTTCATTCGTGTCCATAATTTCGCAACCTTGTATTCGTGTCCACCCGTTCGCATCCCTGCAATTCACCCCCTTTTTTGTATCGAGGCCAGGAGGGTGTTTCGTATTGATTCGTTGGATCGATACGAAATTAAGATATAGGAGGCATTATTGATCAATACGAAAAAACATACGAAGGGCCAATAGATGGATGCGAAGCTAGTATCTAGGATGGATACGAACAAAGCCTTACCTGATGGACACGAGTGAGGCCTTACATGTTGGATACGAAGATGTCAATACGAAGCACGTCGCCTGCCTCCATCCTGATCGATTCGAACTGATCGAGTCGAACAAACCATCGTGAGCTTGCCCACCACTCTGGGTTCACTGCCATCAATCCAATATCCTATGGTCTTCCCATCTTATCGATACGAATGCACTGTTCATATCCATGCGGATCGATACAAAATGCATCGATACAGGCCAATATTCACATAATTTGATCCATCCATATCTCGAACATACAAACTCCGATTGTCCTGAAAATTGAAACGTAGCCTCTCTGTAGCCCTATTTATCATTCCCGACCGATTCCATCTTGATCGGAGCACGTCCAAATTTTAACGACATCGATTGCAGCCTTGTTTCTAATCGATCTCAAATCCTGATATCCATCCTTTCTTGCCAATTTGTTGATATTCCAGCCTTGACCAAAAGGTGGGATAATAGCATGCATGTGTGTGTGTGTATATGTATGTGTGTATGTATGGTCATATGTACCAATTTATTAACCGTTAGTAATATACCATCAATGTAAGTAAAATTAACCAAATGTGTACTAAACCACTATATTAGCAACATAAACACTACCAATAAAACCATAATTAACTTAACATACACAATAATAGTGGAATAATATCACACATCCGAATATAATATCACAACATATGTGATATGTAAAATAAATAATTAATCACATATTACATCCATTTAAAACATCGTATTCATGACCTTTATTTTCTCTTAAGTACATCATTTTATTATTGTTTATTATAAAAACATCTTTTATTTACTTAATAATAATAATTCACTTAATTAATAATATTCATCAAAATATTTTATTGTAATCACATTACTTCAATTCTTTCAAATATCGTGTTTTATCTCAAAAATAGTAGTTTTCGCAGCAACCATATTATTATTTATAAAATCTATTTTACCAAATAATAATAAACTTCCCAATGTTAGTTTAAAAATATATTTTTCATTATTATTTATGAATTTTCCCAGAAATCCATAATAATAACTATATTAAATTTATCCTATTAATTTTATACTATTTCATTCGAACATTATTATTTACAAACATTTCACACAACTGTAAACAATCACATTTATTATCTATTTATCTAATTCTCAACTTAGTATACAATTTTACCCTCCAAATTCAAATTAATTATTTTCCAATTCAAATCAATAATTAATTACAATTAAACACCCAAAATAGGACAATCAACTATAATTATCCAATTAAGACACAACATATCCAAAATACCATCAATCCAAACAAACCTACAATAAACATAGCATATCTCAGTAAATACGAATTTTCATCAATAGTTATATATTTAATATTCTAAAATTCAGTTCATTGAATTAAATAAACCATACCAACATTCTTTTTCCAATAGTCTCCAAACTCATCAGAATAAATGCCAAAACGTCCGGAATTTCGCCACGAGTCTAATGGAAGAAACCGCGCATGAATCTGAGTTTATATGTGGACGATATTCAAGTTAGAAGAAATATTACTAAAATATTAGTTTATACACATTTCGTTACTAAATTAGTTAAGTTAAATAATTAGACCTACCTTTTGTTTGCAGCATATCACTGGAACCCATCTATGCAACTGTGTTGACAACTTCGACCACTGATTGCTCCACCTACATGGAACCTTAGATCATTGCACATTTGTCTTTTGCTTCGTCTACCATTCACCATCGACTAATGCCAGTGACGCCGCCTAAGGTAGTGGTCACTGTACCCTTAATCAAAAAACGCTAACCTTCCAAGCCCAATTCCGATCACCTCTGACCTTATAGGGTGTAATTGAGACCATCGTTGAGTTTGTATCGTCGAGCCTACACAATTTTTTCTTATAATTTTATCGATCAACCTTTATATTGATAACCCATGAATCACCCTCTTTGGTTTTGACGTCGCCAACTTTGATCGTGACTTCTGGTCTACTTGAACACTTTTTTGCCAAATGAACACCATGCATGATCTCCATTTGTCGAGAGATTTCCAATGGTATATAATATGTAAGGGTTTGGGAATTTTGAATGTTAAATCAATTTTGGATTAGAGATAATTATCCACCATTAGGAAATAATTAAGAAAATTTAGATATTAGAGAAGAAAATAGAAGGCTAAGATGATTACCATGGTCTCATAGCCTTATTTATATAGTAGTTAGGCTAGGTTATTGGTAGTTTATATAGTTTGGCCGGAAATAGCTATGTATGCTATTTAAACACTATAACGCCTCTATTTTGTAAACCATAACCCCGAATACATCAAAACTATATATCAAACTGACTATCTCGGAAAAATCTTCACAATAGCTATAAACACGATACCTAATCCACGATTTTATTAAAAATTCACTTTTGATTACTTTAATATTTTACGGTGTCAAATTTACATGTTGATACATGAAAGCTCCTATGAAGAAAAGTTGAAGTATGGAGGTGAAAAATCATATCGATACCAACATGATTATTGATCTCAATATTTGTGTGGGATGACCTATTCTTTCTGGTGGATTTTGGATCTTGGAGTTAAGACATATTCAAACATAGATAGCAAGGTTTGTGCTGGGATTCGTCTTTGAATAGCAAAGTGACTTCAACTAGAAAGGGGATTGGCACTTTGGATCTAAAACTCTATCTTTTTCCTCCCTTAACTCATAAAACTCATATAAAACTGAGATCCACAAGTGGGTAGGTTGCATTATGAGTTAGTCATTGTATTTCAAGGAGTAAACTATCAATAACAGGGATTATGTGAACATAGGCCAAAATATTTGCCAAACGACTGTTAAAATCACGTGTTTGTTCTTAATTCTATCATTTTCATACTTTCTATATTTAGATTTAATTAACTTTGGGGGTGTTGTGCCATGTTTTGGTTTAACATTTTTGGTACTTTTACCGATAAGGACGTGGATATGAGATTTGGAAATATGAAGAGGCATACTACAAGAGCTATTATTGGAGGAAGTCAATAAGGACATAAGGAAGCCAAGAGATGTCCTCAACTTCTTGTCCACCTTATATCTATGTTACCAAAGATGAGATGGATGAAATGATGATGGAAATATAGACAAGATTGATGGCTCGACAATGGTGGATGCTTAATGAATTTTTCAAATAATGTGAGCAGCAAAGGACAAGCAGCTGAAACTCAAAGTCAGAGGCCAGAAGGAAAAGAAGATGCAAAAGGAATTAGAGGAGAGCAAGCTAGAACCATTCTCCCACCACACCATAATGTTGGTACGAAACATGTCGGTACCAACATGTTTGGTGGTTGATTCAAACCTTAGGCATGATGGAGCACTACCGAGGGATGGTCTTGAGCTAGAGAATCGAGACCAGTATATGAACGTATAGCCATAAGGGTTAGGACCAGAAATACCCCATAGGAGCAGGGGCATGTTGAAAATCTAAGACAAGGGCATGCAGAGCCCTAGTGTTTCCTATTGGATGATAATGATTGGATTGTCGATGATAAGACAAGTTTTAAGAGGTGGGCCGCCAAATCAGAGTTTGGAGGATGCAATAGAAACCCATTTACTCCAAAAATCTAATATGCGAGGAATCCATCCAATTTTAAGCTATCAATGCTTGAGATATAGAATGGAAGAACAGACCCTACTGTTCATTTAATGATATACATGCAATACATGTGAGTGTTGAGTGCTTCGGTGGATGTGGTGGGATGGTGTTTCCTATTGTACACAACATTTAGCAGCAATGTAGCTTCAGTAACTTGAAAATGGGTCTATCGACAGATAGATCAAATTGGTGAATAGGTTTATAAAATAGTTCAACGTTCATATAGCAAGACCGAAGAATGTGATGAAATAATTGTTAGGGATGCAGATTAAGGATCTTAAGGCAGAAATAACACTAGAGGGGGGGGGGAATAGTGTTTTAAAGAATATATGAACTATATGACTAAATTAAAACTTTCAACACAAATCTAAACAGAATTCTAACACAGAATGATTACAGAACATATAACAAATGCAAATAGTAAAGTAAAGCAAGTAAAAGGAAAGAACACACCAGATTTTATACTGGTTCGAAATCCTCCTACATCCAGTCCTGCACCAAGACAATATCCTTGTACAGATTTTTATAAGCCAATATCCAAATTACAACCCTCAATTTCTAAGGCCTTGAGGAACCCTCCTATCTCCGAGTCTGGGGTAAACTCTCTTGATTTACGGGACACAAGATCACCATAATACTTTCTAATAACAATCCTTTTGAATGGATAGACTCTATGGACTTTTTGAATACAAATTAATCCTATAACTCTGAATAGCACTTTGATCTTTAGTAGAATGATGGAGAATCAAATAGAGAGAGTATCTAAATGACTTCCTATTGAGAATTTGGCAGAATGATGGCACGATCTCGAAAATATGAAATTTTATGGATATGGAATGGTGGAGAAGAAAGAGTGAAGAAAATAAGAGAGTAGTTGTTAAAAAAATTCGTTTTGGAAGCCTTTATATAGATGCACAACAGTCATAACCATTGGTGAAAGGTTTTCGAACGAATGGACACTTCTTTTGAAAATTGAATTTTGAATCCAACTGTCACCATGTCGACATGGGGTATCCCCTTATGTCGACATCCCTTAGTTCAAAATTATAGAGATGTTGTTTTGTAAAGACAATTGAATTTAAAACAAGTTGAAACTTCTCTGAAGCAAAGTAAAGTGTTTAAACAATATTTTGAGATAGAGAATGAATATAAAACATTATTTTAAATATATATATATATAATTGATATAGACCGTCAATTATATAAGTAATATTTAAAATCAGAATAAGTTTTGATGTTTTAAAAATAGAAGTTTTTAAAATCAGAATAGAGGAATATTTCAAGGCTAAAACAAAGTTTGAAAATATTTTTGAAAACATGATTTTGAAAGATAAAACATTTTGAAAACAGATTTAAAAACATTTTGAAAAATCTATTCAAACTGAAATTGCAAGAACCTTCCTACAGAGCTCCTCCATAGGACTCGAGAACTTGTACAAAGTAGTTTAAATGATTTTGATTTTCGTGGGTTTGTAAGCCACTTGTCGTAGGTTTGTAAGCTACTTGTCGTGGGTTTGTAAGCCACTAGTTTCGATAGAAATTGGGTTCCATCCCAAAAGAAAATTAGAAGAAAGATGAGAGTGCTATTATGAAGTTTTAACAAAATACCAGACACTTATCTTGAGATCTTGAAATCTTGATTCTCTAGAGTCTGGAATCTTGAATCTCTAATCTTCATCTTGATGCTTGAGTCTTTATAGCGATCAATCTTCGATGATACCTGCATATACTTCCTATATACATATATATATCTATCTATCTATATGGAAATGTTAGTATATATTTTATAAAGTAAAGTATAATAACTATATAAGGTTGTTGTCATCAAAACATCATATATAAGGTTGTTGTCATCAAAACATCATCAACTCAGTTCCTAACAATCTCCCCCTTTTTGATGATGACAACCTTTATTTATAAAATATTCTTACCATACCATAACTCTCCATAAATCCCCCTTACTCCGTGACTTCTTCTTAAAACTACAACTCCCCTTTATTCCATGACTCCCCCTTACACCAAGCACATATATGTTTATAACTTTTCCCCCTTTGTCATCAACAAAAACTATCAACTACTTAAGAATTCAAGAATGATTAGTATGAACAAATAATATGTATAGAACAAGCATGAAACAATGAGTATAAGTGAACACATTTTGGTTATTACAACATATATAAGAACATACATAAACACGAACAAACAAAACAATTTAAAACAAAGAATAAAATGAAAGCACGCTTTAATGGCGATCCTTAACTATAGGAGACTTATGAATCGAACAATTGGGGTAGTGGAGACAAAAGTTTCCACGTTGTTCAATTATGTTTCCATTAGTATCAACAAGGATCTCACCAACGCAAATAACGCTCTCATCCGTATTCATAGGGACTTCGGGTTGAGGTAAAGGTTGATCTTCCTCTTGGTCTTCTTGTGGTTCTTCCATAGGTTCTTCTTCCTCGGATTCCATGGCTTGTGAAGAGTCTTCAATATTAATAAGATTTCTACGGTTATCCATAAGGAGTTTTTGTACATTCCTAATAATATTCCCTTGCATTTGTTGTTCTCTAGCCATCCTAAGTTGACTTACTTGAATTTCAGTCATCAATTGAAGGATATCTTTCATCTTCTCTTGCAATTTGATCACTCAAGCATGCGTAGTTCGTTGAAATGGACCAGAATGAGGAGATGTGGGTGAAGTGGGTTCATTAGTAGAAGAGGAGGCCATTATTTTATTATTTCAGAAGTTATTTACAGAGAATATAGTGAAGAAAGAGGAGAGAAAACGAAATAAATAGATAAATAACCAAATAACTAACTTTGAAGGGAAATTCAATTTTCAAATTTTTGTTGGGTATGTCAACATCATGAGATGGGGCATGTCGACAGGTTCTTCAAAAAAAGTGTAATTTTTATTTTGAATTTTTATTGATTATTATATTATATTATTTTATATTTCAGATTTTGAACAAATACCTAATTCTCTTCTAAATTTAGTAAAATTCTGTTCGGTTAATGGTTTAGTTAATATATCAGCAATTTGTTTTTCAGTATTTATATAATCTAGAGTTATTATTTCTTTAGTTATATTATCTCTAAGAAAATGATGTCTTATATCAATATGTTTAGTTCTAGCATGATGAGTTGGATTTTTAGATAGATTTATTGCACTAGTATTATCACAATATATTGGTGATTTACTTATGTTAATTCCAAAATCTTTTAAAGTTTGTTGCATATATATGACTTGTGAACAGGCCAGAGCAGCAGATATATACTCTGCTTCAGCTGTTGACAAGGAAACAATATTTTGTTTCTTGCTGAACCAAGAAACTAGTGAATGTCCTAGAAAGTGACAAGTTCCACTTGTACTCTTTCGGTCTGATTTACAACCAGCATAATCAGCATCACAATATGATATTAAATCAAAGTATTATTTTTAGAATAAAATAAACCATAATCTAAAGTGTATTTTACATATCTTAAAATTCTTTTAACAACTTTTAAGTGAGTTTCTTTAGGTTGTGATTGGTATCTTGCACAGAGACAAACACTATGCATAATATCAGGACGACTCGCTGTTATATAGAGTAGCGAACCAATCATTCTCCTATATAAAGTTTGATCAATATCTTTTGATTTATCTTCTTTACTTAAACCTACATTTGTTGACATTGGAGTTGGTTTCCCACTAGAGGTGCTTAAACCAAATTTATTGATTAAGTCTTTAGCATATTTTTCTTAACTTATGAAGATTCCATTTTCTAGTTGTTTAATTTGAAGCCCTAAGAAGAAACTTAATTCTCCCATGTGACTCATTTCAAATTCTTTAGTCATTATATCTGAAAATTCTTTATTCATTATGTTATTAGTTGATCCAAAGATTA
The DNA here is from genome assembly GCA_030765085.1 of Allium cepa. Classification (NCBI taxonomy): domain Eukaryota; kingdom Viridiplantae; phylum Streptophyta; class Magnoliopsida; order Asparagales; family Amaryllidaceae; genus Allium; species Allium cepa. The sequence goes on along the minus strand of CM060929.1, from coordinate 872,400,641 downwards.
TATCATCTACATATATTTGAACCAGTTGAATATCTTGATTATTTCTTTTAATAAAAAGTGTTGTATCTACTTTACCAATTTCAAAACCAGATTGAAGTAAATAAGATCTTAGTCTTTCATACCAGGCTCTAAGAGCTTGCTTTAGACCATATAGAGCTTTCTTTAACTTGTATACATGGTTTGGAAATTTATTATCTTCAAAAAGTGGAGGTTGTTCAACATAAACATCTTCTTTTACAAAACCATTTAGAAAAGCACTTTTAACATCCATTTGATATAATTTGAAATTATTATAATTAGCGAAAGCAAGTAGAATTCTTATAGCTTCTAATCTTGCTACGGGGGCAAAGGTTTCATCATAGTCAATTCCTTCTTCTTGACAATAACCTTGCGCGACTAAACGAGCTTTATTTCTTACGACCTCACCGAGTTCATTCATTTTATTTTTATAAACCCATTTAGTTCCAATTATAATTTTATCCTTAGGTTTAGGAACAAGTTCCCATACATCATTTCTGGTAAATTGATTCAATTCTTCTTGCATAGCAAGAATCCATGAATCATCAGACGATGCTTCCTTTGGATTTTTAGGTTCAATTGTTGATATAAAGGCTAAATTACTCATACTACTTAATTGATTTCTAGTTCTTACTACAGATTCAATATTTCCTAAAACATTTTCTATAGGATGATCTTTTGATATTTTAAATCTCTTATTAGGTTGATTTATTTCACTAATAGTTTCATTAGATTGATTTAAATTTATAAAATCTTCTTCATCGTCTATTTGTAAAATATCTTTAAGATTTTCATCAAAAGATACATGCATAGTTTCTTCAATAGTATTAGTTTTTAAATTAAAAACTCTAAATGCTTTGCTTCTATTAGAATAACCAATAAAGAATCCTTTATCATCTTTTGGTTCAAATTTATCTAAATTATCTTTTGTATTAAGTATAAAACATTTACTCCCAAAGACTTTAAAATAAGCAACTATAGGTTTCTTATTATAAAGTAATTCATATGGATTTTTATTTGTTAATGGTCTAATTAAAATTCTATTTAATATATAACAAGCTGTAGCAACTGCTTCAGCCCAAAAATGTTTAGGTAAATTACTATCAGAAAGCATTGTACGAGCACACTCTTGAATCGTTCTATTCTTACATTCTACTACTCCATTTTTTTGTGGAGTTCTTGGAAATGAAAAGTTTTGAGTAATTCCCTTTTGAGTACAGAAATTCTCAAAATTTTCATTTTCAAATTCACCACCGTGATCACTTTGAATAGTTTTAATTTTGAAATAATGTTGTTTTTGAATTCTTTTAGAAAAGTTTTTAAATATTTCAAAAGCATCACTTTTATGTTTTAAAAAGATTGTCCAAGTATATCTTGAATAATCATCTACTATAACAAAAACATATTTACCATGGTTAATTGATTGAACTTGAGATGGACCAAATAAATCTAAATGAAGTAATTCTAGAGGACTAGAGGTAGAATTAACATCTTTTAATTTAAATGAACTTTTCTTAAGTTTTCCTAATTAACAAGCATCACAAATACTATCTACTTTAAAATTTAACTTGGGTAGACCTCTAACTAAGTCAAGTTTTGATATCCTAGATAATAATTTGAAATTCAAATGGCCAAATCTTTTATGCCAAATCCAAGGGTCACTTGTATTAGCCAAAAGACATAGATTATCATTTGAAATTTCCATACTAAGGATATAAATATTTTTCTTCCTATTACCTTCAAAAATTATATTAGACTTATCATCTTCAATGTGACATTTATCTTTTCCAAATTTAATTTTAAAACCTTTATCGCAAAGTTGACTTATACTAAGCAGATTATGTTTTAAGTTCCTAACTGATAAAACATCAGAAATAAGTAAAGTTTTAGAGTCACCGACATTGCCGACGCCAACCACATATCCTTTAGAGTTGTCACCAAAATTGACTAATCCACCATCTTGATAAGTAATGTCCTTGAGTATCTCGGGATTTCCAGTCATGTGCCTCGAACAGCCACTATCAAGTATCCATGTATCTTTCTCAATTTGCACAGTTTGTCCATTGGGTGTTGATTCGTCAAAAGCCATATAACATGTCTGTCCCTGCATAACACACCAATTCGGTAGATAACTTGATTTTTAAAAATAACTATATGCAGACGTATGATACTTTGATGAAATGCATAGATTCAAAACAGTTTTAACACAATTTTCCAAAAATGCCATTTTAATATTTTTCAAGTTTCAGATTATGAAAACAATGAAAAACAATGCTCTGATACCAATTGTTAGGGATGCGGATTAAGGATCTTAAGGCAGAAATAACACTAGAGGGAGGGGGGGTGAATAGTGTTTTAAAGAATATATGAACTATATGACTAAATTAAAACTTTCAACACAAATCTAAACAGAATTCTAACACAGAATGATCACAGAACATATAACAAATGCAAATAGTAAAGTAAAGCAAGTAAAAGGAAAGAACACACCGGATGTAATACTGGTTCGGAATCCTCCTACATATAGTCCTGCACCAAGGCAATATCCTTGTACAGATTTTTATAAGCCAATATCAAAATTACAACCCTCAATTTCTAAGGTCTTGAGGAACCCTCCTATCTCCGAGTCTGGGGTAAACTCTCTTGATTTACGGGACACAAGATCACCCTAATACTTTCTAATAACAATCCTTTTGAATGGATAGACTCTATGGACTTTTTGAATATAAATTAATCCTATAACTCTGAATAGCACTTTGATCTTTAGTAGAATGATGGAGAATCAAATAGAGAGAGTATCTAAACGATTTCCTATTGAGAATTTGGCAGAATGATAGCACAATCTTGAAAATATGAAGTTTTATGGATATGGAATGGTGGAGAAGAAAGAGTGAAGAAAATAAGAAAGTAGTTGTTAAAAAAATTCGTTTTGGAAGCCTTTATATTGATGCACAACAGTCATAACCATTGGTGAAAGGTTTTCGAACGAATGGACACTTCTTTTGAAAATTGAATTTTGAATCCAACTGTCACCATGTCGACATGGGGTATCCCCTTATGTCGACATCCCTTAGTTCAAAATTATAGATATGTTGTTTTGTAAAGACAATTGAATTTAAAACAAGTTGAAACTTCTCTGAAGCAAAGTAAAGTGTTTAAAGAATATTTTGAGATAGAGAATGAATATAAAACATTATTTTAAATATATATATATAATTGATATAGACCGTCAATTATATAAGTAATATTTAAAATCAGAATAAGTTTTGATGTTTTAAAAATAGAAGTTTTTAAAATCAGAATAGAGGAATATTTCAAGGCTAAAACAAAGTTTGAAAATATTTTTGAAAACATGATTTTGAAAGATAAAACATTTTGAAAACAGATTTAAAAACATTTTGAAAAATCTATTCAAACTGAAATTGCAAGAACCTTCCTACAGAGCTCCTCCATAGGACTCGAGAACTTGTACAAAGTAGTTTAAATGATTTTGATTTTCGTGGGTTTGTAAGCCACTTGTCGTAGGTTTGTAAGCTACTTTTCGTGGGTTTGTAAGCCACTGGTTTCGATAGAAATTGGGTTCCATCCCAAAAGAAAATTATAAGAAAGATGAGAGTGCTATTATGAAGTTTTAACAAAATACCAGACACTTATCTTGAGATCTTGAAATCTTGATTCTCTAGAGTCTTGAATCTTGAATCTCTAATCTTCATCTTGATGCTTGAGTCTTTATACCGATCAGTCTTCAATGATACCTGCATATACTTCCTATATACATACATACATACATACATACATACATACATACATACATACATACATACATATATATATATATATATCTATATGGAAATGTTAGTATATATTTTATAAAGTAAAGTATAATAACTATATATGGTTGTTGTCATCAAAACATCATATATAAGGTTGTTGTCATCAAAACATCATCAACTCAGTTCCTAACAATAATAGGTCCATCGTCAACTTGGATCGATAATGTTTGGAAGACAGAAGCTCAATCTATAAAAAAGCTGAAGTATGGATGTGAAAGTCATATCGTTACCGACATGATCATGTTGGTACCGGCTTGATTGTTGATCTCGATATTTGTGTGGGACGACCTATTTAACATGCTGGTTTTTGGATCTTAGAGTTGAGGCGTATTCAAACTTGGATTGCTAGATTTGTGTTCGGAATCTTCAATAAACATCAAGGTGACTTCAATTACAAAAGGGATTGGAACATTGGACCTAAGACTATCTTCTTCCTCGCTTAACTCATAAATGTCATATAAATCCAGATATACAAGAGTGTAGCTTGTATTTGATTATAATCACTGTATTCCAAAGAGAAAACTATCGATAATATGGATTAAGGGACTTAGATTGGAGTATTTGCTGAACCACTATAAATATCACATGTTTTTTCTTGTTTCTATCATTTTCATACTTGTTAGATTTAGATCTAATCAACTTTAAGTTATTGTGCCATTTTTTGATTCAAATATATATAATGACATTATGAACTCAACGGAATAGGTCATGATTTCTAATTCATTCACATTTAAAAGTTGATCTTTTAAGTCATTAATTTTCTTAAATATTCAATTAAGCAATTAGTTACACTTAATTGCTAAGAGAAAATGATGGGTTGTTACGAAGACACTACAGATTTCTCATTAACAACAAAAACATGGATTGTGTCATTCATGACAAAAATCCACTTATGTACTAATAAGCCTTGGAGAGTAAGAAGTCTGCTTTACAGCTTGATGCCATGAAATCTAAGATGGATTCCGTTTACAAAAGCAAAGTCTGAGCTTTAGAGAATGTATCCAAAGGTATAAAACCGATCGACTGCAAATGGATCTTTAAGAAGAAGAATGGTATAGATGGAGAAATTGAAACTAATAAAGAGAGGTTGGTCACGAAAGGGTTTCATCAAATTCAAGACGTTGATTATAACAAAACCTTTAAATCCATTCAGATTCTACTTGTGGTCGTTGCATACTATGATTACAAAATATGGCAGATGGCCTTTAAAATATATTTTCAATTTAGTGATTTAGAAGAGACAGTTTATATGTCGTAGCTTGAGGGTTTTGAGGATAGTGGGAGGGATGATAAGATTTGTAAGCTCGAAAAATCAATTTACGGTCTTAAGAAAGCAACTCGAAGTTAGAACAAATGTTTTGATAAGATAATCAAATAGTTTGGTTTATGTTAAAACACCGAATAAGCGTTTGTATATAAGAAAGAGCAAAATGGTTCTTTAACATTCCTAGTCCATATGTTGATGATTTGCTACAAACTGGCAGTGATGTAACAATATTGTAATCAGTGAAATCATGGTTGTCAAACAACTTCCTAATGAAGGACTTAGGTAAGACTTCCTATACTTTAGGAATTATGATCTACAGAGATAGATCAAAAGGGATATTTGGATTGTCCTTATCCATGTACATAGGCAATATAATAAGATGACTTATTATGGAAAATTCCATGCATGGAAATGTTTGGGTCTGATATGGAATTGTACTTTTAAGAAGGACTCTCCATCAACGGATGGTGAAACGCAATGCATAATTCAGATTCCTAATGTTTTAGCATGAGAATTAATCATATGTGACATGTTATGTTCTAGGCAAAATATTGCTTTTGCACTACGTGTTGTAAGCCGATATCAATCTAATCCAGAAGAAAACCAATGGATACCTGTCAAAGTCGTCCTTAAGTATTTAAGAAATAGTAAGGATTTGTTTATGATTTATAGAAGCAACCGAGGGGCCGTTAGTTGAAAAAGTTCCAAATAGGAGGTAATGGCGGATTCTACCATGAAAGTTGAGTACATCGCTTTGAAAAATGTCATAAGGGAAGTAACGTGGATGTGCAGATTCATTAAGGAGCTATGTATGATCTCAAGCATAGAAGGTCATGATACTTACGTATCTAAGAACTATGTAACAATTCAGACTGCGTAAGACCATGAGTTCATAAGAGATCAAGGCACAACCTCAATAAGTTCCACATGATGAGGTAGTCTATCCGTCACAGCGTAAATTTTTACGTATTGCTGGATTATAAAAGTGTTATTTTTATACCTAAATTAGAACTGAATTAGGGTCTAAAACCCCTTTCAAACGAAAGGTATGATGGTTTCTCTATCCTTGGAGTGGTTATAATAGATTTTCGGGCTTGTAATTTAGAAGATATGACCAACTGAAATTAGGCAGTCTTTGGATTGGTTAGCGGGTAATTAGACTAATCCCATATTTAGCCTACCAACCTATTTCGGGACTGTAACGACTCGTAATTTTTACACTTTAAAAATGAGAAATTTAATAATTTAAATATTCAAATGTAGAATTTTTAAACTTAAAAAATCATATTTTATATGATAAATAAGAATGGTAAACTTATTTTTGATATTGAATAAAGATTTTGGATTCTCATTATAAAATTAACAAAAGTCGGATTCCGATAAAGTAGGATAAATACTCGAGAAATTTGTTTAAATAATTCCTTATATATATAATCGATATCAAAATCATTTGATACTAATAGTAATTTAATTCATAATGGTTTGATAAATATATAAAACTTGTTCTATAAAAAATGAAAATTTTTGTCGCATATCGATAAATCGACGTCGTATTTTTATAAATAGATTTGGATATTGTTTTATATTATTCTATTAGTCAATTATGCTTGTTTTAAGTAGTTACATATAATAAGAAATTTATTTTGAAGTTTGGTTTACATTAATAAATAGTTTAATTAAAACGTTAAAATGTTACCATAAAAAGTTTTGTCTAAAATTAACGTTTTATTCAAAATAAGTTGCCGCAACGTTATCGCACCTTTGTTAACATATTTTAACATATATATATATATATATTACACATTTTAATAACTAAACATGTTTAATTTTACTAAATACGATTAGAGAACTTCTAGAAGTCAATAAGAAAAGTATGTAAGTTTAAGAAAAGTCAAAAGTAAACATCAAATCCAAGTCACATCAAAATCCAACAAAATAATTACTTTTCTTTACATAATATTTAAGTGACTAAGACATAAGTAAGGATGTGAAATATGATGATAAGTATTGAAAAAAATGGAGATTACTTTAGGTTGAATTAAGGTTAGTTTGGTAATTTGGTAAGATGTTATTTTGGTAAATTTACTACTTCTTTCTTTTTATATAAATACCCACCTCCATCTTTACTTTCATTCACATTTCTTCTTCTTCTTTTCTCAAGCTTCTTCACCTTTTTCCTCTTCTCTTTAATGGATTCTAATCCATAGGAAAAAATTAGAAAGAAATAATGTCAAAATATTTATAAAATATTCAAAAGAAATCAATGTTCATTCTCTTCAAATCAAACTCCACTTTTCTCCATATTTTATCTCTTCTTCTCTCGCCATAATGTCTTCAAACCAGGAACAAAATGTAAAATTCTTTTTTTTAAACCATGTATTTTCCAGTGGCTACAACTTTCGTATTGACCACTTTGTCTCATTCTAAAACTAACCATGTCAAAAATCCACTTCTTTTCAGTGCATTCTCTGACCCTGTTTTTAAGGCAGAGAATATGCCATTTTGTTTTCAATCATAGCTTGATTATAACAGATCCTAATTAAGAAATTCTTTTTTTAAACCATATAAAATTCTAGTGGCTACAACTTTTTTGTCGATCACTTTTTCTAGTTTTGAGGTTGCTATACCTAAAACTCAATTTTTTGAAGTATATTTTCGGGCTTTGTATTTCTGAATCCGATAATAGTTCCTTTTCTTTTGGCCATATCTTCCTCAAAAATAATTAAAATCAAGTGATTCTTTTTTTATATTTAAGACAAAAGAATTTGAAACAACTTTTTAATTAACAACTTTTTCAAATTTTGAGAGTAAGAGTGTCAAAAACAAGAGAGAAGATGATCTATTTTTTTTGGATTAAAATCTTGGGAATTCAAGTTCAAAGCTCTACCGCTTCTTCTCTATACGTTCGGCCAACCTCCATCTCAAGCCTCGGCCAAGCTATTGGAAGGAAGAGGGTGTTTTCTTCTAGTGTTTAGTGGAGTAGGAAGTAGTTAGTGAAGTGTTAGTTGATTAGAATGTTGGTAGGAAGTTAATCACTTTGGTTATGGTAAGAAACTCTATTTAACATCTCTATTTATATATACACATGTTTTATGATGTGTTATGATTGCTATGGATGCTTATATATGATTTGATCATTAGGTATTGATTGCTTGATATGATTGTCAAATTGTTTTACCAAGTCATGTTAATACACGTCGATAAGCACAAAAGAAATCACTTTCTTTTTGAAAATGAAATGGTGTATATGGAATGCTTAAACCTTTTGAAAATAGTTTTAAAATGAGTTAGAAATGTTTTATAAACATTTAAATATGTTTAAAGAAATAAATAACGAAAATCAACATTTCATCTTGTATATTTCAAAATATGTCCAAAACAATTTTTCAAAAAAATCGCGCTTAATTGACCAAAGTTTAAAATTGATATTTTAAATGTTTTAAAAGTATGAAATAAATTCTAATTTTTTTAAAATATTTTAAAATAGATTTAATTTGAAAATATGGATTTATAAATGATATAAAAGTCGTTTTGAAGAATATAGCTTTTAAAACACTATTTGCAACACTTTTCGCATCAGTTTTTAATAACTTTTGAAACATAGTTTTAAACTTAACAATCTTTCCCTAAATCTTTTGTGAATGATTTTAAAAGAATATTTAGGTCATTTAAATATGATTCGGAGGTTTTAATACGAGTTTGAATAAATGGTTAAGAGGAATTGTTTATAACACTTAAACAATAATTGAAGAATATTGAATATAATAACAAATTGAATATGCGGAAACGACCAGTACATTTGTCCCGCTTATGAGAGCTAAACAGTAAAATAAGGTATGTAACCGAGGTTAGGAATGGAGCAACTAGTGTCCAGAACTTACCTGGCCTTTGCTTTATCTTTTACATGAGGGGTGGAACAGATCGAAAGGAAAGCTCGGATGCTCTAAAAGATCATATTTAAAGTTTTCTCAAGATAAAAGAAAAGATCTTCATGATGTAGGATTACTTGCCACTCGTCTCTGGAGGTGAAATTTACCTTATTTAAGGTGGCAGTAGTGCTCTGTTATGAAAATCTTCGATTTGCAAGAATATGATATGAAGTTAAGAAAGAAATCTTTGATTTAGATTTAATGAATGATTTGAGAATATTTTCCTAAGTTAAAAGTTATAACTTGAATGAAAGAAACCTTTGATTTAGATTTAATGAATGATTTTGGATTATTTTCCTTAAGTAAAAAGTTATAGCTTGAATACAAGAAATCTTTGATTAAGATTTAATGAATGATTTAGAATGGTTTTCCTAAGTAAAAGAGAAAATGATTAGGAATTATTCCAGGATTTGAGAAAGGTTTAAATAAATCAAATGATTTTATAAATGATGCTTAATGATTCCATATACTTCTGAAAAGAAAGTAGAATAAATTGACGAGAATATATCTAGGAAAGATATTTGATTTAACTAAAAGATGAAGTAATTGATTGATGATTGATATCCACATATATGAACTTAACATTTTTTAAAGCGACGATTGGCTTCGAAGGAACCGGCATCGGATTTAGATGATTCCTATTCGAAAACCACTTCGAACCAATTTACGTGTTCAAAGATTGAAGATGTTTGAAGATGGAGATATTGAGACGAATAATAACGAGGGACTACTTGTTGATTAATTGGGGATAAACTCCCGATTCACTATATTGTAGCAGTGGTCTCTTTGTTATGAAAAATCTCAAAACCACCAGAACTACTCGCTTAGTAACGATCGAGGAAAGTACCTTCAGTTTCGTTTAAGTTCCAGAATGAATTTGTATGGATGGATGTCTGACAGTGCATTTTCTAAGATTACGTACATTGATTTTACAAACATACATCTGTGGTGGCAGGGAAGACAACTTCTCTTAACTTAACACCCTTCTTGAAACGTACGAGCTCAATGTATTGTATTTTTATGGAAAGAAATTAGTAATCAATGAAAATGGCAATATGGCATTCAAAGAAGATGTGCTATGTGAAAAGATAATCGTTTACCTCAGGCCTCATCATCCGGAAATGACATAAACAGGATATAAGCAGCAAGGCTAAGTGGGTCGCTCCAATTAGGAGATGTCATCATCCTTCTAGGTTTACTCTACACATGTCTAAGATTGTGGTGAATGTATGAATCGGATACCCATTAAAGGTCGGTAGCAACCTGGGTGATGACATATTTGGTACTATCCAACATGAGGGTAGGCCGGACTTGTGTTGGTTTAGGCGTTCAGTATATGGACCCTAGGTGCATCCCTCTAGAGGTGTACTATCAAAAGGTAGTCCACTACCTTGTCATTTGTATGGAATCCATTCTCCAATAAGTGCGTTCGGACTTAATTGTAGAACCTAGTATGCTGGAATTTAATAATGTAACAATTTCGGCTAAGATTAATAAGTTTATTTGCAAATGTTTTCAAAGATATGTCATTAGAAATAATATCAAATGTTTTAATATATAAAAGCGATTTAGTTATCATATGGTAAAAACCCATCTGTGTTTATGTGTGGGCGTGGTCTTGTGAGATACTCTTTCTTTTCAAAGGATTTTATTCCAAGGCTGATATATAACACTATCATTTATATTTGAGTTTCTACGCTGGTTTATCAAGCCTGATCTGAGTATTTTCAATACCCAAGTCAGATTCGAGTAGTTTCAGGTTTAGTGAAGACGGTTGGAGTTCTCAGAGGAGAGATGGAGATATTCATCTATGTATAGAAGTATTCTATTATTCGCTTTGCTTAATTGTTTGTTGTTTGTCAGTAATTGTAAGAACGGATGTTTATAACTGTCCAAGCTGAATTTAGGTTAGACTCTGATATATGTATCTTTAAAATACTTCAGCTGTAAACATATTGTTCAGTATTATGTATGTTATTCCATACGTGCGAGATTCTGTTCTGCCTTTAATTTCTTTTTCACCCCTTAAAGATCCGCTTATTCGTGCAATTTGAGTTGGGCATTTGTAGTTTATTGTCAGCTCAAAAAGTATGGAAATTCGGGCTTTTATAGGGACAACCCCTAATCATTCTCCACTTCTTAAAAACTATCGAAAACCTCCATTAATCATCTTCTTAACCAAAACCATCTAAAATTCTTTCTTGAATCAGCTAAATGAAGTCATTAGAGGGTTATTAGCATAGTGACCACAAAAGAGCATTTAAAATTCTAAAATTAGGTGCTTTGGTATTTGTGCTTAGCTATGCGAACCATAATTTTCTTAATTTTTGTGCCATTTATTGGTAAAGTGAGTACTTTACCATCTTTCACTACTTTTTATATATATTTAAATTATAAAAATATGTTTTTGAAATGATTTCCAAGTTAAAAAACAATATTTCTAAATGTTTTAAACTTGTAAATATTTGTAAATGAATTTGGAAGCTTTTATTTCTAAATGTTTCTAAACTTGTAAATATTTTATATTTGTAAACGAGAACATTTTATATTTGTAAATATTTCTAAATGTTTTAAACTTGTAAATATTTCTAAATATTTCTAAATGTTTTAAACTTGTAAATTATAAAAATATGTTTTACATTGATATGATATGATATGGATTTATGGATTATAAGAAAATGTATGGACGTTCTACATTGATTTGCTATGGTATGATTGATAGAGTTAGGGGCATGCCTTTGGGGGTATTTTATAATTTATTTAAATTACTAACTCTATGAAAAATCTTGTTCGAAATAAAATGTTCTCATTTTTTATTATATATTTGTTGTATTGTGGCATATTAATTAAATAATTGATTCAAAAATATTTAATAGAAGATTCACAAAATAATATGTTATTTGACAGTAATAACACAATGTTGTAATCAAGGTTTTTTATATCCCATTTTATAACAGTATATGGTTTTAAATCTTTCAAGTTAAGATGTTTTGTGAAATGATATCGATATATCCGTTGAGATCAGAGTACGTAACGCTTTTGAAATGTTGGAAAATTATTACTCATAGCTGCTGGGGGAACAAATAAATTATGTACTATTAGTTGTTGGATAACTGTTGGATGATTTATTCGAGAGTTTCCTGTTGGATAATAATATCTAGGTCAAATAGGGCATCTTGAAGTGGTGATATTACACAGTTCTCTTAATTGAGAATACCATTGATTTTGATATGGAAATCCCCTTTGAATATAGTTAAATCTTCACATAACATCCATCAAATGGAAGTTGGGTCCGAATTAAAGCATTGGAATTGAAACACTTTTCAATAGAAAATTTATCACCTCAATTTTATGAGGTTAGCATCATGGTTGACCGTAGTCAACTTAAAGTAAAAATCTCTAGCTAGAGTAATATTGTTCACAATAATTGGTATTATTTAACCAAAGACCTTGTTTATGTACCATCTAAGTCCAGTATAGACAATACTCGAATTTTTATCAAAACCAAATTTCATAGGTCCAAGTATAGTGTTGATGATGAAAATTGGTGTAAATAATTATTATTAAACGTTGCAACTTAAATTATAAAATTAGATTTCACTAATAAGATTTATAAGAAATGAATCAAGTCAACTGTTACACCATCAGCTAATGTGATATGTAACCATTAGTATTTGTAATTTTTAAATACTAATCGCTAACTAAACATATATGTATATGAGTCTCAAAATCAAATCTATTCATTCTCCGAAAAACTACTGGATTTAGCTGATCTAAAATAGTTATAAATTAATTAAATTAACTTATATTTACAAAATATTATATTTATTGTACGGGGTGTATTTTTTGTATTTATTGTATAGGGTGTGTATATAAAAGTTGTATATGCGCATATCGGCATACGACATTGATAAGGATTTAAATTGGAATTAAATGTTATAATTTAATAATAGATATGAAATGTGATTTTCTCTAATTAGGGACCTAGACATGGTTGGCCTAAAGAGGGACGAGGAGGAGCCAAAGGATTTGAATTAATATGAGAAAGTTTGTGATATTTTGTCTCTAACTTTAAATACAAATTCAAATCATGACACCTCTTTTCGTTTAGCTTGTGTTTCTACACCCTTTGGTCAAAATCAAAACCTCCAACCCACCTCCATTTCAACATCATTCTATACATATCAATTTATATTATATAAATCTAGCGTTTGCATATATCTTGCAAAGAAGGGTGTAGATCTAAAAGATCAAAGAAACTATCTAAACTAAATATCAATTGTAGGTTGTATCTCAAGTACCTCTTGTTTAAAATTGAATATATATGACATTTATGTGATACTGAATATATGTTAATTGTACATATTTCACTATTTATATATATGTCATTGCCAGACCGTTTGGTATGCCATTTTAATTGTTTGGTTATGTATTGACTGTGTATGCTAAATCTAACATATATATTTATACAAAAATATATAAATATATAAAGTAGGTTCTACCAAAAAATTATATATATATCCATTTAATATGATGCAAATATAATTTTTATTATTTAAAACATTATTCATTTATTTCTTTATTTTCATATAAATTAAATTCAAATAAAATAACAAATATATATTATATGTGTGTGTGTATATATATATACATATATACACTTATTTCGCTTCATCATATTAAAAAAGACAATTTAAACCAGAACAACATTTAATATATGTGTATATATATATATATATATTTAAATATGCTATATAGTAATAAAATTATTTTAAACTTTAACATATATATATTAATTTAAAAAAATTGTTTTTGCGTTCTTCTTAATTTAATAAAAAATCAACCTTTTTCAATCGAAATATATTATATTATATATTAAAAAATATGTTTATATTTATTAAATGTTTAAAATCATATTTACATTCTTAATTGTTAATAAATTATTTTTGACATATTTTAAGTATTTGAAATTTATACATATCTTTTATAAAACAAAAATTTTAAATTTCAAAATATTTAATAAGCTTTTATAGAATATCATAGTTTATGACTTTTTTAAAATTGGCTAGCGGCTTTTGTACCGGGGCCCTACTAGTAGTATTAATAGGCTAAGAAAATTACAAAGAGAAGCCGAAAGAAAATTGGGCCTGGAAGAGGAAAATGATGAAAAAAAATGCATCAAAAGGGCAGTATCATGTGCGAGAAATATATGGAAGACATCAATGAGAATACTACTAAACGCTTGTAGGATTCCCATCTTTGTCACCACAGATTCACATATGATCATGAAGGGTAACAGCCTTGATAGAATTAAATATGACAAGCTCATGTGATGTCTGGTTGTTAAAGATTCTTTTGTTTCTTTCATGCCAGACGACAAATGCAGATTTTTTAATATCAAAATCATCTTTTAGTGGCATTGGGATTTCTTTCCGGCCCTAGTGAGCATGGTTGTCCATTCTGAAATAGAGTCAGACGAAGGATCTAAGTAGTAGAATTCTTTTTTGGTCTTGGACCATAACCTATGCACAAAGGACAGTCGAAATATAGACGAGAAATGGTTTCATGGGCAGATGTGTAGAGAACTCAACAATTATTTTGAAGGAAGCCAGTACTAAAAAGCTTATCTCTAGTGAGTAGCTCATTGTTTAGGACATTCCACATATGCAAGTTATCCTTTTGGGTTTCCTGTTTGTTCTGGATTATTTTACTCCATGGATAGCTATCGGATGTGCCAACGTCGATCAACTTTAGGTAGACCATCTTGATAGGATGGGAGCTATTTTCCTTGATCCATGAGATTCCAGTAGCTTGCATATTGTAGGAATGGTCATTAGAAAAGCCCATAATACCTAACATTGGAGCAGTTGGAATTAGGTAATGTAATTGTACCATCCCTGACATAATCCATTGTCATTGCATTGTTTGGTATTCTAGAAGCACGCGTTTAAGTGTATGAGAGGGAATCAATTAGATTAGAGCATGCTTAGTTCAAGGTATGTACCAGAATAGAGAATTGTGATCATTGGCTATGTTGTATTTGATGAGAGGAAGCAAAGATGTTTTCAACTTCAGCAAACTCTTCTAAAACCAACTTGATGGAGGAGGGATTGTCATGGTCCAGAATTCTTGTTCTTTTGTTGATATGCCTTCGTCCATAATACCCACAGTGACTTGCAGTCAGAAAGCAGGGAAGCAAGATGCTTTAATGCAATATCTTTGTTCCAAATGTTTAAGTTATACCTAGACCACCAATGATCTTGGGGATATTGACATTTTTAAAAGTAATCGGGATTGGCTTTCTAGAGAAACGGTTTTCAATCTACAGGAAATGATTGAAAGCCCTGTTAAGGTTGTTAATTAGCTTCTTGGGAAGAATGAAAGTTCTAAAGAAATAGGTGGTCATGGTTGTTCCAATAGAGGATATAATTGTCAACCTGTCTAACTGGGATAAGATGAGCTGGCCAATAACTCAGCTTTCCAATGA
Organism: Allium cepa; assembly: GCA_030765085.1. NCBI lineage: Eukaryota > Viridiplantae > Streptophyta > Magnoliopsida > Asparagales > Amaryllidaceae > Allium > Allium cepa. The sequence goes on along the minus strand of CM060929.1, from coordinate 872,385,107 downwards.
TGGCCTCAAATATTGGCATACATTGATTGGTGGTAATTTTAGAAATTGTAAGAGGGATGCCTAAACAAATAGAATTTTGTGGCATATAGCATGATTTGATATATGAGTTAGAGATTTAGTTTGGAAGACACTAAGACTTGCAACCATTATATTAGATTTTGCATAATTGATTCTAAGGCCAGTAAAGTTTTGGAATTTCAAGAGAGTGTTCTTGATAGTTGAAATGGAATGATGGTCTAGCTTTGTAAAGATAACAATGTCGTCTACAAAAATTAGGAATATAATTAGAGGATCTCTGCATTTGGGAACTATTTTTAAGGATTTTAATTGCACTTCTTTGAAAAGCATGGAGGTGAGATATTCCATAACTATGATGAAAAGGTAGGAAGACATCAAGTCACCTTGTTAAAGCCATGAGAAGAAGTAAAGTATTCATTTGGAGCCCCATTCATGATAACATAAAAATGAGTAGATGATATACATGTGTATATCCATGCTAGGCAAGGCTCAGGGAATTTCATCTTGATCATTATGGCAATTAGAGAGGAGCAATTGATAGAGTCAAATGCTTTTTGTATATCTAACTTCATCATGCATCTAGGAAAAATATTCTTGGTGCCATATCCTTTGAGTAGTTCACGGGTTAATAAAATATTACGGAGTACATCTCTGCCAGGAAGATAAGATACCTGATTTGGAGAAACGATTCAGGATAGGAAGGGCTTGAGTCTGGTGGCAATGGTCTTGGTGATGACTTTGTAAATGATTGTAGAGTATGTAATTGATCTGAAGTCTATGATTTTTGTTTAATGATAATAAATATATAAATTTTTTAAAATGTGTTTGTTGTATTACTATTACAATATTACAGAAAGAAATGAACAAACAAATATTTTCTTTCAATAAAATTTTTAATGGTATAATAATTACAATAAGAACTCCCATAATATTTTTAATACAATATTTTATATACACTATTTTCACACTCCTTCATATATATCAATTTTCACTCTCTCACCCACAACACATTCAATACAATAATCACTCTTCATTTATCCTCACTTACTCGAATAGTATTTTAATCTTCTTGCTCCAACCCGTGTCCAGATATAAATCCGTTTTACCCGACAAATAATGAAGCAGCAAAAAAAGTGAAAATTAAAAAAACAAAAATATAAGTACATTTAAACTCGATATTGCTTTAATTTATTGGTTTTTGTTTTCATAGTTCAACTGAGACTAGATACAATGAACACGAATCAGTGCAAAATGTGTACATTAGGACCAGTATAACATGTTCGTGAGGGATAGAAAATCAAAATTAAGCCAATACGTGCACGAGCAACTTAGGACATGCAGGGTGTTTCACTGCACATGCTTTAAGGTCGAACAATTCCAAATAAACAAGCATGCAACATATGCACAAGACAAAGTAAATTATACTTCAGATTTAAGGTGCTAGTACAACTACACAATTTCATATAAAAAAGGTTGCAAATACAAAAGTGCAGCATCATACACCAAAAGATTAGGCAAAGCATGCATAAGATGCACTCACATACCAGACCGGTAATGAAACACCTTACCTCTACATGTATACTGCCCAAGAGTATTACAAAGTAATACTGTCGACAAATATAGAGGATGAGGCAATAGGGGGTACACACGTGGATATTTATCATTAGAGACATTAGTTTTCGCTCGTCGATTTAGTGGGCTTAATACTCACAACTATAGTTATTTCTCCTTTGCATCGTATAGATATATTATATATCCTGACTATTGGTAAATTACATTTCTTGGTTGAATTGCTTGTGATTGTTGGTTGGATTTCTTGGGTGAATTGTTTGATCGGGATATCTGATTAACTGTGTGATATGGAAGTTGTGTACGTTAGATTATTAAAATGCAAAGAAGATGTTGTTCATTGCATATTTAATTTGTGCAATTTATTTATATTGTATGAATTTTGTATGGATGATCGAAATTTGATGGAATTTGACTCGAACACAATAAATTTATATTGATGACTGTATATGTTGATTTTAGAGGGTTTTACTCCATGAATTTCATTTTAGATGATTTTAGGTCCGTCAAATGATACTTTCGAATGCGGATAATACCATATCCACATCCGCATCTGAAATGATTTTTGGATATTTGGTATCCGCATCCGCGGATACGGATGGATATCGGATAATTATCCTATCCGCTAACGACTGATAAATCAAGAAATATAAATATAAATTTTATGTTTAACATACATTTTTTTCAATCCAATTGGTTATAAAAGTGTTAAATATAAACAAGCATGACGATAATAAATAGTTTTGGGCAGTTAATAAGCATTAAGTGCATATAACATAAACTACTAACTTAATAAAACAATAAATAAATTTTATTATACTGAAATACACATAATTTATACTATAATCTTGACAAAGATCGGAGGGAAAATTTTCGAATGCGGATGTCTTCGTATCCGCATCCACATCTGTTTTTTTTGACATCGGATAATATCCGCTTTTCGAATACAGATGCTGACAGATTTCGGATTTTTTGGGTATCCATTGACAGCCCTAAATGATTTATTAATTTTCTCGTTTAAAAATATTCTTTAAAGCTTCGGGAAATTATCCGTGGGAATTGTTTTAATAATAAAACATGATTTGAAAATGAAAATAAAGATTTTCAAAAGTAATTAAGTGTATGGAATTAGTATATTTTATGATTTCGTTTAATTGAAAGGTTTTAATAATATTTTTAAAGGGGAATTTATGTTGTAAAGTGTATGTTTAATAAATGGGATTTAAGAAATATTTTCGAAATTTGAGTACAAGCCCATTTCAAAGATAAATCAGTTTTGAAATATTATTGAATTGTTTTAAGAGTACTTTAACATAAATTCCTTTTCAGACATATATACTTTAGTGGTTCGGAATTGATTTATTAATATTGTGAAAAATTCTATATTAAAAGAAGATTTTGAATTCTATTTTATAGTTTGAAATAAATATAATTTATTTTGAAACTCATAAAAATATTTTAAAATAGTGATTTAATAAAAAAGATTATGAAATTAATTTAAAGCAATATCTATTTATTTTCCATATGAGTTATAAGAGATTTTAAATATATTGTTTAGGTTTTGAATTATAAATTATGATTTTAAAATGAAAAGAATTATTTTGGAGATTTATAAATTTTCTTTAAAGTTGGTTATAGAAAATTATAATATAGTTTTTATATTCGTTTGATGTGTAAAGTGATTTAGGAAGGTTTGGAATATATATATATATATATATATATATATATAAATATAAATATAAATATATATATATATATAAGGATTTGAAAATGAGATTTATTAATTGAATCTTATATTGGGATTAAATGAATAAAGCAAATATATTATTTAATGTATATATATTTATATATATAGCATTTATTTTAAGTATTTATTTTTGTTATAAATGATTTATTATTAAATATTGAGTTATTGGATGTTATGTTTATTTATTTGAATAATTTATTTTATATTACTTTTCTAATTATTCTTCTACCGTATATAAGTGATTCACCGTTGATGTTGAGCTATTTAGCATTTTGGTATGATACGATGATGACATCGTTCTATGATTTTATGATGAATTTCATTATGTGTGATGATAAATTTGAATAAACAGAGTTATACTATTGTCTCGTATTTGATTTTTGGAAATATTTCTCCAATTATTTTTTGGACTCGTTATATGGAATATTGAGGAGATTGAGTGTAGTTTATAAGTAGCGAATAAACGTTTGAGTATACGCAACGGTATGAGACGATTTTGTGATATTTATTTGATTATTCATTATAAGTAGTTGACACTAGTGCAACAGGAATAGAATTATGAGTATGGCTTCGTACCTATATTCAGTAATTAAGGTTATGTTCCAAGCAATGAGCATGGCTTCGTGTCGTATTAGTTTTATATGCCACTACTATAATGTACTCTTTATATTGACATTGGAGAGAACCGGATGGCTAGAATCCATCCCAGTGGCCTGATCGTGCGGTCTCGATGTTATCCTATACATAGCTTCATGCTTTTGCTATGTGCACTCCCCAACGTCACATATGCCAATAGTCTGTTACCTATAGGGACTAGAGTTGGATCGTGAGTATTGAATCCTCGCGTTGATGAGCATACTGGTGGACACATGTCATAATACCGTGAAGGTAAATAAGTCAGTAGAGTCTCCGTGTCTTTGGAGCTTGCTTCGTGCTATCAATATTCTTTCTAGTACTAACGGAGTAATAGATTGGCATATACATTGACATACCTCACTTTAGTATAGATATGGGTTAAAAAACCCATTATTTGATGTGTATGTGTGTGTGTATGGCTCTACTTGGGACTTCATGCTTTTGTGTGTGTGTATAGGAAATTCTAAGTGCTAGCCTAAATATACTTGGTGATATCTCACTTACTGTTGTTTTCTGGATTTAAACAATAAATTTTAGATTTGCATGATTCAAACATTTGTGTTAACTCTGGGGTTTCTGATTTAATATGCTTTTATATAGGTGATGACATTGTATTCATAGGCTTGAGTGATTCGTGTGATGCAATGCTTTGATGGTTATCTATGATATTATAATTATATTTCATGCTCACTTTTCCATACCCATATTTATACATTGATGTATTGACCGACAGATGCGATTTCATCCTATGATAACCAAACCATTTCTATTAGAAAATCCAGTGATATTATAATAATGTCTAGGGTGTAAAACAAATAAGAAATAACTATGTTCTGTGTGAGTGTACATCAAAAAAATAATAGGTATACAATCCAAACAACTAAGGTGCGTTCGCTAATTGTGTAGGATTTCATATACGGACCCTTAGAACCTCTGGGACGGTCCTCCTACACAAGGATCGTAGAGATCCTTATGAAGCATTGTACATCCCTAGTTGATGTACCATAAGAAATGCATAGTTGGCCAAACTAGCCGAGTGCATCTCTCACACATGCATAACAATTGTAGGTATCTGTAGGGTAGAGTCAATTCACCCTTCATGGGTTGCTAACCTATTGGCTATGCATCCTATCTCTGTTTTAGCTATCTCCACTGGTGAGGTTAGCACATAAGTCACCACTCGAATAGATCTCGAAACCATACATGGATTTCCATACCTCAACCGATCTTAGAATCACATATGGATTCCTACATCTCAGTAGATCTTGGAATCACACATAAACTACCATACCTTAACTTATTTTGGAATCAATCATAGATTCCCATTTCTCAATAGATCACAAACCTAAGCATCAAAACACTTATATGGTTTTGGAGTGGTTGTGGTTTCGAGTCATGTCATGTAAGTACACTCCTCTGCTTACCTAGCGCTTCAAAATCAATCGATAAATTCTTGTAAACTTGTAAAGACCCAATATTTTCGGCCTCGAAAATTCGACACTAATACGTTCACTGTATAAGTGCCGAGCAATCGAAAGGAGGAAATTTCAGATTGTTAGAAAAAAAGATGAAGAAGGTAGAAGAAGAACAGAAAACAACAGTGTCTCACATTCGCAGCGGATAAAATATAATATCAAATAATAACATTTATACAAAAAGCAGTAATCGTTAATTTACATTCCACGTATCAGAGTACAACCATTACAAATAAACTGGACAGTTGTATCAACCCATCCCAGACTACTATCAATGCAAACTCTAATACACAGCGGTAAACTCCATACGTTCCTGCCATCCATCTCGCCTCCTAAGCTCTAGAACGTCCTAACCTGAAAATCTATAATACTCGGTCTGACCCGAGCATTACATCAAAGTAACACCTGGGTCAGGATGGAAATCAGCGTGAGTAAACCCATCTAACATGAAATTCTAATGCATAAAACTTATTTAAAACCTGGGGTAAATCGTACTTCACAACAATTTCATAACTTGTTATAGTCAACACTTATTTCACACATCAATATCTAAGTACCAAAACTTAGTTTAAATGGTCTAGTTACTTAAATTATTCCATTCCAGCCTATTGATTTCACATATCAATCTATAAAGAATTATCGTAGATTACAAATCGAAGTGGTTTCGGGTATTTACTGATACCCGACCCCGGTCTTCTTCGAATCCAATGTTATTCTTAAGTCAAATTGTTTAAGTTTAAACAATACAATTTATATTCAGGATTTCACATTCACACAACAATTCCTCTCAAATAGATAACCCACAATATGACAATTCAACCAAGCTATCTCATATCATAAAGCTTTACAAATCACATATCAGATATATCAAATAATATAAGTCATTCAATATATTTTAATCATCTATAAGAAGGATAAATTAATTGTACTATTTCTAATTAATTTAATTGCTTTTAAGTCCTACTTACCTAAAATTAATTAATTACAAACCATTAATTAATCATTCTTTAATTGTCCGTCTGAATTAATTACCCGTAATTACTTCCATTAAGTAATTATCCCGTAATTATAATAAGTTTAATTAACTCAAATTAAATTAATCACTTAAGAATTAATTACCTAACCCTGCTTAATTAATCATTAATTAAGTACAAATCATTTCAATTAATTAATCATTCGTTAATTACTTTATAGATTAATTAATTAACCTTTAATTACTGATTAATTATCCTTAATTATTAATTAATTTATCCTTTAATTATTAATTAATTAACCCTAATTATTAATTACTGAATCCTTAATTAATAATTAATAATTTCTCTTTAATTACTTCATTAATTTAATTAACCTGTAATTACCAAAGACCTTAATTAGTTTTAAGATAAATCATTTAGCTTACTAATTACTTAAATATCAATATCATATAAATTTAAATCACTTTACCTTTAATTAGCTACTTAACTAAATTTCTAAATTAAGTTTAAAATAAACTTAAGAATTTAGCTAAATTGATTTAAGTATAATAAATCACACAACTTGTTAAACCAATCATTGAAAAACATCTATTATATAAAAGAATTAGTCGAGAGATTATTTCCAAAGAAACTTGTTTTGTTTCTAAGCTTTAACCTTGTTACATAAATTTCTACCTTCCTAAAACACTCGGGCTCAAGACAACATTCCCTGAGTAAAAACCCAGTGCAATCCCACCTTCTCCCGGGTAAACCTTTCTTCCTCTATTTTCTCTATTTCCATAAACCAGTTATTACATGGCCCACTATTAATACTTTGGCCCAAAACTTCCAGTTCTTCTCTTCCACCAGCCTATGCACGAGTGTGCACGAAAGCGTGCACCTGAATCCAAGCCCCGACCATCGAAATTCGACGACGATCAACGTCCCTTAACGCACACGACCGCTCCAACGCTGTCCTCCTAAGGAAACTCGAAACCCAGGTCGCGTTTGAAAATTGAAAACTTACTCCCCACTTTAATGAATATAGTGAACTAACAGTGAACTTCAACCTCCTCAGCGAACTACCACCGTGGTCCATATCCCACCAAACCTCACCAATGCACTCGCCATCATTCATTCCTCTCCTCACCTAGGACCGCACTCCTCCCTTTCCCCTTCCACCTCGCAGTTGCCCAGAAATCGAGCTCCACCCAAAACAACCCTTAAACCCTAGATTCACCTCAAATGGCCAATTAAACAAATAGAAAAATCAAACGACATTTTTCTCGAGCTACCCATCCCTGCAGATACCTTCTGATCAAACTCCATCGCATATTATCCCTTAGATCACCAGAAATCGACGAACAACGATTTTCGTTCAACCAGCGGTTTCTCGATATCCACGAGCCTAAAAATCTTGAAATTGTTATCAAAATTCATTATCCTTAAGTACGAATCTTATTATGACATCAAAACATGGAATTGAGATGATTGATTTCAGACTTATATTAGATGATCACTGATATTTCTTCTTCCTGCAATATTACTTGCTGATTGCAACTTAAAAAATATTTTTAAAAGTGGAATCTGGTAAATACAACAATTTCTTATTAAAGATCACAACATAGTACTGTTTGTACAAGGAGATATCAATACTTGAACTTGGTTTAGTTGATTAAAATCAACAGAGGCCAGTTTAATTCATTCACAGACATGCACATGTATGTCTATACAGTTATTCATTTATACATCAACATATTACATCCATGTAAACATTGTTCACAATATTACCCCAAGAAATTTCACATGCATCAGAAATAAACAGGTTAAACTTTGTAAAATAGATGTTTTACTCACCTATAATTTAAAAACAGAGGAACTAGACTTCTATTTTGAACTGATTTTTAGTCTGTTGATATAAGAACAGTGACACACACACACACACAGAGACATTCATACTCAATCAATTTCATTTTTATATACCTACATGCAGATTTATATTCATGCAAACATTTTCCACCAACATAATTTATGCAATCAAAGTTAAACAGATTTAAACCTTAAAATGTTAGTTTACTCATAGTTTAAAACAAAGAGACAGGCTTAATTGCAAAATCTAGAAGCTGCTTTGATTTTTGAACTTTCTTCTTGATTTGATGATCCTGGAAACTAAAGTTGACACTTGTTTTGCTTTGATACTTTCTAGTTATGTTTCAGGTTTGAGTTTGATTCTTGCTTTAAGCTTTTGATCAGGTTGTAGCCTTTTGTTTTGATCTTTGCTTTTGATCAGATTTGAGTTTGAATATGGAAAAAAAGTTTTGTTTGCAATTTTATCTCTTCTCTGGTTTTGTATTTTCAGATTTGTAGATTTTTTTTCTTTCTAAAGAAAATGAAGTGACGAGGTAGGGAGATATGTATATATCACTTGTTTTAATTCAATTTATTATTTTTGAAAATAGAAGACAAATGACACGTGTATTACTTGCAAACTAATTTACTTACAAATGTTAATGTATGATCTAATTACCTTACATATGTTAAATTCATATTTAAAATGGTTACACATGTGATTATATGTTTCTATAATCCTTATATTATATTTTCAATTAATTATGTATATATATTTTATACTTTTCTATTTTTAAATTAATGCATTTCCCATTTATATTAATATAAGTTTTTATGTTTTGTATTTATTTATATATGTTTTGTATTTATTTATATACTTATAAACTAAATTTATTTTCATGTGTAATTTTTTTTAAAAGAAAGTACACAGCCCTTTATCAATTCTTATTACAGACTATCAATCAACCAATGCTTCTTATTTACAATATATGTATATATATAGATATCTTCACCCTTTTCAATTTCCATATATTCTACTCCCGTGGTATATATAAATATTCACACACTTATATTATGTATATGTATAGATTTAAAATTTCCAACATTATAAAATTTGCATATATCTATTTATAGGATTTATCAATTCACTATAGAATTTATCATTTTCATATATTTTGTCCAACATTTACTATAGTTTCAAATCCATTTATCACATCGTGATATTTTTTAATCAATAGAATATTACTTGTTCAATCTATAAATCAGTGTTTCTACTAATTAATCCAGTTAATTATCAAATAACAGATGTCCAAAAATTCAGGTTATCGCATTCCTCCCCCCTTTAAATATTTTCGTCCTCGAAATGGAACGAAGCCAGAATTTATTAAATTGCTTATTATTATCAGTTAAATTACTCTTTGGTCATATCAACTATAAACTCTTTATTAAAGAATTTTAAAAACACTTTAAATTCTATATAATATTACCGAAACAGTTTTATAAAAATTCTTTTTATAACTCAATATTTTAACAAGTCCATCCTTATTCTTACAGAAATTCGGTCATACGTTGGTCAGACATAGGACTGAAAATCTTTAAGTACTTGGTAAACCCGTTTTCAACACCCATTGAAAATACTTGGGAAAACATTTTGTTGAAAATATAGAAAACTTTTTTGAAAATAAAGGAAACATCTTTGGTAAGAATGCTCTGGAAATCATCACCCCCTCCATGGTCGTAGTTAATCGATGGTTACGTTGCCATGCCTGCAAAATCCATAGATAATGTAGGCACTTCATGCCCCTCGATTACGCCATGGAACCTGCCACAGATCGTAGGTACATCCAGGGTTACGTCGCCATCATGGCAAAAATTCATGTAACTGTAGGCATCAGCGCCCTCGATATTCGCTGCCAAATGAAACTACACCACTCCTACATAGGTCGCAGACTACATCAGTCGAGTCCCAACGTAGCCTTAGGCTCTCACGGTCTTTCGACCATCGCTATATCTTCATAGATCGCAGTCTACCGATGTTACATTTCCATCACGGCAAAATCAAACGTAGACCATTGGCCCTCACGGCACACACGACTGTCGCTATAGTCCGTAGTAAATCGCAGTGACATCGAGTTATATTGTCTTAACAGCATAACCCAAATGTCTCTGTAGGCATCAGTGCCCTCTACTTTCGCTACCCACAACACAAAATCCTTAGGAACTTCAGTTTGTCTGGACTTCCTCTCAGGATCCAATTCAGAGTCTCCCCTATAGGGCTCAAGGCAGAACCACTCCGTGGATCTCCTATGAAGTTCATTTCAATGGGAGCGCCTTTTTCCCAGAGTAAATCTCAAAATATCTTATACTATACACATATACTATCTTTCAAATCATACTCTACATGATTCACATAAATCTCCTTTACACAAAATCGATATCCCAAACCGATAGTTCCAAACTTGGCTTTCCAGACTCCCAAAATTTGATTTTCCTAAAAATCAAAAGCCTTTCCAAAATCATTCTCATAAAATTCCCTTTTTACACCTCAATATTTTCAAAGATCACCTCTTTTGGCTACAGATTCAACAAGGGGAGTTTATCATGCATAACAAATATATACATACATACTTCATTTATGCCAAATCAAATATTCAAATTTGATTTCTTTTACAAAAATATTTACCATATCACTTACTTTTCAAAAAGTGAATTTCAGTAATAGAGATATCCAATTCCCACTTTAGTTATCCAAAATTTTCTAAAAATTTTCCTTTCAAATCCATTTCTCATTTCTTTCAAAATTACAATATCTATTACATTTAAGCACGTACGATGTACATATACCATCCGTATGCATTATCAAATCTGATCGCTCACTCGATCACACAATTTTACTTCCGAACTAGTATCGTCTACCCGACTTCCTTGTGCGGACTTAGATCTGGTTTCTTGATCAGAAACCGTCATTCTCCTTACATAGCCCTAACTATGATAGAGAATTTCCAGAACCTGTCAAAAATCCATATCCATGGTTTTCGTCAAAAATCAAGTGAAAAATCCCAACTCGGATCGATATACTATCTCAAAATTCTGTTCTCAAATCTGGATCAAATCATTATGCGAATAGAATAATATATGTAAATCCTACGTATTTATCTTCATTGATCATTAGCTAAATCAATATTCTTTCTATTCACCTTCACTTTGACTCTATTCACTCATCCACAATTGCTTCCAATTTCCATTTGGGTTAACATTTCAATTCTTATCTCAATTGGTGTTCAATTATAGACTGTTTACACTCCGACTAACTTGTATTAAGAAAATAGCTTGAAAAATTTAAAAATACATAAGTAGTTGTAAAATATCAATAAAATAGTTAAGTAGTTATAAAATAGTTGTAAATAGTTAAATAGTTTGTAGAATAATTAGATAGTGGCAAAATAGTTGTACAATAGTAATTAGTTTGTAAAACAGATGTAATTAGTTTCCAAAATAATTGTAAAATAAGTATAAGATAATTTGGTTTTTTTCTAAAAATAGGTTATATAGTAAATAGCTAGGAAAATAGATTTAAAATAGTTTATATTAAAACAATCTATTTGAAAATAGTTTTAGAGTCAAACCGTTCAATTTTCCAATCTCCATTTCCAATTAACTTTCAATTTCCAATCTTATTAAATTGATTCAATTTCAATTCAATTTAACTTAACTTCAATTCCTATCCCACATTCAAATCAATTTATATTTGAATTTAAACTTATCCAACTTCAATCTTACTTCCAAATTATTCCAATCAAATTTAATTTGAACTAATTTAAATTCCAATCTCAACTTTAAACCATCTCGAATTACATAAATTCGAGCTAAATTTTAAATGTTAATTTAATCCATTAAATCAAATCAACCCTTACTCTTAAATTAACAACTTAAATCCTTAAACCATTTAATTCTGAGTCTAAATTTCAAAATTCCATTTTAAATTACCTTTACTTAACTTATTTCAAAGTTCAAATAAGAGTTCAAAACTGTTTAAACAATTTAATCTTTGAAATCCAACTTATTACCCAGTTTTAACTTCGAAACCAATTCTTAACAATTTCAGTTTATAAGTTCCCTTTAAACTTTTAAACCGTAAGTTCAAAGTATTTCCCTTTTCATAATTATAATTTCACTTCAAAAATCAAAATAGTTCTAAAATAAGGTTTTATTTCCATTTATTTCAGTAATGGATGTATATTACCTCAATCCATTCCTTAATTCATTTAAAATAATCCAATTCTCAGTTTCATAGATTAATAATAATAATAATAATAGAATGATATCAGAATAAGTCATAATAAATAGACATCCAAATTATTTAAAACATCCATCCATAGCATTCATTTTCAATTTCCAGATCTTAAATCCATTTTGTGATCACACATACCCCCTTCAATTCAACCCATTTAACTTCCCTAAGTTAAATCTAATTTCAATTTGTAAATTCCAATTCAGGTTGTTTGTTAAACTTATTTAGCTTCTCCTATGTTAAATTCAATTTATTTGATCCAGTCAATCTTACCAAATTTAAATTCTCCATTTCAAATTTAAAACTTCTTATCAATATCCTTCTCACTTATAAGTTTAAAAACTTATTTCACTTTGGGTTTTCACATCACATTCAAGGGAAAATTCAAAACTCAACCTTGGAGTTTATTTCAAATCATTTTTAATATTATGTATATCCTTCATATATACATATTTATTTTCTTTACACACCAAGTTATACTTTAAATTTTAAACCACCTTTGGTTTTAATTCAAAACAAATTTCTTTAAAATTTTCAAACAACTCTTGTTTGAAACAGGACCTTTTCATTCAAGTACATTGTAAATAATACTATTTATTATTTCTTTTAACATTTTGAAACAATTTCAAATTTCTAGACCTAGATTTAAAACTTCACAATTTAAATTATCTTCAATTCCAATTTATACGTCATACTCACCTAAATGTTTACTTCCCTAAAACATTTCATTATTAAACATAACAACCATTTATGATAATAACCAAGATTATCATATTGAGAAATCAATTCATTATTATTTTATTTTGGAAACACTTCTACAAATTCAGGATTTTAATTTCAGTGTGGATCCATTTATCTTATATTTATATAGTTTATATTATCTAATTCCTATTTGGTGGCATTTCTATTACCACTTAATTCTTATTATTACTTTTAATTCTAATAATCAACAACCAGTTATCTTAATATGTAGTGGTTAGAAAAATTACTACTTTATATATTAAAATATAAACTCATGTAAAAATCATTTAGATTTAAAACCATTTTAAAATATTTATATAAGAAAATAAAAAATACACTCTCATACACACACACACACACTCAACTCATTCTCGGGTTATATTGACCCTATCATTAATGAGTAAACCCACCAGAGCCAAGGTTCTCACTTAACCTTCATCTCTGACACCAAAATGTAACGACCCAAAATTTTCGACCTCGAAAATTCGACACTAGTATGTTCACTGTAGAAGTGGCGAGCAATCGAACGTCGAAAATTTCAGATTGTTGGAAAAAAGAAAAAGAAGGTAGGAGAAGAACAGAAAACAACAGCATCTCACATTCGCAGCGGATTAAATGTAATATCAAATAATAGCATTTATACAAGAAAGCTGTAATTGTTATTTACATTCCATGTATCAGAGTACACCATTACAAATAAACTGGACAGTTGTATCAACTCGTCCCGGACTACTATCAATACAAACTCTAATACACAGCGGGAAACTCCATACGTTCCTGCCATCCAGCTTGCCTCCCGAGCTCCAGAACGTCCTAACCTGAAAATTTGTAATACTCATTCTGACCCGAGCATTACATCAAAGTAACACCCGGGTCAGGTTGGAAACCAGCGTGAGTAAACCCATCTAACATGAAATTCTAATGCATAAAACTTATTTAAAACCCGTGGTAACTCGTACTTCGCTACAATTTCATAACTTGTTATAGCCAACACTTATTTCACACATGAATATCTAAGTACCAAAACTAGTTTAAATGGTCCAGTTACTTAAATTATTCCATTCCAGCCTATTGTTTTCACATATCAGTCTATAAATAATTATCGTAGATTACAAATCAAAGTGGTTTCGGGTATTTACTGATACCCAAACCCGCTCTTCTTTGAATCTAATGTTATTCTTAAGTCAAATTGTTTAAGTTTAAACAATACAATTTATATCCAGGATGTCATATTCACACAACAATTCCTCTCAGTTAGATAACCCACAATATCACAGTTCAACACAGGTATCTCATATCACAAAGCATCACAAATCACATATCAGAGATATCAAACAATCTAAGTCATCCAATATATCTTAATCATCTATAAGCAGGATAAATTAATTGTACCATTTCTAATTAATTTAATTACTTTTAAATCCTGCTTACCTAAAATTAATTAAGTACAAACAATTAATTAATGATCCTTTAGTTGTCCATCTGAATTAATTACCCATAATTACTTCCATTAAGTAATTATCCCATAATTATAATAAGTTTAATTAATTTAAATTAAATTAATCACTTAAGAATTAATTACCTAACCCTGCTTATTTAATCATTAATTAAGTACAAACCATTTGAATTAATTAATCATTCTTTAATTACTTTACAAATTAATTAATTAACCTTTAATTACTGATTAATTATCCTTAATTATTAATTAATTTATCCATTAAATATTATTTAGTTAACCCTAATTATTAATTAATTAATCCTTAATTTTTGATTAATAATTTCTCTTTAATTACTTCATTAATTTAATTAATCTGTAATTACCAAAGACCTTAATTAATTTTAAGATAAATCATTTAGCTTATTAATTACTTAATTATCAATATCATATAAATTTAAATCACTTTACCTTTAATTAGCTACTTAATTACATTTCTAAATTAAGTTTAAAATAAACTTAAGAATCTAGCTAAATTAATTTAGGTATAATAAATCACACAACTTCTTAAACTAATCATTGAAAAACATTTATTACATAAAAGAATTAGTTGAGAGATTATTTCCAAAGAAACTTATTTTGTTTCTAAGCTTTAACCTTGTTAAATAAATTTCTACCTTCCTAAAACACTCGGGCTCAAGACAACATTCCCCAAGTAAAAACCTAGTGCAATCCCACCTTCTCCCAAGCAAACCTTTCTTCCTCTATCTTCTCTATTTCCTTAAACCAGTTATTACATGGCCCACTATTAATACTTCGGCCCAAAACTTCCAGTTCTTCTCTTCCACTTGCCTGTGTACGAGTGTGCATGAAAGCGTGCACCTGAATCCAAGCCTCGACTATCGAAATTCGCCGACGATCAACGTCCTTTAATGCACACGACCGCTTCTACGCTCTCCCCCTAAGGAAACTCGAAATCCAGACCGCGTTTGAAAATTGAACACTTACTCCCCACTTAAGCGAAAATAGTGAACTAATAGTGAACTTAAACCTCCTCGACGAACCAGAACCGTGGTCCATCTCCCACCAAACCTCACCGATACACTCGCGATCATTCATTCCCCCTCCTCACCTAGGACCGCACTCCTTCCTTTCCCCTTCTACCTCGCAGTTACCCAGAAATCGAGCACCATCGAAAACAACCCTTAAACCATAGATTCACCTCAATTGGCTAGTCCAACAAATAGAAAAATCAAACGACATTTTTCCCGAGCTACCCTTCCCTACAGCTACCTTCTGATCAAACTCCACCGCCTATTATCCCTTAGATCACCAGAAATCAACATACAACAATTTCCGTTCAGCCTGCGATATCTTGATATCCACGAGCCTAAAAATCTTGAAATTGTTATCAAAATTCATTATCCTTAAGTACGAGTCTTGTTATGACATCAAAATACGAAATCTAGATGATTGATTTCAGACTTATATTAGATGATCACTAATATTTCTTCTTCCTGTAATGTTACTTGCTGATTGTAACTTAAAAATATTTTTAAAAGTGGAATCTGGTAAATACAACAATTTCTTATTAAAGATAACAACATAATACTGTTTGTGCAAGGAGATATGAATACTTGAACTTGGTTTAGTTGATTAAAATCAACAGAGGCCATTTTAATTCATTCACAGACATGCACATGTATGTCTATACAGTGATTCAACTATACATCAACAGATTACATCCATGTAAACATTGTTCACAATATTACCCTAAGAAATTTCACATGCATCAGAAATAAACAGGTTAAACTTTGTAAAATAGATGTTTACTCACCTATAATTTAAAAACAAAGGAACATGACTTCTATTTTGAACTAATTTTTAGTCTGTTGATATAATAACAGTGACATATATATATATAGATATAGATATATATATATATATACACACAGACATTCATACTCAATCAATTTCATTTTCATACACTTGCAAGCAGATTTATATTCATGCAAACATTTTCCCCCAACATACTTTATGCAATCAAAGTTAAACATATTTAAACCTTAAAATGTTAGTTTACTCACAGTTTAAAATAGAGAGACATGCTTAATTGAAAAATCTGGAAGTTGCTTTGATTTTTGAAATTGCTTCTTGATTTGATGATCCTGGAAACTGAAGTTGACATTTTTTTTGCTTTGATACTTTCCGGTTTTGTTTCAGGTTTTAATATGATTCTTGCTTTAAGATTTTGATCAGGTTGTAGCGTTTTGTTCTGATCTTTGCTTTTGATCAGATTTTAGTTTGAATATGGAAAAAAAGTTTTGTTTGCAATTTTATCTCTTCTCCGGTTTTGTATTTTCAGATTTGTAGATTTTTTTCCTTTCCAAAGGAAATGAAGTGATGTGGTAGGGAGATATGTATATATAACTTGTTTTAATTCTACTTATTATTTTTGAAAATAAAAGACAAATGACACTTGTATTACTTGCAAGCTAATTTACTTACAAATGTTAATATATGATCTAATTATCTTACACATGTTAAATTCCATATTGAAAATGGTTACACGTGTAATTAAATATTTTTAATATGTTTATATAATCCTTATATTATATTTTAAATTATATATATATTTGTTTTATACTTTTCTATTTTTAAATTAATGCATTTCCCTTTTATATTAACATAGGTTTTAATGTTTTATATTTATTTATATATGTTTTGTATTTATTTATATACTTATTAACTAATTTTTTTTCATGTGTAATCTTTTTTAAAAGAAAGTATACAACCCTTTATCAATTCTTATTTCAAACTATCAATCAACCAATGCTTCTTATTTACAATATATATATATATATATATATAAACTGGAAATATCTTAGGTGAATATATATATATATATATATATATATATATCCACACCCTTTTCAATTTCCATATATTCAACTCCCATGGTGTATATAATATTCACACACTTATATTATGTATATGTATACATTTAAAATTTCCAACATTATAAAATTTGCATATATCTATTTATAGGATTTATTAATTCACTATAAAATTTATCATTTTTAGATATTTAGTCCAACATTTACTATAGTTTCAAATTCATTTTTAACATCCTGATATTTTTTTAATTAACAGAATATTATTTGTTCAATCTATAAATCAGTATTTCTACTAATTAATCCATTTAATAATCAAATAATAGATGTCCAAAAATCCGGGTTATCACAAAACTCAACTCTAGTTCTATGGGAAATAAACATATGATATATAAGAGCGTTGACTACATCCTAACCATTTAAGCGGAGGGATTTCCATATCATTTGTACTAGAAGAGAAAAACGGGTTTATATTTACAGTATAATACAAGTTAAGATAACTTTACCATATAATTCCGGTGTTTCTTCTAGATATTTCCATATTTATATTGATCAAGATTTGATAGTCAGTTTTTTAACAATCAAATAAACAATCAATCAAATCAGAGGTTTAATTGCATATGAAACCAAGCACGATTAAGCATATAAGCTACCACTAGGCCTCTTTAATTAATCCTTCCGTTAATTAAAACTACTTTGTAAATACTTGTATCAAAATACTTTTATAAAGATATACATAAGTATACTACTCATTCACTATTCATTTACACTTTTTCATTTCGTGGCAAAATATCCATATACTTTTCTCATCGGTGTAAGTATATTCTAAAAATACTATACTTTAAATATTTAGAAAATGTATCCATACACTTATTTCAATGGTATAAGTATATTAACAAATATTAAATTAGATTACCTCTTTTCCATTAATTAAATGGACGAAAAAACTTTCATTTAAAAATATTATTTAATGTCAAACCACTTTACTTTTGGCGTTAAGTACGGAAAGAATACTTTCCATACTACCATAAGTTAGAATGACCATTCATAGAAATCAAATCTCATTCGTTTTGTGAAATTCCTTTTATAAACCCATTCCATATTTACAAGTCCTTTTATAAATCTCCAAATTAATTTACAATTATTCTTTCATAAATTTCTAATTTTTTTTCATAAAACTCATTATATAAATCTCAAAAATTACTTATAAAACGCCTTTTATAAATCTCCAAAATTATTTATAAACTCCTTTTATAAATCTATAAATTTATTTATAAACTCCTTTTATAAACTGCTAAAATTATTTATAAACTCCTTTTTTATAATAAGCATTATATTAACTTTTCTATAAGATAAATACTTCCCAAATTTAGGTTTAAAAAATTTCCATACATGTTAGAAAAGACTAACAAAAAAAGGTTGAAGTAAAATAGAGGTATTCAAAACGCATTTCTAAATAAAAGGTCAATGAAAATTCCAAAGACACTTTTAAAATCATCTTTCAAATCAAAACCATTTTTAAATCAAACTAAGTAAATACTAGTATTTCAAAATACTACAATGAGGCTCAAGATACTACATACTTAAGCAATGTTATCACTATTTTTATTTTAAAAGAATTTTACGACATATCAAAGTCACATCCCATACGGCCAGGCTACCAAGCTTCTGGCACTCAACAATTTACAATTAACAGTAAACACATCATTTTCCCAATATTAATTAATCCACATATTAATTACCTTCAAAAAGCATCGTTTTACTTTACAAGCATAGAAGAGGGATTTATTCTACTCAACAAATGTCCAAAATAATCTATTCAATTTAATTATGCAGAACATAGTTTTATTCTGCTAAATAGATATCACAAATGAAGTATAATTAATTGAACCATGTTATTATGAAAATCAACGTTATTCTATTCAATCACTGTTATTCATCATTAAATTATACTTCACTAAAACTATCAATAAGTTGTACCATAATGTTGTACTCGTCAATACGAGTCTAACGTAAAAATCTATGGGTCAATTAGATATAAATGAGCAAATTAAATTTAACATATTAAATTTGTATAAATTAAAACATATAATTCATACTAATCCTTACCCTTACTAACAAGCCCAGCCTACTACACATCCAAACCCGTACCCACTATTAAAAGTAAGCTTCCCGCTATTACTTCAAAATCGCATCTAGTACCAAAACACGCACCAAATTCGATCCTCGATCAATGCTCCTCCACCCTCGCCTCAACCACAACCATTGCCACCATCGATGTTCCACTTGCCATTCCCCACCACACCTCCAACCATATCCTTATTGAGCTCGATGCACCACGCCTCCTTCACCATCCCAAAAGTAAAACCTAAAAATGAACAACCGAATTCCTAGTTTGAGCTCCTACCACGACCACCGTAGCCACCCCAACAAATCCCAAAAGACTCATGCACTCCCAAGCTTCCACTAGCCACGGTTGCTCCTGTCCTAGTCGCCTATATCATCGGTAATTCCAACATGAACCGAAAACATTCATCTTCCTCCCCATGGAAATTACAACCATTAAAAATTCCGAGATCATCACCGAAAATCTCGTCTGGATGATACAAGCCTAACCTTGCTCTCTGATCTCAATTTTACGATCGTCAAAAACCAGCAGTATTCGACCATCAGAGTTATCTAGAAATTCCCACCACCACACTCGATGAAAAGGTGAGCGATTTTATTTAGAAAATACTTGTTACACTATAACATCTATAAAGTCAAAATTACTAAAATTCAAAGGGGTAGTTCCTTGGCTTGTAATTCCGATTCCTATCTTCCGACTTCCAATGAGAGAGCATGCAATCCGAGATCAAGAATCAAAGTGTCCATTATTTCTCCTTTTGGCAAGGCCGTGACACCAAGAACTTAACTGGGAACTTAAGACACTCCGTCTCAATGACCGGTTGTACATGCGTTCGCTATGGATAATAGTTAATTCTATCCAAGTCCGGATCTAGCTACAATCAATATGACATGACAAGCAAAGCTATGAAAGTTAACATTCCTAATTTCAAATCAATCGAAGTTCGTATGCTCAAGATATGATTGATGCAAATCAAGCAATGCTCTCATCCATATCCATCAGACCACCTCCTTCCTATCGATTCCATTCGAATCCATCGAGGAAAACTCGTTCGTATCCATGCAAATTTGTATCCATAAAGTCTCAAGTGAAACATCTCTAGTTCATATCCATCAAGAGAGCGCTAGTTCATATCCATGTAAGAGGCACCACTTCGTATCCGTCACATCAACTCTGGTTCGTATCCCTCACCTAGTGACATTTCGTATCGCTTGCATTAATGCACGGCTCATATCGATCACCACCTATAAGCGATAAAAGGCAACACCTAAAAGGTATAAATATGGAGTTGATGTTTATATCAATATGAAATGGGGTAGGGGCAATCGATAGGAAATGATCTCAAATATTGATACGAACAACATAGAAATTGATGGATACAAACGAAGCCATATCAATGGACACAATGACATAGGTACGAAGCAACTGAATAAGAGCGATATAAGGAGACACATAAAAATGGATGACTCGGTCACTCGGCATGAAATGTGGATCGATCCTAGAAGATAGCACCACGTCATTGGTCATCACGTGCCTAAAGTGATACAAATAAAAGCGATGCGAATGAGAGCGATGCGAATTCGACATCACATTGAAAGTTCAAACTTGCATCGATCATAACTCGAGATTTACAAGTCCAAATATCACGAAGTTTTCATAGGAGCTTGCGTATAACCTCAAAAATGTACCTGACAAATTTCAGTCTCAAAGGACCATTTATGGATAGATATGAACTCAATTCGTATCGCTTCTGGATCGAGTCGAAATCATCTGAACTCGATCCCGTGGGCCTGCCCACGTGAGTGAAGAAGTCTTTCGAATTCTGGACGAGATATTTGCTGCCTACGCCTATAAATAGTGACCTTGGACCTACAGAAAATGGACTTTTTTTTGGCTTCTCTACGCTCATATTCTGCATCTAGACTATTGTTGTTCTTTTGTAGCTTCTTGTAATCAGTGAGTGAAACTTAATAAACATGAATCATTTCATAGTGGATGTAGGCAATTCACTGAACCACTCTAAATTCGTGTGTTTGTGCGAATTTTTATCTGTTGATTGGTGTGTTTATTAGATATACCTCATTTTACATTTATTTTCTTTATTTTATCTCTTCAAATACATCCAAAGAGTGTTGTGTCCAATTTTGGTACAAACATTTTGGTGCTTTTAATGAGAAAACCTAGCTTTTCTCCCACTCATTGGACCTACTGCTGATATCAGATTGCAAGAATCTATGGAGGAGATCCACATTTCAAGCCTAGAAGTTCTTCCATCCTATTCAGAATTGTACCGTGTCTAGGAGAGAACTTCGACATCCACCATGGTCAATACTAGGACTACTTCAACAGCTGCAGATCTAGAAGCAAGAGATAGACAGAACCCCTCACCACTTCCTCCTACAGACCAGAATGCTACCGGACCTTCAGATCTGCAAGGCTCTGTCATCGGGGAGAGTTCAATCTATAAATAGGGGTTAGTTTCAATGAATTTTAAGACAGTTTTTTTGGTTTTTCACTCCACTTCTTCTTTCACATTTCTATATACAAATTCTTATCATTACTCTGCCGAAATCAACATTGAATCTAACTAGATTATCTTTGGTTTGATTCTCTATCACTATTTCAACAAGATCCTCGGTGCTATTCAGAGTTATAGGCTTTTTGTAATCAACTTAGAGAGAAAAGGTGTGATTGTAGCCTTGGAAATCAATCAAGTGTAAAAGGTGTGATTGTAGCCTTAGAAATCAATTGGGTGAACTTGTTGCCCGGGAAATCAAGTATCTCTACCTAGAGGATTGTGAATCTGGAGGGTGTACCTCGTAGCCTTGAAATCGAAGGTTTAATTGTAATGATTGTTTTTGAAAGGAAATCCGCACTTGTGTGCGGGACTGGATGTAGGGTAACTCCGAACCATTATAAAATCCTGTGTGCTCTTTCCTTTACTGCTTTTACTTTATATTTGCATTTGTGTTTGATTCCGTGATCATATCTGTGTCCGAATATTGCATACATTTGTATTTAAAATAACAAAAACTCAAAAAGATTTAACAATTCTCTAAAACACTATTCACCCCCCTTTTGTGTTTATCCTTAGCCTTAAGATCCTTAATCCGCATTTCTCATAGATCTGGGCAATAAGAAATCTCGAGACTCCAAGGACTATAAAGCAAGTTCTGAGTCCCAACAGGAAAATAGCAGCACTGAGCAGGTTCATTACAAAATCCACCGACAAATGCATCCCCTTTTTGATCTAATCAGAAATGGGAAATAGAATTTTGAATGGACTACGGTATGTGAAGGAGTATTCCAAGCACTGGTTCAACACCTGTCCACACCACCCATTCTTTCAAATCCCATTAACCATGAAAGATTGTACGTCTACTTGGCGGTGTCGGGAAACGTAATCAGTGCTGCTTAATTCGTGAGGAGGACCGGATATAAAAACCAGTTTATTACATTAGCAAACGACTGAGTGGAGCAGAGTGAAATTATCCAAAGCTGGAAAAGTTAGCTTACTGTCTTATTATTTCCTCAAGGAAGCTCCTTCCATATTTTCAAGCTCATCCTATCACTGTATACAACGTCCAACCATTACGGCAGGTCCTTACGCGGCTGAGACGTTTGGAAGGTTACTCAAGTGGAATATCGAGCCGAGTCAGTTCGACATCGCTTACACTCCAAGGCGAGCTATTTAAGGACAAGTGCTGGCATACTTCATCATTGAATTCACTATCCCGGAGGACTTTCCCGAAACCAGTGAGCCTCCCAAATATGTCTGGAAGCTATATACTGATGGTGCATCAGATGACCGTTGCTCAAGCGCCAGAGTCGTACTTGAAACTCCTGACGGCCAATCTGTATACTATGCTTTAAAGTTCGATTTCTATGCGATCAACAAGGAGGTTGAATACGAAGCCCTACTCGCTGGATTAAGGCTTGCCAGAGATTTAAGAATTATTGCTCTGGACATTACCGCGATTCACAATAAGTCATGTGCCAATTTCGAGGGGAATACCAGGCCAAAGACCGAAGGCGGGCTGCTTATCTTGCTCGAGTTTAGGAAATAATGAATCAGTTTGATTATTGCGCCATCTATGGTATACCCCGAGAACATAATCAGAAAGCCTTGGCAATGCTAGACAGTACCAATGAGGCACAACAAATGAGACTTGTTTACGTATAGACATTATCTTCCTCGAGCATTGATCAGGTGGAGACAGACTGGGTATTTGGAGTCATTCTAGATAAGGAGTTATGGATGACTCCATTCAAAAATTATCTCGAGCATGGGACTCTTCCAGAGCACAGGAATGGAGAATGAAAAGTTCTTCGAAAGGCTTCGTGGTTCACCATTAAGAATGGAGTCATGTATAGGAGAGGATACATTGTTCCTTTACTTTGGTGTATCGCCTATGATGAAATCAAATGAGTATTGTGTGATGTACACGAAGGAGAATGGGGTGACCACATCGAAGGGCAAGCTCTTGCGAAGAAAGTGCTCCAGTATGGATATAATTGGCCGATCGTAAACAACGACGCATCGGATTACGCTAGGAAATATGATAGATGTCAGAATCAGGCTTGGATTCCAAGAGCCCCACCTACCGAAATAACTCAGATGGTCAGTCCCTGGTCATTCGCAGTATGGGGTATCGACATTATTGGTTCCCTACCTCTAGCTAAAGGTGGTGCGAAGTACGCCATCGTTGCAGTTGATTACTTTACCAAAAGGGCGTAAGCTGAGCCCCTTGCTACTATCACAATGAAGAAAGTGATCAACTTTGTTGTACGCAACATTATCTTTCAATTTGGTCTCCCATATACCATCATCACTAACAACGAAGCCCAATTCGATAGTGTTGAATTTAAGAAATTCTATCAACGATTCCACATCCTGAAGAAGTTCTCTGCAGTCGCATCCTTAAGAAAATGGGCTGGTTGAAGCTACTAATAAATTTATAAAGTCCATTCTGATGAAACGACTAGAAAAGGCCAGGAGCAAATGGATCGATGAACTTCCTATGGCCCTATGGGCTTATCGGACAACCCACAAGTTCGCGACTAGCCACTCCATTCTCTCTTTCCTATGGTTCAGAAGCCGTTATTCCAGTCGCCATTGAAGTACCTTCTCATCATGTGACATATTATAATCCGAAGATGAATGCTATATATCTTGTTGAATCTCTAGACTTATTGGATGAGAAGCGTGAAGAGGCGGATTTGAGGGTAGCCGCGTATCGAAGTCGAGTCACCCGATTGTACAATGCTAAGGTCTGATCCCAAACCTTTGAACTCGGTGATCACGTCCTTAAGAGAATTTAGCCTGTTCCTTCACATATAAACCAACGTAGGAAGGGTCGTACGTTATCGTACGAAGATTCGGAGATGGCACATTTAAATTATCGACCGTTGATGGTCCACCCTACGGTGAGATTTATTTAAATAAGAAGTGACTGTGGTATGGCCGATCACTCGCTAAGTGGAACCCAAGCTCGGTGGCAAGCCGTCACACTAAAACCAAAAAAGGATTGATACACGAAAATCCTCTAACTAACTCCAGATTTCCAGAGTGCGAACTGGAGTATATACTTACAAATGTGGTTTCGAAGAGAGTGGATCCGTCCACCTAACGACTTCGTCCGTATTTAAACCAGGTTCGAGGAGCATGGATCTGTCCATCTAACCACCTCGCTTGTTAACTCAGGGTGGATGTGATCTGACCTTCCACGATCCAGATACATCTACCATTCCCGGAGTGCAAATGGAATCCTAAAACAAACAAAAGATGTGATCGACCATCTGTACTCCAGATTCCTAGAGTGTGAACTAGAGTATAAACATCAAAATGAGTGTACCCAGTCACCTACGAGACAACTCCGAGTCCCTAGAGTGTGGACCGGTGTACAAACGCAAATGGGGAGTGACTGACCACCTACGTATCGATTTAAGTCCCTAGAGTGTGGATGAAACTCTAAATATCAAACAGATGTGACTGACCACCCATAAAGCGACTTAAGTCCCCAGAGCACAGACATATTTTTAAACTGTCAGTGGGCACGACCGACCATCGACGTACAAGTACTACCCCCAGAGTGTGGATTCAATTAACAATAAATGAGCGAGTGTGACCTGACCACTCAAACTTGTCTCGTTTCCAGTTCATTTCAACATAGTTAAGCTAGATGTATTGAAAGTGAAAAACGACCTCCGATCAAGCATTTCAATTTATCCCCAGGACTTGTAGAAAAACTTAAGTACCTGTTATTGCTCGAGACAGTGCGGTATTGGAACCCGACTTAACATTCAGTCATGACCTGAGGCCATAGTTTTAGGATTTAAGGACAGAGCTCAGGTCCGATTCAGAGACTTTAACTTCACAAGTACATTGAATGGAAATTCGAGCGCTGAAATTCTCGGCTATATAAGAGTGATAAAATAAGGAAAGGACAGTGACGTAGGGATTTTTGGCCCAGACCACCATAAATGTCTCAGCGTTATTTACTTTCTGCATTTAACCACTCTGGTATTTTCATTTTTTACCTTTATCATTTCATTATCCAGATTCAATTATACGATACCTCATTGATCACCTCATTGAAATTAATATTCACATCAGCTCCCGGAGCTTTACTTTTAGATTTCGAGGTGTTGGTGTGGACGAAATTCTATTCTAACATTTTTGACGCTAGAAGGAGGGCCTGTACCTCCACATTTCCTTTCGTTTCGGAGATGTAACAAGAGCCTTTTAACTAGTTAAGTCTAGCCCTTGAAATAAAAGAGTCATCTCAAAACTACCTCTCAGCCTTCACATTCAGCTTATTAAGGAAGATAACAATAAAAGATTAGTCACCCTAATTTCGAAGAAAGAGAACGGTAGAGAGTATAATCATGTCTATGAACTTCAAGCTTCCTAAATCAGGTAGCTTCCGGCTTCGAAAGTTTGTCAAAGCCCTAAATGATGAAGTTAGGGACCCGCTCATCAAATTATTAAAATATGAAGGTCTAGTTTCTTCCAATAAGAGATCCTTCTTGGATGCTCAAGATGGTGAGTTTCGAAAGAGATTGAAGCGTGATCAAGATCTTACTCTACTCAATCAAAGTTTGTCTAAGATATTCATGGAAACACATGATGACCTCTACTACCCGAATTACCCCCTTTAAAGAAGAAAACCTAAAGAGTAACGGGGATTGCGTTTATTACTTGCTGAATGGGCACGAAACAGAAAAAGGCTTAAAGCTCCCTTGTGCAGTCAGAAGATTCATACAAAAAGAAAGTTAACTGAATTTATTAAACATTAGATTAAACATTTATTTTAGAATTATCCACTTTATCTTGTTTCAATAATTCCATGAAAGCTCCATGTAATTTTCGTCAAATGAATGCAATGGTCGGTTTTTTCGTTTACAAAAAAGAAGTTTCAAGAAGACTTCTTTTAATAAGTCAAGTCCCTGTAGATATTTAAAAGAACCTTGTTCCATTAAAGTGCTTACCTCAGTTATAAATTCAAAAGTTTAAACCCTAAAGAGGAGGAGCACCTCATAGTTTCAGATCCCGAAGCTTAATTAATGGGACTTCTTACTTCTATCTTTGACATATCCTTGTCCCAGGTTTGGATTCAGAGGGAATATTCAAGTCTCAGTATTCATGGTCTCCTTTTGGATCGTTTTTTCTCCTTAAGAACTTTTGCATATCATACTTGTGTTTAGGATTTAAAAATTAAAATTCCGTATTCATACATGCATTTAGGATTTAAGGATTGAAACTTCCTATTAATCTAACCAGGTCAAAGAAGAGTTTCATTTTTTTCTAATATATATATATATATGTACATATGAATAATAACACCAACAACCTTCTTTCTCAAGCCCGAATCAACTTCCTATTTAACAATGTGATTTAAAAACTATATAATTTCAAAAATCCTTACAAAAATAGTCCAAAAGCATTCTTTTCAAAGAATCCATATTTATAATCTTTCAAGCTATAATTAACTTTTTGTAAAACTGTTAAATTAAAATAGATTTGATGGGTGACACCAGCCAAAAGTGGGTGTAGATGGCTGACACCTGCCGAGGATGGGTGTATATGGCTAGCACTAGTCAAAAGTGGTTATAGATTGGGACCCAATAATAAGTTGGTAGACCTCGCATGAGAGCTCCCCCACTGTGATATGCAACATAGCATAAGGCCAATATCACCTGGGTTTAAAAAGACGTTGAATGGTAGAATGCATGCTAATAGTCAGTCATGGTTAGTGGAATCATGTACTGGGTAGATCCCTAATTAATTAAAAATATTTGGTAGATTCCCAATAATTGCATGCCATGGTCAAGTAGTACCATGCATTGGGTATATTCTCAACTAGATTAAAATATTGGATAGATTCCCAATAATAGCAAACCATGCTCAAGTAGTACAATGCATTAGGTAGATTCCCAATTAGCTTAAAATGTTGGATAAATTCCTAATTAGATCAGAATGTTGGGTAGATTTCCAAATAAATTAGAATGTTGAGTACATTCTTAACTAGTTAGAGCGTGAGGTAAATTCCCAATGTTAGTGAGCCATGGACGAGAAGTGCTATGCATTAGAAAGATTCCTAGTTGGATATGAGGCGTGTAGATTCTTAATATGGGTAGAATGTTAGGAGAAGTTTCTAAGTTAAGACATCAAGTAGATTCTTGATAAACTGAAAAGAAGTAATGGTGAACACAGAATCAGAATAAGACAAAATACTTGATCGTGTTATTAGGTTGGCTCCGGACAAGAATCCAATCATAAAAGTTGGTTGGGTCTGAACCTTATTTTTATGGAAATATGCCTGGGTGCAAAAAATACTCCATAGATGGAAATTCCTAAAAAAAACTCACAATGTGGCATCATAAGAAGTAATGTCAAAAGGGATGGATATTCTTCACGTATAGTTTATTCAAGAAAATGTTATAAGGGATTGGATAAAAGGAATGCTTAAAAGAAATAGTATTACAAAGATTAGATTATGAAATCAAGAGCATCAGAGGATCAGTTATAAAAATGAAAGGTGTAGATCCATCCATAGGGGCAAGCCAAGGTGGCAAGTCAGAGCTCTCCGAAACAAATCCAGTTTCATAATCTTGAAAGGGATTCTTTATCCCCATCATCCTTAGCCTCTTCTCCTTCTCTCATTTAAAAAGAATGACAATATTCTCTTCTAAGGTCAGATATCGGTTCAGAGCTCACCCCTCTCCGAAGAGAAGTATCTTTTAGATTTTTGACCCAACTTTGACTTAAGGAAATCAATCTTAATCTCAATGGCCTGAAGGGTTACTTTTAGCTTTTGGAGTTCACTACCTTATCTTCGTAGGATTGGTAAAGAGAAGTATAGTATCGCTGGACCTTTGAAAAGTTCAAGTAGGATATTCTTATGAAACATCAACTCAAAATTAGTAGAGATAAAAGACGATAAAAAAGGACTTCATATAGGCTATTCTAGTTTGAAACATTATGTGACAATCACATCAAGTCGAATGAAAATTTAAATATAAGTAAGATATTTAGGAAGTTTCGTTCAAGAATTCATACAAGTTAAAAGTCAAAAAAGTCATTTTATTAGAAATGCAAGTTACGGCATGTTTCCTTCGTCAAGTGTACTATTAGGAGTATCTTCTAGTACCTCCTCATCAGCAAAAGTTGCCCTTTTCTCTTATTCTACCAAGGTTTGATCTTTAGTGGCCTCGGTATCTTTCTGCTTCTCACACTCCTCATAGCTTTTAGCAAAATTAGCCTCTACTGTGGTTGCATGGTTTCTAAAATAATCTAGAGAGAAAGGCCTGATTTGATCCCTATAGTGAGCATAAGCATAGAAAAAATGGGAAAGGCTCACCAACTGGCTTCCCTTTCAATCTCATCTCTAGCGATGTAACGTTCTTTGTTAATCACCCCTGCCTTGGCTTTCTTTTGCCTTTCGTACCTATCCTTTAAGGCTTTCTCAAGGGTATCGATCCCATGATCCTTCTTTCCTATAGTCCTACTTAATTCCTTAACTTAAGTAGTTGCCTCTTAAACTTTAGCCCTGAATTCTATGAACTGCTTTTTTGTCACTTCGGCAGCATGCACTTTCTCCTCCATTTTAAACCACCCATGTCGAAGAGTGGAGATTTCCGCCATGGTCTAGAAAAAGCAACAACGTAAGGACAACTATTGAAATCATAAACCTTTACAAGAACTTCTTTTTACCTTGATATTCTCCCGAAGGCCATATTCGATTGTCTTTTGGATACCTAAAGTAGAGGTTGGAGGCCTAGCATATGCTTCAATGATGGCAAAAAAAGGCCACCTTCAAAAGCGGCCCTCGTGATCTCTATGGCCTAATTGTTCTTCTTAAAATATAGATTCGAAGTTTTTTCCCTTAGAACTTTCGACTTGGGAAAATTTAGAAACCTTTTGATTCTTCAAGTCGATAGCCACTTTGTCAAAAGGCGCAACCTGGAACTTTTCTTGATTACTTTCCCTTTACCTTGGGAGTTGGCTTTTTTAATAGGCACTATAATAGGGAAAAGAAAATGGAGTTAAAATTAAGATATGACTAAAGTTGTACTAAGAGCATCAAGTGAGCAAGTCAAATGAAAAAAGAGTGAAACCCTTAGTCTCATTTTCCCCAAGGCTAGATTTAGTTTCGTCCTCGTTATTAATGATTATGATAAAAGATTTCTCATATTTCCTAGAAGGTTTAAGTACATCAAAATTAGCAGAAGGAGGTATCAGCCCTAGAGCTTTCAGTGTATTTTCGGTAAGAACCAAATGCTTGAACCTTCGCTAGGGTGGAATCCTTATGACTTCTTTATATCTATCCTTAATTGGATTGGTTATGGCTGGATCAACAGTCTTCTTGGGTCTCACTGTTTAGAATTTGATAAAACAAGGAAACACGACCAAGAAAAAAAGGGAAAGAGGAATAAAGAAAGACATCCACAGACATACCGACACTGCTAAATGAAGTAACAATTCGATTAGAAGGGGCCTTTACCAGAAACCAGTGATGGCGCATTATTTTGCTAAATGAATCCTTCAAAAGAGATCGCCTCAAGAATTTGAGAGGGTACGTAGAAAATTCACATAAATACTTGGACTCCAGTAGATTGTACATGTAGTTGATCTCCGAAGGAGATATGTTTATATAGCCTTTTTTGAAATAAAGAATCGACATAGCAGATAGAGTTGAATAAGAAGTGGCCAAAAGATGGAAAGGATTGATGTTCTAAAACTCCAAAATACTAACAAAGGGGCAAGAGCCAGAAAAACCATGTGTTTTAAATGTTCCATGAACCACATGAAACACCTCTTGGGAGGATCACTAAAGTGCAACCCAAACTAGGGAGCAAGTGTTTCTTCCTCAGAAATCCCATTAGAAAGCAAAATTTCATTAAGAATCTACTAATCATCGATAGGAGTATCCATTTCTAGCCTAAGAAAAATGGGAAAATGTCCAAATACAAAAATGGAAAATCAGTATTATTCTTAGGATAAAGATCACATGAGCTAAACTCGAATTTAATTCTTGGATAAACAGTAAAAGGAAGGATATCAGCGGCTATATGATAATCTTAGTAAAGAAAATATCAAAACAAGAATCAAAGAGAATTTGATGATATTAATGGTGGTTTGGCGATTTGAGCGGGTAAAAGAGGATAGAAAAAAAAATTGTTTATATAAAAAAGACGACACAGATCTAAGAAGAGGAAAGTCTTTCCCACTATAGATCACATTTAGCAACTGCCCATGAGAGGAATGTCAAGATTTTTCCTCAAATGCCAGGTCATTCTTGCACAAGAAAAGAGAGACACTTTTTGGAGATAACCAATCAACCACTAACACTTGGACTCACCTTTAATGCAAGACCAAAACCTGTCTCTTCGAATTACAATCCTAAATGATCACTTACAAAATTCCTTACTAAAAGTACAATTTTGACCCCACGGTCTTGAAGTAGATTTTTCCTTTTGGCATCAAAATAATTTCGCTTACCACTTAGCCTAGATGCTTTAAGTGACAAGCATAATTTCTAAAGCTTTATTAGATAGAATTTTTTGTCCAACCAACACTCTAGAGTTCTCAGAAGCTTGTTCCTAGAGGATAAAGCTAAACCAAGAAAATGTCGAAACTTAAATAGAAAATAAATGTTGAAAGGTAAAGAAGACATAAAATTTATAGTTGTTCACGACCTTGTTCCCTATGTCCATTTTGTAGATTCTACCATGAGCTTTTTATTTCTCAGCTTGGTACACAAATACACTTGATACTAAGTCCGCCATTATTGATATTTTAATTGAAGCTTTTCTAAAGGAGTAAAGTATACCAAATGATTGTAGAATGTCAAAATTTTGTTAGCCGACCTCTTTTTAGTAGTATATCGCCCTCTATTTATAGTGGATTTAAGATTCTTCCATTGGTGCGGGGGCTTTAACTCAAATTGATGACCTTGCTTACTATCTATTTATTGGAATTTTGCTGCCACAAGCAGTTGCTGCTCATAGTTAAGCTTCTTTCTCTATTTGGACAATAATCTCGGTCTTTATTGTTGCCTTAACTCATGCTCTTGGGTACCGAGTCCAGTGCCTAAACTCTCGATGGAAACTAAACAATGGGTCTTGGAAGTACAAGCAAAGGGAATCTCTTCTCGAATATTTATAATTTGTACCTTGTGGAAATTATGGTGTAACACATTCCCTCCAAAGTTTATCTCATATAGTCGATATGAAATGTACTTTAGAAGAATAGAGTTATGTCATGTTTAGTACTTGTTTGTTCCGTTCCCATTATGAAGTTTATTTTGA
The DNA here is from genome assembly GCA_030765085.1 of Allium cepa. Taxonomy (NCBI): domain Eukaryota; kingdom Viridiplantae; phylum Streptophyta; class Magnoliopsida; order Asparagales; family Amaryllidaceae; genus Allium; species Allium cepa. Next base: position 872,352,559 of record CM060929.1, on the reverse strand, counting down.
GCTTTCGAGTGGAATAGCATTCTAGGAAATCTCTGAAGTATTGCTTTACCGAGGGACTTGTGAAGATTGGACCTTGCTTCGGAAACAATTTATAATTTATCTCCCTCTCGAGTGTTTTGAAAATAACTTTAAATATGACCTCATTTAGAGAATTTTTTAACTTAAAATCTGACCTCGTCTAGAGGGTTTTGAAATCTAACCTCATTTAGAGGGTTTTGAAAATAATTTGAAATCTAACCTCATATGGAAGGTTTTGAAAATAGCTTGAAATGTGCCTAGAGGCAAAAACATTCCGATACCGTGATCTGCCCATCTTGACTTGGTCTCATAGGTAACGGGCTTTTTGAAGACTACTAGTGGTGGTATAACGCTTACATTTTTGCATGCGGCTGATGTGACTCGCTATACAACATCTTGCATGGTACTCATTCTTTGCATGACACTATCCACCCATGGCTCACTCTTTACACAATGCTATGGTTTTGACTCAGTTGGTGTGTTGGGCATGGTCGATTTCCCATGACTCGGTCTTTACATAACATTATCGCCCGTGGCTCACTAGTTGCACGAGAATTTTGTACCATGCCTCACTCTTTACATGACACTATTGGCTGTAGCTCACTGTCATTGGAAAGCTACCCAACACGTGGTTCTACATAACTATGATGTACTATTATTAGGAATCTACCCGATGCATGGTACTACTTGACCATGGATAACTATATTAAGAATCTACCCAAAATTTTAAATCTTTTGGGAATCTGCCCATCTTTCTAACATTCTTGGGAATCTACCCGAGATGACCTTAAATATTTGTCATGAGGATAAATCAGTTACTTGTTGTGAAGCGAAACTAAGTAATTGTCGTTAGGCGAAATTATTTACTTGCCATAAGGCTAAATCATTTACTCATTGTGAGACGGAACTAAGTAATAGTCGTGATGCGAAATCATTTACTTACCGTAAGAAGAAATCATTTACTTGTCGTGAGGCGAAACTAAGTAATTGCTGTGAGGCGAAACCATTTACTTGGTTGGAAGCGAAATTGTGGCTTTGAAATTCACATGATATTACTTGATATGAGCAAAGAGATTTTTGGGAGAGATGTCAGTATAACTTACTCACCCACCCGTATCATGACTAAAGCATTTTGATGTATTTCTGAGAGTTGCATGACATTGCTTGATCATGACTAAAACGTTTTGATGCAATGTTTGAAAGTTGTATGATATTGCTTGATCACGACAATAATCATGACTAAAACATTTTGATGCAGTGTTTGGAAGTTGAATGATATTGCTTGATCACGAATATAATGAACTAAAACGTTTTGAGGCATTATATGAAAGTTGCATGATATTGCTTGATTAGAGCCATATCGTGACTAAAGCATTTTGATGCAATGTTGAAAATGCTCAAGTCCCAAGAAAATTAAAGTCTCACATGGCATACATGAGGCACGACCAAGATATTGGTTATTGTCTGTAACTTACAAAAAGAACTTTTATTCATTTAATTACTTCGTACTGTGGTAATGTCTCAAATGCTTGGTATTTCTACTCCAAGGTATTATGTTGTCATCTGGTTGTTTTAATCTATATGTTCCTAGGGGGATGACATTGTAAATTATCAAGAGTCCTTCCCAATTTGGACCAAGAGGTCCTTTTGCCAGATCCTTCGTATTAGGAATTATCTTTCAAAGAATGAGTAATTCCTTCTCAAACTTCCTAGTTAAAATCCTTTTGTTATAGTATCGTGTCATCTTATAAATGTATTCCACCGTTCTCAAAGCGGCTTGGTCTCGAAACATAGGTAATAGATCCAATAACTCCTTTCAGAGCTCTACGTTTAGCGGTGTAATATAATAATGAAATCGGTGGGAGGCAATCTCTAATTTAACTAAAAGCATGGCTTTAAATCCATAAGCTAAGGATAGAGGTGTATGTATCATTGAATTCTTCGAGCTCATCCTATAAGCCCATAGAACGAAAGGTAATTTCATCTACGTAATCGAGCTTTTCTTTTTCAATCTTTCTTTAAACAAGCTTTTTTGGTCTTGTTGGCTGCTTCCATAGCCCCATTAGCCTGTGGGTGTGCCACTGAGGAAAAACACTTGATGTTATCATGATCTTGACAATATTCTGCAAATTCTCGACTTACGAATTCAGTGTCATTATCTGTAATAATCTTATATGGGAGACCGAATCTGGGTATGATGTTTTTCATCACAAACTTAATTACCTAATGGGAGGTTATGGTAGCCAAGGTTTTGGCTTTAAGCCTTATTGTAATGTAGTCCATCGCTATTATGGCATATTATGCCCCTCATTTTGCTATAGGAAGGGGCCCAATAAGATCAACGCCTTAGATATTGAATGGCCAGGGACTCATCATTGGGTTGAGCACACTAAGGGGAGCTCTTGACGCCTTCGCGTGAAATTGGCATTTGTCAATGTTCTTACATATTCTAAGGCATCTTGATTTAGTGTTGGCTAATAGAAGTCCTATCCAAGTATTTTCTTTGCAAACTTTTGCACACCACAATGGTCTCCACAAATTTCATCGTGGGCTTCATTTAATAATTTATGCCTTTCCAAGGCCATCACACATCGAGAGTACGAGTTTAGAATTCCCTTCTATAGAGTATTCCATCTATAATACTGAATCTTAGAGCATTATATTTGATTCAGGTTGCCTCATGGCATCCAAGGTAGATATCTTCAGTTGGATACCGGATGTGCGGTGACATCCAGTTTTATTTAGATATTATTGGCGTTGTGTCTCTATCTCGGGTAGCTTGGTCTTGTATTATAACTAATATCTTCTCTAGTACTTATATGCTGGGTTTCTCAAAAATCTCTCCTGGGAAGAAATCAAAGTCTCTTATATCTCTCTAGCTTGCTTATTTTGCTAAGGCATCAGCCCTAGCATTTCGATCCCTTGGAATTCTTTCAATGTGATAGCTCCTAAAACCTACAAGTAACTACTTCACTTATTTAGCATAGAGAGATAACCTCGAGTCTCAGGACAGATAGTGACTAAGAACTTGATTAACAACTATCCGAGAGTCACTATATATTTGAATTTTCGAGATCTTGATGGAAGTAGCATTTCCAACCCTGCAATTAAGGATTCCTATTTAGCTGCATTATCGGTTGTCGAGAAAGTGAGCTTGAAGCGTAGTAAATCTTTTGATTATTCGGGGCTACCAGGATATAACCAATGCCTACCCATTGTTCGTTTGAGGCTCCATCTATGTAAAGTTGCCAAGAGAGCTATTTTTCCTTATCGTTTTCCTTTTCAGTTTTAACCCAGAAACTAGTGTATTCGACGATGAAGTCAGCTATTGCTTGATCTTTGATTGCTGTTCTAAGTTCATAAGATATGCCATACCGGTCGAGTCGTACTGCCTATTTAATTAACCTTCCTACAGTCTCGGGTTTCCTGAAACTTGCCAAAGTGGTTGATCCGTAAGGACTTTAATAGGATAGGCTTGGAAATACGGTTGGAGCTTCCTAGCTGTGAACGTTAAGCTATTAGCAAGTTTCCTTATCGTTGGGTAGTGCTTTTTGGCTAGATCTAGGCTGTTGCTTACATAATATAATAGTATTTGGGTTTCATCGTCATTTCTTAATAAGACTGAACTTATGGCTGTCTCTGAGGCGGCTAAGTAGAGGAACAAGGTTTCTCCATCTATCGATTTAGAGAACGCTACAGGAGAGTTTAAATGCTTTTATAGGTCTTCAACGACTTTTTGGCATTCTTCTATCCATTTGAAGGTAAGTTGTTTCTTTAAGAGGTTGGAGGAAGGAACAAATTTGTCAGTCGACCGACTTATGAACCTGTTCAGAGCATCAGTCTTTTCTTTTAAGCTCATTAACTATTTCCCATTACTCGAAGACTTCATTTCTACTATGGCTTTTACCTGATCTGGATTTATTTCTATTCTCCTAGCACTTACTATGAAACCTAGTAATTTTTCGGATTACATCTTGAAGGTACATTTTTGAGGGTTTAGCTTCAACCGATATTTTCGGAGGACTTCGATGGTCTCATCCATATCCAAAACATTAATTTCTAATTGCTTAGATTTGACTAAAATGTCGTCAACATATATTTCCATTTTTCTACTTATTTTTTTGGTGAATATTTGGTTGACTAACCATTGATATGTTGCCACAGCATTCTTAAGGCCGAAGGGCATCACTTTGTAATAGAACAATCCCATGTTGGCGATGAAACTTGTGCTCTCTTCATCAGATTTAAACATTGGAACTTGATTATACCCGGAATAAGCGTCCACAAACGAAAGTAACTAGTGCCTACTGGTAGCATCAACTAACTAGTCAACTCTTGGTAGAGTGAAGCAATCCTTTGGGCGAGCTTTGTTTAGATCGGTAAAGTCGATATAAGTCCTTCACTTCCCATTTGGTTTCTTTACTAGCACCAAATTGGCAATCCACTTTGGTTAACATATGTTTCGGACGAAATTATTCCTTAGTAGCCTCTTGACCTCCTCTAATAAAGCAACATATCTATTCCTTTCTAAGGGTCTCCTTTTATGCCTTATGGGAGTAAATTTTGGATCTTTATTTAAGAAATAGCAAATGACCGAGGGTTGTTTCCCACCATATCACTATGAGCCAATACAAATACGTCTTGGTTGTGTTTGAGAAAGGAAATTAGCTCTTCTCGGATAGAGGGATTGAAACAAGCCCCTATCTTGGCAGTCTTAAACTTGTCATTTTCATCGAGGTATATCCCTTCGAGAGTCTCGGCTACTAAAGCTGTCTCGGTCCCTTGTCTCGGATCAAGATCAAGCTCAATTTCTTCTTCTTTCAGAGTTTCCTGTGCAGTGTCGATAACCTTTCTGTTTCTTCTAGGAGGTTTACTATTTTGCCCCTGTTCTATTTCTTTAATTCATCCGTAATAGCATGATACACAAATTAATTCTCCAATCATGAGATCTTATTCGGAAATTTTTTAATGGTTTCCTTTGGCTTTCCTTAGGTTTAGAACTCATCGTATTAATTGCCTCCTTAACTTCAAGAGGTGCAGGTTGGTTAACTTTGACATCGTCCTCATAAGTTGAAGTCTTTTCTTTACTGATCATGTTAAGGCTAACATAATACAATTATCTGGAGATCCACTGATCTCCTCTTACAAGCGCTTCTCATGTTTTGGTGGGAAAATTTAAAAGTAAATTCTTGGTAGAAACGTGCCCGTCAATAGCCTCGAGAGCTGGTCTTCCAAAAAAAGCGTTGTATACTGATTGGATGTTCATAATGACAAAAGTGGTCTCGAAAATTCTATAGTGAGGGTTATCTCCGATTTTGACTATCAATTTACACTCTCTGAGAGGCATCGTTCCTTCATCATTGAATCCATATACGGAGCCTTGAATAGATTTAAGTATATCTCGGGTGACTCTATCTTGTTGAATGCATGCTTGAAGATTATTTTCATGGCAACTCCAGTGTCCATCATTATCTTTGTAACTTTTGAAAGCCCAGTCTGTGCCATAACCACAAGTGGGTCATTGTTGGGGTGGAAGACACCTCGCTTATCAGTAACATTGAATGCGATTACTGGAACTACCTTCTATTTTTCTCCAAACTTTTCATCTCGTATACCGATATGTCTTTTACTTTGGCTTCATTGATATACCTCTTCCAACTACTATTGCATTCCCTAGTTATATGAGGTCTTCCTAGAATATTGCCTACAAAATTCCTAGGGGCTGGAAGAGATCTTAGCGCCTGTGCTTTAGGTTATGTGCTTTCATTTCCTACTGGGGTAATGGCTCCTTGAGCATTGTCATCCTTCAAGAATTCATCCAACTTCCCTTCTTTGACCAATTTGTTGATGAAGGTCTTCAAAAACCTGCATTCTTCAGTATCATGGACATTTTACTGATGGTAACTGCAGTATTTTCCACCTCGATTCACTTAAGGTTCTATTCTTCTAGGTAGGCAAGGGATTCAGTCCTAAGTTATAGCATTCACCCGGGCATAAGAGCGAGTTAGGGGACAGATAGATTTTCAAAACTTAATGCTCCTTCTTGAATCACTTAGCTGGAATGAATTTCTTATTGTTGCTTCCTCATTCCTGGTTCTTTTGAACAACCCTTTTCAATTCTTCAATCTAGATTTCTCCATGAGCTCGATAAAAAAACTCGTTCAAGGACTTACACTCTTGCCTAGCAGATCATCCCAGAATATGGTATCCCTCCATAAACCTAAAGTGATAGCGACCAACTTGGTTTCTTCTATCATCCCCTTGCATCAGGTAGCAACGTCAATAACTATCTTGCAATAATCTTTTAGGGATTCTCCTCACCTTTGCCTAAAGTCAGCAAGCAAACCTAGTCCGACTCTAGTCTTCTTTGAAGAAAAGAACCTTGTTAAGAATTCCGTGATCAGCTACTCCCAAGAACTAATAAAGTTTGGTGGGTAACTCTGGAACCAATTGAAAGCAGTCCCACTAAAGGTTGTAGGCAGAAACCTACATTTTATTTCATTTAAAGCATGAATAGCATGCATTTGTGTTTCATGCTGGGTGAGGTTATCTTCAGGGTCAGAGGATCAATCATAAGAAATATAAGAAATTGGAATTCTAAATCCTAGAGGCATGGGGGCTTTCATAAGTTCTTTGGAGAAAGGTTAAACTTGTCGAAGTTTCATCTCTGAAGTAAGGCTGGATTGGTCTTCTTATAGCTTTTGTACTTGTTTCGATAACTTTATCAATAAGGTTTCCATCCTTTGGTCCCCGCTAAGCTTCAAAGTCTTAGCTTCAATACCTGGGGTTTTTGACCTACGTAATTGCCTTCATTCAAAGTTCATTCTTTTTGAGCTTAAAGTTAAGGACTTTGCGGAAGGTACGGCCCTTGTTACCTTTGTGGTATTGGTTTTCTTGGTTGCTTCCTTAGCCGTCGTGGGCTCAGCTTCCAAGTCTTTACTAGTCATTGTTTATTTTTTGAGATTCATTTTGATAGTCAAAGGATCCTTGTCCTCCTCAAGTATTATCGAAACTTTCTTTCTAATTCAAAAAGTTTTCTAACATCAATTTGGTAGTCGTTTAATCATTGGCCTGTATCAGAAACAAACTTTAGCATCATTTGGCGAAACTCATCTTCGGAATGGATTAGGGCGGTCGTTTCTTCAAAGGCAGTTTGGGTCGATAGGTTTGCCTGATTCCCATTATTCGCAGGCAGTTTTTTAACTTCCTGATCCTGATTAGGGAACGAGTAGTTTTTTGAGAGGAAAGCTTTGACTTCATGTATGGTTGAAAGGTTGGAATGTGATGGATTAGAGAAGGATGGATATTCAAGCCCTCCCAGCACCAAAAATGTTGGGTAGATTTTTCATCTAACACCTAGAGATCCCGAAATTATATATATATATATATATATATATATATATAGAGAGAGAGAGAGAGAGTTTTGATTCCTTTTGTCTATCTTGACCATTGATCTCAGTTTATTGGAATTTTGCTGCTCCCAATAGTTGCTGCTCTCGGTTAAGCTTCTTGCTTTATTTGGGCAATAAACTCGGTCTTTGTTTTTGCCTTAACTCATGTTTTAAGCCCTCATGCTCTTGGATACTGAGTCCAACGCTAAACTCTTGGTGGAAACTAAACGATGGGTACAAACCAAGGGAATCTCTTCTCGAATATTTGTAATTTGTATCTTGTAGAAATTGTTATGCAACAAGTTTGACCTCACGGTCTTAAAGTAGATTGTACCTTTCGACACCGAAACAATTTCGTTTACTACTTAGCCTAGATGGACTCAAGTGACAAGCATAATTTCAAAAGTTTGACCACATGATCTCAATATAGATTTTGGCTTTCGGCACTGAAGTAATTTTGCTTAAGCCTAGATGGCTTCAAGTGACAAGCATAATTTCAAAAGATATGACCTCATGTTTTGAAAGTAGATTTTTCCTTTCGGCACCAAAACAATTTCGCTTACCACTTAGCCTAGAGGGCTTCAAGTGACAAGCATAATTTCATAATTTTGACCTTATGGTCTTAAAGTAGATTTTGCCTTTCGGCGCCGAAACTATACTCTTACTACGCAGCCTAGATGGCTTCATGTGACAAGCATATTTCAAAAGTTTTGACCTCACGATCTGAAAGTTGATTTTGCCTTTCAGCACCGAAACAAAATTTCTTACTACTTAGCCTAGATGTCTTCAAGTGGCAACGATAATTTCAAAACTTTTGACCTCACGGTCCTAAAATAGATTTTTCCTCTTGGCACCAAAACAATTTGGCTACCACTTAGCCTGGATGGCTTCATGTCTCAAACATAATTTCAAAAGTTTTGATCTTATGGTCTTAAAGTAGATTTTTCCTTTCGGCACAGAAACCATTTCTCTTATCACTTATCCTAGATGGCTTCAAGTAACAAGCTCAATTTCAAAAGTTTTAACCTCACGGTCCTAAAGTAGATTTTTTTTTGGCACTGAATTTTTTTCTCTTACCACTTAACCTAGATGGATCCAAGTGACAAGCATAATTTCAAAAGCTTTGACCTCACATTCATAAAGTAGATTTTTCCTTTTGGTACTAAAACAATTTCGCTCACTACTTAGCCTAAATGGCTTCAAGTGACAAGCATAATTTCAAAAAATTTGACCCTAGAGTCTTAACGTAGATTTTGCCTTTCGGCACCGAAACAATTTTGCATACCACTTAGCCTAGATGGCTTCAAGTGACAAGCATAATTTCAAACATTTTGACCTCGCGAGCTTATGGTAGATTTTGCCTTTTGACGCCAAGATAATTTCTCTTGTCACTTAATTTAGATGGCTTTAAGTGTCACACCCAGAATTTTATGGATGTAAATAAGAAAATATAATTAAAAGTTAAGAATTAAACAAAAAGGAGAATTTTCACAAACCTCTAAATTTGACGATGAGACTTGCACCATTTTGTTCGTAGTAATTTTCTTTAAAATTTTTCATATATAACCTTTTGAAATACGAACTAAAATGAAAAAGTTATAAATGCGTGAATAAATGTGAAAATTAAATACAAAAAATAAATTGTAACAAAGGATTGACCACGAGGTGGTCGACCCAACATGGGTTAGGTCGACCAAACCTATGGGTGATCGACCCAACCTCGGGTGAAATTGAGGGTTACGATTTTTCGATCACATTGTTTGTTCATCCGAGATTCTTTCGTGTTTGGAAAGGCTTTGGTGAGTAGTAGTGATCAGTTAGAGTACTGATCTGACAGCGTTGGATGAGAGCATTGCTTTATAAATTCATAGATCGGAGTTAGTTTACACCTAATCATCTTCTTACTAGTGAAGCTCTGTCAAAATAAAACCCTAAACCCAAAATTTCTAAATCAATTTATAAACTCCAATTCTCTTTCAAATCTCAACCTAAAAATAAAAATAAGAGAGATCTTACAGAGAGGGTACCTAAGGAAAAATTGAATAAAAAGGCTTGCGGCGTTTGAGGAAAACCTATAGCTTAGGAAAGGATGTGAGTGGGCATAGATTTTAACAAGATTATTAAATTAATTGATTTTGATTTCTAACCTATTCTGATTAGAATATAAATTTTAATTTTAATCTATTGATATTGTAAATATGGAATCTGAAACAATGAATCTTTGTCTCTAATTGAAATTGACATATGCAAGTTGTAGAATCCTAAATCCAATGCTAAAACATGGTTTTATACTATTAATCGAGGACTTAAATAATGCGAAAGTTGCATAATGATTTGACCACGTAATGATCAGATCTAATATCATAGAAACATAATGAATAGACTGCGTAATGATTAGATCCAATATCGTAGAAACATTATGATTAGTCTGCGTAATGATCGGATTTCATTTTTGTTAAAGTGTAATGATTAGTTGCGTAATGATTTGCTGCAATATCTTTTGGAAACTAAAAGTAAATAAATGAAATATGAATCATAAAATTAGTAAAATGAAGATGTTAGCTTATAGGAAATCGATCTAAATTGACATAGGTCAACTATTATATATCGCTTTAGACTAAATAAACTATATGGGGCCTTGTGCTGTTAGCTTCTAGGCAATCGTCCTAAGGCTAATATAGGTCAACTATTGTATGCCACTTTTGTACTTATTAGATTATTTAGCGGCCTTGTACCTTTAGATTTGTGGAACTTGTTGTCCTTTAGACTGTTTTAATGGTGGACATTAATATCTTTTAATTTGAGGTGCAAAGTTTATTCGCTTTTTTTGTATCGTGAAGTTGGGTATGGTGATCGTTTGGATGGCTAAAGGTGCACTTATGTCTAGAACTGGGATTATCGGTCTCTTGTTTATTATGATTAGATTTTTGATCTTTTGTTTTTTGTGCTTGTATTGGCTTATGGTTCTTAAAGCTAGGTTATATCCAGTACCAGCAGGAGTTAGGCGTAATAACTCCCGAGGGTGTGAAAGAGGTATTTTACTACTAGGATCAAGCCATTGGGAATGGTTGCATTCGATGAGTCACTATTCGAGTTTACATATGCACTCTTCATCTCTAGTCTTTGTATGATTTAAAGTGGGATTGGTCCTCGATTATTAGGAGATTGTTTGTGATATATTGTTATCCCCTATATTATCAAACTTATGATTTATGACCTTAGGTATGTGACCTTAGGTGCACAGACACTGTATACACTCTATATCACTTAGAATGGATTTGATGTCAGTTATATTTAATTTCCTTACTAGTCTTATTATCCCTCACTAGACTTTATATCTGACCTATTCCATTTTTCCTTACCATAGGTGGACGGAATAGCCGTTGGCAGGTCCATTGCCGCTATTGGATTACGTGCCTAGAGTCTACTCTATTTATCTATTATTATGTATGTCCTATCAGTACATTATCTATTTTAGAACTTTTCTTATGAGGGATTATTTTTATAATATTTGATATTACTAATGATTTTCTGGACTATGATACTTTAAGATTGGTCATTTTGATACGTTTGAGTTTTTTACTACTGTTATTTCATAGATTATCATTTTATCTGATATTATGTTTCCGATGTGATGATGTTTGTATTAGATATATTATTTCTTTATTAATATCCTAGTCTTTGTGATACTACTTTTTACCTTAAATCAACGATTCATATCTCTGTTTTGTGTATTTGGCATTTAAAGAGATGCAGGTTGTTACATCAAGTGTTAACATGATTTTCAAAAGTTTAGATCCCACGACCCTAATTTTATTTTTGCCTCACAGTATCTAAACAGTTTGGCCTGCCACTTAGTCCAAGTAACTTTAAATGGAAAGTGCATGTTTTCAAAAGTTTTGACCTTATGGTCTCAAATTAGAATTTTCCTTTTAGCACGTAAACGATTTTGCTTCATCTAGATGACTTCAAGCAGTAAGCACGATTTTCAAAAGTTTTAACCTTATGGTTCCAATTTAGATTTTTCCTTTCAACATCTAAGCAAATTCACTTATCATCTAGCCTAGACAGCTTCAACCGGTACATATAGTTTTAAAATTTCCACCCCATGACCCAAATTAAAAATTCACTCATTCAGCTTTTCAAAATCGTTAATTACTGATCACTTGGCCAAAGTGACCAACTAATCTTTGCTTCTAGGCACTGATGCTAAATTATTTTCAAAACCCTCCCAATAAGGATAGGTCTTTATGAGTTACATAAGTAAAGCAATGATTATAACCACTCAGAATCAACTTCATGATGGTAATGAAATGAACAAGCCAAGTATTGGACCTGATGAAACACTATTCTTTCCAAACTCTACCTCATATAAGTCATATGAGGTGAACTTTAGGGGGCATATGTTACATTATAATGTCTACAAACTACAAATTACTAATATTCAAAGGGGAAGTTCTATGGTTTTTAATTCTGAGACCTATCTTTTGGATTACAACGAGAGAACATGCAATCGAGAGCTTGAATCAGGTGTCAACCAAGGCCAAGATCACTATTAAGCTGAGACAAGAAGCCCGACCAAGAGCATTAGTTGTCGAAGCCCTAAAGCATTCAACCAATGACTTCGATATCCCAGGCCAACACCAACGATTCGAATAAATGAAAGATATCCAAAAAGTTATATAAAAAAGTGTCACATCAGCAATCCACATCAAATTACACTCAACCAGATGATTACAAACTTCTAACACTAGTTAGTCAATAACAAAAGTTATAAAGTGGACGTAGGCTTCGTTAACAGCCGAACCACTATAAATATCTCTTGTCTCTTTACTTGTTTGGAATTTACTATTCCTTTTTTCTATTTTGTTTGCCTTAATAAACAGGGTTGGTGCTTTAACGCTTAATCCAGGCCGCTGATCCATTTTTTGGGTTAACATTTTGGTGCTTTCACTAAAAACACTTAATCCAGGCATATATATATAGGTATCTACTTTAGAAGTTCAGAAGTTAGATCCTTAAACTCCGCTCAGAACATTTGCTGCGGAGAATCAATGGCACTAGAAAGAAGGAGAACTGCTTTCGGAAGATCCATAGGAGCTGTAATTGCTGGAGATGAGATCAGTCCTCAGCAAATTGAAGTCAATGGCCCCAATACAGGAGATCAAGTGCCAAGATCCTCTATTTAGCATGAAGTTGTCACTAGAGATCAATTAAATAAAATGGTTGATGAAATTAATCAAAAGATTTAAAACACCCAAAGAGCTCTTATGGACAAATTGAATGCGCTATTGACCTTATAGTCGCATATTGCTTTAAGAATCATGACAGAGCCCGCGGTTGCTATGGAATAAGAAAATTCTTCTCTCTCTTGCGTAAATAGAAGAAACGGAAAGCATCAGCAAAAATGAATGATAGGTGGAACTGTAGGAATGAAGATGGAAGGAAATTTAAGCACTCCACCAACTGCGAGGAAACCAGCTACAAACTTGAATCTAAGGGCAAAAACCCCACAGGAAGATATAGCATTGGATTTCTTCGACTCAGAAGATGGTGAGTGATTTGATGACGACAAGTTGGAAGGAAATACCATGCATTCAATCATGCTAGGGAGATCTAAACTGCCCCTACCAAACCAACAACAAGCCAACAGAACTCTAAGGGTGTGGTTCTCATAAAGATAGGAGAGCCTAGGCTTCAACCTACTTCCCAAGATCGTTTGCAAAATCAAACACTTGGTGTAGTCAATGACAGCCAACCCATAGATACTGGACATCTGAGGTATATATCGCGGACATGGTCAAGCGACTAATGGATGATAGTAAAGATAGTAGGGATGATGAATTGGGATCCACTGCAAGTCAGACTCCCTTCACCGATGACATTTTGAATAAGCGATACCCTGAAAAGTTCACTATGCCAACTATTCCGTCTTACGACGGAAGAAGAGACTCAAAACCCCACTTGTATAAGTATAGTTGGTACATAGACGGAGCAAATGCTTCGGATGTGATTCGATGTTGACGTTTCTCGATTTTCCTGTAGGGAATTGCTTCCATGTGGCTCACCAGGCTTCCACCAAAATCCATCTTCATCTTCGATCAATTAGCAATAAGATTCCTTGATCAATTTAGGCTTTATAAGGCATAACCAAAAGATGTGATGTCCTTATCTGGCCTATTCCAGGGACGGATTGAATCTCCAAAACCTTCATGAATTGGTTCAACACCGTGGTGACTAAAGTAAGTAATCCAAACAAGGATATGGTTTTCATGGCCTTGGTCCGCATTATTCACCCGAAACTAAATTCACGAAATGGATCAAAATGAAACAACCTATCACCAGAAAGGACTTCAATTGAAAGGTGAGCCGTATTTGAGATTGGAAGAGGCACAGGAATTAGAAAGGAAACTTCTTTCTTACAACCAACCAAATTAGGCAGAGTGGTACGGCGACAAACCAAGACATAAATACCTCTAGGACTACTGAAGGGAATGTAGGAAAAAATGGGAAATGGAAAAGGAAGAACCAAAATTCCAACAAGCGAAATGGAAGTAACGAGCGACTTAAAGGGTTGAGGCCCAAAGAATACACCCCGTCAACGATAATCCAAAAAACATCTACCTCGCGACATAGGGGACGTAAGAGTACAAGAAGCCGCCTAAAAAGGAAGCAACTGAAAAAAAAGTGTTCCAGAAAGTACTAAAGCTTCCATTAGACACATGGACACACCATGAATGAGTGTCGTCACCTAAAAAATTAGATTGTTGAGCTGATTCGAGAAAACAAGCTTCAATAGCATGTGAGGAAACCAACGAATCCAGCTCAACACGCAGTGCCCAAGTGATGTGCACGTAAATGTGCATATTTTTACCACCATATTTATTCTATTTGAATTAAATAAATGATCATATTGGGTATTTTAACTTGTTTTAACCAAAATTCATATTAATTCCAAATTTTCACATATTCATCTTCATATAAGGGCAAAATGGCCATTTGTGCGCGTATATTAATTTGAAAGAATTTAATTGGAAATTTCTATAATATTTTGTAGGAATTTAGCTTCTCATATTAGTGGGTTCATGAAGAAACATGCATGCACAAAATGGATATAAAGGAATGAAGATGGAAATAATTCAAAGTGAAGATCATGGTGGACCCCACCTACCCACCTACCTTAATGTACAAATTAAAGGCTAATGCACATGCTTTTGGACTTAATGGCTTCATGTACACTTAATGGCGGATTAAGACATGTTAATGATTACTTGGCCTCCACACTTCCTAAGGGGCATTTTGGGCATTCCCCAAAAAGTGAATTAGGGTTTTAAAACTTGTATATATACCCCTTATGTTTCATGTAGCCATCTCCCTCTTAGTTAGTTAGTTTTAGTTTAGAAAATAAAAGAAAGTTCTCTTTCTCTTTTCATGGCTACTTAGCCATTTCTTCTCTTATGTAATTCTTTTCTTTTATGCAATGCTAATTATTGTTTCTTTTTAATTACATGTTCATTTCCTTTTATGCAAGTAGTGTAGATTTTCCTTTATGCAATTAGAATAGTTGTCTTTTCCATTAGCTTTCATTTTCCTTTCTTTTTGCTTTCATGTTGCTTCCTACATTTGTTGATTTGATAACAAATATGAGAGCTTAATCCCTACAATTTAGGGGTAATGAAGCTCTCTAGTATGTAGATGCAACATTTTGATGTTTATACTCTCTTTTTGTGCTTTAATGGAAACACTTGAAGTGGTTTAATGATGTTGTTTAGCTTTGAATTTGATAGTCTATGTTGTTCATAACAAATAGGCTATGCTTAAACAAACATAACACAAATTGCCTCTTCATTTAAATATGATTATGGCAAAGAAGTGAACGTTGAAATTGAAATTTGATAGCCTATATTTCTAAACAATAGTTAATAGGCTATGCTTAAAATCGATTTTTATTTCAACTTTGTTGTCATATATCATGAGAGTTAAAAGTGTATTAGTGGTTGTGTTATAGTTTGATGGTTTATATTGTGCTAATTAATAGCACAAATATACCATACTTATGATAAGCACATCAACTAATTCACTAATGACAAGAAAAAAAAAGATCATAACTTCATTTTGTTGATTTATGTGATCTAGAGAGTGTAAATTGCCTCTAAATTGTCTTAACACTCTCATATTTTTATCTATTTTCTTTTGTCATTTTTCTTTCTTTTTTAGTTAATCACTCTTCCAACTTTGGTTAATTTGATTGAGTAGAATTTTAAAATCATCAGTCCCCTGCGGATCGACCCGTATTCACCGCGTGCTACATTCGTACACCGTGTGCTTGCGGTATAAATTTTCTCTAAATTCATTCGATGGTTTTCTAAACCGATAGAATTTCCGTCGACGAACAAGTTTTTGGCGCCGTTGCCGGGGAGTTGCTTTGATTTTATTTTCTATTCTTCAAATTATTTTCTTTTGATTATATTGTGTGTTTGTTTTGTTTGTTTTGTGTGTTGAGTGCATTTTAAAAACTAAAAAAAAAAAATTGTTGTGTGTTTGATTTATGCTTGTATTTGTTTATGTGTTTGTAGTTTTTCATTTTGCATTTATTTACTTCTATTAAAAAAAATACAAAATTACAAAACAAAAACAAAAACATTTTATTTCTTCCTCAATTACATATTTCATTTGTTTACAGTTTTTCTCCTCTCTGTGTTTTTCATTTGTTTTTGTTCCTTTTCTTGTGTATTTCTCCTCTCCGTTCCTCTGTTGTGCACATACCAGTGTTTCTCCTCTCTGTTTCATTTGCTTACAGTTTTTCTCCTCTCTGTGTTTTTCATTTGTTCCTTTTCTTGTGTGTTGAGTGCAGACGGCAGCTGCCACCATCTCCCCACAACTCCAACCATTCCTCGACAACTTTGCATTACTTGCCATCCCCTAGCCTACTACCACCTTCACACAGGCCTGCAACTTCAAACTTAGAGACAAACCATCCATCAACCTTCACTGCAAATCATCACATCAACACAACCACATAACCCCTCCATCTTTAAACCATTGTGAACATACTTCTCAAATCCACTCCACAACCCAGCAAAACAACTGCACATAACCAAACCACACGTCTGTGCAAACTTCTCGCCTCTCCCATACACATACATCGCTGTCCCGAGCCTTCAGCACCATCGTATCATATCATATCATACAACCCTGAAATTGTTCTAGCCCCTCCATACCATACACAGCAGCGACCACTTCAACATTGCCATCTCACTGCTGTTGCCACCTAACTACTTCACCGCGAACTAAACATTGCACTGTGCCTTACCTTAACATTTGTACATCTCATACAACCCATCTCCATTCAACAGTACCACTCCATATTCCATTCATCCCATACCACACTGCACAGTGTCACTCACCCAAATTGCCTGCCACTTCACTATAATACAACAGCAGCACCACAACACTTCAGCCTGTCCATTCACCTTCATCCAACTTCCCACTACAGCATCACAGCCACATACCATCACAACCTTGAACTGCTCAACTACCCGCAGAGAAGCTTACAACCACCCTGCAGTCATCGAAGCAACTCGCGGCTTCAACCTTCATCGGCACACCCAAAATCGAGAGCAATTACGATATCGAGCTGCTCCAGTCAACAAAATTCATAGCACCGAACCTCCGAATCAAACAATCGCCATTTCCCAAATCACTATGCAAATCACTACTGAATATCCAATACCCAAAATCGCGACAATTCCAATCACCAGATCACAGCAACCCCATTGTCACCGCAACTCCCTTTCAAATCGACTAATTGAGACCCTTCAATCGTGAGCACATATCCACTTTAAATCCTCAAACCTTGAATTCGAATTGGGAAATTCAATTGGCAAACTTTGGTTTTGAACAAGATAAAAATCGATTTTTTTATTTTCCTGATTTTGGTTATAAAAAAAATTGCGTTTGGGTATTTACGGGTCTGGGTTAATGAAATAGGTATGTTGTATTTATGGTCCGGGTTTGGGTTTTGATTGCGGATTGTTTGGAGTGTTTCTATTTCAACTCTTAAAGAAAAAAACAAACAAGAAAAAAAAAACAAGTTTGATTTTGTTTTCTCAAAGTTTTTTTTTCCATTTGTTTTGTTTGTTTCATTTGATTTTAATTGTTGTGATTTCCACTTGTTTTAGTCTTCTTTTTCTTTTTTAATTTTTTTTAAGTAAAACCCTACTTTTAAGTTTCCTTTCAAGAAACAAAAAAAAAGTTGTACATATTCTTGTTTTATATTTCAGGTTGCCAAAGCAGAATTTCAGAAGGAAGACTGCTGCAAAAAAAAAATTTGCCTGCTTGCTAATAGTTTTTTTTTGTTTTATTTGCCTTGCATTGTATATATCTCTTGTTTTTATTAGTTGCATTGTTGATTGCTTGCATTTGAATTTATATACAAAAAAAATTCAAAAAAAAAAACAAATAAAAACAAAACTCATTTGTAATTGCATTGTTAATACACGTTTAATTTCTGCTTTGCATTTCATCTTAGATTTTGATTAATAATAACGGTTAGAAATCAATAACACTAAATTGTATATTGACAATTTGTCCTTTTTCGACAATTTAATTTCTCGGTGTTTAGGCTACGACAGAGCAATAATCAGTTATAAATATTACTGTGATTCGTAAATATTATACCGAATTGTTTCTCTGAAGGTACTTAAACCTTCGGCTGCATTGCTACGGTGATTCGTGGTGCACCGATAAATCCTGTCCGTTACCTGGCTGAGAACTATCTTGTTGATTTAAGACAATTTGTAATTATACAATTTTGGGTTAACTTAGGATAAATCATTTGTGATTAACCCCTGCATTCATTTAGTTGCATTAGTTCATGCATATAAAAAAAAAAAAAATTCAAAACCCAAAACTAAAAAAATTGTGAATATTCCTTTTCCTTTGAAATTTTCAAATCCTTTTTCTTTGAAATTTCAAAAAAAAAAAAAAAATCCAAAAAAAAAATTTAGGAAAACCAAAATTCAACAAAAATAAAAAACAAAACAAAAGTCGATTTTCCTTTTTAAAA
Organism: Allium cepa; assembly: GCA_030765085.1. Classification (NCBI taxonomy): domain Eukaryota; kingdom Viridiplantae; phylum Streptophyta; class Magnoliopsida; order Asparagales; family Amaryllidaceae; genus Allium; species Allium cepa. The sequence goes on along the minus strand of CM060929.1, from coordinate 872,334,082 downwards.
ATAAAATTTCTTTTTAAATAATTCCGTTCATAAAAAAAAAAACAAAAAAAAAACATTCTTTAAAATGTCTGAATTTCCATATTCACTTGAATTTTACAATAGTTGTGAAAATCAATATAACCACACGATTTCAGTCCAAATTCGTATGGATATTTTAACAACAACTGTTGTGTAAATAATTCAAATTTCGAACAACAAAATTTTCAAAACGATGACCAACCTTCGACTCTTGAAAATAGCATTGAAATGATTTCATCTTTACTCGAACTTTCTACACGACAAAATCAAGAGATAAATGATTTATGTAATTCTTATTTGTGTAATAACTCGAGCCAAGAATTTCAAAATTTGAATTCAATTCAAAATTCAAACGATTACGATTATAACCCATGCCAATTTAATTTCGAACTCCAAAATGAATTCCAAACTCAACATGAAAATGAGAAAAACTTTTCAAACGAATTTGGCAATAGGAATAATCTTAACCATGTTACGAGTGAAAATTTTTGTTCTCAACACCCAGGCTTTAAGAGATCGAGGAAGTCGAGTTGGAACTAGTGAAGAGGGACCTCTAGTAAGTAGCAGAGAACCCTAAACAATGACATAGTATTCCGAAATCAAGAAAATGAAGGGATAGAAGCTCCAACCGTCGACCCCATGGTCGTGACGGTGGCAGTTCTTTGAAAATCCTTTTCAAACACACCTTTGATCAGATGAAGATCTGTATGAAAGATGTGTCCGCTTGTCAGACAAAGTTCTAAGGATTCACCGGTGAGCCCAAACAACCTAGCGGAACAAATGATCTAGCTGTAGAACTTGGGAAAGGAAACCAAAAGTTCATCCTCATCCAAACCTTTGTGATCACAGAAGCATTATCCGCCTACAATGCTTTCACTGCCCTGGCAGATTCCAGGATTGCTTTAGCCAAGTGGTCATGAAATTCTCGATAGAAAATGAAGTCGAGGAAATCAAAGGAGATCAAAATGCCACTAGAGAATGATATATCACGGAACTACGTGAGTCTAAAAGAAGAGAAAAAGGGAAGAATTTAGGGAAAACTATCCACATTCATGAACCTTCCGCATAGCAATTACAGAACCGCCCTTGGCTTGAGGACCATAGTTGATTCGACACGGCTTTGGCCCCTAGAAAGAAGTGTTCGTGGGAGGAATGGGTAGCACCGGCCGAATTGATGGTGTCTGTCCTAGTCGATATGGATGAATTAACATAGATCCAAAAGATTGGATCGCATCTAGGAAACAAGATGCGACCGCAACTCACCAAATTTCTTTACACCAACCTAGACGTATTTGCTTTGACACATTCCAGTATATGTGCGGTTTCGTCGAAGATTGCATGCCACGGACTTAATATTGATCCTAAGAATACACTAGCGAAGCAAAATAGACGCAACCTAGGATCCGTATGATCTAAAGCGCTAAGGGAAGAAGTAGATAAACTGATAGCGAATGGTTTTATCCAGGATGCAACATACCCCAAATGGGTATCCTACTCGGTCTTGGTCAAGAAGTCTAATGGGAAATGACAAACCTGTATCGATTATTTTGATCTAAACAAAGCTTGCCCAAAAGACAGCTTTCCTCTTTCTAGAATTGAATAGCTTGTGGGTGGTATGGATAGACATGAACAACTATCATTGATGGGTGCTTACCTGGGGTACAACAAGATTATGACGCATGAACCCGATCAGGTAAATACTAGTTTCATTACCGATCTTGCCGAAATGTTTGAAATACTCCGAAAATATGGAATGAAACTCAATCCAATTAAATGTAACTTTGGGGTAGCCTCTGGAAAGTTCTTGGGATTCATCGTAAGCTCTAGAGGCATCGAAGAAAATCCTGAACAAATAACCACTTTATGGGAAGTCAAAGTCCCGAGGAACAAGATATAGTTAAAAAGCTTGAATGGAAAGGTTGCACCACTTAGCCGGTTTATCTCAAAAGCAACTGAAAAATGTATACCGTTCGTTGATGCGCTTAAGAAGGAAAGAAGAACTTCAAATGGAATTAGGCCCATCAAACTGCATTCGAAGAGCGACTGCGGCATATGGAAACCCTGTTGATCTTGCATAAACTAGTGATGGATAAAATTTATACATCCACTTAGCAGTCTCGCCTCATGCGTTGAGTGCCACACTCATACGAGAAGAAGCTAATATCTAGCCACTGGTATATTACATCAGTAAATGGTTCACTGGAGTAAAAAAGTACTATCCAAAACTGGAAAAAAATGCGATATTGCGTTTTGGTCGCATCCAGAACATTACGACGTACTTCCAAGCACACCCGATCCGAGTGATGACACATCAACCCTTGAAGCAAGTGTTGTAACAACACGAAATTTAAATAATAATAATTAATTCGTTAATTAAATAAATAATAAAATAACTTTGTGCAATTATCAGAATAAGCCACGAAAATTGCATCATTGTGTCCGTGGTAATTTTCTAATCAATTTCCATATATAAAACGTCAAAATACGAGTTAATATGAGCCAAGAACGAAATAATCAATGAGATAGAAAAAATATATATACTAGTCGACCGGCCGGTCCACCTAGGCAAGGGCGCGGTCGACCGCTCGGTCAACCCGCCTTGCCTTTTGGCAAGCGAATGAACGTTCGTTCATTTGAACGAATTAGTAGCGATCGAACAGGTATTTTGCGTCGTTTTAACTGATATGTTCCCTCCGTTTCTGCATCCGATGGCCTCTATTCAGCCTATGACGTGGTTGAATCATACTCAATCTCCAAATCCAATGGTCCAAGAGCCACTTCTAAACCTATATACAAACTCCTAAACCTAACATTTTTTCTCATTCTAGGTTTTCTCCAATTGGGTTCCCCTTTCTAGGAAGGACCCTGAACGGAATAATTTTTCCAAAGGAGAAAATCGTTATAAATTAAATCATTTTACAACTCCAAGTGGATCAGGGAAGACCAAAGGTAGTGCTTAAGACCATTGGTGGGTGATTGTAATTATTTTAAGATTTCATGAAGTAATTTAAAATAATAGGGTTTCCAATAGTTGTATTTTTACGATGAATTTTGGAATAACCTTTTCAGTAATTTATTTACAGTTTTTAAGAATTATTTTCAGTCTATTTCCTTGCAACTATTCCTTTTAGTAATTTTAATTTATTTCTATTAATTATAGTTTTTCTGTTTATTTACAGTTTATGTGCAATATATTTACTGTTATTTATATGTTATTTACATCTTCTTTCTATGCTTTGGATTTTTCTTTAGTTTTCTTTGTTCCTCCTTCTTCATCGCGTATGGAATAGAATAGGATTAACACGAATACGGATTAAATTGTAAGAAAACTGAAATAATGGAATATAAAATGTAAATTTCAAAGATAGTAATATAAATGGAATTGGACTGATATTATGCCTAATTATGATTAAAATTGGACGAATTAGTTGGCTTAGTTATAACGTAGAATTATAATTAAAAAAAGAGTAAAAGACGAAAGAGCTTATTTTCACACTTCGACCTTGGGTTAAGTAATAAACACGATTATAACGTACGTTATAATAAGAAAAAGGATAGAATGAGGCTTATTTTAAGACTAGGGATAAATTAATAAGCGTAGAAAGTGAAAATGATAATAAAGGCTTATTTAAATTAATTTATCTAAGTTAATAAGAAAAGATGAAAGTAGGACCTGTACCAAATAGCATTCCCTATTGGACAAAACAGTGTCTCACATTAGTCTGATGTGAGATGAGGGAACGCTTATGCTAATAATGGTAGTAAATGGTCAAATGTAAGTCCAAATCATGGGGGATTTGGATAAGGGGTGCAATTATATATTGTTTGGATGAAGGGTCAGTACCAACAGCATTTCTCCTATTTTCAATGGACACATGGTGATCTCATATTAGCTTGAAGTGAGATGAGGGGCACGCTATGCTAGAAGTTAAAGGTGATAAGAAGACCTAATAGGTGGAGCAAAAGGTACCATGGGAATGGTGGCAATTACTCGTGCGATTTCCATTCAGGTGCTCAGTAATAGCTATGAGTTCCCAGCGCTTAATATGGCTGTCTTTCGTAGACACCACTGCCTTCGGTGTAGGGAGCTATATATGTCGTCCGAATCCACAGTGGTTGCTCTTTGCATCTTTCGTAGATACCTTTGGCAACTATGAAGGGAGTTATATAGCAGCCAGTCCGCAGTAAGGTCTATGGAGTAGCAGGTCGATCAAAAAGGGTAGAATTAGGGTTACATCCTAATTACGTGATTAGGAATTCTGCCTAGTCAAAGCAGAAATCAAGAACAAGTGCAAGCAATCAAAGTTAACCTATCTTATAAATTGAGCAATATTTAACCATACTTATTTCCAGTTTATCCCTTTCCTATTTTCTTTGTTATCCTTATTTACGCTAGAGCTGCTGTAGAGTCTATTAGTTTTATCTTGCTTAAAGGCTGTAGTAATTACTATCGTTCACCAGACTTTTAGTCTAATCCAATCCTCTATTTTTCCCTTTTCCCCCATATGAAATCAAGGGAGAGGGCAGTAGATTGTAGTTGCTTGGTGGTTTCTTAAAGGAGTTGTCTACTATGTATTTCTTTCATTTTCAGCTTTTGTTCTTTCCATGTACTTGCTTATTACTAGGAATGTACTGGCTTATTATTAGGGATATTATGTGCTCTGATTTTTGAGACTATGAATTTTTATTTCTTAAGACATGATGGGTTTTGAGATATGGATGTTTTATTTGGTATTTGACTTATTTATGAAGCAAATATGAAAGTTCTATTTTAAATAAGTTATTATTTTAGTTTTCTCTTTTTTTTTTACCTATTTTTGTCTTGTGAATATTAGTCTCGATTAGTTTTATTTATACCTATAACGCACCATGCCACTTAATGTGTCCTTTTGGGTATATTGAGTGGTTGTTTCACTTGGTATCGGAGCCTAAGGTTACATAATTTCAAAAAATATTTTTAAAAAAAGTAAAGTGTTTTCTAAAATAACTTGTTTTAAAAGTATTTTTCAGAAAAGAACTCTTAGAAATAGTTTTTTAAGTATAAAAGAGTTTTGGTAAAAATCCCCTCAAAGTCCAGTCAACATTCTTTCGATTCTTTCGAACCTAAGTTTCCTTTTCTTTGCACAGTATGGCTGATTGGTTCTGTAGAGCTACGGTACTAGAAGTGCAAGGGCAAGCGCCCAATAAAATACAGGTAGGTGGAAATCCCTTTAATCTAACTACACCAGCTGATTTTTCTAAGCTATGCTAAGCCTTCACTAGCATAGGGGATAAAACGTTTTCTGGCATGAAGGATTTCAAGAGGACACAAGCTAGGTTGGAAGATATGGAGTGAAAGTTTTGGCGGTTAGGTTTGGAGGACCGATAGAGTGGTCAACCTATATCTTGGCAGTCGGAAGAACAGCTTAAGGCAGTTTCTACAAGCTCTAAGAAGCAATGGTGGAAGGGCAAGAAGGATAAGGGAAAAAGGGAAGGCCCTCAGAAGCGAATCAAGAAAAGTGGGAGATGTAACCATTGAAGAATGACTGGTCATTACGCAAGAGACAACAAGAGAGAGAAGGTGAAGAAGTGTTACAGCTGTTAACAACCCGATCATCTTAGTAAGTTTTGTCCTTAGAGGATGGTGTAGGGAGCGAGTGCACCTGCAGCATAGATTCAAGTTTTGGATGCAACACCTTCCATCAGCGGACCAGATCGAGGCAGGGAAATTTGGTTTCTATTTTGATTTTCCCATTCGGACTTTTGTCGATCCTAGAGCATCACACTCTTTCATCTCTAGTTCTTTGTTCAATTTTTTGCACTTAGACATCTCTTTAGTAGTCGAACCCATCGTTGTTCCAAACCCAATGGAAGGACCAGCACTATTGTCTATGGTTTGTAGGGGTTTGAAAATTTATATCCTAGGCGTAGAATTTGACTAGAACGCCTATATTTTAGGATTTTCAGGGCATGGGAATATTTTGGGAATAGATTGGCTATCCACATATGGAGCTATATTGGATTGCGAGAGGGGAGCCGTTAGACTAGAGACATCAATTGGACTCTCAAAACTCCTTGCGACTCACAAGGGTCAGTTATGTTGAGCTTCCTTTATTCACTCGATTCATCATCATCAAAGTTAGATTTCAAAGAATTTTCCAAACATCTTTGAGGAGGTTAATGGACTACCCCTTAAGAGAGAGATTGACTTCAATATTTATTTGACTAGCCAGTAGCATTACCCGTAGGGCATATTGCGCCTAAGGAAAGGAAGGGATTGAGTAAGCAGATCCATGAGCTTTAGAGAAAGGCTTCATAAGAAGAGATGTATCATAATAGGGAGCACCAGTCGTCTTCGCTACCAAAGCAGGTGGTTCTCTTCAACTTTGCATTGACTTTAGAGAATTGAATAAGCTCACAAAGAAGAACCATTATCCGCTGTCTAGGATAGATGATCTTTTCAACTAGTTAGTTTGCTCTTTAGCATTATCCCAGGTTGATTTAGCCACTGGATTTCATCAACTTAGGGTGGCTGATGATAACATTGATAAGACCGCATTTATGACACCAGACAGATTCTTTGAGTAGTTAGTCATAACTTTTGGGCTAACCAATGTCTAAGCCTATTCTATCGATTTGATGAACCATGTTTTTATAGATGTCCTAAAATAAAGTTCGTGGGGGTTTTTGTGGCCTGCATTTTGGTGTTTTCCAAGAATAGGGAGGAGCATGCTGTTCATTTGGAAGAGGTTCTTAGCACACTTCAAAGTCATCATTTGAGAGGTAAGTATTCGAAGTGTCATTTTTGGAGAGAGGAAGCGTGTTTTTAGGGCATAGAGAATGTCTACACATGATAGGGATGTAAGAGATGGTTTTGTACATTTAGGATTGGGATTATGGAAATCCAAAGAGAGGTAGGAAAAGGTTAGAGATGTACAATTAAATTCAGTAGATAAGCAGAGAAGAAAGTCCATGTGTAGGAAATAGCAGAAATTATAATTGTCCCAGACAAGTGAATTTGACGTTGATGCCTTAGAATAAATATGAGTATACAAGAGGAATAGGAGTAAAAGCCTTTAGTTTAGGAAAAGTACTTTGAGGGTAGTAAGTAGGAAGTCCCACTTTAAGCTAAGCCCAATAAAATGAAATTTTCGAAATTTATAAAGTTGAATTTTTTTTTGTAATTTTAGAATTGAAAATTTTCATCGTTAATCTTTTCTTTCATAAAATAAACATGGCGTTTTTGAAGAATGGTATGAAATTTAAGTTGGTTTTTATTTAATGAAAAATTGGAATTCTTTTTTAAGAATTATGGAGTATATATATAACTCGCTAGTTTCATTATAAGCAAACAAAGATTTTAAACATCAATACTTAGAGTGTATCAAGTATCGAAAACATGGATTACAAATTTTATTGTTGTAATAAATATTTTCCTAGAAGATAAGTGGAGCATAGGCTATAACACTATTGTTATAGTAAGTGACTCTCATGAGAAATATTTTTACATAGGTATATGAGATTCATTGGTATTTATTTAATTAAATCCATACCCTAATATTTTTTCGGGGTGTAGTAACGGTGTTTTACGCAACATCCATTTTAACCCAAATAAAGATATATTCTAAAAGGTAATTTCAAGTATAGAAACAAAATGGTTTGTAAAGTACACTTATTATTAATAAGTATAAGGAAGTGTTTTTGCTATTATGGAAATATTAAAACAGTTTTGTAGATGGGCGTGTAAGTTAAGTATTAGAAAATATTTATCATGGAAGAATGTAATTCAAACGTATATTAATCTATTGGAATGAAAAGAATAACAGTATGATTTTCTATGAAACCAATAAAAATGTTTTGTGCAAGTTACAAGGAATACATAAACGAGATATACAAGGTATGAAAAATGCCATATTTTGTATAGCCTATTTCGAAAAATATAAAATAAGTTACTTGTAATTTCACATAAGCATGAAATTATCTTTTAAAAGGTTCATAGAAGATTTTAGCACTAACAAATTCTCATAAGAGAAAGTAGTTCCAATACATTAAGATACGAGACTTTTAGGTGTAATAAGAATCTGCCTTGAAAACATGTAAAGGATATTTTAAGGGAAAATGGTTTGGCAAAAAACTAATTAGTTTTTGAAATGAAGAACTTAACAAAAGTAAAATTTGAAAATTCGAATTATAGAAAACTGTAAAAGTTCTTAAAAGAAAGAGAGATATAAGTTTTAGACTAAAGATTGGGAAGTTTTTCACTCTAGGTTTGGGAAATAATATTAAGTGACGAAGTATTTTTGAAATTAGTAGAAACTGAAAAGATAACACTTTTAAAGACAAAGATTTTGGGATTTGATGTTTTAATTTTTTTTGAAATTTTAGTTTTTTTTATTTAAAACAAGATGATAAACACCAAAACAAACTCTTAAATGTGGAGTAATAAGAATCACTTCCTAGGAATAACAGAAAATGTGTAAGGAGATAGCAATAATTACTTTCAGAAGTAATAATGAAAGTGTCCGTAAAGTTTATAGGACACCAGTAAGAACCTAGGAATGTTGTTTCATGAAGAATAGTGAAATGCAATTAGTAGGATAGTAAGACAAGCTTGGTTGAGAATGAGTATTCTTGATTTTGGAAGAACTTGGAAAAAGCATCTTTCTTTAGTGGAATTCATATGGTAATAGTTTTCAAGGTAGCATTGGAATGACACCTTTTGAAACTCTTTTTGGGAAGGGTGTGTAAGACGTCTTCATGTTGGTTAGAGTTTACAGAAAGGTTGCTTCTTGGTTCTGACATGGTTAGAGACATTTCGAAGAAGACTAATTTGATTAGGAGAAATTTCGTATCTCATATCCATTTCTCTTTGATAATAGGTTTTAGAATTTCCTTTTCCATCTTTGGATTTGAATCGATTCTTTCCTTTCTTATCCTTTGGGAGGGTAGAACTTTGGATTTAACCTATGGATGGTAGGATTTGATGTAAAAAGGTTAATAGAACATGTTATGAGTGATGTATGCTAATGATTGCAAGTGTTTGCTAGTGGATGCTATGGACGCATATAGGTACACTAGGCACTATTATTCTTTAGGGATCGGCCTAACTAGGACACTAGAGCATATGCATATGGATGTGTGAGCATTTTTATTTTATTTCCATGGTTGCTATAAATGTATGTTTATCACATAATTGTTGCATTTGGATGATGTTTGTAGCACGCATATAGAATTATCAGTTACCATTAGGAAATTTTGCAATCATTTGGATATATGGCACAGAGATGGTTGCATAAAAGGAGGTCAACTGAATCAGTGGACCGCCTAATCTTTTGCGTTAGCTAGGGACATTTACACTACAAATTGCATAAGTATCATAAATTGCATTAGAAAAACTTAAGGACAATGATGAATGGTTGATGATTGAGTAGTTAGTTGTGGAATTGAATGAAAACATTTTAGTACATTCTTTTTCCCTTAGAGATTTCGGGAACGAAATGCCTTAAGAGGGGAAGAATGTAACGATCCGAAATTTAACCTGTAATAATTAATCCGTTAATTAAGTAAATAATAAAATAACTTTGTGAAATTATCATAATTAAGCCACAGAAGTTGCGCCATTGTGTCCGTGGTAATTTTCTGGTCAATTTCCATCTATAGAACGTAAGAATCCGAGTTAATATGAGCTAAGAACGAAATAGTCAATGAAACCGAAAAAAATTATATACAGGTCGACCAGCTGGTCGACCTGGGCAAGGAGGCGGTCGAGCGCCCGATCGACCCACCTTTTCTTTTGGCAAGCGAACGAACGTTCATACATTCGAACGAATCAGCTGTGATCGAAGATGTATTTTCCATCTTTTTACCGTATCTGGTCCCTTCGTTTCTACATCTGATGGCTCTTATTCAGCCTATGACGTGGTTGCATCCTATTTAATCTCCAAATTCAGCAGTCTGAGATCCACTATTACACCTATAAATAGACACTTAGATCTAACTATTTTCTCATTCTAAATCTTCTCTAATTGGGTTCACCTTTCTCGAAAGGACCCTAAATGGAATAATTTTTCCAAAGGAGAAAATTGTTATAAATTAAATTATTTACAACTCTAAGTGGATCCGGGAAGACCAAAGGAAGTGCTTTGGACCGGAGGTGAGCGATTGTAATTATTTTAAGATTTCTTTAAGTAATTTAAAATAATAGGGTTTCCAATGGTTGTAGTTTACCACGATTTTTGGAATAACCTTTTGAGTAGTTTATTTACGGTTTTTAAGAATTATTTTCAGTCCATTTGCTTTCAGCTATTCCTTTCAGTAATTTTAATTTATTTCTGTTAATTATAGCTTTTCCATCTATTTACAGTTATTTACAGTATTTTTGTTTATTTACAGTTATTCATACGTTATTTACATCTTCTTTCTATGATTTGGATTTTTCTTCTATTTTCTTTTATTCCTCCTTCTTATTCGCGTATGGATTAGAATAGGATTAACGTGAATAGGGATTAAATCGTAAGAAAACTGAAATAATGGAATATAAGATGTAAATTTCAATGACTATAATATAAATGGAATTGGACTGAAAATATGCCTAATTATAACTGGAATTGGACTAACTAATTGGCTTAATTATAACATAGAATTATAACTAAAAAAAGAGTAAAAGATGAAAGAGTTTATTTTCACACTTTGACTTTGGATTAAGTAGTAAGCATGATTATAACGTGGGTTATAATAAGAAAAATGATAGAATGGGGCTTATTTTAAGACTCGAGATAAATTAATAAGCGTAGAAAGTAAAAATGACAATAAAGGCTTATTTAAATAATTTATCTAAGTTAATAAGCAAAGATGAAAGTAGGACCTGTACCAAATAGCATTCCCTATTAGAAAAAACGGTGTCTCACAATAGTCTGAAGTGAGATGAGGGTACGCTTATGTTAAGAATGATAGTAATTTGTCAAATAGAAGTCCAAATTATAAGGGATTTGCATAAGGGGCGCAACTAGATATTTTTAGGATGAAGGGTGAGTACCAACAGCATTTCCCCTATTTTATGTGGACACATGGTGATCTCACATTGGCTTGAAGCGAGATGAGGGGCATGTTATGCTTGAAGTTGGAGGTAATAAGAAGACCCAATAGGTGGTGCAAAAGGTAGCATAGGCATGGTGGCATTTATGCATGCGACTTCCATTCGGGTGCTCAGTAATAGTTATGAGTTCCAAGCACTTAATATGAGTGTCTTTCGTAGACACCATTTCCTTCTAAGTAGGGAGCTAGATATGTCATCTGGATCCACCGTGATTGTCTGTGCATCTTTCGTAGATACTATTGGCTGCTGTGTAGAGAGTTAATAGCGGCCAATTCACAGTAAGGTCTGTGGAGTAGTAGGTCGATCAAAAAGGGTAGAACTAGGGTTACATCCTAATTACAGGATTAGGAATTATGCCTAGTCAAAGCAGAAATCAAGAACAAGGGTAAGCAATCAAAGTTAACCTATCTTATGAACTGAGCAATATTTAATCATTCTTATTTTTAGTTAATCCCTTTCCTATTTCCTTTGTTATCCTTGTCTATGCCAGAACTGTTGTAGAGTCTATTACTTTTATCTTATTTAATGGCTTTAGTAATTACTATCATTCACCAAAATTTTAGTCTGACCCACTCCGCTATTTTCCCCTTTACCCCCATAGGCAATCAAGGAGAGGGTAGTAGATTGTAGTTGCTTGGCGGTTTCTTAAAGGAGTTCTCTACTATGTATTTGTTTCATTTTCAGCTTTTTTCTTTCTATGTACTTTCTTATTATGAGGGATATTATGTACTCAGATTTTTGAGGCTATGAATTTTTATTTCATGAGACATGACAGGTTTTGAGATATGGATGTTGTATTTGGTATTTGACTTATTTACGAAGCAATTTTGAAAGTTTTATTTTAAATAAGTTATTATTTTACTTTCTGCTGTTTTTACCTATTTTTGTCTTGTGAATCTTAGTCTCCGTTAGTTTTCTTTATACCTACAACGCACCATGCCTCTTAATGTGTACTTTTGGGTATATTAAGAGGCATGGGGTGTTTCAAGTGTCATACCACCCCGAGACCTCTGGACGACTTATCAAATGGAACGTTGAACTAAGTCGGTATGAAATCACATACTGTCCTCGAAAGGTGATCAATGGGAAGGCGCTGGCTGATTTCATTGTCGAGTTTACAATACGAGATAACGAGGAAGAAATGACTCTGAAAGTGGAGACATGTTGAAAGTTGTTCATTGATGGTGCATCTAACAACTTCTGCTCGAGAGTAGGGGTAGTGCTTGAGACTCCCAAAGGATGATCCATTTGCTATGCCTTATTCTTAGAATTCCCTACAACAAGTAACGAGGCAGAATATGATGCATTGAATGTCGGGTTGAAAGTTGTGAAGGAACTCGGGATAAGGTCCATACGCATATCTAAGACTCTCAGCTAGTCGTCTGTCAGGTGAAAGGCGAATACCAGGATGGGGTGAGAACCTCGCCTCGTACCTATCTAAAGTGTAGGAACCGCTGAACGACATCGAACATTACACTATAACTCATATCTCGAGAGAACAGAACATAAAGGAGGATTATCTTGCCAAACTGGCCAGTTTCAAAGAAGCTTAGTCATTGGGGCTAGTCCCGGTTAAAATCCTGACCACTCCAAACATAATTGAACCGAATATCGACTGGATTTTTTTAGAAAATCGAAGAACCAGATACATAGATGATGCCAATCAAGGACAACCTACTCGTAGGAACCCTCCCCGCAAACAAAAACCAGTGGAAAAAGCTTCACCGAAAGGCACCACGATTTGCAATACTGGATGGATACTTTACCGAAGGGGATTCTCTACCCCTTTGCTCAGAGGTATGACCAATAACGAACCTCGAAGGATCCTAAATGATTTTCATGAAGGCGATTTTGGGGATCATATCAAGGAGCAAAACCTTGCGAAGAAAGTTCTCCGGTATAGGAACTTTTGGCCAACTGTAAATCGCAAAGCAGCGGATTATGCCAGACGGTGCGATCAATGCCAAAGATTCAGCAAGATCAAAAGAACTCCCTCAATAGAGCTAACATAGAAGGTCATCCCATGACCATTGGCAATCTAAGGTATTGATCTGATTGGTGCATTACCAATGGCTAAGGAGAAGCCAAATATGCTATCGTTGCCATTGACTATTACACCAAATGGGTCAATGGGGAACCGCCGATCACTATTACCACAAAGAAAGTTGTTAACTTTGTTACTAAAAGTATAAGTTGTAGGTTTGGTGTAAATCCTTCAAAATTTAGAAAAGCTTTTCCGTTGTCACACATTCGCAAGCAAACGGGCAAGTGGAAGCAGTAAATAAGACAATCAATTCTACCATCAAGAATCGGCTAATGGTCGATGAACTTCCAGTCGCACTATGGGCTTACAGGACAATGCATAAATCTGCAACTGGGCATTCTCCGTTTTCTCTAGTATGTGGTTCAAAAGTAATGATCCTAGTTGAGCTAGAAGTCCCTTCTCATCGAAGGAAAAAACTTTGATCAAAGGCAGAATGAGCAGCTCTTACTCGAGTCACTTGATATGGTCGATGAGAAGGGGGAAGAAGAAGAATTAAGGATTGCCACTCACCATAAAAGGGTCGCATGGTATTTCAACTCCAAAATTCAAAACCGCACCTTTAAAGTGGATTCCTTGTCCTCAAGAGGGTCTACCCAATATCACGAGCATTCAAACCAAATGGGGAAGGACGCTATGTAATCAGTAAGAAACAAGGGGATGGCACATTCGAGTAAACAATCATTGATGTAGCCCAAATTCCTCGAGCATGGAACAATGTACTGTTCCATCCTTACTTTATCTAAGACTATCTTATGTATTTCCAATTTCTAGCAAATAAGCCATCCCAGAATGCCAAAGGCATTATAAATAGGCAAAACTTGCCCAACTTTCATTAATAAAATTTCTTTGCTTTCTGAACCAATAAAACTGTATTCACAAAAGCGAATTGCTGAGTCGACGAGGTGAAATCGACTTAAAACCATCCGACGCTGCTTGAGATGGTGGAACCATGTTCAAGTATACCCATTGTTTGCGCCAAAATTGGTCACAAACACCCAATAGTCGTGAAAGCACCCGTTTATCAACACAGATCAGCAACAATCAATATAGAATTCAGATCTAAGCAACAACAATCACAATAACTCGCAGATAACAATCAAAAACACAAGATTTATAGTGGTTCGGCGATCTTGCCTACGTCCACTTTGAAGGTTTCTCTCTTTATTGATTCACTTGATGATATTAATCGATTACAGTTGATGATAACTTTGAAATCTGAATACAACAGCGATAATGAAGTATGGAATTCGATCCGGCAGAGTCTGGACGTTCAATGGTGGAAGCTTCGAAGATCCCCCTTTCTGAAGGCTTCAGGGTGCTATTTATAGGCGTAGGAGGCCCAGATCTCGCCCAAACTTCGGGAGACTTCTTCTGGCACGTGAGTGGACCCACGCGACCGACTCCACCAAGTTTCGGCTCGATCTGACATCAATTCGAAGTGATTTCGAACCCATCAAGAAATGATCCAATCGAGCTGAAACTTGGCAGGAACAATCTTTATCATGTATGGAAACTACTGTGAAAATTTCGTTGCATTTGGATCAATGGTTTATGAGATTCGATCGATTCGAATTGAAGATCTTCGGTTGGCTGCGTAGTTCGAATCCATCCCTTCGAATCCCTCCCCTTCGAATCCATCAGCTTACGTGGATCTCTGGTGACGTGGCGCGCACTCCTCGCATCGATCCTGTTTTATCTCCGAGTTGATCGCTTCGCACCCATGGATTTCGCCTCGTTCGTATCGTGGGACGACACGTCACCCAAGTTAGTTGACTCGGTGGATACGAACAAGTGAATGTTCCTGGGTTCGAACGCGTCCGTTTCGAACTAAGGTATACTCGTGGGTTCGAACTCGATTGATTCGAACAAGATCGATTCGAAGCGACTTGGATTCAAGGCTGATGGGCTTGAATGGATTCGAAGATGATGGTTTCGAAGGTAATGGTGTTGAAGTTAATGGTTTTGAGGCAGGCACTGGTTGATGGATTCGAACTAGATGGGTTCTAAGGTAGGATACCGGACGGGTTCGGAGTAGATGGTTTCGAAGATGATGGGTTCGAACACAATCTCTGGCCATCGATTCGAACCATGGGTACCCTATGGGTTCAAACCGAACAAGGGGCTATCTTTCTCAAATTTAAACCATCATATCTTGAGCATACGAACTCGGATTGACTTGAAACTTGAAACACTGGTTTCTACAGCTTTGCTTGTCATGTCTTATCAATTGTGGCCTGATCCGAGCTCAGACAAAATTCGTCGACATCCATAGCGAAGCGAAGTACAACCAATCTCTGAGATGAACTGTTTCTTGTTTTCGAACACTCTTTTGGTATCACGGATTTGCCAAAAAGCGGGATAACATTTGCCCCCCAAAACTTTCCTTGCGGTAGGAAGGTGTGTTTTGCAATGCCTTGAGTTGGATGTTCATATCCTATCACCAACCCGTAAAGAATTTGATAGTTTCATATGTCCTCCAATGACGATTGTTCGGGATCGAGCTATCTGCGGTGAAATGTGACCGTTCAAGGTCAAGCGCTTAACTTCAAATGACGATCGTTCGTGATCGAGTCATTCGAGGTAAAGTGCGACAGTGTGCGGTCAAGTGGTGGACCTCAAATGACGACCGTTCGGAATCGAGCCATTTGAGGTGAGATGATTTGTGCCGTTCTGGGCGAGTTGTGCCTGTTCGAGGCAAGTTGTGACCGTTCACGATCGTGTGCCGTTCAAGGCATTTTTGTGACCGTTCGAGGTCGGGTGCCGTTCGTGGCGAGTTATGACTGTTTGAAGTCGAGCGCCGTTCGTGATCGTGTGCCGTTCGAGGCGAGTTTGCGTGCCCGGGAGGGCTTGATGTTATGGATGCCAGGGTCACGTTCGGGTGAGTTCCTGGATTGTTTGTGTGCCTGTTGGAGGCGAATTAGTGTGCCCGGGAGGGCTTGGTACTGTTGATACCAGGTTCACGTTCGAGTGGGTCCCTAGATCATTTGATAGGGTATATCACTATCTCAGAGCATGCCTAAGGACCGTTCGCGACCCCGTACATGTGCAAGAAGCTTAGCCATTTCAGAATTATCAAAATCGAATATCTTATTGAACAGGTGAATTTTAAAAATAGAAATGTCCAAACAAACCAAGTTCAAATGTCCAACTCAAAACGAAACAAAAAGTAAAGCAAGGATGTCAAAGCGTAAGTTCCCACTACGAAGCAATCAATGATCATTCAGAGCATGCCTGGACAACGTTCGCGATCTCGTACATGTGTAAATGATTTAATTATGTTAGTGGAAGCTTGCGACTTGTTCATCGTTATTTTAATTAATTGATAACCAAACGACGTCCTGGTTCAGGGTTGCCCCTGGCTGATGTAGATGGTGGGCGCTCTGGCTCCACCGTTGAGGCTCGCCTCCTCACATATTGAAGGAGCATATCGTTCCTGATATGCCCTTCCACCTCGTCCTTCAGATGCCTACAATCATTAGTGTTATGACCATTTAATTCATGAAATACACAAAACTTATCTGATCACTTTTCATCAGAAGTTGGATCCCTTCGCATCGGTCTACGATAGGGAACCTGCTCTTTGGTATCCTGATAAATCCTCTCCAAACTCTCAGTCAGCTCGGTGTAAGTAGTGAATCGCGGCTCCCTCCGTTTCCGTTTTGACCTGTCATTATAATCCTCAGCCCTTCATTTTCCTTTATCTTTGCCTGAGTCCTTTTCGATAGGCTTTTTGTCTTTGAGCACGTAAACTTCTATTCCCTCTTCTTCTTCTCTCTCTGCATTCGCATCCTCTAATCGTAGAAACTTTTCTGCCTCGTTGTAAAATTCCTCTAGATCCACGGGTGGATCTTTAGTCAATGAATTTTTGAACTCTGTGCCGTCAGCTACTCCGGACACAGCTGCCATCACCACCATAGATGGATCTGCTCGATCCACCGAAGCTGCTGCTGCATTGAATCGTGATAGATAACTCCTCAAGGTCTCTCCGGCTTTCTGCTTTAGGGTTGCCAAAGTCATCACATTCTTGGGTCTCGTAATGTGAACCCTGAATTGCCTCATAAATCTCTCAACTAAACCATTCCACGTTCCGATGGATCCATTCTCCAATTGTCTAAACCACAATGCTGCGATACCCGCCAAGTACAATGGAAAGCACCAGGCCATAACCTCCTCTGATGCCCCCAGCACTTCCATATGTCTCATATACTTCGTTAGATGAACTATGGGATCCGTCCTCCCGTCGTACATGTCCAACGATGGTAATTTGAAATCCGGTGGGTTCCTAGCTCGTCTGATTGCTAGAGTAAAGGGACTCCTATTAACATCTTCCAAATCCTTGTTCACTAATCCGCCTCACATGGCTCGCCTGACTATCTCTGCCAATCTGTCATTGTCCCCGGGATGTAACCTTCGCTCATCACTTTCGACCTGCCCCCCGAGTCCACGAGGGAAATCTGGAATCTGCTCCCTTGATCGAGAGTTTACCCCTCTACTACTCCCGAGTTGTGCAGATGTTCCTCTCTCTCTCTGAAATTGGGTCAACGTTCTCTATGGGCGTGCCCCCTAGTTCAGGTGCTACGCCGGATGGTCCTGCTTCGTTCTGGACTCCGGTCACTCCTTGATTCTGTGCTCCAAGCTGTCCTATTTGCTGAAACAAACTCTGGATCAACTCCTTTTGTTTCTTCATCATTGTTTCCATCTCGTCCCTTGTGATGAAGATTGAAGCTTGGTTTGCTCCTAAAGAGGCCTCTTGACTTCCTTGGTGTTCGCTCCTCTCTGGCCTTTGTTTTTTACTTGTTTGTCTCGTCATGGTTCTCAGATCCGAATCCCTAGGTCTCTAAATTCAAATTCTCCTGAATCAGCCTTCTCAGTGAAAGCACCAAAATGTTTGCGCCAAAATTGGTCACAAACACCCAATAGTCATGAAAGCACCCGTTTATCAACACAGATCAACAACAATCAATATAGAATTCAGATCTAAGCAACAACAATCACAATAACTCGCAGATAACAATCAAAAACACAAGATTTATAGTGGTTCGGCGATCTTGCCTACGTCCACTTTGAAGGTTTCTCTCTTTATTGATTCACTTGATGATATTAATCGATTACAGTTGATGATAACTTTGAAATCTGAATACAACAGCGATAATGAAGTATGGAATTCGATCCGGCAGAGTCTGGACGTTCAATGGTGGAAGCTTCGAAGATCCCCCTTTCTGAAGGCTTCAGGGTGCTATTTATAGGCGTAGGAGGCCCAGATCTCGCCCAAACTTCGGGAGACTTCTTCTGGCACGTGAGTGGGCCCACGCGACCGACTCCACCAAGTTTCGGCTCGATCTGACATCGATTCGAAGTGATTTCGAACCCATCAAGAAATGATCCAATCGAGCTGAAACTTGGCAGGAACAATCTTTATCATGTATGGAAACTACTGTGAAAATTTCGTTGCATTTGGATCAATGGTTTTGGAGATTCGATCGATTCGAATTGAAGTTCTTCGGCTGGCTGCGTAGTTCGAATCCATCCCTTCGAATCCCTCCCCTTCGAATCCATCAGCTCATGTGGATCTCTGGTGACGTGGCGCGCACTCCTCGCATCGATCCTGTTTTATCTCCGAGTTGATCGCTTCGCACCCATGGATTTCGCCTCGTTCGTATCGTGGGGCGACACGTCACCCAAGTTAGTTGACTCAGTGGATACGAACAAGTGAATGTTCCTGGGTTCGAACGCGACCGTTTCGAACTAAGGTATACTCGTGGGTTCGAACTCGATCGATTCGAACAAGATCGATTCGAAGCGACTTGGATTCAAGGCTGATGGGCTTGAATGGATTCGAAGATGATGGTTTCGAAGGTAATGGAGTTGAAGTTAATGGTTGTGAGGCAGGCACTGGTTGATGGATTCGAACTAGATGGGTTCGAAGGTAGGATACCGGATGGGTCCGGAGTAGATGGTTTCGAAGATGATGGGTTCGAACACAATCTCTGGCCATCGATTCGAACCATGGGTACCCTATGGGTTCGAACCGAACAAGGGCTATCTTTCTCAAATTTAAACCATCATATCTTGAGCATACGAACTCGGATTGACTTGAAACTTGGAACGCTGGCTTCTACAGCTTTGCTTGTCATGTCTTATCAATTGTGGCCTGATCCGACCTCGGACAAAATTCGTCGACATCCATAGCGAAGCGAAGTACAACCAATCTCTGAGATGAACTGTTTCTTGTTTTCGAACACTCTTTTGGTATCACGGCTTTGCCAAAAAGCGGGATAACACCCATATACCCACCGGGTCAACGGAAGCAAATCGACTCAAGCCGTTGGATCAACAGAACTTGATCCCTACCTTTTAAGAGCCAGTGTTGCTCTGACAACACCTGGAAGGCCCCAATCAAAGCCATGCACCTCTACAAGCTGTGCATTTCTTCTTGAGTTGCGGAACCAAGCTCTTGAAAAATGAACTCCTCATGTTTCCCGAACATTAGTAACGTGGAGAAATTACAAACCATTCCAGATCAACGGGTCATATCGATTCCGAAAGCCGCGCATCCCATAAGCCGTGCACACTCCCAAAAGCCGCGCATACTATAAGCTATGCACATTCCAAAAAGTCACGCATCTCATAACCATGCACACTCTTAAAAGGCATGCATTTCATAAGCCATGCATACTCTGAAGTATCGATAGTGTCCTAGCAATGCCAGGAAACTCATCTATTGCAGGACCAACAAGAATCTACTCCCGCTATCAAGAGTAATCGATGCGAGTCCAACAATGTCATACAACTAGAAATAGACTAAGCATTCCGATTGTTGAACGACAGAATCCGTAAAATCAAGACACTCGAGTCACCAGTCCCCGAAGATAGGAACCGTAAAGTAGATTCGGCTACAGACATCCGAGGGATGGCTCGGAACAACCGGTCATTTCTCAAGTGGTTGAAGTAAACAGCCCCATGAACTAGGGGCACACCCGATACTCAACCAAAAAAACCAAGTACTTCACAATTTTGTTACCCCAAAAAAAGAATTTTGGCGGTAAGTACAAGACAACATAAAATAGTAATAAATAAAATTGGCAAAACTGCATGAAATATAGATAAGTAAACAAACAAAGTTACAATCAAAATGTCAACATTGCATTAATTATAACATTTTCTATACAAAATCAAAATATGGGGCCATACCCACACAATATCAGCCATCAAAAAGAAAAATACAAATGCTTCAACAATAAAAGTAATAAGTGCAGACTTTGCACTTGTACAAATTAAGTCTCAAACAAATGAGAGTGTCCCAATATCCGACTCCGCTGTTACTCGTTAGTGTCAACGTTTCTTTCTATCACTCCCCTTCCCACCTTTGTTCTAAAGTTTCTTCATATTCTCAGAATCCCTGCCAGATGTTGTGTCGCTGCTGAAAATATCAACTTTCTCCTCCATGCTAGCATCTCCTCCTTATTCTTCGACTTTCTCGAAAGACTCCCCCTTAGTCTTGCACTTCCTGGACTTGCGGGGGCTCCTTAAAGACTTTCTCTCCTCAATCTTTTCCTTCTTAACGGCAACCATATGCTGTTCGGTTTTACATAGCTGGCCAGTTTGGTCTTCCTGCTCTCGAGCATCAGCTGTTGTGAATTTGGCATCCATAGATACATAAGGGTTGTCTAGACCATGCGACGCTGCATTCTTGTTGGATTTCGATCCTGATTGTAGGCCGGACATGGGCGCAGCAACCTAAGAGGCTATAGAAACAAGAGTCGAGGCTTTGCTATTACCAGCAATAGTTTTCTTCTAAGCTTCAATGATCTCATCACGGGCTTCAAGCTGCTCTTTTAGCTTAACCTAATCTGCATGGGCCTTCTTGATTTCATCTCGGAATATGATTTCTATTTTTGTGTGGGATTTTTTCAATTCCTTTCGCAAGCGGTATTGCTCTTACCTTCATAGAGTGCAGCATCCCTCTCCTTGTTAATTGCTCAATTCTTGCGTCATGTTCCATTACGTCCTCTCATAATCATCCTTTTCTAATTCAAACGAAAGGATCTCTTGGTAGTTGTTACGGTTGGTGTTTTCCAGTTGCTTGCATAACCTCTCCCATCCCTCAACTTAATCCAAATTGCTTTGAATCGCCTGGAGATGGGGCATATAAGAATCTTTACAGATTGGGCGTAGGTCGCGATCTAATTTAACTCCCTTTAGAAACCGTCTAGGGAGCGCAGTTTTGGGTTTAGGGGACCGGATGGGAGAATATAAGCCGGCCTCATATGGGAATGTGAATAACTAGAAACAAGCATTACATGAGTTGATGGAGCCTGGGATGATGGTGAAACTTGAACAATATAAGTCGGTACTTCAATTCCAATAGATACTGGAGCCGAGGCAAATGCTTAGTTCTCGAAAAGATGAGAACTGTATCTACCTTCGATTTCTTGGATGGCTCTTCCTGTTCGTTGGGAGGTTGAGGTTTTCACTTGTCATAACCACTTCTCTAAACTGTACCTCATTCTCTGTCGTCACGATACGATGGACTTCCACTTCAAATCTTTCCTTCTTCTCCACTCTTCCTCGATTTCTCAGGGCTGATGGCGGCTTGAAGTCCGTCTTGACCAATGTTGTGCGTTAGTAAACTGTTCAAGGTTCACGTAAAGTCCATGGCCTCTCATAGTTCCTAATACAAAAAAATAAAGAGCTTTAGCAATAGTAAATGTACCTAAATAATGCATATGCACGTGAATGTAACCCTAGTGAAATATGTAATATGTCATAGGTGGCCTAAATGGACTTCATAAGCTGGATCGGGAAGTCACCACAGTGGGAATCAAGCTAACTCTAGGCACAACATGACTGGGGCAAGGAGACAACCCCTCAAACTCGAAATCTTCTCCTAAGTTTCATCAATATCTACATAAATGTTGCTCAAACCCCCAAAGTCAGTACCTGTTTCCTTAAACGGAGGACCATGAAGTCGCTCGGCTGCTGGGGGAGCATCTTTAGCATGAATCTCTCGGGGAGACAAATCCGGGAGAATAAGACTCATTCTCGGAGTTTCATCTCATCATTCGAAGTTTCCATCACCAATACTTGCATTGAATTCATCATCACTAGAGGAAGAAACATAGTTGGTGTTGTTCTCAATTTCACCTCCTCCTTTTCTATTATCACCGTAGCCTTGCGTTCATGTTGCTTGAATTCTTCTTTCTTCTCCTCTAGGATCGAAGGCATCCTAAGCGGGAAACTAGCTTTGGTCACAACATCTCTTTCTTCATGTATTTCTTCAGTTGACTCGTCAAACAAACCTTCTCCCTCTAGGAGGTCACCCTCTTTGGTGCCGTGTGATGAAGAAGTGGAGCGTGTTCAAATTCTAGAATGGGAAGGAGATGGAACTTCAACGGCTATGGTAGATCTGCCAGGATGCAAATACCCATACAAAAGCAAATTCTCATCCGTTAGCAAAAAATTGACTGATCTCTCTTTGCCGTCTATAGCCTTCGGAGTATGGATGATTGGATCGAGTGATGATCTTTATTCGGTCTCAGAATAACTGTAAGGATAATTTAATCTATCAAAAATCCCATAGCAACGTATTAAATCTCAACAGCTAAAAGAGAAGATTTACCCCTCGTCGTCCAAAGATGATTAAATCCCTTAGGACACCTAACGAAATAAATTTGGATTTTGAATTGGGATAGGTTACTTTGACGCTGCAGCATGATTTTGCGGTTTCTTCGAGCCTCAATGACCTTGACGGACGGACATTTGTCCCTCTTCTTAAATGAGAGAAAATATCTCAACTCATCAAAACTGGGGGCACGATTGAATGTCCGCATAAAAAAGATGTGAAGGCATGTCAATATCGAAAATCCAACGGGGTGAATATGAAATGGAGCAATTCCTAAGTTTATAAGAGTTTCTCTCAAGAAGTGATTGAAAGAGGGCACTGCTCCATTCAAGCACACATACTGGTGGCAAGCGGTGTACCCTAAAGGTGACATATGTGTAAACTCTTTTTTTGATGGAAGGCGTTCATCACCATCCCGAATGCCATGTTCTAAACAAACGTTATGCAAAACTTTAGCAGAGATTATGGAGGAATCTCTCTATGGAGGATTAAGTAGAACTCTTGAAGGAGTCTAATCTACAGCTGGCCAATCAAAAGCAATTTCCTGTATTCAGCTGGAGGTACCGAAGAAGTAAGTGCTATAGAAACCATTTGTGAAGGCGCAACTAATGATGATTCGGCTTTTGAGAGTGCCAGAATTCCTCCACTGGATTTACGATGGGATGATGGGTGCTTCATTCTATACCACAAAACTTATAGCTAACGCGACAAGGTAATTCTATTTTTAACTAAAAGTCCCGTTGTGATTAACACTTGAACTACGAAAAAAATATCAATTTATGCTGATACATCGGGTTCCAAGTATTGACTGGGTCAGGCAGATGGGCTCAGTGTCCTGAACACTATAAACGCTCTATCTTTTATAGATAGTTCACTCATAGTGAAAGGAAAAAAGGGCTTTTTATATCATTCGTTAAAGTTATTTCTCCTACACTTACCTATTATCAACCAACAATCGATAACGGATCTGCTGCCCAAAGCGACACGTAAAGCTCTTCCGATTCTAGCCACATCGACTGTGCAAGGACATGACCAATCCAAAGTGAGCAACTGTAGATCAATAGGTTTGAATTAAGTAGAGAGTTCGCAGCATAAGTCGATTTCAGTTTCCTTGAAAGTGATAATAGCATGAGCTACATATAAGATGCTATGCTAAGCTATTATCAGCTCCTAGAAAAGTCAAAATCAATCTGTAAGATGTCGACTAAATCAACCATATGACTTGGTGCTAGTTAATTCTGATTCTATGGATGAAGATGGCTAAACCTGTCATGCACCGGGGTAAGACCTAAGCTTTTTTCTATGAAGAACTTAAGACTCTACTTACTATCTTCTTCCTTAAATTCGCAACCAAGTTGAATTCTCCATTGCATCCGTCACCAACACAGCTTCATCACAAAATTTCTAAACGAACGCAAAAATCTACATTACATGCCTCTAGTCAAAAGTTAAAAGAAGATATGGTTGAATTTAGGTTGTTCACGACCCAATGAAGGTAAGGTCAGTGGCGATCAAAATGGACAAAGTTTTAGAAACTAAGGGTAAGGTCAAGGCGATAGTGAAGTCTAATAGGGACGATAGTAAGAAGCTCCGGCGGTGGAGATCAATGGAGGCGTCGGCAAAAGCGAATTTTGGGTTTGATGAATAAGGATTAATTTGCAAGGCAAAAAGCTCGAGTCGCAAGTGAAAACACGGAATGGTAAAAGGTCGACTCATATGAAACTAAATAGGAGATTGCGTAGGAAAATTCTACTAAGGCCTTGGATCGCTAGCGATGCATGGACTATTATCGCAAGCGATCCATCAAACAACAACCAATTTTCTCCAAACTTGCCAAGCATGATCAATATGTTATTTGCAAGCATTGTAAAAGTCATGGGACTGAAATTAATTTATTGTGAGGTGCAATAACAATTCACATCGAAAGTCAACAAACGGTTGAATAGCCAAAGCTAAGTACGCATGATAGCCTTAGCACAATAAATTAAACCTCACCAAATGGGAACTCAAAAGCCGTTACTTCCATAGCACACTTTGTTTCCAACGAAAGCATACTCAAGAGAAAAATGTTATCCGGGTTTTTAACCAATAGAATTCAATGGAAGTTGAGATATTTGCGTCAAGTCAAAACGACTCAAGAATCAACCATAAGGATCAGAAGATGGGACCAAGAAAGTCTCAAGAGGAAAAAGAATAAATAGCCTAAGGAGATGGATCGCTAATGATCTATCACCCATGGATCGCTAGCGATCCATAAATATTGCTCATGGGTTGTCCATTCTTTATGCATCATGAAGCATTATTTTTCTAAAGATGCCTGCTAAGTTTCATTATATTCCATGCAAGCTAGATGGAGAAGTGGGCATTCATCTAATTCCAGTAATAGAACAATGCAACCTGTGCATGAATCATCATCAAAACAAGGCATCTAGTCAGGAAATTACATAGAGAGCATCTTCACAAGGCAAGGAACAGTTGAAACGAGCTAAAAATGCGCTAACTGAATGGATCGCTAGCGATGCATGCCCCATGGATCGCTAGCGATCCATCTATTAGGTTAGTTCGCAATGAAATTTTAGGAACATCTTCGAGCTATCAAATGTAAGCTTTTAGCAAAGTGGCCTAGCTCAGTAGCTCTCGAATCCCTATAAATACTCACCTATCTACAACCTAAAGGGGATCTTGTAGCCTGGCTACTGGAACTCTGTAGAGATTATTCTTCACTCTTCTCCTCCCACACAATAGTCATCTAGGGGTTCACTATGATTCTCCAACGAACTCTTGCACTTGTGACTTAATCTAACTTAAAAGGTTCAATCAAATTGTAATCAGGTTCAACTTGTAACATCATTCAGTCAAAAACAAAAGTTATAAAGTGGACGTAGGCTTCGTTAATAGCCGAACCGCTATAACAATCTCTTGTCTCTTTACTTTATCCGGAATTACTATTCCTTTGTTTTATTTTGTTTTCCTTGATTAACAGGGTTGGTGCTTTCACACTTAATCCAGGATATTGATCCATTTTTTGGGCTAAAACCTAGTATATGTCGACATACTTATGCAGGATTTGAATTTGAATTTCAAATTCAAAGCTTGAGTTTTCCTTTATTCTTTTCACTTATCCCGATGTTTTGAAAATGTGTCTCTTAAACAGAGAACATGTCATTTGATTCTCTATTTATTATCTCCATCTCTTTTCGTTTAATTCACCTTTCATTCTAAAATTCAAACCTTCATCAACTCTCTTATCTCGTCAAAACATTCATCAATGGCTTCCTCAAGCACTCCAACCTCCATGTAACTCTCCAAAAAAAATCAAAAACTCTCTTCCATGATCAAAAATCCGTGAAAGTTTATATTAGCTATATGAATCATGGAAAGTTACAATGAGAAAGTTTACTATTTTTAATGATTTTTCTACTTTTGAAATTGATATTCTTTGTTCTCAAAATGGAATTATCGATTTATTTGATGCTTCTCAAAACGATTTTGTTTTCTATCCACGCTTGGTCAAAATGTTC
Organism: Allium cepa; assembly: GCA_030765085.1. Classification (NCBI taxonomy): domain Eukaryota; kingdom Viridiplantae; phylum Streptophyta; class Magnoliopsida; order Asparagales; family Amaryllidaceae; genus Allium; species Allium cepa. The sequence goes on along the minus strand of CM060929.1, from coordinate 872,307,803 downwards.
TACGCAAATTTGAATGGGAAATTTCATGAAGGTGGAGAAGTAGAATTATGGAGTAGTGTTAAAGAAACTTTAGTCGTTTTAAATTGCGAACTTTGGGTACCATTCTTGGATGCAAATCTACCGAATTGAACTTCCTTCTTTCAAAATTTATGAGCATGACCATGAAGTTTTTCATAACATTTTCGAAGGGGATGATAATTTTGAGTTCAAAAACTAAAATTTAAATTCAAAAGCTAGAATTATTAATCTTCTTTTGCAACATACTATCAATCATTATTTGAGAAATTTTAATAATCATACCTTGAACGTTTGTAATCTCTTTTTGCCATTTGTGGTCAATATGACATAAATTGGGCACAAGTTATTTTGAATGAATTTTATCCTAGAAATCTTTCCAACCAAGAAGAACACTATTTCATGGTATTTATCTTACCGATGTTTTCAACTACTTTGGTGTTCACTTTAAAGGAGAGGAATTTGTCTCTCGTAAAGTGTTTAATCAAGCAAATATAGCTTTTATGAAACTTCCGCCAATTTTCGAGCCATGTGAAACACTTACGGAGAAAGAAGGGAGGTTAGCATATGAAAAGGAGGAAGAAATGCAAGAAGAGGAAGAAAGGGAGAAATGGATATCGAAAGAGAAGAAGAGGGGAAGAAGGAAACCTCCGTAGAAGGCATAGAATATCCACAACGTCCGACCAAGCAAGACTTCTCAACAATCAAAAGAAGATTATTGAAAACCAAAAGATTCTAAGGTGTTTCATGAGTAAGAAGTTAAACACTATTTCCAACAAAATGGAACAATTCTTTGGAAAAGTGAAACGCAAGCTTGGAATCTCTTCATCAACCTCTTTATCCACATTCTTCTAGTTAAAATGTAGTTGTTTATGTGTGTTGTATTTGGCTATTTTAGTTTAAGTATAGTTTGAATGTGTATCTTTTCATTTTCTTATGTGGTACGTACTCTCTACTTTATTGTTAATGAAAAATTTGTTCCCTTACCATTATACATTGATTATCACCTCTGGAAATAATAACTAGTATAATAGTATAACTTAAATACTTTAGAATATCAAAACAAAGTTGTTTTGAAAATTTATATGTATATTTTGACACATAACGGTAAGTTTTCAAAAATTTTAATTTTGAAAATTAAATAGATAGCAAATATCTATTCGATTCCAATGACTTTCCACCCCTTTAAATATACTTTTAGACCAGAAATCTCCCATTTTCCACTCTTTTTCTTCTTCCTTTACATTCCTAAACTCCAAATTATAAATAATGGCTTTTCCTATTTAAAGCTAACTGAAAACCTCGAACAAACACTTGAATATTTCATAAAATTTCTCTCTTTCATCTTACTAAACCAGAGACATTTAGAATTGAGTCAACTGCAAATGATCATGGAACAAGAAAGGTATTTCGATGCAATTCGATGGATGTTCTTAACCCTAAACACAGAAGAATCACTGCAAATCCAGAGTGCCCCATCAACAAAGAGGATGAAGATTGGGAGGCTATTAAAGCAGATCCCATCTTTGGCGTTGATGTATGGGTTGAAGTCCCATAAAATGATTAGTTTAAAAATAGGTTTGATTGTATGTATGCACTTAATTTGATTGGAATGGTTTGTTTGGTATGTTTGGATTTGACTGGTTTTGAATTGTTTGAATTTGAATATTGTTTCTTGTGTTACATTATGTACGCTTGGAATTAATTGAAATATCGAATATTGTTTCTCATTCTACATATCATATTTCTTATATTTCATTCTTTTCATTTTTCATTTCATGTTTACATTACTTATCACTTCTTTATATATTTACATCATTACGAGTATATAGAGTTCTATTTAGGGGGAGTTAACAATATTATCAAGAGATAGGGTTATAGTTGTAGTTATAGATAATTATTTTTGATTGATGACAAAGGGGGAGAAATATATAAAATACTAGGCATAAATTAAGGGGGTGTTTTGTTAGGTACAGATTAAGGGGGAGTTATATTATATTATATATATAAAGTTATCATTATCAAAAAGGGGGAGATTGTTAGTACTCAAGGTATTAGTTTTGATGAAAATAACTTTAAGAAATCATATAAAATATAAATACTAATAATTTTATCAAGACACATAATATATCATGTAGGATATTAGACAGATGATGATTTAAGAAGACCGTACAATATCAAGTCAAGATGTTGTTATAGACTTAAGAGCTAGAGAATGAAGACTAATTAGAATTAAAGAGTTCCAGGTATCCCAAATAATTTATAAAGTCATGGATTTACATTAAAATTTAGTACCACTTGATGTCACTCTCTCTCTCTCTCTTTATTTTTAAACGAGTTTTTAAATATGCTTTTCCAAAACAACTTTTAAATATTTTTCAATTTCTTGTACCTATATATATATTATTTTATGTTTTTGATATTTTACTAAGTTATTATTTTATTAATTTTGATTTATATTGCTTTATTTTTAAAAAATCTTATCATATAATTTTACTCAAGTTTTATTATGATTTAAAAGTGTTTAAATTATATTTAAGCATGTTTACAAAGTATCAAATTATTTTACAAAGTAATACATTTTGAAAATAATATTTTAAAGTGTTTTTCAAAATTACAAAGAGTATGTCGACATACTCTACCCTTATATGTTGACATACTAGTCATGGTTTTCAAATTTCAAAAGAAGTGTATGTTCGTTATACCTCTTCATGAATGGACGTGACTGCTATTCCTCTATAAGTACATGTCTTCCCAACGAATTTTATTATCAATGTTCATTCTTCTTCTCCCCTCTTTATTCTCTTTCATTTTCTAAACAAAAATATAACCATACTCTACCAAATTTCAATCAGCATCAAACTCAATCAAAATTAGTTTGATTCACTATCATTTGCTCTCTGATTTCTATCATCTCTCTCACTCCAATCAAGATCAAAGTGCTATTCAAGAGTTATAGGATCATTTGTAATCAAGATTGAAGATCCGAGTTTGTAAAACTTTATCAAATCAATCTGCTATACTTGTCGGTGAGATTGTAGCCCATAAAGCAATTGGCTGTGCTTAGTAGCCTGTAAATCTAGTGAATGTGCTTGTAACATGGAAATCAAGTGACTTATAACATACCCTTACTTAGAGGTCCAAAACTAACGGTTAAGGATGTTGTAATCATCCATAGTTATTAATCCTCGACGACCAAATACGGTGGTGTTAGATTCATTGAAACATAGAAACACATGCATATGAAAAAAAAACTTCGACAAAATCACATTCCATATCAAAACATTTCCAATTCATTACATAATTCCACATTCGCAAATCACTTCGAAGTGAATGTATTTACTACGACATACATCAAGAGCGACAAATGTAGATGCCCCTTTGGATGATCAAAGTATATGCAAACAATATAACAACTTTACCATTATAAACAACAAAGTGGAATCAAAAGAAAAGAGAACTTTAAATAGCTATCATGCCTCTTGCACATCTCCGAAACCTTATTTGTCCTAAGGATACTTGAAAACATCTACTCTCAAACTACTCAAAATCAGTTGAGTGCTCGAGAGTTTAAGGGGTAAACATAAATTTTGAGTCAGACCCAAAGCCTGGTATGGATAATAATCTACCATTTCAAATCATTTAGTTATCTAGTGAGACCACGCCGCTTAGCGGAATGGGTTTCCCCCTTAAGTATTTCAAAACCTTTACAAAATCATATACCGTGCTCCTACATCCACAATGGTTAAAACAATTCAAAACAATATAATATGATGATATGAAAAACAATTGAATTAATTATGGATTACCCATCCCCATTCAATTTATACTATCTATCTCAATTATAGTATCTTGGATTACTATTAACGTATTAGTTTTCATAGGTTGACTAATAACCGTTCAAACATTTAAGGACTCTTTGTCAAATTACACAGATTTCATGGGATTACTATGAACCTATCGATAACTCAAATTCTTACTTTTTATCCTAGTTTTCATGGATTGACTAGGAACCTATTGGTAGCCCCAATATCCTTTCTGCTTACTCTAGTTTTCATGGGTTGACTAGGAACCTATTGGTAACCCCAATATCCTTTCTGCATACCCAAGTTTTTATAGGTTGACTAGGTACCTATTGACATCGGTCAATATTTCATCCAGATATAGTTTTCGTAGGTAACTGCAAACCTACGGGCCCTGCCAGTATCCAATCATAGTTTTTATGGGCTTACTATGAACCTATCTATCTGACATCTTCCTTTCCACATTGTTTTCATGGGCTAACTCTGTACCTATCTATTTGATATCCTCTTTTATACATAGTTTTCATGGGCTAACTATGAACCTGTTGGTCCTAGCCAATATCATACAGTTTTCATGGGTTTACTTTAAACCCATTGGCCCCTGCCAATATCTTTCCTTTATATTTTAGCATCCTATATTCTGGTCTTCCTGACCTCTTGGATGAAATTCTACTCATTCAGGAGTTTATTCAATTTATATTCACTACTGGGTTAACCTAACTAGTTCTCTTTCCCTTTCTCCCTAAAATACAGTTATGTGTCCATTAGAAAGTGAATACATTAATATTTGAAGAAGCAACATAACAATATAGAAATACCACTCTTGTGGGTTTAATATAAAACATGGTTAATCCCTTTAACATATTGCTTTATCAAAGATAGTTTCTTCTCAAAACCATTGGAAAAATTCCTTTAATATCACCATGGATTTTTCTTTTAAAAATAGAGTATGGGTCATAAAACCTTTCGACACCTTCGAAACCTAGTTTTCGACTTCATCGGTTAGCCTCATTCGAAAGCCTTAAAATGTATCTTTGAAACTTTAGGCTCTTGCCTTATAATACTTTAAAATCTAGCTTTCGAGAACTTTTGAATACATTAAAGTATTAAATTAAACATTAAAAGCTTAAGTTCGAAACTAGTTGAAAGTACCCCTTTCGACACTTATGGAAGTAACCCTTCCGAAACCATTGAAAGTACTCCTTTCATAAGCATTGGGTTTATACTTAAACATTATTTGGGTCAAAGTGAATATAGGCGAAAGCATCTGTTTTGAAACCATGCTTCATCATTTATAAAATATTGGGGAAAGATGATAGTGTCAATGCCATCTCTTTCGAAAGCATAAAACAAATGGGTAAAACATTGGAAGGTTGGAGTCGAAATATCTAACCTCTTTTGAAAGCTTTAGGAAGTGGCTTAAACTTTACAAAACAAAATACCTTCCAATAGCATTGATATTTTTAATACCATCCAATGGCTATAAAACAACAGTAGGGTTTTGACCAGTTCAGAACCCCTTCTCTTAAAACATTCCTTCTAAAGTAAAGGAACCAAGTTAAAAGCAATTATAAGTCAATGGCAACCCTTTCGAAATCTTTATAAAATCTCTTTTGAAACCACACGCTTCGAATCTGTAGAAGGCTTAAAAAAACAAAGGCAGACACTTTTATTTTAAAAACAAACCAAGGTATTGACCCTTTCGGAAGCTCTGTTTTCGACACCTTAGCATCCTCCTATCTCCAATCCACTACGTATCATCACAGTGATACCTTGTGCATTGGGTTCGCCATAGTTGGTTTCCTTAAGGATGAAGGCAGAAGCTACTGTGTCGGAAGGTGGTTTCCTAAGTTGGCGGGACCACTTTTCTGAGCAAACCTGGTATAATTCTTGTTTAAGAAAACTTTTCTCTAAATAACCTGCCACATGTCAACACCAGATTGGTTGCTGTAATTTTCCCAAATTCTTTTTCAAAAATAACTACCGCTAATCCAGATCTAAACCATGGTTAAATTAATCAATTAAGTCTTTCCAATTTTTGTAAAGAAGTCCTCTTTTAAAATAATTTATTTTGTGTTAACCAGCCTTCTGGCAAGGACGGGACACCAAGAAATTGAATAGAAACCAAAGACGGTCTGTCCCAAAGATCGATTGTACACAGGTTCACTATGGATGTCGATAATTTTTTTTCGAGTCTAGATCAAGCTACAATTGATATAACATGAAAAGAAAACCAGTGAATGCCAACGTTTCAAATTTCAAGTCAATCGGAGTTCGTATGCTCAAGATACGATCTATGCAATCCAAAGAAATCAACTCACACACAACCGTCTGTTCATAACCATCATTTCGCATCCATTTGTTCGTATTCATCACGTATTCTGTCGTTTGTATCCATCACGTTATCAGTTATTCGTACCCATCAAATTGGTTCAACTTCGTATCGAACAATTGGAGTCAATTCTTATCGATCCCAATCGCACAGTTCGTATCGATTGATCAACAATCGATACGAATAAAACAACCTCCAGCTATCGATACGAAATGGCCCTTAGCTATCGATACAAAATAGCCTATGAGTATCGAAACGAACAAGGCCAGGGCAATCAATGCGAACAGAACAACTTCGATCGATGCAAACAAGACCAAGTCAGATTGATACGAACAAGGCACAAAAATTGGAAAGACACGATCGATTCAGCATGAACTTCGGAACGATCCAAAAAGAAAGTGCCAAGTCAGCTAGCATCACATGCATGATCATCGATATGAATTGATTGATTCGAACAACATCGATACAAAGTGAACGACGACCGAAAAGCCCAAGTTTGCATCAATCATAACTTACAATCCACAATTTCAAATGCTATGAAATTTTCACAGGAGCTTAAGTATGTCCTCAACAACATTCACAATCGATCTTGAACCAATTGGTATGAAGTTTTGATCGATAAGAAGCTCGTTTGCATCGAACCTAGATCGTGTGCAAATCACATTAAATCGATCGCATGGGCCACCCACATGTCGGAAGATGTCTCCCGAGATCTAAGCAAGATATTTTCATCCGACACCTATAAATAGCATCCTAGAGTCTACAGAAAAGGGATTTTTAGCTCTCCTACGTCTAGACTCTGTTGAAACCATTTTTGCACTCAAAGATCGTTGTTGTACTCGAAATCTACTGCTGTAATCTGATGTAATCAGTCGTAATCAGCAAGAAAACATCAATATAATCATCAATTTCATAGTGGATGTCGGCAATACGTCGAACCACTCTAAATCTCTGTGTTTCTACATGTTTTTCTTATCTCCTTTTGAAGCGTTTGTTAGAAAATCCTCTTTTTAAATTTACTTTCTTCATTTTATCTCTTCAAACACTTCCGAAGAGTGTTGTGCCCAATTTCAGTATAAACATTTTGCATAACAAACCACTTTGGAAAATCCCCATAAATTCCAGAGATTCACTTTAATCATGTTATCTAACATATCAAAAATCCAGACCCAAATTCTCTATATATTTTCCAAAATAAATTATAAACCCAAATAATTAAATTTTCAGGCGAAAATTCATAATAATCTTTTCATAGCTTGGAAAATTCACAAAATTGAAACCCAACTCCAAAATCATGTTTCTCATAACATAAAATTTTCACATGGAATTTAAACATTATTTAATCTCGGTTTTGACCAAAAACCACATAAAACTCCTTCTAAACAACCTTGTTTAAATCAAATAAATCATGAATCAAGCATACCATCATCCACGATATCAAAAAACTCCCTTATATCCAAAAATATATGGTTTAAAACACAATATAGATGGAATTATTGTTCACCTTACTCTAGATAAGGAGATTGGATTGTGATTAATTTCCCCTAAGCTTGATTTTCTAGATTTAATTTAAATTCCTCTTGATCTCTTAATGGCTGTTCGTTCCTTTATAATTTTGTTTGCATTTTAAAATGACATGAACAGGAAGAAAATAGGGGAACAAAAATATATAAGGAAAGTTATGGACGACAATTTCCAATAATACCCTTATGCAATTTTTTTAACCTAAAAAACCTTCTTTAGCCCATTAATTAGTTTATTAGGCATGACATTATTTAATTAATTCAAGTCTCAATCCCATTATCATTTACATTTATAATATTCTATATAATTTATCTTATTAAACCTCCTGAATAATGTTATCAAAAATTGGGGGTGTTACATGCTTCTTTCCTTAAAGAATTTCATCATCAAAATTTAAAGAGAACTAAATACTAAACATAGGAAATATCTATATAAATCTAATATAGACATGCCCTCAAAGCAGATTAGGATAAGTATCTCGAATCTTGTCCTCTGTCTCCCAATCACAGTCCTTCTCATTGTTGCTCCACTGAACTTTCACCAACTTGACTGTCTTGTTCCTCAATCTTTTCTCATCTCTCGTAAAAACTCGAACTGGTTGTCTCACAAAAGTCAAATCAGGCTCCACTACCAAGTCCTCCAACTCTATCGGAGGAATGGTAGCCTCTGGATCATGCACTTACTTGTGAAGATGAGACACATGGAACACATTATGGACACCTGCCTTACTGCTCGGCCACTCAACTGTATATGCAAGCTTTCCAATCTGGAATGGACCAACATATCTCGAGGGAAACTTTTTCGACTTTCCAAATCGTACGACACCCTTCATCGATGATACCTTAATGAAAACCCTGTCTACCATTGAGAACTCTAGGTCTTTACGCCTCTTATCTGCGTAACTCTTCTGTCTGAATTGAGCCTCCTTCATCTGTTCTTAGATTAACTCAATCTTCTCTGACGCCTCCCTTACCAAATCTAGATCAAAGACCAATTTTTCTCCAGTCTCTAACCAACATTTTGGGGATTTGCATGGCTATCCATACAAAGCTTCTAAAGGCACTATTCCTATAATAGTTTGGTAATTGTTGTTACAGGAAAACTCAACCAAATGTTGGTGATCCTCCCAAGGTCTACCAAAGTCCAACACAGAAGCTCTTAACCAATCCTTGAGCACCTTAATGACTCTCTCTGTTTGTCCATCCATTTGTGAGTGATATGCGGTACTCATCTTGATCTTAGTTCCTAACACATCCTGTAGACTATTGTAGAATTAGCTAGTGAATAAAGCATCTCTGTTGCTGACTATGCTACTAGAAACTCCATGAAGTCTAACTATTTTCTTCATAAACAACTTCGCCAAAACAGGTGCCGTCCTGGTCGACTTTACTGGAATGAAATGCACACTCTTTGTCAACCTGTCCATAATAACCCATATGCTCTCATTTTCTTTCCTTGACCTTGGAAACCCGTCAATAAAATCCATGGATATCAAATTCCATTTCCAAACTGGGATATCTAGAAGCTGAATAACCCACTCGGCTTTTGATGTTCGGCTTTTACTTGTTGATAGTTTACACACTGCATAACCCACAAGCCAACATCCCTCTTCATGCCTTCCCAATAGAAGTTCCTCTTCTTATCTTGATACATCCTTGTACCTCCGGGATGAATCGTAGACTTGGATCGATGACATTCCTCAAGAACTTCTCTTCTCAAGTTCTTCACTTCTGGAACACACAACCGTCCCTTCTTTCTCAACCATCCTATCTAGTCATGACTAAAATCTTTCAAATCATCAACATCAGTTCCAACCTTTCTCCTTCTGATTCTTTCAGCTAATAATGGATCCTACTTCTTCTTAGAAGCAATTCTTTCGATCAACATTGGTCGAAATTTCAAACAGGATAACATGGCAGTATTCTGACTAGAACTAGCAGTCGGTCTTAACTGTACACCACAACTTGCCGAAGCTTCTAGATCCTTCCATTCTGCTAACATAGCTAACACCACATTTTGATGTCTTCTGCTAAGAGCATTTACTAATTTATTACCTTTCACTATGGTGTACCCTATACCAAAATCTTAAGCAACCAAAAATTCCAACCACCTCTGCTATCTCATATTCAACTCTTTCTAAGATAATAAGTATCTTAAAGACTTATGATCGGTATACAACTCAAATCTCTCCCCCAAGAGATAATTTCTTCAAAGCTTTAAAGCAAAAATCGCCACAGTCAACTCCAAGTCTTGAGTAGGATATCTTACTTCATGTGGTCTAACGTGCCTAGATGCATAAGCAATGACTTTGAGCTTTTGCATCAACACTGCTTCCAATCCAATCCCACATGCATCTGCATATACTACCAACCCTTTGTTACCATCTGGAACTACTAACATTGGAGCATTGGTTAACAAATGTTTTAACTTAGGGAATGCTTCCACACATTTTTCAGACCAAACAAACTTCGCTTCCTTCTCGGTTAACTTTGTCAAAGGCACTGCTATCTGCGAGAAATCCTTGATAAATCTCCGGTAATAGCCAGCAAGTCCACGAAAACTTATGATCGCGGTCACTTTCTTTGGTCTCTTTCAATTGTTCACAGCTTCGATCTTATCTGCATCAACTAAAAATCCATTCTTTGAAATCATATGACCAAGAAAATTAACTTTTTCTTCCAAAAACAACACTTGGAAAACTTCGCCTTTAGCTGATTCTATTTCAGCATCTCTAGCACAACTCTAAGATGATCTTCATGCTCTCTCTCATCCTTAGAGTATACAAAATTGTCATATATAAACACCAATATGAATCTATCCAAATACTCTCGAAAGACTTGATTCGTTAAATCCACAAAGAAAGCAGGTGCATTCCTCAACCCGAATGACATCACTAACCACTCATATTAACCATATCTAGTCTGAAAAGCAGTCAAAGGAATACAGTCCTCTGCCAATCCCGACTGATGGAACCTCGTCACCAAATCCAATTAGGAGAACACTCTGGCTCCACACAATTGATCAAATAGATCATCAATTCTCGACAAAGGATACTTAGTCTTTATCGTCCTTTCGTTCAGCTTACGATAGTTGATACACATTTTTAATGACCCATCTGGTTTCTTCACGAATACCGTGGCCACTCCCCAAGGCAGACTGCTTGGTCTAATAAATTTCTTCCTTCTAGATCAACTAGTCTCACCTTCAATTCTTTCATCTCAGTCGGTATCTCCTACTAGGTGGTCTACTCACAGGTTCAGCTCCTGGCACAAGATCTATCCGGAACACAATAGCTCGTTTCAGTGATAGTCCTGTGAATGGCTCAAACACATATGCAAACTCTCTTACAATTCGAACCTGACTTAAATGTTCCCCCACTTTCATTGCACTTAACAAAGCACAACTACTTCGATCAGTGTTCTCTACTAAGAATATAATTCGGTTATGAATATCAGGGTGTCTCAAAGGTATCTCCCCATCCACGCAGAATATCCTAGCTTCATACCTTCTCAACCAATCCATACCCAAAATGATTTCGAAATCTACGAAATCGTAAACATACAAACTACATGCAGACTTATGACCTGACAAGTCAAGTTCTAACTGGTCACATCTCTTCCTTAGAGTTTCATACCTTCGTATTAGATTCGCAGCCCTTAAGGCCGTAACAAGGTATATGGTTCTAAGCATAACCTACCAACCAAACACTGCGATATAAATCAATGTGATGTACTGGTATCAGAAGGTATCCTAACCGATATACTCTGAAACAAAAATGTACCTTCCATCACAGTCTTTCCCTCATCAGCTGTAGTAGGCTTAGCTAATGATCCAGCAACAAAAACTTTTCCCTTGTCCATCCTAGCTAGCACTGGACACTGATTCTTATAATGTCCAATTTGATCACGGTTAAGGCATTTCATATTCTTCTTAACTGCAGCCTTCTTTCCCTTGCCTAACCGACACTCGTTTGCATAGTGACCCTTCTTGTCAGATTTGTAGCACCCCAAATCAGCCTTTGCCTTCTTGGCAACCTCCCCTTTCTAGGCTCCTTTCTTCTTAAAGAACTTTCTTTTCTGTCCTTGAGGACTCTGGGATTCAATTAGCTTCTCTCTAGCTGAAGTAGTAAGCAACTCTTCATGGAAAATGGCCATTTCCACCAGCACATTAGAAGGATATCGAATATGGCTCATGGACATTCTAGCAAGCTCAGGTCTCAGTCCTCGAATGAACCTTTCATTCCTTCTAACATCAGTGTCAACCAAAGCATATCCATATCAAGAGAGCTCATAAAACTTAGCAGCATACTCGAGCACTAAAATCTCTTCTTAAACTAGATCTATGAACTTGCTCATCAATGTCAACTTAGCAACCTCAGACAGAAACCTCTACTCAATCCTTCTCCTGAAATCTGCCCATGTCAGCTCTTCCTCCGGAACTCCGACGGTCACACTGTTCCACCAGTTAATCGCTACCCCTTGCAACTGTCTAGAGACTAGCTTTCTCTTTTGCCCATCATCTAAGCCTAGATCAGTACAGATCCATTCACAACTCAATAGCTAATTCTCAACTTCAAGAGCATCCTCCGTTCCAACAAACGACTTTCCATCCAAACTGGTGTAGCCTATGCTTAACTTAGCATAGTTATTCCCAATTAGAGCCACTGGATTAGCTCCTCCAACAATGCCGGCAACTCCGGCTTGCAAAAGATTGGCGAACAACTAATACACCATCCTCGCATATACTGGCGAATTTCTAGCCCCTACATTGGCTTCAGCATTTGGATTAGTATTAGCCTGTCAACCTTGATTCCTCCTGGTATTCGGTCGAGCATTACCATTGGTTGTGCTACTTCCTTCACCAAGATTTCCTCTTTCATTTCCTGCTTTGATATCTTATTTCTCGTAAATCTGCATACAAACCTTAGTAAGATACAGAAGAACGGTCTAAGAGAGTGGAGAATAGGTACTTATATATATATATATATATATATCTCAAATACAAGTACATTAATATAGCGTTAACCCAAACCCTAACCATATTTTCAAATTCATTGGATTATGTTTGAAAGTATTTTAGGTTTGAATTTCTTTAAAAGTTTCATAAACCTATGCTCTGATAACAACTTGTAACATCCCCCTACTCGGAGATCCAAAACTAACAGCTACGGATGCTGCAGTCATCCTTAGTTATTAATCCTCCGCGACCAAATACGGCGTCATTAGATTCATTGATACATAGAAACACATGAATATGGAAAATGTTTAAACTTGAACAAAATCACATTCCATATCAAAAAATTTCCAGTACATCAAATAATCCCACATTCACAAATCACGTTTAGAGAAAATATATTTATTACAACATACGCCAAGAGCGACATATGAAAATGCCTCTTTGGATGATTAGAGTATATACAGACAATATAACAACTTTGCCATTGCAAACAACATAGCGGAATAAAATGAAAAGGGAACTCTAAATAGCTATCATGCCTCCAGCACGTCTCTGGAAGCTTATTCGTCTTAAAGGGTACCGCAAAACTTCAACTCTCAAACTAGTCAATATCAACTGAGTACACGAGAGTTTAAGGGGTAAACATAAACGTCGAGCCAGACATAAAGCTTGATATGAATAATAATCTTCCATCTCAAATCATTTAGATATCTAGTGAGATCACGCCATTTAGTAGAATGGGTTTCCCCTCATTAGTATCTCAAAACCTTTATAAAACCATATACTGTGCTCCTACATCCACAATGGTTAAAAGAATTCAAAACAGTATAATATGATGATATGCAAATCAACTGAATTAATTCTGGATTACCCATTCCCATTAATTTTATACTATCTGTCTCAATTATAGTTTCTAGGATTACTATTAACCTATTAGTTTTCATGGGCTAACTAATAACCGGTCAAACATTTAAGGACTCTGTCCAATTACATAGTTTTCATGAGTTTACTTGGAACCTATTGGTAACCCCAATATTCTTTCTGCTATCCTAATTTTCATGGGTTGACTAGGAACTTATTGGTAACCCCAATATCCTTTTTGCTTACCCTAGTTTTTATGGGTTGACTAGGAACCTATTGACATCTGTTAATGTTTCATCCAGATATAATTTTCATGGGCTAACTACAAACCTACTGGCCCTGCCAGTATCCAATCATAATTTTCAAGGGCTTACTATGAACTTGTCTATCTGACATCTTCCTTTCCACATAGTTTTATAGGCAAACTATGGACCCGTCTATCTGACATCCTCTTTTATACATAGTTTACATGGGCTAACTATGAACCTATTGGCCCCTACCAATGTCATACAGTTTTCATGGGCTTACTGTAAACCTACTGGCCCTTGCCAATATCATTATTTTATATTTTAGCATCCTATATTCTGGTATTTCTAACCTCCTAGATGCAATTATACTCATTAATAAGTTTATTCAATTTATATTCACTATTGGGCAAACCTAACTGGTTCTCCTACACTTTCTTCCCAAAACGCAGCTATGGGTCCATTATAAAGTGAATATATTATATTAGAAGAAGCAACATAATAATATAGCAATACCACTCGTGTGGGTTTAATATAAAACCTGGTTAATCCCTTTAACCTATTACTTTATCAAAGTTAGCTTATTCTCAAAACCATTATAAAAACTCCTTTAATATTACCATGAGTTTTACTTTTAAAAATATAGTTTGGGTCCAAAAACCATACAATATCTTTGAAACCTAGCTTTCGACTTCATAGGATAGCCTCATTCGAAAGCCTTAAAAATCTATCTTCCAAATATTAGGATCCTACCCCATAATACTTTAAAAATTACTTTTCGAAACCTTTCATGTACATTAAAGTATTAGATTTTAACATTAGAAGCTTACTTTGAAGCTAGTTGAAAGTACCCCTTTCGACACTTATGGATGTAACCCTTCCGAAGCCATTGAATGTACTCCTTTCGAAAGCATTGGGTTTATACTTTAAACATTATTTGGGTCAAAGTGAATATAAGCGAAAGCATTTGCTTCGAAACCATCCTTTATCATTTGTAAAATATTTGGGAAACATGATGGTGTCGGCACCATCTCTTTAGAAAGCATAAAACGTCTAGGTAAAATGTTGGAAGGTTGGAGTTGAAACCCCTAACCCCTTTCAAAAGCTTTAGGAAGTGGCTTAAACTTTACAAAACAAAATACCTTCCAATAGCATTGATATCTTCAATACCAACGAAAGGCTATAAAACAGTAGCAGGGTTTCGACCAGGTTGTAACCCCTTCTCTTAAAACATTCTTTATTAAGTAAAGTAACCCAGTCGAAAGCAATTATAATTCAATAGCAACCCTTTCTAAACCTTTATAAAGTATCTTTCGAAACCACACGCTTCGACTCTGTTGATGGCTTAAACAAAACAAAGGTAGGCACTTTTCTTTTAAAAACAAACCCAGGTTTTGACCCCTTCGTAAGCTCCGCTTTTGACACCTTTCCTTCCACCTATCTCAAATCCACTGTGTACCATCACAGTGATACCTTGTGTATCAGTTTATTCATAGTTGGTTACGATAAGGATGAAGGCAGAAGCTACTATGTCGAAAGGTGCTTTCCTAAGTAGGCGGAACCACTTTTTTGAGCAAACCAGGTATAGTTCTTGTTTAAGTAAACTTCCAGCCATATATTAACACCAGATTAGTTGCCTTAACTTTCTCAAATTCTTTTACAAAAATAACCGTCGCTAATCCTGATCTATACCGTGGTTAAGCTAATCAATTAAGCCCTTCTAATTTTTGGAAAGAAGTCTCTCTTCTAAAACAATTTATTTTGCATAACAATTCACTTTGCAAAAAGCCCCAAACATTCCATAAATTCACTTTAATCATATTCTCTAATATATCAAAATTTCAGACTCAAATTCCCAATATATTTTCCAAAATAAATTATAAACCCAAATAATCGTATTTTCCTTTGAAAATTCATAATAATCTCTCCATAGCTTGAAAAATTCTAAAAATTGAAACCTAACTCTAAAATAATGTTTCCCATAACATAAAATTTTCCCATGGCATTTAGACATCATTTATTCTCCTTTTTGAACAAAACCGTTAAAAACTCCATTTAAACAACCTTGTTTAAATCAAATAAATCATGAATTAAGCATATCATCATCCAACATATCATAAAACAAATTTTATAACTTAAATAAAAAACTATATGATTTAAAAAAAATAGAAATGAAATTATAACTCACTTTGCTCTAGATAAGGTGATTGGATTGAGATTGATTTCCCCTAAGCTTGATTTTTTAGCTTTAATTTGAATTCCTCTTGATCGCTTAATGGTCGGCCTTTCTTTTATATTTTTGTTTGCATTTTAAAATGACTTGAATGGGATGAAAATAGTGGGAACGAAAATATATATAGGAGGAAGTTATGGATGGAAATTTCCAATAATACCCATATGTAATTTGTTTAACCTAAAAACCTTTCTTTAGCCCATTAATTAGTTCATTAGGCACAGCATTAGTTATTTAATTCAAGTCTCAATCCCCTTATCATTTACATTATTTTATTTAATTTATCTAAATAAATCTTTTTAATAATGTTATCAAAAATTAAGGGTGTTGCATGACTCTATCCAGAGGTCGGGATTTTTGGGGTTGTGTCCCGTAGCCTTGAAATCAAAATTGTATTTACGATTACTTGCTGAAAAGAAACCCATATAAGGAATTGTGTGGGATTAGATGTCGGGCAACTCCGAATCAGTATAAAATCCTGATGTGATCTTTCCTTTTACCTTTACTACATTTACTTTTAGTTGTGTTTTGATTCTGTGATTGTTTCTGTGACTAAGAGTTGCAAAATTCTAAGTATAATTTCAAAAGATTTCAAAAAGATTCATAGAAATTAGAAAACAATATTCACCCGCCTTCTAGTTTTAGTTCAGCCTTCAGATCCCTGTCCTGCAATGTTGCAAAAGGTTCTATCCTCTTTACATTGTCCTTTTAAGGCAAAAATTGGTGTCTTTCCTGTATGGAATGAGTTCAGACTCCATCTTTCAAGGTTCGTAAGGAACTATCTGCTTTTATATCTTCCAAACTCGTAATGCTATAAGTCTTAGCACTTGGTCTTTATGAAGCTGAAGATTAGTAATGGCTTAATATATTATCCTAGTTATTTGAGGCTCAAAAGGTCCTTATTCGAAGAACTTAGCACAATTAGTTAACATGGCTAAGCAAAACTCAATATATGCAATTAACAGGTGTTGGGAATAAAAGGCAAGCTTGCTATGAATGGGATATGCTTGGTAGGGTCAAGTTCTTCGAACCCTAAATATGCAAGCTAGAGTAGTTCCACTTGGAGTTTTTATGAAGTCGGAGGATCAAACCCTCCTTCTAGCACCAAAAATGATAACAAATAAATTTGCTAACACCAAAAATATGTGAAGAATAGGACAACTATAAAGTGAGGCCTTACCAATGCTAACCAAGGTCATCAAATCAAAGTATACATCCATGTTGGCTTCTGTTTAGTCATCGTTGTCATAGAGGTATCGAGGTAGTATGAAGTTTGACGTACGTGTTAAAATGCATGGGAAAAGTCAAATCACAGGTTTATGCTATGCAAGTTACTAGTCCAAGTTAATCAATGTACAATGTTAAGTGAATATGCAAGTCATGGTCCTAATCAAGTCAAAAAGGTTATATCATTGTCTAATTTCCCAAATCCTTACGTATATCATTATTCAAGTGCTACAATAGGAAAATCCCCAATTTAATTTAGGGTTTACAAAGTTTAAAAAGACAGGTATGACAAGAGAGAAATCGACCCCTACCATGAAACCCCTGCATCCATATTTATACGATTCAATAATGACAGGCTTCATCGTCCATTGGCTTTGGCATTTGCAACGTCGTCAGTCATCAAGATAGATATTATATTGGCATCGACATTAACAGCTTTGTTGAACATCAAACCCGACATTCTTTTATTCACATAGCTAAACTTCAACATCGATGCAATAGGGTCGATTCTCGGCATCTCTAAACTCGACGTTAATAGTTCCTAACTTTTATCACCACCACATATTAACATTGATGAAATGTGGCTTTAGTAGAAGTGTGTTCAACATTCCTCTTGGGTTTATTAATGGTTTTCAACATGAATATTTGCGACGAGGAATCCATATCTTGTGACCTCCTTTGATTGATGGTTGGAAACATTGAACAGCGGCGACATCAATGGCCGTCGAAGCCGACAGTTAGTAGCATACTAAATGCATCATTACCTGCACTTGTAGACATTGATGACAACAGTCATCAACATCTCTGTCATCAACATCTCATATGTAGATGTATGGTGTGTTCCATGCATGGTCATAAGAGTCGACGTTGAAATAGTATTGAACCTCGACAACATTTACAACTTGTGTTCCTCTTTATAAGGCAGTTTCGATGAGTAACAATGTTGGGATGGAGAACACCATGAGCACTAAATAATCTGGTCATGTGCAAAAGAAGAATAGTTTGCTTTGGCAACGTTGACATTGATATGATATAACTTCAATCAGAATTGCTTCGGAAATCATCAGCCTCGACATCAATCATAAACCTATTCTACAGTTCTTGTGACTCATGAAAGATGATGTTCACACTTCATAGTTCTAAGCATTATCGAGGCTAATGAACTTTATGTGATGTCTCTATTCTTCGAGACTATTTCCTCAAAAGTTTACGACGATGACAACAGTAATAACAAAAATATTAAAAGTTAATCAATAAATTAAAATAATATATATAATATATATGTGTATAATTATAAAGGTTATAGTATATATATTCAACATAGTATGTTATAATTGAATAATATATTATTTAATTAAAGTGTTAAATATTTAAATAAGATTTAATAAATATAATGTTATACATAAAATATTATATAAGTCAAATAAACTATAAAAGTTATGTAATAATAAAACTTATATAATGTGTTGGCAGCAGAATTGGTCACTAGCACCCAAGAGTAGATTTGTGTAGAGAGATTAATGAAAATAGTAAATTAAAATAGAGGAATATATGCAAAACTAAAAATGAAAACATGAACAGCAGAGCTATAGTGGTTCGGCGTAACTGCCTACCTCCACTTTTAATGTAATCTTTATTGCCTTTTTCAAATACTTGAATGCAAATACAATCCGTAAACAAACCATTTGAATACAAGTTTGAGTCAAAAATAGGAGTGCATAAACAATGGCAGAGTCTCCCTGGAGTTCTCGAAAAAAGGTCCCTTTCACTGCATCCCTGCCCTTCTATTTATAAACGAAGATATGCTGGTCCACTTATGAAGGCCCATGACCAAGATACTTCGGCCCATAGTAGGTAACTCGTGTTTACCGAACCATGCATTCCAAGCAACCAATGCCAAACGATGGTTGCCGAATGCCCTTGGTCCACCTCGGGGCTTTTCGTGAGCAATTCAAAGCATGTCCTCACATAACGCGAGGGAAGTTTCGGTACGAGTGTGGCTCGTTAACTTCGCGTGACATTAGGGGTCGGTATTCTGAACGAGGGAGTTGTTCGGTGTTGAGGGAGAGAGTGTGGGTCGGTGGGAACCTAGGAGCATGATTCAGCATAGTTCCAGTGGGTTGTTCGATAATTAGAGGTGAGAGAGAGGAGAGTGAGTCAGTGGTTTTGGTCCAGAGAGACGTTCGGCTTTGGGCCTTGGGGTCGGCATAGACAATCAATATCACCTCAACTTGAATATAGCATGTATCAAAACCATATAATCCCACACCCGATCATAAAACAATGAACAACGACAAGAACTTAAGCACATGAGCTTACGGAACTGGTTCGGACTAATAACTCCATAATTTTAGTTATTATAAACGTGAAATCAACTCAACAAAAGCAAATAACAGCCTCTATAATATACGATGCCAATGTTAGACTCTAATGTCTCTACTACCGAATATAGGGCAAGCTATCGGAGACGGTCAGCGATGACGGTCTCAGAGGACGGTAGTTTTAAGCTTAATAACGTTTTACCAGTCTTTAGAATTTTAATTCTTTTGTACTCGTGCTTGAATGGTTGCACTAATTCACACTCCACATGGGGGGAATATTTTGTTGTTATATTTGATATCGATTGTCTTTCAAGTATAGTTTAAACAGGTATTTATCCATATTAAACACTCGTCGAAGATGTCCAAAAGATCCAGCTCTACTACAGTTGTTGATCAGACCGAGCCAAGTTCTCGGTAGGAGGTAGTAGGAATTTCAAATCCACTAACAACTTCTACACAAGGTATTCCGGATCCATCCGCTGTTGTTATAGGCCTGGCTCTCGATGTTATAGAGGAGCAGTTATCCTAGATAATCCTATTATTTCATAAGCCTCAAAAATCGACGAAGCCGCTCTTCGTCGGTTGTGCTCAATTCATGGGATTCCTTTCGACGATGTCTTAGTTCCATCAGGACAAGATCGGCCTCTTCTTCCCCCAGCTGGGTATACAACGTGTAACAAATTTATATGCTGGGTTGGAAGCGTGCCACATTTCAATTCATTTCCCCATAAATTTTTACGGTATATCGAGATTGCTCCGGCAAAGCTACACCCTAATAGTCACGCGTTTATTCATGGACTTGTATTCTCTTCATTAGCACCTTATTCAAATTCCCTACTCCCGAGGATATCCGCTATATGTACCGCTTCGAAAGACAGTCTGACAGTCCGTCCTTCATATTTCTCAAGCCGCATTCCAAATGTCAAATCGTGACGAGGGCATAGAGAAAATTTTCCCAGTATAAGCAAGAGTGGTTTTACGTAACGCTGCTTTCCTGGTTTTGCAAGAAGATGACTGGAAGGGAGTAAGTTTCATTCCTAGACTAATATTTTTCTAAGGCTCGAAGTGCATCTATTCTAAACTTCCTTTAATTTTTATAGGTATCCACCCACGGACCGAAGGCATAAGGTATTCTGTGGCCGTTGAGGCCATTCGAGCTATCCCCGTGAGAGACCGGGAGATTAAATCTGTTATCTCTGATGAATTGCTTTCAAAGTTTGGATTATTGTTGGAGAGATGTCGAACTAGCCTCCCAACTATCACCACTACAACTGGATCTGCTATAGAAAAAGGCAAAGAGCAGGCCGAGTCTTTGGTGGCCCTTACAGAAGGGGCCCCCGATACATCTGAGGAAGGTGAAACTAAAAACGCCAGGGTGCTAGGAGCGTCTGATGAGAATATAAGTCCCGACTCAGCGCCGTAAGCTGACGCACCTGGCATCGATAAATCGCTTCCCCCTTCGAAGAGGAAAAAGAGCCTAGCCTATAAGTTGAAAAAGAAAACAATAGGCGGAACTTCTAAAGTTACAATTACTCCGGTCAAGAAAGAGTCGTCTCCCCAAAATTTAGAGGGTTCATTAAAAGATCCATCAGGCCTGACCATCCCTGACGACCTGCTAAATTATGGCGTCAATGATCCAGAGGCCATAGGACTTAATTCGCCCGCAAGAGGCGATGAAGGCGATCATGCTCGTCATCAAGGAGAGAAAACCCCAATAAGTAAAGCAAAAGAAACTGGTCCGTTGAGGGAAACCCTTGGACAAACACGAACACTCACACTTCACCCCACACTTAAATTTTAGCCATCATACGATTCTCACTAACTCGTCCTCACTTGTTTTCTATGCATGTGATATGGGGCATGCACACGGCTTCGATCGCCTTCGCAGGTCCTCTATCTTCCACCACTCCATCCGGGATTCAGGATCAGGTAGACGCCGAGACAGGGATGATTGTGGCGATAGAGACTACCATCCCAGAGATTCATCGTCTTCTTGAAGAAAAACTTATAGTCATTCCTCATATCCAAATGACCCTCCCTCTCAGTCAGAGCACGGTAGGGAAAAATCTAGCTCGTTTAGCACTAATAAATTTTGCGAGCCCTATAAAAAGTCTATGACTCTGGCTAAGCAAACTCCAATAGTCTCCGCACACGATCCATCGACAATACAAAAATTAGTCGAGCTTAAGGCCACATTACCAAAGATTTGCTTCGACGGATTAAAGTTTCTTCCTGCGATTCATCCTATTCCAAGGCATGTCAAATAGAGTGCCATCGCCTGCAATAATGATATCTATCTCCAACGTGACGCGTTTGTTCATTTGGCGGAGAAAGTTTCAGAGGTTTCTATGGAATGTCAATATGAAATCGATCGCCTGAAACTTGAAGCCATTCACGACAAAGATATCATTAAGGCCCAGGACGGAGAACTATCCTCGTATAAAACTCAACTTGAGGCGGCACAGAAAAACACCAAGGATACAGCCGAGGCAGTTAGTCATTTGGAGGCTACTCACAAAATGGAACTTGATGAGGCAATACAACATAGTGTTGCTTTAGCCTTGGAGAAAGAATCCATTCAAGAAGAAAAGGAAATCCTCGTTCGACGAGTTAAAAAACTGGAGGAGCTGCTCCTTAAAGAGAAAGAAGAGAAAATTGCTGCACCTGAAGAGTCATAATGATATTGCGATGAAATCGTAGCAATACGACTCTTAAATACGAAGCTTGACAAAGAACTTTCTAAAGCTGAAGCATTAAAGGATGCAGCCTGTGAGGAGGGTAAAAGAATGGCGCTGACAGAAATCGATTCTCGCCACGAGGCAGCTACTGAAGCCGGTAGAGAAGAAATTAAATGCTTATTTGATCCGCTTATTGATGAATATAATGCACGAGTTCTCATGCATCAAGATCTATCTTTTCTGGACGATGGTTACCTCAAATCATTGGTCGAAGCATGGAATACTTTAACAAAATTAAAAGAGTTGAGCTGGGGACCGAAGAGGTTGATGAAGAATCTCTTGTGAAGGAAGTGCTTCGAGGGAACGAGCCTCTTCGAAAGAGATTCCTCCTCATCGAAGGAGAAGGACGACATTGCTGGCCTATCCAAAACTGAGTCTCCAGTCCCTCCTTCCGCCCAGCCGGCTGGTTGCTTATCACTCGATCCATTCGAGTAGCATGTTGGCTATGACCCCGAGAAACCCGAGCTTGATGTTCACGTTCTATCCCCCATTCCAGAGGGTGAGACTCCCAAAATAGATGAGAATCAGCCGGAAGTCGGTATGTAATTTATCCTTTTAGAGTCCAAAGAACCATCGCTTTTGACGAATAATAGATGTATTCTAACATTCGTCTTTTATGACTTTATATGGGGCATTCTGATCACGAACCAACTTCCAGGAGCGATGTCGCCATAGAGAAGTAAGAGAAAATAGCGGAAGAACTCCACATTGGGGATACTCCTAGACCCGATGCTCAAGTAATCAGGGCGGTCGATGAGGACAAGCTCAAGAAACCCTCACTTGTAGATGAAAACGACGAGGTTGAAATCACAGGCACCTCCGGACCTACTTCAATACTTA
Organism: Allium cepa; assembly: GCA_030765085.1. NCBI lineage: Eukaryota > Viridiplantae > Streptophyta > Magnoliopsida > Asparagales > Amaryllidaceae > Allium > Allium cepa. The sequence goes on along the minus strand of CM060929.1, from coordinate 872,284,708 downwards.
GCATGGAGGAGTGAATCGTGGAAGAGGAGAAAAAGAAAGCTGAAGTTAAGAATGAACATTAGGTGGTGGAGCTTGATGATCCTCTTAATAGGCCCCGGTTATTCTCCCCGGTGGAACAACACCTCTCGAAGTCCATCTTCCTTCTTCGAATACCACCTCACTAGGAACTAAGGGGTCCAGGAGAAAACGTTCCGTTGAGGAGTCTTCAGAAAATCCAAGGAAGGAGAACCAAGTCAAAGAAGTAGCTATCCTCTGGTCATACCTTGCCCAGATTAAATAAATCTAAGTCGCATAGTTGTTCCTTTTCTTTTTTGCAGTTGTAGTAGATAAACTTTTGCTCCGGACTTCGGAGAAGTTGTAATAGAACTTAATCTTCAATTAGTAAATAAAATTTTGTTTTTTTGCTTTCGATTATTTTGATTGTCTAGCTTATCATCCGACTTGTTGTTGAAATCCAAAGTTTAATGGATCGTGCAAGCACCAGTTCGCTTCTGTATGACTTGGAAATTCCTGAATTATTTACACTTTAGTCCACGCTCTGGGGACTTAGAGAATTTTTGTATCTCTCGTGCTCTAGCCCGCACTCCGGGGACTCAAAGTACTCTTGTCCGTGCTTCGGGGACCTAAAGATTTTTTGAATCGTTCATCCTCTAGCCCGCATTTCGACGACTCAAAGTACTCTAACTCGTGCTCCGGGGATATAGAAATTCTTTGAATCATTTATATTCTATCCTGCACTCTAAGGACTCAGAGTACTCTAGTCCACGCCCCGAGGATTTAGAGATTTTAAATCATTTGTACTCTAGTCCAAACTCCGGGGACTCAGAGTACTCTATTCCATGCTCCGAGGACTTAGAGAATTTTTGAATCGTTTATACTCTAGTCCTTGCTCTGGGTACTTAGAGATTCTTTGAATCGTTTATACTCTAGTCCGCACTCCGGGGACTCAGAGTACTGTTGTACGCGCTCCGAGACTTAGAGATTTTATTTGAATCGTTTATACTCTAGTCCGCACTCCGGGGACTCAGACTACTCTAATCCGCGCTCCAGGGACTTAGAGATTCTGTGAATCGTTTAAACTCTAGTCCACACTTCGGGGACTCAGAATACTCTATTCCGTGCATAGGGGACTTAGAGTTTCTTTGAATTGTTTATATCTAGCCCTCACCCTGGGGACTCGGAGTACTCTAGTCCACGCTCCGGGGACTTAGAGATTTTGAATCGTTTATACTCTAGCCCGCACTACGGGGACTCAGAGTACTCTAGTCCATGCTCCGGGGATTTAGAGATTTTGAATCGTTTATACTCTAGTATGCACTCCGGGGACTCAAAGTACTCTAGCCCGTGTACCGAGGACTTAGAGATTTTTGAATCGTTTATTGAATTCTAATTTTGTATATCCGTTCATACGCCAGAATGAATATTGCAATTTAATTTTTTATCATGGAATTGTAACATATAAGACGTCAATACTTCATAGAAAAACGGGCTTCAAGCCTTTATTGATTATAAAAAATAGGGACAAGTTGAATTGTCTTATTACATGTTGGAAATAAAGAACAACAAAAGGAAACATACACTGGAAACAACTGCCACTAAAATGCAAAGGAACTCGACTAAGTGTAATAACGATGCAAGTGCTCGTTATTTCATGCTCTGGGGAGTGTCATGCCATCGATAATCTCTAGCTTGAAGGTTCCTTCCCCAAGCTTCTGTTCGATGACATACAGACCTTTCGATGTAGGAATCATATGTGACGGGATAGGAAAAACCCGTTTCAAAACAAGATCACTCACATCAAAGATTCTCGGTCGAATTTCTTCATTATAATATCGAGCAACTCGATGTCGATACGTAGTCGCCCTTAAATCAGGTTCCTCATGTATCTCATCAACAAAGTCCAATAATTTCAGTAAAAGATTCTGATTCGTCTTAGGACCATAATGAGTCACCCGGTTAGAAGGAACTTCAAGTTCCATGGGTATAACAACTTTCGTTCTGTATGCCAAGGGGAGTAGAGTGTGGCCAGTTGCGGACTCTTGGGTGGTTCTATAAGCCCAAGGTGCTGTCGGAAGCTCATCCACCCACTTGCCTCTAGCCTTCTCTAAACGTTTTTTCAATATGAACTTAATTATTTTATTTATGACTTCAACTTGTCCATTGGCTTTAGGATGAGGGACTGTCGCAGGCCTTTTCTCAATGCAATATTTTTGGCAGAATTCTTTGAACTCCCTACCCTCAAATTGAGTTCCATTGTCCGTAATGATAGTTCGTGGGAGGCCAAAACGGCATATGATGTTTTGCATAACGAAATTAATGACCTTTTTGGTAGTGATTGTAGCCAAGGGCTCTGCTTTCGTCCACTTGGTAAAGTAATCGGCCACAGCGATTGCGTATTTTGCACCATCTTTGGAGATTGACAAGGAGCCGATTATATCAATTCCCCATATTGCAAATGGCCAGGGACTAAGCACTTGTTGAGATCCATCGGCTGAGCTCTTAGGATTCTTGCATACTTTTGACATTTGTTGCATCTTCTTACATAATCTGCGGCGTGTCGATTCATGGTTGGGCAATAGTATTCATAGGAAGGATCTTTTTTGCTAATGTCTGTCCCCCAGTATGTTCGCTACATTCTCCTTCGTGGACTTCTTTCAAGCCACGCCTTATCTCCTCATTGGCGCTGCACCGAAGTAAGGGAACCGAGAATCCTTTTTGATACATTACTCCATCCTGCATTATATACTGCAAGGCTTTGCGAATGACTTGTCGTCTTTCGTTCTTTCTCTCGAGCAAAGTTCCACGTAACAGATATTCTTTGTACGGGTCATCCGTGACTCCCTTTCAATTTCCGTCCCTAACACAAAATCCACTTCCATTCCGTTTATAGTCGCGACATGTTAGATTTTGACGGGAACTAAGCTAATCTGTTATGCATCACTAGTACTTGCCAATTTTTCCAATGAATCGATTCCCCATTTTTTACATGTAGGATATGAAAAATATCATAGTATTCAAGGTCCACCAATAGTTTTTGAACTCGAGAAAGGTATGGGGCAAGGTTCTGCCCCTTTGCTTGATAGTCTACCCGTACATGGTAACCCACCAACAGTGAGTCGCAAAGGATTTCAACCGATTTTACACCAAGTTCCCTGGTAAGTTTCAAGTCAGCAATCAATGCTTCATATTTGGCTTCATTATTTGTAGCTGGAAAATCATGTTTCAAAGCATAAAAAATTGATCGGCTTTCGGGGGTTTCAAGAATAACATCAGAACCAGAACAACAGTTATTGGATGCCCTATCGGTGTACAACTTCCATCAAATAAGAGGAACTATATCACCACCACTTGGCTCGTCTGATATAGTGAATTCTGCAATGAAGTCTGCTAGCGCTTGCCCCTCGATATCCCTTCGTGGTAATTAGATGATATCAAATCAACTCAGCTCAATGTTCCATTTAAGTAATCACCCAGAGGTTTCTGGTCATTGGAGCACCTGTCATAGAGGTTGATCGGTATAGACACTAATCGAGTGTGCCTGAAATACGGGCGGAACTTGTGTGATGCAATCACCAAGCAATAGGCTAGCTTCTCAATCTTAGGATAATTTTCTCTGCCCTCGTTAAATGTTTATTGACATAGTATATTAGGTTTTGATTTCGGTCCCCCTCTCGAACCAAGGTTGCACTGATGGCATGCTGAGATAGGGCCAATTAAACATATTACTCCTCATGGTCAACGGGTTTTGACAGAATCAGAGGCTTCTCCAAGTGTCTCACCAGAGCTCGGAATGCATCTTCATAGTCCGTTATCCATTCAAAATTTCTTTTCCCTTTCCTTACCACATTGAAGAAAGGAACATAATTGTCGGTCGCTCTAGATATGAATTGACTCAACGCGGTGACTTTTCCATGCAGGCTCTGTAATTGCTTTATAGTTCTGGCACTTGTATGTCACAAATAGCCTAAATATTTTTTTTACTTAGCTTCGATTCCCCGCGTGTTGACAATAAAACCCAAAAAATATCCTGAACCAACACAAAAGGAACACTTCAGTGGATTGATTTTCATTCTATAGTATCTGAGTATATCTAACATCTCTGCTAAGTCTCGAATGTGGTCGTTTGATTGCTGTGAATTCAGAAGCATGTCATCCACATAGACTTTCATTGTTCTACCAATTCGGTCTTTAAACATCTGATTTAATGAACGTTGATAAGTCACTCCTGCGTTCTTCAACGCAAAGGGCATCGCTACATAATAGTACAGTCCAACATCCATGACAAAACTAGTGTGTTCCTCATCCGGAATGTGCATCAGGATTTTATTTTACCCCGAATACGCATCCATGAATGACAATAATTCATGTCCTGCTGTTGAGTTGACCAACTGATCAATTCTCGGTAAAGGGAAACTATCCTTTAGGCATGCCTTGTTCAGGTCTAAGTAATCAACACAGGTCCTCCATTTCCCATTCGCTTTTCCCACTAATACGGGGTTAGACACCCATTCAGGGTAGAGTGCATCATGGACGAACCCAATGGCTTTGAGTTTGTCCACCTCCTCTCTGAGAGCTGTTGACCTCTCTAGGTCCATACCTCTCCTTTTTTGTTTCACTGGCACATACTTGGGTCAATGTTCAACATATGAATTTCGATGGCGGGATAAATTCCACACATATCAGAGTGGGTCCAAGCGAAAACATCTAGATTTGCTCGAAGTAAATTAGTAATATCCTCAGTCATCGAGGTGGTGAGTTATGATCCAACATTAAGCACGCGTGACGGGTCATCATGGCTGACTGGAATATCAATCGTCGGCTCAGCCGGTGTTGCTTTAGACTCCTTGGGTTCTTCATCATCGTCTCTCGGATCTATGTCTTTGTAGATTCGGCCCCGCTGCCGGAGACAAGGCTCGGGCATTACTTGTCAATTTTCAGCAACATGGATGCGGACCGAGTTGTCCATAACCTTACCCTTCTCTCTTCACTGGGCCTCTCTCAACTCAGCCATTTTACATGCACGACTGGTCGCCTGATCGCTACGCACAACACCAACTCCTTTATCCGTTGGAAATTTCAATGTTAAACACCATGGGGTCAAAGCTGCCCTGAACTCCGCCAGGGCTGGTTGGCCCAAAAACACATTACACGGGGAATCAACATCCAAAATAATGAAAGGTAGGATCCGTACCCTCCTGCATTCACCTTCTCCTAACTCAACTGGAAATTCTACAAAACCTATCGCATCAGTGGCTACACCATTAAAACCGCAAATGCATGCTTTAGATGGTTTTAGATCCTGCGCCTCCATATTCATTTGGTCATATGCCTTTTTGAAAATAATATTAACATAACTCCCACAATCAATCAATATCCTTCTCGCAAACGTTGATCCAATCGTGGCTGCGATGACCATCGGGTCGATGGTAGGTCCCTCCACCCAATCGGCATCTCTGCTCCTGAACACTATATCATCCGTCATCATTTGCTGCTGTTTCGCTGGTTCCCCATCATCTATGTTTGAACAACATTCAAAATCTGCATGCTTTAGGGAACTAGCATAGCGTTCCATTTCTTGCCAACTCTTATTTTTTGGGTGTGGCCCAACGATTATTGTGATTATGACCAATCTACCTCCAGTCCGGACGGGTTCCTCAGGTCAATGTGGAGCTTGCCTGCGAGTAGGGTCGGACGTCCCCTGTCCTCTTTCCTGTAGATTCTTAACAAACTGCTATAACTTTTTCTGGCGAATCAGCTTTTCTATGGCATCATGGAGGTGTCTACATTCCTCGGTGTTGTGCCCGTAAGTCTCATGGAAGCAATAATACTTCCCTATCTACTTTTGTTCCTCAGTGGATTCTTTAGGGCGCTGCTTTCGGTTTTGGAAGGTATTACAAGTTGATAAACAAATATTCTCTACAGACGTAGGGGAGTGTATTTGCTGTAAGTTAGGATCCTTGGTTTCCACTTTCCTACTTCCCTCTTCCTTCCGGAATTTCCTCCTCCGGATCCTTTAGACTGCTCGGGCTTGTTTTGAACATTGACCTGGATCTTCCCAGAGTTGTCGCCAGATTGTGTTACCGCAATGTTGCTTTGCACCATATCCTTGCCAGATCCTGGCGCACTACCTTGCCTTGTCCACCTGGCTTCCTCCCTTCTCATGAATTGGTTCGACTTTGAATGAAAATGATCCAGGGTAGTCGATGGTTTTCCTGCCAGCCAATCACCAAATTCTGAGTCCGAATCAACCCTTTGCATCACAGCCTTAAGAATAGCATGGTCATTCGGGTTGCTAACTTCGGTAGTAGCAAAGTGAAATCTTTGCAAATATTCCTTACTCCTTTGGAGCCTGGATTACACTAGATAAAGACATCACGTCTTTTGGGCGAGTGGTATGGATCCTAAATTGCTCCACAAATTTCTTTGCTAACTCATCAAACCTGGAGATCGACCGTAGAGAAAGTCTGGTGAACCACATGCTGGCGATTTTGGATAAAGTTATTGGGAAACATCTACATTTAGTTGCATCATTTGCCCTAGCAGAGTCCATCATCCACTCGTATCTCATTACATGCTGTCGGGGATCAGTCTTCCCTTCGTAGGCTGGAATAGTTAGCATACTGAACCTTTAGAGGTACTCAGCCCATAGGAAAGCATCCGTGAACGGAGTGTGGCTCCTATCGTTGGATAAGCCTTGTTTTTTCCTCATCATTTGTCTGACCATAGCTAATAAGTCTGGGCTTTGGATGGGAGGTTGCAAGTTGGAATCTTCCCTTGGGATCGTTTCGGCTGGTGCCTCCTTGATTGGTGATCTCCCAAATGAGTGTCCTAGGGACCTACTTCATTGCAACCCTAGTAAGCCGGTCAATCATCTTTTACTCGTGTTCCAGATCCTAATTTTCCCATTCCAACTTGAGTGTGATTCCCCAAGTGCAGGCGAGGGGCCATGGTTCCATGTAAGGAACCTGGACCATTCCTATTGGATTGATCTAGTGCGCCTGTTTTCACTGTTTCAATTCTACGGTGTCTGGCTTGTGACGCTCATCAGATAAAGTGGAGCTGTCAAATGATGAGTAGGAAGCAGGGCTTCCTCCAACATTCTAATGCTGTTATTGAGTAATCTAGGTCATGAGATTGGCGTTGGCTTGAATTTTCTCGTAAAACTGTCTCCTACGTTCCACGCGTTCTCTCATCAACTCATTGAACTCTGCTCTGGTGACAACTTCTGACTGGTTTAGAACGGGGGCAGCACGTGCCCCTGGATTATGTTGTTGGTTGCTAGGTCCCACTTGCTAAACACTGGCGGCCTCATTGACATCCGCATTGTGGGAGGCCAATCTAGCATGTGGTCTTTCCATATTATAGTTATCCGTCTGAACTCTGTATTGAATCCGTGAAATCTCGAGAATAAACTTGGATTTCCTTCGGGGGATTTCTTCAATCGAGTAGTGATGAAGTAGATCCTGACAGCCTGAGAATGCTTTTCTCGATGAAAGCACCAAAATATTAGCGCTAGAATTGGTCACTAACACCTAAGAATAGATTTTTGTGGAGAGATTAATGAAGATAGTAAATTAAAGTAGAGGAATATATTCAAAACTAAAAACAGAAAGAAGAACACTAGAATTATAGTGGTTCGGCGTAACTGCCAACGTCCACTTTTAATGTAATCTTTATTGCCTTTTTCAAATACCTGAATACATATACAATCCGTAAAAAACCACTTGAATACAAGTTTGAGTCAAAAAGAGGAGTTCATAAACAATGGCAGAGTCTCCTTGGAGTTTTCAAAAAAAGGCCCCCTTCACTGCATCCCTGCCCCTCTATTTATAGATGAAGATAGGCTGGTCCACCTACGTAGGCCCATGACCAAGATACTTCGACCCACAGTAGGCAATTCGCATTCACCGAGCCATGCATTCCGAGCCACCAATGCCGAACGATGTTTATCAAATGACCCTAGCCGGGCTTGGGTCTTTTCGTTAGTAACTTGAAGCGTATTCTCACATAACTCGAGGGAAGTTGCGGTACGAGTCATAGCAAAGGAAGGCCAGACGCACCACTTCAACAACGACTACCTTGAATGATCTTACAGGGCCGAACCAACATAGCCAAGTCAACATGGCCGAGGCATTCATGCCGAACCCTTCAATGCTGGGCCACCAAATTCCGAACCAAATGAACCTGTTCCTCTGGGGTCGGTTGACCAAGTTCCGAGCCACCCTCGCCGAGTGATCTCTCTCTGGACATCTCGACCAAGCCATCATGTTCTCCCTTCCTTGACCGAGCGGTATGTACCAATTCCTATAGCTTCCTATCTTGGCCAACCGACATATGCCATCCTATAAGACTGAATGACACACGTCCTCCCTTACTCGGCGGAGCCATGCTTAAAGGCCGAACCATACATATAAGTCGAACCATAAATATAAGTTGAACAACTCAAATTGGATCAAACCATCATATCTCCAATCTCTCATTGGCTCGAGTCTTAGCTTGATTTAATTAAAGCCTCTATAATTATCACCTTATAGCTGGCCAAGTAACCGAGTAACATAATGTAAATGTATAAACCAAAGGTGGAACATTATAAAAACCCTTAACGGACTTAAGGAATAAATACGTACGTAAAAGTTCATATACCATGATTTCTGATGAGTTCGACACTTGAATCACGGGGTATTTCATAAAAAGTACATTATTCCATAAGTCCATATCACTCATTTAAATATATTGAAGATTATGAATCTTTAATATATGTGTTGTTTTCTACCATTTATATATTAATAAATTACTTCCATACTCTCTAGTTGTTGAGCAATAAAGGTTATAGTATATATATTCAATATAATATGTTATAATTGAATAATATATTAATAATTAAAGTGTTCATTAACTAAATAAGATTTAATGAATATAATGTTATACATAATATATTATATAAGTAAAAAAAAGTATAAAAGTTATATAATAATAAAAATTATATAATGTAAATGTATAAACCAAAGGTGGAACATTATAAAAACCCTTAATAGACATAAGGAATAAATACGTACGTAAAAGTTCAAATACCATGATTTCTGATGTGTTCGACACTTGAATCATGAGGATATTTCACAAAAAAAACACATTATTCCATAAGTCGATATCACTCATTTAAATATATTAAAGATTATGAATCTTTAATATATGTGTTGTTTTCTACCATTTATATATTAATAAATTACTTTCATACTTTCTAGTTGTTTTCTACCATTTATATCTTAGGTAGAAACGTAAGATAATTATATGTACTTACTGAACAAACTCAAGACACATATACTATACTTACTTCTTTACCAAATAGTACGTACAAGTGAATAATTTCTTTTGATTTGTTGAGAAAATTCAGGGTCGAAAAGAGTTCAGGACAAGGAATCGTAGGTTAGGAGGGTATATGATATAACTGATAAGCTGTTATCCAACACTTGTAGGGCTATGAGTTGTCAAACAAACTCAAGTTTAGAATCCTAACGTAACACCCCTAATTTTAGTGCACATAATTTGAATATTTATTTATTATGGGATAATTTTTTGAGAGAAATGTGTAATCCTCTAAAGTAGAGGAGAGCTCACATATGCACACACACACACACACACACACACATATCACTTAAAATAAAGGAGCTGCCAACATGCCTGATAGGTGACAAATCAATATACAGAGAAAACAGAGGAAACAAACTCAGGGAAATTCTTAAATGAGCTCCGACATGCCTGGTAGGTTGCCCGCAATTTAACAAACTTATTCATCTTCCTATTTTGATCATCTTATCTATGTTTTGAACCTATCTTCGAATCAAAAATTCTCTTTGATTGAGTCCATCAAATTTGAATCTCTATCCTTGCTTTGAAATCCATTATTGTATCATCGAGCGAGGAAGTGTAATTGTAAATTAGTGTTAAAAATATTTTCTATATTGTGTTGTTTGAGTTGTTGATGTTGATTTGGGTTTTCGATCGATTCATCTGAGCAACGCCATCGATAGAATTTCCAATACACTTGAACAGAACGAACTGACACAATTTTTTTTTTCAAATTTGATAAACAAAATAGTTTTGTATAATTATATTATAAATAAGTATAAATTTCTCTGAAATTAAATTGTTAATGAAGTTTGTTGTCAGAAATGATAATATTTGATTTGCATTTATTGTTTTGTAAACCTTTGACTATTGCATAATATAAACAAATGAATTTATAAAACTTGGTTATAATTTGATTTGGAATTTGAAATGAATTTAAATCAAGAAACTAAGAATTTAATTTCTGCTGGTTTCAAACTTTGGAACAATTTTTTTTAAAAAGAGGTATATTATTTAAAGTATTTTCGAATAGAAATTGTTTCAAAAGAAAAATCTAAATGTTTAAAATCAGTGCTCTCCTATTTCGCTGGAAAATAATTTTGGTGATGGCGGCCGCATCATCGTCATTCATTTTCGAGTTTTAAAGTGGAGAGACTATTCTGTAGCTGTACTACAGTTATTCTTTGGAAAATAAATCGATTTGGATTTTTTAAAATATGACTTGATTTATAAATTATATTGATATATGATAAAAAAAATATTGATTTGATATGTATTGTGTATATGTATATAGATATATTTATTTATCTCTAAATTTTTTGATGTGAAATCAGAAATTTAATTCTTAAATTTATGTTAAAGGTGATTTTAATTTCCAAATGAAACCTAAATTTTGAATAAATACTTAAATTTTTAAATAATTTAGTAAGGAAATATTTTACTTGTATAATACTCAATTGCATTCCAAAATATATAACTTACCTAAATTATTCAGAAGTTAACCTTGTAACTGAATAATATACAATGTAAAATGATGTTAAAAGATTTTATAGATAAAATTTGAGTGGTTATAATAAATGTTATACACTTAAAATGTTAATTAAAAAAGAAAATGTTAATAAAGATAAATAGAATAATAAGTTGATTGAATAGTAAACGAGTCAAATTAAATAAAATTTTGTTTGAAAGAAATCTTTTGTATCAAATATTATGAAACTGAAATTTAATCAACTTAAGAAAATACTTTGAATTTAAAATCAATTGTTGAATATAAATTAATTTAAATTGAAATTTATATGGTTTAAATTAATTGTTTTATTTTGTAATTTAAGTCTATTTTCTTCTGGTTGTTTCTATTCTCCTACCTCCTTCCTTTTCGGGAAGAAAAGTTTTGAGTGGGGGAGAGTGTAACGACCCGATAATTTTTAATAATTTAATTTGTTTTATTTATTTAATTAGTTGAATTTTGTGAAATATTAAGTAATAAAATTTTGAAATAAAAATTTAATATTTCGAATACGTCTATTTAAACATAGCCACTGGTAAATTTTCATCAGAAAATATGTGATTTTTTTTAGCGTTATCTAAATCTATATCAGTTAATATTTGATGATAATTAACTATTTTCAAAACCTGAATATTTTTCTATACAAAAATTCTAAATCATCTTTTTACAGAGACATTATATTTCGTTTCTCAAAATCTGGACTGTTATTGCTCCGTCGATCTTATTTTCTGACAAATTAGCTGCACTTTCGTACCGATATCGATTTTGACCGGACGATCATACCATTGGCATCTGTGTACCGTTTTGATTTCTCGTCGGGCTGATCTTCGTAGTATGCTTATTTGCGTGTTTCGAAGTTCGTGACACAACGAAATCGGTGAACCGATTAATCATATCGGTACCGTATTTGAACCTTTCGGTTTCTTTGTGTCTTTCCATTATTAACTTTGCATATGAATAGACATCAGCTATTAATAATTCATTTTTTTTTGACTGTTGCTCTCTTCAAACTAATGCATGTCTCTAGTTTCTTGCTATTCCTTTCGGTTCTGAAACTATACGTAATTAATAGAAAAGAAAAAAACTTTAGTACTTTGTTCGTTTAATATTCTGATGCCATCTTCTTCCATTTCCACACCTACCCAGATCCACTTCGTTTAGTTGTTTCTTGGCCTCTTCCCTTCTCCATGCAAACCAACCTATCTTTCCCTTCCCTTGTTCAACCTGGCCACCTCATCACCTTCGACCTCGCCCCTTGAAGCCGATGGCCGAGAACCGCCCACTGCTGCATTACCAATGGCCGAACAAGCTCCCCACCTAGCCCATCAACTCACCGACCACTTGAATGCCGCACCGAGCTCGCGCACAGCCACCGCCCTCCTGTGCAACGACTAACACCATCTCTTCATCGCTCCACCCAGCCTCGAAGACCACCAGACCCCATCGCAGCCGCGCCAACAGCCTTCCACTGTCCCAAAACTTCGGCCAGAACCCACGTTTTCCCTACTTAGCACCACAACCGGAGTCTTCCCTTCCTTCATCACTGTTTTGTTCACCGAACTCGAGCAGCCACAGCATCGCCATCTCGGCCTCCACACTTGATCACGTCAGTGCACCCTTCCTCCACTCCTCAGGCGTCATCGACTGGCCCTCTTCCTAGACCTGCCTTCGTCTCGTGCCTTTTCCTTTTGCGTGCTCAGGTACAAGTATTTATGCATCATGTTGTTGATATACAAACAGTGTAAACAACTTTTAGAAAGTATGAATATGGGCCGTGACTTGGCATAGCCGTGACTTGCCATTTATGTGTTTTAATGCATGCCAGATTACATATATAGATATTTTATATACTTTTTACAAATCCTTATTTTATATTTGTTATATAAATATCATTCGTGAGATATATATATATATGGTATAACAGTTATATGCGTTAGTTTGTTGTTTATATATAAAAGCTGCTAGATGTTGTATTAGTGATATGTTTTAATAAGTATTTTAAAATTTGTAACTTGGACCTAGCTATATATATATGTGTGTATATATATATATAGTGAATAAACTATACGCGCATATGATAAAAACACATACGCCAACTTATATATTGTAGGTTAAAGATGCGTCATAGTTATTATATATACTAGTTTATAATTTTGTTGTTTATATTATATATATGCGTGATCTTTGATTTATACCTTACCATTTTGACATTGTTTTAAATATATTACATAGGTATAGAAATTTTTTTATATAGGTGTTTGTGTGTATATTGACAAAGTTTTATATATACATGTTGTATATCAATTATGGAGCAGAGTAAAATATATTAAATATGCATCTATATATTCTATTATATACGGTCTGCACATATTTTGGTGTTGCAATATATTTTTATATAAAGAAGAAATTTTGTTCTTTGGTTTGTTTTATAAAAGTATATACAAATAATTGGTTTGTTGGTATACACATATTTTGAAGTTATTACGTTAGTATTATATATATATAGTATCCGACCATTTAATAAGCCATGTTTTGTTGTATAAGTTTATACATAAATGAATTAGCATAGTATGCGAAGACAGTACTATAGTTGCTACATAAATCTATATATGGTAAAGTTTTAGAAATGGTTGTCTCTATATTTTTGGGATATGATCTGCTTAAAATATTTATTTAATTTTTTATTGGTTTTGTAATTGATTTAATGATGTATATAGTTTTAAATATAACTTATATATCATTTCACTTTTATCAATTTTCTTCACCAATTCAGTTCTGATTTGATTTTTGTCAATTCCGTATCTATCATCTTGTCCGTCGAATCCATATCCACCTAGCTTTGATTTGAAATTCGTGCTTCGATTCGTAACTCAATTTTAGTGTTAGTTCTTCTGTGCGTATCCGTGTCATCTCCTATTCTCTCTAGCCCCGACAGGTGAGCAATCAATCACGATTAATGTTCTTTTATTTATTAAATTTGATTTCAATTGAAACGACAATTGAAATATGCTATTGTTAGTTATTTACACTGTTTTATATATGTTATTACCTGTATCAGTTCACCTGTGACATCTGACACCATTATCTGTTATTTATACAATGATAATCAAGTTTGGTCGATAAATGATTGATTGTTTGATGTTGACATTGGACGTTAAATTGTAAATGTTGTAAGTGATAAATAATTTGAAATTGAAATTGACGTAGGATAATTAGATTTGATATATGTGTTAAATTTGATTAGATGACATTCGCATAATATGACCCCTTTAAATGTTTAAATAAATTGACATGTAGAAATATGGTTAGTTACACCTTGAACCATTTAAATGTATGTTGTTTAAATTGATGTGGTATGAAATTGAATAATAGATATCAAGTGAAGAACCATGTAAATATTAGTGTAATAATCTTTAATCTGCATGAAATGATAGTGTAGATTCTACAAATAATTATATTAATTTACAAAAACAACAATATAAATTAATACGATTATTTCGGGATTATTTGAATTAAAAAACCCGATTGGTCAATAATTTGATTTAAAAATAAAAATAAAGATTTTATTTGAATAAAATAATAAGGGTTTTAAATGAAGTTGGAATTTGAATTCTAGTGAAGTTTAAATGTTAATATTTAATAATCTGAAATAAAATATTAACAAAGTAATTGATGAAAGAACGTTGTTTAATTTAAGAAATGATTGAATTAAGTTTTGAAATTATTTAATAATTAAGTTTTTAAATTATTTAATAATTTAATGAGATTGAATTATTTAATCATTAAATAAAATTAAACTCTTTGATAAGTGAAATTGAACTTCTTTAATAAGTGAAACTGAGTTCAATAATAATTAAGTTTTGGAAATTTATTTAAATTAAATAAGTAAATAAGCGAAATCGAATTCCTTCAACAAGAAATAAAACGTGATTTATTGAAATTATATAAGCCTTGAAATTTAAAGAATTTGATTTGACAAATTTAATTTAATTCAATTTGTAAGTTTTGATATAATAGAGTTGAACTTAAGTAATTGATTTAATGAATTGGTAATTAAAAAAGTTGTTTTGAGATGATAAATTAACTTAACGAATATTGAAAAATCGATCAATGAGTTTAAATTGATTTGAAGGTTAATTTAAATTAATTTAAATGATTACGGAATGAAATTTATATACGAACTTGAATCAATATTTGAATTGTTTTAAATAAAATTGAAATTGAATTATAAGATTTTGAAATAGTAATTTGGAAGTTTTGAAACGTAAATTATGGAAATTGATATAGAAAGACAAATGGAATGTTGGTTTACAAATTCTAATTGAAATTGAAATTGTTTTGGTTTATGAAATTTATTAAACGACCAATCGGAGTAATAATTAAGAAAGTTATTAAAGAAACCGGGATCGGTTATGGACATACTCTCGATCTAAACCGAAAACCACTTTAATAACCACACGCGGAGTGTGATATAGAATGAAGTGGTTGGAATGATGTACGTGATGAATGAAGAAAGAGAACGATAATGGATAGCCTTGACACTTGTGTCAAGTTGGAAATGACTAAAACAGGAGCCGTGCCGGGCGAAATGGGGTTAGCCACCTCGAGAGAACACATTTCTTCGTAAACTACTCATTACTTTTTATTGATTGGAGTACACCCTCGAAATTTTGGGAGTGTTGTTTCGCGGTGTTGCGATCGCTGCGACGATGCGTTCTCACCAGTCCGGATCAGGCAAACGACAGTTTCACTACCTTGGATATTGCCTCATGTGCCTTAACATACTTGTATCCCTATATACGCGACCACTATGAATTTGTTTTGTGTCATACCTATGGAGTACTCCCTGATATCCCACTAGTTTATGGTGGAGTTTACAGTGCTGTATAGACTATGACACTTATATAAAATGTGTTAAGGGGGATAACGGTAAAGCCTTAACACTATTTTGATACTTTATATTATTGATAGGCATTATCTATTTAGCGTATATTGCTACATAGTAGATAGTTTAACGGTCCTTGGAGGATGGTTATCCCAAACATCCTTTGAGTTATTTGTATTTCAGTTGTTATTTCACTTGAGTTGGATTTATTGATATAAGAATGTTAATCTTGACTCGAGTGTTTTGCCTTTTGCTTTACGCTCGGGTCAAACTGAGTGTACCAGTATTCGAGACTCACCTTTGGAGTTGGAGCTTCGCTTGGAGATCCAGCTATCTATCTAGCTTTTAGATATTCAGTTGATTTCACTGATGTATTCTGATATTGTATTTGACTATTGTATTCGAGACATCTGTTGTACCTTATTTAACTCCGATATGTATATAGTAGCTTCATGAACTACTATCTTTTATTTCCGCTGCATTTATTACTCTGTATCTGTGATCTGTGATTATTTATTTACTGTTTATGCTGAGTTTTGCCAAATATAAATCAACAATTCGGTTTTTTGAATTATCCAAGTCCGACATGTGCGGATGCGAATGGTCCAAAATAGCGGGTCGTTACAGATGAGGCCACCGCCCATTACACCTCAATATCGAACTCCGGCAAGGCCACTGCCCGATAATGAAGTGTTAGAAGTACCCTAACGAAAAAAATAAAAGAGATGTATAAACAGCTCCACCAGAGGAAGGACGCCTCACTACAAACACAGATGAATCTAAAAGAAGATCTCTTTGCAAATGGGGATGATCCAAAATGAACGCCTTATTACAAAAGCAGATGGTCCAGTAATAATGCCTCACCGATAATGCAGACGATGCAGAATGAACGCCTCACTGCAAAAGCGGATGATCGAGAAAGAATGCCTCGCTGTCAGTGCGGAAGATGCTGAATGAACACCTCATTGCAAAAGCGGATGATCATGAAAGAATGCCTCACTGCCAATGCGGAAGATCCATAATGAACACCTCACTACAAAAACGGATGATCTAGAAAAAATGCCGCTTTACTAATGCAAACGATCGAAAATAAATGCCTCACTGCAATCCAGGCAACATCAACCCTGAAAACCTGCAAATATCAATCTAGCACCATATCTGGCCTAAACCTGTATCCGAAGATGGAACTATACAAAAATATTGGAACAATTCATATATATGTATATAAATGTAATACACACACACACACACACACACACACACACACACACACACATATATGTATAAGAGAAGTAAAAGTACTTATACCAAAGTTAAAATTATAAGGCCGTAAAGAAACTAAAATAAGTCACAGACAAAAAGGATCAAAGCTCATTATGCAACATCTTAACAAACTCTTATGGTGTGAAAAGTGATTCCGAACTTAAAAAGACAAAAAAATATCAAAATACGAAGCGGAAAAACCTATAAACTATCAAATCTAAAATATTACCCTTATGCATTTTTAATCAATAGGACATTATAATAATCATTAAAATTTTCATTCAAATTCAAGAAAATGTTAATGTTATAATTATTAATGTTAAAAATATTGTTTTTTTGTTTAAATATCTTAATGTTATTACTAACCATATTAAGATATTCTTTGAAATGATTATTATTAGCTAACTATATTTAGGATTTGAGATCTAGCTGAAATAAAAGGATGAAATTATAAATATCAATCTATTAATATGACTAATATTATTATTAAAAAGTCTCTGGTTTCTCTCAAACCAAATATACAAACATATTATAATGAATAAAGTATCAAGTGAAAATCTATTTTCCTTTTTAAACTTAAATCTTAAATTATTGCAATAAAAAATAACAATCAGTAACTTTAGTTGTAAGAATAATATTAAAGATTTTGAGAGTATTGTTAAGAATATAACTTGTATCCATACAATCATAATATATATGATTAGTATCTCCAAAATACAATATACAAAAGGTACATTTATTATCCATTTGCATATTCTTTTTTTTAAAGAGTCAATAGTATTTAGTTTCCTATGTATGATTAACCACATATGAAACTTAGCTTTAGGCGGAGCGTTGGCTTTCCAAATATGTTTAAAAGAGTTACTAGTAATGCCCGAGAAATTAAGAAATTTATATATGGAGTTAGAAGTGAATTTCTTACTTTTATCCCAATCACAGTTAATAATATCATTTTAATTATTAATATTATATAAATTCAATCTTACACATAATAAAGAAAATTTTCTAAGTGTTCACTACAACCATATTGCAACCTTTAGTTTACAACTTGCATAAACAAACAGTTTAATATGTACTATATAACAACTGTTTATTTTAGCAGTTGTAACAAATGAACTTTAAACAACTGCTTTTCTACAGTAGTTGTAATATATTTCTGTAACAACTGCTTTTTTGTGTTCAATTGTAAATACTTAATTTTAACAACTGCTTTGTTTGCTGGCAGCTAAAAAGTTCACGGTCTATCCTAAGAAAATATAGACCGCTAAAATTTTTATCGTGAAATAAAACTTAGGCCGCCAAAGTTTCTAATTCTAAACCCTAATTCCGTCTCATCACTCTCCGCCATTTCCATCCACGAATCTAAACCGCTCTAATCACATCGACGAAACCCTTAATGAACCCTCAAAAAACTCTAACTCGCTACGCTCGTGTCTTATGCTGCTCGCTGCCGTTTCGCTCGCCATCGTTGCCCTGTCGTCGGTGAAGTTGTAAGTATATTGGAGAGTGAATTTATTTTTACTTTAATTTTTTTTCATCAGTAGTGATAAATTTAAATTTTTTGGCTCTGATACAAACTGGCTGTAAAGGCTAGAGTTCATATAAGAAACCGATTATGCAATTGATTGGCGATTAAAAATGTCATTTCGAACAAATGTTTGTCTCAAAACTGAGGCAGTGATCTTTACCATAAAATTATAAAGCATAAAATTAAATACAACATTTTATAAATTTACAAATGTAGCAAATGTAGTTTTTAAAATCTAAAATATATAGGATTGAGATTTTACACATATTAAACAACTAAAACCATTATTTTACAAATATAGCAAATGCAGTGTTTTTTGGCAGCTGTATACTTCATTGTTTTATTGCAGGTTTTGTGAAACGTTATGTTTTTAGTACATTGGTCATGAAGCTACAAAAGCTAATGTTCACTTTTTGTTTGTACAATTTATCAGAGGTTTATATGTATGCCATCTTTGTGAAAATATTATGCCCAACTCATAGGAGAATTTTCAGCTAGAGCTTACCCAAACCTGTGTTCTTATATGTCAAACTTGATTGGTATTTTGGCTAACAAATGGAGTTTGCATTGAATAAAAATATACATTCTATTATCGTCAAAATAAAAAATAAAAATACCCGTATCTATTGGTACTTATGGA
Organism: Allium cepa; assembly: GCA_030765085.1. NCBI lineage: Eukaryota > Viridiplantae > Streptophyta > Magnoliopsida > Asparagales > Amaryllidaceae > Allium > Allium cepa. The sequence goes on along the minus strand of CM060929.1, from coordinate 872,265,540 downwards.
TTTTTACCCTTAACAATCAATATGCTTTATTTCCAGTGTTTGGATTATATTGATGCAGTCAACTTTCTAGAAGCATAATGCAAAAATTATGCTGATTTCCAGTGTTTGGATTATATTGATGCAGTCAACTTTCTAGAAGCATAATGCAAAAATTATGCTGAATCACTATAGTGCCATTATATTCTGGAACTCTTTTTAGAAGAGTATAGAAGTGTCAAAAATAATTTTCTTTCCTTTGTATATCGTTGAATAAAGGAGCAGTGGCACTATTACAGCTAATCTTCATAACCGCATGGTCTTTAAGCGCACTTGTTCATGGACTAAAGGCACTGCATTTTACTCAATTTCATAACCTATTATAAATCACTGTGTGTTTTGCTTGCACATATATCTTACATCTGAAATACGAGGAGACATTACTAAATACTCTAAAAGTAAATGTATGGATAATGAACCAAATATAGCTTTCAAGAATGGCAGCCTCTTTTGCAAAAACTCTTGAAATGGAAAAACACTTTCTTCAGTTATGCTTAATAGAAGTCGCTAATCTTGTGACAAATTTAATAATATTGCTAAAAGCATTTCTGTTTTCGTTTCATGTGGAAGACCATTGAATATATTTTTAATTTTTAATTTTTAATTTTTAATAACTCATTTTATGTATTTATTCGTATTGTGCAAACAATAAATGATATTAACAATGAAAAGCAAACTTGTGAACTAACAAACTATTTTTTCCAATGTTAGTGCATAGAATAGCATAAAAAATGTGTTACTAGTTTATTGATGAAGTACATGTAAAGAATGAACTATTTAAAACTTACTAGTTTCTTTTGCCGTGTAGTTACGAGTTTCTTTTGCATGTGCGTACAATCGGATCCACACAAGCTATGGAGAAAATATGGGTTAACCTAATAAGGTTTTGTAATTTTTGATTAGTTATTTCATACTTATAACTATTTAGGGTTGACTAAGGACATGTTTATTTTTTGTATAATGACAGAGGAATATAGGCAAGCCGTTCGGAATTCTGTACATAAGCATGCAGAAAGTGAGGGTAATCCAGAAAAAATCATTTGTCTGTGTCATCAACGTAGGAATCTTGTTTGGCATTCTCCAAGAGATGTTGTGACACATTTGGTGTGTTTTGGAATTGATCCATCATATAATGTATGGATCTTTCACGGAGAAGCATGTCATTAAATGAAGCCGATGAAGTGACAGATACATACAGAATGTATTTAGATGCAGAAATTGGTGACGATGAGAATGAGTATCATATTAACCATAAACATAGGGAACAGACAAAGAAAATGTTGGAGACAGCTGAAATTTATATCCTGGTTGTACAAGTCATACAATGTTGTCTGCTACAATACTTCTTTATAAACATAAGGCTCGAAATGGTATAACTTACACAGCATTTACGGAACTTCTTAAGCTTCTTGGGGATATGCTACCTAAGGTAAACAAGCTTCCTGATTCTACATATGCAACAAAGAAGTTGATCAAATCATTTGGTTTAGGTTATAGGAATATATGTGCATGCGTAAACTATTGTTGTCTATTTAGAAAAGAGCTTGCACATTGTGATTTTTGCCCCGCATTTGGCAAATCTCGTTGGAAAAAGAACAAGACAAGCGAAGATGAAAAGAAAGCCAAAATACCTGTGAAGGTTTTGAGATACTTTCCACTCATACTAAAGTTGAAAAGATTGTTCATGTCGTCGGAGACCTCAGAACAATTAAGATGGCATAGCAGTAATAAAAGAGAAGATTGCAAACTGCAACATCCTGTAGATTCCTCTCAATGGTCTACAATTGATAGAATGTATCCTTCCTTTGCAACCGATCCACGAAATTTAAGGCTCGGTCTTGCAAGTGATGGTTTTAACCCCTTTGGTGATTGGAATTCAACATATAGTTGTTGGCTAATGTTTCTTGTTGCTTATAATTTCCCTCCATGGCTTTGTATGCATAAAGATAATATAATGCTATCTTTATTAATTCCTGGACCATGTCAACCAGGAAATGATATTGTCATATATCTGCAACCACTTATTGAAAATTTGAACAAATTATGGAATAAAGGGGTAAAAGTGTATGATGCATATGATCGCAGCGAATTTAGATTAAATACAATTCTGATGTGGACAATAAATGATTTTCCAGCTTATGGAAATTTAGCCGGTTGCACTGTAAAAGGTAAGAGTGCATGTCCTTTTTGTGGCATTAATACATGTTCAATATGGCTACCATTTAGTAAAAAATGCGCATACTTGTGTCATAGACGATTTCTTGCACCTAATCATTAATACCGTCACCGGAAAAACTTGTTTGATGGAACCATAGAAAATAGACAAATGCCTCCAATACATACTGGTACTCAAATCTTCGATGATGTCAAAGATATCGTGAATGAGTGGGGGAAAAACCAAGGAAGCAGAGAGAGATAGTAGGAAAAAAACGAGGGGATGTAAAGAAAAAAGGAATCCAAATGTGGAAAAAGAAATCCACTTTTTTTATTTGCCTTATTGGAAGGTAAAATATAGCTAAAATAAAATGTCTTTTTATTTTTTTAACCATTTCTAGTAATTAGTATTTTACTATGACTCTGTTATACACATTTTTTGGGTTTCCATAGGCACTTCCGTTGCGTCACAATCTAGATGTAATGCGTGTCGAGAAAAATATTTACGAGAGTATTCTCGGTACATTGCTTGATATCAAAGGAAAATCAAACGATGGAATTAGTTCACGTCAAGATTTAGAAGCAATGTATATAAGGAAGAAGTTGCACCCTATAGATGTTGGAAGTAAAGTATTACTTCCTGCTGCCCCGTGCACCTTAACAGACCAAGAAAAAGAGATCTTTTACGATAGGATGAGAATTTGAAGGTGCCTGATGGGTATAGCTCAAATATTGGGAAATGTTTTGCAAATCAGGAAAAAATTTCAATCTTAAGTCTCATGACTATCATGTTTTGTTGCAACAGCTATTGTCTGCAGCATTGATAGGTCTATTGCCTGTAGGTACAAGGAACGCAGTATTGCGACTATGTTCATTTTACAATGACATATGTCAGAGAGTGCTTGATAGAGATAAATTAGAATCCATGGAAAATCAAGTCGCATTAACACTATGTGACCTTGAGAGATTCTTTCCTCCTTTTTTTGACATCGTGATTCACTTGACAATACATTTGGGAAGGAAAGCAAGAATTTATGGACCGGTACAACACCGATGGATGTATCCATTTGCGAGGTATATTTTTTATGAATACTTAACGTAATTAATTAATAAAACATGCACTTATGAAATCATTTTATGCTTATACCTTGATTGTAGGTATATGAAAATACTGAAGGGTTATGTTAAAAATCAAGCCCGACCCGAAGGATGCAAGAGCGCTATTCTTCTGAAGAATGCATTAAGTATTGTGCTAAATATATTGACGATGGGTATAAGTTTTGAGAAATAAAAAATGGGAACGAAGTGCAGCAAAGTGATTCCATACTCAATAGACTTCCAATTTCCAAAGGAAAACCCATCTTTGTTTCCGAGAAGTAATTGATGTTGCTCATCGGTATGTGTTGTTCAACACCGATGAAGTGGAGCCGTACATAGAGTAAGTATAAGTTCAACTCGATTATTCTATATGAACGCAATTAAATTTTAACTTATACATTTGCGATCCAGAATGAACAAAGAGGAGATGAAACGTTTGCACCCTCGACTGTTTGCACAAAAAATGGACAAACACCTCCAAGTCGTATTATTTAGTTGATTATATGTAATTTTCAATGATTTTAGATGAGTATGTAAATATGAGAAAAGTAGGGGCTGAAATGTAAAAGACACACAGATTTATAGTGGTTCGGCCAGAATGTGCCTACGTCCACTTTATATGTTATTATCTTCTTTCTTTCAGGTTACAAGTACAATGCGTTGTATACAAGTGTATGAAAGTAGTTTGAAAGTTCCTTCCTTGCTTGAGCTCTCAAACTTGTCTGCCATTGTTGTACCCCTGCCCCTCTATTTATAGAGTGCGGTAGGGGGCAGGGGTCTTGGAAGTATATAGCTGCTGGTGGGCCCGGGCTGAAGCAATCTGGCCTGGTAGCATTCTGGTTCGGCGAGCCTTTTATTCGGTGTGGAGCTTGGACCGGTGATGGAGTGGGATGGTGGATCATTCGGTGGTGAGGTTTGCAGTTGGTCCGGTGGTGCTATGTGGTCCGGTGGTAGTGTGGAGATGGAGTTTGGACCGGTGTTGGTTCTCGTCCGGTAGTGGAGGAGAAGCTTTGGTTCGGCTGAGGGGTGGTCCGGTAGTGGTACCTCATCATCTGGTTCGGTGGTGTGGAGGCGAGGCTATGGTTCGGCATGGTCTCATTCGGTAGTTGGGCCTTGGTTCGGACCGGCATGGAGATGTGGGGGGTTGGTCCGGTGGCCTTCGTGCCGAATGGAACTGCTGCCAAGGGGATGTTGGATGGGCTTTAGCACATGAGTACATGGAGATGCCGAATGAACCTCGCATGGGGATGCCGAATGGAACTTTGGACATGAGTGTTGAATGAACTCCTTACTGGGTGGAATGGGGGTTGCCAGCCCGGGTGAAGTTTACGCTTCTCGGTCTCGAGACCTTCTGGGTGAGAATTCACCCAACATTTGCCCCCCAAAGTGGGGCACGTGCTTGCATGTGTCGCGCTTTGTTTCCCTGCGGCAAGAAGGCGTGTTTTGTAATGCCATGGGCTGGATGTTCATATCCTGTTGATGTCCTGCAAAGGAATTTACAGTTTTAGTGTGATTTCAAATAACGACCGTTCGTGATCGGAATATTTGAGATGAAGTGAACCGTGTCGCTCGGGACGAGCAAGTGTGCCCCGAAGGGGCTTAGCATTGTCGATGCCAGGTTCACGTTAGAGTGGGTCCCTGGGTCGTTTGCCAAGGTAGTTTATCGCCAGCTCAGAGCATGCCTAGGGATCGTTCGCGACCCCGTACATGTGTAAGTAACTTAGCCATTTCAAAATAATTATCAAATATCCATATGACCGATGGGCTTAAAAAGGCGTGTCAAAGTGTAAATTCCCACGACGATAGGGTTAATAACCATTCAGAGCGTGCCTATGGACCATTCGTGGTCGCATACACGTGTAAACGATTAATCCATGTTAGTGAGAGTTTTACGACTTATTCACCGTTATCATAATCTTATTTTATTAGTTAGCTCTGGAGTTCGGTACTTATCTGCATGAGGCGCTCTGCATGCCCCCTGTTTCTGGTCTTGGACGGTAGAGAGAGAGTTCCATTCAGTTCTTGGTTGGTCCGGCTATTCTCATTAGGCTTATGGTGGTCCGGTATTATTGGTCCGGTTGGGCAAAATGTTTGGTTCGGTGGTTGTGAATTCGCCTATATATAGAGGCCGTACCCCCTTGTTTTTCTTTACCGAACGAGTAGAGCCGAACCATATTGAGCACCGAACCAGTTAAGTACCGGATCAAACAAATACCGAATCGATCAAGCGCCGGACCAATCTAGTACCGAACCAGGTATGTTCCCTTTTGCCGAATACATACGAAAGTTGTCATTTTACCGAATGGGACTATGGCCTTGGGGCCGACCGAGATGGGAACCGAAGGAGATGGTAACCGAATGAGATGGAAACCGAATGAGATGGAAACCGAATGAGATGGAAACCGAATGAGATGGAAACCGAATGAACTGGGAACCGAATGAACTTGTGAACTTGAAAACTTTAGTTTGCGAATGAAATCCCACACTTGCACGCATTTGTTTGTTTACTTTTCTATGTTCCTTGTCCTAATGCCTTGCTTTCCTTGTGTTGCAGAAAATGTCTCGCAAAGCGGAAACACGATCAGACAGAAAAAAGTCTCGAGGCACAGGAGAACCTTCTTCTTCCTTGCCCCCAGTCCAACCAGGATCCGGGCAACATCGACCTATCCCGAGGTCTCTAGTGGATGGATATGGTCCACAGGAACTTTTAATCTCTCCTCCGGATTGCTTTCCCAGCTCCCTAAAGGAGGAGCAACTTGACGTCATATCCCGTTCCTTTGGGATAGATAGGGCCCTTATGCTGCTGCCGGGAGATGGAGTGATGCCATATAATCCTCCCGAGGGCTACTTCGCTTTTAGCAGATACCATTGTATGTGCGGTGCTATCCCCCCCATCAACGCTTGGATAATTAGCTTCACCACATATTTGAAGGTGGCTCCCTTCCAGCTTCAGCCTAATTCTTATGCCATCCTGGTGAGCCTTTTTGTTATCTTCCAGAGGAGGTACGGGCGTCCTCCTTCTAACCGGGAAATCCGATACTTGTACAACCTGAGAGGCTATAAGAAGGGGTCTCCGTACATTAGCCTGGAGGCGGCCGTACCCTTCAAACCAGTTCTGGACTTGTATTCCAAGTTCACCATGTTCAAGAAGGAGTGGTTCTTCGTCAAGGACGATGCTGTTTCTTTCCGCCTTTTCACTTCCGGCTGTAAGATTGATTTCATTTATATTTTTCATGTGTTTTGACTGTAGTGTTTTTTCTGACATGCTTCTATTTCTGGCTAGCGACAGGTGGTATTGCAGTCGTGGAGGACGATTCCTTAGTGCGAATGGCTGCTGAACTAAAGGCTATTCCGGCACGGGACCGGTCGGCCTCTTTCTTGATCAGGAACGCAACCCTCTTGGAGTATAATTTGATCTTACCGCGCCAGTCCGTGGTTAAGCAAAGGGATACGGCTGAGGAGAGGGCTGCTAAAGCTAAGGAGGGGGCTACGGTAAAGAGCGGTAAGAGGGAGCCTTTCGCAGCACGTCCTGCGGTTGGGGGGAAGAAACTGAAGAAGTCCGATGGCCCTTCTCCAAGTACTTGCCCGACTGTCCCGGAGGAGGAAGGTGTGGAAGAGGAGGAAGGAGGCGAAGTTGGAGAAGGGTCGGAGGGTGGAGGAGATGGCGACGGTCAAGGTGGTAGTGGTGTTGCCGCTCTAACCTCTGAGCAAGACCTCGAACTGGATGAGGCTCTCCGTCGGGCCTTCGGGGAGTCGGAGGGAGAGTCGGAAACGGAGAAGGAAAAAGAGAAAGAAACGGAGAAGGCAAAGGAAACCGGCAAAGCTGTGGCTTCAGCCAGGGTGACTCCGGCGACGCAAGGTGAACTTTTGTCTTCTGCCGATTCCATTTTCGATAGGGACTTAGAAATTTTTTACGGTTCACTTCCGTCCTGGAATGAGATCCAGGACTTATTGCAGTTTCCCACTCCTCCGCCGGGTTTGTATAATAGATGTGTCTCCTCACTTTTCTTTCTTTTTAACTTAGCACATTTTTTGAATTGCGGATTATTGTATGTTCGTAACACTTGTCCTTTATTTCAGGGGCAGGCCCGGCAGTTAAAACGTCGGATGTTCGACATCGTCTTGAACAATTTAAGTCGAGGAGAGCTTCTGCGAAACCTTCTACTGATCGCCCTGGGGACGTAGTCAAGTACCGCCCTCTTCTTGGGGTCATCGAAGAGGGCATTCAGAAAAGGAAGCGGAGCCGTTCCTTATTTGAGTCTTCTTCTGCTTCGCAGCTTCCTACTCCGCCTCCCCTTACTCAGCCTCCTCGTGATACTACGGAGGAGAGCACGGAGCCCTGCCCCCCTCCTCCTCCTTCCAAGAGTTCTACTGTCATTCATATAAGGCGTCCCGATGTGCCTCGCCCCGTGCCTCGTGACCCTTTTGCCGGTCATCCTGATTTAGACCCAAGTTTTCGGGACATTTCATTCGATGAGACCACGGGCGAGCACCTACTTCCCCGCAACCCCATGGTAAGAGTGTTGGACGAGGCCAAATCTTTAGATCTTGATTTACTTACTACACGGGTAGTCACCATGGGGGATGAGGCCAAGGCTAATATTGACCGGGTGGCCGTAGAGACCAAGAAGTTAATGGAGCATCATGCTAAGTTGGTCAAGGCCGGGGAAGAGATCGGGAGTGCTAACATTCGGTTGAGGTTAAAGGTTGCCGATCAGGCCAAGCAACTCGCCGACCAAGCCATCCAGATTTCCCAGCATGAGGAAGCCTCCAAGCGTCTGAAAGAGACCATGGAGAAGGCCAGTAGGGCGGAATTACGGAAGATGGAGGTCGCTTGCAGGGAACGGATTAACATAGCTATCGCAACGGTGGATGAGGTTCGAAATGCGGATCTCGAGCGGGTGGAGGAGTTGTCAGGGAGGCTCGAGGCTGCGGAGATGGCTCAGGCCGAGTTGAAGGAGGAGATGGAGGAGATGAGGAGGTCCCTCAAGTTGAAGGAAGAGGAAATGAGGAGGTCACTCCAGGCTGACTGCTTGAGATACCAATCAGAGAGGGACGTCGCCATCACCAAGTTGCAAGCTTCCGAGGCCCGGGTGAGGGAGTTTGAGGAAAACGAGGGGATGATGGATGAGATGTTGCAGGATATGTACTTCCACACTTGGAAGGAGGGCGGCTTGTCTTGGATGGACGATTACCCTCGGGTCATGGCCAAGGTGTATCTCCAGGCTTTAGAGGAGGCCAGGGTGAATGCGGGTAAGGAAGGCGGAGAGGCTTTCAACTTGAGTGCGGTCACTGCTCAGTTCTCAAAGGAGGAGCAAGCGGCGGTGAAGGAGGGGATGCGGCTACTCGCTGCAGAGGAAGCGGGCGTGCAGGTGGATGATGAGGATCAAGCGGCGGATGCTGGTGAGTTATTCTTTTCCCTTTCTTTTCTTTTCGTGTTTTCATAACTTGATCGTTCGTTTAATGAATTCCTCTTCTGATCTGGACAGGTGGGACTTCAGATCCACATGCTGGGGGCTCCGATCCTGCGGCTAAGTAGGCTGGGGGAGTTGGTGATGGAGTGTGGATGCATCTGCCATCTTTTTGTTTCTTTTTTTATCACTGTTCATGTTAGTCTTTGATATGCAATTGTAATAAAATTATTTGCAAAGAATAACTTCGTGTGATCTTATAATATAGGCTGATTTTGTCATGTTTAAATGTTGTTGCTATCTTTATGTGCTGTGTGAGAAGTATAATTATGTATATGCCTGTGATTCCACTTGTGTTTGATGTTAAGTTTTTGCTTGAAATATAATTTCACGTTTTGCAATGTCAGTGTATGAATAAGTTATAGTTACGCATTTATGTACAAGAGAAGAGAGTACCGCCCTTTATGTTTTATTCGCAGGCGTTAGCTTTGAGTGTCTTGTGTAACTGTTCACGGGTATAGCCGAGCGCCCTGCTACCCAGCACGCAGGCTTAGAGCCTCATGAGTGAATACTTCCTATTTGGTTTCCTGTACTTTAGAGTTTGTTATACAGGATAGGAGAAAAATATTTAAATGGAATGGAAATATAGTAAAAGTAAAACTTCCAGTCACGGAAGGCCGTCGATGTGCTTAAGTTCGTGGCAAACGGGTTTTGTAGTCACTTTCCCTAGCTGTGGGTCTTGGAGACATTTGTCACCCATCTTACGCCTCCGCGGGGAGTTTTCTTTTTTACCACAGCCGCACTTAAGACACATCGGAGCCGAGATCGCGCACGGTAACTACCCGAACCATTATGGTCCGTAATCGTGGGTATTATTCGATTTACCGTGGCCGGCTAGCGTGGGTGCCGTTGGCCGTGAACTACCCCTGGCTGGCCACACCTTATGTTGGGGCTTAAAGTAGGTTCACAGTTACCGACGAGCCGAACGCCGTAATGAGCTGCCATCGGCTATAGTCGGCCTTTATGATGACTTATAATCGGCTCATTACAGTTGGCTTTGAGGGCAGGCGCGCAATGAGTTAACCCGCAGCAGAGGGATGCTGGGGCAAAAGAGTCTCATTGGCGAGTGCATAGAATCGTAGCGTACCTGTTGGGCCTAGTCCAGATGAGGCCGCGGTGCGTCTTGAGTGGAGATGCCATAGAATTTTGTTCAACAGAAAGGGATAACGCTTAACAAGTAGCCAAGACATAAAGGAACAAGTTAAAAAGAGATAAGATTTTTTAAAGTGGTTCGGCACGAAAATGCCTACGTCCACTGATTCTCTTTGTTAATTCACTTCATACGGGCAGTACAAGTTAAGAAAAGTATCGACGGAGGTGTCGGATGTTCCATGCCCTCTGGAACACCTCTCCGTCCACTGTTGACAAAATGTAAGCTCCGTTGTGGAGATCTTTGTGAATTACATATGGTCCGTCCCAGATGGGGTCCAGTGCCCCGGGGCGCGGAAAGATTCGCCTGAGGACAAGATCTCCTTCTTGTAAGCTGCGATGCCTGACTTTGGAATTGTATAGTGCTGCCACTTTTTGTTTGTGAGCTGCTGCTTTGAGTGCTGCATCGTTTCTCCTTTCCTCAATCAGATCCAAAGACATGAGGAGGAGTTCTTCGTTTTCTTCTGGGTTGTAGTGGATCCTACGGTGGGAAGGCACAATAGTCTCAACTGGGAGCATTGCTTCCGATCCATATGCCAAAGAGAAAGGAGTATGTCCCGTTGATGTTCTGAAAGATGTGCGGTATGCCCATAGTGCCGTAGGAAGTTCGTCCACCCAAGCGCCTTTTGACTTTTCAAGTTTCTTCTTGATTAGGGTTTTGAGAATTTTGTTGACAGCTTCAACTTGTCCGTTTGCCTGAGGGTAAGCTACTGATGAGAAGCTTTTATGAATTCCATGCTCTTGGCACCAGTCGGCAAATTCTTCGCTGTCAAATTGGAGTCCGTTGTCTGATACGATCTTGAGGGGGACTCCATACCTGCACAGAATGTTTTTGATCAAGAAGTTGATAACTTTTGCTGAAGATATTTTATTTAAAGGTTCCGCTTCCACCCATTTGGTGAAATAATCGACTGCCACTATAGCATATTTGGCTCCGCCTCGGCCCGTTGGCAGTTCGCCAATTAAGTCAATTCCCCATACAGCAAAGGGCCAAGGGCTGGTCATTTGAGTAATTTCGTTTGTGGGTAATCGAGGGATCTTGGCGAACTTCTGACATCTGTCGCATTTCTTAACGAAGTCTAGGGCATCTTTGTTTAGTGTGGGCCAGTAATATCCATATCGGAGTATCTTTCTTGCCAAAGTCTGTCCTCCAGTGTGATCTCCGCATCCTCCCTGATGGATGTTTGTTAATATTTCCTTGGCTTCCCTTCCGGCGACGCATCTTAATAGGGGGCTAGAGAAGCCACGCCGGTAGAGGATGCCTTCTTGTATTGTGTAGTAGGGAACTTTCCTCAAGATCTTCTTGGCTTCGTCACGCCTGTCGGGTAGTGTGCCATCTTGCAAATATTTCCGGATAGGAGTCATCCAGGTTCCTTCTTCGATTGCAGTTATCAGATTCGCTTGTTCGAAACTCGGGGCTAGCTGCCTTGAGATTGCTAGTGCTCCGGGAATGGTGCTGTCCTTCATACTAGCTTGCTTTGCAAGTTCATCTGCCTCTTGGTTTTCTTCTCGAGGAATGTGTTTGATTAGATAATGGTCCAATCGATCGAGCAGCAGTCTGGTTTTCTTTAGGTATGCTGTGAGCCGTTCTCCTCTAGTCTGGAATTCTCCTAGTACCTGGTTTACGATAAGCTGAGAATCACTATGAATACACAAGGAATTGATCCCAATTTCTAGGGCCAGTTCCAATCCCGCTATTACTGCTTCATATTCAGCATCGTTGTTAGTGGCCGTGAACTCCAATCTTAATGCATAGTACAACTTTCTTCCCCTGGGGGTGACGATCACAATACCTGCCCCCGAGCCTTGTTCGTTCGATGCTCCGTCTACAAAGAGGTTCCACTTGATGTTTTTTGCCACTTCGGATTGTTCCTTGCCTTCGTTGGTAGTGAATTCGGCAATGAAATCAGCCATGGCTTGTCCTTTGATAGCGGTGCGGGGATGGTAGGTGATATCATACTGACTTAGTTCGATGCACCATTTGAGGAGTCGCCCAGAAGTGTCAGGACGATGGAGCACTTGTCTTAGTGGTTGATCGGTTAGAACCCTGATGGAGTGAGACTGGAAGTAGTGTCGCAGTTTCCGTGACGCGATCAATAAACAATATGCTAACTTCTCAAGTTTAGGATATCTGGCTTCTGCCCCCGTAAATCTCTTGCTTACAAAGTAAACCGGGCGTTGTGTGCGGTCTTCTTCTCTTACCAAGGCGGCGCTTAGAGCATGAGATGATACAGCGAGGTATAGGTATAACACTTCACCTTCATTTGGAGTTGAGAGTACTGGTGGTCTCTGAAGGTGTTCGATTAGGTTGAGGAAGGCTTTTAAGCATTCGTCGGTCCACTCGAACCTCCCTTTGTCTTTCTTGAGTGCTTCGAAGAAAGGGACACACTTGTCAGTTGCCTTGGAAATGAATCTGCTTAGGGCGGCCACCTTCCCGTTTAGGCTCTGCATTTCTTTTCGAGTGGAAGGTATCCTTATTTCTTTTAAAGCCCGGACTTGTTCAGGGTTTGCTTCGATTCCTCTGGCGTGGACGATGAATCCTAAGAATTTTCCCGATGAAACTCCGAAGGAGCACTTTAGAGGATTCAGCTTCATTCCATACCGGCGAAGTACCTGAAACATATCGTCCAGATGGCTTACATGGTCGTTGGCTTTCCTGGACTTTACCAACATGTCATCCACATATACTTCCATAGTTCGTCCTATCAGTCCTGTGAACATTTTGTTGACGAGGCGTTGATAGGTAGCTCCAGCATTTTTGAGTCCAAAAGGCATGACTTTGTAACAATATAATCCGCGGTCGGTGATGAAGCTAGTGTGGTCCTGATCGGGAGCGTGCATGGGGATCTGGTTATATCCGGAGTATGCATCCATAAAAGATAGGAGTTCGTGCCCAGCTGTGCTGTCTACGAGTTGGTCAATTCGGGGAAGTGGGAAGCAGTCTTTCGGGCAAGCGTCATTCAGATTGGAGAAGTCAATACATGTTCGCCACTTTCCATTGGCCTTTTTTACTAGCACCGGGTTAGCGATCCATTCTGGGTAGATGGCTTCCCGTATGAAGCCATTAGCAAGTAGATTTTTTACTTCCTCATCAAGGGCTGCTGATCGCTCTGCCCCCATGCTCCTCTTTTTCTGTTTTACTGGTACCTTGGTGGGATCGATGTTCAACATGTGGCATGCTATGTCTGGGGAGATTCCTGTCATATCGGCATGGGTCCACGCAAATACATCTAAGTTGTGGCGGAGGAAGTCAATGAGTTGATCCTTCAATCCCGTTTTCAGCTGAGATCCGATTTTTAATAGTCTACTTGAATCGTGCTTATCTACCGATACGAATTCCATAGCCTCTGCAGGCTCGGCGGTAGCCTCCTCCTCTTTATCCCTGGGGTCTAGTTCATTGAAGGGATCGCTTGTGTATCGAAGAGGAGGGGCTTTCTTTAGTTGCTATGCCTCCAAGCTTTTCATGCAGAGAGTAGTCTCTGCATCTTTTCCTTTACTCTTTCTGCGGTTATTGCGAAGTTCAGTTACGTAGCAGTCTCGGGCAGCATCTTGATCTCCTTCTACTTCTCCTACTCCGTTGTCTGTTGGAAATTTCATTTTCAGGCACCAGGGGGCTAATACAATCTGAAAGTCAGACAAGGCTGGTCTTCCCAAGAAAGCGTTGTAAGCCGAGTGGTTTTCTATTAGTACGAACGTTTGTTTTTGCACAACGGAGCGGGGATGACTTCCTATTTCGACGAAGAGGTCAAGTTGCCCGAGAGGCATCTTTGCATCTCCAGTGAAACCGTGCAGTGGTTTGTCACAGGGGGATACATCCTTCATTGATAACTTCATTTTGTCGAAAGCATGTTTGAACAGGATATTAACGGAGCTTCCCGTGTCTATTAGAATCCGAAAAACTTTAGCTGGACCAAACCAGGCAGAGATGACCATGGGATCCATATGTGGGTACTGTCTTCCTTCCAAATCATGCCTACTGAATACAATGTCATTGTTTTCTTTTCGTTTCGGGTGGCGCTCCTCCGTAATGGAGTTAACATATCCTTCGGCATTTCTAAGCGACTTGCCGTACCTTTCCATCTCTGCCCAACTTCTGTCGGCGATGTGTGGTCCTCCTGAGATGGTAAGGACCACTATCTTCTCTTGACTAGAGCCACTGGTGTTGTGATTGTTGCGATTCCCTCCGCCTACTTCTGGGAGGGGTTGCTTTGAGTTCTCATTGGCAGGAGTTGGAGTCCTATTCTGACCTTTCACATAACGTTCCAGTCTTCTTCTTCTAATGTGTTCTTCGATCAAGTCCCGAAGATGGTGGCATTCATTGGTGTCATGTCCGTGGGATTCGTGGAAGCGACAGAACTTTCCGGACTTGAGTGCGTTATCTGATTCTTTCTTGTGCGGGGGGCGCTTGTATCCGAGTTCGCCCTGAGTGGCTAGGTAGATGTTTTCGATTGTTTCATTCAAAGGAGTGTAGGAGTCAAATCTTGGCCCTGGTCGATATTGGCGCTTCTCAACCTTTCTGCCCCCAGCATTGTCTCTAGATTCATTTCTTCGAGCGTCCTTAGCTGCAGTGGGAACCTTGTCCTGAACTATCTCGCCTTGTTGCCCTGACTGCCTCTCCGTAGCGGCGTCTTCAAGTCTTATATACTTTCCTGCTTCATGGAAGAAATCAGGCAAGGTAGCTGGTTTTTCCTTAGTTAATCTTCTGGCAAACTTGGTGTCTGGATGTACACCACTACAGAGGGCCATTAGAGTGAGTTTTTCATCGGCATCTTGAACTGCTGCTGCTGCGGCGTTGAACCGTGTTAGATATTGTTGCAGCGTCTCTCCGGATTTCTGTTTGACATTGGATAGAGAATAAGCATCCCTGGGTTGTTCCACATGGATGCGAAACTGGCTAATAAACCTTTCTTTTAACATCTCCCATGAGCTGATGGATCCTTGGGGTAGATGGCAGAACCAGGAGGTAGCTAGATCTGATAGGAATAGCGGAAAGCATTTACATAATACTCCTTCTGTTGCTCCACTCATGAGCATATGCTGGGTGTATCTCTGCAGGTGTACGATGGGGTCGGAAGTTCCTTTGTAAGGTTCCATGGTTGGCATTTTCCATTCCCGGGGAGTGATGGCAGTTTCGATATTTCGGGTAAAGGGACTGGTGACCCTAGCGCCTATTCCCCGGTCCCTTTGCTCCCGTTGGACACATTCTCTGAATAATCGTGCCATTCGTTCGTCAGAACTTGGAGCGGACAAAAATGAACTCGGTTCTTCCCTGCGGGATCTATCTCGTCCAGATGCCCTGTAGGGATGGTACAGTCTATCACCTCTAGCATTATCCAGTGGTTGTCTTTGGCTGCTTGGATGCACGCTAGGACCAGCTACAGTTGCCCCCTGCCTTGATCTTCCCCTGTGGGGTTCTGTTTCGAGCACATCCATGGGGTCAACTTCGGGCTGGGTTCTAGCTCGGCTCCGTTCAGCGGGGTTTCTATGATGAGGTGGCATGACTGGCTCAGCTACATCCGACCCTCGCCTGGTGCCTCCCCCGCTAGGTTCGGTTCCAAGGGCTTCCTCGAGTCGGAATTCGGGCTGAGTCCGGGCGCGGCCCCTATCATCGTTTTTCCTATTGGTAGCTTGTTCGAAGAGTGAAGACCTTTGTTGCCTCCGGGATCCTCCGGATTGGGATTCACCCCATGATTCAGTGTTGCGGTTGGACTCTTCAGCATCCCTTAAGCGTGTCATGAGTTGGTCCACCAAAGTTTCTTGTTGGGATGTGAAGCGGTTAGTTACTTCAGCCACAACCCTGTCCAGATCTGCCCTAGTGATTGGTTGTTCCGTTGCGGGACCAGTTGGATTTTCCTGATTTTCATCTGGTACTGCTGTTGAAGTGGGCTGATCTGTGATTGCTGGATCTGGAAGGCTGCTAGTTGCGATGTTCTTTCCTTTGTTAACATCCCTTCTCTGTTTGGAAGGCATGATTTCTAAGCAACGAGTGATGTCGTTAGGAAAAAGGTTGAGTGGGAGAAGATGAAGCTTGAGTTCAGTTCTCAGTGAAAGCACCAAAAATGTTTGCACAAAAAATGGACAAACACCTCCAAGTCGTATTATTTAGTTGATTATATGTAATTTTCAATGATTTTAGATGAGTATGTAAATATGAGAAAAGTAGGGGCTGAAATGTAAAAGACACACAGATTTATAGTGGTTCGGCCAGAATGTGCCTACGTCCACTTTATATGTTATTATCTTCTTTCTTTCAGGTTACAAGTACAATGCGTTGTATACAAGTGTATGAAAGTAGTTTGAAAGTTCCTTCCTTGCTTGAGCTCTCAAACTTGTCTGCCATTGTTGTACCCCTGCCCCTCTATTTATAGAGTGCGGTAGGGGGCAGGGGTCTTGGAAGTATATAGCTGCTGGTGGGCCCGGGCTGAAGCAATCTGGCCTGGTAGCATTCTGGTTCGGCGAGCCTTTTATTCGGTGTGGAGCTTGGACCGGTGATGGAGTGGGATGGTGGATCATTCGGTGGTGAGGTTTGCAGTTGGTCCGGTGGTGCTATGTGGTCCGGTGGTAGTGTGGAGATGGAGTTTGGACCGGTGTTGGTTCTCGTCCGGTAGTGGAGGAGAAGCTTTGGTTCGGCTGAGGGGTGGTCCGGTAGTGGTACCTCATCATCTGGTTCGGTGGTGTGGAGGCGAGGCTATGGTTCGGCATGGTCTCATTCGGTAGTTGGGCCTTGGTTCGGACCGGCATGGAGATGTGGGGGGTTGGTCCGGTGGCCTTCGTGCCGAATGGAACTGCTGCCAAGGGGATGTTGGATGGGCTTTAGCACATGAGTACATGGAGATGCCGAATGAACCTCGCATGGGGATGCCGAATGGAACTTTGGACATGAGTGTTGAATGAACTCCTTACTGGGTGGAATGGGGGTTGCCAGCCCGGGTGAAGTTTACGCTTCTCGGTCTCGAGACCTTCTGGGTGAGAATTCACCCAACATCGACTGTTACAAGACGATGTGGAATTTTCAAAACTACATTCAGAGACTTTTAGTTGTTGGTTTGGAAAAAAGGTTGGAGTAGTTATATTTTCTTTCTTTGGAACAACTAACCTTCATATATGCACATATTTTTGTCGTATATCGTTATAAACAATATTATATATGTCCAGGTTAAAGATGGGAGAAATGTTTCAGATGTTGGCGAAATAATAAAATGGCTTTCATATGGACCTCGGTCACAAGTGGTTTCGTATACTGGCTATATTGTCAATGGACGGCGTTTCCAAACTAAGGATTACGAGAAGTCTACACAAAATAGTGATGTTTCCATCGAGGCAAATACTATTCGTGCAGACGGGTCCTTTGAGAAAATTATTTATTATAGCATTTTGCGTGAAATTTTGTTGTTGGACTACCGTCTATTTCAAGTTGCTTTGTTTAAGTGTGATTGGGCAAATATTTATCATGGAGTAAAGGTTCAAGATGGATTTACATTACTTAATTTACATCAATTCCAAAATCAATTTGCAAGCGATCCTTTCATCTTAGCAATACAAGCTGTACAAGTGTTCTTCTCTAGAGAAAATAGTTGTTCAAATTGGTATGTTGTTTTGAAAGCACCTCCTAGAGGTTTTCATGAATTGGAAAAATATGAGGAGGAGGAAAACTCAACTAGTAAACCACTAGATGAGTCACTACTTACCGATAGAGATGTTGATAATGGGGACGAAAGTTACATAAAGAAGGATTGCGATGGCATTTTGGTATGAATAAAGCATTCATTTGTTTTATAAGTAGTCATATGCCTTGAAATGTTTAGTTATGTAGTTATATGTCTCATATATATAGTGTAAACACAAGAAACTAACAATTAAATATTATTGAATTACCTTTCTTCATTTCTGATTTCAAAATTGCATCTCTTTTTTGAAAGGTAAACCCATAACTAAATTTCTCTTCTGATCGAAAAGAATACAACTTATCAAATCACATATTGAGTTACTTGAGTTTTTGATAGAAGTGTGTCAAAGCAATTTTATATTGTATCATACATGGTTGTTCAAATATTTGTCTGATATCATAGTCTGTACATATAAAAGAAATCCTATAATTAGTATGATGTTAATTTTCAACATGTTATGGTTTTTTTCCAGGTTGATCACTTAGTAAAAGAAGCTTGAACTTGTTGCATCCATGGGTAAGAAAGAGCAACATCAAGAAGAGGTAACCATCTTGAATAATATTACCAACTGAATTTTTTCCTAGAGAATATTTTTCTGTTTTAGATATTACATTCTTATATTGCATCATTCGACAGTTTTAAAGGACTAAATCCCAAATTTAAACAAGGGTTTCAAAGGTGGGGTTCGTTACATGGATATAAAAGAATATTACGTTCATGTATGATGTATCAAAGAAAGAACAGAACATAGTTATCCATTTTAATTTATTTAGTTAGTTTATTATGTAGCTCAATATTGTTCAATATATTCTTGTGCAAGCCCATGACCAAGTAATAATGTTTGTGTATAATACATTGCTTTAACCTGCGGTTTGTAAATGCCATTCACTTCAAATTGACATATGCAATCCATGAACCCATCAATTTGTATTGTATAAATACAACTACTATATACTATATATCCATCACACAATCACATATGATCATGAAATCCAACTGCAACAACTAAAGTCAAAGTTTCTTAATCAGACTTGCTTCAGCCCAGTTTGATTTTAATCTTCCTCAATTTAATCTTCCCTTTGCTTACAAAACTACATCATTTTTTTGTGGTAATTTATTTTTGTGGTATAAAATGATGTTCAGTTTGATGTATTTCTTATACATTTAACTCCATAAGCTCGATTATATTCATGGCTGAGTGTTAATTTTTTTTAGAGCTTATGCTATAGTTTCAGTTTTAGTTTTTTATTTGACTCATTTCATTTTGTGCCTGAGTGTTAAAAATATTTATTTCAATCCCAACTATACCCTTAATAATGCTATATTTCCTTAAATAATTTCAGAGCTCGAAGCAAGCAAAGAAAAGATCGAAGAAACAAAGTCTGGCTGCACTTGCAGCTGCTCGTGGTCTAACCGAAGCTAATGATGGTATTAGAATCTCTAAAATGAAAGATGTTGAAGTTGAAATTGTTTCTACTCTTAAGGATATGAATGCTAATGTTAGAAAATCTCCACGCAAGCATGGTGAAATTCCTCCACCCATCATTCCGTGTCGTAAGTCAACCCCTCTCCAAAACTTTACTACCACACACTCATCCAGTCATCTTGATTCAACTCCCCTCCAAAACGTCATTACCACACACTCGTCCAATCCTCACGATTCAACTCCCCTCCAAAACATCATTACCACACGCTTGTCCATTCATCATGATTCAACTCCCCTCCAAAACATCATTACCACACGCTTGTCCAATCCTCATGATTTAACTGCCCAAAGGTCTGCTTCGCCTACGAATTTAGATCCTTCCTACGAAGAGGTGAATATGGTCAAAACTAAAAGAAAAAGAGGAAAAACAATGATGAGATTATTTTCTTTAACACCGAATGCTAAGGTAGAAATTGAGTTCAATGACCGAAATCAACTTATTGGTCCAAATTCCAAACATTTATCATCATATTGTGGGACTTTAGCAAGGGAGATGGTACCCGTGACCATTAGCAATTGGAAGAAAGTAGACGATAAATTGTAGGCTGGTCTATGGACATGTATTCAGGTATTACAAATAGTACTGTACTAAATTTAACTTCTTTATATAACATGGTAATTTTGGATTCTTTGTTAAAATGTGCTTGAAGGTTAGTTTCGTTAGTTTTATTAGTTAAAATGTGCTTGAAGGTTACAATTGAATTCAAATAATCATTGATAACACAGTTCATACTATACATGAAAGATTCAAGTTGGATGACATGCATCAATATATGTTCCTTCAAATGTTGGGACTGCGATGGAAAGAGTCAAAGTCACGGCTAGTTAAAGCTATAAAAGTTGCAGCAAAGAGTCCCAATGCTTCCAACAAATTAGGCATGTTAAAACAAGATAATATTAAGAGTGCTCAAGAATGCAACGATTTTGTCAATGAGAAATTGACGAAAGAGTTTGATGTAGTTGGTTTTATTTTGGTGGCTACTGTTGAATTTTTTTCATTTCAATTTATTATATCTAATTTTATTGAATTTCTCTTTTGTAGTCGATGAGCAATAAATATAAAACCATACGAGCAATGAGTACAATTCCACACACTATGATTCGAAAGGGGTACGCAAGACTTGTAGAAGATATGGTAAGAAAAAATAACTTATAAAATTCATTTGTTATGAGTATAAAAAATATTCATCCAATACGGTTTAGTAATTAGTTTTTAAGTTCTTTTTGCAGAAAAAAGAAAGTGGTTGCTAATCGGATATTACTAAGGAGGATTTGTGGTGCAGAGGTCACATAAAAGAAAATGGAGAACCACCAAATTCTGTTGTCGGCGATTACATGGTAAGAATACAAATGTATTACATCTAATTATTTCTCCATTTTCCATTTTGACTTCATTTTATCCTTTCTTTAATCCAATTACTTTTTTCCTTTTTTCATTTCTAGCAAGTTGAATTTGATATATTTTAATTGGCATGTGTTTTCACGATTGTCTCCAATATATGAACCTTACATGAATGTTGTGACATGTGAAAAATGGATATTTTTTAATTTGTAGACAAAGATAAAGGATTATAAAAACATTGATCAGAGTTCTCAAGGAACGGTATCGCTGGAGGAAGATGGAGTTTCGAAGGATTTTGGTCGTGAACATAGAGGTAGAATAAGGGGACTGGGTTTTGGAGTTACACCAACTCAGTTTGCAGTTCACACGAGTAGTTCAAAAAAGTACATGCATTGGAAAATGAAATTACTACCTTGCGGGACCAAATGAAAGAGCTCTCTGATTTGTTTATGGCTATAAGTTATTTTGATTCACTATGCTAGAGTAATTGATATGCGCTTAAAAATTTATTAATGCAAGTAACATTATTTTTAAACAGAAGATTAATAGTAAACAAAATGCAGCGGAAGAGCAAGTGACTCCTCGTGGCAATACGCCTCAGGTATTTTTTTGTAAATTGAGTATAAAAGTATTATTTGAAATCATCAACTAGCATGTTAATCTTTTATTACGTTCAGTTATCACCATGCTAATGTCCACCGACACACCCCAGTGCCATTTACAATTGGAATGCCACAATTCAGAAATCATAATTTCACGATTGATTCATAGGTTTAGGATTTATTTACAAAGCAAGCTACCTGATTTTCTTCATTCTTTCCAACATGTGCTGCAGCGTGTAGTTATGTACATATTCTTATTTTTTATAAGATAAAAGCCTATAATTGAAATACAAAAAACTTTCTATAAATCTGAGCCTCCATTAATTCATTTTTGTTATGCAAATCAAACTTGTCTCATTAATCGATCTGGGTAGAAATAGCATTTGTCTGGTATCCTGAAATAATTAAAAGAGTTTCAACTTAGTGCTCAAGATAATATAACACGCTGATTAATTAACTAAAAAAGGAACTATAAAACAACGTTCAACGTTCATATGGATTCTGGCATACATGATTTTACGTTCATATATATAGTCATATATATAAGCTCTTCCAGCGTCAGTAATGACCATGATTCTCAAACTTACAGGTAGGACAAAAGTCACAAAAAGATAGAATTCATTTTGCCAAGCTATGATTTCGGGAATGTACAACACAGTTTATTATTATTATTTTTTAAATGGACAGAAAGAAGTAGAAAGAAAATTATTCTTTCATAATTTGGAAAGGCTGATGGTTTTACCAAATTTATGTACTGGCTAGATTAGAGTTTCAAAAACAGAAAATTCCAGAAGAAGAAAAATGAAGAAATTAATGGAATGGCAAAGATATCATGACAGATAGAGTAGAGCGCACAACAACAACAACACAATGGTGACTTCATATTCGACAATGCACAGCTATGCTCTCTCTCTTCTGTCACAACAACTATTCTTCTTCATCCACTCTTCTTCCTTACAACGACAAATTATTCAGAAATCATGAAAACACACAGTGTTAAGAAAGAAGTCAAAAAAGAAACGAAAACTACAAAGAAATGTATAACATTGTTGATATCTGCTTGAGCCTTGAGCTAGCTATTTATAAAGTTATAAATAAAGAGCAAACAGTTTTAAAATCCAAACCTTTATTATTAATTATTATTACAAATTTATAAAAATTTATTGAAATAAAGTGACAGTTTACTTAAGTTAGTAGATTCCTTTGCAGTTAGCATGCATTATACGCTGGATGCAATTAATAACGTTCCAAAACTAAAATGCCAATCTTCCTGTAACATTTGTGTTTTAGTTTTAAGAAACTGCAGTTTTTTTGGCAGCTGTATACTTCATTGTTTTATTGCAGGTTTAGTGAAACGTTATGTTTTTAGTGCATTGGTCATGAACGTGGTCGGAATGAATATCTAGTAATTTAAATGTTTCAAATGATTCTTGGCAATTGCATATTGAGATAAATACAACCCTTGAAATCAGGAAGTGTATAAATTGGAAATGCACGTATTTATGTCTGCTGGTGTTTAATGACACCTGCACATTAGTTTCAGTGGCATTGAAATGAGCAACCATTATTTGGGATATACTGTGATCAACCAGATGAAGTGGATTATCCCCAGATCTCATCCAAAATCGAATTCTTTCGTTTTCATGCAAATATCTGTTTCCAGTTTTAAATAATCCCTAATGTCTAGGGTGTTATGTTTATGTGACTAGTTCTCCCCTACCACGTCATGTATTGCAAAACCTGGACTGCATTTCTGAGTTTAATTAGGATCTATAAGGCTATTTATTAGCCTAATTTATTTAGTGAATAATAAGTCATTCTCTTCCAGAACTGTTTGAGTTTCATATTTTATGGCTCTGTTTGTTTTAATAGAAAATTTGCTCAGTGCTAAATATCAAGAGGTCGCTAACTTGTTTGCTTTCATATAAATGCTCTCATTAATCTCTTTGACTAAGTGAAATGAATTAGTAAATGTTCGGTGTTTAGGGGTAGTGTCGGTCCCTTATAACACTTTGAACTTATAAATTAAATGTTTGTGATTTTTGTTTGTAGTCACATCGGAGTAGCAACAACGTTTCAAATGGTGGTAATATACAAGTTCAGAATCAGTCTAGAAAGTGCAAATTATTGGGTTGGCAAAGAAATGTTGTCGTAGAAGAACCAATTGCATCTACTGA
Organism: Allium cepa; assembly: GCA_030765085.1. Classification (NCBI taxonomy): domain Eukaryota; kingdom Viridiplantae; phylum Streptophyta; class Magnoliopsida; order Asparagales; family Amaryllidaceae; genus Allium; species Allium cepa. The sequence goes on along the minus strand of CM060929.1, from coordinate 872,242,358 downwards.
TCCTACAGTTTTAGTGCACCATGTACCACTTGGAGCAGATGCTTGGAAAGTTTGGTTTTATTCAGTGGTGGAGCCCGAAGCTATTTTATATAGGCCTACTTTGGATATCTATACTATTGGACAAGCGGTTGGGACGACTGTTGCTTGGCATAAGGAATTTATCTGTTTTAATTAGTATGTATATGTACTCTTACTGAAATATGTTATGGATTTAGTTGTGTTTTGTATCGAACTTATGAATTCATAAATGGTGTAAACTTGAATTGTTTTCGATTTTCTTGAATGAAAATGGTTTTGTGTTGTTTCAAGTAATTTGCATGATTGTGTGTAATATTAACGAAATATTGGTTTTAGTTATGATATTAAGAAATTTATAGCAGCTGTGAAAAGATGATTATAGTTTTTTGTAGCAGTTGCAAAAATATATGTTGCATCTGTCATTGTTAGTTGTATTTCATCCTTCTACAACTGCAAGTGGTAGTTGTAAAAAGCCTTTTACAAGTGCTAAAAGCAGTTGTAACTAATCATTTACAACTTGCATGTTGCAGTTGTAAATGTTTTTCCGCAGTGTAAATAAGTTTTCTACAACTAGCAGTGGCAGTTGTAAAAGACCCTTTGCAAGTGCTTAAAGCAGTTGTAACTAGTCATTTACAACTAACATGTCGCAGTTGTAAAATAAGTTTCTACAACTGCTTCTACAACTGTCCCGGCCAGTTGTAAAATAATTCGGATCTATTAAAACTGCGGATATAACGACTGGCAGGTGCCAGTTGTAATAGACATATTACAAATGTTTTTGACAGTTGCGAAAAGGTATTTTGGTTGTAGTGGTTTTACCTTCTAAGATTTTATTAAAATTAAAATTCTAAAGAGGATCATTATCAGGAGAAAAAACATCTAAAATTAAAGCATTCTTAAAGTTACAAAATTCACAAAGATTTTTAAATTCAAGCCTAAGAGGAATGATATATATCCAAGATCATGGTAAAAAGAAGTATTATTTTCAGAATGAACAATCTTATTAGTACCAAGGTTAAAAATCTCCTGACATTTTAAAATCGACTTCCAAAAATTAGACAATGGTACTTGAAAGCATAATTTGGCGTAAATTATTACTACCATTGTAATAATGTTTAGAAATAATTTCTTTCCAAATAGAATTATCATTTATAAATTTTCATAACCACATCCCTAATAAAGGTAAATTCATATTATGCAAATTAATAACTCCTAAACCACCTTCCGTTTTCAATTTACAAACAGTTTCCTAATTAACCAGACACTTAAGACTATTATTAGAATTATCGCCACTCCATAAGAAATCTCTTCTTATTTTATCAATTTTGTTAATCACCCAATCTGAAAAAAGTTGCATAGACATCCAGTGGATTGGAAGAGCAGATAAAATAGAATTGATGGGAACTATTCTACCTGCTCTCGATTAGAACCTCCAATTCTAATTAGAAATTGAATTTTTAATTTTATCAATAATAATTATCCCGTCATCATTTTTAAGCTTGGTTGGTCTTATTAAAAAACTAAGATTATCAAAATGGAAATTCATAGTTTCATAATTAAGCGTATTAGCAAGTAAACCTTCAACCTTTTCGACATCATTTAGTACGAATAACTGAACTTTTATCAAAACTGATTTTTAGCCTTGAAAGAAGTTCAAAGCTATATAAAGTAAATTTAAGGGTAATGAAATGATTAGGTAAATGAGAAGTAAATAATAAGGTATCATCTGCAAATTGAGAAACATAGAGACCATTGCACGAGATTTCACTAGTAAAGCACCCTAAATAACCATTATCAACCGCTTTTTTAATAATCATAGGGAAAACATCTGCAGCTAAGTTAAGCAAAAGAGGCGATAAAAGATCACCCTGTCTTAAGCCATGTTTAGATTGAATTTTATTTCCTAAAATACCATTAACCATAATACTAGAATTACCAGTTTTAAGCAAAGTCATAATTGAACCAATCCATTTGCGACTAAACCTCTAGCCAATAACATATCAATTAGAAAATTCTAATTAAGCGAGTCAAAATCTTTCGCAAAGTCTAGTTTAAGAGTAACACAAGTAATGTTATTTTTACAATAATGATTAATGTATTCTTGAACAGAAGACACTCCATCTGTGATATTTCTACCCTTAATGAAAGCAGTTTGTGAACAATCAATTAGATCATTCATTCTAGTGCTAAGTCTAGCTAAGACTTTTGATATAATTTAAACAGAACAATTAATTAGGAAAATTGGTCTAAAATCTTTTAAATTATTAGCACCAATTTTTTAATGTAATAGAATGATGTTAGAAAAATTAATTCTTCCTAATTGAAGTTTCCCATTATAAAATTCATTATACATGCTAATTAAATCAAAATTAAAATAGCCCTAAATAATTTGTAAAATAAGGTGGGAAACCCATCAGGACTCAGGGATTTATCACTAGGCACGTCGTTAATAGCCTTTAAAATCTCTTCTTCAGAAAAAGGATTATCAAAGGCAGAAAGGTTGGTTCCAGATTCAATAGGATAAACTTCATTCCATCTAACGTTAATTTTATACTTATTCTTATTACCAAAAATATCCCTATAGTGATCACAAAAAGCCTTACTTAAATTTATTTGATAAATCAACTCAGCATTTTCACAAAAGTAAAATTTATCATGATGCTACGTTTTCTGCCATTGGCCATATTATGAATTTGTTTTGTATTATTATCACCTTCATTAATCCATTTAATTTTGGAACTCTGTTTCCACCAAGCCTATTCTTTTTCTAAGATTGAATTAAGCTCATTTTTAAATTAGCAAGAACATTTTGCCCTCCAAGATTTAATTGTCTAGATTCTTCAATCTTGTTAATTTTAAGCATTTCAAAAAGTTAGGTTTCTTTTTTAAATTTAATAGTGCAAAAAAATATTCTTACTCCAATCTTTAAGAAAAATACCTAAGTCCCCTAAGTTTTAAAACAAAATTCTTTGCAGAGTTATCCGTATTTTTAATATTATTTATTGATAACCATTTATTTTTAATTAAGTTAGAGAAATTAGATTCTAATAACCACATTTTTTTTAATTTAAAATTTTTATTAATAAATTTATGATGATCACAAGTAAGAATGATAGGACAATGATCAGAATAAGTATATGGTAAACCAAAGACTCTACAAGTAGGAAATTTATCTTCAATTTCGTCACTGACGAAAAATCTATCTAGAAGAGCCATAAATGGGGACTCCCTAGTATTACTCCAAGTGAATTCTCTATTAGTAAGCGGTAATTCAATCAAATTAACGTTAATAATAAATTGGTCAATTTCTTTCATATATTATAAATCACCTTCTCGGGGTGAACATTCACCTAAAAAACGTGTAACATTGAATTCACTCCCCATAATCCAAGATCCAAGAGTGAATGATTTAAATTTCAAACATTTATTCCGTAGAACTCAGCGACCAATTTAAAAGTTTGGCCCATAGACATTGGAAATATTTAATAAAGAGTTATCTCTAAGGTTAATAAGATTAATATGTAAAGAGTAATGCTTGGTAATAGTTTGAAGAAGTTTAACAGAATTATCAAGCCATCCAATAAGTAAACCCCCAAAAGCACCAAGAGATGGTAAAAAAAACCCAATGTCTAAAATGATAGCCACCCAATCTTCTATAAAAATGAATATCTGGACAATCAATTTTTGTTTCTTGTAAAAGTGTAATATCTATAAAATAATCTTTAAAAGAATCTCTGATTTTATCACATTTATTTAAATCATTAAGACCTGTAATATTCTAGCTAATAATGCTCGTGATCCAAATGATCTAACCCTCTCTATTTCCCTATTCCTAATGTAAGTCGTATCTAATTCGACGTCAGTAAAAACAAAAGTGGTATCTTTAGCTAACTGACAAATCTCACTGGCAGATAAACTTCTTAGAGCATACGAAGGATAAGTACTACCTAACCAAGAAGCCATACCTGAGCCCAAATTCGTAATGCCACTTATAGCATTCGAATCGGGTGACTCACCCATAGATGAAGAATGATTAATACGAATCCTAGCACTATGAGGAACAACATCATTAACGACAATGGATTTTCTATGCCCTCCTCTCTTAAATGATGAAGAGAAAACTGAAGCACTATTGCTAATATTACAATCCCTCCTCTTATCCACAGAAATTGTAGCATTATGATGTACAATCTCTAAACTAATGACATTTGAAAAAAAGATTTTTTTTAGCCTTTTGACAATTGATAGAGTTCAAACCATTCTCTGATCGAAAATCATTATCCCTACGAGAAGACTGCCTCCTAATAAACACACTATCTTCTCCAGCCGACCCATCACCATGGCAAGCCAAACCCTCCATCTCATTACGATTCTCAATCTCATCACAAATTCTATCCCTATAAGTATCGGTGATAGAATTTTGAACGTGTGTATGTCTTCCCGGTGCAAGTCACCCACCGTATCTCCATAAACCAAGTGCACATCATCATTTACTTCATAACACACACTGTACAAGTTAACATCGTCCCAACGGCAAGACTGCCTCCTAATAAACACTTCAACTTCTCCAGCCAACCCATCTCCACGACATGTGAACCTATCTAACTCATTTAGATTCCCAACCCCATCACGAATACTAACCTCATAGAAATTCAACTTATCGAAGACATAATTTTTAACTCTGTGCATATCTTCCCTTTGCAAGTCACCCATTGCATTTCCACAAACCAACTTCACAATATCACTTAATTCATGAAACACACCGTGCAAATTAACACCATTTCTCCATCTAACCCATCACCACTACAAGCCAACCCCACCATCTCATTAAGATTACCATCACCATCACAAAATCTATCCCCATAACAGATAAAGCAATTAAATTCAGAATTATGAACCCTGTGCATATCTTCCCTGTGCCTGTCATCCACTGCATCTCCACAAACCAACTTCTCATTATCACTTAATACCTGAAAACCACTGTGTAGATTAACATCGTTCAACCAAACATTCGAGACAAAACCATCAACGGAATCAAAAGCATCATTTGACTTTTGTTCATTGCGTCATTCATGCTACCCACCGTGCATGTCACATTGATATCTTCACTCCCCTCGTAAATCTCCTTCAGAAATCCAGAATTAACATTGCCATTATATACCTTTATTAAAGTGTCTATATACACACTTCCTCTTCAAGCTATCAGTGCCAACATTAATGCATCCCTGAACTCGAGACTCAATCTTTCTATCATACACCAATGATTCAAGAGATGAAGGAAAAACATTATTAACATCAATACACTTAGAAATAATATCAACATCTTCGATCAAACAGGGTCTAATCTGTCATCATCCTTAGACATCGGACAATCACAACAGTTAGAAGTGTCAATCTTAAAACAACTCAGTTCACAAGATTTTTCATTGGATCTTTTGCTATGGACAAGAAAAAAAATCATCATTCTTCTCTCGCTAGTGAACTGAAGAAATAGAAATCTCTATCGCAAAACCAGCATTGCTATCATCGAAGACAACATATAAAGAAGATTGAGAACCCATTCTACAAAATATAATAGTATGATCTAATAATAAAGGATCATGGAAATTAGAATCATCCCGGAATACTGCAACAAAGATACCAGAATCCACAAAAACTTCATTAGTATTTCTCGAAGACCGTTTATTTCCTTAAAAAAATGTTAACAAGCCAACAACAGAGACATCTTCATCTAAAGAAGAAGCAAAAGTACCAAATTAATCTTCTAAATTCCCAAATTTCTTGTCGTACCACTACCAATATTAAGTTCATTAATCACTTCAAAGTGCCTGAACAGTTCCTCAAGAAATTCATTTCGCTTTGATCTCTAGATCTATAAATGATCTAACAAGATTTTCTTGAATTTGTGCATTTAAACACAAATTGAAAACTATGATCTGATAAGGAAAGATTCTTGTGCTTGCCAAAAGAAGGGATGAATTTCATCAAACACTCAATTTTTTTGTCCAAAAGTGCTACATCCAAAGCATCTTACTGGATCATGACATTCTTTAGCTTGATGAGAAAAATCACCACATTTATGACAATATATCTTACCACGTTTGGAATTGATCCAATCCACAGATCTGTGCTTCAGAGAAGAAGAATTGCGCGGAATAGATTTAATCACTTCTTTTACCACTTGAGCTAAGATTGCTTAGATGAAAGATTGCGATCGAGATAAAGATTGGGATGATAGTAGAATTGAGGAAGCAAGAATGATGAAGAAGGATACAAAAAAGAAGGAGAAAGACTCTAAAAAGAAAAAGCATCAGACGCATTTTCTTTAGCATGCAAGTTTTTTTCATTATTATTATGGTATACTTAAATGGAAAGTTGTTAATAAAGAATTTTCTAAATTAATTACCTGAGGTTGGCCTTAATAAGTACAATAAAGAGAATTCATTTAATGAAATAATTTTCGATAAACCTATGTTTACGAAGGTTGAAAAGGAAGAGTAAATATCATACTACATTCTCCCATCTCCCATATCCATATTCATTTTATTCTCAATCTAAACAAAAACTAAAGCTATGTTTTCCACCATTATTAAGGAAGAAGAAGAAGGAAAACTAGAAGGAAGCTAAATATGGCAAATTCCATCATTTCAAGGAGGATAAAAGGTGAATGATATTACCATCTTATTTATTTGATGTATGTTAATACGGGTCTAAGGATAAAATTGAATTGGATTGAATTTTATCATGTAGGTTGAATGTATAATTATATATATATATATATATATAAAAGATATATATATATATATATGATTGAATGGTTGTTATTTAGAATTTTTTTGAAGTTTTTTAATGTAAAAAACCAAGATTTTGATCTCCAAATGAGCTAAAATTTTGATATAATCTTTGAATTATTATTTTGGAGAAGGTTTTAAATTTAAATACATTGGAATTTATACAAATTTATTTTGAATTTTATGAGGAAGAAATTGGTTAATTTTGGAATTTAATTTTTTAAAATATGAAGAATAATTATTTTGTTCTGAAATTTTGTTACGATGTAAAGGAAATAAATATTGATTTTTGGTAATTTTTGTGGATTTTTCCCAAGTATTTATAATTTAAAATAAATTATTTTATGTAAATTGAATTTGTTTGCAAAATTATATAACAATATAAATTCGAGGAAAATTTTATTTTTGGAAAAAACAGTGGTAAATTTTCCACTTTACTTTCTGAAAGAATTATGAAAAGAGAATATTCGACAATGAGATTTTCATAAATAATATGGGTACTGCGGAAAGTTTATGCTTTAAAAAAATACAGTTTTGGAAAATACTAGACAAATATCTTTGTAAGCCCACAAAAACATTCATTTTTATGCATGAGAGCTATTGTCCAGGAAAGCTCTATTCCAATTAGCCTGCGAAGGCTATATTTTTAATTTCATATGAAAGCATTATCTTAAATTACTTACGAAAGAACCTATCGTGTTTTGTCATGGAAGCCCTATTTTATGAATGCATGAAGGAGTTACTCTTGTTAGCCATGAAGGCTATGTTTTCAACAAGGTGCAATGACTATGTTTTATTAAGATGAAAATCTATGTTTTAGTTAAAGCATGAAGGCTAAGTTTTATTGCTTTGATTTCATTATTTCAATTACTCATGGTAATTACCCATCATGATGAGTCACAAAGCTTTGTTTTATGAAATGGAATAAGGGCTATGTTTTTAATAAGTCACAAATACTATGTTTTTAATAAGTCACGATGGCCATTATATGTCGCGATGGCTATCATTCATAATTTTAAAGGCATAAAGCTATGTTTCATTTAGTCATGATGGCTATATTTTTAGCAAAGAAATCTAAGTTCTTAATATAGGATGATGGCTATATTTTTAGGATACAATGACTCTATTTTATCAACCCATGAAGGCTTGAATTTGATAAGGCATGATGGCCTTTAATTTTAACACATAAAAGTCTAGGATTTGACAAGGCATGATGACATTTGTTTTGAAAAAATGTAGCTATATTATATAACATATGAAGGATTTTAACTCTATATTGGGCAAATCTTTACTTAAACAAAAAGATGATTTTGTTGAGTATTTATAAATGCTTTCAAAGGAAAGAAAGGATATTTTTCCTATGCTTGAAGAGCTATGTTTTAAAGACGATATTACTTTGAAAAAGTAATTTGTGCATTAATTAGGTTTCATATTGAACATATATTGAATCGATCGTTGATACGTTATATGTACATTTAGTTTGTTGATCGGTCATTATTGCGTACGATGAATTGTTGACATACTCACATCTTTGATGAATGTTATCACCCAACATTTTGACCTTAGGAATTTGGGAACTTATGAGTAGTTAGGGTAGTTTTATTAGTGGGTATTGTCAGACATAAACTCCTAAGTGAATAGAATTGAATCCATGGAAATGTGAAGATCAAATTGTTTAAGGATGCCCGAATTGATCAAAATACATAACCCATTGACATTTTAAAAACAAGGTTTAAGTTTTAAATATGGAGTCTGGTGTAGAATTTCTCCCCCTTCTCCAATCGTTATCCCCTGGTTGGTCAGGTTTGTGAATTCTATTGTGCAGGGCTTAGCCAAAGGACAGGCAAAATTTGGGTACACAAAGTAGGGAACTTGTAGCAGTTAGCTGACCTATGCTTTTCTCCTACCGTTTTTAGGAGTCCATTGTTATCTTCTCCTACCGATCTTTGGATACCATTGTTATTTCTTCTGATTGTATTATAAGACTATCGAGTTATCTTTTAAATCTTTGTGTGAGTAGGCCGATAAGTTAATTTGTTGTCTTGAGAAAACTAATATAGGTTCATAGTGACCTTAGGAAAATTATGCCGTTGAATGAACCATATATGGGATTGGGTAGTTTTGGGAGTGTGTAACCCTTAACTTTAAGAATGACAAACGAGTTATTTTCATCCATATATGCATGATATGCTATGATATTATGATTATGTGCTAATCATTTTGGATGTAGGATATATTATGGATGACATAGTGAATGATGGGGTATTAGTGAGGAGAAACCCTTTCTTCTTTACGGCACAGTCTCACTATGTACCTAAATTTTGGTTGGAGATGGAATTATATTATTCACACCCAACTTTTATCTGAAGCGAATTTTTTTATTTTCCATTAAACTCTCGGTACTCAATCTAGCATTGGGTTCGTTGAGAGTAGGGCGTTTTCTAGATTAGATGAATAATCTTCCAAAGATGTGCATAAGGCAAGCTACTATATGGAAGATTATATTTCTGTTGTGCAGTAGTTTAACTGCTTTTGATTATTTGAATGTATGTAACGACGTGCATTATAACCATCTAAGTAGTTAAAAGTTTGATCATCCAAGAGGGTATCATCGTATGTTGCTCTTGAAACTATATGTAAAATTTTATTTTATTTGAACAATGTATTCGTGGGGTTATGAAGATGAAATACAATAAATTAGAAATTTATAAATGAAAATATTTTGTTAATTTTTTTTTAAATTCTAGTGCTCCCAGCATTGTGAATTAACAAAGAATCTTATTTTTTTCACTTGAAAATGATGGTAAGGATGACTCCAGCATCAATAGTATCTAATTATGAGCCTTGGAATAGGAGATATTACAAATTTGTGTCACAACATAGGATGGCATAGAAATTAATAGGGCTTGAAAAATATAACCCAAAAGAAATAAGAAAGAAATAAAAATGTTGGGGTATGGGATAACAGTATAATAATGTACTTGTTATTTGTTATATATGTATATATAAGTACGTAGATATATCCATACTTTCGCCTCTATCTTAGATCATTCTTCTACACCTTATGAAGACTTGTATGTGGATTACAAGGAATGGACGATGAAAGTGGAAGACCTAAATTGGATGGTGGAAGAACCCTAACTAACCGAAATGTTTGACCTAATGCTAATAATGCCGACCGAACTACCATTGCAGATGCTAATGTGGCTGTTGGAACCGCACCAGTTGATGTAGCAACGATGTATCAGTTTATTGTTTTTTGATGCAAGCTGGAGCAACGTTAGGATTAGTTGGAGGAAGAGTGTTTATGGGTATGAAGAATACCATCAGAATGAAGGATAGGGCCATGAGTTCCTAAGGTAGGAAATGAAGGATTGGAGTGGTTTGATATATGTGTAATAATAATAGGCATTATGCTAGTGAATGTCAATCTGAAGATAACAGGCTACCGATCAAAAAAAATTCTTTAATAACGATGGAGCTAAGAATTGTAGCATTTCAAGAAAGGAGGGTTGGATATAACCTACTATGGGTGTGATAAGAAGGGGCAGTTTACGAATGACTGTTGTTTTGACGAAGGCAAGAGGGTTACTGATAAGAAAAGCATAAGGTGCTATAACTACAACAAGATGGGCATTTCAAGAGTGAATGTCCTAAAATGATTAAAGCTCATAATTAAAGATTTTTTGGTGCTATAGCTTTCGGACCATCTCGAAAGAACAAAGATGTGCGATGTTATAATTGAATAAGATAAGCCACTTCTAGAAGGACTGCCTTGAACCAATCAAAGCTATAAGAGGAAAAGTTAACAATCTAGAATATTGAGTTCTTGAGTTGACTGTGGGCGGAAAGGGGAAGGCTTTGTTAGGTGGTAAACTTCTTATTCATAGCTCTAACGACCTGCCATTTCGACCATCGAAAGTCGACATTGAATACATCCACGATATTCAAATGCCTAACATCTAATTGTCATAAAGGTAGATTATTATAATAAAATTAAAAGAAAAGAACTAAGAACATGAAAAACAGAAACTCACAGTGAATATGACAACATATAATTTAACAAAAATAGTATAAATTTCCCCTCCAAAAATACAAAGTACATTATCGTTAAAACAAACATTATCAGTTGAACCATTATGAAATCCTAAACTTAAAATTGTTGATAATAATACCATATAATATAGTGGAAAATAAAAAACCACGATAGGTCAAATAGGCAATTCTCCAAGAATTTCATATCACCGAAGCCAACATGGAAAATTAATCAATCTGACCCAAGCATTATAATAAAATAACACCCAAATCTGTTAGCTTGAGAAAACCTAAGTAATATAATGAATATAAAAAATTTCGTGGGACCACGCCTCTAAACGCGGAACGGGTTTTATCTCACAAGAACAACATCTATACATAAAAGAGTGGAAATAAGCAATAGGAAAACCAATCCTAATATAAAGGATGGGCAATAGTTTGAACAAACCCCATAATGAAGAAATAGGCATAAATAATATAAAAATCTAGACTTAGAAGAATGGAAATAATATGAACAAAATCCAAACCCAAATCAATAGACAAACAAGGTAAAAGTCCAAACTGGATGGAACAGATAAACAAGGTCACGATCCAAACTCAAAGGATGGATGTAAAGAATTACAGATCGACAAGGACCTCAGTCACTTCTTGGTGAAATTAAGGAAACAATTCTAAGATTTGAATCAACAACAAGGAAAGGAGTTTTCCGACAATGACTAGGAGGTTGCACCCCCGTTATCGAAAGTATACCTCCATAAATATACTTGAGAAACACGATGGCTCTTAGAAGCTTCCATGCTGGAATCTACCAACCGTTACCGAGTATTCGAGTATTTCACAGCCCAATGCGCACAACCAAATCCAATCAAGAGTGGGTGTGAAAATACCCTAATGGGAGCAACGCCACATAGCTTTCCCCTACTTGCTCTTTAGGTTTATTCATTTCCAATAAAGGATAACAAAGCTCAAATAAGCAATACATCATCTTAGAATGACGAAATACAAAGACGATAGCAAAATCGATATCGATATCTTATAGATCAACTGTTGGGAATAACAAAGTGATTTGTGTATAGGAATTAAATCGCATACGCTTACCATTAAGAAAAGAATCAAACTTTTAAAGGATTTGATTCACATTTGGGCTTGATTTTCACATTTCAAATATTGTAAAACATTTTAAAAACACTACTTGAAATTTTTTTTTAAAAGGACAAATTATAATACTAAGTGTAATAGAACAAGGGTTAGAAACAAATGTCATTAAAACATTGCTTAATATAAACCCAAAACAATTTACACTTAGTTTTATTTTTAAACAATTCTATTTAAAGGATCTTCTCATTTATAAACTATAACTTATAAATTCAAAACAACATTTATTATCCCAGAAGATAATAAATCAATTTAAAATTACTTTTATAAATTTTAAATCAAATGTTAATATCTCGAAGGATAATTTATAAAATCCTTTTATAACTTTAAAACCACATTAATTTTCCCAAAATAAAATAAATCAAAATTTATAATCTTTCTATAAATTTTTAGAACAACATTAATAATCCTAAAGTTAATTAATCGCATTTATAATCTCTATTAATAAACCAATCAATTATCTTTAAAAATTTGTTAAATTTGTTTATTAACTTTAAAACACTAAATCAGTTAATAACTTTTAAGCACTTTTACTAAATCAGTTAATTTACTTTAAACTCTTTAATTAAATCAATGAATTAACTTTTATAACTCTATTAATTAAAATTATTAATTAAATCCAAATATCGTCATCAAAACGGATTAATTAAATAAAAACCTTCCTAATTATAATTGTTAAAATTTAAATATCATTAATTAAAATGATTAATTAGATTCAAACATCATTAATTAAAATGATTAACTAAATTTAAAACATCATTAATTAAAATGATTAATTAAATCAAATATCATTAATAAAAATGATTAATTAGATTCATCAATCATTCATTAAAATGATTAATTAATTTCAAATATCATTTATTAAAATGATTAATTAACTTTCATAAAAATACAAGCTCAACTCAATTCACTCAATAGTTTAGGGGGATGGTGTTCAATGAGTGACATTATAGCACAAATCACTATAACGATAGTTAAACAGTTCAAACAATATGTTGTATATATTTTCATCCAAACACCAATATAAGCAACATAAGGAAGCAAATAAATAAAAATTGGCGAGAAACCCCTTAGAGTATCTCTACAAATGTTTCCTTCAAAACAATGGTTACGGACAATATATATATATATATATGTGTGTGTGTGTGTGTGTGTGTAAATATGTATGTGTATATGTATATATATATGTATATGTATATGGTAATAGGGGTTCACTACAAATTTGATAGTATGTCATCCATTTTCCAAACGGAAAATCCAACCAAACAATCAATCAAACAACAATATACTAATATCCAAGCATAAAACAATAATACAGCATCACATATATTATATAGTTTATTTAGAGGTGAGTTAACTCACCGAAATTCCTATGGACGCTTTTGCGTTTTAATTTGGCCTAAAATCAACGTTCAATGTAGCCCAAAGTTCATCTAGATCCAATTTCAACCAATCTAATTCTAATATGAAGACGATATTCCTACAAATCCAATGCAACTGACCGGGTCCGGATTCGACCTTGTACGAGTAAGATATAATTTTAACAAGATGTTAAATTAATTAGCGTAATTGATTTTTTAATTCCAACTTTAATTACCATTTCCACTTTGCTAAACCCGAATCACGTCCAACCCAGGCTGTTGCTTTTCATTACGTTCATCATGGTTGTGGGTCATCACCGGCCACCATGCCTCCACCGCCTCCTTACCAAACCATGACGACCCCAACACCGCCAAACTCTCCAACCAATGATGACAACGCCTCAAGCACTAACCCAAACCAATAACCACATTCATCTTGACCTAACCGCCACCGCCGTTGTTGCGGACCCACTAAACTCCACCAGATTGTAGCCCTATCTTCCACCTACAACTTTGCTTTGGAGCCGTCACCGAAAGATCACTATCAATGACGAAAACTCCAACCCTAGCGGTGACTTAAATCATGACTTCACCCCCGCTTCACCTAGATCCACCTCAATCTGACTGGTCAAAACACTCATCTCACCCCCACAAACATTTCTCATGTAGAGACCATCGCCTAACGCGACCTATAATAGCGTCGGTCAGCGATGGCCATTGGATTTAGCTAACCTAGGCTTCTAATTTTTAGAGAATGAAGAGAGAAAGGGTCCTTGTATACTATTCTCCAACACTATACCTGTCAAAATCATGAACTTCAATCGAGGCATGCTCAGTGAAATTCTTAGCCAAATACTCCTATTCCGAACTCAGTTGAACTAGTTTCATAACCTAATTCCACCATATACAAAAGTTAGCTATTCATATCAAATTATATTATTTTTTAATTCTTTAACATTATCGGCTATGAGTTTCGAGCTTGCATGATCACATGATACGTCCGATCGTCATTAAACTCGTCGACGTACATCGCCTTATTATTTCAATCTCGATGACATGAATTTCAGCAAAATCCAAGCTCCAATTATTGATATATATATATTTAAACTATTTATTATTGTAAATAAATTTACAAATCGAATTCACGAATGTTATTTATTAATTGATGGAGTTAAATAAGATCATTAAATCCATTTAATTAACATTTAATTCCCTATTAAGATATTTAAGTAACCCTTATATTTTAATATAAATAATTAAGTTCCAAAATCTAATTATTTAAATATTTAAAATTAATAATTTAAAATTCAATGACTAAAATTCTGGGTTTTTACATTCTCTCCCCTTAAGAGAATTTCGTCCCTGAAATTCCCGAATGTAGAAAAATGCATCCAATCCCTTAAGGTTTCACATACAATAAACTAAAATGGTTTATAAGTTATCACTTAATTATTTTCCAAATATTACAAAAAAATTTGATAGCACCATCTTTGTGCGGCTCAATCTAAAAAACAACAAATTGCTACTACTGGCCCCAAACCAACAAAGGAAAATAAAAGCCAAGTGGCCTCCCGTATCCAGGGGATAAAATCGTCAACCAATTACGATTCCAAAATCTACTACGTACCTTTTATGCGTTTGATTTATTTTTCTACAAGCAACTTATTATCTTGATCTAAATGCCGGTGCATGAGAAATCAAGTCGAAATCTCTTACTTACCTATACTTAGACAATCCATAAGAGGGTCGGGCTGACAAAAGAGCAATGCACTAGCAATTCCTATCATAAGCTCAAACAAAATAAACAATATGACATTCATAGGCAACAAGGCAATGTGATGCAAGTGATAATAATGAGGCAACTGTACATGCAAAAACCGGTATGATATAAATCTTCATGCAACTCCAAGGAATAATGCCACATGCAACCAAAAGCAACATATCAACGACATGCAACAAAATACAGAGAATACTCCATAATAAGATAATATGCATCCAATATTTTCGAACGATAAATTTAAAATTAAATGCCTAGGTTTTTCTATTCAAAATATTTCTTTTCTTCCAAACTGTTTCCAAAGAGGAATATATCAAAACAATTTCCAACAATGAGTAGGAGGGTGTAAGCCCCCTTCCTAGCATGGTATAACTTTAAACAAAAAATGGAACCTGCAGTGGTATTCTGGTAGCTCCTAAACACAATAGAGTAAACAAATATACTTGGCGAGTCTCAAAATGGAGAAACATCCAATCGTCTTTAGGTGTATTCATTCATCGATGTAAATAAAAATATTTGTAAAACACTTTGGAAATATTTATTCGAACAAATTCCAAACTTTTATCGAAATTATAATATCTCTAAAATATTTAAAATCATACCATTATTATCTCTTTTAATAATCATTCCAAAAACTCTTTTTAAAACGATTTCAAAACCATCGGGATTTAAGTCCCCTAATAAACAACAATCCAAAAAACCATATTATAAATTCAAACTTTATAAATGGTATATAAATCACATAACCAATCAATCAAATCAATTCCATAGAGGAATAAACTGACACTTAACATTGTTTAAAATGTTAAATGACAAACAATCAAATCTCTGCTTAGGTTCGAAACTTTCTTGATTGTTGAAGAATATAAAAAATTCCCTAGGTAAACTATTTTTCTCATCAGTCTTTGGTTATAGCTTAGAAGATTATCTAAGTTCCCTACGATAAAACTGAAAGTCACTTTTTAGAATTATTGATTTCTTAACTATAATTTTGTTTTTTCAATCACTTATATTTTCTATTTAGTATTTCATTTAACATTAAAAGTTTTATGAACTATTTCATAAATTTTCACCTAAGTTTATAAATATTATATAGTGATATTTTTTTATAAAAGAACTATTAAAAACTTCTCCATTATCTAATTGCATGATACCCTTGTATATCCTAAGTGTACATATAAAACACTAATTTGATTTTACTTTTTGAAATTTATTTGGAGACTTAATTAAAATACGGGTCTTTTAAAACTAAGTTAACCTTTCGACCTCTTTAAATTAAAGTGTTGAAAGTTGTTTATGGGTTAACCTAATAACACGAAATATGTAACGACCCGTATTTTTAACAATTTTGTATTATTAAATTTAGTATGATTACTGAATAGAAATTGATAAAAATAAATATTTAATGATTTATTAACATAATTTTTTGAATACGAGCTTGAATAAAATTTTGAAATAACCAATTTCGAAGATTTTGGCAACAACAAATGTGAAAGTGAAATTCTATGTATTGAATGTGTTTATAATCAATAGGTGGAATTGAATAATAAATGTCAAATTATTTAGATGATAATAAAATAATTGTTAATAAATGTTGAATTATTTATTAATGTAATTTATTGAAAAATTAAAATGTTTGAATTTAATATTAGAAATTGTTTACATAATTGAATCTTGAATTTAATATGAATGAAGACGATATCGAAAGATCATTTAAATTTTATTTAAATATGAATGAAGTTTGTTAAATTTTAAAATTGAATTTAAAGTGATTAAATTAATTGAAACTACTTGTATTAATTAATGTGTAAAAATAGACATTTTGGCCACGGTCTCGGATTTCATGAAACCTATTTCATCGGATCCGTTATAGTAAATTATTATAGGATTTCGAGTTTCGAGCGATTGGGCTTATCGTTCGACTTTGCGAGCTAGAAATGTGTAGAAATTAATTAAATGAATTTAATTAAAATAATTTGATTTGAAAAGCTATCTTCTGCATACTATCAATTTAGGCCTCGAAACTAGTTTCATTGTGTTTGGAATAAAGGTATAACATATAGAATGCCAGGCGGCATGCCTCATTTGGAGCTCGAGAGTTTCGGATGTTAAAAGTCAGATATTTTCTAATTATAATATATATATATATATATATATATATATATATATATATATGCACCATCACCCAATACTTCGTACACTCCGCTCCTTTTATATCTACCCCAAACCCCCTCTAACACTCATTTCTAAATTACAGCAAAAAAAATGTATTCGCGGACGAACGTTGGCGGCCATGGAGAGCTCGCGAGGGAGCGGTGAGGGCGGAGCATGCTGGCGGAGTGCGGTGGCAGATGTGGATGTCGCGTTCGTCGCGTATGGTAGGGTTTTCATGCTTAGAAGAATCGCGTCGCATGCCCAATGGGAAGGCGACCGCTGGAAGCGGCAGAGTTTAAGGGGAGGCAAGCGTGGGTCAGGTAATGATGGTCGCGATTGTGGTTGGCCTCGCAATTTGAAAAAGGGGCTGAGGCACGTCTCGACCTAGAATAGAGGAGCGCGTCTGGGAATGTGATGTACGAGAGGGTAGCTGGTTTTTTATTTTAAATTTTAAATTAGCTTTAAATTTGTTATGTAAAGTTTATAAAATGTTTAAAATTTCATATCTTTTCCATACGAAGTCTGTTTCGAATGAAACAAGTGACATTGCGACCGTATCGATGTCGTTTACCGCATGTAATTAAAGTGGTATTTTTTGAAGCATAGAAATTTTTAGTTTCAGATAAAGGTAAGTGTATCAAACAATCACGATTGAATAAATTAAATTTATGTTAGTTAACTTAAAATTATGAAGTAATTTAATTTTATTGACTGTTTTTTGATAATTTAACTGACATTTAAATTGACACCTGAATAGAACTGATATGAATTTAAATTACCAATCCAATTTGAAACTGAAATTAAATTTCCATAGACCCCTAATGTTGATAAGCAGTAAATAGTTGTGATATTTGACTGATTTGGATGTTGATTGTGATGGTTGTTGTTGGTTGATATTTTGGATGATTTGAATGTTTATTTATTTTTATATATCCGGTTATCATCCTATAAATTTTATGACAGTACATAAACTATTATTAGAGTTATTTGGAATAAATTAAGAAATAGATTGAAATGACATATACCTATGACAATTTTGATTTAGATTGAAATGATATATATCAATCCCAGAAATTAAAAACTAAAATAACTAATCAATTGGCCATATGATAGAAAATTATACTGACACCAGACTGGTTAGATTAAATGGTTTTAAATTCTTGAATTTGAATAATTTAATGATTTTGATTTAAAGAAATAAAAATTGAATTTATCAGAATCGAATAAATTTCAAATTCAAGTCTTGAAACGTTGAGTTCGAAATTGTAAAAGAAATCGTTTTAAGAATTTATTTTGGAATGTTAAGTAAAAATCGACGTGTGACTAGAATTATTGAAATTAAATTGTTTTAAAAAGTTTGAACTTTTACTTGAACTTCGAATCTATTTAAGTAAAGGTGATACAATTGGATATTTCTAAATTTGGCTCAGAATTGAATTATTTTAAAGATTCAAACATTGAATTGAACATCAAAGTTAAATTTGATATAAATGATTTTTATCTATTTTGATATCGAACTTGAATTTTATTTGAAATTAATTCAAAATTGGAATTGACGTTGAAATTAATTTGGAATTGAAAGCGAAATATAATTAACTTGAATTCAAAATCGTAATTGAATTGAAATTGGAATCGAAGTTAATTCGAATTGAAATCAAAATTGAGTCGATTTTGATTGAATTGAGTTTGAAAATGATTTGCATTGGAATAATTGAAATTGATTCAGTTTGGTTGGAATTTGGACTTGGACCCAGATTTGTTGAAATGGAAAGTGACAGTTTAATTTGAAATTATTTTTGCAATAAATTATTTCAATATAAACTGTTCAAATCTAACTTTATAAATATTCAAATTATTTTGTTTTTCCAAACTATTTATTTTATAAAACATTTCAAATACTTAATTAATTTATATCAAACTATTTTAACTATTTAAACTGTTTTAAACCATTTAAAAATTTCAAACTATTTTCTAAAAATTCAAACCGGTCAAAGTGGGAACTGTTTATATTTAAATTGTGGATTTAATTGCGAATTTGGTTAAAATGAAGTTACAACCTAAATTGTAATCTGAATTGAATTTTGGAGTGAAATGACATCGAACTGAATATGATATTTTGAAGTAAATATGATATTTCAAAATGAAAAGATTTTGAAGCCAATCTTATATTTTGATATCAAGTATGAGTCATTTTCAAAATGTAAAAGTACCAACATGTGTGTAAAATGACGTTTGGTTGTTAAATAGACCGGGCTTCTTATTGGCATACTCTTTGTCAATATTGGAACCACTTTAACAACCGTGTATGCGGAGCAGACTCTAGAACGAAGTGGTTGGATTTGGTGTACGTTTGCTGAATTTGAAAGAAGAGAACGATGATGGATAGACCTTGGCACTTGTGTCAATTTGAAATGACTAAAACAAGATGGCATAGCAGGGACAGTGAGGCTAATTACCTCTAGCGGATATTCGTTCTTCGATTTCTTTTTGGCGTTGGTCCATACTATTACTCTTGTTGTTGGTTTCGATTGGTGCACCTTGATTTTGGAATAAACTCCCTTTGACTCGATATGGGATGAATGGACGTAGTGGGCGATCGTGGCTACGATGCGTTACCACCAGCCCTGCGACCCGAACTGGTAGTATCCTACCTTGGGAATTGCCTTACGTGCCCTATCATACTTTTATCCTATACGAGACCACTACGATTTTGGTTTAGTGTTGTCATATCTTGGCGCATCCCTTTCCCCCAACATGCTACTGGGGTGTTATATGCAAACTGTATGACAATGCTTAAAAATGCCTTAAGTGAGATTAATGTAAAGCCTTAACACTGAGAAAAATATTCATTTAACTGATTAGACGTTACATATATAGCGTATTCTAATATATATAAATAGTTTGATGTATCCTTAAGAGATGGAAAATATCGTAACATCTCTTGAGTTATTGCATGCGTGTTATACACCAGATAGGAGATGTGAAATCCCGTAAACATCTCTAACACTATTTCACTCATGTTATATGTGATATTGATTTGACTCACATAAGGATATTTTAGTCCCGACTCGAGTGTTTTGTCTTTTCATTACGTCGAGTCATCCGTGAGTTTTCAGCACATTGAAGATTATTTTGTTAAAGGACGAAGATGAAGATTTGGTATATATTATTACTAGTATTATTTCCTTGCATTATGTTGCTCTACTCCATTGTTTATATTATTCATTGTATATATAACTCTGATAAATATTGTAAAATTATAATCAAATGTATAGTATAAACAGCTTCATGAACTAATTATTCGATTATTATATTTTGTCATTCCATTACGAGATTCTGTATTTGTTTCCTTCTTTTCTTTTTTTTCTTAATTTACCCCATTGAATATTTGTGCTAAGGATTGTTTGAGTTGGACATGTATGGATTGTTACCGATTTAAACCTTCCGAAATATGGGTTGTCACAAAATAGTTTACATGACATAGATGTTTTAACAAAAGCTACGGTTTGAATAAAACAATGTCTATTAAAACCTCCATATCTACTTTAACCCAGTTTAAAATTTGAGTCAAAATATCTATTTTCTATTCAAGGGTAAAAATTCATTTATTAAATCGCCTTTTATCAAAAGTACCTTTTATTTTGAAATCAATTCGCTTTAAAAAACTTAAAAACTATATACCCAGTTTATAATTTCAAAACCAATTTTTGAAAAACATACTATATGTATTTCTTTATGAAATAATCTTAACAATTTATTTATTAAAACTCTCTTTGTTTCGATCGTACAATGATAAAGAGAATAATGTACTACTAAGTGCCTTATAATATTTGCCTACGGAAACATTCGATCATCACTTAGAAGATTATTTAGATTACCACAAAACTAATAGAGACGATTTCCTCTGAATTACCCTAAAGAGAATGCATTCCACTTAAAAGTTTCTTGCAAAATATTTATATTTAGAAATACTTCCAAGCATATTATATATATGTACATATATTCCAAAACCTTCTGAAATTATTTCAAACGACTATGGGATTTAACTCCAAAAATATCATTCTAAAACACATTCAATAAATCAAATTTATATAAAATTACCTTTATATAAAATCATTTCATATTATAATTAAATTTCCTAAATTTTTATTCTCTATATATTTTATCTTACCATTTAGATTATTTTAAACAACATTTATTAAAAGTAAACTTTTAACCTAACATTTTAATCAAACACCTTATTGTTATATTATGAAACTTAGTTCACATGAGGTTCATTTATAATCAAAACAACTAATGCTTAAAAATTTGCTTAGCATACATAATTAGCAATCAACCAATGACAATCAACACTCCGAATTTAATCAAGCATGACCGATCAAACAACATCAGTAATAAATAAACATAATCACATTCAACAAAATAAGCACACTTTATAACTATATAAATTTTGAAAATTATGCCTTTATACATATGAAAATATAAACCAAGGTTAAGTATTTCATTTATTTCAAGAGTAGATATCATGTCCTTTTTCCATGTTCAAGTGTTAGTAATCCCTATCAACACCATGGCATCCGATATCTTAACCCAAATTCATTAACAATTCAATAGACCAATTAACATAATACATTTTTATAACAATGAAAAATATGCACTCTTATATATAATACTCTCAAACTCATTCTAGGGTGTAACTTACCCTATCTGTAACATAGATACCCTAACTAACCACCATTATCGCTTAACATTCAGCTTTGATACCAAGTTGTAATGACTTGCCTTTTCGAACATCGAAAGTTGACACCGAGTACATCAGATGTTCAAATGTTGAACATCAATCGGTGAAAATACACACGTTATCGTAAAATAAAAAGAAAAGAATAGAGGATATGGAAAACAGAATCTCACAGCGGAAACGACAACATATATTATAACAAAGATAGTATATACTACCGCTCCAAAAATACAAAGTACATCAAAGTTAAAAGCGAACCTTATCCATTAGACAATTGTAAAATCCTGACCTTACAATAGTTGATAGGAATACTATAGAATACAATGAAAAATAAAACACTACGATAATTGAATACCCACCTCTTCTCTAAGAACTCCATATCACCAAAGTCAACCAGGGAATTTAGTCGATCTGACCCAAGCATAATAATAAAATAACACCCAGATCAGTCTAGAAAAACAGCTGTAAAAACAGCCGTAAAAACTTAAGTAATATCGTGAAATATAAAATTTTTGTAAGACCATGCTGCTAAACGCAAAAAGGGCTTTTACCTTACAAGAAAAACATTCATACATGAAAGAGTGGAAATAAACACCAGGAAAAAATCAAAATATAAAGGATGGGTAACAGTAGGAACAAATCCCATACTTAAGAAATATGCATAAAGTATTTAAACATCCATACTTTAAAGAATGGAAATAATCTGAACAAAATCCAAATGGGAAAGCATAGACAAACAAGGTAAAAGTCCAAACTTGAAAGAATGGACAAACAAGGTCACAATCTAAACTCAAAGGATATACGCAAATAATCACACATCGAGAAGGACCCCAGTAAATTAGTTTATTAATTTTGAAAACCTAAATCAGTTACTAACTTTTATACACTTTTATTAAATTAGTCTATTTACTTTAAACTATTTTATTAAACTAATTAATTAACTTTTAAAACACCATCAATTAGAATTATTAATTAAATCCAAATATCATTGTATAAATGGATTTTTTAAATTCAAACATCGTTAATTATAAATATTAAATAAATTCAAGTATCATTAATTAAAATGATTAATTAGATTAAAAAATCAATAATTAAAATGATTACCTAAATTTAAAACATCATTAATTAGAGAATGATTAATTAAATCAAATATCATTAATTAAAATGACTAATTAGATTCCAACGCCATTAATTAAAATAAATTAATTTCAAATATCATTAATTCAAATGATTGATTAACTTTTGTGAAAGTAAAACCTCAAGTCAATGCACTTAATAGTTTAGTAGGGATGGTACTCAATAAGTGACGAACAACAATCGCTATGACTATTATGCTGCCTTTTGACAAGGCCGTGACACCAAGGAGTTGATGAGAGACCGAAGGCAATCCAATGCAGGAATCAGTTATCTACAGGTTCATAATGGATACAAGCAAACTTGGTCTAAGTCTGGTTCATGCCGCAATTAGCTTGGTATGACAAGTAAAGCTGTGAAAGGCAACACTCCAAATTTCGTGTCAATCAGAGTTCGTATGCTCAAGTTTTTGATTGATCAAGATCCATGTGGAGCATGTTCGTTTCGTATCCATCCATTCGCATCCATCATTTTGTATCCATCACCATCGATATGAAATAAGCATATCCTCATTACTCAGCACCCATCATTTGCATCCATCAAGTTCGGACCTGTATCGATGGATTTCAACACCCCATGGATCGATCATGTTTCATTCAAGCAACAGCTGCATGTTTCATATCAATTGCTTATTTGATCGATACGTAGAGTAGGGCCGGAGATCGGCACGATGGAAAGTGTAAAGCATCAATAGGAAAAGCATAACCTTGGATGGATACAAAAAAAGTGGTCAAACCAATAGAAGCGGTCCTTATGCATGAATTTTGGATCTCCATAAAGCACGCACGACACAACATCGGTACGAAAAGATCGATACAAAGTCTTCAACCTCCTTAGCAAACCCAACTTTGGATCGATCTTATCTCTCAAACTACAAGTCCAAATGCCATGAAAGTTTCACAGAAGCTTGCAAATCAACTCAAGAACAACCATGATTGATTGTAGCTCAATTGGACCATTTTTTGATGAATAGGAAGACAACATGGGTCGATCAGGGATTGATCAAAGGACCCCAGATCGATTATTTGGGCCTACCTACGCATAATAAAGGGTATTTCGAGATTCAGTTTAGGTATTTCCGTTCTATGCCTATAAATAGCATCTCCACTACAACTAAAAAGGTATTTTTATGCTGCTGTTTTGTTAAAACTCCATTGCAACTCGAGTGTTAGCTATTTTTATTTTGTAGTTCAGTTTATAATCAGCAATAAACAACAATAAACAGCAAATCCTTTAAAGTGGAGGAAGGCTACAACGCCGAACCACTATAAATTCTTGTCTTATTTTACTACTATTCATTTTTCTTAGTGTGATTGTTAGATTAGCCACATTTTTCATCTCATTTCTTCATTCTAATCTCTTCAATTACATCCAAAGAGTGTTGTGCCCATTTTTGGTATACACACTTTGGTGCTTTCACTAAGAAAACTATGCTTTTCTCTGATTCTATGGATCCCCTGCCGTTGTTGGATTGCTAAAATCTAAGGATGGCATCCGGAATCATCGTCCAGAGGCTCTTTCTAATCTATTCAGATTATTCCAGATTTAAGAAGAATTACATTCAACATGGTGCGCACTACCTGAACCGCTTCCAATGCCGCTGATCCGAAAGGAAGGGATAGGCAAAACCCATACAGTTGATGACAGCAGGCCAAACATCAGCTGGAGTTCTAGATCCACTTGGTCCAGTAACTAAAGAGGAATTCTAGACCCTTATGCAGGAGCTCACTCAAAGCCGTTAAGAGCTCACTCAAAAGATCCATGCCAACACAGAACTTGTGAATCAGCTGAATGAAGAAAGGCGAGGGAGATCTAGAAGAAAGCATGCCTCTTATTCCTTGTTTAAAATCTCGACGTCATCTGACTTCAATCAAAGATCTACACACCGTCGATTAGATGGGAATTACGAGAAAACCTCCAGGCCCCCGTATGCTGTGAATCCCGGATAAGCCGGGATAGGTCCTTCCATACAGCATCAAGCTATGCCCTCCTCCGGAG
Organism: Allium cepa; assembly: GCA_030765085.1. Classification (NCBI taxonomy): domain Eukaryota; kingdom Viridiplantae; phylum Streptophyta; class Magnoliopsida; order Asparagales; family Amaryllidaceae; genus Allium; species Allium cepa. The sequence goes on along the minus strand of CM060929.1, from coordinate 872,217,197 downwards.
GAATAAAACTTCGTTACAACACTACTCAAGACCATGCAACAGCTGCTATTATAGTTCTGGATGCTGAGATCCAGAACCTAGCAGATCCAGCCCCTCGTCACCACATTCATGCTCAAGATCCTTACTTCCATGAAGACAGGGTGCCAATGAGGCGTGGAATGGACTGTTGATAATGATCGGACCGTCCTCGTGACATGGCACCCGACCATGTCTTGGCCCTGAATATCTAAATGCCCAATATTCTAGCTATGATACACCAAATGATAAGAGAAAGTCAAGGCCTCACAAATTATGACTGGGGGATTTCTAGATGTCACACCCCGTTCACCAATGATATCCTACATGCAAAACTACCCGGTCGATTTCGGATGCCGACCATGCCTGTATATAAAGAAATTCGGATCCCACCCAACACATTCTAAAATTTGAATGGCTCATGAATGCTGCTTGAGCTGATGATGCAGTTAAGTGTAAAAGCTTCCTTATCTTCTTGGAAGGATTGCAACTATGTGGTTCATCCGTCTATCACTAAGATCTATTTCATGTTTCGACCAATTGGCTACTAAGTTTGTCGAGCAGTTTCGTATGCATGCTACGAAGCTGAACGACGTTAATACCTTATCCAATGTTATTCAAGCCCCAGGAGAGACTCTAAGGCATTATCTGGGAAGGTTCCATGCTACTTGTGCCGAAGTCTGTAATGGTAACCACAACTCTATTCTTATGGCATTGACTAAAGGGATCGATCTCGATTCCGAGTTTGGTGATTGGTTGACTGGGAAACTCCTCGCTTTGGTGGACCGTTTCTATGCAAAAGCAACCTAGTATTTGTGGAAGGAAGACGCTAGACGGTCTAGGAAGCAGGATGTCGAGGGGCCCAGTAATGAAGATATCCAAAGTAATGTTGCAGTGAAGTAGGTCGAGGAGAGCTCTGGTAAAGTACAATTAAATATTTAGAATAAGCAAAGTTAGCAGAAGGGTGATGGAGGTCAAGGAAAGAAGAGAGACCCTCATTGTGGGAGACCTAGAGTCCTATGTTCGATCGATATACCCCTTTGAACACGTCGCTAGAGAATGTTTATCTTCAAACCTGCAATACAGGGCAGTACAAGATGCCAGCTCAGAAACCATCGTTAGAGAAGCAACTTCAGACCGGAAAGTTCTGTAGATCCCATGACTATTACAGCCATAACACTAGTGATTGCGATCATCTACAAGATATTATTGAAAAGTTTCTTAGAGAAAGGAACCCATACGTACCGATGGAAGACTGGTTATTAATACCGCGAGTAGTGGTCCTCATACGAATAATTGGAGCTAGAAGGAAATAAATTCATATGCCAGTTCGATTAGGCATGTGGACTTTGAATGTTGTAGTGGTCCCGACGAAGCGGCCTTGGCACAACAACGGAGGACCATGATAGACGACATCATTTTCAGAAACCGTGATGCCAAAAGAATTGAGTCCCCCACTATTGATCCATTGGTTATTTCTGTCCAGATATGTCCTATTTGGATGAAGAGGATCTAAGTTGATAGTGGAAGTTGTGTGAACATACTTTTCAAATATGCTTGCGACCAAATGACGATGAAAGCAAAGAATCTGAAAATGTGTCGACCATGTATGCATGATTTCAATGGCAGTGCAACCATACCAGCTGCGATGGTGGAATAACCTATTGAATTGGGTATTGGTGATCACCGAAGAGTTCAGATGTTGTAGTTTATTGTGTTAGATATTCATTCTCCTTATAATGCTTTCCTAGGCCGACCGGCCCTTGCAGTATTTAGGTCAGTGATTTCCCCTTGGTGTTTGACTGTAAAAATCCCCACTGATAATGGAGTCGGGGTAGTGCATGGTGATCAGGCAGCTAGACGCGCCTGTTTTGTTGCGTAACTATGAGATGCGCAGCGAAAGGAGAAAGGCAAGGACGTAGAGGAATCTCTCTACGTCCTCTCCATGGAGAATTGACAATTAATGCCTGATCCGAGGCTCGGGCCCCATGACTAGTTTCCTGAAGATCTTGATCCTAGAGACAACGATGATGAAGGGAAAGTCAAAGAATACCAGGCTTCTCTGGCAGAGTTGACAATTGATGTCTCGATCTACAGTGATGATGATCCTAGAGTGGTAAGGATTGGATCTCAGCTCTGCACCCGATGGCATAGGAACCGAATGATTTTCTCTGGGTGAAGCTCGATGTATTTGCCTAGAATCATTTAGACATGTGTGGGACCTAGCCAAATATTGCAAGCCATGCATTAAGTATCGACCCGTAGCACGTTCCGGTAAAACAAAAAAGGTACATTATGGATTTAAAGAGATCTACCGTCCTGAAGGAAGAATTGGATAAACTCAAAGCTAATGGGTTTATTCATGATGCTTTATACCCCGAATGGGTATCAAATCCAGTGCTTGTTATAAAGTCGAATGGATAGTGGTGGACAAGTGTAGATTACTCAGATCTGAATAAAGCCCGCCTCAAAGACAGTTTCCGGCTTCCTAAAATCGATCAACTGGTGGATTCAAAAACCGGACATGAGCTCTTCTCTTTCTTGGATGCATACTCCGACTATAATCAAATCCTAATGCACCTTTCTGACCAGGAGCCACTAGCTTTATCACTGATCTGGGGCTTCGTTGCTACATGGTGAAGCCTTTGGACTCAAAAACGTTGGAGCAACCCATCAAAGGCTGGTAAACCGGATATTTGCAAATTAGACCGGGAAGACGATGGAGGTTTACGTAGACGATATGCTTGTGAAATCGCGGTTATCCAATAACCACATAAGTGATCTGGAGGCAATATTCGACATACTCGGATAGTACATAATGAAGCTAAATCCGTTGAAGTGTCATTTCGAAGTCGCATCTAGAAAGTTCCTTTGGTTTATTGTTAACGCTAGAGGAATAGAAGCCAATCCTGAAAAGATCTGGGCAATTCGGAATCTAGAAACTCCCAAACCATAAAGCGGGTGCAAAGTCTTAATGGGAAGGTGGCAGATTTGAGCAGGTTCATTTCTCGATCTACGAACAAGTGCATTCCCTTCTTCGATCTGGTCAGAAAAGGAAAAAGGAATTTTGAGTGGATGGAGGAGTACGAAGGCGCATTCTAGGCACTAGCACAACATTTGGCCACACCGTCTATCTTGTCGAAGCTGGTTGATCACGAGAAGTTGTATGTTATCTAGTGGTTTCGGCAAACACACTCAGTGGGCTAGCTCAAGAAGCGGATCCAACGACCGGTCTATTATATTAGCAAAAGATTAACGGGGCACGTAGAAACTACGCGAAGATGAGAGGATAGCTTATTGTTTTGTTATAGCATCGAGAAAGCTTCACCCATATTTCCAAGCTCATCCAATCATTATTTACACCGATCAGCCGTTACGAAAAATCCTGACACGATTTGAGACGTCTGGTAGGCTGCTTAAGTGGAACATTGAGCTAAGTCAATTTGATATCATTTATTCCCCAACGCGAGCTATTCAAGGACAAGTTCTGGCAGATTTCATAGTTGAGTTCACCATACCGAAGGAGTTGCCCAAAACTAGTGAACCTCCCAACCATATATGGAAGTTATACGCCGATGTCACATCCAACGATCGGTGCTCAGGCGATGGAGTAGTGCCCAAAACCCCATAAGGGTGACTTGTATGATATGCTTTGAAATTCGACTTCCACTCAACTAACAACGAAGTTGAGTACGAATCCCTACTTTCTGGACTAAGGCTTGCCAAGGATTTAGGAGTCGTTGCTATGGAAATTTACTACGATTCAAAACTGGTGGTGTGCCAGGTCCAAGGAGAGTATCACGCCTGAGATTAAAGGTTGGCCTCATACCTTATGCGGGTCCAGGAAATATTGAACCAGTTTACTATTACACTATCTGTTGTATACCCCGAGAGCAAAATCAGAAGGCCGATTCTTTAGCAAAACTGGCCAGCACTGGTGAAGTACAGCAGATGGGACTCGTACCGTGGAGACACTTACTGCTCCAAGTATTGTTCAGGTGGAGACAAATTAGGTTCATGATGCAACAACCGAGAGGGAGTTATGGATGACTCCAATCAGAAACTATCTTGAGCATGAAACGTTACCCGAGCGCAGGAGCGAGAAAAGACAAGTTCTTCGAAAGGCTTTGCGATTTGTCATCCACGATGGAGTCCTTTATAGAAGGGGATATTATGTTCCTTTTCTCTAGTGTATTATCGACGATGACATCAAACGAGTGTTGCATGATGTGCATGAGGGAGAGTGTGGCGCACACTGGGGGAGGGAAGCCCTTGTAAAAGAGATACATATGTACAGTATTTCTAGCCAACTGTAAACCGAGACACATCGGATTATGCTAAGAGATGTGACAAGTGCCAGAATTATGCCAGAGTTCCAAGAGCCCTGCCAACTGAAATTACTCAGATGGTCAGCCTATGGTCATTTGCCACATGGGGCATTGATACAATAGGATCTTTGACTCTCGCTAAAGGTGGGGCGAAGTATGCCATTGTTGCATTTGACCACTTTACTAAATGGACGAAAGCTGAGCCACTTGCTACTATCACGACGAGGAAAGTAATCAATTTTATTGTTGGCAGCATCATTTATCATTTTGGCCTCCCATAAACAATTATAACTGTCAACGGGGCCTTATTTGATAGTGCCAAGTTTAAGAATTTCTGCCAACACTATCGCATCCAGAAGAAATTCTCGACAGTAGCTCTCCCTCAAGCGAATGGGAAAGTCAAAGCTGTCAACAAAGTCATCAAGTCCATTTTGAAGAAATGACTGGAGAATGCTGGAGGTAAGTGCGTCGATGAGCTTGCCGTGGCCTTATAGGCGTATCGAACTACCCACAAGTACGCGGCTGGCCATACTCTATTCACACTTTCCTATGGCTCTGAAGCCATTATTCCAGTTGAGCTAAAGGTACCATCCCGTAGTGTGACTTATTATGATCCAATGACAAACACTATCCTACTTGTAGAATCTCTGGATTTGTTAGATGAGAAGCATGTAGAGGCTAATTTAAGGGCAACCGTGCATTGCAACTGATTTGCCCGATTATATAACGCCAAGGCTCATCCTAGGACCTTTGAAGTTGGCATTCCCGTACTTAAGCGGATCTATCCGATCACTTCGAACACGAAACCAACATGGGAAGGACCGTACGTCATCGAGTGGAGGCTTGGAAATGACACATTCAAGCTATCGACCATTGATTGTTTCACTCTACCCAATGGAACAATGAAATTCTCCGTCGCTACTACACATAATTGGCTTTCATTTATTTAATCTGCTTTTCTTTTCCAGTTTGTTTATGCAATTTGAGATTTTGTACTTGTAATAAGGCAACTGATTTTTCCATGATTTCTTATTTCAGCAATAAAGTGCAGACTCATAAAGCCAAATTAATGATCCTTAAATGCATCATGCGACCACCATGATGTACGAAAAACTGAGTTCCATCTTACGCGGGACTCGTTCAAATAGAGAGTGATCGTGATCCGACCCTTCACTCGCTAGATGAAACCTCGAGCTCGAGGGGAAGACAAGAATCAATTAAAAAAGAATTAAAACGCGACAATTCTCCAACCGACTCCAGCTCCTAGTGTGCGATCTAAAGTGAAAACTCCAAAACTTGGGCGTGAATCGACCGTCCAGCTCGAGGGGGATGGATTCGTCCATCCACAACCTCGTTTATTTCCAAAGCTTGAGGAGGAAGGACCCGTCCATCCACGACCTCGCTTCTTTCCAAGCTCTAGGTGGATGGATCCTTCCATCCATAACCTCACTTATTTCCAAGGCTCTAGAAGGATGTATCCGTTCATCCATGACCTTGCTTATTTCCAAGCCCGAGGAGGATGGATTTAATCCGTCCACGACCTCGCTTCTTTCCAAGCTCGAAGAGTATGGGTCCACTCATCCACCACTTCACTTACCGTATCAAGGTGGATGTGATCCGACCATCCATGATCTTAACCAACTCCTTATTCCCAAAGTGCGAATGAGATCCTACTACTTAAACAGATGTGATCGACCGTCTGTCAACTGACTCTAGATTCTCGGAGTGTGAACTAGTGTATAAACATTAAATGGGTGCGACCGACCACTCGTAAAATAACTTATGTCCCCGGAGTATCGATATGATTCCAAATAATAGGAGGGCATGATCGACCGTCGGCATACAAGTCTAAATCCCAGAGTGTGGATGCAAGTAGTAACAAACGAGCAAGTGTGATCTGACCGCTCAAACTCGTATCACTTTACTTTGCTCTGACTAAGTTAAATCAAAGTTGGTGTAGGCAGAGGACGACCGCCAACTAACTACTTCAATTCTACCCAGAACTTGGGGCATAACTCAAGTTCGAACCGCTGACCAAGGCAGCATAACGTTGGAACTCGATTCAACGTTTGGTTATGACCCAAGGCTATGACCTCATGAATTAAAGACCAGACTCAAGTTCAAATCAGAGACTAAAGCTTAGGAGTACATTGAATGGAAATGTGAGTGTTAAAGTACTTAGACAAACAAACATAGAGTTATGCTAAAAACAAAGGAGAAATTTTATTCTCACTATTCCTTGAGAATGGAAGTACAAAATCTATTCAAAGAATTCCTTTAAGCGAGGGGACATGCCTGCGTCTATACATAGCCTACGAAAAGCAAAAGGAAAGCTTATTATAACCATCTACAAAAGTGGAAGCAAAAATGCAAACTTACGCCTTCGGTTTCTTCTTGACTTTCTTTGGCATAGATTCGCTCGAGCTACCACTCGGACCTCTCTCAGAACCCTTGCCTCCCTGGATTATTCCAATTAGCTTGTCTCCAGCTGAGGGAATCAACATAGTCTCCTCTTGAGAGCCTATAGGGACTGAAGTAACCTCTGTGTGTAGAACCGGGGGAATGGTGGCGCTTTGGATACAAGAAGAATGAGGCACTCGAGTTTCAACTATGGTGCCACCCAAAACGAGCACGAGGATTGAGGTAGGACCAGGGCCCGCCGTACCTTCGTCGGCTTTACAAGCCTGCTCAAACTGCTCAATCTTGGCTTTGATTTCTTCCATTATTTGCTCCTCCTGGTCCATGCGCTTACCCATCGTAATGCTACCGGTTTGACCCGAGGAGCCTGCAATAATAACATCTTCATCTACGTTGAAGGGCACTTCAATACTCCGATCGCTTTATTGGCTGAGGAGTGCTTCCATTAGTTGATCATCAAGCACATAGCTGCCATCATGTATCTCCCTTGCCAAATAAGTAATTGTCATAGTTGTGGCCTCCGTAGTTAATGCCTCCTGCTCATGGTGGATTCCTTGGATTGCAGGAGGGTTTGCCGGTGCAGAATCTAAAGCTGAATGAAGATAGGAGAATATATTAGTAATGTACTCTAAAAATGTAGTAGGAGTGTCCAGAATACCTTCCTCAGTTTTGCTTCTAGGTTGGGCCGACATGCCTTCTAAGCTATGCTCGATGACCAGAGAGAGATTTGGTCTGTCGAGGTCATACTCTCGAACGACTGGAGGGTCAATAAAAGATGTGGGTGCAGTTGAGACGCTGGAGGCACTTCAAAAACAGCTTCATGATGTTCACCCTCGGATCCTTCTCCGGCTTCTGAGTACTTAGCAGTTGGGCTCTCTCTCTAAAGTACGATCACTGTGTCATGAAGGACTTTAGGCTCATCTCCGATCGACACTTGAGTTTCCAATTCAAACTCATCGATAGCTGCAACTCCACAAATCGCCATTTCATCCTCAATCTAACGATTTCAGGCCTTATATAACTTAAAGGGACAGTCCTCGCCAAGCCAGTTCAGGTTGCGATTTCTCAATACATTTACGTTATAGGCGACCAAAAGATCTTCAAATTTACTCTCCATCTTAGTCTCAACGGCTTTAATTTCCCTTTCAATCCTAGTGTCATCTACTTCAGCCTTTTGGTTCGGAGAATCCCCCTTTTCCCTAAGCTTTACTGCCTCCTCACATGCTTCTTGGGCAACTTTGTCGACATTGCCTTTTTCTTCAATGGCCCCAGTCTGCTTTGCCTTTAATTCAGAAACTTCTTTCAATGTGGCATTCCTCTCTCCAATGATAACGGTGTTGCGGTGACTCATCTCCTACACAAAGTCCGTATGAGATTTTGTCATCTCTTCTACGGACTTTCTGGCTTCCTCGGCTCTCTATCCAGTTTTGATCTTAGTTCGTCTGGAGGACTCAAATTCATTTGAGAGCACCTCTATTATCTTATCCTTATGAGATAGATTGCCTTCCAGTTTCTCAATAGCCCTGCCAGCTCAAAAGATAGCCGAAACTCGCTCTGTTGTCTTAATCCATTTGCGATATTAGCTATACGCATCATGCACATAGTCCTGTACTAATTTCTCTATGTTTTTTTGGGATACTCTTAAAGTTGGGAGGAAAGTGGAAACCATCGAAACATATGATCGGAAAATCTTTCTTTAGTTTGGCGATGCGAATGGCTCCATCCTCCGTTGGCTCTATAGCAGTTTGTTCTACGATGGTGAGAGTTTCTATTTCAATTCTGCGGTGCTGATTGTCAGTTTTTGGGGCATGAGGCGGCACTAATTAATGTGAAGATTCAGAAGAAGGCCTACTGGAGCCAGAGGGTTTAGAAAGTCCTCTCAATAGTGGAGGTCGCAACCTAGAACGACACCTACTTTGATATGATTTTTCTTTCTCTCTGTCGTAGCGCTCGCGTTCCAGGCTAGAATGGCAACCACGGCCGTAATCCCTTTAGCTTTCGGGGCAATATGACTCAGAATGCGATCCAGATGAATGGCGTAAAGAGCGGAGCTTGCTAAGCATAGATCCTTGATTCACCAATGTGTCTGCAAAATGAAAAAAGGAATAAATTAATCATCGCCAGAGGTTAAGAAGCATGTGACGAAATGTCATGTGGTGCCGTAAAGTGTGTGTATGCTTGTGCAAACCCTTCCACCGACCGGTTGTAGTAGCTTTGCTTATTGGAGACGACTCACCTATGTCTATTAAGGTTAGGTCTACGTTGGTTCTAGAAGGAGAGTGAAGACACTCTTGGCTGAGATCAGAGAATGATGATATCTCCTCCGGGATAGGAATATCCGACAGCCGTTTTAGTGAACTTTTCTATATGGAAGAGGTCTCCGAACCTACAGAAGTAGTAACAAGTTGGATTGCTTCAGCGCCTTTTTGTCTCTTGGTTTTGTGGGTAAGAATTTTGCCTTTTATCTTTAATACAGATGAATGAGGGCTCTACGGAGGCACGACTGTGGGCTTTTGACCAGCTTTTGCACCCTTATCGTCGTGAGGTTCGACGACTATTATGTCGGCCGTTGCTGAGCTCCCTCGATTGGGGGCACGACAGGATCCCATCTTTTACTTTAACTTGTTGGGACTGCTCTTGGAACTCCCGTCAACCCTATGCCCTGTCCTCTTTCTATAAGCCCGGCAGTAATCAAGTAGTCGTCGGTGTGAACTTCGTCTATTTCTCTTATCTCAATAGGCACCGCCTAAAGTGTCCTCACTAACTCTTTATATTGGGCTCCTTCGAGCTGTGGAATAACAGCTGTAAGAGAATTATATCATGAATTAAGTATCAATCTACATTATCCAATCATAGTTAGCAACGAAACAAGTAATAGAACTTACGTCTGACCAGCCACCGCCTGGAATCTTGGTGGGCATTTCAGTAGAACCACTATGTTTTGAAGTAGCTCAAATTACTCCATACACCTGCCACCGCTTGGCAGTTTTTAACAGCTTCCAGTAAAGTGAATGGAGAATTATCCCTCCGACTCTTAACATTGAATAAAAATCTAATCTCATCGAAAATCGGGGAACGGAGGAGATGCTCCATAAATATAATGTATAAGCTGTTGAGTAGCGCGCATCTATTAGGATGAAGCTGAGAAGGAAATATCCTTAGAAAAATATCATGTCCTGAATAAACTGATTGAATGGGGGCAATGTTCCAGCCACACACATGAATCTATTGCACGCGGTGAACCCTTTTGGGGGATTATGCGCTCTATCTTTTGGCCCTGGTAATCGAACTTCCTCCAAGGATTGTCTGTGCCTAAGACAAATTCTGCCCAGCATTTCTTCTGAAAGCATGGACCGGATGGAATCTTCCAGATTCACAGTCATCACTGCATTTGGAAATTCATCCGGAGCAGAATACACTGTATCTGCCACGATATTCGGTACTTCGATTCTAAGAAATAGAGGACTTTGAACAACTTTTTGCTATGAGTTTCAAGGATCCATAGCTTTTGAACTCAGTAATAACCTTTATTCGATGGAAAGAAATCCATGTTCCCCCAAAGTAAAGTGAATGATCGTGTTATGTAGTGAAGTGCAACACTCTAAATTTCTACAAGGTCGAAAGATGATGAAGAGACAAAACTTCGAGATTTGACCGGAGTGACCATCATCGCTGACCATCTCTACCGTGTCGTTCTGACTTTGGAGAATGATCCATGTTAATTTTTTTATGATTATCAAGTTACAGTTCCATCGATGAGCTTTGAAGGATAGTCATATACGCAGTTTTTCGATCAAGTTCAAATATGCAAGGCTAAAACTTGTCGGAGTTAAGTGTTCGAATATACAAAAAGCGATGGAGTTCATATCCATCATATTTCACTTTGGATCGTTCCCTTAAAGCCATCATTTCGTATTGATCAGAGATATAGACCGATAACTTTTTCATATCAACAAAACTTTCATATCAATTACATACTCGTATCGATCACTCAACGTATCGACTGCTTCATATCGATCTAAAGAATCTGGTTTCAGATTGATCACACCGCCTCTTATCCATATCGGTACGAACTGCTCCACCTTAGATCGATCATTAAACCACGGCCCTTCACCTCGATCACAAGGACTGCCTTCAAACATCTTCAAAGTGTTCTAATCGATTCCCTATTCATCTCGCATCGATACAAGTTAAAAATGTATCAGGAGTCAGTGACTCCATCAACTCTTCCAATTCACCCTCCTTCTTCTCAAAACCACCAAGTCTCCATTAACCATGCCTTTTAATTCACCCAAGCCACAATCTGGCTCCAACGACGCCGAAGATGGCTGTTGCCATGAACGGAATAGCACAAAGCTCGAGTCTTATCACTTTAAACATAGATCTATTGATTGATAACCTAGCTTGAAGAATTTGGGTTAAGGGTTAACGGATTATTGTTTGGGGACGAAGAGCCTGCAATTCTTTTTTTCCTTAATCGATATGAAATAGCAACAGAAACCGAGTGTGAAAATATTCTAAGTCCAAAACATATTTATACTACTTCGTATCCAAGGTAAAAACGATTTGCATCCCAGTTACGTAACCGATTGAAGCGGTCAACGTCCACATTGATACGAAGAGCACTGCGTAATTATGTCTGGATCGTTCGCGTCCATTGATACGAAGCACGAATTTCGTATCCATTAACACAAGGCAATCCGAAACCCAATATTTTGTATCCATCAGTACGAAGTTGTCCTATGAGTTAACACTTTTAAATTTCGTATCCATCGATAAGAAGCACAACTTATGTAAGTCCATAGATAACCATCGATACGAAGTCTACCATAATGTGCCCCAGATCGATCAAGGAGAGGGTCGATTCGAAGAAAAGGTTCCAAAAAACCATCGATCGATGTTTCAACTCGAATTTCACATCCATCTAGGAGAGGATTGATACAAAATTCGATTCTAAAAAAAACCTGACAATGATCCATGAATGTACAAACATGAATGGGAGTCAGGTTGAAATACGTGCATGAACGCTATACTAACATTCGATTTTCAAAGTCAACATGAATTAAATGCTTACCTGGTGATAGTAAGCTCAATAAACAACAAATTGCTAGCACTCGACCTTCAGTTTCAACAAAAATCGCGTGATCATTGGAAGCCTACAACTCAACATTTATCCTACTGGAACTCTACAAAAGGTCACATCACTTGATGAAAGGACAAAAACAGTTAAACAAATCGGATAAAACCTTTTCAGAATGAAGATTGCAGCTTTTTAGCACATCATGTTCAAACAAGACATACTTTGGAGGGAAAATGTTATCCCGCCTTTTGGGAAGGTCGTGACACCAAAGACTTGACTAGACATCGAAGGAAATCCACTCCGAGAATCCGTTATCTATAGGTTCACGATCGATACAAGCAAACTTTGTCTAAGTCCGAATCAATCCACAATTGTCATGGTATGATAAGCAAAGCTGTGAAAGGCAACATTACAGATTTTGGGTCAATCGGAGTTCGTATGCTTTAGTTATTGATCGATAAAGATCCATATGGAGCATATTAATTTAGTATCCATCCATTGGCATCCATCATTCCGTATCTATCACCATCGATACAAAATAAGCATATCCTTATTACTCAGCACCCATCATTCGTATCCATTAAGTTCGAACCTGTATCGATGGACTTCAATACCCCAGATTGATCACATTTCATTCAACCAACAGTTGCATGTTTTGTATTGATCACTTATTTGATCGATATGAAGAGTCGGGCTGAAGGTCGATACGAAGGAAAGAGTAAAGCATCAATATGAAAAGCGTAGTCTTGGATGGATATGAAAGAAGAGGTCAAACCAATAGAAGTGTCCTTATGCATGAATTTTGGATCTCCATAAAACATGCACTCCACGTTACGAAAAGATCAATACAAATCGATCAATACGAAGTCTTCAGCCTCCCTAGCAAACTCAACGTTGGATCGATCATATCTCTCAAACTACAAGTCCAAATGCCATGAAATTTTCACAAAATCTTGCAAATCAACTCAAGAATAACCATGATCGATCGCAGCTCGATTGGACCATTTCTTGATCAATATAAAGACAACATGGATCAATCCCAAATGGCCCCAGATCGATTGTGTAGGCCCACCTACGCATGAGAAAGGGTAATCCGGGATTCAAGGCAGATATTTCCATCTCCACGCCAATAAACGGCACCTCCACTGCAACTAAAAATGACTTTTTTATGCTACTGCTTTGTTAAAACTCCATTGTAACTCGAGTGTTAGCCATTGTACTGTTGTAATTTAGTTTGTAATCAGCAATAAACAACAAATCCTTTAAAGTGGATGTAGGCTACGATGTCGAACCACTATAAATTCTTGTTTTATTTTACTACTATTCGTTTTTCTTGGTGTGATTGTTAGATTAGCCTTATTTTCCATTTTATTTCTTTATTCGAATCTCTTCAATTACATCCGAAAAATTTTGTTCCCATTTTTGGTACAAACAATGACGACACTAAAACAAATCAAACAATATGCCATAAATATTTTCAACCAAACATCAATAAAAGCAACATAAGGAAACAAATAAATATACATTGGAAGGAAATCCTTTTGGGTCTCTATACAAATGTTCCATGCTATACAATGGTTATATATAATATGTATAGTCATACGGGTTCACATCAAATTAAATAATACGTCATCCGTTTTCCAAACCGGAAATCCAACCAAATAATCAATCAAATAACAATATACTTATATCCAATCATAAAACAATAATATATAGCATCATAGATATTATATAGTTTATTTCGAGGTGAGTTAACTTACCGAAATTTCTATGAATTCTTTCGCGTTCTAGTTTTGTCGACGTTTGATTTTAGCCTAAAATTCATCTAGCTCCAATTTCAACCAATCCAATTCCAACACGAAGATGACATTCCTACGAGTCTAACGCAGCCGCCAGCATCTGCATTCGACCTATTATGAGTAAGATATGAGTTTAATAATATATTAAATTAATTAATATAATTAATTCTTTAATTATAACTTTATTATCCTTTCCACTTCGCTAAACCTTAATCATGTCTAACCTAGGCCGATGTTTTCACCACGTTCAACACAGCCGTGGGTCATCACCGGCCTTTGCACTTTTTCCGCTGCTTTCCCAAACCACGATGACTCTAGCACCACCAAACTCACCCCTTACGACGATGACGCCTGGAGAACTAACCCAAAAAAATGACCCTATTCATCTCAACCTAGTCGTCGTCGCCTCTGATGCCGGCCCACCAAACTATACCAGATCATAGCCCCAGCTTCCCCTACTACTCTATTTTAGGCCCACCGCCCAATAATCACCGCCAACGATGAAAATTCCAACCCTAGCCATGACATAAATCATTACTTCACCGCCACCTTTCCTCAAACACCTAAATCCGACCAGTCAAAACATCATCTCATCCTTACGAACATTTTTCGTGTTGGGACCATTGCCTAATTCAGCCTCTGGTGGCGCGGGTCGACAATGGATATTGGATTTGGCTAGCCTAGATTTCTATGTTTTAGAGAACAAATAGATTAAGGATCCTTCTATACTATTCTCTATTGCTGTACCTCTAAATATCATGGACTCCAATCAAGGCATGCTCACTGTGGTTCCTAGCTAAATACCCCTATTCCGAACTCAATGCTACTAGTTTTAGAAACTAATTCCATCATATACAAAAGTTAGCTATTTATACCAAATTGTATTATCATTTTAATTCTTTAAAATTATATGCTACGCATTTCGAGCTCACACAATCACATGGTATGTCCGATTGCCACAAAACTCATCGGCGTACATTGCCTTATTATTTCGATCCCAATGACACTAACTTTGACAAAATCTGAGACAGTACCCCAGAAGGATAATTTCATGCATTTAAATATCATTTTATATTTTTGATCCAATTATTAATGTTTATCTAAACATTCTATTATTGCAAATTGAATTCACCAATATTATTTATTGATTGAAAGGAGTTAAGTAAGACCACTAAATCCATTCAGTTAATAGTTAATTCACTATTTGGATATTTATGTTATCCTTATATTTGATATAAGTTATTAAATTCCAAAATCCAATTATTTAAATATTTAAAATTGATTAAATATTTAAAATTCATTGATTAAATTCTGGGTTGTCACTATAGCATTCTTATTAGTGTGTTGTATGATATTAGAGCATCATATTCTTTTGTCTTTAGAAGTTTGGTAGATAAGTTAAACCTTCTAAGGGTTACAAATTTGATAGATGGCTACGCAAATCTCGGAATGAGATGTGGCCATACAGAGTTTGAATTGTTAGGTCATTTGTTTGCCTCCAATTTGTATGTGTTTGATTTTGTGGGTTTTGAGATAATTCATAGTATGGATTGCTTAATTTAATATGATGCTACAGTATTTTTTTGAGCTAAAGTAATGTCCTTAAAAAACCTTAATCGTTGTGACTGAATTATATACTCATTTGAAGAGTCAAGTTTAGACGTCTATGCAATGTTGGGTTCAATGGAAGGTTTGGGGGATGAAGTAAATCGGGTTTGGTTGTAAGAGAGTATGCCGATGTTTTTGAGTATTTTACGGGACTACCATCGAAGTGCTCTACAAATTTTCAAATAGATCTAGTACCTAGAGCTGAACACATAAGTAGACCACTAGTAGAATGATACCTACTAGGGAGAAGGAGTTAAAGGTGAAGCTAGTGGATCTAGAAAACTGGAATTTTATTAGACCAAGCGGTTCACCTTGCGAAGCTACATCGGTGTTCATTAAGAAACCTGATGCGTCGATGAGAATATGGGTTGATTATACAAAGTTGAATGAGAACACAATAAAGAATTGGTGTCCTTTTGCCAAGAATAGATTATTTGTCCGATCAATTGAGTGGAACCAAGGTATTCTCATAACTAGATTTAGCAAAATGTTTCAACCAGAATGGTAGGGGATAGTACATCATTGATAGCGTTTCAAACAAGATATGGTTGTATAAGTGGTTAGTCATACCCTTCGGACCAACTAACGTGCCTACGATCTTTGTAAACTTGATGAATCAAAACTTTCGAGTGCCTTTATATAGATTCGTTTTGGTGTTTATCGATGACATTTTTATATATTCTAAGAATGAAAAAAAGTACAAAGTTCATCTTAGAATAGTGTTAGATACGCTGAGGCAGCGTTAGCTAAAGGCGAAGTATTCAAAATGTCATTTTTGGGCGAGAGACGTGAAGTTTCTTGGACATGTAGTTTGGAGAATGGATTGCCGAAAGAACCATCAGAGATCAAAGCTATTAATAATTGGAAAAGACCCAAGATTGTGACCAAGGTTAGAATTTTTTTGGATTTGAATGGCTGCTACCGAAGATATATTAAATATTTCTCTCGTATCGCACCATCGATAACTAAACTAAAAAGGAAGGATGTAAAGTTTGTTTGGATCGAAAAAATATGGAGAAGGAGTTCAGAAGCTAAAGCATTTATTGACCAATGTGCCCTTATTAGGTTTTCCGGATGGGAATCAAGAATTGATGGTTTATACTGATGCACGTGGATTTGTGATTGGAGCTGTATTAATGCAAAAATGTAAATTTATTTCCATTGTTTCTCGACAGCTTCGTCCATATGAAGTTTGATATGCTTCTCGACAGCTTCGTCCATATGAAGTTAGATATTCTCATGATTAGGAGTTAGGAGCGGTGATCTTTACACTGAAGGTATAGAGAAGCTATTTTTGGGAGAACGATTCGAATAATTTATGGATCACATCCTTGAAGTATTTATTATCTCAATAGGAGTTGAATATGAGGCAGCAAAGATGGCTGGAGATTTTAGCAGCGTAATACTTAGGGATAGAGTATACACTGGGGAAAAGAAATAAAGTAACAGATGCACTTAGTCGAAAACATTAGAATATGGTGTTAGCGATGTTATCTGAATGGAACAATTTATAGGCATTGGCTTCATGTGGAGTTAGAATGAGGTTGATGGATGGTTCTAGCTAGAGTGACACAATGATTTCTTGTCCTAAATTTTGATCGATACCAATCAAAATAATTGTAACAAAGCAAAAGGATGGCTCGGTACTAGCCGATCGAATCAAAAGACTAGAGGTGGGAAATGAGATTAATGATTTAAAAAATTTCATAGTTGACCAAAGAGGCTGTTTAAGAAAAAAGGGACAATAATGTGTTCTAGATATGGATGATCTTAGAAAGAAAGTTCTTAGTTTTGGTTTCTAAAATATGAAGAGTAATTATATAATATCACAAAAAATATAATATGAAATATATAAAATATGAAGATTAAATTATATAAAATATGAAGAGTAATTATATAAAAAAGGGACAATTATGTGTACAATTTGAAATAAATTATTTTGTGCAAATTGGACTTGTTGGCAAAATACGATATTAGTATAAATTTGACGAAAAATTTATTTTTCAAAAAATGGAAGTAAAATTTTCACTTTGGTTTCTAAAAGAAATCTGAAAGGTGAATATTGGCCAACGAGATTTTAGCAAATAATATGGGTTTGGTGAAAAGTTTATGCTTTTAAAGAAAAAACTTCAGTTTGGAAAATATTACGTAAATGCCATTGTAAGCCCACAAAAACCCTCATTTTATGCATGAGAGCTATTGTCCAGGAAGTCTCTATTCCAATTATCCAACGTAGGCCATATTTTTAATTTGACAAAGAAAGCATTTCAAATTGCTCATGATAGAACCTATCGTGCTTAGTCATGAAAGCTAAATTTTATGTATAAATAACGGCTTTACCCTTGTTGGGAATAAAGGTTATGTTTTAAATAATGCAGAATGACTATGTTTTATTAAGATGAAAAGCTATGTTTTAGTTAAATCATGAAGGCTAAGCTTTATTGCTTTGCTTTCATTATCTCAATTACTCATGACGATAAGGATAAGGGAAAGATAGTCCCATCAATGGAAGCAAATTACATAATGAAAATCCTAGGTTGATTACTGGCTACACCAAGGTATAGAGGAAGAAACTACAGGGAAAAGAATACTCTTAAATTTGCTCGAAAGAGAAATCATTTATTGGAAATGAGATTTGAAACTAAGGTTTTCGAATGCATGTAAAGAAAAAAAGCAGAAGGAGAAGAACATATACTCACCTCTATTGGAATCTCAACCATAAAATCAAAATGATGAAAGAACACCAAAAGTTTGATTGATTAATGATAGGGGAGATTAACATAGAACCCTTACAATTTTTCTTAGGAAACGAAAAAATAAAGAAACAACTTTTTTAGAAAATCAACCAATAAAAAATTGACACGTGTAGTTGGGCATTAAATGTAAATGGTGATAAAGACCTTTTGATTTGCAAAGAAGAGAGAGGTAAGCAAGAAGTGATGGGTTATAGGAAAATTAGGAAGAGAAGATAAGTCCACGCTATTAGAACCTCATACTTTGATGTTTTGACAGTGACAACAATACAAGAATGTATTTTACATACTAGCCACTTGTGCAGGAGAAGATATCAATCAAGCGAAGAAACATACTTGACGAAAGGAAGACCACGATGATAATATTTCAATCATAGTATCTTAATCTAGGGTTATATAAATCATCAAAATCACTTCTAGTGGTCTATACAAGCACACATGATCATAGGCTATTTTCAAAAATCAGAAAAGTCAAAATTAACATTAGTCAATCGACTGAAACACCCCTCTTAGTCGACTGGACAAATGGATTTAACACAAAATTACACTGACAGTTTCAGGTGACTGAAAACTTCAAAATAGTAAACTAAACATGGGAAGATTTTAATCGACTGAAACCGCTTACTTTTGTATCGATTACTTTCTATTTTCAAAACGTATCTCTTTGTTCAACTTCAGTTAGCTGGTTGATTTCGATTGAATGTTCATAACGCTACAATTTTGAAATTTTTCAAAGAGGTGCTCCTCTCCGTGAAGAGTTATTCCTCTTCATTAATGGTTGCAACCATTTCTGTCGATCGTTCCTCTTTACTAACAGTTGAAATCATACATCCTCTTTATAAAGCAAACAAATTCTTGAATTCACAGAACTTAACATTCTCTAACTCTCTGCATATTCCTTTTGAATTCTCAAGTGCTTTACATACTTTTAATACATTCAAATTGATCACTTATTCATTCAAGAATATAATTCTTGTGATCAAAGCCTTTCATTTCTTCAAGGAATAGGAAGGTTGTACTCGTTGGCTAATCCATGCTATACAAGAGCATAAGAATTCATAATTTTTTTTACTTATTTTGTAGATGAAGTCCCATTGGAGGATTTCAGGCACGAAGTCCAGTTCTGTAGCTTAGACGATTGTAATATTATTCCTTCGGATTAAGTGAGGGTGTCGCTAGTTAATTCCAAAAGGAGTTTGGGACCGATTGAAGAAGGGATGTTCGAACCAGTATAAAATCTCCGGTGTCATTTACTTTGTTTCTTTACTTTATATTACTATCTTTTCACAAGTTAAACACTTAAATAAATACACATATAATCGTAACACCGTTTTTGGATATTTAAGTAATATAGATAATAGTGCATCAAATTTTGTTGAAGATCAGTCTACTACAAGACCACCACTAATTAATGGATTAATTTATAATTATCAGTCAACTAGGATGAGGATATATGTGCAAACTAATTATTATGACACATGGAATATCACTCAACAACAATATACTATACCTAACACTACTTATGCACTATAGTCAAAAATACAAAAAGTAGATGCTACCGCTAATGTTAAAGCTATGAATATGCTATTTTGTTCTTTAGATAGAAATGAGTTTAAAGAGTTAGATGTGCACATCGGCTTATAAAATTTTGCATATTCTTAAAATAACTCATAAAGGTACAAACAAGGTCAAACAAAACAAGATTTCAATGCTTAAAATTAATTTCAAAACTTTAGAATAAAGCAAGATGAAACTATAAATGATATGTACCCTAAATTTCAAGACATATATCACTCACTTCTAGCACTAGGAGAAAAATACACTGATTTTGATATTGTTTCAAAAATCCTAAACTCTTTAACAGATGAATGGAAACGAAAAGTCTTTGCTGTTGAAGGAGCTAATGAAATTTCAACCCTTAAACTAGATGTGTTAATAAGAAATCTCATGTCATATGAAGTGAATTTGCAAGAAAAATGAGTACATGCTCAAGATAGAAAAACAATTGCATTTCAAGCAGAAAATGAAGACTCCGATGAAGACGATGATGACATTGCGTTTCAAGCTTAAAATTTCAAAAAATTTATGAAGTTAAAAAAGAATATAATGTTTGCAGAAATAGAAATAGCAGCAACAATCTGTCGAATTTCTCACTCAAGTGCTATGAATGTGATAAGATGGATTGCATAAAGAGAGATTTCCTAGAATGAAAGAAGAATAAATTTAAGAATGAATGTGAGAAATTTCATAAACAAAAAAAGCAGGCTTTTTCTGTAACTTAGGATGATTCAGACTTATGTTCTCTGTCAGATAGTGACAGCGATTTCGAACTAGAAAATGTGTGCTTATCGCTAATGATGAGGATGTAAGTGAACTTTCATTTGATGATCTAGCTGAAATAAATTCTTATTTATTAGATAAGATAAATGATTTGAATAAAAAATACGAAGATATATTGGAAAAACTGAATAGAAGTAAACTAGAAGTTGACATGCTAAAAAATGGAAAGAAAATACTTGAAAAAGAATTATTAAATCTCAGGATTCTTGTACTAATATATATACTAATATATCATCACAGCTTTCTGTGTTAAGCAAGGAAATAGAAACTAAGAAAAATAACAATAATGTTTTAACAAAAGATAATCACAATTTAAATTCGAATAAAAAAATAGAATTAGAACCAATTGGACTTAAAGCTAAGTTAGAAAGCATTACTTAAATTATTTTTAATTTTAATAAAGGTAGTGAAATTCTTTTTAAAATTATCGAAAATTTATAATCTACTTCTAGTACAAAAGGACTAGGATATAACAAACCTAAAAAAGAAGTTACAATAAGGACTAAACAATATAGTTCACTATATACTAATTTCAAAAAGAAAAATGGTAGTTTAAGGAAATAAATTAATAAGTCTAAAATTATAAAAATTTAGGTTGCGATAACTAATAATCATTTCATAAGAAATAAATATATAGGTTGTTTTATTAGTAATGTTCATAAGAATTAATTTCGTTTTCAAAGGGAACTCTAAGCCAAACTGGGTTTGGCTTCCAAAGACCTAACTCTAAGGACCCTAACGAAGGAAGTGGTGCCAATATCATTTCAATACTTTTTTCAGGGACTAGTAAAAAGAGCACTCACAGTGGTTACTCCAAGTATATGACAGGGAACAAAGATATGCTAACAAATATTATCTACTCAGATGGAGCTTCGGTTACTTTTGGAGATAACTCTAAAGGACACATTATCAAAATGGGAGATGTGAGTGACAACAACATATCTAATTCACCTTTTATTACTAATGTTTTATTAGTTAGAAATTTAAAACATAAAATAACGAGTATTAGTCAATTATGCAATAAAGGCTTTGGTATATCCTTATTAAAATATAAATGTAATATTAATTTTTGAAGGAACTAGAGAAAGAAATTTTATATTTTAAATATGCAAATTAATCACAATATAGATATGTGTTTAATAGTCTAAGATAATGATCCGTGGCTATGACACAAAAGATTTTGTTACATAAATTTAAAGCTATTAGTAAATTATCTAAAAACAATTTAGTAAAATGTTACCGAAAATGAATTACAAAGTAAATATTATTTGAGATGCATGCCAACTAGGGAAACTAAGTATATCATCTTTTAAATCGAAGAAAATCATTTCTACATTACAACCTCTTAAACTACTATATATGGATCTATTCGGTCACACTCAAGTTCAATCAATAAATCAAAATAAATATGTTACTGTAATCGTAGATAATTTCTCTAAAGATACATGGATATTATTTTTGAAAAACTAAAGTAGTTCTTTTGAATCTTTTAAATTTTTCCTAAAGGAATTTAAAAATTAAAATCAAAATTATTAGAAGTGATCATGGTGGCGTATTTGAAAACAAACTTTTTGAATTTTTTGTAAAAAAGAAGGTATTAGACACAACTTCTCATTTCCCACAACAAAATGGATTTGTAGAAAGAAAGAATCGAACATTACAGGAATGTGATAGGACTCTACTTGGTGATAGCCATTTATCGAAACATTTTGGGTCAGAAGCGGTGTTTACTTCATGCTATGTCTTAAATCTTGTTACTATTCAACTCTTAACTTAACATACACCATACAAATTTTTTAAAGCTGTAAAATCCAATATATCATATCTAAGAATTTTTGGATCGAAATGTTTTACATTAAATAAAAAAATCAACTAGGAAAATTCGACCCAAAATCCGATGAAGGAATATCTATTAGATATTTGGAATAAAGCAAAGTATATAGAATATGTAATAAACGTACAAAAAATATAGAAGAAAATTACACGTTTCACTTAATGGAAATTTCAAAAATAAAAAAGTTGATGAAGAAGATATCATTGAACAAGAATCCTAGAAAATCCACCTAAGATTCTAGAAATGAAGAACAACAAATTGTAAAAATCTAATTGGTAATGATCTTAGAACTCCATCACAAATTTTAAAAAATCATCCAATCGAAAACATAATTGGTGAAGTAAATACAAATTTCGAAAACATAATCAATTACTATTGGATTTTAGCTATGCAAGATGATTAAATCTACTCGAACAAAATGATTTTTGGGAATTGGTCCTAAGACCGAATGATCAAACAATCATTAGTACAAAATAGATTTTTAAGAATAAAGCTGATGAAGATGGTAATATAACTCGAAATAAAGCAAGATTAGTTGCCTAAGTATATAATCGAGAAGAAGGGATAGACTAATTTATCTCTCATCGCAAG
Source organism: Allium cepa (assembly GCA_030765085.1). NCBI lineage: Eukaryota > Viridiplantae > Streptophyta > Magnoliopsida > Asparagales > Amaryllidaceae > Allium > Allium cepa. Next base: position 872,194,431 of record CM060929.1, on the reverse strand, counting down.
ATTAGAAGCAATATGTATCTTGCTGGCCTTTCATGTCGTCATAACTTTAAACTTTATCAAGTAGATGTTAAAAGTGCATTTCTAAATGGTTTTATAAATGAAAATGTATTTTTTATGAACAACCACCTCCTTTAAAACAGGAAAAATTTCCTGATCACGTTTATAAACTTAAGAAAGCTCTTTACGTTTGAAACAAGCACCCCGTGCTCAGTATAATGACTAAAAGGCAATCTTGCGGATTCTAGATTTAAAATTAGAAAGGTTGGTCAAACTTTTATTGGATTAGATAAGAATATATTAACTAAACAAATTCACGAAGACGAGATCATTTTTGGATCTATAAATGACGATTTATGCAATGAGTTTTAAAAAATAATTGTAAGTGAATTCGAAATGTCCCATATTGGAGAATTCTCACATTTTCTCAGTTTACAAATTAAACAAGTATTTTGTTAACCAAGAAAAATGTTATACTAATTTAATAAAATGTTTTCGAATGGAGATAACATCTTGCAAACCGACACCTATGAGCACTATAATTCATCTTGATAAACATGAAAAAGGGAAAAGTATGGACCAAAAACCCTATCAAAGTATGATTGATCTTTATTATACTTAACTTCTTGTCATCCCAATATCATGATGAGTGTTTTCCTTTGTGCCCATTTTCAAGCTAATCCTAAGGAATCACGTTTGCAAGCCATAAAATGAATTCTACGTTACTTAAGCAACACTCGAGACTACAGCCTCTTCGATTCGAAAAATGCCTTTTCGAACTTGTGTCATATAATGATGCTAATTTTAAAGGATGTCGAATAGACATATACTTGCCACTTTATCAGATACTCTCTAGTATCGTGCTTTAGTGAAAAGCAAAATTGTGTTTCACTCTCGATATATGAAGCAGAATATATCTCTGTTGCTTTGGCATGTGCACAAGTTATTAACATGCAACAAACTCTTAGTGATTATGGAATTTTTCTACAGAATTTTTCAATTTGTTGTGATTGTACAAGTGCTATAAATTTGTCAAAGAATCCAATAAATCATTTTTATACCAAACTTATTGATATTCGTCATCGTTTTCTGTGTGACAAACTCAGTTCGGTGTCGTCTGAATATCAATTAGCGGACATACTTACTAGATCTTTAAACCAAACCAGTTTTATCAAATTACCTTGCGAACTAGGTATCATGTCTATATAAGATTTCAATTAATAAAAATAAAATACATATGTGTTTAATAAAATTTATGCACTACATATAAGCATTTAAGTAAACTATTTATATTAAACTTCTTGGACTTTTTTGTTTTGCTTTTTATATTTAACAAATAGTAAAAACATAACACTATTAACTACCACAAGTTAATAGCTAAAATATATATGGTTAAATAAATGTAAACCTTAAAATCTATTTGCTCAAATTAGGATTTTAGTCCATATAATAACTAAGCTACAACAAGTAAAAAATATACAGGAAAATATCGCTTAAAATCATAATAAAAATTTCCAAAATGTCTTCAAACTACGATTCAACTAATTTGTCCATCAACTATAGCTCATGTGAGGATCTGTATCTTCGACTCTCAAAAATCAACACTGATATATCCTCGATTCATGTGCTACAAATCCAAGTGCCGGAGAAGTGGATTCTCAAGCGTAAGAAAGAAAATAAAGACAGAGCAGAGTGTCACATATATTATTTCAGCATAAACTTTACAACTGAAATGAAAATACATTTATTAGAGTTAAACATGGAAAGTTATAAATTTATGTCCTTACAATTTGCGAAGTACTGTAGTAAAGAGTATCGTGGAAATAGGTAAAGATCTTCAGAAAAATCTTCTGACTCCATGCTTCGAGCTTCATCCAGATTTCTTCTAAACTAAACCTGATTACTAGGCTGCTCGAGAAAATTAGTGCACGAGTTTAAGGAAAGGGAAAATTAAACTCCGGGTCAGTCATGCGACTGGTATGAGAATTCAAAATACGCGTTTCGAAACAAAAAGGTTTCTCATAAGACCACTCTGCACATAAACATGGAACGGGTTTTTACCTTATGATAACCAAATCATTATTAAAATAAGGTATATTATTTTTAATGACATTTCTTTGAAAACATTTGCAAGTAAACCTATTAGTCTTAGCCGAAATTCTTACATTGATTAAATTCCAGCATACTAGCCACAAATACGGGTTCTACAAATAAAATGGCAGGACATTATTGGATAATGGATTTCCATAAAATGACTAGATGAAGAGACTACCGTCCGGCAGTACATCTCTTGAAGAATGTACCGAAGTCAACAGAACATCTGCACGTCTACCAATACACGGCCGACCTACCTTTCTCACTAGAGAGTACCGTATATGCCATCACCCTGGTCTTTACCGACCTATCCGAGCGCACTCTAGCATGCACCACATTAATTTAAACCCAAATGTCATAGTGGGTAGAAATATGTCCAGGAGGGGATGATCATATCCCAATGGTTGCGAACCATATAGCCTTGCCACATCTACCCTGTTTCGGCCATTTCCCAAGTGTGAGGCTTAAGGTAATGATTACCTTTCACTTGGCACACTCCACTTTGAATGCCACATTGCCATTCTATCGATCACTATTGACTTCTACAAACATACAATCTTTGAGCTCATATGTCCTAGAGAAGGGTGTTAAGCTAAGAGAAGTTTCCTTCTACACCATCAAACATATGTACGTTTATAAAAGTCAAAGATGAGATCTCAAGAATGCAATGTCAGACATCCATCCATACAAGGTCGTTCTGGGACTGAAAGAATTCGAAGGTACTCCTCCTACAACCATTAGTAGCGAGTAGTCCTTGCAACCCAAAGAGTTTCAGAAATGAAGGGATCACTGCTACTTTAGATTTTGGGAGCTAACCAGAATTATCAGCAAGCAGTACTTTCACCTTAAAAATCTTCTATCTTCATCCTTCATTTTCTTTGTATGGTCTTCATTTTTTGATTGCATACATTGGTTCGAAGTGGTTTTCAGATAGGAATTTACCCATATCCGACCTCGGTTCCTTCGAATGAATCATCGATAAAAAGATGTCTTGTGAATAAGGGATCATTGTTTAATAGATTAAGTTCTTTTTATCAAAATCTCTTCTGGAGATATATATCTCTAAAACATTCTTTCCGGTATACATGGAATCATTACACCTCTTTTACTAATTCCTTGATTACTTGAAAACCTTTTTAAACTTGTAATAATTCAAAATCGTTTAATTTTCACTTAGGAAAACATTTCCAAAATCATTTCATTCAAATCTTAACAAAGATTTCTTAATCCAAAACTCATAATTTTGATTGAGTTAAAACCATGTTATCTAGGATGTTAATCACAAATTTAGTAAATATTAAGTGAGCAGATTATATTGAAATCATCTAATTCTATTCAATATCAATTCTCATATTCAACATATACAATGGGCAGATTAATGGCGAAATCACCTTTTAAATTCTACGAATAGTACGAGTTCCCACTTTCGGTTTTAACACTGAGTATAAGAAGATCATCTCTATAAAATCAAAATTTTATTTAATTTAAATTTGGAAAATTTAAATCCATTTATATTTAACTCGTTTCCGACATTTTGATCTTATGTATCCCTCACCCAGGGAAGAGGCCAGGTGAGCCAGGAAACTGATTGCTCCCGAAAATCTCCTCATTTTAAGTTCCTCATGTCCATATCTCACGATAAGAAAAATCCAGCATACTCATCGGCTTTCAGAGCCAAGATTAAACCACTTATTTATAATAGCTTTTATTTAAACAGTTATTTACACTCTCTTAAATAAGCTAGAAATCCTCCAATCATTATTAAAAAAACATAATTACCCTTTGAAAATATTTATAAAAGATTTGAAAAAGAATCGTTATGTTTGAAACAAAAAATTTAAAAGTTGAAGAAAAGTACTGGAGAAAAGTGCTACGGAAGGCACTTTTACAAGTTGTATTAATCAAAATGACTTTTATTATTTAAAAATTCGTTTTTGTTACACAAATCACTTTTATAACATTTTAAAGTATTTATAAGATTTATTCCACATTTAAACAATTTTAAAACATCATGTTCTAAGTAATCCAGTTTTGGATCCCGAACCGCAAAACCGTGATTTTTCGAAAAACTTATTTTGCTCATATCTCAAAATCTACTTATCTAAATCTCGATTTTGTTTCTTCGCGTGAAAAATGTAGATATAATAGTTTGTAAAATTCTTATCTTGAGGAATTCGAAGCTATATTCCATTCTTTACACTTGTTTGACTTTTATGGCGCGAAATCGAGAACCGTCACTACACGACGTGCCTATTTTTGACTAAATTTTCAATTTCTTTTCAAACTTCGCCAAAAAACTTTTAAACGTTTATAAAACATTTCAAAATCATTTTAAACCCATTTTAAAGAGGTTTAACATTCCATATACACCAATTCATTAAATCAAGGAAAGTGATTTCCTTTGTGCTTATCGATGTGTATTTCCGTGACTTGCATATATATTCAACATTCATATTTAAACAACCAAATTTGATAATCAAAGCATAAAAAAATCCATTAAAAACATCATATCGTCATTCAAAATATAATATAATAGTTTAGGAGTTCTCACCTTCATTTATTCTTTGAGCTAATATAAAATCGGCTATAGCTCCGTTATCACGAATTAAACTTTACGGATTCGAGCTCCGAAGCTTCAAAGTGGTTACGCATAGTCTTGGGACTGTAGGAGGTCCTCATGACCTAGCTAGGGTAGGAGAAAAGGCTTGGCCATGATGGAAAATGGTGGTGGGCGTGAGTTTGTAAGAGGAAGAGGAGTGGATTTAGCTTGGTTTTGAGAAGTATGAACATGTATTTCATATGTTTATAATATTTGCATTATTTTGGCATAAATTTCTTAACGTGAAGAAGCCATTAAAGTGCTCCATAGCAATGATAAGAAGGAGATGGATGTGCGAATTTTGTGAGAGAATGGGACAGGTATTTATAGCCATTTTCAAGCCTTAACACTTAAGTAATGTGGAAAATATCTCCACATATCATCGTGAATGCATCATCTGCCCTTATGTCATTAAATGCACCCCCTTACAAGTATAAATCATCCCTCCATGTGCCACCATCTTTTAATATCACATCATGTCCTAGTTGTTGACTTATGCACGCTTACGGGTAAAGTTTCACAAAATATCTTTGATATTTTTAATATATGTATATATATTTTTGTATATATGTTTTATGTATATACATGTGATTATGTAATATGTATACATGCATATAAAAATTTCTTAGTGTCATTTTCAACGTTGCAACAACTTGAAACGACTTCGTTGGTTAAACCGTTGAAAATCGGGAAACCGATTACCAGTCACATCTTCACTTCTTAGTTAACGTACACATATTTGTAAACAAACTTTGAAAATAAATTTATTATCATTTTTAACTAAATAAAATGATTATATATCATTTGTAAAACCATATAAATAAATATTGATAATTATTTACAAAAATCGCTGTTATATAGATAAAGCGATATCGATTTTTCTTATATTTTTGCTAATCAAATATATATTTTCATAAAATTATTATAAATAATTTATAATCACTTTATAACTATTCAAAATGAATTATCATCATTTGAAATAATTATTTGAATAATTAAAATAATTATTAAATTATTAAATCGCAATTTAAATTAAATAAATCAATTACCATAATTAAGGGTATTACTTAAAATGTCAAAAACACGTTTTATTTTCGAAAAAATCAGTTGATTTTATTTAATTTTCATGTTCAATTATAAAAACAAGTGAATGTATCTAGCTCCGTGCGTGATGTTCTATGATTATAGAGCTAGTTATCGATAAAACGATTACTGGCCATTTTATCGATTTAAATTCCGAGGAGAATAGTTTGGAAATATTTTATTCAAAATAGGATTACTATTATTTATTATCACTTAAAACAATATTATTTGTATTATCAACTTTTTTAATAAATTTAAAAAAATGATTTATCGGATTGATAATATGTGGGTCGTTACAGCTCACCATCCTGTAAAAGCTCTCATTCATCTCCACCAAAACAACTCCACCATCGAATAAATCATTTTCAGTAAAGGTCATTCCATCAACTTCATATCACATTTGTTGCTCTCCTAAGAGTAAGAAAGTCAAACTGTCAATTAATCTTGAATCATCATCCTCCAGTACCAAAATTGATGAAATTCATAACTATCAACAGGAAATGACTGGAGTATAGAAAGAGATGCACTACAAACAATGTTGACAAGGAGAATATATTAATTTTCTATAAAGATGCGTTTAGGAAATTTGCTGACATTCACCAATGAAGAAATGTATTTGCAAAAACTCTCCACACTTAATAGAAACTTTGATCAATAAACACGAATTAGCTCTAAGAAATTATTTGGAACCACAGCCATAGAACTAAGATTGTAATCACACTTTAGTTTTAAAAATAGATGGTCTCCACTACTTCCTTCAAATGAGCAATATAATATTGAACTTGACTCTTGGGATCACTTTCGTGAAGAAGAATCCAAACCTTGTGAAAATAAGTAAATTTTATAGTGTGTGTGTATATATATATATATGTATGTATGTATGTATATCTATGCGTGTGTGTGTGTAATAAATAAATTAATTATTGTTTTTTTCTCTCTTCATGTTTAAATAAATCTTTTATTTGTTATTATTGACAAAAAATCTAGAAATAAAAATTTATAAAAACTTGAAATTTTTACACAATCAATAGATCTGTCGACTGAACGTCCTAGTTTGTTAACTGAGAGGAAAGAAATAATAATATCCTTAGTTGATTGAATGAGTATTCAGTCGACTGGACGAGAATTTTTTTATTTCCTATATAGATTTCGATCGACCGAATTTTCAAATCAGTCAACTGGTCGCGTATTTCATAGTATTTTAACACAACTTTACCGACTCAATTTCATATCTTTTTAATACCAATCCTTTCAAGGAATTTGCACCTATCCAAACCCTATAATTTCTAACTTTACCAAACCTCCTCATTTACCTTCTTCTCCAAATAGATAAACAAAACTCTATTTTTCTCAAAAATCATTTAAAATACCTCCAAAACATCGAACAGAATCATCATCTAATACCACTAGACCATCTGATGCTCAAATCAGAAGTTTGTTATACATTGATGTCGTAGTCCAAAGGTTCAATAATATGAAAATCAAGAGAATTTTCAAAGGCTCATTCATCCTATTTAGAGATTTTGAAAGCTATGCTATTCAAGAATTTGCTGAAATAAACCACATTGACTATCCCATCAACATTGATGCCTACAACATCAAGATCTACCCATTGTTGTAAAGTTATTTTATGCTAAATTGAACTTAGATTTTATGCATCCACATAATTGAGAAAATTGTTTACGGTGTTAAAATTTATCTACCCATAGCAAGATCAGGATCCATTTTAAATTTCTCTTCGGATGGAGGAGATCCAGAAGACATTGAAGTAGATTTAAGCAACCATGATGAAATTAGCCATTAATTTAACTGATAACTTAGAAGTTTTGAACTCCAAATTCGTACGACCAAAAGGTAGAATCCTACATAGAGTGCTTACCCATTCTATACAACAAAGGACCGATATCTACGAATTAGTTTATAAACAAAACTTTCACGCTCTTTATGCATTATAGGGTCATCGAAATGTTAATTGGATAAAAGTTATTATGGAGAAATTTGAAACATTTCATCAACGTAGAGTCAAAACGGTCCATTATGGAGAATATATCATGTGTATTTTAATGAGCTTCCAAGTACCTCTTTCGAATTTCGAGTTTACTACAATTGGTTGTCTAGAATCCAAGATGATCAGTCTCATGAAACTTCCACAAAGAGTTGAAAACCATAATATTATATCTTTTGATAAATGGAAAGAAAACGAAGAAGCCGATCATCCCAAACCTTCCAACACTACTGCAACCTCTTCCCTCCAAACTCCTCAAGCTCAACATGATGAAGATTATATTAAAAAATATCCTTGGAAAATCAAGCACGTCAACCCTATATCACCCTCTCGTGCAATAAGAGTATGCTTGATCGGTGTCTTTCACGAGTTGAGCAAACTATCACTATGATTGACAGCAAATTCGACAAAATTAAGGGATCCATGAAAAAAATATGAGATAAGCTGTCTAGCACCTCATCCACATCCTATGCATCTCCTTTACTCTCAAAAGAGGCTCATTCTATTCTAGAATATTTAACGTGGTCAACATCTTTAGATGAGGAAGAAGGAGAAAATTCTGATGATTATGGCGAAGCAAGTGAGGTCAGGACTATTAAAGTTGGATAAGATGGTTATGGTTTTATTTTTACTTTATCTTTTCTTGGTTTTTTTAGTGCTATATGAAAAGGTAATTTATGTTTGTTTTCTAACAACCTATGTCGTATTTTGATTCATGAACAGTTGTTGTGGGCGTTTAGAGTTTTTTTTGGTAGTTGTGATAAGTAGTATATATCAGAGTTCGTAAATGTATTCTATTTGTGTTGTGGTAAGTTATTTGTGTTAAAATTGTTTATGTTGTGCTATATTTATTCTTATTATCATGACAATTTATTTAATATAAGTTCTTGTTTTATCATTAAGTATTACTTGTTAAAATTATTGCTTCTATATAATCATATATATCTTTTATTCACAAAATACATTGATGCTCTTTCCTTACATAGTTTTTATATTACTCCTGATATATATTTCCTTTTTGTTGATGATAATTAGGGAGAAAAATTAGACAAAATTGGCCATATCAACGAGGGTATATAAACTTTAGGGGAGAACAATCTATTAATCGATTAATTTCGAAATTAACTTATATAGTTGTCATCATCAAAAAAGGGAGACTGTTAGAACATCTCACTTTCATGTGTTGATGGTGATAACTATACAAGAATATATTATATATACCAGTCACTTGTGTAGGAAAAGATACCAATCAAACAAAGTGACATACTTAATGAAAGGAAGATCATGATTACACAAAAATGAAATATCAGTCATAGAGTCTTAGTTTAGACATATATAAATTGTTAAAATCTCTTCTAGTGGTATATACAAGTACACAATATCACAAACTATTTTCAAAAATAAAAAAGTCAAAATTAACATCAGCCAGTCGACCGAAACACCCATGTTAGTCGTCTAGCCAAAGGGATTTGGACTAAAATTACTCTAACAGTTTCGGACAATCGAAAACTTCAAAACAAATCGACTAAACATGTTTCGGGTCGACTGAATTGAAGATTTCAATCGATTGAAACTGCCTACTTTTGTGCCGATTGCGTTTTGTTCTGAAAATATGTCTCTCTATTCAAATACAGTTGGCTAGTTGATACATTCCGTCGACCAAACGGTCGTAACAACTTTATTTTAAAAAATTTCTAAAGCGATGCTCTTCTTCATGAAGTGTTATTCCTCTTCGTTAATGGTGGCAACCATTTTCGTTTATCGTTCCACTTTACTAATAGTTGCAACCATACATCATCTATATAAGGCAAACAACGTTTTGAATTTATAGAACTTAACATTCTTCGATACTTTATATATTCATTTTGAATTCTCAAGTGCTTCACATACTTTCAATACTTTCAAATTGATCAGTTATTCATTTAAAAATAAAATTCTTGTGTCAAAACCTTTCATTTCTTCATGTGCACTCAATACACCACTCAAAAGAAAATAATAAGAAGGTTGTACCCATTGGCTAACCTGTTCTATGCAAAAGTATAAGAAGTCGTAAAAAATTCAATTTATTTTATAGACGAAGTCCTGTTAGAAATTTTCAGGCATATAGTCCTGTTTGGTAGCTTAGGTGGTTGAAATACTTATACCTCCAGGTTAAGCGAGGATGTCGCTAATTAATTCCGAAAGGAGTCTAGGACTTGATGTACAGTGGGAGTTTGAACCGGTATAAAAATCTCCGGTGTTATTTACTTTATTGCTTTACTTTTATATTACTATATCTACACAAGTTAAACACTTAGATAAATACTCAAATTAATAGATCCATATTGAATTCCATACACCATCCCTAATCGGTGCAGATTCGAGGGGCGAGTGTTACACCACTATTTTCCAAATACTTGTAAAGATGAATTAATGAAAGCACAAGATCCAAAAGAACTGCTCCCATAATGAAAGTTGGATTTTGATAAGGAAACGAAGGAAAAAAGGAAAATCCATGTAGTATTGCTCAGTACTTTTGAGCATAGCTTTGATGCCGTATTATTACTCTGGTATCTTGAGTCTACCATATGACATAAGGACCGCTCTGCAATCCTAATATTTACTTCAAAAGGCACAGCTACATACCAGCCTTCAAGAACCAAATCTAACAGTTGTTCTACGGTCCTAAAATGAACCTTAAATAAGTTAGAACCGCGACACAATCTTTAAGTAACAACTGGATGTAGAGATTGTGATGCGGCCCCAAAAGCAATACTAAAGTTATAAAGTTGTGGCATTGTAACATCCCATATTTCTATAACTTTATTTAGGACATTTAAATTAGTTAAATTAAATAATATAATGTGAAGATTAATAGGTTGAGATTTGATTTAATTAAGGGTAGCAGTGCCACGTTAAATGAAAATCAAATGAAACAACATGAACTAATGTGTTAGAAAATAAGGAAGGGAAAAATGTAAAATAGGAGAGACTTACACCCTAAACCCTTAGGAAATGAAACTCACGTCCATTTCATTTTAGCAAACTAAAATATATCAAGGCCGACCACCATTTCCATTCTCAAAAGAAGAAAAAGCTAGGATTTCAAGAGAAAGAAGTTAATCAACTAATTCATCATCAAATCTCACATCTTTTAATCTCAAAGCTAAGGTGAATGATTACTACATCCTATTTTCTTATAGTTTTCGGTTTTAAGTTATATCCAAAATGATTTTGCATGTTTATGCAATGTTTTAGATGATTAAAGCTATGCATATGCTTGTTGTTGAATTATACATATTCATATTAGTTTTTATGATATGTTCGATATGAAAACCCTATTAAATCACATCCAAAAGCCTTGAAAATTTAAATGTAGGTCAGAAAAGATATTTTAGAGATGATTTTCAATTTTTATAATCTTATGAATTAATGTGGATTTTATATTAATTTTCTAGTGAAGAAAATGATTTATTGGGTTATAAATTAATTACGGTTGAAATATTAATTATTTGGGCTTGAAATTTTGACATATATGAAAGCATATTAAAATAGATTTTCTGCAAATTTTCTGGATTTTCCCTAAGTGCTTTGCTGAACATATAAAATTATTTAAAGTATGGGACTTAAATGTTTAATGTACTTAATTAAGGAGATGGGACATTTTATAAAATAAAATCATTTCTTATTTATGAAATTATTGGCAGCAATTTTTCAAAAGATATTTATCAACTAATAAGAATTTGAAAAACAAAGGCAGGTTAGTTGAAAAGTTATCTCTTTTAAGTTAAAAATTAGAAAATCATACTTTTAGCATGTTTTAGCCATTTATGACATTAAAGCTTTCGACCCAGGCCTTTCGACAAGGTCGAAAACATACTTTCGACAAGATTAAAACCAATGCATATGGTATCAAGTTACTTGGTACATAATGTATTGGACAAGGTCGAAGGGTACATGGTTGAAACCTTAGTTGCCGAAGAGGTTGGAGTATGTTTGTTTTATAAGCTGGAAGTAACGCCTGCTTTTCTTTCGAAAAGGAGCTTTCGACTTGGTTGCTTTCGACCAGATCAAATACTTAAAACAAAGGTTTAAAGCTTTAAAAAAGATCGAAAGGTAAACAAGCTTTTGAATGGGTCAAAACCCATAATTATCGCCTTTTAATCTTTCGAATTCATGCTTTCGACAAGGTTGAAAGGTATACTTGTCTTTTAAAAACCCAACCGCTTCTCCCATGCTTTCGAAAGGAAGCTTCTGACTTAGATGATTTACCTTTCTATTCTAATTGAGGTATAGCCCCAGATTTCAAAAGAGATGTTTTAAAGTATTATAAAGGTTGGAGCCTATTGTTTTAAAGGAGGTATTTTAAGCTTTCGAATGGGTCGAAAGCAAAGCTTTAGATAAGGTCTGAGGTAGCTTCCGAAGAGGTCGAAAGGTTATAAAAAATAATTTACCACATATTTTAAATTGAACCTAAAGGGCTTCGTAAGGTTTATGTTTTAAAGGGTTAATGATTTCGAAATGTACTATTTATTGAATGGTTTCAAAGGGGTGGAAAGCTAAACTTTGGGAGGGGTCGAAAGCAAAGCTTTCGGATGAGTCGAAAGGTAGATTTCGAAGGGGTTGAAAGGTATTCGATAAGGTCGAAAGGGCCTATTTTTTCAATTGTTTTGAAAAGGATGATATGGAAGGTTTTTTCAAGGTTTTCTAAGGCAATGTTTTAAAGTATTTTAAGATAGGATGTCCAAGGTTTTTAATGCTTTCGAAAGGAAGATTTTCAATGGTTTCGAAATGGTTGAAGTATGGGTTCGGAAGGAAAGGTTTCGGCCTTTTGGCCTAGATAAATAAAGGGTTTTACTTGGTTTCGAAAGAGATGATTTCAAAAGGATTTAGAAGGAGCACTTTCAATGGAACCGAAAGGGGTACTTTCAAACTTTTAAATGTTTTCATCAACAAAGGTTCAAGTAAAGTACATGTGTGTGTGTGTGTGTGTGTGTGTGTGTGTGTATATATATATATATATATTAACATGGCAATTTAATTTTGACTAAAACATGAGGATTATATATTTTCCTCGTATTAGTTTAATTAAAAGTTTTTAAATAATTTTGAAAAGGTTTTCAAGGAAAATTATGGAAGAAGATCCCTAAGTGAAAATAAATTCGATATTAGAACACTAGATGGGACTGGTATAGGGTCGCACCCTATACATTAGCTGTTGGCCCCGGCTAATTGTTGTCCGAAATTCTGGTGTGTAGGGCTTGGTTACAAATAGACTAAACTTATGACTACACACCGAAAGGTATATATGTTTGTATACAGATAGGTTAATGGCAAGCTCGAAAAAATATTTGGATCAAGAAGACCTAGGAGATGATTAACTTAGGGACAGACCATCCAGTAAAGAAGTATTTAACGTATAGTTAAGGACAGATCGTCTAGAAGAGGTGTATCTAATAGGTGTTAGATTGATTTTATTTATATTGTCCTGTAGGCCCGAGTCAGCCAAATGTTAAAAGTTAGCCAAACAAAACTTATGTGTTTGAACATATAGTTCATTTATTACCTAATATCATATATGTTTAAATAATGATGCTTTATCGTATTTAACCAGTTTTGGTTGCAGGAAAAGGTTTTTCAAAAGATATGTTTTAAAAGGATGTTGGTGAGGGAAAACCCGTTTCACTAAGCGGCGTGGTCTCACTTAACATATTTAACCGGGATGTATAGTATTATTCATACTGAGTTTTATGTCTGGCTTGAAGATTATATTTTCCCTTGAACCCTCGGGTTCTCAAAATTGATTTGAGTAGGCTAAAGGGTTAAGGTCTTTTCAGGTTTTAGTAGGACGACGAATAAGGCTGCCAGAAGCATGTAGGAGGCAAACAAATAGCTATTTAGGAGTTGCAGTTTATGTGTTATAGTATTTGTGACGACCCGGAATTTTCGAGCATTTAAAATCAGAATATTTGATTGATTTTAAATATTCAATAGAGTAATTTTAACTTGAATTTTGAATATTACAATTTATTTGATGATTAAATCATTGAATTAAATAATTTGAAATTGGGTAAAATGTCGAATCTGGAGTTTTAAGCCTGTTAATAATAATTTGAAGGCTTATAAAATTTATATTGATAACATTGAGGATAATAGAAGTTGTAAAATTAAATTTAACAGTGATTTGTTCAGTTTTGAAATTTTATAGTTCAAATTGAATTTAAAAATAGCCTTCTGGGGGTACAGTCTCGGAATTCGACGAAACCTGTTCCATTGGGTCCGTAATATTGAATTATTATCGGATTTCAAATTTCGTATTGATTAGAGTTAGTATGTGAGCGTACAATATATAAACGCGCTGAAAATCTAATTAATAATAATCTAATGAAATTTAATTAATTAAGCTTCTTGTATACGCCATCCTTTATCCATTCCTCAGCACGCTACCCTTATCTTCCAGTATACTCCATCGCTCGTCACTTTTTATCAAAGCCCTTCTTCTTGTTAGAGAAAAAATTATCAAGACAGTTCGTTTATAAATTTCCATGGCCGATCCTAAAATTTCCTCTTCAATTCGTTCAGAAGAAAAAAAAATTAATAGGCCGAAGCCCCATCTGTTCAAAACAAACCCTTCCCTTAACCAAGAATCGAAATCGAATTTCGACCTTAGAAAAAAAAAGTATAACAACCACACGCGACCTGATTCGCGATGGAAGGAGGCTCGGCAGCACTGTGCGCGCTCGCTTAAGAGGAGCGGCGCCTAGGGGAAACGATGTCGACTTCGAAGGGGAGGTCGAAGGGTGCGAGCTCGAGATTTCTTTGGCCGTGCCGATCCAGTAGCATGGAGGGTTGTGTCACGACGAGCGATGGAAGTTTGCGAGCTCGAGTGGGCTGACGATGAGGTTGTTGGCGAGCTAGGGTTTCGGCAGTTAGGGCATTCGCGATTTCGCAGGAGATGGCGGCGACTGGATGGTGAGCCGCGGTGTCGATGCAAGGAGGCAGTGAGGTAATAATATTTTCTTAAATTTTATATATGTGAATTTTTTTTTATGCAGAGGAAAAATAATAATTTCAGCAAGTTATATATATACAGGTTCTTCAATTTAAACATATACTTACAAGAGGAAAATGATGTATATGTGTGTGTGTGTATATATATATATATAGGTAGGTTTAAATAGTAGATAGATGTTTTTAGATAAACAGCTAAAAAAAAATAAGAAGCAATTCTATTTCCATTTAATGTATGAATATGGGTTTGGAAGGAATTTTTATTTAATTTATTTTAATTGGTAGAAATAATTTATTAAAAAGAAAATTTGTTCAAAATCAAATTTACGAGTTGAAACCCAAATTTTCAGTTAATTGAAAATTTATAACTGGGAATTTAGTTGTTCGATTAGTTCAACTATTTAAAAATGGTATAAATATTTATACAAGGTTTAAATTAAAGGAATAAATAATAATAGAGTTGCTCGATCAATTCAAATATTAATAAATCATATAATATTTTATTCAAGGTCACAAGTCGAGAAAACCAAAGGAATATTGGAGTGAATGGAAAATGCGAAATCAAAGGTGAGTTAATCTCACTCAGTTTAAATTTAAATTTAAATGATTAAATTTAAATAATTGTTTGGATGGTTGAATTGATTGATGTGATATAGTATGATATTTTGGAATTGGTGTATTATATTGTGCTAACGTCTGTGGATGCAGGGAAAACAAGTTGGAGGGATCCAACTGGATCCGTCGAAATTATTTAATTTATTTAATCCCCTCTGTTGTGATTATTTGATATTCTATGACGAACTTTATTGGAATATTGAATGCTATGGTTCGATTGGATATAATTGGGTATAATGAATTACCGAAAATATTTAATTGGATGTTGGAAAGAAAATAAAAGAAGTGAATTTGTAAATAAAAGAAGTGAATTTGTAAATAAAAGAAGTGAATTTGTAAGTGAAATAATTATAGAACGAATGTAAGAATGAATTGGAAACGAAATAAAGTGACTTTTAAATTCTAATAAATAAATCTTGAGTATAGAATGGAAATTTTGAATAATCAGGAGATTAATGAATTTTAAACTTCAGTATTATTACTTTAAAAAGAACAAAACATTTATTTTAAATTTAAGATTTAAAATATTGAAAAGAATAAAGAAGAGATTGGGAAAAAACTGAAATTTGTTATTTCAGTTAAAAGATTTAAAATCAAACGGGAAATAATAACATTAATAGTAAGTCCATAACTAATGAATTTTGAAATGAACTGATAAGTAAAGAAGTTTATTTCAAATGGAATAAATTGGGAATAAATTTGGAAAAATTGATTTAAGTGATTGAGATTGGAAATTCACCCTGGATAACAAGTACGTTTTTAAAGTAAATTTTTAAGTATAAATTAAAGTTTTTGAAGTTGTTTTTAAAAAGCAAGTTTTGGAAAATTTATCATTTCTAATATTTATATTTCTAAAGTAAGTATTTTCTTTCGACCTATTATTGTAGTAATTATTTAAAGAATGACTTAGTATTATGTTTTTAGAAGTGAAAACCTAGTTTTATATTTTATAAAGTAACCTTATTTTTAAATATTCATATAGTATATATTTTGGCCAATTATTGAAGTATTTTAACTTAAATGTTCTAAAGTAAATTCCAAAGTAAGTATTTTACTTTAATCTATCTCGTAATAATTATTTAAAGAATGATTTGGTATTTTAAAGAAGAAAATCTAATGTATCTTTATGAGGTAACCTTATTTTAGTTATTTCTATAGCATTGTTTTAAATTAAGTATTAAAGTAATTTTTTTTCTAAATTAAATGTTAAATATATTTTACAATAAAGTTTTTTTTTAAATTATTTTTAAAATCTAGTTTTGTGCTTGGTGATTTCAGTGGAGATAGAAATATATTTGGGAAGTTTATTTTGAAGAGAAAGATGATTTGAAACTGTTTTCAAAAAAGGGTTGAAAATGAAAATATATCTTGTGAAGATATTTTGAGGTTAATAAATAATTTGGGAATTATTTATTGTTTGATGGATTTTTGTGAATATAAATTGATAGTTAAATCACCGACTATCAATATTGGACAAATGCGTTGATCGTTTCGAAGAGACCGGGATCGAGATTTATTTATCGAAAGCCACTTCGATCCGGTTAGTACATTTACGTGGAAAACGAGTTTGGATTCGAAGATGGAGCAGTGAAGTGCAAGGGCTAGTCGCTACTAATCCTGAGGATATTTCCAAAATGGATGTAGTAGGAGTACTGCCTTCGGTTCCGTTCGAACCCGGGACGGACTTGTATGGATGAATGCTTTCGGAACATCGTCAGTTGGATGATGGGCATTCTAAGGGATATGTTCTAAAAAGGTAACGCTTAGCCTCAAGCCTCATCAAATGGGAATGACTGAAAATCAGGGGTTATGCAGCAAGGCTAGGTGGGTAGCATCCAAGCAGGGTGAGGTCATCCCTGCCTAGATGTCCCTTTTTATTTCGGCTTAGTGGGCGGTTGCTGATCCCAACCGCGGGGTGATCTCACTCAGGATTATCCAGTAAGGGGTAGTCCCGGTCTTGCGTAGCAAGGGAGCGGGCGTACTCCTCGGTACAACGATCTAGGTCACGTACTGTGACAGGTGGTACCCCAGTGCCTAGTCATTAGTTGGAAATTCATTCTCCCTACGAGCCTTATACGAGTTTTGTTTGTATCACCCACTCTGTGGCTAGTAGCTGGAATTTAATAGATGTAACAATTTCGGTTATTTTATAAGTATTTGTATATAGACCCTATTATAATATCAGGGGATTTCTATAAAAATTATTTTAGCTATCGTAAGGTAAAAACCCGACATGTTTATTTGTGGCGTGGTCTTACGAGATGCTTTTGTTTTCAAAGGATTTTTGAAACTTTAATAATCAATTGAGTGTGATTTTCTCACGCTGGTATTCCAGACTGACTCGGGTGTTATTTAACTGTAATGGTCGGGTCAGACCGAGTATTATAGGATACAGGATATGATGCTGTGGAGATCAGGTGACGAGCTGGATGACGATACGTACTTCCGTACTTGTTTATATATATATATTCCGCTGTATTGAGTTGCGGTGTATCCATTTGTATGTTATTGATGTTGAGCTGTGATTGATGTACTCTGATGATGTAATATGTAAACAGATATATTTGATTTTTAGTAAAGATCATTTATTATCTATTATATTTTATTCCGCTGCGATGGTTAGATTCTGTTGTTGTTTTCTATTTACTTCTTTTACCTCTTCTTCTTTAACCCAAATGGTTCATATTTCTGTACAACTTGAGTTGATTTAGGTAGAATAGAGATGACTCAAGGGGTACGGATTTGAGGGCTGTTACAGTGGTATCAAAGCTTTGGTTGGTGATAACCTTGGCTCAAAATAGAGTCTATAGTACTCTAGAATGAGTTTGAGCGTATTAATAGATATGAGTGCGTATTTGTTAGTGAATATAAATTGTTTTAATATTGCGTTGATTGATTTATTGAGTGGCATACGAAATTTCGTCGACACAGTCTGCGCAACTGTATTGAAGGGGTTTCTAAACACTTGAATAGAACAATCGACACGGTATTTTTTTAAATGTGGGTAAATGAAATAATTTTACACAAAATATATTTTGATATAAATAAAAAATTTTGTAAACTATTTTAGATAATATATAGTTTCTTGGATGTTAGGAAGAATAATATTAAATCATTATCATCGTGGGTAAAAATTTAACTAGAAACTGAAAATATAACCAAAGTTGAAGTGAATAAATTCATTATAAAATGAAATTTAAAAATATGAATTATAAAATTAATTTATGAAGTGAAATACAATCAAATGAGAATTTGTATAAGCATAAAGTGTACAAATGAATTATAGTAAAATTTATTTAAGCAGGATTTGGAAATTTAAAATCCTGGAGACTTTGGAAGTGTTTGTCGAAGTGTTTTGAAGATAAATGATAGCATTATTGTTTTGGAGGTATTTTTGAATGGAAATCTGTTTTAAAGGGATTTTGAATGTGATATAGCATTGAAATCACTTGGATTATTGGAAAATAATTCTGATGATGACGGTCGCATCATCAGTATTCATTTTCGAATTTCTAAGTGACGGATTGCTGCCAAAAATTAATTTGTTCAGAAAAGCTAGTTGTTTTTGAAAATTTCAAAGGAAATTTGTTGGGGATAAAATCAAGATTGGTTAAAAATTTGAGAAGTGTGATTTTGAGATGTTGGAGATTTCAAAATGATTTGAAACCAAAAGTCAGGTGTTTAAAAATCCTGATGAGATAGGTTGTAAGCTTATAAATTGAGATGATTTTTAAATCAGGAAGGAAATATAAGCTTTGAATATTGGAAATTTAAATTTAAAGGGAAAAGTTAAAAATGAAATTAACTTGGATCAAGGGAATAAAAATTTAACTGGATTGAAAATAAATTGAATAAGTTGAAAATAATATCCAGTTGTATCCGAATTAAGTTGAAATCCTATTAAACTTAAATAAATCTGAGTTAAAATAAAAATGAATTGGAATAAAAATTCAATTGGATATTTGAATAGAATTAAATTTTACCTAAATAAATAGAAATAAGTTGGATGAGAAATAAACTGGATAAGAATTAGATTGAAATAAATAAACCAGAATAACTTATAAAAGAATTAAAATGCATGGAATAAAATATGCTTGGGTTATAAATAAGCGTAAGGCTTGAGATGAAAATAAAAGAAAAATATATTCAAGCCTATAATGGATGGAAATGTGTAAAATAATAAGTTATGACTTATAAATTGAAAAATGGGATAGAAAACCTAAAATAAATATTATTGATGAATTGGAAAATAAAATAAAAATTAAAACTTGAATTACAAACTAAATTGAACTTAAGAAAATTTGATGAAGATATTTTAAGATTAAAAATCACGTATTGAACTATAAATAGGAGAGAACTAATTTGATAATAAATTAGTTAATGAAATGTGTAAATGGAGTTCAGTGTAGTTAAATAGAAGCTGAATTGTGAGCTAATAATGAAGATTGGAAATAAAACTCAAGTTATAAATCCAATTCGACTTGAATTGTTAGTAAAGTAAATGTAATTGAACTGTGAGTTCATGGAATTGGGTGGTAAATTGAAAATGGATTGTGGATTCAGAACTTGAGTTATAAATTTAAATTTAACTTGAAATGTTAACAAATTAAATATAATTGGAAATGTGCCGAATAAAGGAAAATGAAATTGGATTGAAATAGTAATGGTTTGAATTGCAAATATAATCCAAATAAGTAGAAATAAATTTGAAATGGCCTTGTATTCAATTGAATGAGCTGAATCTGAAAGGTTAAATTTTATAATAACTAATCAAATGAAATTGTAGATTTAAAATGAGAATATATGGAGTGTGAATAAAATTGAAATGGAATGTGTCGAGCTAAATAAATGGTCGTGAATGAACTAAAATAAAAAGGAAATTTAATTGGTAATGAAGATGAACCTAAGTTGTTAATGGTTTTAAATGAACTGGTTTGGTTAAGTAAAATGAAATGCAAGTGAATGGATCCAAATTTAAAATGCAATGAAAATGAGAATATATGGATTGTGAATAAATTTTAAATATGGAATGGAATTAAGTATAAATTGAGTTGAAATCAATTTAAATTGGTTATAAAACATAAATATTTATTTATTCACATAGATCTCGTCAAATTGCATTGAATAAATTGTCATTGGATGTAAATGGAAGTAATTAAAATTCTATGAATTGATAGGGGTAAATAAATTGATTTTGAGATCAACTGAATTAAATATGAGTTCGTTTTGCTTAAAATAAATTAATGTGAGTTGGTGAGTGTTAACCATTCGGATTAAGTGAAACGATGTGTGATTGATTGTAAGCAATTAAAATTAATGTTGGAATATTTAAATTGCTTATAAAAAGTGTTTAATGTGCATTTCTTTTAGAATTCATATGTTTAAATATTGAAAATAAGTGAAATGTTGTTAAACTTCATATATATATGGCACTTACATGTTTAAACTGAGTAAGTACAGGTACCGAGAAGCCGTGTGGATGGATTTTGATTGCGCTAATTGCTAAATAAATAAGCTACTTGCTTAAAAATGCTAAATAAGGTACGCCTACGCAATAAAAATAGGAAATATGAACTGTTTTTGGTTTTTCCGACCATGTGGGTCGATGTATATATATGTATATCTCTTGTCAAATTGCAAAAGCTCCTTCGTACAAAGGAAACTCTGCCAAAAAATTTCAAAAAATTTGGGAGTTCGAAATTTTTTGAAAATTTTGGAAAATTTTGTTAACGACAAAACGATTTCAAACAGGAAATTGAAATAAATTAGTAAATGAGACTAATTAAAATAATGACATAAATTAGTTATAAATGGAAGATAAAATTAAATGTTCAAAGTTGAAAATAAATAAAATTCATATGGAATGTGAAAACCAATTTGACTAGAAATAGATATAAACTGAAGTGGTAAGATGAAAATAAATATAAGAAGCGTATAAAATGCTTATACTAACTTAAGAAGGGAATAGTGAATTCTGGATGGGAAATTGATATTACAAATATATTCTGAGTTAATATTTGAATGAATAAATATTGACATTTGTAAAGAAGTCAATAAAATGTTTTGAATGCTGTGCTTGGAAATTAGTGCTAAGCAAGATATGCAGGTATTATAAAAGGAAAAGAGAATTGATTTTGATTCCGGAAGATAAATTTGAGTTGCTCGACAAAAAGGTATGTATTTAAATTTTTGTATGAAATTGATTGGGTATTTGATCGAGCCACTTGGCTTTTTATTTTCTTTTGGGATTTGGGAGCCCGTAGAGGCCTTTTGTAGTTGTACCAAGCTAGCCGCGCAAAGGAGACGCTGGTGAAATTTTTCGAAAATTTAGAGAGTTAGAAAAATTTTGAGAAAATTTTGATAATTTAAAATTTGCTTTTTAAATTGGAACTTGAATGGTGAAACAAATAGCATAGTTTGAAACCATTGGAAAGTTGAGAAGTTGATAAGAATAATAATGGGTCTTTAATAAAAGAATATGTTATGGCAAGTTAATTAAACTGTTTGGTTTTGGAAAATAGTAATGGGTATGGGACCATTCTTCCTAACTAGTAATTTCGGGGACGAAATTCTTTGAAGGGGGGAGGAATGTGACGACCCGGAATTTTCAAGCATTTAAAATCAGAATATTTGATTGATTTTAAATATTCAATAGAGTAATTTTAACTCGAATTACGAATATTACAATTTATTTGATGATTAAATCATTGAATTAAATGATTTGAAATTGGGTAAAATGTCGAATCTGGAGTTTTAAGCCTGTTAATAATAATTTGAAGGCTTATAAAATTTATATTGATAACATTGAGGATAATAGAAGTTGTAAAATTAAATTTAACAGTGATTTGTTCAGTTTTGAAATTTTATAGTTCAAATTGAATTTAAAAATAGCCTTCCGGGGGCATAGTCTCGGAATTCGGCGAAACCTGTTCCATTGGGTCCGTAATATTGAATTATTATCGGATTTCAAATTTCGTATTGATTAGAGTTAGTATGTGAGTGTACGATATATAAACGCGCTGAAAATCTAATTGATAATAATCTAATGAAATTTAATTAATTAAGCTTCTTGTATACGCCATCCTTTATCCATTCCTCAGCACGCTACCCTTATCTTCCAGTATACTCCATCGCTCGTCACTTTTTATAAAAGCCCTTCTTCTTGTTAGAGAAAAAAAAATCAAGACAGTTCGTTTATAAATTTCAATGGCCGATCCTAAAATTTCCTCTTCAATTCGTTCAGAAGAAAAAAAATTAATAGGTCGAAGCCCCATCTCTTCAAAACAAAACCCTTCCCTTAATGAAGAATCGAAATCGAATTTCGACCTTAGAAAAAAAGGTATAACAACCGCACGCGACCTGATTCGTGATGGAAGGAGGCTCGGCAGCAGTGTCGCGCGCTCGCGTAGGAGGAGCGACGCCTAGGGGAAACGATGTCGACCTCGAAAGCGAGGTCGAAGGGTGCGAGCTCAAGATTTCTTTGGCCGTGCCGATCCAGTAGCGTGAAGGGTTGTGTCACGGCGAGCGATGGAAGTTTGCGAGCTCGAGTGGGCCGACGACGAGGTTGTTGGCGAGCTAGGGTTTCGGCAGTTAGGGCATTCGCGATTTCGCAGGAGATGGCGGCGACTGGATGGTGAGTCGCGGTGTTGATGCGAGGAGGCAGTGAGGTAATAATATTTTCCAAAATTTTATATATGTGAATTTTTTTTTTATGCAGAGGAAAAAAATAATTTCAGTAAGTTATATATATATATTTACAGATTCTTCAATTTAAACATATACTTACAAGAGGAAAATGATATATATATTTGTGTGTATATATATAGGTAGGTTTAAATAGTAGATAGATGTTTTTAGATAAACAGCTAAAAAAATAAAAATAAAATAAGAAGCAATTCTGTTTCCATTTAATGTAGGAATATGGGTTTGGAAGGAATTTTTATTTAATTTATTTTAATTGCTAGAAATAATTTATTAAAAAGAAAATTTGTTCAAAATCAAATTTACGAGTTGAAACCCAAATTTTTAGTTAATTGAAAATTTATAACTGGGAATTTGTTTGTTTGATTAGTTCAACTATTTATAAATGGTATAAATATTTATACAAGGTTTAACTTAAAGGAATAAATAATAATAGAGTTGCTCGATCAATTCAAATATTAATAAATCATATAATATTTTATTCAAGGTCAAAAGTCGAGAAAACCAAAGGAATATTAAAGTGAATGGAAAATGCAAAATCAAAGGTGAGTTAATCTCACTCAGTTTAAATTTAAATTTAAATGATTAAATTTAAATAATTGTTTGGATGGTTGAATTGATTGATGTGATATAGTATGATATTTTGGAATTGGTGTATTATATTGTGCTAACGTCTGTAGATCCAGGAAAAACAGGATGGAGGGATCCAACTAGATCCCTCAACATTTAATTAAATTATTTAGTCCCCTCTGTTGTGCTTATTTGATATTCTATGATGAACTTTTTTGGAATATTGAATGCTATGGTTCGATTGGATATAATTGGGTATAATGAATTACCGAAAATATTTAATTGGATGTTGGAAAGAAAATAAAAGAAGTGAATTTGTAAATAAAAGAAGTGAATTTGTAAGTGAAATAATTATAGAATGAATGTAAGAATGAATTGGAAAAGAAATAAAGTGACTTTTAAATTCTAATAAATAAATCTTGAGTATAGAATGGAAATTTTGAATAATCAGGAGATTAATGAATTTTAAACCTCAGTATTATTATTTTAAAAAGAACAAAACATTTATTTTAAATTTGAGATTTAAAATAGAAAAGAATAAAGAAGAGATTGGAAAAAAATTGAAATTTGTTATTTCAGTTAAAAGATTTAAAATCAAACAGGAAATAATAACATTAATAGTAAGTCCATAACTAATGAATTTTGAAATGAACTGATAAGTAAAGAAATTTATTTCAAATGGAATCAATTGGGAATCAATTTGGAAAAATTGATTTAAGTGATTGAGATTGGAAATTCTCCCTGGATAACAAGTACGTTTTTAAAGTAAATTTTTAAGTATAAATTAAAGGTTTTGAAGTTGTTTTTAAAAAGCAAGTTTTGGAAAATTTATCATTCCTAAATATTTAAATTTCTAAAGTAAGTATTTTCTTTCAACCTATTATGGTAGTAATTATTTAAAGAATGACTTAGTATTATGTTTTTAAAAGTGAAAACCTAGTTTTATATTTTATAAAGTAACCTTATTTTTAAATATTCATATAGTATATATTTTAGCCAATTATTGAAGTAGTCTTAACTTAAATGTTCTAAAGTAAATTCCAAAGTAAGTATTTTATTTTAATCTATTATCGTAATAATTATTTAAAGAATGATTTGGTATTTTAAAGAAGAAAATGTAATGTATAGTTATAAGGTAACCTTATTTTAGTTATTTCTAGAGCATTGTTTTAAATTAAGTATTAAAGTAATTTTTTTTCTAAATTAAATGATGAATATATTCTACAGTAAAGTGTTTTTTTAAATTATTTTTAAAATCTAGTTTTGTGCTTGGTGATTTCAGTGGAGATAGAAATATATTTGGGAAGTTTATTTTGAGGAGAAAGATGATTTGAAACTGTTTTCAAAAAAGGGTTGAAAATGAAAATATATCTTGTGAAGATATTTTGAGGTTAATAAATAATTTAGGAATTATTTATTGTTTGATGGATGTTTGTGAATTTAAATTGATAGTTAAATCACCGACTATCAATATTGGACAAATGCATTGATCGTTTCGAAGAGACCGGGATCGAGATTTATTTCTCGAAAACCACTTCGATCCGGTTTGTACATTTTCATGGAAAACGAGTTTGGATTCGAAGATGGAGCAGTGAAGTGCAAGGGCTAGTCGCTACTAATCCTGAGGATATTTCCAAAATGGATGTAGTAGGAGTAGTGCCTTCGGTTCCATTCGAACCCGGGACGGACTTGTATGGATGAATGCTTTCGGAACATCGTCAGGTGGATGATGGGCATTCTAAGGGATATGTTCTAAAAAGGTAACGCTTAGCCTCAAGCCTCATCAAATGGGAATGACTGAAAATTAGGGGTTATGCAGCAAGGCTAGGTGGGTAGCACCCAAGCAGGGTGAGGTCATCCCTGCCTAGATGTCCCTTTTTATTTCGGCTTAGTGGGAGATTGCTGATCCCAACCGCGGGGCGATCTCACTCGGGATTATCCAGTAAGGGGTAGTCCCGGTCTTGCGTTGCAGGGGAGCGGGCGTACTCCTCGGTACAGCGATCTAGGTCACGTACTGTGAAAGATGGTACCGCAGTGCCTAGTCATTAGTTGGAAATTCATTCTCCCTACGAGCCTTATACGAGTTTTGTTTGTATTACCCACTCTGTGGCTAGTAGCTGGAATTTAATAGATGTAACAATTTCAGTTATTTTATAAGTATTTGTATATAGAACCTATTATAATATCAGAGGATTTCTATAAAAATTGTTTTAGCTATCGTAAGGTAAAAACCCGACATGTTTATTTGTGGCGTGGTCTTACGAGATGCTTTTGTTTTCAAAGGATTTTTGAAACTTTAATAATCTATTGAGTGTGATTTTCTCACGCTGGTATTCCAGACTGACTCGGGTGTTATTTAACTGTAATGGTCGGGTCAGACCGAGTATTATAGGATACAGGATATGATGCTGTGGAGATCAGGTGACGAGCTGGATGACGATACGTACTTCCGTACTTGTTTATATATATATATATATTCCGCTGTATTGAGTTACGGTGTATCCATTTGTATGTTATTGATGTTGAGCTGTGATTGATGTGCTCTGATGATGTAATATGTATACAGATATATTTGATTTTTAGTAAAGATCATTTATTATCTATTATATTTTATTACACTGCGATGGTTAAATTCTGTTGTTGTTTTCTATTTGCCTCTTTTACCTCTTCTTCTTTAACCCAAATGGTTCATATTTCTGTACAACTTGAGTTGATTTAGGTAGAATAGAGATGACTCAAGGGGTACGGATTTGCGGGCTATTACAGTGGTATTAGAGCTTAGGTTGGTGATGACCTTGGCTCTGTTGGGAATTACTCATAGAATAGAGTCTATAGTACTCTAGAATGAGTCTGAGCGTATTAATAGATATGAGTGCTTATTAACCATTACCAAATCCTATTAGTCCAAGGTGATATAGTTTTAACGAAGAGAATTGGTGTAAATAATTGTCACTACGAGATAACGCTTAATAAAGTAAAATTAAATTTTATCGAAAAGTAAGCGATAAATTTTGCCATCATGTCATACCACATATTAAGTGGTTCGAATTGTTCGATACCTATTGCTGACTAAATCTACGTCTACGAGCCACCCACTCAAAATATTGGACACTCCTTTTACCTCTCAATCTAAACTGGTTTATAATTTTTATAATCTGACTAATATTTATGAAATATTAATTTTAAATTTTTGTTTGATGTGCTGAACAATATTTATAATTGTTATAAATATACTGATCGATATACGATATCAGTGAGCATTTAAATTGGGTTTCAAAGAAATACTTATTGCTCAGGCTTGGATTGGTCTTGAGGCCCATAATGGGCTTAGAATATATGGCTATAGGAAATATATTCGGGTGGACCATATGATCGTAGAGGGCGAAGGAATTTTTAATTCAAAAGAGGGAAAATGGTAAGAGAAATACATGGATCTTGATCCTCATTTCACTCCCTAGTCCCTCTCTTATATAATCCCTCTAACCTACACTTTGCAAACCTATTTTTTTGCACACATTCTTTGCTATTCATATCAAGCCACCTTCCGTTTATAACAACCCAAAAAAACCAAGCACTAATTTGCATCAATTTGCTTCGATTCGATCTTTAATGATATGGCAATCCGAACGATAACAACTTAGTATTGAGATAGCTTTCAAGGTGTCAGTTTTTTTGTTTCAAAATGTGAACTTTAGGGTTTGGTGAAAGACAATTTTCCAGACTATTATTATATACCAATGTTCATATACATATAGTTCCACACATTGCCTAGTTCGAAAAATATCACGAATCGATATATCAATCAAATTTCACATATAAATGGTTATATTTATATATTTGCAACCAAATTGGCCAGAAACACCCAAGAATAGGTTTGTATAGAGAAGTAAACGAAGAAAACTAAACTAAAACAGAGGAATATAGCAAAATAGTAAGCAAATCAAGGCAAAACAAGAACAACAAGATTTATTGTGGTTCGGCGTCGATTGCCTACGTCCACTTTGAACGTTCTCTTAATTGATTCACTATAATCTTGATTGAAGAAGTAATAGAATAATGAAAGAAGTTGATTACAATTAAAGAGCTATGAAAAATCAACATCGTAAAGATCCTCAGAATGATCCCCTAGGCCTGTATTTATAGGTAAAGGCGATCACCAATCTGTCTCGAACTTCGGCAACAGGACCTCCTCATCCACGTAGGCCTACAATAAGGGGTGCTAGGCCCAAATCCTAATAGAGAGGGATCGGTACCGTTCCCTCATTGGTTGATTTTGGGGGCAGCGACCTATATAGTACCTTGTTCATGCTTAAATATGATGGTTCTCCAAATTTCATGTTGATTGGATATGTGAAGCTCGTGTTTTTGATTAATTTTTGGTTATAACCCACACAGTCTGATTGATGCCGACCCCTTCCAAAAGAAACATGCCGACCCCTTTCGCATGCCATGCATACTCGTTCATGCATTCTTCCTGAACTCTGCTATATATGATGTCGAACCATCTTCTCCATTACACTCCGTCGATCCATTATCCTTCAAAATGTTATGACGATCCCTTTGAAGACCTATCGTGCCGAACCCTATTAAAACTCAACATGCCGGACCCTATTACAAATCAAAATGTCGTACCCTATTACAACTCAACATGAAGAACCCTATTACAACTCAACATGCCAAATCCTATTACAACTCATCATGTTGAACCCTATTACAACACAAGATGTCGAATCCTTTTACAACACTACACTCTGCCGATCCCTCCAATAACCATCTATGCTGAGCCAAGCATCATCAACTATGTCGATCCCTCTATTATTTCATCTAGTTGACTATACATCCAAATGACTATGTCGACCCTTAAGAGTGCAACGCAGCTAGGTTGATCCCCTATTGAGCCAAGCAGTTTTCCATGTATTTAGCATCATGCATCGTTCATCTATCAACTCCATTCAGTCCGGGATTTACATAACCATCTGCACTCTACTTCCGGGTCCTTTAGCGAAGATTCCATGGTCATCTTTCTTGAAAACAGTCGAATTTGACTCGCGCAGTCAGTCCAATATAGCCAGGTCAGGATACCGGGTGACACTCGCTCTCTAAAGTATGTCGTGTGAGTAACATGACGTGCTTTGTATCGAAAAAGTCTGTATTGCTAGAAAGTAGCCCATCTAACTTCTAGATTGATTATTATTCCTTTATCGATTTTCAATAATATTAGTCCGATGTCGTTTTCTGTTAGCATATATAAATATGGTCAGCGGGACTTATAAGCTTTCCATTATCTGATCCAGTCTTGAACTTGAAAGTTTCAGGTGTGATCTCAATTTCTGTTGATTTCAAAAGGCTGAACTTTTAAACTGTTCCTGTACATTTCCATGTACACGTTTCTGTTGTCAGCTTTCGGATGTGTTCGAATCTTCACAGGTCATTGGTAATTTTTAAAATATTCTACAAGTTCCCCGTTTGCAGTCATGCATTCGCGACAACGATTGTCATTTACTTTTAACTCATGCATCATTTCTTATTTTCCAATTTCATTTGTTTGTGGAGGGATCAACATTCGACATACTGATCCCCTGCTATGGCCACGCGAACGGCTGGTCCTCATGTCGATCCATCTTCGCCTTTGACTTGTTCACACTTAGTAATCGATTCTTCCTCCATGTACACACATATATAAATTCACTTTCCTCCATGTGTTTATTCACTTTCTGTTACTTTCTTCTTTGCCGCTACATAAAGCTTTCCTGTCGAACCCTGACGAACGAAAAACTCGTTAACTCCAAATCTTAAATCCAAATGTGATATCAACAAAATCCCTACAAACGCTCTTCTTTCATTTCCAATCCAATAATCCCTGAAAGCTTGCCTTTAATTTAACTCGATATACATAGGTCCGAAATATATTTTAATCATGCAATCAAATTATGATTCTCGAGCTTCTAACATGAGTGTAAGGTAGTGAGTTCGAGCATCGAGATACGAGAGAGAGAAGGAAGAGGATGGAGATGGGTTCGGGTAGAGGGTCTTAATGGAGAAAGAGATAGAAGGGAAGAAAGGTAGGGTTCATTAGAGATGATGATTTTTAGTTGAAGGGACGAAGGAAAGTACAAGTCTGAAATTGGAAAGGAGAAATTTGAAGAGGGATCGATATGGAATAGGGATCAAAATTAGGTTGTGTCATTGTGGGATGAGGGATTGGTTAGGCTAACTCTCGTGTAGGGTTCGGTATAGACTGGTCACAAAGAGGGGTCGGTAGGAATTAGCTATGAAGAGGGATCCATGTAGATGCCTTAAATTGGAGGATCAGTAAAGAGTCTTGGGGAAGGGATCGACAATGAGACTAATGGATTGGCATTAGAAATTAAGGACCAATCTAACCCAACTTAATTGAACAATTAACACAAATTTGACTTGCTAAATTCGAACATGAGATGACAATAGATAATATGACTTGCATACTTGGACTGTCGAGATTAATATTAAACGACTAAAATTCTGGATTTCTCAAGATGGACTAATTATGAAATTTGTTATTAAACTTAGATAACTATCTTCACAGTCCAATATGCTGATAGTCGATCCCAAAGCTCTCGTTGTCAATCAATTTTTGTGCGAATTGAGACGGTTAGTGATGACAGTCTCTCTAGACAAGACTCCAAGTCTCATCGTTTTATTTCTACTTTTATGATTTCAAACTATTTATACCTGTTTCAAATTGCACTACATTACACTGAACTAGTCCATACTTGACATGTGAGGATAAGTTATTATTTCTAATCTTGATTGTCTAAGCAGATATAGATTCCAAACGCACGAAACATTCAATCAACATGTCTTTCGATTCGATGATGAGACACATTGATTCTAGAGCGAAGTCAAGTTCTGCCACTTTATCTGGAAGTCCTTCTCCTAGCCGTCATGTAGAACAGCTAGAAGCTTCCAATCCATAAATCGATCACTCCTCCGGTATTCCTATCTTTCTGCCGAAAACTACCAGCCCTGCTCCCAATGCGTTGAGGGTGCCATTGTCCTTTATAACCCTATTGATTCACAGTCTTCTCGAATCGGCGAAGCTGCTCTTCGTCGTTTGTGCTCAATCCATAGGATTTCGTTTGAGGATATTTTAGTTCCTACGATGCAAGATAGACCTCACTTGCCCCTAGACGGATATACACCATGCAGCAGATTTTTGTAATGGGCTGGATGCGTTCCACCTTTTAACTCCTTTGTTTGGGAGATGTTGAGGTACCGTGGGATCACCCCCACTCAGTTGCATGCCAACAATTACACTTTCATTAATGGGACTTTCCTTTTATTTATGAATGTTCTGTTCTGTCCGTCCACTCCCGAAGACATCAGATTTATTTATAACTTCAAAAGATGATCAAGAAGCTCTCTTAGGTCTTCCTTGAACCATCACCGAATTTTCCCGTCTTGACAGTCACTAGGAACAAGCTTTCATTATTCAAACATGAATGGTTCTACAAGTGATGTCCTCCCCGATTCCCAAGAAGATGGTTAAAAGGACGTAAGTGTTATTTCCACTTCTCTCTCAAGTTTACAGAATCAAATCGTAACCTTTTCCTTTAAACTTCCTAATGTTAGAAGTTCTTTCAGGTGTTCATCCACGTCTTAAAAGGGCTGGGTTCTCTAGAGCCATCGTGACCATCTGTGCTACCCCCGTAGAGGACTAGGATATCATACTCCTCGTAACCGACAAACTACTATCTTTTTTTGGGCTATTGGAAGACGGCCGTAAAATCAGACTTTTCGAAAGTAAGGGGTTTCCAAAGATTTCTTCAGAACGAAGAGAGAAAGCAATCAACCCCATCGTGCACCCTTTAGAGGGGACTCTGGACGATGCAGAGGATGGTGAAATCAAAGATTCTCATGTTAAGAAACTGAGAGATGATGATGTGGGCCTTTGAAAAGCGCCTATGGTTGGTTCGTTGCATGTTGGGTAATAACAAACACCTTTAAAGAGAAAGAAGAATTTTTATACCGGCGATGTAGAAGAAAAACTACATCAAACCCAAAGTTCGTTATTACTCCTCTCAAAGAGGAATCATCTTGAAAGAACATTAAAAGGACTCTCCAATCTCCAAATTTCAGACGAATTTAAGTCCCATGACTTTCCAAATATAAATTTCGAAGTACTTAACTTTTCTACGAGAAGTGGTGAAGGCAACCAACCTTCTAATAGAGGGGACATCACACCCATGAGTAACGCTACTGTTACCGGTCCGTTGGGGGGAACACTAGGACACTCATAACCACATGCATTCCACTGCACACTTGTTATTGGTTTCTTGTATGACAACTTCTTATATGCTCTTATTTAGTCTTTATAGGTATAATATCTCAATCACGCACCTTCGTTCACCTTCGAAGCTCTTCTACTTATCATCATCCAAGTTAGGATTCTAAGTCCACTTGACATAGAGATAAGGATGAAGGGTGAGATAGATTACCATTCGCGAGAGTCTTACTCCACTTCCAAGCGAAAGTCTCAATCTCATGCGTCTTACCACGGTGAACACTATAACCTTCTACTTCAGCTACCCTCATGAGAAACATTCTGGCTCTTCAAGTTCAAGACTGTCTCATGAGCGCCGATCTGGCAAGCACCCACTCGCCAATTAAAAACGACCCCTACTAGCTACCGCTTTGGACTCCTCTATAGTATAAAATTTGGCTGAAATCACAGCAACTTTAGTGAAGATATGCTTGGATGGTCTCAAATTTCTCCCTTCTATTCACGTTATCTCTGAGCATGCCAAGTAGAGCTCTTTACTATGTGTGAATGACGTATTTGTTCCACATGAATCATTCATCCATTTGGCAAAGAAAGTTATGAAGTCTCCATAGAGCGTTAATATAGAATCGATCGTCTCAAGTTGGAGGCTATACATGACAAAGATATAATCAAGCATCAGGATGTCGAGTTTCCTGGTTTCAAAATCCAACTTGCTAAGTCTAAAAAGAATGCCAAGTAGACGACAAACGCGGTGAGCCATCTAGAAACTTCACATAAAAAAAAACTTGGCACGACACTTCAACGCAGCGGAACACTTGCCTTAGAAAAGGACTCCTTGCAAAAGGAGAAAGACCCTTTTGCGCACCGCAAAGAGGAGTTTGACGTATTGCTGAAAAATGAGGGGGATGAGAAGATTGAGGCCCAGGAGGAGTTGTAGAAATACAGCGAAGAAGTTGTTGAGGCTAGGAGCTTGAAAACAGAACTTGACCACAAGTTTGCCAAAATTGAAGCTCTAAAGGAAGAAGCCCGAGAAGAGGGCAGAAAAGAGATGTCTGAACAAGCCAACTCCCAGGTGGATGCCGCCATTGAATTCTAAAGGAATGAAATTAAGGACTTATTAGATCCACAAATTATAAAATATAATGCAAAGGTACTACTCCACCACGACTTAAGCTTTCTTAACAAGGGTTACCTCGAATCGCTTACCCAAGCCTAGGAACGTATTGTTAAGATAAATAAAGAAGAGTTGGGAGAAACTGAATTCAATGGAGAAGAACTAGTGAGAGAAATTCTTCGAGGAAACAAGCCGTCGGATCTGGCCGTCGCTAAGCTTCAATTTTTCAAGGCTCCGACACCTACTAAAGATGGAGAGGACATAGCCGAGTCTTTCGGAACTGATCTTAAGGATTCCTCTCCAAACCAAGTAGTTGGACCATCAACTTCTCATGACATGGGGTGATTCTCGAGTATGATCTGAGCCTGGCTTTGGACCACAAATTCAATCACCCATCCTAGAAGGAGGCACTCTGATGACTATGGAAAGTCCACTGGATGCTGGTATCATACTAAACTTCCCCGTATTTGAAAAGTTATTATTCTTTATGCGCAATGGGTTTTGACTAACATCCATGTTTTGATAAACTTGCAGGTCTTTCGGGTCCCGATCTTACTCCCAAAAGTGGTGCTGCTGCGGAATAGGATAAGAAAGCAGCCAAGGACCCGGCTGCTTTAGAAGTTCCGGGGCCCGATCCCCCAAATCATTGGTGATGTTGATGAAGACAAAACTGAAGATCTGCTCCTGGCCAATGACCCTGTTGACATGATAATTACTGGCGTTTCAGAGCATACTGCTGAAACCAGCATGAAGGAAAGGATTAAGGAGGAGGAAAAGTTGCAGTGAAAAGTCAAAGGTGAGCCCGTAGAGGTGGAAGTCGAAGATCTTGATCTTGTACCATTGTATGTTATTCCATCGGGCGGGTCAATCTCTAGTGAAATCCCTTCTTCTTCCACGAGCACTGCGACCAAGGATGGCAAAGGATCCCGACAGAGAAGCTTGAGTGACTCCACCCCTGAAAAATCAAAAAAGGAAAGAAAGTCGAAGAAATAACTGTTACTTCAAATCATTGTATATAATTCGCATAATTATATCTTTGCCTAGTCGTTGGCGTCTGGGTATGAATCTTGGTTTTTTGAAATAACTTGTATTAGAATTTTGACGCTTGTAAATAATTTTTTGTTTTCGATTAGACATCATGTAAATTTTTATTTTGGTAGCTGAATGATTACTTCCCTTTCAGAGTACATGTAATTTGTTGATCGCAAATTCTATTAACAATTCACTTTCTTCATCTTAAGGCCTCCTTGTTGTCATTGCCTTAAGTCATAAAGAAAATTAAGCTAAAGCTATAGTAAGCTATCGTATTCAACTTTTAGTAGTATGTATTCCTCCTTTCGATTTCAGCTTGGAATAAACAATGGTTAATATCCACCCATCTATTTGGCTGTGTCTCTACTCCAGTCCACACTCCTAGGATTTAGAGTTGTTTGGTAAGTAGTCGGTTCATGCTAGATTTATGTTCATGCTCCAGTCCACGCTCCAAGGACATAGAGTCATCTCGTGATCAGTCGAATCACACCCAAATCATGTTTATACTCCAATTCATGCTCCGAGGACTTAGATTTGTCTCGTGGGCGGTCAGATCACACCCTAATCATCTTTATACTCCAGTCCATGCTCTAGGGACATAGACTTGTCTCGTGAGCGGTCGGATCACACCATAATCATGTTTACACCGCAGTCCATGCTACAAGGGCTTAGAGTTATCACCTAGGCAGTCGGTTCACACCTGAATCATGTTTATACTCTAGTCCATGCTCTAGGGACTTAGAATTGTATCACAGGAGATCGGATCACAACCGAATCATGTTTATACTCTAGTCCGCACTCCGAGGACTTAGAGTTGTCACGTCGACGGTCGGATCTTGGCAGAATCATGTTTATGGTCCAGTCCGCGCTCTGGGGACTTAGATTTATCTCATGGGCGGTCAAATCACCCCCGAATCATGTTTATACTCCATTCCACGCTCCAGGAACTTAGAGTTTTCTCGTGGGCAGTCAGATCACTCCATAATCATGTTTGTACTCAAGTCCACACTCCGAGGACATAGAGTTAGTCGATGGGTGGTCAGTCACACCCATTTTATGTTTATACTCCGGATCGTGCTCCTAGTACTTAGATTTAGTCTATGGGTGGTCAGTCGCATCCGTTTGATAATTACACTCCTTTTGGTCGCTATGATTTCACTTCAGTCATATAGTATGGGTAGGAAATTTTCCATTCTCCAGATTGTCGGAGACATTTGTTCTTTATTACGCATCTGTTACCTGGATGTTTGACCTGGTCACAAGATGCTGGTCATATAAGCTTTCGTTTCAATCTGGGTGGCTCGGCCCAAATAGAAAGATTGAATATCGCTCGGTTTAGGATGGAAGTGCATCGTTCGACCTAAGATCATCGCTCGGCATCCTTTGTCCGAGCGCCATGTTCAACCTACAAGTGCCGCTCGGCCTGATCATCGCCCTGCATTGATAGTTAGAACTGTATCGCTCGGCACTGATGGTCAGAACTGCATCGCTTGACACAGATGTGTTCGTCATCTATCGTTCGGCATAGTCACCTGGCTCAACTTGGATACGGTTCGACATGGACCCCTAGCTCGACCTATTTACCGTTCGGCATAGGTGCGTCACTTGGCATGGACATCGTTTGGTATGAACCCCTGGCTTGGCTTGTACATCATTTAGCTTTAAGGGAAGAATCAATACTCAACCTTGAGTGAGTGTGTCGTTGTCGGCATGTATCATTCGGCATGCCTCAGTCGACAATCCCACAATAAAGTAAGGGCGTTCGACATAACTTTACTTCAAGTCACTTGATGGTCGACCAGGTAATTATCGATCGACATTCCTCGCTCGGCATGGCTCGTTCGCCATGCCTGGTTCGGTTCCCAGAAGCCACCTTCTATGGGCCGAGATACCTTGTTCATGGGCCCATGAGGGAAGTCCATCATATTTTCGCCTATAAATAGAAGGGTAGGCGCACAGTGAAAGGGACTTTTTTCGAGAACACCAGAAGACTCTGCCACTTTCAATGCTCATTCTTTTTAGTTAGAATTTGCATTCGAGTAACCGGTGTATGGATTGTATTTGTATTCAATCGTTTAGGAAAGCAATAAAGATTGAACTCAAATTGGACGTAGGCAATTACGCCGAACCACTATAAATCTGGTGTTCTAGTTTTGCGATTAATTCTGCATATATTCCTATATTTTAATTTTCTATCTTCATTAATCTCTCTACACAATTCTTTCTTTGGGTGTTAGTGACTAATTATAGTGCTAACATTTTGGTGCTTTCACTGAGAACCGCATTCTCAAGTTATTAGGATCTACTTTATAGCTACTGGATTGGAGAAATCCATCGAAGGAGATCCAAGTCATTCACAAGAAGCCCATTGATTCTACTCAGAGTTCCTACAAATAACTCTACAATGGGAAGACCTCGTACCAGATTAGCCTCGCACAACGAGATGTTAATGAGACTGCTAGTGTCCAACAAGTAGGGCCAAGCAATCAGCAAGTTAATCCGGGCGTAGGGACTGTCGTCGCCCAAGGCCAAATGGAAGTTGTCACTAGAACGGAGTTCAACGACCTGATAAGAGAACTCATGGAAAGCAGGAGACAACTTAGCAAACAGATTCAAGCTAACGCCTAGTTTATGACTCTGCTTACTCAACAACAGTATCAGAATGCTGGAGGTAGCCTGCTCCTTACTCCTCATCTGACAGCTCAACCTCGTCCGATGAACCTCCTAGGCATAGACGTCGCAAAACTGAAACAACACAAGCAGGTGTCGCAGATCGATTAACCAGGGATGGTCCAAGTTCCCTACCTGGAACCATGGTGCCTCACTTACATCAAGGTAATCATTCCCAAGCTAGAGCGGGAAATTGAGGATGTGGAGCGTGAGTGGAAACTGGACGCCCGGCTCACCAAGGCCCTAATGTAGCTGGTCCTCAAGATACACGTTTGGCAGATCGCCAACAAAGGAGACATTAAGCCGAACGGTTTCGTAGAGCAGATTCCAACCTGCCATCTTCTATACAAACCCCGGACCTATCGGTTATGGTCAGGCAGCTGATGAGAGAAAATTAAGGCTTGACTAATGATGATTGGGGAATACCCAGGAGTCATGCTCCATTCATAGATACTATTCTACAGGCCGAGTACTCCAGGAAGTTTAGCATGCCAACTATCCCGGCCTACGATAGGAAGACTGATCCCGAACAGCATGTGATGAGATATGAATGGATGATGGATTCAGCTAGGGCAAATGATGCAACTAAGTGTAGATGCTTCCCAATAACTTTATCCGAAATCGTGACCATGTGGTTCACTCGACTTCCTCCATGGTCAATATCCAGCTTTGATGAACTGGCGACGAAATTTGTAGAACAATTTAGGATACACGCCATTCGTCTCAAGGACGTGATGTCCCTATCCAGTGTAATTCAGGTTCCAGGGGAGTCGTTGAAGGAGTACTTGCAGAGATTCATGTTGCGGCTACTGAAGTTAGCAACCCAAATGACCATGCAATTCTGATGGTTGTAATGCGAGGAGTGGATCCGGATTCGGAGTTTGGAGATTGGTTGGCAGGAAAGCCTCCGACTACGCAAGAGTGTTTTTATTCAAAGGCTCATCAATTCATAAGAAGGGAGGAAGCCGGGTGGATGAGGCGAGGTAATGCGCTAGGGCCTGGCAAGGAGGTTATGAAGAGAAACATCGCTATGAAACAATCTGACGATAACTCAGGGAAAATCCAAGTCAATGTCCGAAACAAGCCTAGGCAATCTAAAGGGTCCAGAGGAGGAAATCCAGGAAAGAAGAGGGAAGGAGGAAAATGGAAACCAAGGATTTCATCTTACAATGAATACACTCCCCTGAATGCCTCTCTAGAAAATATCTATCTATCGACATGCAGCACTTTTCAATATTGAAATCCATGCCCGAAAGAATCCACTGAGGAACAAAAGTGGAATGGGAAGTACTATTGCTACCATGAGACTTACAGGCACAATACCGAGGAGTGTAGACACCTCCATGATGCCATAGAAAAGTTGATTCGGCAGAAAAAGTTGCAGGAATTTGTCAAGAACCCTCAGGAAGATAGACGAGGAACATCAGACCCCAGTGGCGGGCAAGCTCCATGCCATCCAAAGGAAACTGCTTGAACTGTAAGTAGACTGG
The DNA here is from genome assembly GCA_030765085.1 of Allium cepa. Taxonomy (NCBI): domain Eukaryota; kingdom Viridiplantae; phylum Streptophyta; class Magnoliopsida; order Asparagales; family Amaryllidaceae; genus Allium; species Allium cepa. The sequence continues at coordinate 872,156,208 of CM060929.1, read as the reverse complement.
TCATAAACACAATAGTCGGTGGACTTCATCCGGCAGACAAGAATTGGCAAGAGATGTAGTGTTATGCCAATTCCTTAAAGCATACAGATTTTGAGTGTTGTTCGAATGCAGAAGAGGGGTCTCCGGCTAAGCGGCGATGAACGATGGCAGACGACATGGTATTCAGGAGCAGAGATGCTGATCAGTGGAGGCTCCTACCGTCGATCGGATGGTCATCTCCACGACAATCGGGCCAGCATTTGTGAAAAGAATTTTGATTGATTGTGGAAGTTCTGTTAACATCATCTTCAAAAAAGCATATGACCAAATGAAGATAGAGACAAAGGATTTAAAACCATCTAAAGCCCATATCTATGGCTTTAATGGTGCATCTACCGATGTAGTGGGTTATGTTGAACTTCCAGTTGAACTGGGACAAGATGAACGTAGGAGGGTGCGTATCCTGCCTTTCATTGTTTTGGATATCAATTCTCCATATAATGTGTTTCTGGGTCGACCAGCACTAGTAGAGTTTTGAGCGGCTTTAGCCCCTTGGTGTTTATCTTTGAAATTTCCGACAAATAAAGGAGTTGGTGTGGTGCATGGCAATCAGGCGACCGATCACGCATGTTATGTGTCTAAGCTGAGGGAGGCCCAGCGAAAAGAGAAAGGAAAGGTTGCAGACAACTCCGTCCGCAGTAGAGTAACTAGAAATTTACAAGTAGTGCCCAATCCCTGGATTGGCCAACATGTTCGGATCTACAGAGACATAGATCCGAGAGATGATGACGAGGAACCCAGGAAAGCAAAAGCAGCACCGGCTGAATTGACGATTGACATACCAGTCAGCTGAGATGACCCATCGCGAGTACTTAAGATTGGATCACAACTCGACCCTCTTGATGACCGAGGATCTCACTGACTTCCTCCAAGCGAATCTAGATGCTTTTGCTCTGACACATTCTGATGTGTGCGTGATTTCTCCTGCTATTGTGAGTCATATGTTGAACATAGACTCGAGGTACGTACCAGTAAAGCAGAAGAGGAGAGGCATGGAACCGGAGAGGACCGTTGCTCTCAAAGATGAGGTGGACAAACTCAAAGCCAATGGGTTCGTCCGCAACGCCCTCTACCCTGAATGGGTGCCTAACCCCGTGCTAGTGAGAAAGGCAAATGAGAAATGGAGAACCTACGTAGGTTACTCTAATCCGAACAAAGCATGCCCAAAGGACAGTTTTCCTTTACACAGGATTGACCAGCTGGTCGACTCAACGGCATGACACAAGTTATTGTCATTTGTGGATGTGTACTCGTGGTATAATCAAATCCCGTTGCACATTCCAGACCAAGAACATACCATTTTTGTCATAGATGTTGGGCTATATTGCTATATAGTTATGCCTTTCGGATTGAGAAATGCGAGAGCAACTTATCAACGTCTGGTGAATCGAATGTTTAAAGACCGGATAGGTAGAACAATGGAAGTCTATGTGGATAACATGCTCGTGAACTCACGGCAGTCAAACAACCACATTTGAGACTTAGCGGAAATGTTTGATATACTCAGATATTATGGAATGAAAATCAATCATTTGAAGTGTTCCTTTGGCATTGCATCAGGGAAGTTTTTGGGTTTCATTGTTAATGCATGGGGAATTGAAGCTAAACTGAAAAAGATTCAAGCTATTCGAGGCATACAAGTGCCCAAAATTATAAAGCAAGTACAAAGCCTGAACGGGAAGGTGCCCATGCTGAGTCGCTTCATATCCAGGGCCACAGATAAGTGTATTCCCTTCTTTGATGTAATAAAGAAAGGAAAAAGAAATTTCGAATGGACAACCAACTGTGAGGACGCATTCCGAGCTTTGGTAAGGCATTTGGAAAGTCCCCCGGTACTATTAAAGCCTATAGACCATGAAGTATTGTATGTGTACTTACATGTATCCCTACATGCTATCGGTATGGCTTTGGTTTGTGAGGAGGATCGAGTTCAATAGTCGGTGTACTATGTCAGCAAATGCTTAACAGGGGTAGAAAGTAATTATCCTAAGATCGAGAAACTGGCCTACTTCTTGGTAATTGCATCATACAAGCTTCGTCGGTACTTTCAGACACACTTGATCGGTGTTTATACCGATCAACCCTTGGACAGGTACTCCAACAAACAGAAACCTTTGAAAGGATATTAAAATGGAATATCGAGTTGAGTTAGTTTGATATTACCTACCTGACACGAAGGGCCATACAAGGGCAAGCGCTAGTAGACTTCATCGTTGAATTCACCATGTCAGACGAACCAAACAGTCACGATGTCATTCCCCCCATTAGATGGAAACTGTACACCGATGGGGCATCTAATGACTGTTTCTCTAGGGCTGGTATAGTTCTTGTGACTCTCAAAAATCGATCAATTTGTTACACTTTGAAGCTCAATCTCCTAGCTACAAATAATGAAGCCGAGTATGAAGCATTGATTGCTGGCTTGAAACTTATCAGGGAATTGAGAGTAAAATCGGTTGAAATCTTTTGTGACTCACAATTAGTGGTGTACCCGGTGCAAGGGGACTAACAAGCAAAGGGACAGAGACTTGCTCCACACCTTGCTCAGGTTCAAGAGTCGTTAGCAGATCTAGAATATTATGATATTTCGCATGTCCTGCGTGAACAAAATAGAGAAGCCGATTCATTGGCCAAATTTACAAGTACTGGCGATGCACAACAAATGGGATTGATTCCTGTTGAAACCCTACATGCTCCGAGTATAAATATTATAGAGGTAGACTTCGTGTTAGAAACAGAAATCGAGAAGGAATCATGGATGACCCCATTCAAGCAATACTTGCTACACGGGGTCTTGCCCGAAAGAAAGAGCAAAGGACGACAAGTAATCCTTAGAGCTTCGCGATATGTAATGCAGGACGGAATAATGTATCGGAAGGGATTCTCGCCCCTTTACTCTAGTGCATTGCCCGTGATGAGATAAAACGAGTCCTGAAGGAAGTCCATGAAGAAGAATGTGGTGACCATACTGCTGGCAGACATTAGCAAAGAAGATCCTTAGCTACGGATACTATTGGCCAACTGTAAACTGGGACGCTGTAGACTATGTAAGGAGATGTGACGAATGTCAGAATATGCAAAAATCCCAAGAGCTCCATCGACGGAATTCACACAAATGGTTAGTCCCTTGCCATTTGCAATGTGGGGGATCGATATGATTGGTTCTTTGCCCATATCCAAAGGTGGTGCAAAATACGATATAGTTGCGGTCGATTAATTTATCAGGTGGGCAGAAGTAAAGCCCTTAGCCACAATCACTACCAAGAAGGTCATTAATTTCGTTGTATGAAACATTATACGTCGTTTTGGCCTCCTGCAGACTATCATTACAGACAACGGAACTCAGTTCGAGAGTAGGGAGTACAAAGAATTTTGTCAAAAGTATGGCATTGAAAAAAGGTTTGCCGCAGTTGCTCATCCAGAAGCCAATGGACAAGTAGATGCCGTGAACAAAATAATCAAGTCCATATTGAAAAAATGTTTGGAAAAGGCTAGAGCCAAGTGGGTCGATGAACTTTCAATAGCACTTTGGGCTTACAGAAACACCCACAAGTGCGCGACTGGCCACACTCCATTCGCATTGGCATATGGCACGGAAGCTGTTATACCCGTGGAACTTGAAGTTCCTTCACATCGGGTAACTCAGTATGACCATAAGAAGAATCGGGATCTTTTACTAGAATTACTGGACTTCGTTGATAAAAAACGTGAGGAAGCTGATTTAAGGGCGGCTGCATATAGGCACCGAGTCACTTGATATTATAATGAAAAAGTCCGATTGAGAATCTTTGATGGGGGCGATCTTGTTTTGAAACGAGTTTTCCCGGTCATGTCGCATATGAATCCCACATGGGAAGGTCCATACGTCTATTGAATGGAGGCTTGGAGAAGGAACTTTCAAGCTAGCGACCGTTGATGGCACAACACTCCCCCGAGCATGGAATAGAAAACATCTGCGGCATTATTATACTTAGGCTATTTCTTTCGTATTTTTGTTGCAATTATTTCCAGTATATTTCTATTTCGTTGATTTTTAGTTTTTGGCATGTAATAAGACAATTTAGTTTGTTTTCATTTATAAAGGCTTGAATCCATCTTTTCCATGAATTATTAACATTTCCTCGTGTGATAATTATGTGGCAAAAAACTAAAGTTACATTATTCTGTCTGGCGTATGAACGCGCACAATTCCAAAAAATCTCCAGTCCCCAAAGTGCGGACTAGAGTAATCTGAGTCCTCGAAGTGCAGACTAGAGCATAAACGACTTAAAATCTCCAAGTCCTCAGAATGTGGACTGGAGTACTTTGAGTCCTTGGAGTGCGGACCAGAGTATAAACGACTTAAAATCTCCAAGTCCCCAAAATGCGGACTGGAGTACTCTGAGTTCCCGCAATGCGGACTAGAGTATAAACGACTTAAAATCCCCAAGTCCTCAGAGTGTGGACTAGAGTACTTTAAGTCCCCAGAGTGCGGACAAAAGTATAAACAACTTAAAATCTTCAAGTCCCCGGAGTGATGGGTGGAGTACACTGAGTTCCCAGAGTGCGGACTAGAGTATAAACGATTAAAATCACCATGTCCTCGCAATGCGGATTGGAGTACTCTGAGTCCCTAGAGTGTGGACTATAGCATAAACGACTTAAGATCTACAAGTCCCCGGAGTGCGGACTGGAGTGCTCTGAGTCTCCAGAGTGTGGACTAGAGTAGAAACGACTTAAAATATCTAAGTCCCCAGAATGCAGATTGGAAAACTCTGAGTCACCAGTGTGGACTAAAAATATTCTAACTACCCAAAGCATGAAACATAGGATTTACGATTCTCAAAAAAATTCTGAGTCACATGGAGGTAAACTGGAGCTCGGGTAACTCACCGAATGTCGAGTTATGGAAACGAGTTAGGCAGTAAGCTGAACAATAAAAGTCATTTGGAAGACATAAACTAAGTTTTATTTATTAATCCAAAATAAGGTTCCACTAAAATCCCTCCTAAACTTGAAGTCCAAAGTCTATTTCATTGACTATGAAAATAAATAGAAATAATTACATAATCTAGGCTAACTCTCATCGTATGAGTATGACATCTACTTCTTTGGCTTCTTCTCCTTCCTCGATTTCTTAACCGAATCCTCCCCCACGCGCTTTCGCTTGGATTCTTTGCTAGCTAGGGATGTGACATTCGAGGAGGGAAGATGAACTTATAGTGGCCTGGACCCACCGGGAAGGATGACTTTCAAAGGTCTGTTCAAAGGATCATCTAGTTCCACTACTTGGGGCTCGACCTTGATTTCAACTTTTTTCTTCGTCTCTTCCGCAAGTTGCTCCTTCATACTCAACCTTGAGGTGGGTTCAAAGGCACCTGTAATCTCAACTTCGTAATCTCCTTCAACGAGTGATGGATTTTCAGACTTATCCTTATTAAGCGCCTCAATCACTTGAGCGTCAAGACCGGGAAGCTCTCCTGTGTGAATTGCCTCATCCTTCTTTTCCGTGGCATCATCGCTCCTTGGAGTTGGCTCAGGATCAGAACGACCTACGTAAAATCATAAGAGACAAATGTTAGAATATATCAACTTCTCGCCGAAAGCGGCGGCCCTATGAACTTTAAGAAGAAAAGTTATTTACCGTTTCTGGTTGAATCTCAACCGTCCGAGAAGTCTCACCCTCTGGAATGGGAGATGGAACATGAATGTCAAGGCCAGAGTCTTCTGGGTCATAACCAACGTGCTGCTCGAAGGGATCAAGTACTGGCCGACCAGTCATTTGAGAAGGGGAGGAACTAGAGACTCGGTTCCAAATTGACCGGCAATGTTGTTCTTTCCTTTTAACGAGGAGGAATCTTTGCTATAGAGAGCCTTTGCTGTAGCCAAGTCTGAAGGCTCGTTCCCCTGGAGAAATTCCTTCACTAAAGCCTCCTCGTCAACCTCTTCAGTGCCCGACACAACCTTTTTGATTTATATCAAAGTCTCTCATGCTTCGGCCAAAGATTCAAGATAACCCTTTCCGAGAAATGTAAGGTCACGATACATGAGAACTCGAGCATTATACTCAGCTATAAGCGGATCAAACATGCACTTGATTTCCTTCCTTCCTGCCTCGGTAGCCACCTTAAGGCGAGAATCAATCTCCATGGATGCTATTCTTTTGCCCACTTCACGGGCTTCATCCTTCAACGTCTCAACTTTGGAGAATTCATCGTCAAGCTTTGTCTTTAGGAGTCGCGTAGCAATAATCTCATCGTAATATTGTTGCGGCTCCTCCTGAGTAGCAGTCTTTTCCTCTTTCTCTTAGAGAAGTAACTCTTCTAACTCTTTGACTCGCTGAACGAACGCATCCCTATCCTTCTGGACGGGGTCCTTTTCTAAAGCCAAGACGCCGCAGCGTTGAACTGCTTCGTCGATCTCTTTCTTATGTGTGGCCTCCATACGATTAACTGCCACAGCTGTGTCTTTAGCATTTTTATGAGCGGTTTCAAGCTGAGACTTGTATGAGAGAAGCTCTTTATCCTGTTCTTTAATGATGTCTTTGTCACGAACAGTTCAAGTTTCAGACAATTAATTTCATGTTGGCGTTCGATAGAAATTTCTGACACTTTCTCTGCCAAATGAACAAATGTGTCATGTTGAATGTAGACGTCATCGTTGCAAGCGATGGCATTCTTTTTGATGTACCTCGAAATGTGATGAATCGCTGGAAGAAACTTCAAACCGTCGAAACATATTTTTGCGAACATGGCCTTAAGCTCGGTTAGCCTCTCCGCAATCGACGGATCATGTGCAGGAGCAGAAGGAGTCTATCAAGGGACTACGGGTTTTTTATGGAGTTCCCGGGATTGCCTGGTGCTGGATGAACCCGAGTGTAGGTCATCGGGAGTATCAGACTAGGAGCCCTTTTGACCAGATTTCTCCCTGCCTTGTTCCGGAAGAGAGGGAGCATCATGATGGTATGAAGACTAATGGTAAGTTTTCCTTCGAGATGATGAGTCACGGGGACAGCGCATGGGGGGACAGCACACCTAGATACATTCTTGCTTATACTGGGTGAATTTGATCCACACTCCAGTCAGGATTTGGCACGTGTTTGGCTCTAGGAATATGAAATATGGGCCATCGGATCGTCTCTTGAAATGATAAATATAGCAGATATCACCGGGAGTGGGGAGCCTGAATAGAATCTTCATAAAAATAATGCACATGCCATATATGAATGCATGGCTGTTGGGGTGTAATTGTGATGGGGCGATCTCAATGTACCGCAACAGATCACGGAGGAAGGAGTTGAATGGGGGCACGCTGCTAACCCAGCACATGAATTAGTGTAGGTAGTATATCGGATGGGGGTAGGAGAGGATGATTTTGTCCCGATGGAACCAGTACATCGTCAAAAGGAATTCCGTGGATCAAGCATAGTCGACGGAGGGTGTTTTCATTGATTATTGAAGCTAGGGAATCAGTCGGGTTATCTAAGATGATCACGACATCTATAGCATCAGGAGCCAAGTCAACAGTTGCAGTCATCGGACTCAGAATATTCTTTACGGGAGCCACCGAGGGACCCGAAGTTCCCACTACTTCCTATGGGAACTAGGCTCAGGTTTGTACGAGACTGTGGCAGAGCTTGACTTTCAAGGCATCTTCAAAGATTGCCAACTTTGAGTAAAAATCTATTTGAGCTATACTTGATAGACAATCGATATTAGTCTAACGACAAAAGCGCTCCCCCCCGCATGATGTGTAAAGTAGTGTGATGATTCATGTAAAAAATGTAAACAAATTAGAGTTCTAAAAAGTAAAGTGTAGCACAGCGAACATCAAGTTGCCCTATTTTCAAAATTTTAAGTTCACATTTATTATGGTTTTAATCATGAAGTCCTCAGTCCGAATCAGTTCGATATGCTTGTTTGCTTAAGTTCTGGTCCTTGTTTATTGTCCAATGATTAGACATGGGAGGTTCAATGCCTTTCGGCTCTCAATGCTTATGGCTCTCAATGCCGAGCGGCTTTTAATACCGAACAGCTTTCAATGCCAGGCAGCTCTCAATGTCGGACTGCTCTTAGTACATGCCAGCGGACCCATACACTCTCCACACTGATACACTCTCAACACTGCATGAGGCCGACCCACTTGCCACCTAACTCCCTAACATCACCCTTGTATGAAGACCACCAGACCTCCTCTTTCCTACTTGGCCATTTTTCCACTCACTTACCTAGACACTCACCTCTTCCTCGCTCCTGGGTTACCGACTGGCCACGATCAACACTCTAGTCACACTTCGACAACCTAACTCCCTTGCTCGGTGACCTAGCAGGAGCATACAACCTAGAAACCATCGATGTCCCCTTCTCTTCTTCTCTCCGTTTCACAAAAATCAAAATCGAATAAAGTTGTGCCGAGTTCCAACCCTAAGGCATGTTCAAACCTCGATTCATCTTCCTCATCTACACGAATCCTACAGTCCATAATCATAAGAAGATTCACGGATTCGAATTCATGATAAACCTCCTAGTTTGAAAAAACATTTTAATGCGAAGTTTTTACCTAAGAGGGTGTTCGAAGCTTCGAAATCTGATCAGGTTTAAGATTGAAAATCGTTTAGACTCTACTTGGAAAGAACTATAGGGAGAAGGTACTGGATTCGGGGTAAGGAAGGAAAGTTGGAGAAGTAGCCAAAGTTCGTAGAAAAGTTATGAGTTCTTGTAGAGATGAAGTGAAAGTAAATGAAGTGATGAAGAGAAGTGTCAGTTTTTATACATGAAGAAGGGGAGGCAAACAGGCATCGACTAGTAAAACTGGTCAAATTATTTTGTGGCTCAGTGAGTAGTCATATCGAGCGACAATGAACTTGCCGAACAAGTGGTTCGACATTCAGGCATCGACCGACCCGCATCGAAGACTGGGCATGGTGAAAAACTCAAAAACGGTTCGGCATTATGAATCAACTGATGAGAAGTCAGGGTAAGGTTGTAAAGAAAAACGTGGATTGCTCATGGTTCAAAGCGCATCATGTTGGCTCACACGATATGCTTTGGGGGGCAAATGTTACCCGGATGTTTGACCCAGTTACAAGATGCTGATCATATAGGCTTTTGTTTCAATCTTGGTGGCTTGGCCCAAATAGAAAGGTTGAATATCGCTCGGCTTAGGATGGAAGTGCACCGTTCGGCCTAAGATCATCGCTCGGCATCCTTTGTTCGAGCGCCATCGTTTGGCCTGCAAGTGCCGCTCAGCCTGATCATCGCTCGGCATTGATAGTTAGAACTGCATCGCTCGGCATTGATGGTCATAACTGCATCACTCGGCACAGGAGGGTTCGTCATCTATCATTCGGCATAGTCACCTGGCTCAACTTGGATACGGTTCGACGTGGACCCCTGGCTCAGCCTATCTACCGTTTGGCATAGGCACGTCACTTGGCCTGGATGTCATTCGGTATGGACCCCTGGCTCGGCTTGTACATCGTTTGGCTTCAAGGGAAGAATTAACACTCAACCTTGAGTGAGAGCATTGTCGTTTGGCATACATCATTCGGCTTGCCTCACTCGGCAATCGCACAACAAAGTAAGGGCGTTCGGCATAACTTTACGTCAAATCACTTGATGGTCGTCCAGGCAATTCAAGGCCGGCATTCCACATTCGGCATGGCTTGTTCGTCATGCCTGGTTCGGTGTGCAGAAGCCACCTTCTATGGGCCGAGATACCTAGTTCCTGGGCCTGTGAGGGAAGTCTAACCTATCTTCGCCTATAAATAGAAGGGCAGGGGCATAGTGAAAGGGACCTTTTTTCAAGAACATTAGGGAGACTCTACTGCTTTCAAGACTCATTCTTTTTCAGTTAGCATTTGCATTCGAATAGTTGGTGTACGGATTGTATCTGTATTCAATTGTTTAGAAAAGCAATAAAGATTAAACTCGAAGTGGACTTGGGCAATTATGCCAAACCACTATAAATCTGGTGTTCAAGTTTTGCTATTAATTCTGCATATATTCTTATATTTTAATTTTCTATCTTCATTAATTTCTTTACACAAATCTTTCTTTGGGTGTTAGTGGCCAATTCTGGTGCTAACACATCCCATCCTTTGGATCATCTACGGTAACTATTAGTGGAGCAAATTAAGGGAGCTCATCTTGCTTGATCCAATCGAGGATTAGTATGATTGATCGATTTTGAATCCCGTGAAACTATTCACACATATCAATAGCAATCAATTTCGTTATGTACTAGCATATAATGCAATAACAATCATACATGCAAAGGACATTTGAGAACTTATTCACCAAATGGAAAGGAATATGCTTGTTGTCTTAGTACATATTTGAAAAATCAAACGCTAAAGAAAATACTGAAAGCAAATAGAATTAAAATGCAAAGAAAATGTTCTAAGTGAAATAGCGTCGTAAATGCTCGCTATTCCACGTTCTTGGGAGTGTAATGCCATCGACAATAGCTAACTTGAAAGTTCCTTCTCTAAGCCCCTATTCAACGACATACAGTCCTTACCATATTGGGTTCATATGTGACGGGGTCGAAAAAAGCCGTTTTAGGATGAGATCGCCATCTTCGATGGTCCTTGATCGTACCTTAGTGTTGTAATATCGGGTGACACGATGCCGGTGTGCAACTGCTCTCAAATTGGCATCTTCAAGCTTCCCATCTATAAAGTCAAAGGATTCCAAAAGAAGATCTTTGTTCTTTTGAGGTCATAGTAAGTCAATTGATGAGAAGGACTTCAAGTTCTACCGGAATAACTGCTTCGAATCTGTAAGCAAGAGCGAATGGAGTATGGCCAGTCGCAGACTTGTGAGTCATTCTGTAGGCCCAAAGCACCGTAGGAATTTCATCCACCCACTTGCCTCTATCCTTTTCTAGAAGCTTTTTGAGAATGGAATTAATAGTTTTATTTACGACTTTAACTTGTCCATTCACCGAGGGTGAGTGACCGCTGCAAACCTCTTTTCAATATGATATCTCCGACAAAATTCTTTAAATTCAGCACTATCGAACCGAGTCCCATTATCTGTTACGATATTTCATGGAAGACCGAAGTGACATATGATGTTTCATACAATGAAGTTGATTACTTTCTTGGTTGTGATTGTAGCTAACGGTTCTGCCATGGCCCATTTAGTGAAGTAATCAACCATGCAATAGCGCACTTCGCACCACCAATAGAGATTGGTGAAGAGCTGATGATGTCAATACACCACATAACGAATGGCCAGACCATTTGCATGATTTCTATTCGTGGAGCTCTTGGGACTTTCGCATATATCTGGTATTTATCACATTGCCTTACACAATTGGCAGCATCCTGGTTTATGTTAGGCGAATATTATCCATAATAGAGTGTCTACTTTGCTAGAGTTTGCCCTCCAGTGTGATCGCTGCATTCTCCCTTGTGAACTCTTTCAGTACACGCTTTATCTCATCATGGGTAATACACCGGAGTAGAGGAACGGAAAAACCTTTTCGATAAATAGTTCCATCTTGCATAATATGCCACGAAGTTTCACGAATCACTTGTCGCCTTTCATTTCTTCCTTCAGGCAAGATTCCATGTAGCAAAAATAGTATTTAAATGGAGTCATCCACGATTCTCTCTCGAATTCTGCTTCCAATACTTGATCAACTTCCATCATATTAGTACTTGAGGTATTTAATACCTCAATCGGAACTAAGCCCAGATTTTTCGCATCGCCGGTACTGGCGAACTTTGCCAATGAATAAGCATCTCCGTTTTGCTCACGTGGGATATGTGAAATGTCATAATATTCAAATTCTGTCGACAACTCTTGAACACGGGTAAGATACGGGGCAAGTCATTGTCCCTTAACCTGATAGTCTCCTCTGACTTGATACACCACCAAATCGCAAAAGATTTCAAGAGACTTAACTCCAAGTTCTCTAGCAAGCTTAAGTCTAGCAATCAATGCTTCATATAGGCTTCATTGTTTTTGGCAGGAAAATCAAACTTCAGAGCATTACTAATTAACTAGTTTTCAGGGGTTACAAGCATAATCCCAACTCCATTGGATGTTCCATCGATGTATAACCTCCACCATATGGTAGGGATTTTGCTACCTTCCAAAAGATCGTCTTGCAGGGTTAATTCTGCTATAAAGTCTACCAACGCTTGACCTTAGATAGCTCTTCGAGGTAGATAGGTGGTGTCGAACTGGATGAGCTTGGTGTTCCTTTAAACAACCTCCTTGATGTCTTAGGTCACAATAGGACCTATTGTAATGGCTAGTCGGTGTAAATGTTGATCGAATGCGCCTGGAAATATAGACGAAGCTTCAGTGATGCGATCAGCAAGCAGTACGCCAATTTATCTATCTTCAAATAATTCCTTTCTACTCCTATTAATCACTTACTAACATAATACACCGACCTTTGAATCCGGATCTCCTCGCAAATCAAGGCGGCGCTTATATCATGTGCTAATACAACCAAATAACGTACAACTTCTTGTGATCCACTAGTTTTGATAAAACATGAGGTCTTTCTAAATGATTCACCATAGATCAAAACGCGTCTTCGCAATCCCGTGTCCATTCAAAATTTCTCTTTTCTTTCCTGATCAAATTAAAGAAAGGAATGCATTTGTCAGTCACTCTGGAGATAAATCGACTTAAGGCAGCGACTTTCCCATTCAGGCTTTGCACTTGCTTAATAGTCCTTGGCGCTTGGAAATCTCGAATTGCCTGGATCTTCTCAGGATTGGCTTCTATTCTACGAGCATTGACAATAAAACCCAATAATTTTCCTGATGCAACACCGAACAAGCACTTCATGGGATTAATTTTCATCTTGTATTATCGGAGGATGTTGAACATCCCTACCAAGTCTCAAACTTGGTCGTTCGATCGTCGTGACTTCACGAGCATACCATCCACATAGTGTTAACCCAAAAAACGGATCAGTACCTTGGTTTGAATGAGAAAGCACTAGTCCTGTTCTTGCAGAGCAATAATATAGAGAATAAATGTAAAAGTGCAGAAATAGAAAGAAGAGAAGAGAACTTTTATAATGGTTCGGTTGTTAACGAAGCCTACGTCCACTTTATAGTTTTTGTTATTGACTGATTGCTATTACAAGTTGTATTTGATTACAAAGTTCTTGAATACCCTTAGCTACATTGAATCTCCAAGGTTTGAATCCACTGGAGAATCACAGTGAATTCCTTTGAAGACCTTTATGAGGGAAGTGGGGAGTGAAGAAAGCTTCCAGTAGAGGTTAATCAACCAGTCCAAAGAAGATCCCGTTTATGTTGGAGGTAGGATAATATTTATAGAGACTGGAAAGTTACTAGGTCAGACCCATTTGTCAGGTAGTGGCAAAAGGTCAAAGAAAGATGCGCTGGAGTTCTCGTAGTGACCCGAACATGGATCATTTGCAATCCATGGTAAATGGATCGCTAGCGATGCATAGAGTTAGATCGAATGCGAGCTGACTCCTTGCATTTATCCTTTATCCTACCCCATGAAGTCCGTAGCCACTTAACGAAATGGTATGGATCGCCCACGGTCCAAAGTGTCCATACACTTTGTCTGTTTTTGGACCTTAGTGCCTAGAATGCCTTTGTTGTCTTGTGTCGATGTCGTTCGTGTAGTCTCGTTGTGCATCACCTTGTCTTGATGACGGTTTACTTGCTAGTTGTATTTAGCGACTATTTGAACTAGACAAATGCTTGTCAGTTGATCTGACTAACTCAGAATCTCGTCAAACTCAGACGTTGCTTCTCGAATCTGTGTTTGGATCGTGATGCAAGAGAAACTGTGAACTCACAGGTTAATCAAATGGATCGCTAGCAAGCTATAGACCGTGGAACGTTAGCGATCCATGTTCTTGGTGGATTTTACCGTTCTTCTTTCCCGGCTTCCTTTGGCTTGTTATTCTAGTTCTTTCGGATGACTTCTGGGCTATTTTGACTCAACCAAGTTGTTCTGACATCTCTTGAACCTTGCTGGGTTGTAAATCCGGATAACATTTCTGTAACATCTCCCTACTTAGAGGACCAAAACAAACGGCTATGAACGCTGCAGTCATCCATAGTTATTAATCCTCGGCGACCAAACACGGCGATGTTAGATACATTGATACACAAAATACATGATTATGGAAAACTTTTAAAACATCAAACAAGATCCACATTCCATTTCAAAACATTTCAAATTCATTACATAATCTCACAGTCTTTAACCATGTTTAAAGAATATATATATATATATATATATATATATATATATATATATTACAACATACACCATGAGTGACATATGAAGATGTCATTTTGGATGATCAAAGTATATACAGGCAATTTAACAACTTTGCCGCTACAAACATCACAACGGAATAAGAATGAAAGAGAGCTCTAGATAGCTATCATGCCTTTTGCATGTCTCTGGAAACTTTATTCGTCTAATGAGGCACCTAAAAAAATCAAATCTCAAACTACTATAAATCAATTGAGTATCCAAGAGTTCAAGGGTAAAGCATAAATTTCGAGTCAGACAAAAATCCTGGTTTGAATAATAATCTACCTTCTCAAACCATTTAGATATCTAGTGAGACCAGGCCGCTTAGCAGAACTGATTTTCCTCCACTAGTATCCTAAAACATTCATAAAATCATATATTGTGCTCCTGCATCCACAATTTTTAACGCAATTTGAAACAATATGATATGATGATATTCAAAATAAGTGAATCAATTCTGGATTACCCATGCCCCATTTTTGACCATCCATCTCTATTGTAATATCCAAGATTGTTATTAGTCTTAATGGGCTAACATATAGCCTGTAAAATATTTAAGGAAACCCTGTCTAATTATATAGTTTTCATGGGATCACTATGAACATATTGGTAACTCATATATCTTTCTTCTTATCCTAGTTTCCAAGGGTTAACAAGGAACCTATTTGTAACTCTAATATCTTAATATGGATATATTTTTCATTGGTTCACTATAAACCTGTTGGCCCTGCCAACATCAAATCATAGTTTTCATGGGCTAACTATGAACATGTCTTTCTGACTACTTCAATTATAGATAGTTTTCATAGGCTTACTATGAACCTATTGGCTCCTGCCAATATCTTTTCCTATACACAGTTTTCATAGGCTTAATGAGAACCTATTGGTCCCTGCCAATATTTTCCATTAATATTTTAGCATCTATATTATGGTCTTCTTGACCTCCTAGATGCAATTCTACTCATTCAGGAGTTAACTTAATTTATATTTACTACTGGGTCAACCTAGCTGGTTATTCTACCGTGCCCAAAAATATAGTTATGGGTCCATTATAATTTGAATGTATACATATATGAAGAATCAAACATAATAAATTAGTTAATCCCTTTAACCTTTTAAATTAAAGAAAACTTCTTCAAAAGGTCCTTTTCAAAATGCTGTATTTATTAATGCCATGGTTTTCCTTAAAAATGAGATTGAGTTATTTGCTTTGAAAACTAAGGCTTTCAAAATCTTCAAAACCATGTTTTCTAACTCGCCGGATAACCTCCTTCGAAAGCATATAAATCTCTTTTTAAACCATTAGGGTTTGTCCTTCAAAACACATTAAACCTTCACTTTCGTAACCTTTCGACAGAAAAAGTATTACTTATTAACTCTTAGAAGCATAGTACGAAACCACTGAAAGTCCCTCTTTCGAAACTATTAGGTTTGTATAAATATTATTTAGGTCAAAGTGAATATAAACGAAAGTATCTCTATCAAAACCATTCTTTACCACATAATAGCATTGGGGAAAAGCTTGATGGCATTGGCACCATCCCTTTCGAAAGCTTCAAAACATTTAAGTTATAACACAAAAGGATAACATCGAAATACCCTTTTGAAGCCATAGCCTTCAAACCGTTGGATCCTTTCGAAAGAATTTAGGAAGTGGCTTAAAACATCTTTAAAAAAAACCCTTCGAAGGAATTGATGACTTCAATACACTCGAAAGGCAAAAGAAAGGCAGCAGGGCTTCTACTTGGTCGGAACCCTTACTTTCGAAAGCATTATTTTCATAAGTAAAGAAACCCATTCGAAAGATTATTCTTTAAAACATAAGTTGGCAACCCCGTCGAAAGTCTTTGGAAATCCTCTTTCAAAAACATATGCTTCGACTCCTTCGAATGTTGTAATAAAGCAAAGGTAGGCACTTCACTTTTTAAAACAAACAAAGGTATCGACCTATTGGAAGCAATGCTTTCGACAACATGTCTTCCTCCTTTCTCCAATCCACTGCGTACCATCTAAATGATAACTTGTGTATTGGTTTCGGTTTAGTGGGGTTTTGACTTATGATTGGTTGCCTTAACTTTTCAAATTCTTTACTTAAATAACTTCAGCTTAATTTCAGATCTAAATCAAGGTTAATTTTACAAGTAAGCCCTTGCATTAAACAAAACCAATATTGCAAATAAGTCCGTCTTCTAAAATAATTTAATTCTTACAGCAAATCACTTAAGAAAAATCTCCAAAAATTAGACAACCTTAATTTCATCTTGTTATCTAACGTATCAAAAATTGAGACCCAAATTCTCAATAGAATTTCAGAAATAAATTTCTAAAACCTAACAACCATATTTTCCTTTAAAATTCATAACAATCTTTCTATAGCTTGGAATATTATCAAAATTGAAACCCAACTCTATAATCATGTTTTTCATAACATAAATTTTTTTCCATGGCATTTAAGAATCAATTTCAGTCGGTTTTACCCTAAAATTGCATAAAACCTCTTTAAAACAATCTTGTTTAAATTAAACAATTCCTCATTCAAGCATATCATCATCCAAATCATCATAAAGACAAATTTAATCTTAAATCCGAAAACTTATATTCATAAAACAATAAAAGAGATGGAATTATTATTCACCTTGATTAAGATAAGAAGATTGGATTAAGATTTTTATTACCCTAAGCTTGAATCTCTAGCTTTTGATTGAATTCCTCTTTTCTTTCTTTGTTAATTCTCGGCTCCTCTAGCGTTTTATGTTTTCGTGAAAATGAGGAATAAACATAAATGATGTCATGCCATGGATATATATATATATATAAGGGTAAGGGTTATGTGCGGCTAATTCCTATTTTGCCCTTATTTAATTTAATTCACTTATTACCCATTCTTAGGCCCATTCAATTAATTAAGTACCGCCATTTTATTGTTTATTCAAATCTCAATCCCCTTATCACTTAACATTCACATTATTCTATTTAATTTATTTAATTAAATCTCCTGAATAATGTTATGAAAAACTAGGGGTGTTCCAGGCTCCCCTCCTTAAAGAATTTCATGCTCGAAATTCAGTAAGGACTAAATACTAAACATATAAATCATCTATAATGACTTCTAACAACCATACTAGTCTATCTGACTAGTAATGTTTTATATAAATATAATATAATATAGATATGCCCTCAAAGCATATCAAGGAAAGTACCTCGAATCCTGTCTTTTGTCTCCCAAGTAAGTCCTTCTCGTTGTTGCTCCACTAAACATTCACCAACTTGACTTTCTTGTTCCTCAATCTTTTCTCATCTCTCGCTACAACCCGAACTGTTTGTCTAACAAAAGTCAAATTAGGATTTACTAATAGATCTTCCAACTCTTTCGGAGGAATAGTAGTCTCTGAATCATGCACATGCTTGCGAAGAGGAGACACATGAAATACATAATGGACACATGTCATTTTGCTCGGCAACTCTACTCTATGTGCGAGCTTTCCAATCTTATCAATAATCTGGAATGGACCATCATATCTCCGGGACAGTAACCCCAACTTCCCGAACCATACCACACCCCTCATCCATGATATCTCAATGAAAACCCTTTCCCCAACCAAGAACTCCAGGTCTTTACGCCTTTTATCTGCTTAACTTTTCTTTCTGGATTTAGTTTCCTTCATCCTTTCTCGGATCAACTCAATCTTCTCTAATGCCTCTCTAACCAAATCTATACCTATGACCAGTCTGTCCCCAGTCTCCAACCAACATGTTGGGATTTGAATGGTCTTCCATACATGGCTTGAAAATGCGTCATTCCTATACTAGTCTCATGACTGTTTTTTACAGGAAAACTCAACCAAATGTAGGTGATCTTCCCAAGATCCACCAAAATCCAATACACAAGCTCTTAGTAAATCCTCGAGTACTTTGTTAACTCTCTCTGTTTGCCCATCCGTCTAAGGGTGATATGCAGTACTCATCTTGAGCTTTGTGCCTAATATATCCTGTAGACTCTTCAAGAATTCGCTAGTGAACAAAGCATCTCTGTCAATGACTATGATACTAGGAACTACACATAGTCTAACTATGTTTTTCATGAACAACTTTGCTTAAACATGTGCCATTCTGGTTGAGTTTACTGACATGAAATGGGCACTCTTGGTCGACCTGTCCACTATAACCCATATACTTTCATTTCTTTTATTTGACCTTGGAAACCTGTAAATAAAAACCATGGATATTGAATCCAATTTCCCAACTGGAATCTCCAGAGGTTGTAGCAACCCACCCCGCTTCTGATGTTCGGCTTTCACTTGTTGATAGTTTACACACTTCCTAACCTACAAGCAACATCCTTTTTCATACCTTTCCAACAGAAGCTCTTCTTCATATCTTGATACAGCTTGGTCCCTCCAAGATGAATCGTAAACTTGGATCAATGACATGCTCCAAGAACTTCTTTCCTAAAGTTCTCAACATTTGGAACACATAATCGTCCCATCTTTCTCAACCACCCCCTCCGGTCAAGATTAAAGTCCTTCAGATCATCGATCTCTGATCCAACCTCAAACCGTCTGATCTTCCCAGCCAATAATGGATCTTCATTCTTCTTAGAAGCAGTTTTCCCGATCATCAATGATCGAACTTTTAAATAGGACATCATGGTAGTACTCTGACTAGAATTAGCAGTCGATCTTAACTGCACACTAAAAGTGTTCAAAGCTTCCAATCCTTCCATTCTACCAACATAGCTAACACCACATTCTGATGTCTTCTACTAAGAGCATCTGCTACTTTATTACCTTTTCCGGGTGTATACTCCATAGCAAAATCATAAGCAACCAATTACTCCAGCCACCTCTACTGTCTCATACTCATCTCCTTCTGAGAGAATAAGTATTTTAAGGGCTTATTATCTGTGTATAGCTTAAATCTCTCCCCTAAGAGACAATGTCTCCAAATCTTCAATGCGAAGACCACCACAACCCAATCCAAATCATGAGTAGGATATATCACTTTAATCGGTCTAAGCTATCGTGAAGCATAGGCAATCACTTTACCCTTCTGCATCGACACAGCTCCTAATCCAGTTCCACATGCATCAGTACATACCACCAACCCTTTGTTTCTATCTGAAACTACTAACATTGGTGTATTGTTCAACAAATTCTTTAACTTATGGAATGCTTCCTCACATTTGTCGGACCAAACAAACTTCACCTTCTTCCTGGTTAGCTTAGTCAAAGGCGCTGCTATCCGTGAGAAATCTTTGATGGATCTCCGATAATAGCCAGCAAGTCTAAGAAAACTTCTATTCTCAATCACCGTTTCTGGTCTCTTCCAGTTATGCATAGCTTCGATCTTATCTGGATCGGCTAAGAACCCTTTCCCTGAAATCACATGAGTAAGAAACTTAATCTCTTTCCTCCAAAAATGACACATGGAAAATTTGGCTTTAGCTGATGTCGCCTCACCATCTCAAGCATTACTGTAAGATGGTCTTCATGCTCTCTTTCATTCCTAGAGTATACAAAAATGTCATCAATAAACACCAACACAAATCTATCTAAATACTCTCGGAAGACTTGGTTCACCAAATCCACGAAGAAGGCAGGTGCATTCGTCAATCTGAATGGCATTACTAACCACTCGTAGGAACCATACCTTGTTCGAAATGCTGCCACAGGAATACTATCCTCTGTCATTCTTAACTGATGGAAACCTATCACTAAAATCCAACTGGGAAACCACTTGGGCTCCACACTACTGACCAAATAGATCATCAATTCTCGGCAAAGGATACATATTCTTGATTGTCCTTTCGTTCAACTTACCATAGTCAATACACATCCTCAACAGCCCATCTGGTTTTTTTACGAACGCCACAGCCGCTCCCTAAGGCAAACTGATTGGTCTAATAAAATTCCTTCCTTTTAGATCCACAAGATGCACCTTCAATTCCTTCATTTCAGCCGGTGTCATCCTACTAGGTGGTCTACTTATAGGTTCATCTCCTGGCACAAGATCTATTCGAAACTCAACAACTTATTTCAGTGATAGTCTTGTGATTGGTTCAAAGACATCTACAAACTCTCTTGCTACTCGAACCTGTCTCAGCTCTTCTCTCAATTCCATAGCACTTAACAAAGTACAACTAATCCGGCCAGAATTTGCTACTGAGAATATAATTCGGCTATGACTATCAGGATGTCTCAGTGAATCTCACCATCCTGGTAAAATATCTTGGCCTCTTACCTTCTCAACCAATCCATACCAAAAATGATTTCAAAATCTACGAAATTGAAAACATACGAACTGCCTGCAAACTTATGGCCAAACAAATCAAGTTCTGACTAGTTACATCTCATCCATAGAGTTTCATACCCTCCTATTATATTTGCAACCCTTAAGAAAGTAACAAGGTATATGGGTTCTAAGCATAACCTATCAAACAAATATTGTGATATAAGTGAATATGATGCACCGGTATCAAATAGTATCCTAACCGGTATATTCTGAATCAAAAATGTACCTTCCATCATAATCTTTCCTTTATCAGCTGTAGTTGGCTTAGTAGGTGATCCAACAGCATAAACCTTTCCTTTGCCACCCAAACCGGTTCCAAACACTGGTTCATATAATGCCCAACGTGGTCACAGCTGAAGCACTTCATATTCTTCTAATCCGCAGCCTTCTTTCTCTTGCTAGATCAACACTCATTTGCATAATGACCCTTCTTATCACATTTGTAGCAAACTAAATCATTCTTTGCCTTCTTGAAAGCTTCTCCTTTTTGTTCTCCCTTCCTTTTGAAGCACTTCCTCTTCTTTCCCTATGGACCCTAGGTTTCAACTGGCTTCTCTCCACAATAACACCAAGCATCTCCTCATAGCAAATTACCATCTCCTCTACTACATTACAAAGATCACAAATATGTGCCAGGGTTTCCCTACCAATCTTAGGTTACAATCCCTTAATGAACCTCTCATTTCTCCAAATGTTAGTGTCTACAATAGAATACCCATATTGAGACAGCTCATCAAACTTAGTGGCACACTCGATAACCGACATCTCTCCCTGAACTAGATCCATAAACTTCCTTACCAACGTTGACTTAGAAACCTCTGATAAAAACCTCTATTCAAATCTCCTTCTGAATTTAGACCATGTCAACTCTTCTTATAGAACTCCGACAGTAACACTATTCCACCATTGAAGTGCTGACCCTTTCAACTGTCTGTAAGCCAACCTTCTCTCTGCTCATCATCTAAACCCAAATCAACAAATATATGCTCACAATGCAACAACCAATCTCAACTTCTATGACATCCTCTGTTCCCATAAACTGTTTCTCACCTAGACTGGTGCAATCTCTGCTTAGCTTAGCATAATTATTCCCAAATGAAACCACTGATTAGTTCCTCCAACATTTCCACCAACTCCTGCTTGCATCACATTGACGAAGAACTGATACATCGCCCTCATATCTACTGGTGGATTTCCAGCACCCACATTGGCATCAGCAATTTGGTTAGCATTAGCCTATTCACCTTGGTTTCTCCAGGTATTAGGTCGAGCATTTCCATTGGTTGTGGTGCTTCCTCTATCTAGATTTTCTCTTTCATTTCCTTCTTCTATATCTTCTTTCTCGTAAATCTACATACGAGCCTTAGTAAGATATAAAAGAATGATCTAAGAGAGAGAGAGAGAGAGAGCGGAACACTATAGCGTTATCCCAAACTCCAATCATATTTTTGATTCATTTGATTATGTTTCAAAAGCTTTTAGGTTTATTTTTTTTAATTTTTAATAAACCTAAGCCCCTACTTAGAGGCCCAAAACTAACACTATGAATTATGCAGTCATTCATAGTTATTAATCCTCGACGACCAAACACGGCGATATTAGATATATTGATACATAGAAACACATGAATATGGAAAAAATTTAAAACATCAAACAAGATCCACATTCCATTTAAAAACATATAAAATTCATTTTATAATCCTATAGTCTTTAACCACGTTCAAAGAAAATATATATATTACAACATATGCCAAGAGCGACATATGAAGATACCCTTTTGGATGATCAGAGTATATACTGGCAATTTAACAACTTTGTCGTTACAAACATCACAGCGGAATTAAAATGAAAGAGTACTCTAGATAGTTATCATGCCTCTTACATGTCTTTGGGAACTTTATTCATCTAATGAGGTACCTGAAAAAAATCAACTCTCAAACTACTAAAAATCAATTAAGTCCATAAATTCCGAGTCAGACAAAAGCCTGGTATAAATAATAATCTACCATCTCAAACCATTTAGATATCTAGTGAGACCAGGCCGCTTAGCAAAGCGGGTTTTTCTCCATTAGTATCCTAAAACATTTACAAAACCATATACTATGCTCCTGCATCCACAATTGTTAACACAATTCAAAAAAATATGATATGATGATATGCAATATAACTGAATCAATTCTTATTTACCCATCCCTCATTCATTTTGACTATCTGTCTCAATTATAGTTTCCAGGATTACTATTAACCTAATATTTTTCGTAGGCTAACTAATAACCTATAAAATATTCAATGACTCCCTGTCCAATTACATAGTTTTCATGGGATCACTATGAACCTATTGGTAACTGCAATGTCTTTCCTCTTATCCTAGTTTTCATGGGTTGACTAGGAACCTATTGGTTACTCCAATATCTTTATCTGGATATAGTTTTCATGGGTTCAGTAATAACCTATTGGCCACTGCCAATATAAGATTATAGTTTTCATGGGTTAACTATGAACCTTTCTTTCTGACATCTTTAATTATACATAGTTTTCATGGGCTTACTATAAAGCTATTGGCCTCTGCGAATATCTTTTCCTATAGATAGTTTTCATAGGCTTATTGAGAACCTATTTTCCCCCGCCAATATCTGCCTTTAATATTTTATCATTCCATATTCTGGTCTTTCCGACCTCCTAGATGCAATTCTACTCATTAGGGGTTAACTTAATTTACATTCACTATTGGGTCAACTTAGCTGGTTATTCTGCCTTTTTCCAAAATACAATTATGGGTCTATTATAATATAAGTATATATATATATGAAGAAGCAAGCATAATAACTTAATTAATCCCTTTAACCTTTTAAATTAAAGAAAACATCTTCAAAAACTCCTATTCAAAACACTATATTTGTTTATTCCATGGTTTTCCTTAAAAATGAGATTGGGTTATTTTCTTGAAAACTAAGGCTCTCAAAATCTTCAGAACCTTGCTTTCAACCTCACTGGATAACCTCCTTCGAAAGCATCTAAATATATTTTTAAAACATTAGGCTCTTTCCCTTCAAAACACTTTAAAACTTCCCTTTCATAACCTTACGAAATAAATTAATACTTATTAACTCTTAGAAGCATAGCTACGAAACCATTGAAAGTCCCTCTTTCGAAACTATTGGGTTTATATAAAAATATTACATGGGTCAAAGTGAATATAAATGAAAGTATCTCTTTCAAAACCATCCATTACCATATAAGAGTCTGGGGAAAAGCTTGATGGCGTCGACACCATCCCTTTCGAAAGCTTCAAAACATTTAAGTCATAACACTGAAGGATAGCATCGAAACCCCCTTACGAAGCTATTGCCTTCGAACCCTTAGATCCTTTGAAAGCATTTAGAAAGTGGCTTAAAACATCTTTAAAACCAAACAATCCTTCAAAGGCATTGATTACTTCAATATACTAGAAAGGCAAAAGAACAGCAGCAGGGTTTCGACTAAGTCGGAACCCCTAATTTCGATAGCATTATTTTCATAAGTAAAAAAACCCACTCGAATGCTCATTCTTTGAAACATAAGTTGGAAAGCCCTACGAAATACTTTGGAAAACCTCTTTTGAAAACATATACTTCGACTCCTTCGAAGGATTTAATAAAGCTAAGGCAGGCACTTCACTTTTTAAAACAAACAAAGGTATCGACCCTATCAGAAGCAATGCTTTCGACACCATGCCTTCCTCCTTTATCAAATCCACTACGTACCATCTAAGCGATACCATGTGTATTGGTTTTGGCTTAATAGGATTTCGACTTGATTAAAGGCGGAAGCTCTAAGTCAAAAGGTACTTCTATTAGAGGCAGAACCTGCATTTCTAAGTAAAAACTGATTGATGCTGATTAAAGCAAATTTTATTAACTAACCTGCCACGTGTAAACTTAAGATTGGTTGCCTTAACTTTTAAAATTCTTTACTAAAATAACTGCCGCTTAATTTCAAATCTAAATCAAGGTTAACTTAGCAAATATATCCTTCCATTAAACAAAACCAATATTGCAAATAAGTCCATCTTCTAGAATAATTTAATTTGCATAGTAAATCAATTAGGAAACAACCATATTTTCCCTTGAAAATTCATAACAATCTTTCCATAGCTTGGAAAATTATCAAAATTGAAACCCAATTCTAAAATCATGTTCTACATAACATGATTTTTTTTTCCATGGCATTCAAGAATCAATTTTCAGTCATTTTTACCCTAAAATCGCGTAAAACCTCGTTTAAACAGTCATGTTTAAATTAAACAATTCATAATCCAAGCATAACATCATCCAAATCATCATAAAAATGAATTTAATCTTAAATCCAAAAACACATATTCATAAAAAATATAGATGTAGTTATTATTCACCTTAATTGAGTAAGGAGATTGGATTGAGATTTTTATTCCCCTAAGCTTGAATCTCTAGCTTTTGATTGAATTCCTCTTTTCTTTCTTTGTTATTGGCCAGCCCCTCTAGCGTTTAATGTTTTTGTGAAAATGAGAAATAAACTTAAATGATGGCAGGCCATGGATATATATATATATATAAGGATAAGGGTTATGTGCAGCTGATACCCATTAAGCCTTTATTTAATTTAGTTAACTTATAACCCATTCTTACGCCCATTCAATTAATTAAGCATGGCCACTTTATTACTTATTCAAATCTCAATCCCCTTATCACTAAATATTTACATTATTCTACTCAATTTATCTAATTAAATCTCCAAAATAATGTTATCAAAAACTAAGGTTGTTACAATTTTCCCCAGGAGCATGTCTTCGTTGAAAATAAGGCATTCTCTGGAAGTAATCGCTTTTTAGTCTCTGTTTGTTGAATTTCAAGTAGTCATGCTAGGGTAGCACAAGTTTGAATTAGACTAGACTATCACCTGCTAAATTTTACCTTGGATTGCTATTGCTTGCAAAAAAAGACCAAATTTTGCTTTATAGCTTTCCGGAGTGTATCGAAGTAGTAGGTAGACGTCGCTAGTAAAATTTGAGGTTATAGGCAATCGACCTTATGGTTTGCTAGCAATCCATAGTAGATGGATCGATAGCGACCTGACTACTTAGCATTTTGTTTTAGACATTTTCCTTTCTTATTTAAACACTTAAGCCGACCTTCCCCCTTTCCATTTCACGAATCGAGATTGCAAATTTCTCCAGTGATTCGTGCTCCCTTCCGTGACTTGATCCAAGCTCGACTTCGCAGCCCCATCGCCGCTGCTTCCCCGTAGCCTCCAATTCTATTTTTCGCTATCTCCAAACCCTAGGTTAGCCCGCTACCTTAGATCCCCGCCGATCCACCCCTTAGCTCGCCGACTTGGATCGGTCGCCACCGATCCATAGTTTAGGTCGCTAGATCGAGGTGTTCAACCTTCCTTGCCACTTGATTATTGATTCAAGGTGGGTTTGCTGATCATGATGTTGGTTCGTCATTTTGGCAGCAAAGTTATATTCGCGGTGTTTGTCGTGAAGAGTCTGAGTTGATTGTGGCTTAATGGAGGAAGTCACAGAACGACATTCGATCCATGCCCCAGTGCTTGACATGTTTTGTTGTCTTCATCTATTGAGCCAGAATTGACTTATTCCAAGTGCCATAGCCGATACTGCACGGCACATCGTGAATTGGTTTCGTCCTTTCATAGGATTCGACTTGATTTTGCTTTCTTTTGCACACATGGTGTACATGTACTGGAAGGGTCTTTCCACATCGTTTCAAACAACAGATTCGTTATCGATCATTGATCGGTAACAAGTTCATAGGAGAAGTAATTTCAAAAAGAAAGTGAGATGGGAAGTCTTTTCATCTCAGCTACGAGTGTACTATCTACATGGGGTTGAGCGTTTGTAGTGTTCGGGACACCGAGCCTACCACCGATAGATAACACATCGCACTTGCCTCGGTACATACTTGAAGCCTAGCACATCAGTATGAGTCGATATTTCTTTGGAATTTAGGTGTAGTGTGGGGAGTTCTTATTTTAGAGTTGAATCACCTGACCATTTCGAATGTAAGTTCTATTGTTTAGAATGAAGTACCCATCCTCTCGTCGCAAGTCTAATGGAGGATGTCTTGTGCTTTTGGAGGCCGAGTCGTCATCTGTCGCCCATCCTTCTTCTGCTTTTCAGACTGAGTATTGCCAGCTAGTTCCTTTTGTCCGGTCATGGATCGGATTCCTCCTAATTTTTGAGTTCTTCTGAATCCACTGCAGAGAGCATCTTCCGTGATCTCTACCAAAGTCATGCACAATATCAGCCTACAACATGACATCCCAAAGGAAGATGTACGCCTCCTAGAGAAGAATGAGTTCGCTTGTATGCCACCATGGGATACATCGCTTATCATCGGTATATGTGCTTGAATGGAGTTGTGGCCCCTTTTAATGATTTCTTGAGATGGACCCTTTCGAACTTTGGGATCGCTCCGTTTCAAATTCACCCCAACGGCTACACCATCTTAACTTGTCTACACATCCTTTTTATGAAAACATTCAATCGTGCCTCAACCTTTGATGAGTTTAGATACTTTCTTTCAATCAAAAGAAAATACGAGTCCTTAGTTGTAATCGAGGCCAAAAGGATCGTAAAATTGTATTGCGATTGTAGAACAACTTGTCCCAATTCAAGACCCAATACTTCTTTGTCAAATGTCCTGATGGATTCAACCGTCTTTGGACAACGGAGGGTAAGCTTCCTTTTTTACTCATTGAGCTCCGATGTGTTATTAGCAAAATTCCTAATAAGTTGAATAATTCTTACGGTTATTCTGAGGTCGAACAGGGACTTGTCTCTCGATGGAATTTTTCGAACCCTAAAGGCTATCGATGCTAAGGAAAGATCTGTTAAAGTCTTGTTGACCGATGAAAACTTGCTTCGATATGGACTGTTGAATCTGGTGAGGTCTATAGTTCCAGTTGAGGTCGCATCCCCTTCTCGATCTAGGGTGCACACGTGATCCACCTCCTTGTCTAACGGTTCCAAAGAGGGCGCTTTTCAAGAATTGGAAGGCCCATCCGGCGAGTCGACTAAAGAGATTCGCGAGGTTATGGATGCTGCCCCGACCGGAGTCAACTGCCTGGTTCGAATGCCTCCGATTCATAAAGAAGAGGAGGACGGATTAAATTAAAAGGAAGGAAAGGGTATGATATATATAGAAAACGAGGAGGGAGATAATGGGATTAGTAGCGATGAGTCCACTTCTAGTGATGATTTCTATGTAGAGTCCGACGATGAGGATTCTAAATCCTGCGACGAGACTCCGAGGATGAGTCCTGTTGTTCCAAGGTCGCTTCCTCCAAACTTGAGTGGTAAAGGTGGTGCCCAAGAAATCAGACGATGTTGGGATTCTCCAAGTAAAGATGTTGGTGTGGACTTTGGAGATTTGAGCAATGTTTACATTGATTTTGATGTGTTCATGGGGGAAGATTTTAAGTTTGAGGAGGCGTCTCATTGTTCAGGTCGTGTTGTGCCCAAAGTGAATCCAAACCCTTCTATGATGCCTGCCCGATCCAGTTTATGACATCATTTTAGCTCTCCTCCCAATAAATTACATGATTTACTAAGGTTAACCTCACTTATACACATTCTTTTCATGCTTATCTTCTGTCTATAAGGATCTTTAATTATCTTCTATATCAGATACCAGAAGAGGACACGGTCTCTATGACGACTTCGAAGAATTTACTGACTCTCAGTGCTGGTCAAAACAGTTTCCCAACCGTCACTAGCCCCGCGAAATGGAGGAATACCGAAGTAGAAAAGACTTGGAGGTTGAAACTCGTCGTCGGGACGAGAGGGTACGGGGCCGATTATACAAAGGTGGGTACAAAAAGAGGAAGACCTTCGATGAGAGAGAGGAGTTGTCGAAAAAGTTAGAGATTGATCACGGTTCCTATTCTTCAGAACAACAGGCCTTCTCACCTGCCCCCACTTCGGTCAGTTTTGAAATTCTGGTTTCTTCCGCCACATTCTATCTTCAACTCAAGCTCCATCATCTCATGTGGCTCTTGCCCTTGGTTCGTCACACCCCCACCAGAGATCTTCCTATGTCCTTCCATCTGGTCCTCCCAGGCTTGAGGCAGCGCTCCCTGGGTGGTTTTTGAAGGGAGTTAAGTTTGATTGTGAACTTCATCCGGTTCGTAGAGATACCAATATGCCCCACCTCCAAGCAATCAAGAACGATTTAGAGTAGGCCTAAGGGTGGGAGAAATTATGCAAATAGTTGGCGGACACGAACCGCAACAATCATAAGAAAATCCTTTCCTTCGAATCAGAGAAAGACGATTTTAAAAGAGCGTTATCAGAATGCGATGCCAAAATCAAACAGCTAGAAGAGGACAAGGATGATATGCTTTGAAAAAGAAAGAACAGCGCCGACTCGCTAAAAGAGCTAAAAGAGGCTTATGAGAGAATAGAGATCTTCTAAAGGGACGAAATTAAGAAGGCTAATGCGAAAGAGGCCAAATTGAAAGAGGAGGTGGCATCTAGTAACGTGACAATTGAGGCCCAAAAGAAAATCATTTTCAATCACAGCCTTACTGTATAGGGGCATAATATAACCATCTCTGACCAAGCTGAGACAACCGCCAGGCTCTAGAATCAAGTTGCAGAGCTTAGCACTGATAGAGCCAGTGTCAAAATTGAAAAGTTTGTCGTTATGATGGATTATCTGGAGCTCCAAAACGCCTTTGAATGGAAGATGGAGAAGATGGATGAGACCATCCTGAACTTTTATGTCAACTCCCTGCTAGACTAGGGGAGTCTTAGCTACTTAGGCCCTAATTTCCGTGCACTCTCGCTGTGGTTCAGGAGGAGATCTTGCCCGTTTCCGTGATAGTGGGGATGTTTATATCGAGCGAAAGCTAGAGAACGCCTATCTCAATGAAGCATCAAAGAAGGCGCTGTTGGAAGGCCGGGAGATTTTGCAGATCGAAAGAGAGAAAGAAGCTTCCGATGCTACCACGACAGCAACTACCAAAGCGCTTTCGAAGTCTTTTATTTCAGTCCCAGGGAACCATCGAGGCAGCTCCAAGATCCACCAGCAAGTCTTGGGCTTGAAGTTTACCCTTAGACTGTGAAGCCTCGAAGGAGGATAGAGGCGGTCAATACGAAGTCGGCATTCTTGGTCATTCTTCCAACACAGGTAATCTACTTGCCTCTCCCAAGTTTGAGAATTTTCATCTCATGCTGAAAGAGTAGGACATATTTAACGCTTTTATTTTTGGTCTTATAGGTCCATCTTCCCTAAGCGCCAATCTGACAGTTCTCTTGGTGCTTTGGCCTTTTGCTATCTATACCGCTTCCATGCTTGTTCATGTATTTGCTCTAGTCACAACGTCTGTGTTTGGCTCACAGTTGGGGCTAGAATCCAAGAAGATCACCACATTGCATGGTTTGGAAGACCTGTTCGTATCTTTGGAGGGTGATTTCATGGCGGGCGAAGATTGGGAATAAGAAATTCAGATTGAGCAGTCATGCAGATCTCATGGACAATTGGTTGTCATTAAAAGAGAGAAGGATTGTTAACCCGCCTTTTGGCAAGGCAGCATAAAGGCGGATTTAACCCAATCGACTGCTCGATTATCGAGGTTGGAATAGGATGTATTGGTTGAGATGATGGATAGACGATCAATCACGGATGATAAACATGTTTATGAAGCCACGATTCGGCATGGTCGATGGACAAAAATCATGGCATACTTATAATATGGGTTTGGATAAAAGTCGAGTTGCTACAGGTTACTTAGAAATTGCATCGAGTCATATTTGGATTTACATCAAGTTTCAGGCAGGTAGCTTCGAGTCAGGCAAAGATGTACTTTGGGCCATTCTAGGATCTACATGATTTTATGGGATCGGTGTTGACTTCGGCTCGGCAACCATCATGCTACGGTTTGGCAGCCAGCAAGCTTCGGGACGGCACAAGAATCTGGGGTCGGCACGAATCTTGGAGGGATCGGCATAAGTCAAGGGGTCGGTGTTTTGGAGAGACTTGGGTTAGCATTGGGAAAAGCTTGGGTCGGCTTTAGAAGGAACTCGGGTCGGCTATTGCAAGGGGTCGGCATAAAGCCATGGGATCGGCTACTTCGACTCGGCATCACACAAACTCCGGGTCGGCAACACATGAGCTTCGGGTCGGCATTATGGGGAATTAGGATGGATTGGCATGGGTACGAGAATCAGCTGCTTCGAGTCGTGATGTAGTTTGCTTCGAGTTAGAGCTAGGATTGCTTCGGGTCAACACCTAGGAAACTTCTGGTTGGCATATTAACAACTTGGGATTGGCAATGATGAAGGAGATGGGTTCGACTATGGTTTTGGTAGGCCCGTATCACTCAGGAAGCACAGTAACTAGGGTTTTGTCTATAAATACAGTAGACGGGGCTTTAGAAAAGGGATTCTGATTCTGTTTCCCTTTATCTTCTACCTAATGGATACTCTGCCATTATTGTTTCAAAACCTCTTGATTATAATTGTAATCAATTCTCTAGCATAAAAAGGAAATTTCTAGAGTGGACGTAGGCCGGAGTTAGCCGAACCACTATAAATCTCATCTTTTTACTGCTTTCTTTTTAATTTTTATTATTCTTCGTATTTATATCCTTTTCATATATTCTATCTATAATCTATGATTGTGAATTGGTGCTTTCATATATGATTGGGTGTTTGTGACTAATTTTTGGTGCAAACATTATGGCGCTTTCACCGAAAAAGCTAGCACTCAGGGATCTGGAATCTTGGATTTGGATTTAATGGCTTAGGAACTTGGATTCTAGGAAGCAATGGCTAAGCAATCAATAAGCAGACCGACAACATAAAGTTGTCAGCATGAAGGAAGTCAGGAGGCATCCTCAGGAGCTAATCAGTCCTCAATCTATATTACTAGAGATGAGATGGAAACAATGCTGAAAAGGAAAGAGGACATGACACGGAACCTACTCCAATAGGTTGGACGAGCTGGATTGCAAAGTCAAGGAACGGAGTTGCAGGAGATACTCGAAATGTGGATCAAGAAGCTGGAGTAGCGGGAATGAAGGCAGTCCAGAATCAAAACCATGAAAATAGAAAAACTGGAATACAGAATAGAGTGGGACCATCAGGAGCGGCCCCTAAACTAGGGGGCATGCCCCCCGAATCATATTGGCTCAATTCCAGAAAGGATACCAGGCAGTGCTATGAAATTTGGAGTTAATAGGGAAGTGAATGCTCGTCCAGAAGAGCAAATTTCAGGATTTCCTTACGAACTCGGAGGGTAGGTTGAATGCAGCAGACAAAGGCTACCACTTGATGATAATGACAGATTAGCGGACATGATTAGACGGGTCATAAGAGGAGGACTGGTGAATAGAGATTAGGAGGATATGAATAGGAGCCCCTTTGCTTCTATGATCAGGAAAGCTAGGAATCGTTGGATTTCAAACTACCAACGTCGGAGATGTATGATGGGAGAACGGATCCTGCAATTCACTTGACAAGGTACATGAGGCACATAGAAGTACTAGGGGCTTCGGAGGAAGTCATGGCATGGTGATTCCCTTTGAATTTGACGGATATAGTAGCACTATGGTTCAAAAAACTGGAAAGTGGCTATATTGGCACATGGACAGAGTTGATCGAGAGGTTTATGATGCAATTTCGGATCCATATCGTGTGATGACTTTAACATCGATGAAATAATGGAAAGGAGAATCACTTAGAGATTTCTTAACCAGATTCATGCGGCAGTGGCTTCGGTGAATCGATCTGATCCACTAATGGTTTTGATAGTAGTAGTCTCAGGGATTGCAGATTGTTCGAATTTCAAGATATTGTTGGACTGGGATCCACCGATAGACCTCGGAGAGTTTTTACCAAGAAGCGGAAAGGATTCTATGACAGGAAGATGCAAAAGCTGAAAGAGAGGTACAAAGGATGAGGTTTATACGGTAAAAAGAGGAGGTCCACCCAGGAAGGATTCAAACAAGGACGATAGAGGCAAAAGGAAAATAAATAATAATGACAACACATCAAAAAGGAAACGGAGGGAATCAAATTTCTCTTCTTACATAGATTTGACTGAAACTCAGGAATAAATTTATTTGGATACTCGAGGACGCTTCCATTATCGAAGGCCAGCAAAAAGGGAACCCTCCAAATACTAGCGGGCATCGGGAAAGCATTGCCTATTCCATAAGCTTAATGGGCACAACACGAATGACTGCAGGCATTTGAAGGATATCGTTGAGGAGCATGTGTTGAATGGTCATATGAAACAATACATAAGGAATCGAGCTGTGGCGGTGGAATAGAAGCAGTCACCGCTCACCTCAAACGAAGATGGCACTAGATCTAGGGATCGTCGTCAGTTTATTATCAGCTGATTGGATTTATGGCATGGAATAAGCAATAAACCCTAAAGTAAGGCAGCTAAGTCCCTTACACATGTACGGGATCAAGGGTGGTCCTTAAGCATGCTTTGAGATGATGATATACTGTGATCCTCGGGTTTATGAAACCTTATTTTTTTGCTCTGTTTTCTACGAACTTTGGTTTCTTTCTTGTACTATGGCTATTTGATTTTCTTAGTTGTATGGACTTTTATTTTATCAATTAAACTCTTTGATGATTGGATTTAGATTAATGTAATAGATAATGCAGGTCACGCGATTACGGCCCTGACAGGAGTGATGGGGCGTAACCACGAGTTACGAGTCCCCTCGTCGTAGAGCGATGGAATGGATTCGAACATGGAATAAGTCTCGACCGAAGAGTCGAGGCCGGATAAATAAAAGTCCTCGACTATTGAGTCGAGGCCGTAGAATAAATGTCCACGATTGGAGAGTCGAGGTCGGAGAATAAAAAGTCCTCGACTGGATGGTCCAGGTCGGAGAATACATGTGCTCGACTGGAGCGTCAAGGCCGGAGAATATAGGTCTTCAATCGGAGGGTCGAGGCCGAAGAAGCAAGTCCTCGACCGGAGGTCGAGGCCGGAGAATACAAGTCCTTGACCGAGGGTCAAGGTCGGAGAATGTAAGTCCTCGACCGAAGCGTCAAGTCCGGAGTAGGATAAAATGACCCGACGAGGTCCCAGATTTGGATATGAATTTGGAGAGGTCCAGTCTTTTGATAAGGCTAGGCAAGGTCCCGATTTTGGATAAGGACCCGGTGAGGTCCCAAATTTGGATATGGACCCGGAGAGGTCCCAGTTTTGGATAAGGACCTAGCGAGGTCCCAGCTTTGGACATGGACTCTGAGAGGTCCCGGCTTTGGATCAGGACCCGACGAGGTCCCGGCTATGGATATGGACTCGATGAGTTCTCGAATTTTGAATACAGGACCCGGAGAGGTCCCAGAATTGGATAAAATGAACGAAGAGATCGGGGATTCGGTTAATGGATTTAGAATGAATTTGCAATTGGATATCGATTTAGAACAGTCATGGATTTTGTTGATGATCCGGAGAGGCCATTGAATCGGTTTGGCAATGGATTGGATTCTAGGTTGGATGATATGGCAATCAATGGATTTTGGACTTTAGATTTTGGACTTATGGCAATTCAAAACACGCCTTCCGATCGCAAGGCATGTTTTGGAGGGAAAAGTGTTAACACGCCTTTTGGCAAGGCAGCATGTAGGCGGATTTAACCCAATCGACTACTCGGTTATCGAGGCTGGAATAGGGTGGTGTAGGTTAAGATTATGGATAGATGATCAATCACGGATGGTAAATGCTTATGAGGCCAGGATTTGGCATAATCGATGGAAAAAACGTGCGGCATACTTGGAATATGAGTTTCGACAAAAGTCGAGTTGCTTCGGGCTTCTTGGAGATTGCTTTGAGTCGTATTCGGATTTACTTTCGGTTTTCAGGCAGGTTGCTTTGAGTCAGGAAAAGATGTACTTCGGGTCATTCTGGGATTGGCATGTTTTCATAGGGTCGGTGTTGACTTTGAGTCGGAAACCATTATGCTTTAGATTGGCAATTAGCAAGCATCAGGTCGACGCTAGGATCTAGGGTCGGCATGAATCTTGGAGGGATCGGCATAAAGCAAGGGGTTGGTGTTTTGGAGAGACTCGGGTCAGCATTAGAAGGAACTCGGGTTGTCTACTGCAAAAGGTTGGCATAAAGCCATGGGGTTGGCTACTCCAGGTCGGCATCACACAAACTTAAGGTTGGCAACACACAAACTTCGGGTCGGCGTTATGGGGATGTTAGGATGGATCGGCATAGGCAAGATAATGGGCTGCTTCCAGTCGTGATGCAGTTTGCTTCGAGCCAGAGTTGGGGTTGCTACGGGTCAATACCCAGGCAACATCGAGTCGGCATATTAACAACTTGGGGTTGGTAGTGATGAAGGAGATGGGTTCGACTATGGTTTCGGTGGGCTCATATCACTCAGGAAGCCCAATAACCGGGGTTTTTGTTTATAAATACACCATGCTGGGCTTCAGAAATGGGATTCTGATTCTATTTCCCTTCATCTTCTACCTAAAGGCTACTCTGCCATTATTGCTTCAAAAACTCTAGATTGTAATTGTAACCAATTCTCTAGCAATAGAAAGGAAATTTCTGGAGTGGACATAGGCCAGTGTTAGTCGAACCACTATAAATCTCGTCTTTTTGCCGCTTTCTTTTTAATTTTTATTGTTCTTCGTATTTATATCCTCTTCATATATTCTATCTGTGATATGTGATTGCGACTTGGTGCTTTCATCTGCGATTGGGTGCTTATGACTATTTTTTTGGCACAAAAAAGGATAAAGCAATAAAGGCTTCTAAGAGCTCCCGCAGATCTTGGAAGCGCAAAACAAAGGGCGAGTCTTCTGAAAAATTACAATGCAAGAAGAAGACATCAACACTTAGGAGAACATTGACATCACTAGTAGTGACACCACTCCCAAGGCAAAGCAAAAACATAGAACGAAAGGCGGGAAGGGCCCTTCGCGTTCACTGCGATTTAGAGAAAATTTCTGAATGAAACGCCAAACGAGTATTTCAAGGGGTTCAATTCCATTCCTTACTATCAAAGGATTTCAAACATCTCCGAGAGAATATCTAGATGGTTTTTCAAATACTCACGATTTCATAAGCATGTCATCCTTATATAACTCCACTGTTCATCCAAATCTAATAATTGAGCATTGCGTTCACTGATCTTTCGTAAGTTACACAATCAATTTTTAAGCCGAAAGGCATTATGGAATAACAGTATTGTCCTTAGTCAACAATGAAGAAAATGTTCTCCTGGTCGAGTTCATGCATCATAATTTGATTGTATCCTGAGTTAGTGTCCACGAATGAGAGTAGCTCATTCCTTATGGTTCTGTCAATGAGCTGGTCAATTCTAGGTGGTCGAAAGCTATCCTTCGAACAGGCTTAGTTCAAGTCTGAGTATTTGACCCAAGTCCGTAACATCATATTCAATTTCTTGACCAGTATAGGATTTGACACCCATTCAGGATATGTTGCATCTCGGATAAAGCCATTACCAACATCTTATCAACTTCTTCGTTTAATGCACTGAATTGCTATGGACCAAAACTGCATATCTTTTACCTTACTAGGGTGAATTTGGGGTAGATATAAAGTGACTGGCATGCTATGTCCAGTGATATCCCACATATATCGTAATGCATCCTAGCTAACACTTCTAGATTTGCACAAAGAAAATTTATCAGTTCATTTTGCATCTTGACTCCAAACTGTGAGCCTATCTTCAAGACCTAAGTTGGGTCATCCATGTCGACAAGGACAACAATCGTAAACTCCTCCGGTGCTGCCCGTTCCTCTTCTGTGCTCTTCCTTCTAAGGTCCTTAGTCTTTTCGAAGCGACTATGGTCCTAAGCCTGGGGGATTATGTAATAGTTACACTTGTGGGATTAGCCTAGGGGATTCTGTAATAGTTACGCTTACGGGCTATGAATATGGAGAGTCTTCTCCGCTTTCTTCCCCTTCTCACACATTTGGCTTCGTGCAATTTCCCACATTCTTATACCATGCTTTGGTCTCCTTATGCCACTCTGATCCCATTCTTTGTTGGAATATCATTGTAAGACGCCAAGGAGCCAAAGCGATTCTGAAATCAGCAAGGGCCGATTGGCCCAAGAAAGCATTGTAAGCTAAGAATTCATCAACTATCATGAAGGTCAGAATAAGGACCACCCTCTATTCTCCTTCTCCATGTTTATAGGTATGTCAATCGTCCCAACTGGCTATTTTGGTTTGCCTGTAAGTCCATGAATCTTTGTCGTACAAGCGGTCACATCCTTTATGCCGATCATCATCTAATCGAACGTTTGTCGGAAAAGGAATTCAACCAAACTTCCGCTTTCAACCAAAACTCTTTGCATAACTGCCAGTCCGATTCTAATTTTTACCAAAATTAAGTCGACTGTCAGTGCATTTATGCCTTTAGTATCCCTGTTTCGAAATAAGATGTTGTCAGTTATCAACTTCTGTTGTTTGGTCGAGGCTTTAGCTTCAATGGCATAATAGATTTCCTTAGGAGCATGCTTCAAAGAACTATCATATCGCTCCATCTTACCCCAACTCGTCTACGCCAAGTGAGGCCCTCCAGTGATGTTACTTAGGACAAGTCTTTGATTAGCCCGACGAGGCTCTTCTCCACTGAGTCCGGCCTGATTTTCTTAATTGATTGGAACTTGGGGCAGTAGGTTAGTCATAATTATATGACTTCTTCACGTACTAGTATAGCTGGTTGTTACTTATCAATTCCTCGATTAAGTTCTTTGAAGGCCGACACTCATTTGTGTTATGCCCATGAGTCTCATAAAAGCGACAAAACTTCCTCGATTTCTTTTGTTGTTCAACGCTTCTCACTTTGGAGGTTTGTCATATCACTCAGTTTTCTAAACGGCACGGTAGTTGTTTTCCAAGTTATCGTTCAATGGGGTATAATCCTCGGGTCTGAGATACCTTAGACGTTTCACGTTCCCATCGCAAGTACTAGAGTTCTAATTCCTCTTCTTCTAATTCAAATCCTTTCCTATGTTTACTACTATACCTCCAAAATTGTTTCCATCTGGTTTAACTGCGACATTGCTCTGAACCATCTCCTTTGGTTGCTCACCAAAAGTTTTGCCTTCGACCACACCTGCCTCTTTTAGTAATAAAAACTGGTATAACTTATGATGGAATTACTTTATGGTAGTAGGTAGTTTCATTATAATCCATCTACCAAAATTCATGTCCGAGTGAATGGTTTGGACCAAAGCCATAAAAATCATATCCATCTTTAATTGATTACCTCAATAACTGCTATGTTAAACTAGTTCATGAAAGTTTTCAGCAACACATTGGTTCCTTGGAAGAAGCTAGATAAGAACATCACATCTTTTGCTCGTGCGATATAGAGTCTAAACTGCTCTAGAAACTTTTTTGCAAATTCGTTGAAAGTGAAGATAGACCTCGGTGCAAATATAGTAAATCACATGGAAGCAACTCCTTTCAAGAAGATAAGGAAACAACTGCAGCAAAAACCATCAGTCGCCCTAGCTTCGTCCATATGCCATTTATAATTGTACAAGCGTTATTTAGGTTAGGTCGTTCCATTATATGATGGCATAGTCGGCATAGTGAACTTCTTTGGATATTCTTCTCATAGAATGTTTTTAGTAAATAGAGTTCGGCTTGGCGCGAAACCTTAATCTTCATTCATTCTTCCCCTACTCTCCTTTATTAATCGTTTAACCATATTAGCGATGAACTCCTCACAAGTATGATGGTCTACAAGTCAGTTGTCAAGGGCTACGCAAAGTGTTTGACTCAGCAAATAGTCTCGGTTTTCCAGCTAAAGTCTAAGTTTTCCGTTCTCCGGGAGTACCGCTCTATAGGGTCTTGGTTGCGCAAGATGGGTTTTACCGGGGAAGTCTGAACTTCATCTCCAACATTTTGCCTGTTTACATCATTGTTTAGTTCTAATATACCATCATCAAGTTGCATCTCATCTTCAGAATCGGAAATAAGCATTGCTTTGTTCGCTTGAGGAGTGTTCATTACAAGATTTGAGTTTGCAACAGGCTGTTTTCTTGTGGAAGAAGTACTTCCATTGCCTTCTATTACAATTCCTACATCTCTACCAACAACCTTTTTTACCTTTTTTATGGTTCCTCTTGTCTAGGCCCAAAACAGAGGATTTCACCTGTTCTAAAGTAGCTGTGGTTTCTTCTCAAGCTCTAGAGGCTCCTAGTGGCTGCAGCACTAGCAAAGCATCAAAATCTTATCTATCAGAGCCTTTTAGCTATTGGCCAATTTTTAGTTAAGTTCATT
Source organism: Allium cepa (assembly GCA_030765085.1). NCBI lineage: Eukaryota > Viridiplantae > Streptophyta > Magnoliopsida > Asparagales > Amaryllidaceae > Allium > Allium cepa. The sequence continues at coordinate 872,117,324 of CM060929.1, read as the reverse complement.
AACCATCTAGTTTATCTCCCTTTTGGTTACAACTTATTGTTGAGTGGAGGATCTTATTGCTATATTTCCAGTATTAACCGTCGTTCGGTGATTGTTAGCATTGTTAATTTCTTTTTGTTGGTGGTTTGCTTCATTACCACCACCTGTTGCTCCCCTGGATATTCCAAAGGCGTATTTCTATTTTCTAGGTTCCATTGATCTTCATTAGCAAACTTACAAATCATCAAAGCAAATTCCCTGGATCTAACCGTTGGATTCCTTCTAATTAAAATAACAAGCTAGATCTAAGCTTGGATTCAGAATTTTCTCAGTGAAAGTGCCAAAATAATAACACCAAAATGGATCAGCACCTATAAATAGGTTGTAGGAAACCTATGAGACTTAGATCCAGCAGATAATGGTAACAGTAAAGGAAAATAAATAGCAATAAGAAAGATAGACCTAAGATTTTATAGTGGTTCGACAATCTTTGGCCTACATCCACTTTATAGCTTTATTACTTATAGATTTGATAGAGTTTGCTTGAGATTACAAAAGGTTTAAGAGAGAATAAGTCACAAGTACAGGGTTTAAACTAATGCTAAGCCCTAGAATTGCTTAAAGTAGTTTCCTTGGTAATTATTATGTAGGAGAAGGAGATGAAGAAGAGACGGAGCTTCGACGTAGTGATGGTAGAAACCAGATCATGTTTTGTTTTCTCTATGTTCTGTATTTATAAGGGTAGCAGTCGTACTGGGGTAGAAGTAAAGTTGGCACAGGGTCCAAATGAAGGTCCGAAGGTGTATGCAAAGTTGCAAGTGCTACCGAGTTAATATGACATATTGGTACCAACCTCTCATGTCAATACCGACATGTATGATTAATTCCAATTGCCATGAACTTTTTGCATTTCCATTCCTACTTCATATTGAAGTGTCCCATGATATTTACGAGGATAATTGATTGATGTTAATGATAGTTCCTTCATTATTTGAATTGTTCTGCTATTTGACTACTAACTCTTCAACTCTTATGATCGATTGTTTGAAACTCTTTAAAATCTCCTGGGCACTCATAGAATTGGCTAAGAATGACTCATCCAAAGTTTAGGCAGATAACTCGACGCCTGCAAAATTCTCTACTAACATGATAGGTCGGTGCTGAGCTCTATGGTTGCTCCATTTTGGTTGATTTTTCTTTGAGACGTTTCACTCCTTTATTAAGTGTGCTTCTAATATTTCAAGTCATTTCGTCTTCATCTTGATTTTCTAACTCCTACTGATATTATTTTGGATCAAAACACTGATAACACTTTCTTCCTAATCCAAAGAGTTTGATTACTAATTTGATTATTAGACCAAAGGATTGGGAAACCCGGCTGTTTTATATCAAGAGTCATAGCCCTAGAATCAAGGGTCATTCTCTACCGCTAGTAAGACTTGTTGCTTTTTCTTTATTGTTTAAACTATATTTTTCATTTCTTTTATCATAGATATTCTCTTTCAGAACCTACTTCTAAAGGGACAAATCCTTCTATCGCTAATACAATCAGTTCTTTGAGCTTGGCATCTCAAACTATAAGGTATAGGCTTAAACTCTTGACCAAAGCCCACCTTCGGAAGTGTTCCTTTATTATGGAGAATTAGAAAGTGCTCCGTAAGCCTCCACGGGTCAAGAAGGATGCATATGGAAACCAAGCTCTGGTTATTGGCAACCAAAATGCTTTTTCTCTAGTTATCCTCATTCAGTGCGATTCTTTTGGCAATCTCTTAACATGACCTTTACCATAACTTCTTACATTGGTATATAATTATTCTCCCTTTGACATTGGTTCAAACCTTATCAATCTGGTTGCTAAGATGAAGGATGCAAAAGCTCCTTCGTCCTCTCTGGTCGTGACTGCTAAAGCAACCCCTGTTGCTGACTCTATCGCTGATGCCCATAAGGTCATTGAAAGTCATAAAAGGAAGAAGGATTCTGGTGCTCTATATGGTGCTTCAATCACTCCTCCAAGTAAAAGGCCAAACTTGGAGAAGATCACACACTTGCTACTATTGCTAAGGAATTTAATGCAGCTATGGCCCTCATCAATCAAGATTCCAAGTTTATTGATTTAAGTTTGCCAGGCCAGAATCTTCAGAATCAGATAGAAAATGCTCACACCATGAGTCCTATTATTGACATCATGAACCCTTTAACTGTGGCCACCATACAATGTTGCATCAAGAGTTAGGCTTGACTCCTCCTCCCTTTGAATCTCTTCCTTCTGAAGCTCTGACTCAACCCATCCCTTTGGATTTTGACGATTTTTTTGCTTAGTCATCCAGTCCCTATTAATGGCTTTTCTAGTGCCACTATAGCCTTTTACCTTTTCTAGGAAACATATCCATATTCTCTTTCAGCGGCTTCTTATGGTACGTATCTTTATATATCCAATTAATAAAAAATTGCTCCATACATCATTACTTATCATAAATTTTTATATATTTTAGGTGGCCAAACATACGTTCTTTCTTTAATAAGACTCTCACAAGTCTATTGATCAAATTCTAAATTTTAAAGAGCAGATTTCATTGTTGATGGACAACACTAGGCCCCTTAAGGACCAAATTCATGAAGTCACGAAATATGTTATGTGATAGTAACTATAGGTGTTGTAATCATGAGAATTTTATCTATTAAAAATAACATATCGTTTTAAATTTTCATATTCAAGATATTTCAAGACGAGAAATTGATACATCTGCTAAGACTAGAATACGTAACACTCTCTAAACGTTGGGTTATGTAGTACTCATAGTTCCTGAGGGTCGAACGGGTTAATTACAAATAGTTATTGGATAACTATGGAATACTCACTCGATAGTTTTCCAATGATCAATATAACTAAGGGAAAATAGAGAACCTTGATACGAGGATATTACACAGTTCTCTCGACTTGAGAATCTTGTTAAACTTCGACATGGACTCTCTACTTTGATTAGAGTTAAATCATAGCATGAGGTTCATCAAATGACTATAGTTAGGTTTGAATTGAAGCATTGAAGTGAAACATTATTCCGTAGAGAACTCGTATCCTTAGTTGCATGAGGTAAATATCACGGTCAACTATAATTAATTTAAAGTCACATCTCCGGTCGAACCCGTACGGTTAATCATGATTTATATAATAGAATTAAGTAATTTTGTTTTGGATTAAACAACTAGAATATGGACGATTTTGAAATTTTGACCAAAACAAAATTTCATAAGTCCTAAAGTGATATAGTTTTGATGAAAAGAATTGTTATATATAATCATTACTACCAGGAATCGCCGAAAATATTGAAATTGGTTTTACAGAAAAATGTCTAAGAAATAAATTTAGCCAAATTGTCACACTACTAGCTAAGATGATGTGTGAACATTAATATTTAAACTACTGGATATAAATCATTGACTGAATTTACACCTCTTAATCGCACAACCGTAATGTTGAATATTTTGAAATATCGCATGATTTAATCAATTTATATCCATTGTAAATAAATTAAATTAGTTAATATTTATACAGTTTTAATCATTAAATTTTTATATAATTTTGGGTGCCATTAGCAACTAATTAGGTGCATATATAGAAGTTATATATGTACGAATCAATATATGATATCGATATAAACTTAAATTTGATTTAAATTAATTAATTACAAATAGAGATTGGAAAATTTTATGGGCCCATTACACCCGTACTAGAGCCACCATAGAGAGGAGGACTGTGGGGTTTTTAACGCTCAACGTAGATTTGAATTAGTAGAAAAGAAAGAATAAACAATGAAGACTGGATCTCCACTTTTTGCTCCATCCTAATACCTATTTAAAAACCTCGCCTTCTTATAGTTTTGGCTCCTTCTAATTCCATCTTAGTAGACAATAAAAAAGTCAATAAGACACTAAATTTCTAAAATAATTCAAATCAAAATCAATAATAAAAGTGTGGCATTCACCTCTAGTCTACTGCAATTTCTTAAGGTGTTTTGATATGATCTAAAAGTGTTTCATTCATCGTTCAAGGTGAATTTCATAAGTTACATATTTCGGTAATAATTTTCATTTCACTATTATTTTATAATCATATATGTTATTCATTACACCTATACTATTTAGCGTCTAATGTTATAACATATTTATACATATATTTGTTGTCCAATCTTATATATATGTACATATGCATTCATAATTGTCTATGTAAAAAAGAAACATATCAAATATAAAAATAAATTCATATTATTTTGAACCAAATTTAAAATATTAATTTTGAAATTTAAAATTATTTTAAATAGTTTTAATTTAATTTGATATATGCAATTTTATATAAATATAAAATAGTTATATATATATATATATATATTGTTAATAAGAAATCTTGTCAACACCCAAAAGTAGAGATAAAAGATGAGATCAATTCCTTTTGGTTTCCTTTAGATGAGTTAAGGTGAATAGAATGTGTATATTCACTTTGGTCTCCTTTCGATCTGGTTGCTATAATGAAGACTTGTTCAAAATGACCTTTCGCTCTAGTCAAAGCGATTAGCTTTTATACTTAATAGCTTTTCGAGCGTGTCGAGATGATTTAGATGTCTCTTCGAAAGCCTACCTTTAGAAGTGGTCGAGAGACTCAAATGGATCACTTTCGAAACCTTTGGATAAGGTTTATCTTAGTGGGTTTCGACCCAGTCGAAGGCTTAAGTTGTTAAGTGGTTAGGGCTTTGATCTAGAATCTATGATTGAGGTTTTGACCTTGTCGAAAGCTTAATCCTTAGGCACCTTGTGTTAGGCTTGGGTTTCTAAGGTTTAAGTGGATTGATGTTAGGTTTCGACCCTGTCGAAAGCAGTGTTCTTAAATGTCTTGGCTTGGATTGGGAATCGAAGGTTAAAGTGAGTTGGTATGGGGTTTCGACCTAGTCAAAAGTTGAAGACTTGGGAAAGGGGGCCTAGAACTAATAACTTGTATTAGTTGATAATATATGGGTTCCGACCTTGCCGAAAGTGACCCTTCGATATAGTTTGTACCTGTAACACAAGGTTTGGCAAGATAAATGCTTAAGAAACAAATAAATAATAGAAAAGTTGTATACTTCCCTTTCTCAACTCAAAGAAGATCTTATTAATCAATTTCCCCATATTAGCTTACAAATTAGTGCTTTAATGCTTTTGGAAGAAAATACAAGTGTAGAATCATTGGATTCCCATCCTCAAAACCAGACCCCATGGGTCTTATTTGTAGATATAGGTCGGCACCTTTCGACCCCAATGCTTTCGACCAGGTCGAATGGTGGCTGCCGTGTTGAAACTGGTATGCTTCTGCCTTGATTGAAAGGAACGGTTGCACTTTTCTCTAGTATGTTGCTTTGTATGAGCTTTCGACTCTGTCAATGGGCTTTATTCAGTAGTTTCGAAGATGTTGAGATGCTGATGGTTTTGATGTTCTTGGTTGCTTTTGAACTCTTTCTTGTGACTTGATGCGGAACGTCCCTGGACAATAATGGCTTCGACCAGCTCAAAAGGCTTGGTTTAGCTTTCGAAAGGGTTGTTCAGGCCAATACTTGATTTCGGGTGGTTTGAGTGAAGTCGAAACCTTTGTGTAAGCCGGGTTTTTAATCCAACGGGATCCAACAGAATGCAAAACAATCCTATCACATTAGAATAGCTTAGAAAATAACTAGAGATCCTAAGGCAAGGAGTCAACGAGAGCCAAATCATATTACTAAAGAAATGACCAAGTTCAACTAAACCAAGAAGCTAGGTCAGTTCAGTCCAGTTTGCAATCGAAGCACAATCAGCCAGCAGATCATCATCAAGGCGGAGTAACATGCAACGATACTACGCGTACGATAAAAGACTGTGGAAACATCTCCAATTCCAAACTCCATAAGAATCCTAAGTGTTTGGATCATTAACAACCCATGCCTCTCCTCAAACCTTCAAATGAGTCAGCTAAGGAATACTATAAAAAAGGCTAAGACATTGGCTCGCAAACGTGCTAAGTCTATGGGCCGCCAGCGAGTCATAGACTATGGGTCCTCAACGACCCATGGTTCTTCCTCTTTTTGCATGCCAAACTCACCTCAGGTAGTCCCCTACCTACCTATAAGCTGATGAATATGTGCTTGGCCTAGAAGCATTCCAACCCGTATAAATAACATCCTACCCAAAACATAAACTGGATCTCTTCACCGGGCTGATTGTTGAAGCTCTGCTGGAAACATTCTTCACTCTCTACCTCCCTCACAACAATCCCCAAAGTAACTCACTATGATTCTCCAGTGGATTCCAACTTTGGGGATTCAATTTATTGAGACATAATCAAAGTCTTATAGTAAAGCCCATCTTGTAACAGCAATCAGTCTATAAGAAAAATATAAAGTGGACGTAGGCTTCAATAACAGACGAACCACTATAAAAATCTTTGTCTTCTTTCTTTTACTGTTCTTTTCTTATATCTGTTGTCTTGATATTGCTCTGTAAGAACAGGGCTGGTGCTTTCAAACTAAGACAAGGGTGTTAATCTATTTTTTGGGTGAACATTTTGATGCTTTCATTGAGAACCTTGAAAGATATCTAAAGAATTAAAGTCTGAATCTAAGATTTAGAGAGATGGGTAGGCCTAATACTAGATCTAGAGCTGTAGCAAGTCAACCGAAGCATAGGGGCAGGCAGAAGGTGTCCTCAATTTCTTATCAACCATCTATGTGATTAGAGAAGAAATGAAAATGATGTTGAAGGAGAGGCAAGATGGGATTTTGTCTAGGCAACAAGAGATGATGGTAGCTTCTTCTATAGGATGGAGGAGCAAGGGATGGCTAAATCTGTAGGGAATTGCAATCAAACTCTAGATAATGACACAGGAGCCGTCGAAGTTGGAGTAGAACAAGATGGAGTCTTTCCCCCATGCCCAAAGCAACCGATACTTGGGGGAAACGCTGGAATCAAAAATAGGACCCAATGTAGGAGCATTTGGAGCTAGAACAAAACAAACTGAAATAATGCCCACATGACTTGGGAGCACGATTGACTTGGATCTAGGATGAGCTTTAATTCTTGGAATGGGTGATGTTGGAGTTAGTATAGCAAATCAGAGTACGAATACATGATCGCATGAGCCGAAACCAGAAGCCCACGGTTGGAACAGGTGACAGGTATGTCCCTTACTCTTTATCTTTTGTTTTTTTTGCCCTCAAATCTCAGGTCGCTTACACATGTATGAGATCCCGAACAGTCCCTAGGCACGCTCTGAGTCGGATGTTATAAATGACTATTTAGGATAATAACAATTTCAGGCCACTTAAATGTGTATGGGATCCTGAACGATCCTTATGCACGCTCTGTGTTGGATGCCTGAGATGACTATTTAGGACAATAATGATATCGGACTGCTTACACATGTACGAGACCCAAATTGGTCTCTAGGCACGCTTTGAGTCAGATCTCCAAGGTGAACTTTTAGGATTTTGGCTTGTTTTGGTTCCTACTTGTTCGATTTCTGCTTATTTTTTTTGATTTGAATATTTGAATTTTGAAAAATCCACATTGATTGTGATGACTGATATTAATCGCCTTAGAGTCCTGCTACGAAACTGGAGTGCAAGGTGCAAGTCACATTGCCAAAGAGCGAGTGGATGGACTTATATGATATTGATCGCCATAGAGTCCCGATTGGAGAGACAGGGACGAAGTGCAAGAAGTAAGTCCCCTCACCGGAGTGTGAGCAGACGGGCTTACTTAATCCCCCTTAACAAACAAACAATCCAGAGAGATCGTCCCCTTAACCTAAGACATTTAATGATCCGGAGAGATCACGCATTAAAGTTAAACGATCAAGAGAGATCAAGCCTTAAAAACAATTTGATTTAATAAAAGGATTAGAATGCCTTATAAATAGAATAAAATGATAAATCTTGGATGAACACAGGATGATCTCAATATATGGTGTGATTCTGATATGTGATGTGATTTTAATATATAATGCAATTTTGATATATGATATGACAACTCTGAATGAAAAGCAAAAATTGATAATGATGTAAATACCAAATGAAAGTGGGACGATTAGAGATGTGTAATGTAATTAGAGGCCTGTGATGTAATAACCCTAAATGAAATCGGAATGATTGTGATGTATAGATTACAGTTAGATAGAGTCCAAAGTCTTAGGCTGCAACAGGTTTGTAACAGCTTTTGACTGGCAAGAGAATCTGAAGGAACTGGACGATTCACCAAGACTAAAGCTCAACAACCGAAGACTCATTGCCACGACTTGTTCTAGAGCAAAGCACACCTTTGATTAAAAAGGCATGCTTTGGGGGCAAATGTTATCTGGGTTCAGAATACAGAACAATCCCATCACATCAGAATGGCTTAGAACTTAACTAGAAAGGCTATGGCAAGGAGTCGACGAGAGCCAAATCATATTACTAAAGAAACGGCCAATTTCAACTAAACGAAGAAGGTAGCGTCAGGTCAGTCCAGTCAGTAATTAAAACACAATCAGCCAGTAGATCGTCATCAAGACGGAGTAATGTGCAATGATACTACGCAAACAACTACGATAAAAGACTATGGAAACATCTCCAATTTCAAAATCCAGGAAAATCCTATGTGCTTGGATCATCAGCAACCCATGCCTCTTCTCAAATCTTCAAACGAGGTTGCTAAGGAATACTACAAAAAAGGCCAAGACATTAGCTCGCGAACGAGCTAAGACCATGGGTCGCCAGCAACCCATAGACCATGTGTCGCTAACGAACCATGGTTCTTCCTCATTTTGCATGCCAAACTTTCCCTGGGTTGTTTCCTACCTACTTGCGAGCTAATGAAGATGTAGCCTGGCCCAAAAGCTCTCCGACCCATATAAATACCATCCTACCTACAGCATAAACTGGATACCTTCTTCGGACTGATCGCTGAAGCTCTGCTGGAAACATTCTTCGCTCTCTGCCTTCCTCACAAAAATTTCCCAAGGAATTCACTATGATTCTCCGGTGTAAATCCAACTTCGAGGATTCAATCTATTGAGAGATAATCGAAGTCTTGTAGTCAAACACGTCTTGTAACAACAATCAGTCTATAAGAAAAATATAAAGTCGACATAAACTTCATTAACAACCGAACCACTATAAAAATTCTCCATCTTCTTTCTTTTACTGTTCTTTTCTTATATCTGTGATATGTGATATTGCTTTGTTAGAACAGGGCTGGTGCTTTCAAACTCAAAACAGGGTGTTGATCCATTTTTTCGGTTAACACTTTGGTTTTGAAAGGTTTGGTGCGTATTTGAAGAGTTTTCCTTCATTGTCTTCGAAAGGTGTTGCTTTGATTCGTTCGAAAGGTCTTTATGCATAGGAATCACCTGCTTCGAAAGGCGGTCATTGAAGGCTGAACGGTGCTTTCGACAACTTTGACCCCTTCGAAAGATAAAGAGTCCTCTTGCTTTTGGCTGTAGCATCCTTTCGACCGCTTCGAAAGGTTTTGAAGCTTTTGGACTTTGGCGGTAGCATCCCTTCGACTCTTTCGAAAGGTCTAGCCAGAGTCTTTTCCTCTTGTTCTTCTTTATCCTCTACTCAAATAGGTTTCGACTAGGTCAAATGGTATTTTTGGTAGTAACATATTATATAATCTAAAACTGATTCATACCTGCATATACATTTTCAAATCTACAAAAAATCAATTTTTTTAATCATATAATACTTAACAATATAAATTTTGAATTTTAAATCATTTAAACTTAATTATATATGTATTAAAATATTATTTTATTAGGATAAATCTTTTTGGATTTAGCACAATAACAATAAAATTTTGCTGAAATAATTTTCAATCAAAAGTACATAAAAATTCAATTTGTATCATATGTATGTTTACTAATTAATAATCTATAAATAAACTTGAATTTAAATTTAAAATCGATGTCTATCTAGATCTAGATCTGTTTTAAAATTTCAAAACTAAATCAAGATACTATAGACATTAATTCAAACTATTTTGATTTGATCGGAATATTTAGATAAATAATATTATATATATTATAACTATTTTAAATATTTTATATATGAACAACAAAGTTATATATAAAAGGATAATGTGTCTACTGTTGTGTAAATTCCCAACACTTAAATTAATCATGTGAACTTCTTATATGTTGCACATGCACTGTACACATATATGTATTTGATACACTTATATATTATAACTTATATAAATTAAATACAACCTTCTATATAAACAAACTGTAACACCCTGATATTTTACGTAAAATATAATTAAAATGAAATTAAAAGCGCATTTGGTACAGTGGTAAAGGTGCATGTTGACTTCGTTAGTAACGAAGGATCAAGTCCCATTGTCGCCCAAAGTTTAGAGCGATGTTTTTAGCTGGTTTATTTTCAGCGATTTTATTTTCCTACGTATTTCAGCATTGTTTATGACATATGGCGGCTTCCCATTCGCTCCAGTGATGTAATAGGATGAGATGGCTTAATTTTATTGGTTGAGTGATGTGGATGGGCTAAAATGGATAACTGTTAAGTGTATAAAAGAACCAGATTTAATCTAAAACAATCTAACGGATTATATTCACTCAAATAATCTATAAATAAATCATCTTACCTAAACCTAATCTCTTATTCAGCAGTCGCCATAATTCTATAGTAAAATTAGAGTGTATTATTCTTCCACCTATTCTCTACTAAATAAACAAATTTCTACGAATTAAATTATCTATATATATTCAAGCAATTTGGGCATTTAGAAGAATCAAAGGGAAAAGGATTAATGCAAATATTTTTTTCAAATTTATGCAAGCTCAATTGCCAAGTGAGTGGGAATTAATATGAAATAGAAAAATAAAGTAGTTCAATTTTGGTTCTTTTCTGGCATGTTAATATGAATTAATTTATGTTATTAATTGAGAATAGATGTAAATTATTGCAGCTTCTTCTTTTTCTTCCACCACTCAAATCTAATTCAAGTTTTGTTTAAAATATGGGACACATAAATTGTCTATTCACATTTTGTGGCATAAATAAGATTGAAATTTATGTAAATTATTGTATCTTCTTCTTCTACTACTTCTCAATTATAATTCCTGTTTGGATTGAAATTTGGAACAAACAAATTGTTATTCACGATTCATGGCGTAAATGAGATTGGTTTAATTAAATTGAATTAGAATTGTTATTCAATTTCTAATGATAGAACAGGTTAGTTGAATAAATTCAAAATATGTTACTTGAATAAAATTATGATTGATCTAATTACATAATTTTGAATATGGTTTTTGGAATAAAATTGGGAATTCTAATTGGCGAAATTGTTTGTTTCATTTGTGGCCTAAAAATGTAAAAGTAGAATTTTTTGTAATTAAATGGTTTGTGGCTATTGGATAAAAATTTTGTACAAATTAAATCTTTAAAAGAGAACGTAAATTAGGGTGGAAAAAAATGTAAGACCCGATAGGCTACTGTAAATCTTAAAAAAAATGACATATAAGTTACAGACAAACCATACGGACTGGATGGATGTAAAATTGAAACACCATTAATGTAAGAAAAAGGGAAATTGTTAAATAACCAAATTGGATGTAAAATTAGCCTAAAGAAGATTAATGGAAATAAACAGTATGTAAACTGTAATGGTAAAATTAATTAATCTGGAAGCGATTTGGTAGGCAGACCCTGTAAAGGTCTGGATTGGTGTTTCATGCAGTTAAGACCAAAATATAGTTTTGGTTGTATGTACCAAGACCGGAAAAGTAGGTACGAAAGGATGTTTTTTACCTTTCATAGGTTGCTAGTACGTAGGATAGATAACATCTGTAATCGTAGGCTTCTTCAGGCAAATCGATGCGGACGGAATGTGACAAGTGTGCTCCGAAGGCTACTTTAGGCAGATCGTTAAAGGGTTTTGCACAGCCGACCCGACTGCGGGTGCTCTTTCGAAGGACCGACACTTTGGATAGAGTCAAGTCCACGTTGGTGACGGAGGAGACAAGAGGATAGGAGTCCAGTTTGGTGGAGCTTGAGCATAACTTCGGGGTCCTGCGAGATTGTTTGAGTCGGCGTCGGTCAAACGTATGAGGCATTTAGTCACAGTGCACGGGCGAAGAGCATGACTTTCATGTTGGAGCACTTGGATAGGTAAGGACAGCAGGTCTGACCGGTCGATTGAAGTTTAGTATTACTGCATGTTTGACTTCCCTAGAGTGACCACGGAATTTGGCTTCTTATGAAGTGTATCTAAGAAGGATTCACTACATTATACTATTCGCCCTCTGCGATATCCAGGAAAGACCTAGAATTAAACTTTTTTTTTTGCTTCATTTTATTTCTCATTCACCAGACTTTATGTCTGATCCATTCTTAATTTTCCTATTTTTCCCAAATCACAAGAGGGCAGGTCTTGCTTGCAGTTCTTTGTAGCTTAGAGGGTCATTGGAACAGTTGTTATCTTCAGCTTTTGTTTCATGTACTTCGTTTATGTTTTCTATGCTTTACTCTATATATGGGGACTTATATTGTGAACTTTTTTATATTTTATGTTTTGATGGAGACTACTTGGTACTTTTGTTGTCAGAAATAAATTTGGGATAATGTTGTTTTTAATGAAGCTATTTTGCTATTAATTTATAATTAGTGAAATTTTCTTCCTCTGTAATATTTTAATCATTTTATGTTGTTGCCTTAGTCTTTGTGCTATGTTATGGATTATTATTTCACCAACCACCCGAGCTTCTAGTCATGTCCGATTTTCGGGGTGCCTTGAGGTGCGGGGTGTCACAGTTGGTATCAGAGCTAAGGTTTTGGTAATCCTAAAAATGTTTTAAAAATATAAAGGCTTTCGAATAATTTTTAAAGGGTATTCCAAATAATACTTTTAAAAGTATGTACATAAATTTTGGAAAGAAAAGAAATTTTAGATAACAACTATTTGTGGAGTACCTAATCCCATCTTTTTAATATCCACAGATAGAAATGTCTGCACCGCAAGATAATCCCAAAGTTCCAGGCCTTAATATGCCTGCTTTGTTCAGATGTTATTTACAGGTTACTACACGAGCAAAGCCACCAACTAGGGATGCTACTCTGGCGGAAGGGGCTCCAGCCCGTCCACCAAGCATTCTTGATTTTCCAAGTTATGCAAGGACTACACCAGCTTAAGAGGCAAGCCGTTTCTTGGCAACGAGTCATAAACTGAGGAGAGAGTTTGGATCCGTAGTTGTGAGCGGATATTTGGACTTATGGGATTGGAGGACTTTGCTCGGAGGCAGTTGGCATCATGGCAGTTGCAGGGAGAGGCTTTTTGTTGGTGGGAGATTGTGGAGGCTGAGGCTGATAATTTGACTTAGTTGGATTTTCGTACTAGGTTCGAGAAGAAATTCTTATCGCAGGCTGAAGAGGGAGTGCAACTAGACAAATTTATACAACTCAAGTAAGGGGATATGACAGTTAAGGAATATATTAATCAATTCAATGAGCTTGCCAGATTTGGAGTAGACCTGATCGATACTCCTCACAAGAAAGCGTTGTAGTTCACTAAGGTTTGAGTCAGCCTCTGTAGAGTTTGGCGTTGAGCCGCATTCCGATGGGAGCCACTTTTGAGGGATTGGTAGAGATGGCTTTAGTTGCTCATACTGAAAAGAAAGGAGATGTGACACAGAACAGTGATGGGAAGAAGTAGTGGAAATGAAAGAGGAGAGGAGGAGGAGGGTCGAGTGGAAAAAGGAATGTTCCAAGGAATGACTAGAAGTGCAATTATTTTGGGAAGCCAGGTCATTTTGCTAAGGATTGTAGAGGGGCAGAAGAGAGACTGTGACTAAGGTGCCGTCTTTGCGATTGAGTGGGGCAAATGTAAAAGGACTGTCCTTCGAAGCCCAAGGACATTTCATAGACACCTTTATAGCCCGCTCAGGCTTATGCTTTAGGGGCGGCTCCTTCCACTAGTACTTGTCTGGTTGTGGACAAGGGAAAGAAGGTGATTGTCGAAGGTGTGTTATCTACTCTGATTTTCCTGTTCGTACCCTATTTGATTCAAGTGCTTCGCACTCTTTTATATCTAGTACTCTTGTAGAGACTCTTGGTCTTGATGCTTGCTTAGTGACTGATCCGGTAGTAGTATCAAATCCCGTGGAAGGATCGGCCTATTTGTCCATGTTATGTCGGAATTCGAAATTGTTTATTTTAGGGGTTGAGTTTGACTGTGGTGCCTTTGTATTAGGCTTTTCTAGGTTTGGATTGATTCCTGGTATGAATTCGCTATCCATGTGTGGTGCTGTTCTTGATTGCAATAAGAGGTTAGTAAGGTTAGGCACTTGTAGTGGACGTACCTTGGAGTTATCTTGTGATCGTAGAGGATCAGTCATATTAAGCTACCTTTATTCCCTTGACTTATCACCCAATAGTCTGGCTCGGTACTCCTTGTTAGAGACTTTATAGATTTGTTCGATGAGATTGCTGGCCTTCCACCTCGAAGAGAGATCGATTTCAAAATTTTTTTTATTGATAATGCCAAACCAGTTGCTTTACCGGTAAGGCATATTGCTTCTAGTGAACGTCGTGAGTTGAGCAAGCAGATTGGAGAGCTATTAGAGAAGGGCTTCATTCGTAGGAGCATTTTTGAGTGAGGCGCACCTATCGTCTTTGCCACTAAGGCGGATGGCTCTCAGAGGCTTTGCATGGATTATAGGGAGCTTAATAAGCTGACAAAGAAGAATCGTTAATTTCTTACCCATATAGACGATCTCATCGACCAGCTAGTAGGATCAAAGGTATTTTCGTAGCTCGATTTGGCCACGATATTTCATCAGTTGCGTATGGCGGAGGATAGAATCAAGAAAACTGCATTTAGGACTACGTATGGGTTATTTGAGTGCTTAGTCGTGCCATTTGGGCTGACCAATGCTCCAGCATATTTCGTGGACCTAATGAGTCAAGTATTTCGCAAATCGTTGAATAAGTTTGTGGTGATGTTCGTCGACGACATTTTGGTTTATTCGTGAAGCAAGGAGGAGCATACTGTTCACTTGGAAGAAGTGCTTGGCACCCTACAAGCACATAAGTTGAAGGCGAAGTTCTCCAAGTGCCACTTTTGGAGGGATGAGGTTCGCTTTTGGATATGCACGTAAATGTGCATATTTTTACCACCATATTTAATCTATGTAAAATAAATAAATGATCATATTAGGTATTTTAACATGTTTAAACCAAAATTCAAATTATTTTCAAATCGTCATATATTCATCTTCATATAGGGGCAAAATGGTCATTTTGTGCGTATATTAATTTGAGAAAGTTTAATTGGAAACTGTACCGTTTTGTAGAAATTTGGCTTCAAATACAAGTGGTTTCATGAAAATATGTACATGCACAAAGAAGATACAAAGAAATGAATATGGAAATAATTCAAATACATGATCATGGAGGACCCCACTTACCCACCTACCTTAATGTACAAATTAGAGCTAATGCACATGCTAAAAGGCCATTAAAGCTTCATGCACATTTAAATGATGATTATCTTATGCTAAAGGTTACTTGGCCACCATACTTCCTAAGAGGGAAGTTTGGGTAGTTCTCAAAAAATGAATTAGAGTTTTCAAACATGTATAAATACCTCATATGTTCATGTAATTACTCTCTCTTCTTTTAGGCTCTTTCTTAGTTTAGTTTAGGATCAAAAATAAAATGAGAGCTCTCTTTCTTTTCATGGCTACTTAGCCATTTTTTATTTCATGTAATTTTCTTTTTTTTATACAATGTTAGTTAGTGTTTTATTTTACTTACATGCTGTCTTTCTGTCCTCCTAGTAGTGTAAATTTCATTTTATGCAATTAGATTAGTTTTGTTTCCCATTAGCTTTCATTTTCTTTTTTTTAGTTTCATGTTGTATGCTACAATTGTTGATATGATAACAAATATGAGAGGCTAAACCTCTTCAATTTAGGGGATTGAAGCTTTCTAATTATGTAGCTTCAACATTTTGATAATTATTTGCTCTTTTTAAGTGCTTAATGACAATGATTGAAGTGGTTTAACTTGTTGTTTTTGTTTTGAATTTGATAACCTATACTGTTGACGCCACATAGGTTAGGCTTAAACAATCACTAAACACAAAGTACCTCTTTATCTACATATGATTATGCTAATGAAGTGAATGTTGAAATAAAAATTTGATGGTCTATATTTCTAATTAATAGTTAATAGGCCATGCTTATTATAGATTTTACTTTCAACTTGTTGTCATTTTTCATGAGAATTGGTAAGTGGTTTAAGGGGTGTGTTATAGTTTGATTGTCTACGTTGAGCTTATTAATAGCACAAATAGGTCATACTTAATGATAAACACATCAATTAAACTCACTATTGAAGAAAAAAAGAGATCATAAGTTCATATTTTGAAGAATTATGTGATCTAGATGTGGATTTATCTCTAAATTGTCATTTTATTCTCATAGTTTTTATTCACGTTTGTAGTTGTTAGTTTTTCAATTTTTAGTAGTTAAACAATTCTCAAATCTTTAGTTAATTTGATTGAATAGAATTTTGAAATCTATCAATTGCCTATAGATCGACCCGTACTCGCCACGTACTAGAATTGTACGCCGTGCGTTTGCGGTAATTTTTGTTATAAATTCATTCGATGGTTTTCTAAACCAATAGAATTTCCGTCGACGAAAAAGTTTTTGACGCCGTTGCCGAAGAATTTGTTTGGATTTCAATTTTCTATTCTTCGAATTATTTTAGTTTGATTTTTTTGTGTTTTAATTTTTGTGTGTTTGCATTTGAAAAAAAATTGTGTTTGTTTGATTTTTGTGTGTATTTGTGTGTGCGCGCTTGTTCTAATGTTTTGTTCATTTGCATTTCTATTAAAAAAATTAATTACACAATTTCATTTTAAAAAAAGAAAAAAATTCCATTGTCATTGCTTTTCACATTTTACATTCACATTTTTCATATACATTTTAGATTTGCATTCATGATTTTTCCATTACATTTACATTTCATTTTATTATACATTTGCATCTGCCTCATCCTGAATTTCTGCCTCTGTCAACAGTAAGCACTTCCACTTCACATATCAAGTATCTCCAACCACAACTCTCGACCAACCATCACGGCCTACGTTGCTCCACTGACTGCATATCTAA
Organism: Allium cepa; assembly: GCA_030765085.1. NCBI lineage: Eukaryota > Viridiplantae > Streptophyta > Magnoliopsida > Asparagales > Amaryllidaceae > Allium > Allium cepa. The sequence continues at coordinate 872,100,169 of CM060929.1, read as the reverse complement.
CTACACATCTGACTGCATAGCAGCTCCACTGCCGCCATGCTACAGCCTGCAAAACCCCTGGCCAAATCAGTTTACAAAACTCCACTGACCACACCAATATCACCAATATCGTTCATACATCTCCAGCCAACAGCCATTCAACACAAATCATTTATATCTTTGTTGCGCCACCCTTTTGCTGCCTTCAAAGCAACCAACACACTTCCACTCTATTCAACAACCATTACCACAGTTCGACTTCATCAAGCTCCACATCCAAATACAACCACCACATCATTCATACACTTCTACACCACAGCCACTGCCTTATACAACTACAAACACTTCAAACAGCTCAAAACTCTACACCGCTCTGTCGAAACCTTCCCCATATCACCTAAGCCTTCCATTGCTTTTCACCCAGTAACCACAACAGCACTCTTCCACCAGCAAACCATCTCAACATTTCATGTATCACTCACGCAACTCTCCCACTTCAAATCACCATCCTGCCTGTCCATTCACCACAACCAACTCATACATTGCCCAACATCCCCACCGAAATCATTACTTCCCATAACCGGAAACAGACTCCAACACCACACGCTACTCCTTCAACTACACTACTTCACAAATTCAGGAACAAGGATTATATTTCAATAAAATGATCAGGAACAGATAATAGCAAAACAGATATGAACAAATTTAAGAAGAAGACTGGTACCATCAAATTGCAGAGAGCATTAGATATGATTTAACAAGAATGTAGCACATAGGTATATGCACAGGAATGAACAATATGCAGAGATTAAAGAAGATAAGTATCCTTAATGGCAACAGTAACAATATGAACAGAAAAGCAATTTTATTTCTGAATTTTCTTCTCTCTCATTCAGTTACAACTTCAACACTGTATTTATACACAACAGAGAATTATCATAACACACAAGCCCAAACACAACTGCAGCCCAATACAACACAAAATACCCTGATACTACTATATTAACCCAATATCATAATCTTCTATGCATATCAGCTGTGCACATAAACATCTGCCACTGTTTCATTGTTCCATTCCACTGCAGAAGCTTCATCTTTCTCCTTGCAAACCACTGCTAACATTCCCTTGCTGTTACATCTCCCTTCCACTTCAAGAAGTGACCTTGTCCCAAGGTCTAATGTAGGAAATCTTTTAATCATTGGCCAATAATCTTCCCAGGTAGCTTCATCAACAGATTTATCTTTCCATTTGATCAAAATTTGCACCACTGCTTCATTATTTCTGGGTATGATTCTTCTATCAATTATATACTCGGGTTGTTCTACAATCTCCTCCACAAAACTGGGGACATCATCTTGCACCATAACAGAACTGCCTACCTTCTTCTTCAGCTGTGATACATGAAAGACAGGGTGGATTTTTGCAGTGACAGGTAGTTGAAGTTTATAAGCTACTTCTTCGATTTTCACAATTACTTCATAGGGTCCATAGTACTTTGGTGAGAGTTTGCAAGTCTTGTGATTTCTAGCTGTCAACTGTCTGTAAGGTTGAAGCTTAAGAAACACCCAATCACCTACTTCAAACTTCCTCTCCGATCTCCTCAAATCTGCATACTTCTTCATTCGCTCACGTGCCAATCTCAAACTATCTTTCAAATATTCTAACATAATGTCTCTAGTAAACAACATCTCCTCAACTTGTTCCACTTTAGCCGTGTTCTGGACATAGGATAATAGTGTGGGGGGGTCAATTCCATACACAGCCTTGAATGGAGTGGTGTTAGTCGAAACTTTCCAGGTAGTATTATACCAATACTCAGCTAGCACTATCCACTTACTCCACTCATTTGGTTTATGGCAGATGAAACACCTCAAATACCCTTCCAATACCTTGTTGATCACTTCAGACTGCCCATCACTTTGAGGATGGTAGGCAGTGCTTAGCTTTAGGTTACTGCCTTGCAACTTGAACAATTCCTGCCAAAATTTGCTGGTGAATATAGAATCTCTGTCACTAACAATGCTTTTGGGTAGGCCATGCAATTTAAACACACCATTGAAGAACACAGTAGCAACATCCTTAGCAGTGTAGGGGTGGCTGAGAGGAAAAAAGTGAGCATACTTGCTTAGCCGATCAACAACCACTAGTATAACAGTGTACTTATCACTCTTTGGCAAACATGTGATAAAGTCCATAGCTATATCTGTCCAAATCAACTCAGGAATGGGCAAGGGCTGCAGCAAACCAGGTAGCAAAACATTCTCCCCTTTATTCCTTTGACACTGCTCACATTCTTTCACAAATACTTCCACGTCTCTTCTCATTTTTTTCCAGTAAAACACTTGTTTTAACTTCTTCAAAGTTGGTTTGATTCCAGCATGACCACCTAAAGGTGTTGAGTGATGCTCTAGTGTTAGGGAATGTTGTAAATGGCTGAGGTGGTGATCTACAAAAATCTTTCCTTTGTAAAAAATCAACTCATCAACTATTTTATACTTGCTACTACTGAGTTCTCCATCCTGAATTCTTTTGATCTGCTTCTGATACCATTCAGATGATTGTAAAGTGTGCTTGAGCTCTTGCAACCATGGTGTTTGAACAACAGAAATAGCTTGTGCCTCTGCATTATCCCAATTGCTTGCTTCCTTTCTCAACAAAGCATCTGCAATTATATTATCTTTCCCAGTTTTGTACTCTACCTTGTAATCAAAGCCATGCAGTTTAATGAGCCACTTGTGTTGCAGTCCAGTATGCAATTTTTGAGTTAATAAAAATTTTAAACTTTGATGATCGGTTTTAATTATGAATTGCCTTCCCACAAGATATTGAGCCCATTTTTTTGTGGCTAAAATAATGGCCAATAGCTCTTTTTCATAAGTAGACATCAACAAGTTTCTTCCATGTAAAGCTTTGCTCATGTATGCTATAGGTCGATTATTCTGAAGTAATACTGCTCCTACACCTTGGCCACTTGCATCGCACTCGAGAGTAAAAGGAATAGAAAAATCTGGCATAGCTAAAATAGGAGGACTGGTGAGGCATTGCTTCAGTTTCTCAAAAGCATTTTTTGATTGGTCGGTCCATATGAAGGCATTTTTCTTGAGCATGTCAGTAAGTGGACTTGCAATTTTTCCATAATCTTTAACAAATTTTCGATAGTAACCAGTTAACCCCAAAAACCCTCTTAGTGATTTAATATTTTTTGGTAAAGGCCATTCTATGATTGCTGTAACCTTGTTTGGATCAACAGCTAGGCCTTGATAGGAAATGATGTGGCCTAAGTACTCCAGAGACTGCTTCCCAAAACTGCATTTTGTCAACTTAATCACCAGTCTATTCTGTTGCAATGTATGAAAGGTGGTCTTGAGATGATCAAGGTGATCTTCCCAGTCCCTGCTGTAGACTAAAATGTCATCAAAAAATACCAGAACAAACTTTCTCAAATAGGGTTTAAACACATGGTTCATCAGGGATTGAAATGTGGATGGAGCATTAACTAGACCAAAAGGCATCACAAGGAACTCATAATGTCCTTCATGTGTTTTGAAGGCTGTCTTATGTACATCTTCTTCACACATACGAACTTGATGGTACCCTGATCTCAAATCCAATTTTGAAAAATAGGCAGCTCCTTGTAACTCATCAAACAAGTCATCAATCAGAGGTATGGGAAATTTATCCTTTATAGTGCAAGCATTTAGGTTTCTGTAATCAACACACAATCTCCACGCACCATCTTTCTTTCGGACCATCACTACAGGGGAAGAGAATGGGCTACTGCTATGCCTGATAACTCCAACTGCTAACAATTCATTTACAATTTTTTCTAACTCATTTTTAATGTGGTATGAATGTCTATAGGGTTTAAGGCAAATTGGTTTTGTATTTGGCAGAAGAGGAATTTTGTGATCATGCTGTCTTTTTGGGGGTAGGAATGGGACAGTGGAGGTAATATCAGGGTATTGCTTAATCAAAGCTTGAATGGTTGGGGGTAGGATTATAGTCTGTTCTTCTTTCAGTTCTAATTGATAGCAAAGCAACATACTCAACTGACCATGGGCATCTTCCTTCTCAATAGCCTTTTTATCAACAATCTTCATTTCTTCTTGGCTGAGGCCTTGCCAAGTATAGTATTTGTTATTATACCGAAACTTTACTTGCAACTGCTCCAAGTTTAAAGTCACATCACCCAAACTTTTCATCCATTGAGCACCCAATACAATTTGGCAACCCTCCAAAGGCAACAATAACAAATCAATGGGCATTTTGCACCCCTGACATTTCAGCATTACATTTCTACATATACCAGAGCCAGTCAACTTCTCACCATTGGCTACAGTCACCTCATAAACTTTGGACTCGTCAATAGGCAGTTCTAGCTTCTTGGCAAGTTGTGCATTGATAAAACTATGTGTCGACCCCGAGTCAATGAGGACTTGTACCGGTTTCCTATTGATGATCCCCTTCACTTTAATGGTAGATAAAGCCGGAATTCCACACATTGCTTGTAAGGTAATAGAGAGTGCTTCTTCTTCTGCTACTGTCTCCTCTTCAGATTCACCTGACCCATCTTGAGAATTATTTTCTATATCCTCCTCTTCCTTAAGTGTCATTAATCCTTCTAAAACATACACATGAGAATTCTTGCATTTATGATCCTTTGACCATTTTTCTTTGCAGCCATAACAGAGATTCTGTCTTCTCATCTCCACAATTTGATTAGGAGTCAACCCTCTACTTCTTGCTATACTTTCTACAGTAGTGTTGCTGCTACCCCGAGATATGGTGTTAGGTTGGTGAGGTGTTGAGTCTTTGACATAGGTAGGGGTAGTGTGAGTGGTAGCAGGTTTAGGAATAGATGTATGGGATTGGTTAGCAGTGGAATTCTTATGGTTCCTTCTGGTCTGTGTATATTTGCATTCAAACATTTTGGCTAGTGCTACTGCTTCTCTGAAGTCAACAGGCCTGGAAGTCATAACATCATAACGAATCTCCTCTTTCAATCCTCCAATAAATCTATCAAGCAAAAATTTAGGTGGTAGGGTCTCAATTACTGCTTGTAACTGTTCGAAGCGACTGAGGTATGCTCTCACTGTGGTGTGTTGTTTGAGTTTGGATAATGTTTCATAGGGTCTCTCCATCTCTTCGGGATTAAATCGCACTAAAATCTCTTCCTTAAATACTGGCCATAGATCATGATTAAGCACTGTATTTGTATACCAGTGATACCACTGTAATGCTTCCTTCTTCAAGTAAAAAGAACAAATCTCTACCCAATACTGCTCCTCAGTACGTTGGAATTTAAAGAACTGCTCGACTTGTCTCAACCAGTCAGCCACTCCTTCTTCACCAGAAAAAATAGGGAAGTCTAGTTTGTAAGAGGTCATAGGATTTGGATAATGCATATTGGTATAAGTAGAAGGGGGGTTGGAATAGTTTGGACCAGGATTTCTTGGAATAAGAAGGTCTGGATTTAATGGATATGGGGTATGTCTGGGTTGTGGTGGGTGGTTTCTGGTACTGGTGGATGTCATATAGGGATGATTATCATTGTTTTGGTTTGGTGGAGGAAATTGGAGGATGGTTGATGGGACTGTAGAATGTGCAGGTGGTGGTGCTTGTGGTTTGAACTTCAGTTGTTGCATATCATTGGCAAGAGAGGTAAGGACATTGTGGAATCCTTCAAACCTAGTAGTGATTTCATTCTCTAATTTTCGGTTGCTATGCTCTAGTTGGGTTAAAGATTTAGTGATGTGTTCGTTGAACTCTCCTTGCTGTTGCCACAGCAGTTCTTGATCAAGAAATGGTGGATGGGAACAAGAGTTGTTTTTGTTGAGGTTGGGATCGATTTGGGGTTCGATTTCATCCCCATTAGTTCGCTCTGATACCAAATTGGAAGAGCATGGTGGGTTTGTTTCCTTACTCATGATGAAATGGTGAATTTACTGGTGGTGAACAATGTTTTGGATGAAGTGGAGGAATTAATATGTGGGAGGAAGAAGAAACTGAACTGAAAGTCCACACTGAAGCAAGGAACTGTGCACAAATTACATGTACACAGCAGAGAGTTATGGGTTGAAGTTGAATTGTATTGCTGTGATCAAATTGAATCAAGAACTGTCAACTTGAGTTTGTAAGTTTTGCAATACCAGTCCAAATGCAAGAAAATACTCTTGCAAATGATATATATGATCAAAAGTGTGTCAGCAACTCAATATAACAAGAAAGTGATGAATTGAATTTTAACAGAGGTCACAACTTCAAGTTTCCCAATCACAAACAAGATTTTAGGCTACAGGAATATATCCACAGAGGCAACTGACAATTATAAGAGATCAAGAAATATTGATATATGAAGATAACCAAGACAAGAAATTATAGATCAAGAGACATATTAAGCATCAGATCCAATAACAGAAATATATTGCATAAGAGTGATCAAGGATTTTATCTGGTACCAAATTTTCACCAAAGAATGATATATATTGGCAAGTGTATGGAATAATGGTTCAGATTTACATAGATTTACAAGCAGATGAAAAAATAAGCACAAGAATCAACAATTATAGTGTTTGCATACAAACTGAACAAGATTTAGATTCTAATTGAATAACAGAAATCAATTAATAGCCAAATGAGGTAACGCAACAAGATCTGAAACAATTAAGAACAGACAAATACTAACAGGATATTGTATATAAAGAACAAGAACAAGAACAGTTAAGATCAAGCACAAAAGAATGAAACATTGTATTAATCTGATTCAAGAACTTGTAACATAATTGGCAGCAGAGTATCAAAGATAGATGATCTATCAATTTATTAACCAGAAAATATAACAATGTAATATTGATGAAATGATGAATCTGTCAACAACAGCATAAAGGTCAAGGGATTTCAATTCACAAATTCAGGAACAAGGATTATATTTCAATAAAATGATCAGGAACAGATAATAGCAAAACAGATATGAACAAATTTAAGAAGAAGACTGGTACCATCAAATTGCAGAGAGCATTAGATATGATTTAACAAGAATGTAGCACATAGGTATATGCACAGGAATGAACAATATGCAGAGATTAAAGAAGATAAGTATCCTTAATGGCAACAGTAACAATATGAACAGAAAAGCAATTTTATTTCTGAATTTTCTTCTCTCTCATTCAGTTACAACTTCAACACTGTATTTATACACAACAGAGAATTATCATAACACACAAGCCCAAACACAACTGCAGCCCAATACAACACAAAATACCCTGATACTACTATATTAACCCAATATCATAATCTTCTATGCATATCAGCTGTGCACATAAACATCTGCCACTGTTTCATTGTTCCATTCCACTACAGAAGCTTCATCTTTCTCCTTGCAAACCACTGCTAACATTCCCTTGCTGTTACATCTCCCTTCCACTTCAAGAAGTGACCTTGTCCCAAGGTCTAATGTAGGAAATCTTTTAATCATTGGCCAATAATCTTCCCAGGTAGCTTCATCAACAGATTTATCTTTCCATTTGATCAAAATTTGCACCACTGCTTCATTATTTCTGGGTATGATTCTTCTATCAATTATATACTCGGGTTGTTCTACAATCTCCTCCACAAAACTGGGGACATCATCTTGCTGTAGGATCGATTTCACCCTAGAGGGGGGGGGGTGAATAGGGTGATAGTGTAAATTATAAAAATTAATCGCGGAAGCTTATAAATTAAATTCAATTCAGATCACAGAATAGCAGCACAGATATCGCAGAATATAAATAACAGAATAAAACAGAACAACACAGAATTTACCCAGCTTCGGCAAAAACCTGCCTACGTGCTGCCCCCAAGGTTTCTACTAGAAATTAGATAGTCCCTCGCTTACACACGTAAACTCGCTGTACACCGCTATTGACTAATCTAACTCTACGCTCAAAACCTTGACCACAACTCAACTACCGAGTTGCAAATTCCCAAACTACACACCGTAGTTTGCACCCTAGTCACACGACTAGAAAATAAAAACGGTTTAAAAAGGAAAATTACAAATTAAAAAGCAAATTAAAATTAAACCCTAATTAAAAAACCCCTATAAAAATATTTCTCCCTTTTAAAACAATAGGCCGGCCCTTTCTTCAATTCGACCCGTCTCTTTATTTTCTTTGCTTTGTTTGGTTGCGTATACAATGGTGGCCGTTCCTCTTTCAATTTTAGGGCTTTCGTTCGTGATTCAAATTAGGGCTTTGAAGAACCGTTACTACTTCGATCGAATCTGTGATTGTTCAAGATTTGCCTTGCTCGATTGATTTCTGGTTGTTGCTCACTTCGGTTCTTTGATGATTGAGTTCGATTTCTCCGGTATGTAATTTGTGCCTTTTTCTTCTTTTGATTTTTCGTTCTTGAACTCAATGAATCATTGCCGATGATGATGTAGGGTTTTATATAGGAGTCCAATTCCTATTTTTGCGTTCGTATAGATTGATTTGAATTTGTCAATTAATTTGTTCGGCCGTTGATTTTAGCTTGGATGTTTGAGATGATTGCTGACTTCTTCAATTCACGTATATATTTTGGTTGCTTAACATTCACGGTATTGAATCACGCGTTCGATATTGACTTCGGCCTTTGAATTTTGAGATGCTTGATATTCACGGCATTGACTCATTCTATTATGACCATGGCTTGAATCTGACTTTGATAAAAGAAAAAAAACTTTGACTTGATTTAAGCATCACCTGACTTGATTTGATTCTGAACATTTTGAACTGAGTATTCTTGTATCATGTTTTCTGATAACTTGATACAGTTCGAACTTGTGTCTGGTTGTCTTCGACATTGGCTTTGCTATGCATCCACGGCTTGGTTGTTTGATTATTTTTCTGACCTTTATTTTGACACCCACGGCTATGTATATTGATACATTTGGCATGATCACTTGTTGGCATTTTGGGCATTATTTCATCTGACTTCGGTCTTGATATTTGCATACTGATGCTTGTTGTACTTGGTCGAGTTTATTCCCATTCTGTAGACATGAACTTTATATCATAAGTATATGTTCACTATTTTCTGTTCTCCTGCATGTTTCATTTTATAATTTGTAGCATGGCACTGTGACTCGAGTTTTCACTGTCATGTTATTTGCAACTGTGCTTTATTTGGCACTGTTTAATTGATGCTGCATCACTTGTAGCTTTATGTATTCATGTGCTGAGTTGATCATGTTTCTGTCATGTTTGAACATAGTTGCATTATGTTGGTCGTGTTGCATTCATGTGCATATATGTTTCTTAACTTCATTGGTCTCTGATCTTAGTTCATGATGACTTGAGCATTTGGTCTACTTCTCAATTGCCTCTGTGTAGTTACCACTGTCCACTGTTTCATTTAGTTGGTTCACCATAGTTTGTATTTGCCACACTTGAGTTCCCTGTTGCACATTGTTGTTGGTCTAACCATTCCTGTAGCTCTGGTGTCTGGTTTGGTTGCATGTCATGATTCATCTTGTAGTTGCATTTACTAGTGGTCTAGTCTGGTGAATCTTCTGGTCTGCACTGCTACAGTTCAACTGGTGCTTCATTTTGTAGCTTGAGTCTGGTCTGCACTGAGCACTTGAGTTGAACCCGTCTTTTTCATTTGGGTTTGACCTGTGTGCACCTGTCCCTGTAAAACAATCAAGTGTATATATAGGCGTGCACGGCCTTGTGGCATATACAGTAATACACTGTGTATGTCACAAGTTGTTCGTGTATGATGAATTCAAATTTAAATTATGACGAACAACCCAAATAACTGAGGCAAATCATATTTTCAAAATTATCTTTTATTTTTGAATTGCAAAAATATTTCTTTTTCAATTTTACTGCGTTAGTTTATATTTTTGCAGATCGCTCAGATGCTGGATTCAAACTGGAATGAAGTTGAATATAATTACGAGTGTGAGTGATATGTAGTGAGGTGAATTGTAAATGTGAAATGTGATGTAATTGTAATCAAAGTTGTATAGTTATAGTGAGAGCTTGAAATTGTACTATTCAAAGATGTAATAAATATTTGTTTGAATAAAATATTCGTTTGAATTCAAATTTCGTGTTATTTATTTTATTCTGCAAATATTTATTTAATCTGTGAAAAAATAAAATAGTATATTATCAAATACATTTAAACGAATGTATATATGTTTATTATCATCAAACAAAAAATCATATAAGCGCATATTCAACAATCTCCCCCTTTTGATGATAACAAACATATATTTAAGATTTTGAATATGTTAAATGTATTTGATCATGGATATGCATTGCTCCCCCTATTTAAATGCTCCTCTCTACACAATACTCCCCCTACATATATGCATACAAATAAGAATGAGCCTAGATGCAAATGGAAAATTGTTTGACCTTTGATTGATTCTATTTGACAAAATCTTAACTTTTCTCTCCCCCTTTTGTTATCAGCAAAAGAATAATAGAAATAGAGAAAAATAGAGATAAAGTAATCGATATTAATCCAACATTAAAACTCAATTGAATATAAATATTAAATTTCAATAAAAAATCAAACAAAAATCATAAGTATTTTGTTAGGCGCATATTCCACTTTTAGAATGATGGAAGTGATGTCATCATATAAAACCATACAGTTGTGTCTATTTGTGGTATATTTATATCAGGAATTTGAATATCTACTAACCATGCATAACCGTTAGGACTTTTAAATGAGATTAGTAGTATTCCAATTTTATTTTATTTTATTTTTAAAAAATGAATTCAAGTATCTTCTAACCACGCATAACCGTGAGGACTTTTAAATGGGATTAGAATCAACTTGTTTATTTTAAAAGAAAAAAAAATCAACTTTTGATATGCGTTCCATACATGCATAACCATGAGGACTTTTAAATGAGCATGGAAGCACATAACAAATTCCAAGTAATTCACCCATGCATAACCGTGAGGACTTTTAAATGAGAGTGAATACTTTGGTATTTATTTATTTATTTATTTTTCCTTTTTTTTAAAAAAAAATGTGAAAATGAAAAACGAACAATTCCTGTTTAAAGTACCACATATCGACAAACTATATAGAGTTTTGATGAGTGATAGTTGTTAGAAATATGATAGATATAGAGATGGTCATGGAATTTTTACCAACAAAAATTTTTATAACTCTTGTTTAAATTTCTAAAGAAATTTTCTAATTATACTTTCTCGAGTTATAATATATGATAAATATCAACACTCATCACTTTTTCTATTACTATTTTTCTTTTCGATAAACGTTAGGGAGTCAGATTAGTCAATATAGTCATTTAAAATCAAATTCAAAAATAATTATGAAACCAATTTTTCAAAATGACTAATCTGAAAATATGGTCAAAAATGATTTTCTCCAGGGGGTTTTAAAAGAAAATTTTCTGCTATCTGAAAATTATTTGAAATGAAAAATATGCAGATATTTTCTTTGAAAAACGATGCAGTTAATGAATGTGTCAAAAATTAATCATGTTCCACTAGTAATTTTTCTATCAACCGTATTACCTGTGTAATCTGCATCTGAATTTAAATTTCACTCAAAATTCACTCGTTTAATGTCAAAGACCAGATTAAGAAATTTCAACAAATTTTCTCATGATTATTATCAACAAATTTTAAATGAAATTCTCTTAGATTTGAAATGAAAAACCGTGTCAACAAACAAACATATATTAAAGTGTCAATTTTAGAAGCCATCAAACATTATTTTTATTTCAAGGCAATTTCTTAAAAATTTCAATACTTTCAAAAAAAAAATTTAAAATCCTTTTTACAATTTTTAAAATAGAATTCATTAGGATTTTAAATCGAGGCCGTGTCAAAACATGAATATAGATTTAGCCAAAAATATTATAACAACAACATTATTATCCAATCAAAACACTATTTTTCTCTCAAACTTATATATCAAGTAATTCTAGAGAATTTTATAGTGTTTTTGGCATAAGAATATAAATGGCTAATCAATTTTGAATAAAGTCAGAATCAAAATCATCATTAAATCATCATCATATCATCATCGCATAATTGGCTGGTTTTATTCAGAAAATGGTACAGATTATCACATTTAATATATCGTACAAATAAATATACTTTTACCTGTCTTTACCTTTACGATATTTCTCGTCGTTGTTCATTGTGATTCTGTCACCCTTATACTAGGCTAAGGAACTTAGCTTTGTCGCCCGTTGTGTTCCTGAAACAGCCAAAATCCAGAGAACACTTTTGTTGTTCCTTAGCCTGCCACCACACCTACACGGAAAAGAATTTATGTGACCTATTTGTTTTTATAGGTCCATGGTTGTTAGTGGCAGAAAATTTTGAAAAATAATTTTGTGTAGACCCAAAACTATTTATAATTGTTCCCTTTGGCACCCAAATTTGTTTAACTTTGAGAGATTTTATATTTGTGCCTTTTGGAACCCAAACCGGTATAGTTTTCACATGTTTGGGTCTATACCAACAATTATTGTGATCGTGTCCAAATTTTCTACAAATTGTGCACATAGAATTAACTTGATTAATCTTGTTTTCAACAATTTTTGAATTATTAAATCCAAGTCCTTGTCTAGCCGTATTAACAGTTTGCTTTCCTAATAGCATATTCAACGATTTTTCACTTTTTGAAAATTTATCTAAAGTCGTAGACAATTTTTGGACTTGTGATTTGAGAGATTCATTTTCGTTTAACAACTGTGTGCACTTTTTAATAGAATTTTCTCTCCTAGTATTTTCATTCTCCTTTAAAATCAGAATTTCATTTTCAAGCGATTTTATTTTAATTTCTGATTTTTTAATTTCCTCATCAGATGTTGGACACTTATCACACTTAGGGATCCTACTTTGATAGGTTTTAACTAATTGATCAAGTTGTTTATTGCATTCTATCAAAGTATCTTTTTGAGATTCAAGTTTGGCGTATTTTTCCCTAAGTCGTTCAAAACAACCGTTTACTTCATGAAAATATACAAGCAACTCAGAATGGGTAAGTTTTGATACCTCACTTGGCTCGTCATCGTCACTGTCAGTTGTATCACCTCGAAGACACAATTCTGCCTTTTCGCTTTCACTGCCAGTGCTTTGATCATTCTCATCTATTTCATCCCAAGTGGCTGCAAAACTTTTCTTTTTCTGTTTCTTTCCGTGGCTGGATTTAATTTGTGGACAATCGGGCTTGATATGGCCGGGTTTGTTGCAATTATAACAAATAAACTTTTGTTCTTCTGAGTAGTCTAGTGCTTTGGCTATTCTGCTTTTTGCTTTTTGAATTCGAGCTGAATTTCCATGTTTTTGATTCCATTTTTTGAATTTCCTTATTAACAGCTCCAATTCTGCTGCTCCATCATCTTCATCGTTATCATCATCACTTTCGGTTGTTCCTTTGAGAGCTATTGATTTCTTTTGAGTGTCACCTCCTTCACGCTCTTCTTTGAATTTCATTTCAAGCTCATAAGTGGTGAGATTTCCGATGAGTTCCTCAACTTTAAGTTGTTTTAAATCTTTCGATTCTTGTATGGCAGTTACTTTTGCTTCAAAGCTTCGTGGAAGGACTCTGAGGATTTTCCGGACTATTTCTAATTCGGTGTATGTTTTTCCGAGAGCTTTTGATTTGTATACGATATTGGAGAGTCGTCCGTACATCTCTTTGACATTTTCTTCCTTCGCCATTTTGAAGTTCTCGTATTCGCTGCTTAGCATTGCAAGGCGAGATTCTTTGACTTGAGATGTTCCTTCGTGAGTCACTTCTAGCATGTGCCATATTTCATGCGCAGTTAGACAATGAGAGACACGATTAAATTCAAATTGATCCAATGAACAGATAATAGAATTCATAGCTTTGGCATTAGTATTCTGTAATTTATTTTCTAATTCTGTCCATTGTTCCTTTGGTTTCTCTATTTCCTGATTATCTACAGTTATAGTTGGTATTCTATAACCTGTCTCAACAATATTCCAAGCGTCAATGGTTTTCAGAAAAATTTGCATTCTATTTTTCCAATAAGCATATTCACCATTGAACATTGGTGGTCTAACTATGGATTGACCTTCTGCAAAAGCATTATTAAAAGAAGCCATTTTTTAAAAATTCAAATTTTTAAAACAAAAACTGATTTTTTTCAAAAAAAAATCGAATTTTTAAAACAGATGTTGACTTCTATTCCTGTCCTAGCTCCGATACCACTTGTAGGATCGATTTCACCCTAGAGGGGGGGGTGAATAGGGTGATAGTGTAAATTATAAAAATTAATCGCGGAAGCTTATAAATTAAATTCAATTCAGATCACAGAATAGCAGCACAGATATCGCAGAATATAAATAACAGAATAAAACAGAACAACACAGAATTTACCCAGCTTCGGCAAAAACCTGCCTACGTGCTGCCCCCAAGGTTTCTACTAGAAATTAGATAGTCCCTCGCTTACACACGTAAACTCGCTATACACCGCTATTGACTAATCTAACTCTACGCTCAAAACCTTGACCACAACTCAACTACCGAGTTGCAAATTCCCAAACTACACACCGTAGTTTGCACCCTAGTCACACGACTAGAAAATAAAAACGGTTTAAAAAGGAAAATTACAAATTAAAAAGCAAATTAAAATTAAACCCTAATTAAAAAACCCCTATAAAAATATTTCTCCCTTTTAAAACAATAGGCCGGCCCTTTCTTCAATTCGACCCGTCTCTTTATTTTCTTTGCTTTGTTTGGTTGCGTATACAATGGTGGCCGTTCCTCTTTCAATTTTAGGGCTTTCGTTCATGATTCAAATTAGGGCTTTGAAGAACCGTTACTACTTCGATCGAATCTGTGATTGTTCAAGATTTGCCTTGCTCGATTGATTTCTGGTTGTTGCTCACTTCGGTTCTTTGATGATTGAGTTCGATTTCTCCGGTATGTAATTTGTGCCTTTTTCTTCTTTTGATTTTTCGTGCTTGAACTCAATGAATCATTGCCGATGATGATGTAGGGTTTTATATAGGAGTCCAATTCCTATTTTTGCGTTCGTATAGATTGATTTGAATTTGTCAATTAATTTGTTCGGCCGTTGATTTTAGCTTGGATGTTTGAGATGATTGCTGACTTCTTCAATTCACGTATATATTTTGGTTGCTTAACATTCACGGTATTGAATCACGCGTTCGATATTGACTTCGGCCTTTGAATTTTGAGATGCTTGATATTCACGGCATTGACTCATTCTATTATGACCATGGCTTGAATCTGACTTTGATAAAAGAAAAAAAACTTTGACTTGATTTAAGCATCACCTGACTTGATTTGATTCTGAACATTTTGAACTGAGTATTCTTGTATCATGTTTTCTGATAACTTGATACAGTTCGAACTTGTGTCTGGTTGTCTTCGACATTGGCTTTGCTATGCATCCACGGCTTGGTTGTTTGATTATTTTTCTGACCTTTATATGGACACCCACGGCTATGTATATTGATACATTTGGCATGATCACTTGTTGGCATTTTGGGCATTATTTCATCTGACTTCGGTCTTGATATTTGCATACTGATGCTTGTTGTACTTGGTCGAGTTTATTCCCATTCTGTAGACATGAACTTTATATCATAAGTATATGTTCACTATTTTCTGTTCTCCTGCATGTTTCATTTTATAATTTGTAGCATGGCACTATGACTCGAGTTTTCACTGTCATGTTATTTGCAACTGTGCTTTATTTGGCACTGTTTAATTGATGCTGCATCACTTGTAGCTTTATGTATTCATGTGCTGAGTTGATCATGTTTCTGTCATGTTTGAACATAGTTGCATTATGTTGGTCGTGTTGCATTCATGTGCATATATGTTTCTTAACTTCATTGGTCTCTGATCTTAGTTCATGATGACTTGAGCATTTGGTCTACTTCTCAATTGCCTCTGTGTAGTTACCACTGTCCACTGTTTCATTTAGTTGGTTCACCATAGTTTGTATTTGCCACACTTGAGTTCCCTGTTGCACATTGTTGTTGGTCTAACCATTCCTGTAGCTCTGGTGTCTGGTTTGGTTGCATGTCATGATTCATCTTGTAGTTGCATTTACTAGTGGTCTAGTCTGGTGAATCTTCTGGTCTGCACTGCTACAGTTCAACTGGTGCTTCATTTTGTAGCTTGAGTCTGGTCTGCACTGAGCACTTGAGTTGAACCCGTCTTTTTCATTTGGGTTTGACCTGTGCGCACCTGTCCCTGTAAAACAATCAAGTGTATATATAGGCGTGCACGGCCTTGTGGCATATACAGTAATACACTGTGTATGTCACAAGTTGTTCGTGTATGATGAATTCAAATTTAAATTATGACGAACAACCCAAATAACTGAGGCAAATCATATTTTCAAAATTATCTTTTATTTTTGAATTGCAAAAATATTTCTTTTTCAATTTTACTGCGTTAGTTTATATTTTTGCAGATCGCTCAGATGCTGGATTCAAACTGGAATGAAGTTGAATATAATTACGAGTGTGAGTGATATGTAGTGAGGTGAATTGTAAATGTGAAATGTGATGTAATTGTAATCAAAGTTGTATAGTTATAGTGAGAGCTTGAAATTGTACTATTCAAAGATGTAATAAATATTTGTTTGAATAAAATATTCGTTTGAATTCAAATTTCGTGTTATTTATTTTATTCTGCAAATATTTATTTAATCAGTGAAAAACTAAAATAGTATATTATCAAATACATTTAAACGAATGTATATATGTTTATTATCATCAAACAAAAAATCATATAAGCGCATATTCAACACTTGCACCATAACAGAACTGCCTACCTTCTTCTTCAGCTGTGATACATGAAAGACAGGGTGGATTTTTGCAGTGACAGGTAGTTGAAGTTTATAAGCTACTTCTCCAATTTTCTCAATTACTTCATAGGGTCCATAGTACTTTGGTGAGAGTTTGCAAGTCTTGTGATTTCTAGCTGTCAACTGTCTGTAAGGTTGAAGCTTAAGAAACACCCAATCACCTACTTCAAACTTCCTCTCCGATCTCCTCAAATCTGTATACTTCTTCATTCGCTCACGTGCCAATCTCAAACTATCTTTCAAATATTCTAACATAATGTCTCTAGTAAACAACATCTCCTCAACTTGTTCCACTTTAGCCGTGTTCTGGACATAGGATAATAGTGTGGGGGGGTCAATTCCATACACAGCCTTGAATGGAGTGGTGTTAGTCGAAACTTTCCAGGTAGTATTATACCAATACTCAGCAAGCACTATCCACTTACTCCACTCATTTGGTTTATGGCAGATGAAACACCTCAAATACCCTTCCAATACCTTGTTGATCACTTCAGACTGCCCATCACTTTGAGGATGGTAGGCAGTACTTAGCTTTAGGTTACTGCCTTGCAACTTGAACAATTCCTGCCAAAATTTGCTGGTGAATATAGAATCTCTATCACTAACAATGCTTTTGGGTAGGCCATGCAATTTAAACACACCATTGAAGAACACAGTAGCAACATCCTTAGCAGTGTAGGGGTGGCTGAGAGGAAAAAAGTGAGCATACTTGCTTAGCCGATCAACAACCACTAGTATAACAGTATACTTATCACTCTTTGGCAAACAAGTGATAAAGTCCATAGCTATATCTGTCCAAATCATCTCAGGAATTGGCAAGGGCTGCAGCAAACCAGGCAGCAAAACATTCTCCCCTTTATTCCTTTGACACTGCTAACATTCTTTCACAAACACTTCCACGTCTCTTCTCATTTTTTTCCAGTAAAACACTTGTTTTAACTTCTTCAAAGTTGGTTTGATTCCAGCATGACCACCTAAAGGTGTTGAGTGATGCTCCAGTATTAGGGAATGTTGTAAATGGCTGAGGTGGTGATCTACAAAAATCTTTCCTTTGTAAAAAATCAACTCATCACCTATTTTATACTTGCTACTACTGAGTTCTCCATCCTGAATTCTTTTGATCTGCTTCTGATACCATTCAGATGATTGTAAAGTGTGCTTAAGCTCTTGCAACCATGGTGTTTGAACAACAGAAATAGCTTGTGCCTCTGCATTATCCCAATTGCTTGCTTCCTTTCTCGACAAAGCGTCTGCAATTATATTATCTTTCCCAGTTTTGTACTCTACCTTGTAATCAAAGCCATGCAGTTTAATGAGCCACTTGTGTTGTAGTCCAGTATGCAATTTTTGAGTTAATAAAAATTTTAAACTTTGATGATCGGTTTTAATTATGAATTGCCTTCCCACAAGATATTGAGCCCATTTTTTTGTGGCTAAAATAATGGCCAATAACTCTTTTTCATAAGTAGACATCAACAAGTTTCTTCCATGTAAAGCTTTGCTCATGTATGCTATAGGTCGATTATTCTGAAGTAATACTGCTCCTACACCTTGGCCACTTGCATCGCACTCGAGAGTAAAAGGAATAGAAAAATCTGGCATAGCTAAAATAGGAGGACTGGTGAGGCATTGCTTCAGTTTCTCAAAAGCATTTTTTGATTGGTCGGTCCATATGAAGGCATTTTTCTTGAGCATGTCAGTAAGTGGACTTGCAATTTTTCCATAATCTTTAACAAATTTTCGATAGTAACCAGTTAACCCCAAAAACCCTCTTAGTGATTTAATATTTTTTGGTAAAGGCCATTCTATGATTGTTGTAACCTTGTTTGGATCAACAGCTAGGCCTTGATAGGAAATGATGTGGCCTAAGTACTCCAGAGACTGCTTCCCAAAACTGCATTTTGTCAACTTAATCACCAGTCTATTCTGTTGCAATGTATGAAAGGTGGTCTTGAGATGATCAAGGTGATCTTCCCAGTCCCTGCTGTAGACTAAAATGTCATCAAAAAATACCAGAACAAACTTTCTCAAATAGGGTTTAAACACATGGTTCATCAGGGATTGAAATGTGGATGGAGCATTAACTAGACCAAAAGGCATCACAAGGAACTCATAATGTCCTTCATGTGTTTTGAAGGCTGTCTTATGTACATCTTCTTCACACATACGAACTTGATGGTACCCTGATCTCAAATCCAATTTTGAAAAATAGGCAGCTCCTTGTAACTCATCAAACAAGTCATCAATCAGAGGTATGGGAAATTTATCCTTTATAGTGCAAGCATTTAGGTTTCTGTAATCAACACACAATCTCCACGCACCATCTTTCTTTCGGACCATCACTACAGGGGAAGAGAATGGGCTACTGCTATGCCTGATAACTCCAACTGCTAACAATTCATTTACAATTTTTTCTAACTCATTTTTAATGTGGTATGAATGTCTATAGGGTTTAAGGCAAATTGGTTTTGTATTTGGCAGAAGAGGAATTTTGTGATCATGCTGTCTTTTTGGGGGTAGGAATGGGACAGTGGAGGTAATATCAGGGTATTGCTTAATCAAAGCTTGAATGGTTGGGGTAGGATTATAGTCTGTTCTTCTTTCAGTTCTACTTGATAGCAAAGCAACATACTCAACTGACCATGGGCATCTTCCTTCTCAATAGCCTTTTTATCAACAATCTTCATTTCTTCTTGGCTGAGGCCTTGCCAAGTATAGTATTTGTTATTATACCGAAACTTTACTTGCAACTGCTCCAAGTTTAAAGTCACATCACCCAAACTTTTCATCCATTGAGCACCCAATACAATTTGGCAACCCTCCAAAGGCAACAATAACAAATCAATGGGCATTTTGCACCCCTGACATTTCAGCATTACATTTCTACATATACCAGAGCCAGTCAACTTCTCACCATTGGCTACAGTCACCTCATAAACTTTGGACTCGTCAATAGGCAGTTCTAGCTTCTTGGCAAGTTGTGCATTGATAAAACTATGTGTCGACCCCGAGTCAATGAGGACTTGTACCGGTTTCCTATTGATGATCCCCTTCACTTTAATGGTAGATAAAGCCGGAATTCCACACATTGCTTGTAAGGTAATAGAGAGTGCTTCTTCTTCTGCTACTGTCTCCTCTTCAGATTCACCTGACCCATCTTGAGAATTATTTTCTATATCCTCCTCTTCCTTAATTGTCATTAATCCTTCTAAAACATACACATGAGAATTCTTGCATTTATGATCCTTTGACCATTTTTCTTTGCAGCCATAACAGAGATTCTGTCTTCTCATCTCCACAATTTGATTAGGAGTCAACCCTCTACTTCTTGCTATACTTTCTACAGTAGTGTTGCTGCTACCCCGAGATATGGTGTTAGGTTGGTGAGGTGTTGAGTCTTTGACATAGGTAGGGGTAGTGTGAGTGGTAGCAGGTTTAGGAATAGATGTATGGGATTGGTTAGCAGTGGAAGTCTTATGGTTCCTTCTGGTCTGTGTATATTTGCATTCAAACATTTTGGCTAGTGCTACTGCTTCTCTGAAGTCAACAGGCCTGGAAGTCATAACATCATAACGAATCTCCTCTTTCAATCCTCCAATAAATCTATTAAGCAAAAATTTAGGTGGTAGGGTCTCAATTACTGCTTGTAACTGTTCGAAGCGACTGAGGTATGCTCTCACTGTGGTGTGTTGTTTGAGTTTGGATAATGTTTCATAGGGTCTCTCCATCTCTTCGGGATTAAATCGCACTAAAATCTCTTCCTTAAATACTGGCCATAGATCATGATTAAGCACTGTATTTGTATACCAGTGATACCACTGTAATGCCTCCTTCTTCAAGTAAAAAGAACAAATCTCTACCCAATACTGCTCCTCAGTACGTTGGAATTTAAAGAACTGCTCGACTTGTCTCAACCAGTCAGCCACTCCTTCTTCACCAGAAAAAATAGGGAAGTCTAGTTTGTAAGAGGTCATAGGATTTGGATAATGCATATTGGTATAAGTAGAAGGGGGGTTGGAATAGTTTGGACCAGGATTTCTTGGAATAGGAAGGTCTGGATTCAATGGATATGGGGTATGTCTGGGTTGTGGTGGGTGGTTTCTGGTACTGGTGGATGTCATATAGGGATGATTATCATTGTTTTGGTTTGGTGGAGGAAATTGGAGGATGGTTGATGGGACTGTAGAATGTGCAGGTGGTGGTGCTTGTGGTTTGAACTTCAGTTGTTGCATATCGTTGGCAAGAGAGGTAAGGACATTATGGAATCCTTCAAACCTAGTAGTGATTTCATTCTCTAATTTTCGGTTGCTATGCTCTAGTTGGGTTAAAGATTTAGTGATGTGTTCGTTGAACTCTCCTTGCTGTTGCCACAGCAGTTCTTGATCAAGAAATGGTGGATGGGAACAAGAGTTGTTTTTGTTGAGGTTGGGATCGATTTGGGGTTCGATTTCATCCCCATTAGTTCGCTCTGATACCAAATTGGAAGAGCATGGTGGGTTTGTTTCCTTACTCATGATGAAATGGTGAATTTACTGGTGGTGAACAATGTTTTGGATGAAGTGGAGGAATTAATATGTGGGAGGAAGAAGAAACTGAACTGAAAGTCCACACTGAAGCAAGGAACTATGCACAAATTACATGTACACAGCAGAGAGTTATGGGTTGAAGTTGAATTGTATTGCTGTGATCAAATTGAATCAAGAACTGTCAACTTGAGTTTGTAAGTTTTGCAATACCAGTCCAAATGCAAGAAAATACTCTTGCAAATGATATATATGATCAAAAGTGTGTCAGCAACTCAATATAACAAGAAAGTGATGAATTGAATTTTAACAGAGGTCACAACTTCAAGTTTCCCAATCACAAACAAGATTTTAGGCTACAGGAATATATCCACAGAGGCAACTGACAATTATAAGAGATCAAGAAATATTGATATATGAAGATAACCAAGACAAGAAATTATAGATCAAGAGAGATATTAAGCATCAGATCCAATAACAGAAATATATTGCATAAGAGTGATCAAGGATTTTATCTGGTACCAAATTTTCACCAAAGAATGATATATATTGGCAAGTGTATGGAATAATGGTTCAGATTTACATAGATTTACAAGTAGATGAAAAAATAAGCACAAGAATCAACAATTATAGTGTTTGCATACAAACTGAACAAGAATTAGATTCTAATTGAATAACAGAAATCAATTAATAGCCAAATGAGGTAAGGCAACAAGATCTGAAACAATTAAGAACAGACAAATACTAACAGGATATTGTATATAAAGAACAAGAACAAGAACTGTTAAGATCAAGCACAAAAGAATGAAACATTGTATTAACCTGATTCAAGAACTTGTAACATAATTGGCAGCAGAGTATCAAAGATAGATGATCTATCAATTTATTAACCAGAAAATATAACAATGTAATATTGATGAAATGATGAATCTGTCAACAACAGCATAAAGGTCAAGGGATTTCAATTCACAAATTCAGGAACAAGGATTATATTTCAATAAAATGATCAGGAACAGATAATAGCAAAACAGATATGAACAAATTTAAGAAGAAGACTGGTACCATCAAATTGCAGAGAGCATTAGATATGATTTAACAAGAATGTAGCACATAGGTATATGCACAGGAATGAACAATATGCAGAGATTAAAGAAGATAGGTATCCTTAATGGCAACAGTAACAATATGAACAGAAAAGCAATTTTATTTCTGAATTTTCTTCTCTCTCATTCAGTTACAACTTCAACACTGTATTTGTACACAACAGAGAATTATCATAACACACAAGCCCAAACACAACTGCAGCCCAATACAACACAAAATACCCTGATACTACTATATTAACCCAATATCATAATCTTCTATGCATATCAGCTGTGCACATAAACATCTGCCACTGTTTCATTGTTCCATTCCACTGCAGAAGCTTCATCTTTCTCCTTGCAAACCACTGCTAACATTCCCTTGCTGTTACAGCTTCAAGCAAGCTTCCACAACCTCCAATTCTCCGCTGCCACTTCCTCCCACCACCGCTAGAAATTCCTCACTCTCTCCTGCTTCGCCAACAATTTGCGAGTGGCCTCAAAACGCTCCATCCCAATTGCAGCCACAACCATCTCCAATCCCCAAACGAAGGTCGAACGAACAAATTTCCATGAAATTGTAGGTCGAACATGTTTTAATTTGAGAATTCGAATCGAGAATTTAGGATTTAACAGTCTGGGTAGAAGTTACCTGTGTTTAAAAAAAGGAAGCGAGAAAGAGGGTGGATGTATAATAGGTTAAGTTTTCGTTTATCAAATTTTTAATTGGGCTGAGTGGGCTGAGTTATTTTTTGTCAAAATTCATTTTAATTTTCTTAGTTTAAGTTTTCTTTTGTTTTAGCTTCCATTATTTTTATTTGCTTTCCTTCTTAAAAGCAGAAAAAAAATGAAAAACCAAAACACTAGAAAAAAGAGAATTGTTTTCATTTTCATTTGGTATTGGTCTTATAAAATGTATATATAATTTTTTTTCCTTTGTGTTTGTTTTCGTTCTCTTTTTCAGGTCACCAAAGTAGATAGGAAAAGCCGCTTGCTTCACTTAGCTTGTCAAAAAAAAAACTGATGGCTTGCTTATTAAATTTTTTTAGCTTTTAACTCATATCTATTGTTTTTATTTGCCTTGCGATGTTGTTAGTCGCATTTAAAAAATATATCGAAAACCCAAAAAAACAAAAAAAAATTCCATTTGTAATCGCATTGTTAATACACGTTTAATTCCTGCTTTGCATTTCATCCTAGATTTTGATTAATAATGACGATTAGACATCGATAACTTTTAATTGTATATTGACAAGTTATCTTATTTGAAAATTTTAATTTCTTGGCGTCTAGGCTACGGTAGAGTAATAATCATTTATAAATATTACGGTGATTCGTAAATATTATAGTGGTTGTTCCTCTGAAGATACTTAAACCTTCGGTTGCATTGCTATGGTGATTCGTGGTGCACCGATAAATCCTGCCCGTTACCTGGCTGAGAACTTTCGTGTTGATTTAAGACAAAGTATGATTGTATAATTTTGGGGTTAAGAGCTACTTAGGATAAATAATTTGTAATTAAATCCTTGCATTCATTTAGCTGCATTAGTTCAGGCATATTTAAAAACAAAGAACAAAAGGTTTCAAAATCCAAAACTAAAAAAAAATTGTAAATATTCCTTAACTTTGTTTTTAAATCCTTTTTTTGAAATTTTTTGTTGAAAACAAAAATCCAAAAAAAAAACATTCTTGAAAATGTCTAAATTTCCATATTCACATGAATTTTACGATGGTTGTGAAGATCATTATAATCCATATAATTTCACACCAAATTCTTTTGGATATTTTTGTAACAACTATTATACAAACAATTCGGATTTTGCACCACAAAATTTTCAAAATAACGATCAATTCTCAACTTTTGAAAATAGAATGGAATCTTTACTTGAACTTGTTACACTACAAAATCAAAGGAATTCTCAACTTTTGAACGATTTATGCAATAACTTAAGTCAATGACTTCAAAATAATCAGAATTTGAATTTACTTCAAAATTCAATTGATTTTGATTATAACCCAGGCCAATTCAATTTTGAACTCCAAAATGAATTTCAAACTCAAAATGGAAATGTGAACCACTTTTTAATGAATTTGGCAATGGGAATAGTTTCAATAATGGTGCGATTGAAAATCTTTGTTCTTAACAAATTCAAATTGCAAATCTTCAAATTAATTATCGTGAATTTGATTTAGTTGAGCAAATAGATAAATATTACGAGGATTTATTGTGTGAAACATAGAAAAATTTCGTGAGAAATCAAATCAAATCCCAATGTATGAAAAATCAAATGATAATCCATTCGTTTATCGAAATTGACGATTCTTGTTCCCAACGAGTCCAAATCGAAAATTCTCAAGTTAGTAATTGTAAATTGGATTTTGTTGAACAAATGAATGAAATTTACGATGATCACATGAATTTGTTGATTGAAATATACAAAAAATTACGTGAACAACAGAATCAAATCTCAAGGTGTGAAGAGTTGAGTGATAATCCATCTTTTACCCAATTTGATGATTTTCAAACAACTTTTGAAATTGAAAATGAAAAACATAACGAAGTTGTTGAAAATACGGTAATGGAGTTGGATTTCAATTCTTTAATGGGTGTAGAACCAAATTTAAAATTCGATCTTCCTTTTCATGATTTCATAAATTTGAATACAACAACTTTGATTTTGAACTTGAGATATGCAATGAATTTGTTGATAATCCAACATAGGAAGACGAATTTAACGTACACGATTTATATGGACTTTGTGAAGACGGGCTGTTAAATTTTGAAGGGGAAGATTTAAATCACCATTTTAATTTTGAAAACGGTAATTCTAAGGAAGTTTTCAATGATAGGTTTGAATTTCAAATTGGTGAAAATAAACTTGAATTTTAATCAATCGTTTTATCAATCCCAAATACAATCGAAAATAAAATAACCCATACGATTTTCAATAAAACGACATTCGTTTTTTCAAATCAACATTTAACTTTAAAATCTTTAAAGGTTTGGTTTTTCAAGCTTCAGCTGTGTCTCGCGTACTTGACAAGACAAATGAATCGGTCTTTGGAAGACCATCATTTACTTTTTAACGGTTTACTTTCTATTGCCATGTAAATACAATTCATTTTCATGTAAATAATAATAAACGTTCCTTTCACTTAGTTTGACTGTGGCAACACAGTCAAAATCAAGTGTGGGGGAGTTCATCTTCGTTTTTTTATTTTATTATTTTTATTTTCATTTTTTATTGTTGCATTTTCATTCCAAAACTTAAAAAATTTAAAAAACAAAAAAAGAAAATCCAAAAACAAATTTTCTTTTAGCATTTTGATTTATTTTTAAAGAAACACTATAGGATAAATATATGATTTTGGTTTATTAAATTAGATTTTTTGAGAATTTATTTGTCTCAACAAAAATAAAAATAAAGTTTGATTACAAAAGACGATGGTTTAACTAGTATATAGGAAGGTTCATACGTGTTAATTATGAAATATCCTAATTGAAGATCTTTGTTTTAAAAAGTGGTGAATTCAGATAAAAGGATATAATATTTTTTTTGTCTTCTAAGTTAAATGGTGCAAAATGATTTTGCAAAACTCTCTCTTTAAATAATACAGAAAAAACAAAAAATATATATATTTCTTGTATATATGTATATATTTATTAACACTTATGGTTGATAGGTGTACACATTATGTGTACAATCGCCATGCTCTGTACCTTTCTCACGTAAGCCGAAAGACAGTGCACGATCGGTGTATCTGGCCTAAGTTTATCTAAGCTAGGTGTGTATATATAAAAATTCTTTTACCAATAATGCCTACAGTCAATAGGTGTTCGCACTCGTGTGTTCACTCGCCACACTCTGTGTTGGAAGTCATCTTCAATTTTTTTTAATTTTCTTTGTTTATTTTTGGATTTTCATTCCAAAACTCAAAAAATTAAAAAAAAAAGTCCGAATTTTTTTAGCATTTTGATTTATTTTTAAAGAAACACTATAGGATAAATATATTGTATTGGTTAAATTGGAAATTTTGAAGATTTATTTGTGTTAATAAAAATAGAAATAAAGTTTGATTACTAATAACAATGGTTTAAAGTACATAGGAAGGTTCATACGTGTTAATTATGAAATATCCTAATTGAAGATCTTTTTTTAAAAAAAGTGGTAAATTCAAATAAAAAGATATAACATTTTCTTTTGTCTTTTAAGTTAAATGGTGCTGAGATGATTTTGCAAAACTTTCCCTTCAAAAAAACAAAAACATACATTTCTTGTATATATGTATATATTTATTAACACCTATGGTTGATAGATGTAAACACTTATATGTACACTCGCCATGCTCTGTACCCTTCTCACGTAAGCCGGAAAGGCAGTGCATGATCGGTACATCCAGCCTCAGTTTATCTGAGCTAGGTGTATGTATATAAAAATCCTTTTGTTAATAAGTGTATGTGTATAAAAATTCTTTTGTTAATAACGCCTACAGTCGATAGGTGTTCACTCGCCGCATTCCCCTCACATAAGCCCGAAAGGCAGTGCATGGGTAATATATCTGGCGTAAGTTTTCTGAGTTAGGCAAATGTAAATAATGCAAATATAAATAAAATTTCAAAAAAAATTAGAATGAGTAAGAAAATGAAATCCAATCACTATTTTAACTTGTTTGATTTGACTTGTTATTGAAAAGAAATGAAAATACCACTTCGAAAAACTTTAATAATCAACTAAGGATCCATTTCGTAATTACACCGTGTTATCAACCAAAACAACAAATTAAACTATAGTATATTTACTATGATAACTTGATTTTTATTGGAAAATTTGACGAGTAAATGACTTGAGTTTTCAAGATAATGAACATAACTTATATTTAACTTAATCCTCCGTAAATATTTTCAAAATTTTGCATCTCATTGTAAATAAATCTTGCATTTTGCAAATACTTTCATTGCGCATTTGGATTTTATGGGTATTATCCTCTGAAAACCCTCATGAGACAACACTAGTCCTATTGGGGACACCTAGAGGTTTGACTGCTTGTTGCATATGCTCAATACAATCGCGTTTCCAATTAAAATAGATTTATCTTAGTTTTTAGTTTATTCGAGGACGAATAAAAAGATAATTATGGGGGTATTTGATGTGCACGTAAATGTGCATATTATTACCACCATATTTAATCTATTTAAATTAAATAAATGATCATATTGGGTATTTTAACATGTTTAAAAAAAATTCAAATTATTTTCAAATTGTCATATATTCATCTTCATATAGAGGCAAAATGGTCATTTTTGTGCATATATTAATTTGAGAAAATTAAATTTGAAATTTCTATATTGTTTTGTAGGAATTTGGCTTCAAATACAAGTGGTTTCATGAAGATATGTTCGTGCACAAAGAAGATACAAAGGAATGAAAATGGAAACAATTCAAAGACATGATCATGGAGGACCCCACCTATCCATCTACCTTAATGTAAAAATTAGGTCTAATGCACATGCTAAAAGGCCATTAAACCTTCATGCACATTTAAATGATGATTATCTTATGCTAATGGTTACTTGACCATCACATTTCCTAAGAGGGTAGTTTGGGTAGTTCCCAAAAAATGAATTAGGCTTTCCAAAAATGTATAAATACCCCATATGTTCATGTAATTACTCTCTCTTCTTTTAGGCTCTCTTCTCTTAGTTTATTTTAGGATCAAAAATAAAATAAGAGCTCTCTTCCTTTCCATGGCTACTTAGCCATTTTTCATTTCACATAATTTTCTTCTTTTATGCAGTTTTAATTAATGTTTTATTTTACTTACATGCTCTCTTTCTTTCATGCTAGTAGTGTAGATTTCCTTTCATTCAATAAGAATATTTCTCTTTTCCATTATCTTTCATTTTTCTTTTTTTAGTTTGGTGTTACATTCTACAATTGTTGATATGATAACAAATATGAGAGGCCAAACCCCTTCAATTTAGGGGTAATGAAGCTCTCTAATTACGCAGCTTCAATATTTTGATAATTATTTGCTCTCTTTTTGTGCTTAATAACAATGATTGAAGTGGTTTAACTTGTTCTTTTTGCTTTGAATTTGATAGCCTATATTATTGACATCAAATAGGCTATGCTTAAACAATCACTAAACACAGATTACATCTTCATCTACATATGATTATGGTAATGAAGTGAATGTTGAAATCAAAATTTAATGGTCTATATTTCCAATTAATACTTTATAGGCCATGCTTAAAATAGATTTTACTTACAACTTGTTGTCATTTTTCATGAGAATTGGTAAGTGGTTTAAGGGGTGTGTTATAGTTTGATGGTTTTTTTTAGCTAATTAATAGCACAAATAGACTACAATTATGATAAACACACCAAATAAGCTCACTAATGACCAAAAAAGAGGGATCATAATTTCATATTTTTTTTGAACTATGTGATCTATAGAGTGGATTTATCTGTAAATTATCATTTTATTCTTATAGTTTTCATTCACATTTGTAGTTGTTAGTTTTGCAATTTTTAGTAGTTAAAAAACTCTCAAATCTTTTGTTAATTGGATTGAATAAAATCTAACAATTCCCTACGGATCGACCCATACTTGCCACATACTAGAATTGTACGCGTGGACTTGCGGTAATATTTATTATAAATTTGTTCGACGGTTTTCTGTACTGATAGAATTTCCATCGACGAAATCTTTTTGGGACACATAGTTTTGGAGGATTGACTTGCAGTAGATCCGGCGAAAGTGGCAAGAGTACAAGATTTGCAGACACTTAAGAATGCCACGGACATAAGGAATTAATTTTGTCTTTCGGTCTACTATTGGAAGTTCGTTAAGGACCTCGCTAGGATATCGGCTCCACTTACCCGCCTTACCAAGAAGAACATGGCTTTTGGTTGGGATGCCAAATGTGAGGATGCCTTTGGTCGATTGAAGGAAGCTTTGACTACCCCACCCGTATTATTATTACCAGATGGAACCAATCCTTTCTCAGTTTATACGGATGCTTTTGGTACGTGACTAGGGGCGGTAATGATGCAAGAGGGTAGGCTAGTGTGCTATGCGGGTAGATAGTTGAAACCGCGTGAGAAGAACTACCGGACGCATGATCATGAGTTGGAAGCTATAGTTTTGGCTCTCAAGTCTTGGAGGCACTATCTCTTAGGAGAAAGATTTGATCTTTTCATGGATCATAAGTCTTTGAAGTATCTATTCTCTTAGAAAGACTTGAATTTGAGTGTAATGACCTGGAATTTTCGATTCTGAAAAATTCCAGATAGTTAGGAAAAGAAGAATAGAGATAGAAGAAAAAAACAGAAACAAAACACAGATTCTCACATTCGCAGTGGATCAAAATATAGTATCAAATAATATTATTTATACAAAGAAAGCTGTATCAGTAAATTTACATTTTTAATACATCAGAGTTACAACATTTCACAGTCACTGGACAGCTAAAATAACTTGTCCCAGATATACAACAATATATCACAGCGGATACACTCCATACGTTCCTGCCATCCAGCCCGCCTCCTGAGCTCCAGAACGTCCTTACCTGAAAATCTGTAATACTCGGTCTGACCCGAGCATTATATCAAAGTAACACTCGGGTCAGGCTGGAAACCAGCGTGAGTAAACCTATCTAACAAGAATTACAAAAGCATACAACAGCATAAAACTTATATAAAAACGGGGGTAACTCGTACTTTATTACAAGTTCAAAACTGGTTATGGTCAACACTTAATTCACAGATCGATCGCTAAGTAACTTTACTTAGATTCAAAGGTCCATATTATTCCATTCCAGCCTTACTGATTTCACATATCAATCTATATAGAATTATTGTAGATTACTAAACGAAGTGGTTTCGGGTATTTACTGATACCCGACCTCGGTCTTTTCGAGTTCAATACAATCTTAACCCAAGTTATTACAAGTGAAGTACAATTCAAACTTTAAGTATAGGGTGTCACTTTTACGCAGAAATTCTTTTTTGATGGATAACCATATTATTACAGTACCCCTAAATATATCATATCACAAAAACATTTCCTATCAGAGATACAAACCAATTCAAGGCATTTAACATTATTCAATCATTCATAAGACAGATTGGTTACTTCCAAAATTAATTAAATTAATTACTAATCTTTAATCACTTAGATTACCATTACTTAACATTAACTAATTACAAACAAACTAATTAATCATCTTTTAATTATCCATCTTAATTAATCATCCTTGATTAATTATCCTCTAATTACATTAAGTAATCAGCCTTTAATTAATTACACAAATTGATTATCCTTAACAATTTACAGTAATTAACCTTTAATTACTTCCACTAAGTAATTTTTCCTTAATTAGTTTCCATCAAGTAAGTCCCATTAATTAATTACATCCAGTAATTACCCATTAATTACTTATGCTAAGTAATTGATACTTTATTAATTACATTAAGTAATTAAACTTAATCAATCATCAAATGATTATCTTAATTAATTAACTAATTAATTAACTTAAATTAACCACATTAAATTAATTAGTTACATTGATTAATTCATTCCATTAAATTACTTCATAAGTAATTACGGTTTTGATTATTGACATTTATTAATCAACCTTTATCCATTTCACTTAGTGATTAGCTTTTAACTAAATTTCACTAATTAATTATCTTGAATTTATCACAACCTTAATAAATTCTCTATCTTAATTAATTACTTAATTATACCATTATAAAATCATTTAGAGATAAATGATTTAAAATATATAATCTCCTTTAAACAAAACAAAACAATTTAAACATTAAATTTTAACATTTAAAATTTTTTGACCTTGTATAACTTGTTAATAAATTTAAATAAGTTATTCTTGAAACTAATCCTGTCTTTTTAAAACTTATTTACCTAAATACATTTTAAAACTTGATTAAACATTTTCCTTTGAAACCTAATTATTTTAAATACTTTGACTTGTTTAATTACTTGTTTAAGATCTTATATAATATTTAGCTTGGAAAATTTTGGCTTTTATTTTGCTTTAAACCTGGCTAGTAATCATAGAACCAAACTCGAGATTAATCACCAGAATACCCGAGCCATAGCTTTTGAAACCCGAGCGAAAGCTTGTAGGAACACGCAATCGAAACCGAGTCTTCCTTTCTCTCCAAAAACACGAGTAAATCTTCATTCTACCCGCACACAACTCCGAGTTCAACCAACACAGTATCGACATCAGACACGAAGAGCTTTGTGCACATGCACATCATCCTACCGCCGCTTCGATCAACTCCGAGACCTCAGACAAGTCGTCGACGTTGATTACTACTCGACCAATCGCTTAAAAATCCAATCCTCCTGCATGATCAAAAAGTGAAACAAATGAACCCACTAGGCCAAAAACTCCGATCAACAATCACCTCAAATCCTCCCGTCTCCGATCATCTGGTACCTTGTCCTCATGTCCAGAGCCTCGCCATGGTTCCCTTTTCATTTTCCCTCAACAGCGATCACCTATAGATCGACTAAGGCGATGTAAACACTACGAACTCAACATTAACCCATCGAGCTCCTAAAACCCTATTTGATTGCAGCCACGACACTACGGCGATCAATAAACCTAGAGGCTATTTTTGCCAAGACCGTCCACTCATGAACTCCTTCTGACCCCAAGCCCGAGGCCAACCTTCCACGTGATCGCTAGCAAATGCCAAAAATCCTAACTCTGATCAACTAGGAAATTCCCAACATCCCTACCTTTAAAAATCAAGCAATTCATTCCAAAAATCATGATTTTTATGCTCGAATCCACTCATGAATCCAAAACCTGAAATTTAGATATTTGATTTTCTGTCCAAAAATAGAATTTACTGTTATTTCTTATTTTCAGAACCATTACTTAGTATTTCTACCTGAAATTCTTTTTAAAAATGAATTTACATTGTCTTGATCCATTTCCTTTTTAAGATCCTCACCTAATATTTGCTTTTTAAAGAGAAATTAAATTTTAAAACTGGATTATAAACCTGTAACTAAGAACAAGGGATTTATACACATATGTACAGTCACACAGGTTCAAACATCTACATACTTGTCTATATACAAACATGTTTTAACATGCAAACAATTTTCACATGGTTGTTTAAATGCTTATTCACAAGCATCAGTTTTTAAACAGGTTAAAGCATAAAAAAACCAGTTTTACTCACAGAAAATATTGAACAGAGATACTTTAGAAATGCACTGATATGGAAACAACAACTTGAATTCTTGAATTTGTAGCTTGTTTGATAAACTGATCTTTGAATTGCTCAAGTCAAAAGTTTTGAAGTTGAATCTGCTTGCAAACTTATTTTCTTACACTTGAAACAGTTGAAGCTTAGTTTAGATTTCTTTTGAAATTGGACTTTTAGTTTCTTTTAAATTTTGGA
This sequence comes from Allium cepa, assembly GCA_030765085.1. Taxonomy (NCBI): domain Eukaryota; kingdom Viridiplantae; phylum Streptophyta; class Magnoliopsida; order Asparagales; family Amaryllidaceae; genus Allium; species Allium cepa. The sequence continues at coordinate 872,067,287 of CM060929.1, read as the reverse complement.
GATAAAAGAAGATTAAGAGAAAGAAAATGTTTTGATCTGAAAATAAATTTTAAAAAAATCAGGTTTCTTAAATGTTTATTTTAAAATTTAATTTTAATAGAAATAATGAAGGTTGACACTTGTTAAATTTTATGCTTAAATTATTGCACTTGTTATTTGCATTTGTTAATTATCTTACATTTGTTAAATTGTAAATATTTTACTTACATGTGTAATTTTTATGTAATATGTTTATATATATATATATATACTTATACTATATTTTAAATTTTGGTTTTTATATTTGTAAATATTTTATATTAAATGTTTAAACTTATCACTTATTTTATTTACATATAATTTTAAAAAAATGATAAAAATCTACTTACACACTTAAGAAAATCATACTAGTTTAATTTAATACATTGAATCCAATCAATGCTTACAATTCACCCACATATATATCTGAAATAATTAGAAAACACTATTTTATTTGAATTGTTTATATATATGTACACCTTTTACAATTTCCATATATACTACTTCACATGGTCTTATATATATACACTTAAAATTTTCAATTTTATTGGATTAGCACATTACTATATATATATATATATATATATATATTAATTTACTATAGGATATATCATTTCCATATACATATATACATATATTTATATATTACCAGAATTTATCTGTTCGTCTGAATAAAATCAGTTAATTATCCAGTTACCTGATGCCCAAAAATTCGAGTTATTACATTCCTTCCCCCTTTGAATCTTTTCGTTCTCGAAAAGGAATGAAGCCAGAATTTATTAAAATGCTTAAAATCAGATAAATTTTCTTTGATTAAATTTGAAACACTTTTTAAAATCTATATAATATTACAAAAATAATTTTTATAAAATACTTTTTATAACTCGATGTCTCAACCAGTCCATCCTTGTTCTCACAGAAATTCGGTCATACGTCGATCGGGCGTAGGACTGAAAATCTATAAGTACTTAGCAGACCATTTTCAACACCCAGTGAAAATACTTAGAAAATAAATTTATTGAAAATATAGAAAATATTTTTGAATATAGAGGGAATATCTTTGGTGAGAATGCTTTGGAAATCATCACCTCCATCCATGGTCGTAGCTAACCCGATGGTTATTGCCATGCCGGCAAAATCCATAGATAACTGTAGGCCTCCGCGCCCCTCGATTACACCATGGAACCCGCTACAGATCGCAGCTACAACCGGGGTTACGTTGCTGTCACAAAAAAAACCCATGTAACTGTCGGCCTCTGCTCCCTCGAATATCGCTGCCAAATTTCAAACTTGCATAAAACCCTTTTTATACTTCAAATATTTTCAAAACCCTTTTCTTCTGGCAAAAGATTCAACAAGGTGAGTTTATCATATATATAACAAAGATACATAACTTTGTTTATGCCAATTCAAATATTCAAATTTGATTACTTTACAAAGCCACCTATCAAAACACTTACTTCCATAAAGTAAATTTCTATTATAGAAATATCCAATTACCCCTTTATTTTATCATATATCTTACAAAATATACTTTTCATTTCAAAATCATTTTATAGTTTTAATCCACAAATTTACAATATCAATTTTATTCAAATCCGTACGATGTACACATATCATCCGTATGCAGTATCAATCTGATTGCTCACTCGATCACACAACTTCTCTTCCGAACTAGTATCGTCCACCTGACTTCCTAGTGTGGACTCAGATCTGGTTTCTTGATCAGAAAACGTCATTCTCCTTGCATAGCCACAACTATGATAGAGAATATCTAGAATCAATCAACAATCCATGTCCAGGTTCGCCGTCGAAAATCGAGTGAAAAATCCCAACTCGGATCTATATATTATCTCAAAATTCTATGTTCGAATCTGAATCAAATTACTATGCGAATAGAATAATATACGTACATCCTACATATTTATCTTCATTGATTATTAACTAAATCAATCCTCTTTCTATTCATATTTATTTATGATTCTATCCACTTATTCACAATTGCTTCAATCTCATTTGGATTATCACTTCAATTCTTATCTCTATTGGTAACAAATCATAAACAGCTTGAACTCTGTCCAGCTTAAATTTAGAAGATAACTTAAAAAATTTAAAATAGATAAGTAGTTGAAAAATAATTATAAATTATAAAATAGATGTAAAATAGTCGAGTAATTTTAAAATAGGTAAATGTTTATAAAATAGTTAGATAATTGCAAAATAGTTGTAAAATAGTAATTAGTTATAAAGTAGTTGAAAAATAGTAATTAGTTTATAAAACAGTTTGAAAAATTATTAAATAGTTCCAAAAATAATTGTAAAATAAGTATAAAATAGTTTGACTTTAAAAAGAAAGATTGTAGATAGTAAATAGCTTGGAAAGATAGGTTTATATTAAAACATTTTATAGGGCCAAACTGTTCAATTCCCAATCCCCATTCCCATCAATTCAATTTAAATTTCCACTTCCATTTAAATTGACTCAATTCCAATTTGAATAAATTCAATTTCCATTGAACTTGATTTATCCCCAATTCAAGTGGCATTAACCTCAATTTCCTTTCAAATTCAAATCAAATTCCATTTGATTTTAACCTATTCAACTTTAATTAAAATTCCAAATTATTCAAATCAATTTGGACTAATTTCAAATTGAATCCACTCCAATTTCAAATCATTTCAATTTCTGTTTGAATTAATCCCAATTCCCATTTGAATTTGAACTCATTCCACTTCAATTTCATTTCAAATTAATCCAATTCAAATTTTCCATTTGAATTTTATACTTATCCATCTTCAATTCTAATTTTAATTAATTCAAATCAAATTCAATTTGAATCAATTGAATTTAAATCTCAACTTTAAACCATCTCGAATTATATAAATTCAAGTTAAATTTTAAATGTTGATTTAATCAAATTATCCTTTATTTTTAAATCAACAATCAAATCTTTAAACAATTTAATTCTGAGTTCAAATTTCAAAATTCCATTTTAAATTTTCTTCATAATAATCGATATATCCAATTTGTTACCCAATTTCAATTTTGAAACCAATCCTTAACAATTTAAATTTCCAAGTTCCTTTTGAACATTTAAATCTTAAATTCAAAGTAATTTCATCTCCTTAGTTTAAAATTTTAATTTCCCTTTTTATCTCAATAATGGATATATTACCATAGTCCATTTCTTCGTTCATTTAAACAAATCCTTTTCACAGTTTAAAGATTATTAATAACAATAGGATAATATTATCCAAATTATTTAAAACATCCATCAATTTTCTATTTCCAGATCTCAAACCCATTTTGAGATCACACAAACCCTGAATTCAAATCACCCATTTAACTTTCCAAGTTAAATCTCAACATCATGAAATTTTCAAATCAGGTTGTTCATTCGAACTTATTTAACTTCCTCCAGGTTAAATTCAATTTACTTAATCCAGTCAACTTTACACAATTTGAATTCCTATTCAAATTTTAAACCTCAGATTAATAATCTTTCCATTTAGGTTTAAAAACTTACTTCACTTTTGGGTTTCACATCACATCCCAAGGAAAATTCGAAACTCAACCTTAGAGTTTATTTCCAAATATACATATTTATTTCCTTTACACACCAAGTTATTCTTAAAATTTAAACCACCTTTGGTTTAAAAACAAATTCCTTTAAATTTTTAAACAACTTTTGTTTAAAACGAGACCCTAAATTCAAATACATTAAATAACATTATTTATTATTCCTTTATCACTTTGAAACAATTTTCAAATTCTGGATCCAGATTTAAAACTTCAAATTAAAATCATCTTCAATTCCAATTAATAAGTCATACTTACCTAAATGTTTTACTTTCCTAAAACATTTCATTTGCTTACTCATTAACACACATTTTTATTATTAAACACAACAGTAATTTATGATATTAACCAAGATTATCATATCTGAAAACCAATTCATTATTATCTTATTCTAAAACTTTTCTCCAAATTCAAGATTTTAATTCCAATTTGAATCCATTTCAAACTTATCTTTATTCAATTTCAATTTGGTTGTATCACTTAATTTTTATTATTTTATTTAATTCCAATGATCAATAACCAATCTCCTTATATATTGGAAAAACTATTGTTTTCAAACATAACTTTTTTAAAAATCATTTTTAAAATCATTTTATAAGAAAATAACAAGTACGCTCTCATATACATATACTCTCAACTCATTCTAGGGTACTACTAACCCTATACATAATGAGTAATCCCACCAAAACTAAGGTTCTCGCTTAACCTGGCTCTGATACCAAATGTAAAGACCTAGAATTTTCGATTCCAAAAAATTCCAAATAGTTAGAAAAAGAAGAATAGAGATAGAAGGAAAAACACAAAAACAAAACACAAATTCTCACATTCGCAGCGGATCAAAATATAATATCAAATAATATTATTTATACAAATAAAGCTGTATCAGTAAATTTACATTTTTAATACATCAAAGTTACAACATTTCGCGGTCATTGGACAACTAAAATAACTTGTCCCAGATATACAACAACATATCACAACGGATACACTCCATACGTTCCTGCCATCCAGCCCGCCTCCTAAGCTCCAGAACGTCCTTGCTTGAAAATCTGTAATACTCGGTCTGACCCAAGCATTACATCAAAGTAACACACCCGGGTCAGGCTGAAAACCAAAGTGAGTGAACCCATCTAACATGAATTACAAAATCATACAACAACATAAAACTTATATAAAACCTGGGGTAACTCGTACTTTGTTACGAGTTCAAAATTGGTTATGGTCAACACTTAATTCACAAATTGATCCCTAAGTAACTTTACTTAGATTCAAAGGTCCATATTATTCCATTCCAGCCTTACTAATTTCAAATATCAATCTATATAGAACTATTGTAAATTACTAAACGAAGTGGTTTCGGGTATTTACTGATACACGTCCCGGTCTCTTCGAGTTTAATACCATCTTAACCCAAGTTATTACAAGTGAAGTATAATTCAAACTTTAAATACAGGGTGTCACTTTTACACAGAAATTCATTTTTGACGGATAACCATATTATCACTGTACCCCTAAACATATCATATCACAAAAACATTTCCTATCAGAGATACTAACCAATTCAAGGCATTTAACATTATTCAATCATTCCTAAGACAGATTGATTACTTCCAAAATTAATTAAATTAATTACTAATCTTTAATCCATTAGATTACCTTAACTTAACATTAATAAATTACAAACAAATTAATTAATCATCTTTTAATTATCCATCTTAGTCAATCATCCTTGATTAATTATCCTCTAATTACATTAAGTAATTAGCCTTCAATTAATTACACCAATTAATTATCCTTAACCATTTACAGTAATTAACTTTTAATTACTTCCACTACGTAATTTCCTTAATTACTTTCCATCAAGTAGTTCCCCTTAATTAATTACATCCAGTCATTACCCATTAAATACTTATACTAAACAATCGATACTTTATTAATTACATTAAGTAATTATACTAAATCAATCATCAAATGATTATATTAATTAATTAACTAATTAATTAACTTAAATTAACCACGTTAAATTAATTAATTACATTGATTAATTCGTTCCTTTAAATTACTTCATAAGTAATTACCCTTTTGATTATTAATATTTATTAATCAACTTTTATCCATTTCATTTAGTGATTAGCTTTTAATTAATTTCACTAATTAATTATCGTTAATTTATTACAACCTTAATAAATTCTCTATCTTAATTAATTACTTAATTATACCATTATAAAATCATTTAGGGATCAATGATTTAAAATATATAATCTCCTTTAAACAAAACAAAACAATTTTAACATTTAATTTTAACATTTAAAAATCTTTGACCTTGTTTAACTTGTTAATAAATTTAAATAAGTTATTCTTGAAACTTATCTATCCTATCTTTTTAAAACTTATTTACCTAAACACATTTTAAAACTTGGTTAAATATTTTCCTTTGAAACCTAATTATTTTGAATACTTTTACTTGTTTAATTACTTGTTTAAGATCTTATATAATATCTAGCTTGGAAAAATTTGGCTTTTATTTTTCTTTAAATCTGGCTAGTAATCATAGAGCCAAACTCGATATTAATCACCAGAATACCCGAGCCATAACCGATGAAACCCGAGCAAAATCTTGCAGGAACACGGAATCGAAACCGAGTCTTCCATTCTCTCCAAAAACACGAGCAAATCTTCGTTCTACCTGCACAGAACTCCGAGTTCAACCAACAAAGTATTGACATCAGACACGAAGAGCTCTGTACACGTGCACATCATCCTATCGTCGCTCCGATCAACTCCGAGACCTTAGACAAGTCGTCGACGTTGATTACAACTCGACCAATCGGTCAAAAATCCAATCCTCCTGCAAGACCAAAAATCGAAACAAATGAACCCACCCGGCCAAAAACTCCAACCAACAATCACCTCAAATCCTCCCTTCTCCGATCATTTGGTACCTTGTCCTCACGTCCAGAATCTCGCCATGGTTCCCTTTTCATTTTCCCCTAACACCGATCACCTATAGATCGACCAAGGCAACATAAATACCCCGAAATCAAAATCAACCCATCGAGCTCCTAAAACCCTATTTGATCACCGCCATGACACTATGGCGATCAATAAACCCAGAGGCTATTTTTACTGAGACCGTCCACTCACGAACTCCTTCTGACCCCAAGCCTGAGGCCAACCTTCCACGTGATCGCCGGCAAATGCCAAAAATCCTAGCTCTGGTCAACTAGGAAATTCCCAACATCCCTAGCTTCAAAAGTCAAGCAATTCATTCCAAAAATCATGATTTTTATGCTCGATTGCACTCATGAATTCAAAACCTGAAATTTAAATATTTAATTTTCTGTCTAAAAATAGAATTTACTGTTATTTCTTATTTTCAGAACTATTACTTAGTATTTCTGCCAAAAATTCTTTTTAAAAATGAATTTACACTGTCTTGATCCATTTCCTTTTTAAGATCCTCACCTTATATTGGCTTCTTAAAGAGAAATTAAATTTTAAAACTGGATTATAAACCTGTAACTAAGAACAGGGGATTTATACACATATGTACAGTCACACAGGTTCAAACATCTGCGTACCTGTCTATATAAAAAAATATTTTAACATGCAAACAATTTTCACAAGGTTGTTTAAGTGCTTATTCACACGCATCAGTTTTTAAACAGGTTAAAGCATAAAAAGGTAGTTTTACTCAGAAAATATTGAACAAAGATGCTTTAGAAATGCATTGATCTGGATACAGCAACTTGAATTCTTGAATATGCATCTTGTTTGATAAACTGATCTTTGAATTGCTCAAGTTAGAGGTTTTGAAGTTCAATCTGCATGCAAAATGATTTGCTTACACTTGAAACAATTGAAGCTTAGTTTAGATTTCTTTTGAAACCGGATTTGTAGTTTCTTTTAAATTTTGAAGATGAAAGAAGATTGAGAGAAAAAATGTTTTGATCTGAAAATAAATTTAAAAAAAACCAGGTTCTTAAATGTTTATTTATAATTTAATTTTAATAGAAATAATGAAGGTTGACACTTGTTAAATTTGATGCTAAAATTATTACACTTGTTATTTGCATTTGTTAATTATCTTACATTTGTTAAATTGTAAATATTTTACTTACATGTGTAATTTTTATGTAATATGTTTATATATATATATATGTTGTGACGACCCGAACTCAATGTCCGACAAACAACATCAAATTTGTATCGCCGGAGCTTGCAACAACATTAGAAGATAAATAACACAGCGGAATAAAAGATGATATCACTGATACAACATGAATACAATATCTGATACATCAATTTTATACAATGATAATCATCAATATTAGAGAATATACAACACAGAATACAGCGAAACACGACAAAATATGAGCTAAGTCTTCAATAGAATCCAATACTGCAACTCCAATCCAAAACTCCAAAGCTAGAGCTCCAAAACTTCAAGCTCGATCCACCATCAAGGTTGCACAAAGATAAGCAAGCAAGGTCAGTCGTCCAAGGACTGAACTAGCTCCAGATAATCCACTAAACCTGACTATCTGAAAAACCAAACTCTAGACTGCCCGTGTGGAAAATCATGGCCATCCAGAGTTTAGGAATGGAACAATAAACTCCGAGTCAGTCATGGGACTGGTGTGAGCAAACAAAAATGGTTTGTCTTTAAAAACAATCAAAAGGATTTAAATTTGAAATCCGCAATGCCTTTTGGAAAATGAAACTACCATAAGGCCTCCCGCCACACACACCATGCAAATGTAGAAATGGAGGAGATTTCTCCTTATGATATTCAAAAATGCTTGATATGTGAAAACCATTTGATATTTTTATTAATGCATAGTGGAAAACATTTTGAAAGTATAATATTAATCTTAGCCAGCATAGACATTTCGCACTATGCCTACTATAGCTACCATCCAAACAGTGGGGCGCCACCATAAGTAGATGGCAGGTTATACAACTAAAACCGTACAGGGCGCGTATTGTTTATTTGGATTTTTCCAACAAATGGTCAAGCCAAGGGACTTCCTATTGCCACATGGGAACGCCTCTGTAGGGACGCCCCGAGAACCTACCCGGATCACTGCCAACACAAGGCCGGTTACCCCCTTCTCGGGAAGTAAAACCTAAGATATGCCACCCTCGGTCCTTTGGGACCTTTATACGAGGATCCTCTACACCAACAACATCACATAGTAATAAATATACCATAGTGCCCACTGAGTAAGTATCTGGGCTCCATACCATGATACTACCCTTTTCCAGAAGGAATGGTCACGCCCTAAGGGAGCTACCCCTGAAACCTTGCCGCATCCTTCCTGTTTTGCCTATTACCTGTTTGTAGGCTCGATGAGGTCTCGTCCACAAAGCTATACTTCTCACGAAAGCCACGCTTTGATCACAAATGATCAAGAAATGATCATCAACACACAGCAGCACTTAACATGCCACACTACCAAATTGGGAGTATATCGCTGATAACCTTCAACTACATAACCTCTGAGCTCGTACATCTCAGAGAAGGGAGTTAAGCTAAGAGAATAAATTCTCCGCCACCAACAGATATGTATTTGAAAGAAGTCTGCTTTATATCTCAAAATGTAATGTCAGACATACAACCATTCAAGTCTGTTCCGGGTTCGAACAGAACCGAAGGCACTTTCGAAGAAGCCCTTGCAAATCCGGGTATTCACAATCCCGATTGGACTTCCCATCACTTAGGGAATCTCTATACCATAGCTACTCAGTGCATGGACAATCGATAAGTCATCCTATCGTTCTCGCAAATACCCGGTTTTCACCACCGGTCTTCAAATGCTATCCATAACGTCATATCATTATTCGGAATGGGTTATTTGACACATGGTCCTCTTCCGGCTAAACCGAATAATGAGCGCAATATTTAAAACATATGGATATGGGATTTCAATTAAGTCACAACTTTAAAATTCAAAATTTCCTTTCAAATGGTTTAAACCAATTACCATTTCAAATCTTTTAAACAAAAGATTGTTTCATAAAGTTCACCCAGTTTCACAAAGACCCATTCATGGATTTCAAAACAATTTCCGTTTCAATTGGATTAATTTATTTAAATATTTAAATCAATATTTAGCTATAGCTTTCAAAACTTGTTTCCAAAGATTCATCCATAACTTGGAAAACTATTTCAACTCAAACTTGAAATCCCTTTTAATACAAATTGGAAATTCATTTCCCATATGAAAGCTTTTATCATTTGAAAACCAACTGTTTCCATTTCGGAAAAATTCGATTTTATTTATACAAGTTAAAAATCTTTGGGTTAATTCAAATTCCCAAAACAACACTTTACAAATGGGTTAAAACCATATAAACTTGTATAACCTTTTTATATCATAAATACCAAATATAAAATTCAATTTAAAATATTTAATTCCAATTTAAATCAAATTATTCAAATTTCGATTTAAGAATTATTTTCTAAAATCTATGACATAATCAATTTCCACGTGCAATCAATATTTATGTGTGTTTAAGTGTGGTCCAGGGGGTTTTACACTATAGTGCACAACATCAATCATAACAGATTCAATCATATCAATCTCGATAAGTGATATAATCCATAATGCTTATCTTCATTCACAGATTCACAGATAAAGTAAATTTATCAATCACAAAGATTCATCATTACGATTCGATGTTGGTTTCGGATAACCAATTGTAATCCGACTCCCTGTCGCATCGAAGTTCAAATGTCATTTTACGGGTAAAGGGGTTTTCATATACATACATAAACAAATAAAAAATCATAGTTCAGCATAAGGCAATTCACATCACACAGTATCATAATCACAAACAGAAATATCAATCCAGCACACGATATTTGATGATGGTCAATCATCTTTAATTTAAGGTGAAGGTGATTTAAAAGAATTAACCACATAACTATTTTTATTGATTTATTTAAATCAATGATTAACTATTCTCAATGACAAGTTAATTAAATTTATAATTAATTATTCCTTAATTAATTATCTTAATTAACTACTAATTATAAATTAGTTAACTTTAATTATCTAATTTACAATTCTTAATTACAAATAAATTAAACACTTAATTGTTAATTAACCAAATCTTTAATTACAACTAGAAATTAATCATTCTTCATTAATTTCCAAACAATTAATTAATAGTAATTATTTATCTTAATTAACATTTAAAAAAAATCTTCTTTATACTTAGAAATCAAATTGTCACTAAATTGAAACTTTAATGTTAATTAACGTTAATACTTAACTTAAGTTAAAGACTTAATTAAAATATTAATTAAGATTTAAAACATTCTTATGTATTCACTTAGTTAATTTAAATTTGAAACAAATTCTTAAATCAAAATAGTCAAACGTTAATTTCCTTATTAACACTAAAATTTGTTAACATTATTAACTTTAAAATTTGTCGGGTTTAACCCTATTTAAAACAAAACCTGAGATTACCCAGGTTTCACTCGAGTTAATACTAGAGTTTCCTTCCTTGTTCCTCGGGTCATCCCTCGTCTCCTCGTTCGTTTCTTCTTCTTGATTTTCTCTTTTTTTCTTTTCAGTTGAAGTTTACTTTAAACTTAAGTTCAAACAAAATAACAGGTAAGTAGGCTCGTGTACTCGTGTACTAACCTGAAGTGATCACCCTTTCTACTCGAGTGACAGCTCGTGTTGCTCACCACCATCAATCCTGACACTAAAGCGATAACGTGCCCGTGCACATGCACGTTGCCGTTGATCGCCTCCAGGCGACACCACATCGTCGAGCAAGTCGACGATGCTTCACGCGTCAATTCTCAACGCCAGAATTCACCCATCCCCTTGAAATCAACTTCGAGCTCAAAATCGCAATCTGGAACAACAGGAACAACTTCAACCTGAACCTGGAAACGCAACGCCTCCGCAACCTCGACCACCAGAAAATTCGAAACTACGGCCAACTACTCATCGACCTCCCCTCTTCCATCCCTTAGAACCACGTCACACTCGATCGATCACAGATGACGAACGAAATAAATTTCTCAGCCTCGAGAAAACTAGGTTTACGAACTTAAAATGCTTGCCACAGCCACCACGTCCATATACAAACTCATATAGTATTTTTCCTTGAATCGTCGATCACTCCTTTACCGTCCCAGAGAACCCCGACCTTCCCTATCGACGAGATCACCAGCGATCACCAAAAGAATGAAATTCAAACAAACCTTAACTGCTCCTCAATCCTAAGCCTAAAAATTATGATTATTGCTTTAAAAATCATGCTCAGGAATAAGAATTCAGATTTTATACTTGAATTCGTGAATTAAAAATTTTCAATTTTGACTTATTTAAATGTTTTGCTCTGTTTCTTGCTTCCCAGAGTTATTAACAAGTTGATTTAACTTAAATAAATTTTAAATCTTGAATATATGCTATAAAAAACAATTTTTGTTTTAACACTAAGTCCTAATAGAAAGTAGAATAAGGGGAAGTGATTTTTTTTGAAGTTGTTTTAAGAGCCTGTATGTTTTAACAGGGGCATATGCATACAGACATACATCATCAACTCTGCACACATATATACACATAAATATGCATTCAACAAGTTACAACTTTTTTCATATCATTCATCATCACTAAACTCAATTAAGATAGAATATTGACTTTTTAAAGAAAGTTTTCAAACTTGAAACTTTGAACAGAGAGAAATCTGTGCTTTGAAACTGCAGTTTGATTTCCTTTGAATCTATTTTGCTTTCTTTGAGTTAAATGATGTCTTCAGTTTGTAGATAATGATGTTTCTTATTTTCTTTTCTTTCTGCTTGCTAAGTTTTTTTCTTTTTTTTTGAACGAGCAAGAATAAAAAGATACATATATAGAAATAATGTTTACACAGGATAGGTCATAACTGGTAAAGCCTCTTTTGTTTGAATAGATATTTTTTTTATTGCTTTGCTTTGACTAGAGTTTTTTTTATACTGAAATGACTTTAACATTTTTTCGGCTGAAAAGATTTTCATTTGTGCTTGAGAAGATAGGGTATTAAATGCATGCTGCCTTTCTTGTTTACATACCTATTCCTTTTTGATTTTATATATGCAGTTTTTGTTTCGTAGATATTATTATTATTATTATTATTATTATTATTATTATTATTATTATTATTTCTTTATATGTACATAATACTTTGGTTTATTTATTTCTAGCTTGCCTAATTCACATACAATACTATATGTATTTCATTTGTTATTAGTTATTTTTTTTTATAGTTTATCTTATGTTGCCATATGACCATATAATTTATTATTAGCATACATTCTTGACTTTTATTTCTATTTAAAGTTTAACTATCAAACATTAAACTTATAACATATATTTTATTTTATACTTTTTATAACTTCATAAAGAAATTGGATTAAAACACAATCTATACCTTTAATAAATAATCATACATATTATTCTTTTCCAAAGTAATTTTTTAAACCCAATTCATCTTGAATTTCCAAATCAAAATTTATTTATAATCCAATTCAATTTAAAATACTTATTTTGAGTTTCAAATCCAAATTAAGTGTGTATATATATCTTATTAAATTTGAAAAACCCAAATAAATCCACAATTTAACCCAAAAATTAAATATAATTACAAATTTAAATCCGTCTTTAAACCGGGATCATTACAGATTCCCCCCTTAAGAAATTTTGTCCCCGAAATTTGCCAGAGAGTCAGGTAAGAACGGATGAAAGATAGAGAAATACCTAATCAATTAAAACTGAATGTTTATTCTGCATTTGGCTTACCAAATCAGAATATCAACAATAGATATGAGAACAAACTCAATCAACTACGAAACAATTGAGTTATCTGATCTACGAAGTATATAGGGGTATTGGTTAGTTCGAAGGGATAACTAACCATCCGTAGAATATATCGAAACCCAATGAAATAGACAAAAATAAATTTGACTATGACCTCAGATTCAAGATTTAACTCATTTACGATTTGCTGAGAAATAAAACTTAGGGTAGTTCGCATGTCGAACAAATTCGAACAATTTAATCATAAACGAGATGGTACCTTATAAAATTTCTTTTCCTTTATCAACTTTTGAGGTTGAAGAATCATCTCTAATCACATACACCTTCTTTACTAGAGCTTGCTTATGAGCTGGACAGTCGTTGATCCTATGTCGTGGCTTGCGGCAGTAATAGCATCCACTAGATTCCTGATCTGGCCTCATTAATGGCTCTCTCATTCCTGGCTTCCAAGGATTCTTGCATTTATCCGAGTAGTGGCTTTTCTCCAAACAATTGAGACAAGTAACATCCTTCACCTTTTTCTTCTGTATATTCTTATTTCTTTTATCTTTCCTCGGTTTCTTTCCACCAAACTTCCTTTTCCTCCAATTCAGACTACTTGTATCTCCATTTTCCTCCGGATCTTTTTTCTTATCCAGAGTATCGTATCTATAACCCATATCAATTAATTCAGAAAAAGATTCCTTAACGTGAGTAGTCATCCTCTCCTGAAACTCCTTGTTCATTTCCCGAATAAACTTTTCATTCTTCTTTAACGGTGTATTCACCAATTCTGGACCAAATCGAGATAATTCATTATATTTGTTCAAGTATTCATCAAATGACAAACTTCCTTACTTCAAATCCATAAACTCCTGGTACATTCTAGAGATACCAGCAGATGACATATATCGCTGCTCGAACACTTCCTTGAAACGACTCCAAGTAAACTCATCCACCGACGCATCCAATGCAACTGTTTCCCACTAAGCTAAAGCCTCTTCCTGGAGTTGCCAGGAAGCTATCAATCGCATCTGATCATCTTCTAGTTTTAGTCCTTTGAAAATCCTATCGCACGATCGAATCCAGGCTTATGCTTCAATAAAAGATTCCTTGCCTGAGAATGGCTTTCCACCAAGTCTAGAAAAGCTTCGATATAAATGGCTAGATTTGGTTGAAATTGAATAGGAATATCTGTCGTTGCAGGGCTTTGACCAGCTGAAGTGGTACTTCCCTATCCCCTATCATGTCCTCTTCTTCCTTTCATTCTTACTATCTATGAATAGTAAGAAGACCGATTTTTAGGCATTCAGACGAAATATCTTAGAGAATAACAATAGATAAAGAGAATAGATTGAGAAATTTGGGTTTTGGTTCCACTAGTTGTACTCATCCTAGGGCATACTTCACCGTATCTCTAATGAGCCATCTAATGTGTTACACTCCATAGCTAAAGTTTTTACTCAACCTTTAGCTCTGATACCAAATGTGACGACCCGAACTCAATGTCCGACAAACAACATCAAATTCGTATTGTCGGAGCTTGCAACAACATTAGATGACAAATAACACAGCAGAATAAAAGATGATATCACTGCTACAACATGAATACAATATCCGATACATCAATTTGATAAAATGATGATCATTAATATCAGAGAATATACAACACAGAATACAACGGAACACGACAAAATATGAGATAAGTCTTCAACAGAATCCAATACTGCTACTCCAATCCAAAACTCCAAAGCTAGAGCTCCAAAACTTCAAGCTCGATCCACCATCAAGGTTGCACAAAGATAAGCAAGCAAGGTCAGTCGTCCAAGGACTGAACTAGCTCCAGATAATCCACTAAACCTGACTATCTGAAAAACCAAACTCTAGACTGCCCATGTGGAAAATTATGGGCACCCAGAGTTTAGGAACGGAACAATAAACTCCGAGTCAGCCATGGGACTGGTGTGAGCAAACAAAAATGGTTTATCATTAAAAACAATCAGAAGGATTTAAATTTGAAATCCGCAATGCTTTTTGGAAAATGAAACTACCATAAGGCCTCCCGCCACACATACCATGCAAACGCAGAATTGGAGGAGATTTCTCCTTATGATAGTCAAAAATGCTTGATACGCGAAAACCATTTGATATTATTATTAGTGCATAGTGGAAAACATTTCGAAAGTATAAAATTAATCTTAGCCCGCATAGGCATTTCGCACTATGCCTACTATAGCTACCATCCAAACAGTGGGGTACCACCATAAGTAGATGGCAGGTTATACAACTAAAACCGTATAGGGTGCATATTGTTTCTTTGGATTTTTCCAACAAATGGTTAGGCTAAGGAACTTCCTATTGCCACATGGGAACGCCTCTGGAGGGACGCCTCGAGAACCTACCCGGATCTCTGCCAACACAAGGTTGGTTACCCCCTTCCCGGGAATTAAAACCTAAGATATGCCACCCCCGGTCCTTTGGGACCTTTATATGAGGATCCTCTACACCAACAACATCACACAGTAATAAATATACTACAGTGCCCACATGAGTAAGTATTTGGGCTCCATACCATGATACCACCCTTTTCCAGAGGGAATGGTCACATCCTAGGGGAGCTACCCCTGAAACCTTGTTGCATCCTTCCCGTTTCGACCATTACCTGTTTGTGAGGCTCGATGAGGTCTCGTCCACAAAGCTATACTTTTCACGAAAGCCACGCTTTGATCACAAATGATCAAGAAATGATCATCAACACACAGCACCACTTAGCATGCTACACTACCAAATTGGGAGTATATCGCTGATAACCTTCAACTACATAACCTCTGAGCTCGTACGTCTTAGAGAAGGGTGTTAAGCTAAGAGAATAAATTCTCCGCTACCAACAGATATGTATTTGAAAGAAGTCTGCTTTATATCTCAAAATGTAATGTCAGACATACAACCATTCAAGTCTGTTCCGGGTTCGAACAGAACTGAAGGCACTTTCGAAGAAGCCCTTGCAAATCCGGGTATTCACAATCCCGATTGGACTTCCCATCACTTAGGGAATCTCTATACCATAGCTACTCAGTGCATGGACAATCGATAGGTCATCCTATCGTTCTCGCAAATACCCGGTTTTCACCATCGGCCTTCAAATGCTATCCATAACGTCATATCATTATTCGGAATGGGTTATATGACACAAGGTCCTCTTTCGGCTAAACCGAATAATGAGCGCAATATTTAAAACATATGGATATGGGATTTCAATTAAGTCACAACTTTAAAATTCAAAACTTCCTTTCAAATGGTTTAAACCAATTACCATTTCAAATCTTTTAAACAAAAGATTTGTTTCACAAAGTTCACCCAGTTTCACAAAGATCCATTCATGGATTTCAAAACAATTTTCGTTTCAATTAGATTAATTTATTTAAATCTTTAAATCAAGATTAGCTATAGCTTTCAAAAACTTGTTTCCAAAGATTCATCCATAACTTGGAAAACCATTTCAACTCAAACTTGAAATCCCTTTTAATACAAATTGGAAATTCATTTCTCATATGAAAGTTTTTATCATTTGAAAACCAACTGTTTCCATTTCGGAAAAATTCGATTTTATTTATACAAGTTAAAAATCTTTGGGTTAATTCAAATTCCCAAAACAACACTTTACAAATGGGTTAAAACCATATAAACTTATATAACCTTTTTATATCATAAATACCAAATATAAAATTCAATTTCAAATATTGAATTCCAATTTAAATCAAATTATTCAAATTTCAAAACTCAACGAAGTAGTTGAGAATAACTTTTATTTTTTTGGAATCTATTTTCAAATGCTTTTTATATTTAATTTCATTCCATTTCCAAAACCATTTGAGTTTCAAAATTCGATTTAAGAATTATTTTCTAAAATCTGTGATTTAACCAATTTCCACGTGCAATCCACTTTTGTGTATGCATAAGCTGGTCGGGGTTTTTTACACAATAGTGCACAACATCAATCATAACAGATTCAATCGTATCAATCTCGATAAGCGATATAATCCATAATGCTTATCTTCATTCACAGATTCACAGATAAAATAAATTTATCAATCACAAAGATTCATCATTACGATTCGATGTGGGTTTCGGATAACCAATTGGAATCTGACTCCCTGTCGCATCGAAGTTCAAATGTCATTTTACAAGCAAAGGGGTTTTCATATACATACATAAACAAATCACAAATCACAGTTCAACATAAGGCAATTCACATCATACAGTATCATAATCACAAATAGAAATATCAATCCAGTACACGACATTTGATGATAGTCAATCATCTTTAATTTAAGGTGAAGGTGATTTAAAAGAATTAACCACATAATTATTTTTATTGATTTACTTAAATCAATGATTAACTATTCTTAATGGTAAGTTAATTAAATTTTTAATTAATTATTCCTTAATCAAATATCGTAATTAACTACTAGTTATAAATTAATTAACTTTAATTATCCAATTTACAATTATTAATTACAAATAAATTAAACACTTAATTGTTAATTAACCAAATCTTTAATTACAACTAGAAATTAATCATTCTTAATTAATTTCCAAACAATCAATTAATAGTAATTATTTATCTTAATTAACATTTAAAAAAAATCTTTGTTAAACTTAGAAATCAAATTGTCACTAAATTGAAACTTTAATGTTTATTAACGTTAATACTTAACTTAAGTTGACGACTTAATTAAAATATTAATTAAGATTTAAATCATTCTTACGTATTCACTTAGTTAATTTAAATTTGAAACAAATTCTTAACTCAAAATAGTCAAACATTAATTTCCTTATTAACACTAAAACTTGTTAACATTATTAACTTTAAAATTTGTTGGGTCTAACCCTGTTTAAAACAAAACCTAAGATTACCGAGGTTTCACTCGAGTTAATACTCGAGTTCCCTTCTTTGTTCCTCGGGTCATCCCTCGTCTCCTCGTTCGTTTCTTCTTCTTCCTTTTCTCTTTTTTTCTTTTCAGTTGAAGTTTACTTTAAACTTAAGTTCAAACAAAATAACAGGTAAGTAGGCTCGTGTACTCGTGTACTAACCCGAAGCGATCACCCTTTCTACTCGAGTGACAGCTCGAGTTGCTCACCACCATCAATCCTGACACCAAAGCGATAACGTGCTCGCGCACATGCACGTTGCTGTTGATCGCCTCCAGGCGACACCACATCGTCGAGCAAGTCGACGATGCTTCACGCATCAATTCCCAATAGCTAGAATTCACCCATCCACTCGAAATCAAATTCGAGCTCAAAATTGCAACCTGGAACAACTTCAACCTGAACCTGGAAACGCGTCGCCTCTGCAACCTCGACCACCATAAAATTCGAAACTACGGCCAACTACTCGTCGACCTCCCCTCTTCCATCCCCCAGAACCACGTCACACTCGATCGATCACAGACGACGAACGAAATAAATTTCTCAGCCTCGAGAAAACTAGGTTTACGAACTTAAAATGCTCGCCGCCGCCGCCACCACGTCCATCTACAAACCCATCTAGTATTTTTCCTTGAATCGTCGATCACTCCTCTTCCATCCCAGAGGACCCCGACCTTCCCCATCGACGAGATCACCAGCGATCACCAAAAGAATGAAATTCAAACAAACCTTAACTTCTCCTCAATCCTAAGCCTAAAAATTATGATTCTTACTTTAAAAATCTTGTTAAGGTATAAGAATTCAGATTATATACTTGAATTCGTGAACTAAAAATTTTAAATTTTGACTTATTTAAATGTTTTGCTCAGTTTCTTGCTGCCCAGAGTTATTAACAAGTTGATTTAACTTAAATAAATTTTAAATCTTGAATATATGCTATAACAAACAATTTTTGTTCTAACACTAAGTCCTAATAGAAGGTAGAATAAGGGGAAGTGATTTTTTTGAAGTTGTTTTAAGAGCCTGTATGTATTAACAGAGGCATATGCATATAAACATACATCATCAACTCTGCACACATATATACACATAAATATGCATTCAAAAAGCTACTAATTTTTTCATCTCATTCATCATCACTAAACACAATTAAGATAGAAGATTGAGTTTTTAAAGAAAGTTTGCTCACTTGAAACTTTGAACAGAGAGAAATTTGTGTTTTGAAACTGCAGTTTGATTTCCATTGAATCCGTTTTGCTATCTTTGAGTTGAATGATGTCTTGAGTTTGTAGATAATGATGTTTCTTATTTTCTTTTCTTTCAGCTTGCTAAGTTATTATTATTTTTGAACGAGCAAGAATAAGAAGATACATATATAGAAATAATGTTTACACAGGGTAGGTCATAACTGGTAAAGCCTCTTTTGTTTGAATAGATATTTTTTTTCTTGCTTTGTTTTGACTAGAGATTTTTCTATAACTGAAATGACTTTAACATTTTTTCGGCTGAAAGATTTTCATTTGTGCTTGACAAGATAGGGTATTAAATGCATGCTTCCTCTCTTGTTTACATACCTATTCCTTTTTGATTTTATATATGCAGTTTTTGTTTTGTAGATTTTTTTTGTTCTTTATATGTACATAACACTTTGGTTTATTTATTTCTTGCTTGCCTAATTCACATAAAATACTATATGTATTTCATTTGTTATTAGTTATTTTTTTTATAGTTTATCTTATGTTGCCATATGACCATATAATTTATTATTAACATACATTCTTGACTTTTATTTCTATTTAAAGTTTAACTATCAAACTTAAATTTATAACATATATTTTATTTTATACTTTTTGTAACTTCATAAAAAAATGGATTAACACAATTTATACCTTTAATAAATAATCATACATATTATTCTTTTCCAAAGTAAAACTTTTAAACCCAATTCATCTTGAATTTCGAAATCAAAATTTATTTATAATCCAATTCAATTTAAAATATTTATTTTGAGTTTCAAATCAAAATTAAGTGTGTGTGTGTGTGTGTATATCTTGTTAAATTGGAAAAACCCAAATAAATCCACAAATTAACCTAAAAATTAAATATAATTACAAATTTAAATCCGTCTTTAAACCGGGATTATTACATATATACTTATACTATATTTTAAATTTAGTTTCTATATTTGTACATATCTTTATATTAAATGTTTAACCATTTGAAACAAATTTCAAATATTCATTTTTTTCAATTTATCTTTAAAAGATAGAATTTCAAACTTTCCATTTCATATTGGAAAACATTTCCATACTTATTTAATAATAAGTAATTCACAAATCCATTTATTTTCAACTCTTGAAAAATATTCAATATACTTAAATCATAATCAAGTATATATTCCATTCTTTAAGGAAAGCGTTCTTTTAAACACATTTATTTGAATCAAAATGAATGTTACGTAAAACATTGTCACGACAACTCAAAATCACTAGTATAGGGATTCGAATTTAAGATAGATATGTTGAATATGCGCTTTGCGCTTATATGATTTTTGTTTGATGATAATAAACATATATACATTCGTTTAAATGTATTTGTTAATGTACTATTTTATTTTTCATAGAATAAATAAATATTTGCTGAATAAAATTAAATGACACAGAATTTGAATTCAAATAGAAATTTTATTCAAACAAATATTTATTACAATTTTGAATAGTACAATTTCAATCTCTCACTATAACTATACAACTTTGATTACAATCACATCACATTTCACATTTACAGTTAACCTCACTACATATCACTCACACTCGTATTTTTATCTTCAACTTCCTTCTAGTTTGAATCCAGCATCTGAGCAATCTGCAAAAATATAAACTAATGCAGTAAAATTGAAAAAGAAATATTTTTGCAATATAAAATGAAATATGATTTTTGAAAATATGATTTGCCTCAGTTATTTGGGTTGTTCGTCATAATTTAAATTTGAATTCATCATACACGAACAACTTGTGACATACACAGTGTATCACTGTATATGCCACAAGGCCGTGCACGTCGATATATACACTTGATTGATTTACAGGGACAGGCGAGCACAGGTCAAACCCAAATGAAAAACCGGGTTCAACTCACGTGCAATAACATTGAAAATCTCAACACGAGCACAAGGTCAAACCCGAGTTTTAAACTTGGATTCAACACAAGGCAACATGACATGAATGAAACGAAGACCAACATCAAAACGGACTGCAACAATCATGTATGCAGATCAGGTCAGACCAGGCAGCAACATGCTTGAAGACCACAGCAAAACCAACAGTGGCAAACTACACAACTACAAGTACAGAGAGACTACAATATCAAGGGCAAGTGCACAACTAGATCAAAGTACAACATACACTACAATGAATACAGGCAGTGCAACAGAGCTATTCCAGACCAGGGCATATTGAAGCAATAGGCCGTGACAGTAGCAAATCAAACCATACCAGTAAACTAATGAACCAACACAAGCATACACACACACATACATATGCATGTGTATACATAAGGAAGGTTACAGATTCAAGTCCAAATACACAGTTCAAACTTCAGCGGACAGCGAAGTTCAAGTTACAGGATGAAATGCAGCAATAAAGGCAAATGCACATGTCACCAGTATATGAAGACAACTGAAACAAGCCAGGATGCATCAGCCTCAACATCAGGTGAAGTGCAACAGTGAACTCGAGACTACAATGTCAAAGCACATACAACCAAGTTGTCAACAATGACCATGACTCGAGTGCATGTTAAGGCACAGTGCTATCAGAAAAACCAGAGAACATCAAAGCCAAGGAATTCAAGTCATAGCAAAATCAACCATATTCCAATTTATAGTTTTTAAAATGATCAAGGCTAAAAATATGCAAACTCAAGCATATATATGAACAAATAAGGGTATAACCAAAGTCAGTTAACATCAACACAGTTTTATGCATCAAAGAAACAATTCTAGCCGTGTAACCAAGTCAAAGCCAGAAACAATGCAAGTAGACCAAACGAAGAATGCAGTGGACACAAACGATGAAGCAAAGCAATATGAACTGTCCAGTTACAACCACAAAGGCACAATGCATCAACATAACAGCAAAGACCACATGCCACAATATCAAGTACATGAAGCAGTTCAAATCCAAATCCAAGAATATATACAATGCAAATGTACAGGCCAGTGGACATAAAAAATGGCCGAAGTCAATATTGAACGAGTCAATAATCAAAACCGTGTCAACCAAGCCGTGGGAAGCAAGTATCAAGAATATACGCATATGAATTAGTCAATAAATCATCAGCATCAAAGTGTAATCGAACGGCAAAGCAAGAAATTTTGAAGCAATCAGACGAACGCAAAAATAGGAAATCAAATCCTATAAAAACCCTAATCATCATCGGCATTTATTTCATCGAGTTCAAGCATCAACCAGCAAAGCAAAAGGAGAAAAATACATACCGAAAAAGAAGAACGAATTCGATCCAAAATTGAAGAGCCGTAAGCAAATCAAAAGCATCGAAGCCTACTATCGAACGAGATCGAGCGGCGCTTCAATTTTGCACAACCCTAGTTTGAATCGCAAGGAGCAAAAGCAATTTGCAGAAACCCTAATTCGCAAAGAGGAACGAAAGAGGATCGGCCATATTTTCACAAGCAACAGGAAAGAGGAACGAGCTAAACAGTCAAAAGAAAAGGAATAAAAATATCCTTTTGTATTTTGGGCCGGTCACATTTACTTAAGGGTTTTTTAATTTTGGTTTAGGGTTGTTTAAGTGCTATTTGTTTTTGTTATGTTTTTATTTTTCGAGTCAAAAGAATTTTTTAATCACCACCTAGGGTTTAGGTAGTGTCAGATTGTCTAGTTAGAATTAGTTCAGTGAGCAGGGTGTGCGAGTTTGCAAAGCTGTATAGGCGGGAGCAGAGTTTGCAAGTAAGCGAAGCTCTATAGGCGGGAAGCAAAGTTTGCGAGTAAACGAAACTCTATAGGCGGGAGCAGGGTGTGCGAGTCTAGTAGAGTGTTTATGAGCGGGAGCAAATGTTTGCAAGCAGGGTGTGCGAGTCTAGTAGAGTGTTTGTGAGCGGGAGCAAATGTCTGCGAGTCTAGTAGAGTGTTTGTAAGCGTGATACTGTTTAATTCTAATAGAAATCTGTGAATGCAGCAGTAGGCAGGGGTTGCCGAAGCTGGGTAAATTTTGTGTGTGATTTCCTTTACTGCATATTTATTTCTGTGTTTAAATCGAGAAAATTTGCTATAACCCTATTCACCCCCCCTCTAGGGTTAATCTAGATCCTACAAGTGGTATCAGTGCCCGGTATATTTTTTATTTAACTCTAGAGTCATGAGTCTACAAAATAATGCTTTTTCTGAGGGGCAATCTATTGCTAGGCTACCCATGTTTAACGGGAACGATTATGCTTATTGGAAAGTTAGGATGGGTATCTATCTTAGTTCTGTTGATTATGATGTTTGGGATATTATTGAAACTGGCTATAAACCTCCCACTATAATCGTTGGTGATACTGAGATTCCTAAACCTAAGGATAGGTGGGATGCTAACGATAAGAAACTGAAAACGACAAATGCTAAAGCCATGAATTCTTTGATATGTGCTCTTGATAAAAATGAATTTAATAGAATTTCTCATTGTACAACAGCACAGGAAATTTGGCACACTTTGGAGGTGACACACGAAGGAACTTCTCAAGTCAAGGAGTCTCGTCTAGCCCTATTCAGCAATGAATACGAAAACTTTGTGATGGACAAAGGCGAGAGCATAAAAGACATGTTTGGACGCTTTTCAACCTTGGTATACAATGCTAGAGCGCTTGGGAAGGTATTCACTGAGGTAGAGCTTGTGAGGAAGATACTACGAGTTTTACCAATGAACTTTGAGGCAAAAGTCACAGCAATTCAAGAATCGAAAGATCTGAGTAAGCTAAGCATGGAGGAGTTGATTGGTAACTTGATGACATATGAGCTTGAGCTAAAAGCAAAGGAAGAACGCAACAACTCCTAACCAAAGAAGAAGACGATTGCCTTAAAGAGCAAAGAAGAAAGCGATGAAGAAGATCCAATTGAAGAGCTTGCAATGGATGTCAATAATCTTAGAAGATGGTCTAAATTCAAGCCACGCAAGAAGAAAACAAAGGGCAACAGGTCAAAAGATTTCGAAAATTCCGATAATGAACTGACGTGTTATAACTGCAACAAGCCTGGCCACATCAAACCAAAATGCCCGCTTCTCAAAGACAACAAAGGAAAGAAAAAGAAGAAGAAGGCCTTTGCAGCGACTTGGGATGATGAAGAAGGAGAGGAAGCTTCGGATAGCAGCTCGGAAGAGGCTAACTTGTGTCTTATGGCATGCTCAAATTCAGAAGCAACCTCCGAGGAATCTAGTGAGGCAGGTGAGTTTTCTTATAAAGAACTTGTTTTTATGTGTTCTGACCTTACTAAAGTAGTTGATACGCTTGAATCTAAAATTGAAAAACTGAAATCTGAAAGGAGGAAACTCGCCCAAGAAAATTCTAGGTTAGAAACTGAACTTGAAAATATTCAAAACCTAGAATGTAACCAATGTAAAATTTTAGATTCGAAACTATCAAACATTAGGAATAACTTTGAGAGCCTTGAAAAGGAAAACTTGAATCTTAAGGAAACCATCGACACTAGGAAAAAGGATTTTATAAATCGATGCACCTCACTTGTCACAGAAAACTCAACATTAAAAACCAGAGTCCAAAATCTTGAGAAATCCCTGAATAACTTTTCAAAAGGAGAAAAATCTTTCAAAATGTTATTGGGAAATTAAATTTTTGCTAACAATAGAAAAGGACTAGGTTTTGGGAAATCACAAAATGATGATAATGCAAAAAGTAAAAGTGTTTTTGCTCGATCTGAAATAATTGGAAATCATGTTGAAAATCATAGTCATAGGAACACAAAATTTAATCAAGTCAATTTAATGTGCACGTTTTGTAGAAAATTTGGACATAATCGAAATAATTGTTGGTATAGACCCAAACACGTGAAAACTATACCAATTTGGGTTCCAAAAGGCACAAATATAAAATCTTTGAAAGTCAAACAAATTTGGGTGCCAAAAGGAACATATATAAATAGTTTTGGGTCACCACAAACATATGTTTCATATTCTTCCACTAACAATCATGGACCTATAAAAACAAATAGGTCACATAAATCTTTCATCGTGTAGGTGTGGTGGCAGGCTAAGGAACAATAACACTGTTCTCTGGATTTTGGCTGTTCCAGAAACACAACGGGCGACAAAGCAAAGTTCCTTAGCCTAGTTCAAAGGTGATAGAATCACAATGGGCAATCACGAAAAATTATCGTAAAGGTAAATAAGGTAATTTTTTTTAAATGTGATTATCTGCACCATACTCTAAATTAAAATCCGCCAATATTGAGATAAACAAAAGATGATGATTTTGATGCTATGATTCTTTTTCAAAATATTGACCAACCATCTTTAAATAGAATTACGTGGAGTAATTATGATGGTTGACTGATTCGGACTTAATTGATATGATTTTTTGACTTATTCTTATTTATGACATTGTTTTGTGCTTAAATGATGACCAATCAGATTTTCAACTTTGAACTAATCCATATAAATTTGTTCGGTCAAATGATGGTTACTCATGCTACACGTAGATATTTTTTTTTTTATATTTTGGTCACTGCTTGTAAATTTGCACGATTTCAAATTCATGTGAAAAAAGATTTTAAAAAAATTGTTGAAACCTTAAGAAATTGTTTTTGAAATAATTATGATGTTGATTGACTGTTGATTACTGATGAACTTGTTTATCCTATGGTTTCTGAAATTAACACCATGATATGTGTTTGAGTGTTAACACGGCTTCAATTCAAATTCAAAAGAATGATGTTAAGTTTGAAATTTTTGGTGCACACTTCATGGTTCAACGAGTGAATATTGAGTGAAATTTAAATTCAGATGCAGATTACACTGGTAACATAGTTGATAGAAAAATTACTAGTGGAACGTGATTAATTTTTGAAACATTCATTTGCTGCATCGTTTTTTCAAAGAAAATATCTGCATATTTTTCATTTGAAATAATTTTCAAATAGCAAAAAATTTTCTTATAAAACCCCCTCGAGAAAATCATGTTTGACCATATTTACAGATTAATCATTTTTGAAAAATTGATTTTATAATTTTTGAATTTGATTTTAAATGACTATTTTAACTAATCTAACTCCCTTTGATTATCGAAAAAATGAATAGTGATTGAAAAAGTGATGAGTGTTGATATTTATCATATATTATAACTCGAGAAAGTATAATTAGAAAATTTCTTTAGAATTTCATAACAAGAGTTATAAAAACTTTTTGTTGGGTAAAAATTCCATGACCATTTCTATTTCTATCATCTTTCTATCGACCATCACTCATCAAGATCATATTTAGTATGTAAATTTGTGGTAGTTTACAAAGGAAATCATTTGTCCTTCAATATCTTTAAATCTGTGAAGGAAATTATTTGTGCTTCAACTTATTATATTCAGCAATAAAAATAAATATCCAAAGTATTCACTCTCATTTAAAAGTCCTCACGGTTATGCATGGGTGAATTACTTGGATTTTTGATTATGTGCTTCCATGCTCATTTAAAAGTCCTCACGGTTATGCATGGTTAGTAGATATTCAAATTTCCTGAAATAAATATACCATAAATAGACAGAATTGTATGATTTTTAATGATTTTATCCCCATCACTTCTGAAAGTGGAATATGCGCTTGACAAGGGAAATTATGATTTTTGTTTGAGTTTTATTGAAGTTTAATATTTATATTCAATTGAGTTAAATGTTTGATTCATGTCTATCACTTCATCCCTATTTTTACAACACTGTTATTCTTTTGCTGATAACAAAAGGGGGAGAGAAAAGTTAAGATTTTGTCAAATAGAATCAAGCAAAGGTCAAATAATTTTCACTTTGCATATAGGCTCATTTATATATTTCTATTTGTATGCATATATGTAGGGGGGAGTATTGTGTAGAGAGGGAGCATTCAAATAGGGGGAGCAAATTGAACGATCAAATACATTTAATACATTAAAAATCTTAAATATATGTTTGTTATCATCAAAAGGGGGAGATTGTTGAATATGCGCTTTGCGCTTATATGATTTTTGTTTGATGATAATAAACATATATACATTCGTTTAAATGTATTTGTTAATGTACTATTTTATTTTTCATAGAATAAATAAATATTTGCTGAATAAAATTAAATGACACAGAATATGAATTCAACCAGAAATTTTATTCAAACAAATATTTATTACAATTTTGAGTAGTACAATTTCAATCTCTCACTATAACTATACAACTTTGATTACAATCACATCACATTTCACATTTACAGTTAACCTCACTACATATCACTCACACTCGTATTTTTATCTTCAACTTCCTTCTAGTTTGAATCCAGCATCTAAGCAATCTGCAAAAATATAAACTAACGTAGTAAAATTGAAAAAGAAATATTTTTGCAATATAAAATGAAATATGATTTTTGAAAATATGATTTGCCTCAGTTATTTGGGTTGTTCGTCATAATTTAAATTTGAATTCATCATACACGAACAACTTGTGACATACACAGTGTATCACTGTATATGCCACAAGGCCGTGCACGTCGATATATACACTTGATTGATTTACAGGGACAGGCGAGCACAGGTCAAACCCAAATGAAAAACCGGGTTCAACTCTCGTGCAATAACATTAAAAATCGCAACACGAGCACAAGGTCAAACCCGAGTTTTAAAACTGGATTCAACACAAGGCAACATGACATGAATGAAACGAAGACCAACATCAAAACGGACTGCAACAATCATGTATGCAGATCAGGTCAGACCAGGCAGCAACATGCTTGAAGACCACAGCAAAACCAACAGTGGCAAACTACACAACTACAAGTACAGAGAGACTACAATATCAAGGGCAAGTGCACAACTAGATCAAAGTACAACATACACTACAATGAATACAGGCAGTGCAACAGAGCTATTCCAGACCAGCGCATATTGAAGCAATAGGCCGTGACAGTAGCAAATCAAACCATACCAGCAAACCAATGAACCAACACAAGCATACACACACACATACATATGCATGTGTATACATGAGGAAGGTTACAGATTCAAGTCCAAATACACAGTTCAAACTACAGCGGACAGCGAAGTTCAAGTTACAGGTTGAAATGCAGCAATAAAGGCAAATGCACATGTCATCAGTATATGAAGACAACTGAAACAAGCCAGGATGCATCAGCCTCAACATTAGGTGAAGTGCAACAGTGAACTCGAGACTACAATGTCAAAGCACATACAACCAAGTTGTCAACAATGACCATGACTCGAGTGCATGTTAGTGCACAGTGCTATCAGAAAAACTAGAGAACATCAAAGCCAAGGAATTCAAGTCATAGCAAAATCAACCATATTCCAATTTATAGTTTTTAAAATGATCAAGGCTAAAAATATGCAAACTCAAGCACATATATGAACAAATCAGGGTATAACCAAAGTCAGTTAACATCAACACAGTTTTATGCATCAAAGAAACAATTCTAGCCGTGTAACCAAGTCAAAGCCAGAAACAATGCAAGTAGACCAAACGAAGAATGCAGTGGACACAAACGATGAAGCAAAGCAATATGAACTGTCCAATTACAACCACAAAGGCACAATGCATCAACATAACAGCAAAGACCACATGCCACAATATCAAGTACATGAAGCAGTTCAAATCCAAATCCAAGAATATATACAATGCAAATGTACATGCCAGTGAACATAAAAAATGGCCGAAGTCAATATTGAACGAGTCAATAATCAAAACCGTGTCAACCAAGCCGTGGGAAGCAAGTATCAAGAATATACGCATATGAATTAGTCAAATAAATCATCAGCATCAAAGTGTAATCGAACGGCAAAGCAAGAAATTTTGAAGCAATCAGACGAACGCAAAAATAGAAAATCAAATCCTATAAAAACCCTAATCATCATCGGCATTTATTTCATCGAGTTCAAGCATCAACCAGCAAAGCAAAAGGAGAAAAATACATACCGAAAAAGCAGAACGAATTCGATCCAAAATTGAAGAGTCGTAAGCAAATCAAAAGCATCGAAGCCTACTATCGAACGAGATCGAGCGGCGCTTCAATTTTGCACAACCCTAGTTTGAATCGCAAGGAGCAAAAGCAATTTGCAGAAACCCTAATTCGCAAAGAGGAACGAAAGAGGATCGGCCATATTTTCACAAGCAACAGGAAAGAGGAACAAGCTAAACAGTCAAAAGAAAAGGAATAAAAATATCCTTTTGTATTTTGGGCCGGTCACATTTACTTAAGGGTTTTTTAATTTTGGTTTAGGGTTGTTTAAGTGCTATTTTTTTTGTTGTGTTTTTATTTTTCGAGTCAAAAGAATTTGTAAATCACCACCTAGGGTTTAGGTAGTGTCAGATTGTCTAGTTAGAATTAGTTCAGTGAGCAGGGTGTGCGAGTTTGCAAAGCTGTATAGGCGGGAGCAGAGTTTGCAAGTAAGCGAAGCTCTATAGGCGGGAAGCAAAGTTTGCGAGTAAACGAAACTCTATAGGCGGGAGCAGGGTGTGCGAGTCTAGTAGAGTGTTTGTGAGCGGGAGCAAATGTTTGCGAGAAGGGTGTGCGAGTCTAGTAGAGTGTTTGTGAGCGGGAGCAAATGTCTGCGAGTCTAGTAGAGTGTTTGTAAGCGTGATACTGTTTAATTCTAATAGAAATCTGTGAATGCAGCAGTAGGCAGGGGTTGCCGAAGCTGGGTAAATTTTGTGTGTGATTTACTTTACTGCATATTTATTTCTGTAGTTTATTTCTGTGTTTAAATCGAGAAAATTTGCTATAACCCTATTCACCCCCCCTCTAGGGTTAATCTAGATCCTACAAGATATATAAATCCCAATACTATATAAAACATTTCCTTTCGGAAACCATTTACTATAACAACAGTGTTATAGTCCACCATTTCCTTATTTCTCGAAAACGCCTATTTCAACAATGAATGTTGAAATCTATGGTTTCGATAGTTAATATATTTTAAAACATATTTAAAACCATTAACTTCATTTCATAATATCACTTCCCTATAACATATCTGTTTTATTTAATAATATATTCACTGTCCAAAATCGTGAATATACCTTATTTAATCAATTCAGTATTTCTACACTTTTAATTCAGAATTATCCACTATCCAAAATCGTGGATATAATTCCTAACCAAACTCTTATTATCACAATGTTTAACTTAAAGGATAATTCGCTGTCCAAAATCACGAATATATCACCTTTAATAACTTCTATGTTTCATTTATCAAATTCAATTGGTTCCGAATTTATAAACAATCTTTACAAATTCCATTTCTATTTATAAAACTTTGATTTATAAACTCCTTTATTAATTCAATTCAATTTATATAACTCAATTATATATCAAAAGTCCATATTATAAGTTAAGTACTTATAATCCATTTATTTACTAAATCATTCTTCACAACATTTGAAATCAATTTTCAAAAGAATTCAGAATCAAATTCCCAAGTTATAGTTTAATGATCCTCTTGGCTATACTAAATTGACATGTCATTTTATTTCACAATTATTACTTTGGAGATATTCAAAATATTTAATTTAAACCAATTCATTAATTTACTTAACTCATATTTTATTTTTCATAAATCTCAGCAATTCGATAATGGGTTTTTTCGAAGAGAAACTATCGCAATCCTAAATTTAGAGAGGGGAATTTCCGAAAAATATTTGAATTTTCAAAATACATTTTATTTTCAAAGAAAACAATTTTATACTTCATTAAATTTGAAAAACGTTTTCTTTAAAATGATTCTAGTAACTATTCATATTAAACATCATAAACTGAGCTTTGTGTAAACCAAAGCTCTGATACCACTTTTTGTAACGACCCGCCCTTCTGACCGCCCCTAGTCGGTAACTAAACCAACTTGAAACGTTCAAAATGGCGGATTGTTATTCAGTTTATAGAGTTTAAACAGAATCAGCCATAGAAACACAGAATAATTATACTTCACATAATGAATTTTTGTACATGTATCAGAGTTTATACAATGAATTAAATTTATACAGCGGAATATTTCTTTAAGTACAAAAATAAATCCCCGAAAAGCTAAAGTGAAGCGTTTTCCCCAACTCTCTCTAACTTCGCTGCCCGAAAATCTTCAAGCTGTAAAATACTGGGTCTGACCCGAGTATTACGTTCAAAAGAAAATAATACACAGGTCAGTCTAATTCAAACTCAGTTATTAGTGCATAGAGGCAATAACAATCAATTAACAATTAGACGACAGTCAAATATAAATTTACCTATCCGATCCTTTAACAAGAAATCGGATAACGGTAAATATAACACTTAACAGTGTTAAACAACAAATATGTAGATTCAAATTATCAATGAAGATAGATGAAAGGATTATTAATAAAAATAATTTTAGAAAGAAAACATCAAAATTGCCTAAACGGCAATTTAACAACAAAATAATCAAATTGCGATTCAAAATATATTGAATTGGCAACATAAAACAATTTCCATCAATAGAAAACATCATTTAAAACATCAAATCAAGTAGGGATGCAGTACACGCACGTGTGCACTGCCTTGCCACTATCGTGATGATGTACTCAAAAGGTCAACGAAACAAAATCAATGAAGGTTCAAAAATCATTTCAAAATGTCGATACTGTGTGGCTTCAATGCACGCACGCGTGCGCTGCCTCGCCACAACAACATGTGAAATCATCTCAACATAGAAAACCATCAGAAATCAAAGTTGCAGAGGTCAAGTCAGTGACTCAACGCAACAGCAACATCAAACCCTATGCAACATGGCCAGGTTTAAAATGCAACTGTTTGCATATACTCAAGTAAACTCAATAAACAAGTTTCCAAACAACTCATGGCTGCACACGTCAACAAGTGTGATATTTTATACAAAATGAAACTGCGGCCACTTTGAATCCAGAGCAAACTGCAACAAGAATGCAGTCACCACAGGTATCCAAGGGCACAGCAAAAATATACAGAAATAGCAATAAGACACAAAGGTCAATACATGCACATACATGAACCAGAAAAATACGGCCCGGCATGGCAAAAATGCAACAAAAATGAAACTGCAGAGGTCAATTCACTAATATCATGACTCAACATCAACTGCAATATGGCAACACAACTACACAATGAAGCATGAATGAATGCTACAGTCTCAAGTCCAACCAGACCAATTTGAAACAGCAATTTGAAAATGCAACAAGAAACTCAAGTAATTCCAGAAATCAAAATAGTTTCAAGAATGTAAGCACTACAAGGAAACTGACTCCAAGCTGCATGTACACTCAAGTGAAACAAACAGTTGTCAAATGGAAGAATACAACAATAATGAAGGCACCAAATCAATAGAAATGAACACAGTGGCAACAGAAGTGTACACAGTGACAACTAATTCAATGACAATTCTATGAAGTTAACATATATGCAACCGTGACACAAAATACAAACAAGAATGCAATAGTGGTGATGTAATGAATACACATGAATGGTCACGATAGGTCAATCGACAATAAATGTCACGACATGGAACAACCACAGTAGCTAAGACACAAGCACATCCTACAAATGGACTCAACAGTGAACTGGTAAAAATCAAAGCAAACTGCATGTACTTCAATGTGAACACGTGAACTATGAGCTAGCATATCAAGCTACAGATGGTATGCAGTGGACACAAATGATGAACCAGATGAACTACATGATGAATGGAAACTGGAACAGGCTGCGACAATGAATCTCAACCTAAGAATGTCAGGTGAACACCAAGGTACAGTACTCGGAAGACTACTAAGTGAAAACACATGACGTGAGCTTGCAACACTGCAGCCAAAATGCAGACAATCAATACTCTACATGTACTACAGGTAAATGAAGATGCAGTGAAGCATATACATGGTTATAGACAGAGGCAACAATAATATAAACCAAACTACATGAAATGCATAGAGACAATGCTCTAACTGTCGCAAATGACTCAACAGTTCACACTGCTGTGACAACATGCAAAAATGTCCAAACAGCAAGCAAATATATGACAAAGATGAACTAATGCATCTGTACAGTTCAATGTTAAAAGCCCAAGTACATAACCAAGTAAATAATCACAGCAGTGTGCAACTCGAGTAAATCACAGTGGACATTACTCATACAACACATATATACATACATAAGTGTATGTATACACATGGCAGTAAAGATATAATGACCAGAAATAGCATGGCAAAAGTCGAACAAGACCAACATCACAAAAAAATCAAGTTTGATATGGTCAAGGCCGATATCAACAGAGGAATGTACAAAGTCACTGCCGAAGTCACATGAACAAGCCGTGTGCTACAGACCGTAGTCCAAGGAAAAATCAACAGTGACTACAAAAATCAATTTCTAGAAATTCGAACAAGTGAGCCAAGAAATCTTCATCACAGCAAGCAATTTTCAGAAGAATCAAGACGACCGAAGTCAACAATTGAAAATAAATACGTGGTAGCCACGAAATCCAGCAACAAAATCATCAAATTACAGAAGTACGAAATCATCAATTGTTTGAATTAGATGTGAGGAAAAGATTCACTCACCTTTCACCTGATGTGGTCGCGAAGAATTGAAGCCGAAGCCCTAATTTGGATCGAAGGACGAAGAGGGAGACGAAAGAGACGCCATTTTTTTTCTTTCGTATGATTTTTTTTTTCTGATGAAAAGAAGAGGGTAGGGTTTCGAATATAAAAGGGAAAGGAGACGTGATTTTTGCGTGATGGAAGGCATAGATTAAGGCTGAAACAAAGGCGTGTTTGCAGCTGATAAAGGTAAGGCAGTTGGATTTTTTTTCTTTATTTTATGTTTATTTTTTCATTTTAAATTCAATTTGTTTTGTATAATTATTTTCTTTACTTTGTTTCGTAAATTTTGTTGTTTGAATTTTTAACTATGTGTATTTCTTTATTTATTTTGTATTGATTAAAATTTTATTCCATTTTATTTAAAGAAAAGAAAAATGTTATTTAAAACTAACCATCCATTTATAAATTTACATAAATAATAATTCTTAAATCCAAATTATTTTTCTAAGTCATTAGTTCGAATTTTAAATACAAATTCAATATTCAATTTCAAACTCCAAAGTCAAATTCAAATTTTTATTCAACTTTAAATAAATTAAATTCTAAAATTTAAACGCCAATTCATAGTTATATTGGGAATTCAAACTAAACCATCATTCAATATTTAAAATTAATTAAATATTTTCATTTTTAAATTGTTCAAAATTCAGGGTTGTTACATACCGGATGCCCAAAAATCGGGTTATTACATTGAGACAGTAAAGATGGATGGAGTTTTTAACCT
This sequence comes from Allium cepa, assembly GCA_030765085.1. Lineage (NCBI taxonomy): Eukaryota > Viridiplantae > Streptophyta > Magnoliopsida > Asparagales > Amaryllidaceae > Allium > Allium cepa. The sequence continues at coordinate 872,032,397 of CM060929.1, read as the reverse complement.
CTTATGACTTTGAGATTTCTTATACCCCTGGCAAGGGTATTGTATTGGCAGATACGTCGAGTAGACGTAAAGTTGTTTTAAGTTCTCTGTTTTGGAATAGAAGCATTTGGAGTACATTGCTACCTTTGATTTTAGACCTCCATTGGATTTATCTCTAGGATTGTTAGCAGCCCTGAATTTCCAGCCTACTTTGATAGAGTAGATTGGAAAAAGGCAAGGTGAGGACGAAGAGTTAAAGGACATTTTAGATAAGCTTGGTAGCGGAGAGTCATCACCACATCTTAGGCACTATACCATGGACACTAGGGGATGGCTTAGAAGGGATGGTAGACTTCATGTTCCTCGTAGTGAGGATTTAGTAGATGTGGTGTTGGCCGAGTCAAATCATTCTAGGATGACAGCACACCACGGTGGTGATAAGATGTATCGGGATATGAAGAGGGTATTCTATTGGCCAAGAATAATGAAGAGGGTGGTGCAGCATGTATTGAAGTGCATCACTTGCCAAAGGGTAAAGGCAGAATAGAAGAAGCCCGGAGGACTATTGCAGCCATTGGATATTCCATTAGGGAAATGGGAGTGCATCTCTGTGGACTTCGTGGATGGATTACCAAGGTCATGGAGAGGGAACACAAGCATTTAGGTCATTGTGGATAAACTGACGAAGAGCGCTCATTTTGTACCCATTAAGAGTAATAGGATGGCGACTTCTTTGGTGACTCTTTATATAAGGGAGACAGTTAGGCTTCATGGAGTTCCCGCCAGCATTGTGGGCGACAGAGATCTACTATTCACCGACGAGTTTTGGAGGAGGTTTCAGCAAGCCTTGGGAACGAAATTGAATCTAAGCACGACATACACCCTTAGACAGATGGACAGACTGAGAGGGTAAATAGGGTTTTGGAAGATTTGCTCGGATTGTGCATCATTGACTCTAGAGGCTCTTGGGAAGACCGCCTACCTTTGGTGGAGTTCACGTATAATAATAGTTATCAAGCAAGCATTGGGATGGCACCGCTCGAGGCCCTCTATGGCAAACCATATAGACCACCAGCCTATTGGTGGGATACCATCGATAAGACCTTTCTTGGACCAGACTTGGTGAGGGAAACTTTCGAAAAGGTGGATTTGATTCGCAAGAGGTTGAAGACTACACAAGATAGACAAAAGTCATATACCGATATAAGGCATTTAGATTTGGAGTTTAAGGTTGAATATATGGTTTTTGTCAAGATTTCTCCTCCGAGAAACGTCATGAGATTTGGCTTAGTGGGTAATTTGGCACCGAGATTTGCAGGACCCTTCCCTATTACCATACGGATTGGAAAAGTGGAATACAGAGTTGATCTTCCACACAAGTTGATAGGAGTTCACAATGTTTTCATGTTTCCCATCTGAGGAAGTGTCTACATTATTCTACAGTAGTAGCACAACCCGATTGGCTAAGGGAAGTGGAGGTAGGGCACGAATCACTTATGCGTCGTACACCCATCCGTATAATGGAACATGATGTCAAGAGATTATGCAACAAGGAAGTTTGTTGACGAAGGTTCAGTTGGGAAATGACCCCAAGAAGTGCACATGGGAAACTAAGGAGAGAATTCAAACTTCTTATCCTTTTCTATTTAAAGGTACACTTCAAATATCCAACCTTTGATCTTTCCTTAGTTAGGGTCTTTTCGATAATCTTTAGGTGAAACCTATGGATGGTAGCTTGGTTGCATGTCATTAGGGCATGTGATGTTTGATGGATGAAAATCATTGCAAGTGGATGCTAATGTTTGCAAATGGATGCATTGCATGCACTAGATTGATATTTATTAGTATAATCGGCTAACTAGGTACACACACCTGCATATGCATGCCTGTTATCTATTGCATTTGCACATGGTTGCATATATGTATATGTGTGTATATAAATAGATGTTGTATATGGATGGTGCATTTGGGTGAATGATTGAAACATACATATAGAATTATCAATTATACTAGGGTAATTGCATGCATTTGGTTGCATGACATAAGCATACTTACATTATAGGAGGTCAATTTAATCGGTAAATCGACTACCTTTTCGCATTAGGTAAGTTCATATGCACTTCAATTTGCATAAATCATAAATTTCATTAGTTAAAAATAAGGACAATTGTAGAAATGGATGATGGCTGAGAAGATGGATGTAGCTCTAGGATGCAAGTTGTTAATTACGTTCTTCCATCTTTGGAAATTTCGAGGATGAAATCCTTTAAGGGTGGGAGAATGTAACACCCCCAAATTTTATGAGAAATAAAAATAAAATAAAATTAAAAGCACATTTGATAAAGCGGTAAAGGCGCATGTTGACTTCCTTAGTGCACAGGGATCTAGTCCCATTGTCGCCCAAAATCTAGAGCGATGTTTTTTAGCTAGTTCGTTTCCAACGATTTTCCTACATATTTTAATGTTGTTTATGACATGTGGCGGCATCCCATTCGCTCCAGTAATGTAATAGGATGACATGGCCAAATTTTATTGGTTCAATGATGTGTATATGCTAGAATGGATAACCATTAAGTGTATGAAAGGCCCAGATTTAATCGAAAACAATCTAATGGATTATGTTAACTTAAACAATATATAAATAAATCATCTAACCTAAACCTAATTTCTTATTCAGCCGTCGCCATAATTCTACAGTAAAATTAGCTTGTATTATTCTTGTTCCCTCTCTCTACTAAAATAAACAAATCTCTAACAAATTAAATTATCTATACATATTCAAGCAATTTGGGGAATTTAAAAGAATCAAAGGGAGAAAGAATAAAGCAAAGCTTTTTTCAAATTTATGCAAGCTCAAGTGCTAGGTGAGTGGGAATTGACATGAAATAGAAAAATAAAGTAGTTTGATTTCAGTTCTTTTCTGACACGTTATTATGAATTAATTTCCATTATTATATGAGAATAGATGTAAATTATTGCAACTTCTTCTTCTTCCACTTCTCAAATCAAATTCATGTTTGGTTTAAAATATGAAACATATAAATTGTATATTTACATTTTGTGGCATAAATAAGATTGAAATTTATGTAAATTATTATATCTTCTTCTTCCACTTTTCGATTCTAATTCACGTATAGGTTGAAATTTGAAACAAACAAATTGTGATTCATGTTTCATGACATAAATAAGATTGGTTAAATTAAATTGAATTAGAATTGTTATTCAATTTCTAATGATAAAACAGGTTAGTTGAATAAATTGAGAATATGTTACTTGAATGAAATTATGGTTTTAATTGATATAATTACATAGTTTTGAATATGGTTTTGGAACAAAATTGGGAAGTCTTATTGGCATAAATGTTTGTTTCATATGTGGTCTAAAAATGTAAAAGTGGAATTTTGTGCAATTAAATGTTTTGTGGCTATTGGATACATTTTTGTATAGATTAAATCTCTAAAAGGAGAACGTAAATTAGGGAGGAAAAAAATGTAAATTAAATGGACCCTAAAGGCTAGTGTAAATTTGTAAAAAAATGACATAAAAATTAGAACAAACCATACGGACTGAACGGACATGAAATTGAAATACCATTTATGTAAGAAAAGAGAAATTATGAAATAACCAAATTGGATGTAAAAATCGCCTAAGCAGAATAATGGAAATAAAAAGTATGCAAACTATAATAATAAAATTAGATAATCTGGAAGCGATTTGGCAAGCAGACCTCGTAAAGGTCTGGATAGGTGTTTCATGCGGTTAATACCAAAATATAGTTTTGGCTGTACGTACTAGGCGTGGGCAAGTAGGTTTGCAAGTATGTTTGTTACCATTCATAAGTTGTTAGTACGTAGGATAGATAGCATCCACAATCGTAGGCTTCTTCAGGCAGATCGACGCAGACAGGACGGGATAAGTGAGCTCCGACGTAGGCTTCTTTAGGCAGATCGTTAAAGGATTTTATACAGCCAACCCAATTGCGGGCACTCTTTCGGAGGAATGAAATTTTGGATAGGGATAAGTCCACGTTGGTGACCGAGGAGACAGGTGGATAGGAGTCCAGTTTAACAGAGCCTGAGTGCAACTTCGGGGCCTGCGAGGTTGTTTGAGTCGGCGCTGGTCAAACGTAAGAGGCATTTAGTCACAGTGCAAGGGTGAAGAGCATGACTTTCACACTGTAGCACATGGACAGGTAAGGATAGCAGGTCCGACAGACCGATTGATGTTTAGTATTACTGCATGGTTGACTTCCCTAGAGTGACCACGGACTTTTGCTTCTTAGGCGCAGTATCTAAGAAGGATTCACTACATTATATTATTCACCCTCTGTGATATCCGGGAAAGAACTGGAATTAAGCTGTTTTATTCTTTCCGCTTCATTCTATTTCTCATTCACCAAACTTTATGTCTAACCCATTCCTATTATTCCTATTTTCATCAAATAATGGAAGGACGGGTCTAGGTTGCAGTTCTTTGCAACTTGGAGGGTAATTGGAGCAGTTGTTATCTTCAGCTTTTGTTTCTTTTATTTCATGTACTTCGTTTCTTTTTTTCGTACTTTACTTTATATATGTGGACCTACATTGTGAACTTTGTTATATTTTATGTTTTGGTGGAGACTACTTGTTACTTTTGGTTTCAGAAATAAATTTTGGATAATGATGTTTTTAATGAAGCTATTTGGCTATTAATTTATAATTAGTGAAAGTTTTTCTCCATGGTAATATTTTAATCATTTTATGTTGTTGCCTTAGTCTCTATTCTATGTTATGGATTTTTATTTCTCCCGACCACCTGTGCTTCTTGTCATGTCCAATTTTTGGGGTGCCTAGAGGTGCGGGGTATCACAAAACTAAGATTTTACTTATAAAATATTTTAGATTGGATCTAAATTAATTAGGATAATAGAAAAGGAAGATTGTGAGTCCCAAATGTGGAAGATCTTCAAAAGGATGTGTTAGAGGCTAGTTTGTTTTGCAGTGCGTTAAATGGTTAAATTTTAAAATAATCCCTCAATGGATCATAAGCCTATGAAATCTAATATTTAGGAAGAGATCTAATATAGTTGTTTTTAATAAAAAACCTTTTATTTTGATTATTTTATTTTAATAAGTTAATATATATTAATTAAGTACGATAGGTGAATATGTATGATTAGATCTAATATAAACATATACATACATACATAAATACATAAATACATACATACATACATACATAGATATATATATAACACATAGACATAAACTATATAATATGGGTAGGTGCTTGATGTTTAAAAGAACATGTTCAAAATTTTATTAGATCTTGGTTTAATCCAAGTAGGGTTTAAAGTAGAACGAGACAAAGGCGACATCATTAATTCATTCCACCTTCCTCTTTTGCAAACATTCAACTATCAGTATACCAAATCTCCACACAAAATGATGATGCTGGTAGTAACTAAGGATCGTGTAATATGAAATATTAACTAAACTATTTATTTGTGTGGAATGTAAATATAAAAGAAAAAGTAATGTAGTAAATGATAACATAAATTTTTATACCGGTTCGAACTTCCAGTTCTATGTTAAGTCCTAGACTCCTTCTGGATTTAATCGACACCCCCGCTTAGCCTAAAGGAACAAGTATTACACTGCCTGAGCAAACGAACATGACTTTAACCACCTAGACAACCGAATAGGACTTTTACCGCCTGAGGACACTACAACAGAACTTCGACTATAAACAACTGAAAAGTATTTGACTAAATTAGCTCTTCAATAGGACTGAAATAAGCAATAACATACATCATTTCTATAATCTTCTCCTTTGTGGTATATCGTATGGTTTGTGAATAAAGGAAGTAGTTTTGATCACAAGCAAATTTTCTTGAATGATCATGTGATAAAAAATTATAAAGCAGTTTGTAATTGAATGCTTGAAGTTCAATAGTAAAGATAGAAAGAATTGAGAATGGAATTGATACTAAAAACAATGAAATAATTTGCTTCATATATAGTTTAATAGTTGCAATCATTCGTGAGAAGAAACGATGAAAGGTCAGGTTGCAACTCTCGGTTTTAATATTTAACTCTTTGTGAAGAAGAGGTACATTATCAGAAAACTAGTCGTTATACAGATTCAGCCAGTTGAGTAAAGTTTGGTTGCCATCTGAATCGACAATTTTTTAAAATAGCAAGAAACAGTTCATTTTAGCCCATTTTCAGCCGAATGAATATTGTCAGTCAGTCAGCTGAATATTCAAAAATCTATATGTGCATGTACACAGATTCAGTCGACTGACTTGGATATTTCAGCCGGCCACAAATCAAATTGTTTGGGACATTTTATAAATTTCAATGAAAGATCATGCGTATGTGTTTATATATCACAAAGGAGAGATTTTAACAACTTTATACCTCTAGATATAGATACTATGACTGATAGTACTTTGTAACGTCACTTTAGCATTCATTTTGACATAGTTGTCTCTATGTAAAGTTGATATTTCCTACAAAATTGATTAGTATATACAATATATGCTTGTATAGTTGTCACCATCAAAACATAAAAATATAAGGTTCTAACAATCCCTCCTTTTGATAATGACAACCATATAAGTTTAATTTTAAATTGAGTTATTCTCCCCTCTATCATGTTACTCCATATATCGATATGGCCTTACTTTATTCTCCCTCTTTGTCATCAACAAAAAGATTGTAAAAATAAAAAAATAGATGAGAAGCAGTGTAGAACTTACATCAGAGAGCACACATTTCATTATGTAAATTTAAACAACATTACAAAACATCGCAGATATGTTATGCATGACGAATAAATATTCAACGATAACACCACAGAAACATAATGATCAACTTATCACAAATATTATAGCATAAATTGTCTTTAGATAGTTTAAAACATAGAACATAGATAGGAGTCATAGGATGCCGATAACAAAAACATACCGTGATATAGAGAATAGTCAAAACTCTTGGCTTTTAGAGTTACCTTCTTCTTCTTTATCTTCCTCTTTATAATTTGTCCAAGTGAAAGGAGCTAGAATTTCAGCAACTCCTATTGACGAAGTAGGAGGAATAGCAGATATGGATGAAGAGAAAAAAAGTTTATCCCAAATCTTGTCCAAAAAGCCTTTGATGGAACTAAGCCTTTTGTTGATTTTTGAAACATAACGATCAATTTTGGCAAAACAAGGATCGAGCCTACTTTGGTTACGGGATAAGATAACAAAAACTTGTTTAGATGAGGCATCCACATTGATTTCATCAATTCCATTAATATCTTCTTACGTTTGATGTCCGTGGTAGGAGGAAGCAATGCCAGTGTCATGGGGTTGCACAATATCTTGGTCATGATTTGCAACCCATTGTTGAAAAGAAATTATATCATCACTTGCAGGATGCTTTGGAAGGCCTAGGAGACTTAATGTTTTGGAGTTGAGTTTGCTTATTGTCGTAAACTCGGAATTTGGTATAACTACTTCAAAATTTTGCAAGATGCACATAATATAAGGTCCATAATGAAATGTTTTGTAATTTATTCTATGATTAACGGTTTCAAATTCTTTCAACATTATCTTACCAAATTAATAAGTTGAGATGAGTAAATAGCATTTAGAGCTTGAAAAATCCCTTTTATAAATTTTTTCATAGCTACCGCTACGAGGGTGAAGCGATCGGATAAGAGCCCGATGAATTAGTCTAGCTTTTGGATGCAAAGTACTAGATTTTAGTTCATTCATATTATCGGATAGAAATCTATGTGATACTTTATCTCGATGAAACATGTCGACTTCAGTTTCATTGATATCTAAGCTTTGAGACAAACATCTTAAAATATGTCATAAATGTTGTAGGGGAAGATAAATCTTAACGCCACAAACCATAGTCCAATCAGTTTTTGTTTTGTGGATTTTGATGATCTAAGTTCATGTTTAAGTTTAATTAAAAGAGGATAAATCATGAAATTGTTAGCATTATACCCTATCAGAGAATCAAAATTGTTTTCTTCTGGGATCTCCCAAATTCCATATCCATTGAAATCGGTGAATTTCATAAAGGCTCCTTATAAGATTTTAGAATTCTTCATGCCACTGAATCTTGTAACAGCGGTATCATGATGAAGCCATGCCCTGATTTTATCTTGAGATGGGCCAGTAGAAGTGGAGGCTTGCCTTGATCTTTTGGGTCTTGGAGCCATTGTTAGATTCTAAGTGAAAGATGACGTGAAAATGTGATTTTTTTTGGAGAATGTGCTTTAGTTTGCTGAAAAGATATTTGATGTCGAAAAGAAGGGTTGAGGAGATGTAATAGTGCATAGAGAGTTGAATGGGTGCCTTAAAAGACGTGTCAGTTATAAAAAAACTATAATTCGATACACAGCCGGCTGCTAGGAACAATTCAGCCGTCCGATTTCTTTGAAAACCAATGTAGCAAAGAATTAGGCTAAAAGCATGTCAATTCAGTTGTCTGAATTATTGAGACTAGCTAGCTGGATGGTTGAAAATTTTGATGCCTGATTGAAGATTCAGCCGTCCAAAGTAAGGAGTTCAGCCGACTAAATTTGTTGTGTTTGCATCATATTATAACAAAATATAATCAGATTATATATATACACACTAGCTTTATTCTCATGTTAAATAATTTTAAGCAGTTTCATACAAAAGACATATTATTATTTACTATATGGAAACCATTTAAATATTATGCAGATATTCCAACGTATACGGAAACCGTATTTATTCGTTTTTAGAAGGCTTGGATTCTTTTGATGAGCAGCCTTCAAACGAATCTGATTTGAATCGGCGATTGTCTCTGGATACTATTACTTATAGGAGAATGACAACAAATATTAAAAGCACATTTCTCAAGGAAATTCAAACAAGCTCCTTGATTTTTCTGTTCATAGTATATTTTGCATTGAACACTGATTATTTCTTATTGAAAATAATGAATATCATTTATTTGATGTTTAGTAGAAGGTGAGGCAAAACCTATGTTCCTTCTGACTTTTTTTCCATTCGAAGTATAGCCAGTGTGAAGACTTGGAGAAGGTGTAATGCGTACGAGAACATATATAGGAGTTTAGCTATTTGAAGGTGTTTTAGTGGATGAGCTGCAATCAATGGATGAGTATAGAGAATTATCTTGCGAAGACATTCTTATATGAAAATTTGATTATAGTTTTTATATTTATTTCTTCTACACTTATTCTGATCTTATATATATTATTGCTTTCTATTTTTAGAAATATTTGATAAGTTCAAAATCTTTTTGATTTGTAACTAGTGAATTATATATATATATATATATCTATGTATGTATGTATGTATGTATATGTATATGTATATGTATATGTGTGTGTGTGTATTTCTATTGGTTTATTAAAAACATATTTTGTGACCTTTTATTTGATTTATATAAAATAGTAGGATCTAATTCAAAAGAAGATATGCTAATTTGGCTAAAACTTTTATGCATTTTATTTTATTATCATATATTGGTAGAGTTAGGGGTATGTCATAGGGGCAATTATGTAATTTGTTACATATATCTAACTCGTTGAATAGTCTTATTCATAACAGAAGTGTTTTTTCTATTACATGATTAATTAGTATTTATAAATACATTATATCAAGTATATAATATAAATAAACACCTTTATTATGAACAAGATTGTTCAACAAGCTAAATATATGTAACAAATTACATATTTCCCCTAGGGCATACCCCTAAATCTATCGATCTACCACTTGCACTTAGGGTCAATTATGGAACCTTATTCCTACTTCTCCAATCAGTTTGTCAAAACTAGTTGGGTCAGTCCCTTTGTGAATGGGCATGCTATTATGTTTTAATTATCTACTATGTCAATCAACTCTCTTCGACGGTGATAAACTGCTTTATCACATGAAACAATTCGGAGTATGTCTCTTGACCTCTAATGAGCTGTAAGTTCTATTACGAACCATATCGCAACATTGTATCATATAACAATATTATAAGGTTCTCAACATTTGGAATCAACTCTGTTATAAATTTGTGCACTTATAATTTTATATACATTATTCTACTATGGAATATTCAAGACGATGTATGTAGCCTTTTTTCATTGAATAAGCCACAGTCTTTTATTCGGAATATTTCCAACTTAAAGATTCTAAACTTGAATTTATTATTGACATGCTATACTCAATGAAGTATAGTTCGAACATTCCTTCATAAGGAATTTTTGTTTATGTAAACAATTCTCTAGTATTTCATAAATACACGAGAACACTTCAAACAACCACTTAGTGACATTTATTGGTTTTGATATTTGCTTCATGTATCAAAGAAAATCATGATATCGTAGATAACACAACATGTATGATAATTCCTTTTGCCAATGCAAAGGAATCAATCTTGCATGTTCTGTATTAAACATTTTAATAAGGTGTCCTTGCATATCATTTGGGATATTCTACTTACTATAAAAGTCATCATTTATTAATCCAATGCTGAGTATTAAAACAACTAAGGCTGATTTTAACAGAAGTACATCGTCAAAATCAACAATGTGTTGTTTACTTATAGTTTAGAAATATCAATGTACCTTTTAACGTTCTTTCTTATGAACACACACTTCCTCTTCACTTTGATTGAAAATCAAACTATATAATATTTCTATTAGAATACTTATTCAGTCTTGATGCTTATAAAATGATACTTTTGTATCATATCTTAAATCATATCCAAAGACCCACAAACTCAATATCTCTCCCATCGACTTCGAGACATTTTGGTTATTATGTGTAAACAGTTTACTCTAAATCATTATTTAGAATTTTTTTTGTTTCAATACATACGTACCGAACATAAAGTCATATCAAGTGGAAATTTTGTGAGCAAATCCAAATTAACTTGAGCACGTTGAATATCGAATCTATTACGCTAATTTCAACAATTGAAATTTGCGATTTTATTCTCATCAACGTTGCTCATTTAATTCCAACTGCATTAATCTTGCTCATAAAGACACAATCACGGTCGATGGATCACATTCCTTAGGTTACGACTACCAAAATCATATTTTGATTGCATACTTGGAGTTCTTTTGGATTTGCGCATCATACCATATGATAGAGTCAACACACTTAAGGGTTTAATTAAATAATCGAGGATTATATATTTTCGACATTAACAAGAAACTCATAGTTTCTCCTCAATGAGCGAGAATACTTATTAGACATTCTAATGCAATATGTTCGTTTAGGTTAGTCAATATTATTTCATCTTATCTAATCAGTTCTATCTTGTGATCGTATCTAAATCCTTTTTACTACCAATAATTTCTCAAGGAAATTCCTTCACAATGAAGTTGGTATTTCTTGAAATGAGAAGCAATAGAATAGGCATTCATAAACATTTTATGAATTTTCTTATTCATAAAACTTATTTGGTTCTAGTTTACAAAAATTATGTTGAAAACATAAATATGTCATCCTATTACACTCTTTTCAAAATCCTTTTGAGAAGATTCATACAAGATCCCTCATAAACAGTTATTACGTGTAATCTTTCAACTCGTACAACCTGCCAACTCCTTGGCCTGGGATATGTTGGAGTTTCTTATAAAACCTTATCTTATAATATTTTGTAAACTGTTATTTAGATGAAATAATATTAACCTTGTGTACTACCCTTAAATACATTATCTTATAGAAAAAACTAACTCAAGTTCACTCACAATTAATCGTACACTGTCCAACAAAGTTCGATTGCTTCATAACGATGCAGCATTATGTATCACATGGAGAAGTAAATTTAAGATTGAATCTTCATTCATTTTAGGTACAGTCGGAACGTTTTCCAATACACTCACTCATTCAATCAAATCAAATCATTTTTATCACATTTTAGTTCATTTACATCCGTTTTATATTCTATAAATTTACCATAGACATGCTACATGCATATCAAATACATATGTTATGTTGATGATAACTCATCGGTGAATATGACGAAGTACATGGAACAGTTTTGGCATATATAGAATTATGATTGCATACATCTATATATATATCAATCCAAAGAGTTTATTAACTCTTATGATACTCTCACTAAATGGGTGCATAGTCCTTTATTGTTTGAGATATAATTAACAAGTATCACATGATTCAAAATCATACAATAAAATTATTTTTCAAAACTACGGCTTAGTCTATAATTCTGAAACAACCATAAATAATATTAGATACTTTTATATTTTCCAAGGCATCACTTTTGTAATAAAAAATTACCACGTTATAGTTTATTTCACAAGGAATATTCATATTGAAATATAGCTATGTCTATTTTATTCAGGCGATACTGAAAAATAATCATTATTTCATAAATAACGTATGGTAAGTTTCACGAAAAACAATTTTCGTACTATGATGCAATTAATGAGTGTTATACGGTATGCTCCCACTATTTCCACCTTTAGTATAATAGTGTATTAAATTTGAAGATCCGTCATTCACTTAATACAAATTGTTTGTTTCATACACTGTAACTATTTATAGTGGAAAGTTTGTTGATCAAATATCTTAAGCTCAAAGAAATAAATCTCATGGAAAACAATTTTCTATATGAAAATACATTTTAGAATAGAAACAATATTTCTTATTCCAATATTAAGTATTAATTATTTATTACAATTCATATTTTCAATGTTTCTCTATGAAGCAGAAGTAAGTAATCATTCTCTTCATTCCAACTGTACCTTAAACTACATCTATTCTTATACATTCATTTTCATTTCAAATGGTCAAATTATTTAAAAGAAAACCTTACTACAATATCATAACAAACTCTTTACAAAAGCGCATTCGATTATCCTTAACATTTAAGGACACCAAATATGTTGCAGTTTACGTAAACCAATCAAAACGATATTTCAGCAATCGTGTTCTTGTAGTTTTTGGTCCTGTGTTACATTAAAACAATGTGATCTCTTTTGTAATCAATCAGACTAAATACTCAACCTTGCACTATGGTTTATTTGGTTTTTTGGACGAATTAATTTCATCAAAATATTGTACATTATAAACTTTGACCTTTCAGCACATAACATTTATATGCAATCTTATATGGATCAAATACCTATAGTCTTGTATTGCTTTTAGATTCGGAACTCATAGAATGAAATACATGGTCTTAAATAAATCAATGTGTAAGTGACCAAACCATGAATGTATTTATTAGTTGTAAAATCGAGCACTTACAGTGTGTTGAAACGTTAACATGCAATAAGAATCTGACAGTGGTATTATATTTTCATTTGTCAACTTTCAATTCAATTTGTTTGTATATGTTAATTGATAAACATTTTATCAATCATATTAAATACACGATTTTATCATTGTAGATAATTAAAACATTATTTAGCATATGTTCTTCCAATATTAGAAAAGTTAAATGTTACCATTTCATTTTTCTAATAAGGCTCCCACTAGTCTTGAATTTTTCTCCAAACCCTAAGATGAAACACAAATGTCTTTCGACTTCACTAGTGGGTGTTAGGACTCATCCGACTTGGTATTCTGGCCTTAAAGTTTTCTCAACAAATCGTAGACCCATAAACAATGGATAACTCCTTATCGGTTGTATCATATACAACTCCTAACCCATTTTTCCTTGTCCTACTATCATTTCAACCTTGAGTTTTCTCAACAAATCGAAAGAGATTATTCACTCATACCTACCATATCACTATGGCCTATGTATAGTATATGTATCTTGAGTTTGATCAACAAATACATATAGTTATCTTACCTCATTTACTAAATATATTAATAATACTACACATAACATCCCCAGCTTGAGTTTGCTCAACAACTAAGGAGTGTGCAAGTAATTTATTGATATATATATGGTAGAGGACAACATTATATTGAAGATTCGTAATCTTCAATATATTATATTGAGTGATATTGACTTATGGAATAATGCGATTCATATGAAAAAACATGTAATTCAAGTGTCAAACACATCAGAAATCACAATATACGTACATTTGCATATGTATTTATTCCTTATGTCGATTTGGGTTTCTTAAATGTTCCACTTTTAGTTTAAACATTCATATCATATAAGTTTTGTTGTTAAATAACTTTTATATTTCGTATTACTTATATGATAGTCTTATGTATAAAATTTCATTAATTAAATCTTATTTAATGAATTTTAATTAATTAAATCTTTAGTTAATTTTATTTTAGTATTCCAATGCAACTTTTGTATTAGACATATCTATTATAACCATTATCGTGTAAAACATGTAACGACCCAGAATTTGACCACTTTAAAATATAATATTTAAAGTGATCTAAATATAAAATAGGAAGGTTATATGATGCAAACAAAATTAGATAGGATTTGGAAAGAGAAGTATACACAAAAATAGTAACATTTGCATATATTGACAAAAGGGACAAAATGCTGATTTCAGAAAAGTAAGTTTCAATGGTTAAATAAATTATTTTAATTTATTTATGAGTGTTTATATTTTTAAATAGGAACATACAAAATTTATTTTTAAATTTGGTTTACATAAATAAATAGTTTAACTAAAACCTTAAAATATGACCATAAAATATTTTGGTGAAAATCAACGTTTTGTCAATTAAAAGTTGTCGCAACATCGTCGCACCTTTATTTTCTTATATAACAATATATATTCAAATAGTATAAGTATTAATTAATTCATTAATCATGTTTACTTTTACTTAGCATACTTAGAAAATTCTAGAATATAATTAAGAAAAAGTAAGCACAAAAAGAAAAAACATGTCATTTTAAAGGAAAAAGTAAACATTAAATCAAACCAGATATAATTATTATATTCTTTACTTAATACTTAAGTGAAAAATACATAAAGTTATGATTTGAAATATGATGTTAAGTGTTGAAAAAACAAGGTTGCTTAAAAAGTAAGTAAAGGGTATTTTGGTCTTTTTAAAAATTTTAATCCAAAACTTTTTCTATAAATAAGCATCCACTTTCTCACTTTTTTCCACTTCGTCTTCTTCATTTTTCAAGCTTTTCTCCACTTCTCTAATGGCTTCTTCTCTTCTCTTTCCTTACTAACTTTGATAAAACCATATCAAACAAAGTCAAAACACCGCCAAATTTTGCCAAAAACCTTAGTACCATTAAAACATGGTTTAGCATCTAAAAATGGAAGAAATGATGGAGAAAAGGTTGGAACCCAAGGAGACTGAACCTATGGAGGCGAAGGAGCAAGTTCAAGGAGCTCCAAAGCGAGAAAAGGAGAAGGAAGAGCTGCCAAAATCAAAAGGAAAGTCTATGAAAATGATTGCTGGAGTGGAACTATACTCAAGTCTTATTTTTATTTTAATAAAACTTAAGTTGATAATACAAATGTTAAATTAGAAATTAATATGTTGGATATTAGTCGATATTGGAGATAACTTGATTGATATTATGGTTGATTATATGTTTGTGATATGGATGATAATTTGGTTTGATAAATGATAAGAGAAATGATTAGAATTAACCATAGTTAACTAAATGAAAATTAAATCCATACAAATAAATGTATAAAAGTTATTTAGCCTCTTGATGATTTTAAATGGTCTAAAAAGATTGAAAATGATATCATGATAATATAATATTATAAAGTGAATGAAATGGAATATGAGTTTGAAATATAAAAATATTGTTTAAAACGAGTTTAAAATGATTTAGAAATGTCTTATAAACATTTTAAAAGTGTTTTCAAGGAGTTTGAAAAGAAATTTAAAAACAAGTCAAAACTAGGCGCATCTTGCAACGGTAATTCGCGATTTCACGCCATAAAAGTTAAATGAGTGTACAAAGTGGAATATAGCTCGAAATTCTTCGAGATAAGAATTTTCCGGTTTAATGTATTCATAGTTTCCCAATGAAGAAAGAAAATCAAGATTTTAATAATTAGAGTTCGAAATATGTCAAAAATAATTTTCTAAAAACGTCGCAGTTTTGCAGTACGAAATCCGAAAAGGAATTTCTTTATAAATGATATTTTTAAATGACTAAAAATATGAAATAAATTTTATAAATCTATTAAAATGTTTTAAAAGAGATTTGGAATGGAAAATATGAATTTTCAAATATTAAAAAGTTGTTTAAATCAAATGAGCTTATATAGCACTTTCCGCAGCACTTTTATACTACGAACTATATAACCTTTTGAATACGAGTTTAAACTTAACGATATTTCCTAGAATCAATTATGAATGTGTTTAAAAGGAAAATTAAGAGTTTAAAATATAATTGAGAATCTTTGAATCAATTCCAAAATAAAGCTAATAACTAAGTATGTGAAAATGACTAGTACATTTGTCCCATCTGTGAGATCAGGGAAGAAAAACAAGGTGTTTAACTAAGGTTAGGGATGAAGCAACCAGTGCCCTAAACTTACCTGGCCTATGTTTTCTCTTTTTAGGTGAGGGGTGGAATAGAACGAGCGGGAAACCCGGATGTCCTAAAAAGATCATATTTAAGTTTTTCCAAGATAAAAGAAAAGAAACAAATTCTTTAAATGTTAATTAACCACTTAATTTCTTTTATCGATGATTAGTACGAAGAAACTGGGATCGGATTTGGGTGATTCCTATCAGAAGAACCACGATCGAATTTGGGTGATTCCTGTCCGAAAATCACTTCAAACTAAGTATCAAAAACACTATATGAACTTAACATCTTTTTATGGATTAGCACGAAGGAACCGAAATCGGATCTAGGTGATTTCTATCCGAAGAACCGAGATCGGATTTGGGTGATTCCTATCCCAAAATCCCTTCAAACTAATTCTCGAAATAAAATATATTAAAGACAATGATCATTGAAGATAAAGATCTTCATAATGTAGGATTACTTGCCAGTAGTCCTTTGAGGTGAAATTTACCATATCTAAAGTGGCAGTAGTGCTCTGTTATGAAAATCATCGATTTGCAAGAATATGATTTGAAGAGAAGAAAGAAATCTTTGTTCAAGATTTAATGAATGATTTGAGAATATTTTCCCTAATTTAAAAGTTATAACTTGAATATAAGAAATCTTTGATTAAGATTAAAAGAATAATTTGTAAAAGTTTTCCTAAGTAAAAGATAAAATGATTTGGAATTATTCCAAGATTTAAGAAAGGTTTAAATAAACCAAATGATTTGATAAATGAGGCTTAATGATTCCATATACTCTTGAAAAGAAAATAGAATAAATTAAAAAAAATATAAGAAAGATATTTGATTTAAATAAAAGATGAAGTAATTGATTGATGATTGATATCCACATATGAACTTAACATCTTTTAAATCGATGTTCAGCTTCGAAGGAACTGGGGTCGAATTTGGGTGATTCCTATCCTAAACCAACTAGTTTCCAATCATATTGGAAAACCAATCCCAATACGAGATTTACGGTTTTGATTATAGTCCCAAAATAGCTGTAATGACTGGCAAACATTTTAGCTACCCTTTTTGGTATCATATATTCCATTCAGTATATTCCGTTGGCCTAGTCTGGATATATTACCTTAAACTTAGTCTAGGTATTGATACCTTATTTGAATTAGTTTATTTGAAAAGCTTTTCAAAGGAATGTCACTAAAAATAATATCAAGTGTATTTTGGTATAAAAGGGTTTTGGTTATCATAAGCTAAAAACCCGTCCGTATTTATGTGTGGGCATGGTCTTATGAGATACCTTTCTTTTCAAAGGTTTTGGTAACAAAGTCGTTTTAAGTTTCGGGTATCTCACGCTGGTTTATCAAGCTTGATCCGGTTATTTTTAATACTCAGGTTAGATTCGAGTAGTTTTAGGTTCAGTTCATGATGGTTGGAGTTTTCAGAGAAGAGCCGGAGATCTTCATCATCGTATGAACAAATTCTATCATCCACTACATCTATTGCATTTGTTTTGTTATTTTCAGCATTTGTAAGGACAGAGGTTTATAACCGTCCAAGCTGAATCTAGGTTAGACTCTAATATTGTATTTTAATATTTTTTGCTATAAAATTATTATTGAAATAATATATGTTATTCCATTTGTGTGAGATTATATCCTGTCTTTATTTTCTTTCTACCCTTAATGATCAATCTTTTCATGCAATCTGAGTTAGACATGTGTAGTTTATTGTCGATTCAAACGGTACGGAAAAATGGGCCATTACGACACATATATCTTATATATATATATATATATATATGTATTTTTATTTAATTAATTAACCTTTAATTAGTTTATTAATTAAATAATTTTGATTAAATTATATTAATTTCAAAATTTTATGTTCCATACATACATGTATCCCCATCTTATCGTAAACACTTTATAATAACATAATATATATCAGTATATATAATACATGCGTATTAATATTAATTAATTAACTCATTTAATTAATTTATAATATTAATCTTATGAATAATTTTAAGTTTCGAAATTGATATTTACATAGTTTCAAACATTTTAAACTTTTTCATTACATTCTCAAACATTTTGAAAGTTTATGTTATACTATAACCTTTTATAATAAACATGTTTCATTTTAAATTTAACTTTTAAATTTAAAATCTTGTTTTAATTTTCAAAACTATGTTGAAAATTAGTTTAAGGCCCAATTCAATCTACCATATATATTCGCTATTTTTGTATATATTAATTTGCTCAAATTAATTATTTAGTGTGCATGTGTTGTGCATATATATGTATGCATGTATATATATGATTGCAAAAATTGCAAGATCTACCTATTAATAACATAAATAATTCAATTTAACAAAATAAAAAATAAGTTGATGAATTGAAATTTGAAACTCTAAATTTAGGGTTAAGATATCCAAGTTTAATTTGGTATAATTTATTCAAATTCATATTTAGATCATAGTTGATTAATGTAAAGCATCTTTAATTTACTAAGTAATAATATTTTTAGAAATGCATATACATATATACATACATAAATTCACATATATATACATAATTATATATATATATATATAATTATCAAAATGAATCAATTAATTCAATTTGTGTGTCTGTATATACATATTATATTAAATTTCATTGATATAAACATAAGATTCACATATTTGTTAATAAAATGAATATATACATATAACATACACAAACCTATATATATAAATATCAAATATAATTTTAGGAAAAAGAAGTTTTATTAATTTAAAAACAGTCAGAAGAAATTTCAAAATTAAACAACATACATCAAATTTAAACAAGATGTTAATTTATTTTATGTTTCGAAATTGATTGAAACCGAAAAAAGTTAACTTTTTAAAAATTATGTATTACTGTAGAAAACACTACATGTATATTAAAGCATATTTATGGCCGAGACCATAATTTTATACGTACATACATATATATATTTTAAACAATTAGGTTCAATAAAATCTTTTTATTAATTAATCATTTAGAGTATGATACCATTTATTAATCATGGTGAGATAATAATATATACATTAAATAATGATAAGAATGGTATAGCTAGAATATAAAAATATACATAGGAATTGTACCTTATTTTCTGGTCAATTAGTGAAACATTGATCTACGAAATCTCCTTAAATTTCTTGAATCAACATTTAAATTTTGTTAGAATTGGGCGAGCCACCCTATTTTATTTCACTTCACTTTATTTGGGGGAAAGGATCAAAAAAATTCGGCCTTTAAATGAAAGGCAAGTCAGCCATGAGAAGGAAGAAGAAGAAAAGGGAAAAAGAAATGAGAGAAAATCGGGGGATCTTGTTTTAATAGAGAGAATGAAATATTTCATATTCTCCTTTTTAGAACTTCCCCTTTCATTTCTCTTTAAATTTCTGTAAGGCAAAAATTTAATCTCACACTAGTGTGGTCGGCTATATCATTCCCTACATAGAACAAAATTTCCATAAACCCGTTAAGCAGTCATCTCTATTTAAAACCAGTTTGAATATATATTGATGTTGTATATCAATGCGCATATATATAACTTTTATATATACATCCAAATAACTACTCACAATACCCAAAACATCAAACAAGTTAACCATTAATATTTCTCATATACTAATTGATTTATAACATTAATAAACTAAATAAATCGTGTAGTTTTATGAAGAATAAACAAACATGGTTGTGAGACTTATAGGTGTGAATTCAGTCAGCGATTAACATTGAACGATTTGAATATTAATGTTCATACATCACCTTAGCTAATGGTATGACAATTTGGTAGAATTCATCGCTTATAGATCTTTTTGGTAGAATCCAATTTCATATTTTCTTACCTAATACACTTTAGTAATGATAATTTACACATGTTCTCCTTGTCAAAACTATTCCAATGAAAGTAAACATTAATGGAATTTGGTTTTTTTCAAGATTCTAGTATTTTCTAAATTCAACTCAATTTGTCAAAAACCAAAGTCCTTGGTTCAATAATAACATTTATTATTAACAGCACTATATGGCAGAGATTTTGACTCTTAATTGACTACATTTGACCATGATTCTAACCTCATACAACCGAGGAGACAAATTCTATGTTGAATGGTTTTTCACTCCTAATGCTTCAAATAATACCTAGCTATAGTTAGTTGTTACATGTTATGACATGATTTAACTATAATCAAAGTGAAGTATCACATTAAAGATCCACGGTATCTCAAGTCGAAGGAACTATATAACATTATCGCCTTAAATTTTCACGTTTAACCTAGTTGTTGTTAAACAAGGGAAACTACAGACGAGTCATTCTATTATTATCCACAAGCTACAATTACATAAGGTGCCCATAATATCCATGAGTAGTACACTACCAAACATTTGGAGTGTATTATACATTTTGATCACAATAGATGCATCGATGTCATTTCTCGAAACTTCTAGATCAGGAATATCTAAAATAAAATGTGATTTCATTTTGTATGTAATTACTCATGATTGCAATATTTGCAACCATAACCACATAAAATTTTACTAAGTACTATTTTAATATCCTTTGAATTTAGTTAAAAAATCAATTATATCACAACATAACAAAATTTCAAACTCCATTGTTATGACAAGATTGACTGCAGAATTAAATATATGCAACAATTTACATAATTGCTTCTAGGGAATACCACAAACTCTTTCAAAAGATCTAAAGAAGAGACATCAATTTGAGTTTATAATGATCTTGGTGACATCAAGATGTATTGTGACATGAAGCATGTGTTCTTTCGAGAACACATGAAGAGAATGTCTATGGACATGTAAAAGGATTTTCATATGCAACAAGTTTAAGCTGAGCATCAGTAACTAAGAGGATAACTACAACCTTTGGAAGCACTATCTTTGGAGTGAAATTCAGTTTTTACGGATCTTGTAATTGGATTGCCAAGGTTGAGAGCAATAAACGATAACTTTATAGATAATAATCGACAGGTTAACAAAGAGTACCCACTTTATCCTGATAAATTTGATAGGGATGGCCGGTTGTCTAGCGAAGTTATATGGGAAGAATGCAGTGTGGCTCTATAGAAATTGGAGTAACATTGATTGTGATCAAAATCCGTTGTTCACTAGTGAATTCTATTAGAGTTCGCAGAGTACTTTAGGCAAAGAATTAAAATTGAATATAGTTTACCATTCATAGATAGGTACTCAAACTGAAAGACCAAACCAAATTCTAGAATATTTACTGGGAGCATGTGTATTGGATTTTAGAGTGTCATAGGAGAACTATTTGAATCTTGTTAGTTTTCCAACAGTAATCGTTACTAGTCAGTTATTGGTATGAAATCGATGGAGGTACTTTATGGAAGATCTTGTAGGTCATTGGTTTGTTGGTTTAACATGGGAGGTAGGTTTGTGCTTGAACCTAATATGGTAAGAGTGTTATTGAGAAGATAGAGTCAATTCTGAAGTATTAACAAACAAATCATAATTGTTATAATGAAAGCTAGCTAACATAATTGGAGAAGGGTGTTTTAAGGACAAATTTGTTTCCATTTCTAGCCTTTAGGACATCAGCTTTAAAATTTAATTGGAAGAACACACGACAGGCATTGACATTTCTACCATTGTCAGCATCATACCAATCACTAACAAAATTTGTGTGCACTACAACTCGCATGCCACCATGTAATGACTCGCAAATTTCGATAATTAGATTGGTTAATTTAATATGATTTTGGTAATTAAATCTGGATGAAATAAAAAATTTGTAATTTGAGAATGAAATGATAACTAAAATGAAATATAACAAAGTCAACTTAAGTGAATTATTAATAAGTTAATGGAATTCAAATTTAATAAGGTGATTGAAAAGCTATCTTTGGTTGCAATGTGAATATAGGAAAAAAATGTAATTATTTAAATGACTAATGAAATAACATATTGTTAATAGTAATTGAATGTAAATTGAGGTAATGATGTTAATTGTGATATCCCAGAAATTTGGGGCAATATCAATTTAATAATCTACATTAAAAATTAAATTGATTTGATAATATTTGTTAATAATATTTGAATTGATTTAATAATCTTCGTTTAAATAAATATTTAACTGATAATTTATCTTTTAGAAGCTAATTTAAATTGTTTCTATTTATAATGTATATATGTATATTGGTATATATTATAAATAGATAAGATTTGTATTAAATTAATAAATAAAAGTTATGGTTTCTAATTCTATTATTTTTGAAATTTGGAAATTTAATATTGAATAAATAATAATATGATTTTAAAAATACTCAAGATAAATTCGATTTGTTTAAAAGTATTCTAGCCTAGGTTTAAAATTTAAATAAAAGATTGTTTTGTTCTTTTTACTTTAGCTTTATAAATTAAGTAATTTATATTTTGAAGAGATTGTTTCTTTTATAAATTATTTGAATGTAATAATGAGTTTTATTTAAACAATATTAATAATGCATTATCTTTACAAATGGATTTTAATATAAATAGAAATTGTTATTTTAAAATTTGTTGATATATACATATGTATTTTGGAAAGCTATGATTTGGGATATAAAATGAATTCCTTCAAGAATGTTTGAGATAAAATAAATTTTATAAAATATTTAAGCAAAGCAAAGTATAATTAAAGAAATACAAAGTAAGTATAAACAAAGTAATAACCAAAGCAAGGTTAGGAGACAAAACAAAGCAAAGTACATTAAATATGCAGGATAAAGAAAGAAAATGCAAAGCAAAGTTAAGAAAACAAATGACTAAAGCAATTTTTATAATATATATGTAAAATACAAAAGCATGTAATCATGTCTGTACAATAATTATGTTGGCAATTAAACAAAATAAAATAAAATGCTTATAGCTTGTAAATTAAGATTCTGACATGTATAAACATCAAGTATAAAACAAAGTAAAATAAAAGCATGAGGTACTCAAAGCATTTAATGCTTTCATATTCAACTAGAAAACAAAATAAAGAGAGAACAAATGAGATATAACATGCAGGCAAGAATGGATTAAGACTCAGACAAGTATGATAACAAAATAATAAAAGTACAAAAACAAATCAGGTAAGTATATAAGCAAAATTAAGAAATAAAAATGTAGTCAACCTGTAATAAATTGCAAAACAGAAATATTTTTGTACACATAAGATAAGATTAGGTGTAAACATATAGTACATTTGCAATTAATGTTTTCAAAACTCTAGCACATAACAAAGTCTTTTCGAAATTGTGTTATCATCAACTCAGCCTCCATTTATAAAAATATCTCTGATCAAAGAAAGATCCAAACCCAGGTATCACCTTCACTTGTGAACTTCTTTATATACATCTTCTTACTTCTATTTGTTCACTAAACATAAAAAAATTGAAACAAGGAAATAAGTAGCAATTTTTATAAACTGGAGCATTACAACAACAACGGAAAGATGAATCAAAGGGAGTTCAAAGCAAACTACTTTCCAGTTTTTTTTTTACTTTTTTTCAAAACTGTTAGACCAGAAGTGCTCTGTCATTCTCAAGCATTGGTGAGTAACATTTTTCTTTTAATTACTTAAGTTTTAAAAGCTGATACATGTTGATATTTGGATGCTTAAATATATGGTGTGAATATTTATTTATTCATTTTCTCTGGATGCTTTGTTGTGGTGAGATTCTGTATATGTCAAACCTGCATATCCAAAACTTTCTTGAACTTGTTCTGTTGTTCATTTGTTATAAGTAACTTAAATTTCTAAAACTTGAGTATTTAAACTAGTTGCAAAGTTAAAAATCTGGAATAAGTAAGATTTGTATGTATATACTCTTCTATGCATAGGGATGTAGCCAGAATACATATTAAAGTCCCTGAAACAGACTTATCCATCTGTTTCCAGGTTTGAGTTGATTCAATTATTTTTATTGCTTGATCTAGTAGCCTTTAAGATTTACAATACAAACAAAAATTGATTGTTTCAACATAATTTAGAGTTTCAGTTTTATTTAAGTCGAATTAAATTTGAATATTGTTCAAGAAAAAATCAAATAACAGGGTAAAACTTGAACAAGAGAAAAACCAAACCTTTTGATTTATAAATTCAAGCATATACTTTGAATCTCTGTAACAAAATATGAATTATAAAACTTAAATCAAGATTTTTAACACTAGGGGCTATGTACAGTTCTGGTATGAACTAAAAATGCTTTCTTGAAAATTTTGGGCGATCTCGATGTTAAGTGAGGTCGTGGCTTTCTGAAGAGGTGGAGGAGCGAACAGGGAGTATGGGAAAAATGTTGAGATGGTCGACCAATGACCATGGAAGCGGCAACGACGGTTTAAAGTTTTTAAACCTAATTTTACTTTGTTTCGGTTTTGGGTCGCGTACGCCTTGAATTGGTGACCAAGTGTTATGGGGTCTTGGAGGTGGCTAGAGGTGTGATGGTCGAAGCTTATGCCGGAGTTTCTGGTGGTCTGGCGGTCGGAGCAGCGAGGAGGAGGTGTTGACAGGTTCGAGGGGGAAGCCTGTTTATGTTTTCCAGGTTTTGCTTTGTACTGCTCATTTTTGTTTGGGGTGTGGTGATGGATTTTGGGTGGCCGTGAAGTTATCTGGGGGTAGTTGGCGACGTATTGGGGTTCGTGTGGATGGCCGGTGGCGGCTGGGGCCACGGTGCACGTGCACCGTTCCATTAAAGTGATTTGGGTCTTTCCTGTGTGCAGTTTTCCTTTTTAGCTGGGAAAAACTCGGGACATACTCGAGTCGTTCGAGTGCTTGACTCGAAGCAGGAGAAGATGGGACTCGAAGCAAGTTTTCTTGAATCGAGTCATTGGTTTGTCCAGGCTTTTGTAAACTGGCAGCAGATTTGTTTTTAAACAAACTTAAATGAAACTTTAAGTTTGCACACCAGATTTAAAACAAAGTGTAAAATCAGTTGGAATGTGAATTCAAACTTTTTTTTTTGAATTCAAATCTGAAATGAGGTAAAGATTTTAAAATAGTTAAATGGGGATTTCAAGTTTACCAACCTGACAGTTTTCAGTTTTTTTTAAAAAAAAATTAATTTGAAAACAGAAATTTAAACAGAGGTTTAAATTCAAAGTTTAAAGTATAGGTTCAAATAGACATTTGAATCTAAGGTAAAAAGAAAACGAATTTTAATTTTAAATCAAGATTTTAAAACCAAGTTTTTCAAAAGCAAGTTAAAACCAAAGTTTTAAATTTAAGGTTAAACCAATGAGTTCAAGTATTTCTCGAATTCAAAATCTAGAATTTTACATCAGTTTTAAAATTAAATATATAAAACCAGTTTAAATAAAATAGTTTTGAAAAGTAAATTTGTTTCAAATAGAATTTAAATTTGGTAAATATTTAAAATAATCTTTTTGAATCTTAAATTCAAAATGGAATTTGAATCTAAATTTAAGAAAAGTGTAATGTTCTAATACACATTCATATTATTAATTTATTAAAGAAGAAATAAATTATCTTAAGAATAATTAAGGCATTAAAAGATTTATTAATAAGATTTATTAGATTTATAAATTAATAATTTAGATTAATTTATAAATAAAGATAAATTAAGAAGTAAATTAGGAGATGATATTAGTTAATAAAGATAATTAACTAAAGATTACTAATTAATTAATGTGATTAATTTTAATAATTAATCAAATTAATTAGACAATCTATTGTAAATGGTTAAGTGTAATTACTTGATTAATTATTATTTTTTTGTAATTAATTTTGATATAATGATTAATTTAAGTTAATTAATTTAGTTTAACTAAATTAAGAAAATCATTTGAGGAATTGATAAGTATAATTACTTAGTGAATACAATGGAGCATAATTACTTAAGGAAGTAATTAACGTTAATTACTGAATGTAATTAATGAAAGATGATGGGTTAATAAAGTAATTTGGATTAATTACTTTTGTAATTAATCAAGGGATTAATTATTGAAGATAATTAATTATGGGATAATTGATTTATTAATATGAGTAATTAAGGATAGTAATTACTGGAATGATATTAATCAAGGATGATTAATAATTGTGTTTAATTAAAGATTAATTACTGAATGTAATTAATTTAATCAAAGTAATTTAATTTAAATATGCATTAAGGATCATGAATAATTAATGATGTAAATTAAGAATTGGTTAATTAAGAAATAATTAATAATGTGGTGATTAATTAAGGGAAAATGTAATTAATTATATTTAATTAATATAAATAAAGTAATTAAATGTTAATTACTTAGGACAACTAATCTGTGAAATTAAATAAAGACTAATTACCTATTATAATTAGAAATGATTAATCAAAGGTGTTTAATCAAGATGAATATTTAGAGATCAGTTAATTAATGTGATTTATAATTAATTAATGGTTGTATAAGCAGGATTTATAGAAGGAGTAATGAATTTAATTCTCTTTAAATTAATTAGATATAGAAGTAGTTAATTCATTTTAAATTAATTACAAATGGTATGATTATAAATCATTGCTTATGAATGATATGGATATTTCCTTTAATGATTGTGAATTCAGATCTGGCATGAATAATATCTATGTGTCATGGATCCTTGGTTTAAATATGATAATATTTAGTTATCTATTTGGATGATAATATTGATTATCTGTTTATGAGATAATTTGTGATTATCTATTATGATATTGTGAATTATCTATTTGTGTGTATATTGATGATATTGAATTAAACTGTTAAGACTAAATAGACAACTTGGCCTTAAAAGACACCTTTTGGATTTCGATGAGACCGGGATTGGGTTTTCCACATTTGGAACATCCGAAAACCACATCGATTCCAAATTTACGATAGGTCGTGAGTCTGAAGTGAAGTGAAGATTCAGAATGCAAGGGTTATCGTTGTTAACTCTGAGGGTGATTCCAAAATGAGTGTAACGAGATAATGCCTTCGATTTCGTTCGAACCCGAAACGAACTTGTATGGATTGAATGCTTTCAACACATCGTCAGGTGGGCGATGAGCATTCTAAGAAATGTGTTCTCTAAAGGTAATCGTAGCCTCAAGCCTCATCAACCGGGAATGGCTAAAACAGGGGAGGTGCAGCAAGGTTAGGTGGGTCATGCCCAAGCAGGACAAGGGTATTCCCCTGTCTAGATGTCCCTTTATTTTCGGGTGTGTGGGTGGTTGATTGCAACAACTGCCGGGGTTTATCTTGTTTGAGACTGTTCAGTAAGGAATGGTTCCGGCCTTGTGTTGTAGGGGGTCGGGAGTGATCCTCGGTACGTTGATCTAGTCCACGTACTGTGACGGGCGGTACCCCAGTAGCCCTGCCATTGTATGGAATCCACAATCCAATAAGTGCCAACGGTTTTGATTGTATTGCCCACTTTTGTGGCTAGTAGCTGGAATTTAATCATGTAACAATTTCGGCTATTTTCTATTTACTTGAAAACCCTAGACCTATTATAATATCACAGAATTTCCTAGCAAATGTTTTGGTTAGCGTAAGGTAAAAAATTACCCATGTTTATGTGTGGGGAGTCTTACGTGATACCTTTTTATTTCAAAGGATTTTCAAATTTAAGCAACTTTAACCAGTTACTCATACCAGACCCATGTCTGACCTGGAGTTTATTTTCTGTTTTTCATAAAACTCTCGGGTACCCAAATTTTTACGGGTAGCCAAGGGATTTAGGTTAGCTTTGACGAATTCTGGAGGAGCAATGGAGCAGGAGGCTTCAGCGTTGTAGATATATATATAGTTCCACTGTGTTGGTATCTCTGAGACGTGTTGTTTGAGTTGTATAACTAGACAGGTGTTTATAACTGTCTAGTATGTGATGTATCATTTGTATAACTCTGATTGATGTTGTATATTATGTAAATACTTATGTGATTATTATAATTTATTTGTTTCGCTGTGAGATTCTGATGTTGTTTGTTCTTTCTTCTTTATCTTTTCTATTTTCTCATCCCTTTATTTCTTAAAGACGATACGTCTTTCTGGGCGTAGGAGGGCGGGTCGTCACAGTTGGTATCATAGCGCTAGGTTGAGTGAATAGCTAGGCTCTTGAGTGTTTTCTTTCTTGAGAGGGCGTATTTGTAATTTTGATATATATATATATATATATATATATATATATATATCTACCTATTGTTGGATTACCTATTCGGGTTTTCCAATAAGCTATAATGGTAGATTGGGTAGTGGGTCTGTAACACGACTACCAATGGTTGGAGTTTGAATGTTTGGGGTTGGAAGTGTAATTGTCGAGACTGTAGACCTAATACCGTATCGAGTAAGCTTTGGGTGGTATAAGGATTTCGTTGATCTCTGTAGGAAATCTGTTAAGATTCGGAGTTCACTTTGAAGCGTAATTTGGTTGAGCTAGAATTTGGATCTATCGATTGGACTGAAGTAAGTCATGATATCTTGATATATCAAGGTATAGTAGCAGTGTGATGAGACACAGTGACTATGGAGGTCTCCGAAGATGTTTCTTTGGGACAAGTTAAGGAAGAGTGTCTGTTTCAGATGTGGCTGTGTTTAGTTAGGTATTCCTGCTTGCTTTGAGGTTCGAATTTCTCGAAGAGCTTTTGATTAGGGAGTCTTCTGGCTTAGCAGTTTTTCTTGGGGTAACTTCAGAAGCAGTCGAGTAGTTCCATTTCTTCGATGGATTGGCCACATAAGCGTAAGCTGTTCTGATTTGTTAAGAGAGAGCATTATTATTGGAATTAGGCTGGATTGATCGCAAAAGTGACTTGCGATAATTTGAGTGTTCTCTTGTGTTTCAGAGACATTTTCTGGATGTCTTCAAGGAGTCAAAGATTTGCTAACATCTGAAGATTGAGTTTGGTATCGATTGGATTTCCAGGAGTGGCACCGATGGATCAGATTAATAATAAGATGATTTTTGAGTTTGGGGAAGTAGCTCAGGTTTTGGAGGAATCTCGGAGTTTTATTTTTGGATATGTGAGCTTTATATTTGGAATGTGTTGCCCAGTCTGTGTTCGACTTCAGCATTTTCATCTGCTTAATCAGAGTTGCGCAGTGGAAGCATGGTGGTAGCTGTTTTAGTTTGGAAGCAATTGGATATTACAATGTTTGGATCGGAGAGTTCTACAGGAAATTTTTCAAAATCTGAGGCCAGATTGGAGTGCACCTGTTTTATCTTTTCCGGATGTGAGAAGTGAGATCAGCCTTCTGATTTTGGGATAGAGTTATGTTCTGAGTTTGGCTGATATTGGAAAGATCATTTTGTTGGATTGTTTTTGGGTCAAGTTGATTTCTAGGAGCATCAGCAAGGGTTGAGCTGATCAAGAAGGATGTAGACGGTCCAGGATCATCAGAAGGGTTTTGTGGATAAAAGATGCAGGAATTTGGAATCCAAAATCGGGGATTTGATTTTGGATAAGTGTTGGGTCTTCAGGATTGAACTGTCAGTTTGGATAACCTGAAATTCGTTGTGTTTCACGTATCTCTGAGGGAGTACGTGTAAGATCTATCTCTGGTTGTAGAATCAGCAGTTCAGGGAGTTGTAGTTGTTTATTCAGACTTGTCTGTAGTCTGATATTCTATCTTGTTTGTAGCTCTAGATGAGTGGAAGCTCTGAAGCTTAGTGGTATTGTTTGTTTGGATTCTATAGAGCGAGTAACCCGGTATTTATACTTGAGGGAAACTCGAGAAAATTCTATTCGGAATTTTGTCTGGATGGTTAGATTTGTTTGTTTGGATGAATTAGTTGCTATGATTGTTAGCTTATAGTTGATATATGCTTGTGTTTAAAATTAAATCTTTAACCAGATTATTAAATTACCTTTGTTTTAAATTTCGCGGACGAAATTCTTTTAAGGGGGGAGGAATGTGATATCCCGGAAATTTGGGGCAATATCAATTTAATAATCTACATTAAAAATTAAATTGATTTGATAATATTTGTTAATAATATTTGAATTGATTTAATAATCTTCGTTTAAATAAATATTTAACTGATAATTTATCTTTTAGACGCTAATTTAAATTGTTTCTATTTATAATGTATATATATGTATATTGGTATATATTATAAATAAATAAGTTTTGTTTTAAATTAATAAATAAACGTTATGGTTTCTAATTCTATTATTTTTGATAATTTGGAAATTTAATATTGAATAAATAATAATATGATTTTAAAAATACTCAAGATAAATTTGATTTGTTTAAAAGTATTCTAGCCTAGGTTTAAAATTTAAATAAAAGATTGTTTTGTTCTTTTTACTTTAGCTTTATAAATTAAGTAATTTGTATTTTGAAGAGATTGTTTCTTTTATAAATTATTTGAATGTAATAATGAGTTTTATTTAAACAATATTAATAATGCATTATCTTTACAAATGGATTTTAATATAAATAGAAATTGTTATTTTAAAATTTGTTGATATATGCATATGTATTTTGGAAAGCTATGATTTGGGATATAAAATGAATTCCTTCAAGAATATTTGAGATAAAATAATTTTTATAAAATATTTAAGCAAAGCAAAGTATAATTAAAGAAATACAAAGTAAGTATAAACAAAGTAATAACCAAAGCAAGGTTAGGAGACAAAACAAAGCAAAGTACATAAAATATGCAGGATAAAGAAAGAAAATGCAAAGCAAAGTTAGGAAAACAAATGACTAAAGCAATTTTTATAATATATATGTAAAATACAAAAGCATGTAATCATGTCTGTACAATAATTATGTTGGCAATTGAACAAAATAAAATAAAATGCTTATATCTTGTAAATTAAGATTCTGACATGTATAAACATCAAGTATAAAACAAAGTAAAATAAAAGCATGAAGTACTCAAAGCATTTAATGCTTTCATATTCAGCTGGAAAACAAAATACAGAGAGAACAAATGAGATATAACATGCAGGCAAGAATGGATTAAGACTCAGACAAGTATGATAACAAAATAATAAAAGTACAAAAACAAATCAGGTAAGTATATAAGCAAAGTTAAGAAATAAAAATGTAGTCAACCTATAATAAATTGCAAAACAGAAATATCTTTGTACACATAAGATAACATTAGGTGTAAACATATAGTACATTTGCAATTAATGTTTTCAAAACTCTAGCACGTAACAAAGTCTTTTCGAAATTGTGTTATCATCAACTCAGCCTCCATTTATAAAAATATCTCTGATCAAAGAAAGATCCAAACCCAGGTATCACCTTCACTTGTGAACTTCTTTATATACATCTTCTTACTTCTATTTGTTCACTAAACATAAAAAAATTGAAACAAGGAAATAAGTAGCAATTTTTATAAACTGAAGCATTACAACAACAAAGGAAAGATGAATCAAAGGGAGTTCAAAGCAAACTACTTTCCAGTTTTTTTTTTACTTTTTTTCAAAACTGTTAGACCAGAAGTGCTCTGTCATTCTCAAGCATTGGTGAGTAACATTTTTCTTTTAATTACTTAAGTTTTAAAAGCTGATACATGTTGATATTTGGATGCTTAAATATATGGTGTGAATATTTATTTATTCATTTTCTCTGGATGCTTTGTTGTGGTGAGATTCTGTATATGTCAAACCTGCATATCCAAAACTTTCTTGAACTTGTTCTGTTGTTCATTTGTTATAAGTAACTTAAATTTCTAAAACTTGAGTATTTAAACTAGTTGCAAAGTTAAAAATCTGGAATAAGTAAGATTTGTATGTATATACTCTTCTATGCATAGGGATGTAGCCAGAATACATATTAAAGTCCCTGAAACAGACTTATCCATTTGTTTCCAGGTTTGAGTTGATTCAATTATTTTTATTGCTTGATCTAATAGCCTTAGGATTTACAATACAAACAGAAATTGATTGTTTCAAAATAATTTAGAGTTTCAGTTTTATTTAAGTCGAATTAAATTTGAATATTGTTCAGGAAAAAATCAAATAACAGGGTAAAACTTGAACAAGAGAAAAACCAAACCTTTTGATTTATAAATTCAAGCATATACTTTGAATCTCTGTAACAAAATATGAATTATAAAACTTAAATCATGATTTTTAACACTACGGGTTATGTACAGTTCTGGTATGAACTAAAAATGCTTTCTTGAAAATTTCGGGCGATCTCGATGTTAAGTGAGGTCGTGGCTTTTTGAGGAGGTGGACGAGCGAACAGGGAGTATGGGAAAAATGTTGAGATGGTCGACCAATGACCATGGAAGCGGCAGCGACGGTTTAAAGTTTTTAAACCTAATTTTACTTTGTTTCGATTTTGGGTCGCGTACGCCTTGAATTGGTGACCGAGTGTTATGGGGTCTTGGAGGTGGCTAGAGGTGTGATGGTTGAAGCTTATGCCAGAGTTTCTGGTGGTCTGGCGGTCGGAGCAGCGAGGAGGAGGTGTTGACAGGTTCGAGGGGGAAGCCTGTTTATGTTTTCCAGGTTTTGCTTTGTACTGCTCATTTTTGTTTGGGGCGAGGTGATGGATTTTGGGTGGCCGTGAAGTTATCTGGGGGTAGTTGGCGACGTATTGGGGTTCGTGTGGATGGCCGGTGGCGGCTGGGACCACGGTGCACGTGCACCGTTCCATTAAAGTGATTTGGGTCTTTTCTGTGTGCAGTTTTCTTTTTTAGCTGGGAAAAACTGGGGACATACTCGAGTCGTTCGAGTGCTTGACTCGAAGCAGGAGAAGATGGGACTCGAAGCAAGTTTTGTTGACTCGAGTCATTGGTTTGTCCAGGCTTTTGTAAACTGGCAGCAGATTTGTTTTTAAACAAACTTAAATGAAACTTTAAGTTTGCATAACAGATTTAAAACAAAGTGTAAAATCAGTTGGAATGTGAATTCAAATTTTTTTTTTGAATTCAACTCTGAAATGAGATAAAGATTTTAAAATAGTTAAATGGGGATTTCAAGTTTACCAACCTGACAGTTTTCAGTTTTTTTGTTAAAAAAATTTAATTTAAAATTTGAATAAACAGAGGTTTAAATTCAAAGTTTAAAGTATAGGTTCAAAAAGACTTTTGAATCTAAGGTAAAAAGAAAACGAATTTGAATCTTAAATCAAGATTTTAAAACCAAGTTTTTCAAAAGCAAGTTAGAACCAAAGTTTTAAATTTAAGGTTAAACCAATGAGTTCAAGTATTTCTCGAATTCAAAATCTGGAATTTTAAATCAGTTTTAAAGTTAAATATATAAAACCAGTTTAAATAAAATAGTTTTGAAAAGTAAATTTGTTTCAAATAGAATTTAAATTTGGTAAATATTTAAAATAATCTTTTTGAATCTTGAATTCAAAATGGAATTTGAATCTAAATTTAAGAAAAGTGTAATGTTCTAATACACATTCATATTAATTAAGTTATCAAAGAAGAAATAAATTATCTCAAGAATAATTAAGGCATTAAAAGATTTATTAATAAGATTTATTAGATTTATAAATTAATAATTTAGATTAATTTATAAATAAAGATAAATTAAGAAGTAAATTAGGAGATGATATTAGTTAATAAAGATAATTAACTAAAGATTACTAATTAATTAATGTGATTAATTTTAATAATTAATCAGATTAATTAGACAATCTATTGTAAATGGTTAAGTGTAATTACTTGATTAATTATTATTTTTTTGTAACTAATTTTGATATAATGATTAATTTAAGTTAATTAATTTAGTTTAACTAATTTAAGAAAATCATTTGATGAATTGATAAGTATAATTACGTAGTGAATACAATGGAGCATAATTACTTAAGGAAGTAATTAACGTTAATTACTGAATGTAATTAATGAAAGATGATGGGTTAATAAAGTAATTTGGATTAATTACTTTTGTAATTAATCAAGGGATTAATTAATGGAGATAATTAATTATGGGATGATTGATTTATTAATATGAGTAATTAAGGATAGTAATTACTGGAATGATATTAATCAAGGATGATTAATAATTATGTTTAATTAAAGATTAATTACTGAATGTAACTAATTTAATCAAAGTAATTTAATTTAAATATACATTAAGGATCATGAATAATTAATGATGTAAATTAAGAATTGGTTAATTAAGAAATAATTAATAATGTGGTGATTAATTAAGGGAAAATGTAATTAATTATATTTAATTAATATAAATAAAGTAATTAAATGTTAATTACTTAGGACAACTAATCTGTGAAATTAAATAAAGAATAATTACCTATTGTAATTAGAAATGATTAATCAAAGGTGTTTAATCAAGATGAATATTTAGAGATCAGTTAATTAATGTGATTTATAATTAATTAATGGTTGTATAAGCAGGATTTATAGAAGGAGTAATGAATTTAATTCTCTTTAAATTAATTAGATATAGAAGTAGTTAATTCATTTTAAATTAATTACAAATGGTATGATTATAAATTATTGCTTATGAATGATATGGATATTTCCTTTAATGATTGTGAATTCAGATCTGGCATGAATAATATCTATGTGTCATGGATCCTTGGTTTAAATATGATAATATTTAGTTATCTGTTTGGATGATAATATTGATTATCTGTTTATGAGATTATTTGTGATTATCTATTGTGATATTGTGAATTATCTATCTGTGTGTATATTGATGGTATTGAATTAAACTGTTAAGACTAAATAGACAACTTGGCCTTAAAAGACACGTTTTGGATTTCGATGAGACCGGGATCGGGTTTTCCACATTTGGAACATCCGAAAACCACATCGATTCCAAATTTACGATAGGTCGTGATTCTGAAGTGAAGTGAAGATTCAGAATGCAAGGGTTATCGTCGTTAACTCTGAGGGTGATTCCAAAATGAGTGTAACGAGATAATGCCTTCGGTTTCGTTCGAACCCGGAACGAACTTGTATGGATTGAATGCTTTCAACACATCGTCAGGTGGGCGATGAGCATTCTAAGAAATGTGTTCTCTAAAGGTAATCGTAGCCTCAAGCCTCATCAACCGGGAATGGATAAAACAGGGGAGGTGCAGCAAGGTTAGGTGGGTCATGCCCAAGCAGGACAAGGATATTCCCCTGTCTAGATGTCCTTTTATTTTCGGCTGTGTGGGCGGTTGATTGCAACAACTGCCGGGATTTATCTTGTTCGGGACTGTTCAGTAAGGAATGGTTCCGGCCTTGTGTTGCAGGGGGTCGGGAGTGATCCTCGGTACGTTGATCTAGGCCACGTACTGTGACGGGCAGCACCCCAATAGCCCTGCCATTGTATGGAATCCACAATTCAATAAGTGTCAACGGTTTTGATTGTATTACCCACTTTTGTGGCTAGTAGCTGGAATTTAATCATGTAACAATTTCGTCTATTTTCTATTTACTTGAAAACCCTAGACCTATTATAATATCACAGAATTTCCTAGCAAATGTTTTGGTTAGCGTAAGGTAAAAACTTACCCATGTTTATGTGTGGGGAGTCTTACGTGATACCTTTTTATTTCAAAGGATTTTCAAATTTAAGCAAATTTAACCTGTTACTCATACCAGACCCATGTCTGACCCGGAGTTTATTTTCTGTTTTTCATAAAACTCTCGGGTACCCAAATTTTTACGGGTAGCCAAGGGATTTAGGTTAGCTTTGACGAATTCTGGAGGAGCAATGGAGCATGAGGCTTCAGCGTTGTAGATATATACATAGTTCCGCTGTGTTGGTATCTCTGAGGCGTGTTGTTTGAGTTGTATCAAGTTGTATAACTAGACAGGTGTTTATAACTGTCTAGTATGTGATGTATCATTTGTATAACACTGATTGATGTTGTATATTATGTAAATACTTATGTGATTATTATAATTTATTCGTTCCGTTGTGAGATTCTGATGTTGTTTGTTCTTTCTTCTCTATCTTTTCTATTTTCTCATCCCTTTCTTTCTTAAAGACGATACGTCTTTCTGGGCGTAAGAGGGCGGGTCGTCACATTAATGCAAGTTAATAAATAACTAATTTAGTGCAATCCCAATTAATTAAAACAATTGTAAGGTTATAATTGATTGTAATTAGTAAATTGGGAGATAAATTCAAAGTTATATAAATTGATGAAATAATACGTAATAAATTATAATTTGATAGAATCGATGCTAGATAAGTAATTATAATAATTGTTGGTAGATAATAAAGTATGAGTAGAATTAAATTTGGTAAATAGTGATAATTATTAATTGTTTACCCATTTATTTAATCTATTGAATTGATCTAAATCTATTGCAATTAAACGTAATTAAATACTAAGTTAGTATGAATTTAGTTGATGGTTATAAACCATTAGGGCAATTGGATATATAGTAATGTCAGGTTTATTCATAAGATAACGATTGATTGAATAAAAAGAATGAGAATCATGATTTATTAATTTAAATTTAATAGTTGGATTAATTGAAATTAAATGCAAATTAATATTTAAATATTACGAAAATAGATATTAAGAGAATTGGGAAATATTAAGTACCAAGATTTAGAACAATGTTACTAATATCCTTATTGTAATAAAAGACTCGAATAACAAGGTTTAAAAATTTAACAAAATGGATTTTGGAGTTTTAATTTGTAATTTCTGAATTTAATAAAATTGGAAAATAACACCGAGATTGATGAGTTGATCGAATTTAAATTGATATCTAAAATTGTTGAAGTTAATGTAAATGATTAAGAAATCAAAAATGATAAAAATGGTAAATGATTAAATTTAAACTGAAAAAGTGATTTAATTAATTAATTATTAATTTAATTTAACAACCGGAAAATAGCCATTTTAGCCACTGACTCGGATTTCTACGAAACCAGTTTCATCGGATCCGTAATGGTGAATTTTTGTAGGATTTCAAGTTTCGTAACAATTAGATTTGTCGTTTGATCGTACAGGCTCGAAACGCCTCGAAATCGCTTTAATTGAAATCAACTGAAATCAATTTGAAATAACTTGATTTTAGCATAACTTCTTCATACGATGGAATTTGGACTTAAAACCTAGTCCACTGATTATAAAATATTTTGAAACATCTATTTTGATATATGGGTCGATCCATTTTCGTTCCTGAGTTGAAACGGGTTTTTCGGGTCGTTACCGTTCAATTTTTCTAAACCAATCTAGCCCATTTGTTTCTAGTCTGTTCTGCATATATATAAGTCATTATAAACCCTAGCAGTCTTTCTATTTCTCATTTCTGTACGTATAGAAATTTCTGTTGCTCCTCTTTCTCAATGGCAGACAAACCCGAAAATTCACAACCCAGTTTCAATCCAAATTTCAACTTTAAAAAATCAAACTCCACAAACTATATTGAATTATATATCGACTTGAAGCTCTCGACGAGTGGATCGCAGATATGTAATTCGTTTCCCAATTTGAAGCACCGTTCATCAAGAAATTGAAGAACTAATCTCGGCCACCCATTTCGTTGAGATCAACTCTGTCTGATCGACAAATCGATGGTACCCTGGTGTGGAGAGCAGCGAATGTAGCCCATTGGCGTAGTTCATTTGGCATTTTGATGGCTTGATTTTCATGCAAAATTCAATTAGGGCTTACTACTGGGTTTCGGCTGCGGTCGCTGTTCGTCATGGTCAGGGGGTCGCGCAGCCTTAGGCAGGCGCGTGCTAGGTTCGACGGTGGCAACGAAGGCCAGTCGGGTTTCAGGCGACGAGGTGGTGTGGTGGCGTCGATGTTCGTTTTGGCGGCTTCGTCGGTTCACGCGATGGTCTCTAGAGATTAGGGTTTGCATGTGAATAGAGGGGTCGACGTGGCATCTTCTGAGTGAGTGTATTTCTTTTTATTATTATTTAAATTTCGTTTTCAAATGTTCTAATCGCAATAACTATTACATACGATGTTCGATTCATGCACGGTTTCATGCGCTAGGATCTATCAAAATTTCTGACATTTTGGCATTGGTATGGACGAATTCTGAGACTGTTCAAATTTTGGTTTTAAATTGGATTTAAATTCAAAAGGTGAGTGTTTTAAACCCACTCACAACTTCTCAAATTTTTTATGTTTGTTAAATTTATTTACGATGTGATTAGAAATTTATTTATGACTGTTTGACATATTTTGAATCATCATCTCAGTTTATTTGAACTTATTTGGTTTAAATAGTTATTTAGTTTATTATTGAATATAAACAGCCAGTAAATACCTATTATTTATTATTTGTTCTATATTTATGTTATTGATTGAATTGGATGATGATTGTGATAAATGTTTGATTATGGATATTCGATGGATGGATGTTGTATTTTATATTGTTATAAACTGCAAGTGGTTATTGATTTTATTTCATTCGGTACTGCAGTTTGAAACGATATATAACCGTATTTATATTTTAAATTATGTATTGAAACGATAAATATTCGTATCACTTGGCCATAGAATAGAAAATTATATACAAACACCATGGTCTATATATAAAGATAATTTTGAAATGATTTCTAGGGTATTGTAAAGAAATAAATGGTTTTAGATAAATATTGATTTTAGATATTATATAAATGTTATTTTATCCTTGATTTTAATGTAACATCCCCGGATTTCAGCCCAGTCTAATTTGATGATTAGATTAATTTTTTGAAATTAAATTATGAATTTAATTATGAATTAATTAGAAGATTTCTAGAATAAATAAATAAAATTTAGATTACAAAGTAGAATTTGGTTTAAGAGTTAAGGATAAGTATTTATAAATAAAAAAATTGGATTTAAAAATAAATGGGTTGAAGATAAAATAGAATTTAAAGCTTTAAATTAATAAAAAGTTTGGTTTCTAAATTTTTAAATATATTGATTTTTGGAAACTGTAATTTAAGAATTAATGTAATTATTTTCAAAATGTTATTTTTAAGATAAATTCTTTCATATTGGTAAATATGATTATTCTTAGTATATAACAAGGATTTTTAAATCATTCTTTTCTTTTAAAAAACAAAAGTTGTGCAAATAAAAATAATATATAAATGTATGAATGGAAAATAAATATGAATATATTTATGTATATATATAAATATTTATTTAAAAATATAATAGTGTGAAAATGAATAAAAAGATTTAAAAACACTTTCTTTCATACTTGAAAAGAAATATATTTAAAAGTAGATTTTAAAATCAAGTTTATTTGGAAATTTAATAATAAATATTTTTGTAAAATTAATTGGATTTAATTTTTAAAGGTTTAAAACATGATTTGTAAAATAAAAATAAAATAAGATTTAATATAAAGGCTTGCATTCAAAAGTATATAACATTAAAACATGTGGTATTGTAAAAAAAAAAGGAATGTGTTTTAAATATACAATTAAAAAGGATTTTGAACAAAATTTATAATTAAATTAACTAAAAGGATTTAAAAATAAAATGTTCGTATGTGAGCAAGTGTTTACAAATGTAATATGAAGATTTACAAGTGGCAAATTTCCTTTAAATTTAATTTTAGTAAATATAAGAAAGAAAACAAAACTAGGCTTCTTCATTTTCTCAACTAAGTCTTCTTCTTTCTTTATCAAATCTTAAAAATAAATTCTGATCAAGCTAAAGTAAATTAAAATTCAAATCATAGATTAAATCAAAGCCTGGAATCAACTAAGTAAATCAAAAACAAAAGCAAACCTGGGAATCAAAATGCAAATTCCACCTGTAAACAAACTTGATCAAAAGGAAAAATCTAGAAACCAAAAAATGATAACTGGTGAACAAAACTGTTGAATATGCGATTATATGATTTTTGTTTGATGATAATAAACATATATATATTCGTGTAAATGTATTTGGTAATGTACTATTTCACTTTTCACAGATCAGATAAATATTTGTCGAATAAAATTAAATAACACAGAATTTGAATTCAAACAGAAATTTTATTCAAACAAATATTTATTACAATTTTGAATAGTAAAAATTCAAGCTCTCACTATTTACTATACAACTTTGATACAAATTCAATTACATCACAATTTTACATTTACAATTGACCTCACTACATATCACTCACACTCATATTTATCTTCGACTTCATTCCAGATTGAATCCAGCATCTGAGCAATATGCAAAAATAAATTTTGACGCAGTAAAATTGAAAAGGAAATATTTTTGCAGTATAAAATAAAATGTGAATTTTGAAAATAATATTTGCCTCAGTTATTTGGGTTGTTCGTCACCATTTAACTTTGAATTCATCATACACGAAAAACTTGTGGCATACACAGTATCACTGTATATGCCACAAGACCTTACACACCAATATATATACTCGATAAATTTACAGGGACAGGCGAGCACAGGTCAAACCCAAAATATCGGATTCAACTCTGGTGCGATAAAATAGTGTCACAAACTTCAGCACGAGGTCAAATCCGAACTACAAGCTGGATTCAACTCAAGCGTAATGCGCAGTCCAACTATAAAGTCAACATGCTCACAAAAGACTGCAAAAATTCAAGAAGGCACCAAACCACAAACAAAATGAAAAAGGTCAAGTCACTAACTCAACTCAACTGCAGCACCAAAGCGCAAAGGCTCGAATGACCAAGTGCACCAGAAATACGGCAACACAATCAATATACAGTGAATCAAAGTATGGTACAAACCAGGGCAATGCATCAAAGACACAATTGACATGCAAACATCTCAAGATCACAATGTGCACAGAACAACTCACGTGTTTGAAACAACAAAAGACTGCAACAGTGACAAACAGTGTAAGCAAGTGAACTGCAAGTGTTGATGAAACAAACTCAGCAATGCTCAAAGACAAGGATGCACAAATCCAAGGACTCAACAATGTCTGGACAACATAAATGCACAAGCACACATGTACACAATGCTACTACCATGATGAACAAAGCTGACAACAAGGATTTGAATGCAAGTAAAACAAGTCGATGCAACATGATCAAACTCAATTCCATATGACTGTAAGCAGTGCCACAAGATCACCAGTGATGCAGTCAACAAATACTCAAGTGTTCGACAAATGTGTATTGAGGGATATTTCAAATGGAGTTACAAACATCATGTACATGAAGAAGTATGGGTTAAATTACAAACTGCAGCATCCCGAATAAACAATGCAAGTTCAAATCGAAGCATGCACAAGTTGCAATATGCATCAACCATTAGCTCATACACACACACACACACACACACACACACACACACACTCACACAATAAACATGCAAACTGCCTCAAGTTGTCAAGAGCTACTACACAACACAGCAGCAACCAAGAGTGATATTACAGTGAGTAACCAAAGTCAAAGCCGTGAATTTATCAAAATCAAACAAGTACAGATTGACACGAATGTGCGAAATGAACAAGTGCCAGAAATCAAAACAATTTCAAGTTGAACAAATCAAGACCGAAGTCAGATGAATA
This sequence comes from Allium cepa, assembly GCA_030765085.1. Lineage (NCBI taxonomy): Eukaryota > Viridiplantae > Streptophyta > Magnoliopsida > Asparagales > Amaryllidaceae > Allium > Allium cepa. The sequence goes on along the minus strand of CM060929.1, from coordinate 871,990,588 downwards.
TTAAACCAAGGAAAATCGAACAGTTCAAAGTCAGAACCTTGGCAATAAAGGAATCGAATCAAATCAAGGTCAACAACGTGATGACTAAGGAGTCGAAATCAATGCCGTGGAATTCAAGCAACGAAAACATATTCGCATTGAACAAGTCATAAAACATCTCAAACGTTTAAGCATTATCAAGCGGCAGAGCAAAAAATATTGACGAATTCAAATAATAACGTACGATGAAAATTGAGGAGAACGAATCCTATAAATTGCAATAAACATCATCAAAAAATGTATCGAGTTCAAATAAAAGAAAATCAGACGAAGCAAAAGGCAAAAATCACATACCAGTCATCAATCGAACTCGATCAACATCGAAGCAGCCGAGTGGAACTCGAACGAGAACAAATTATCACGCAAAATCCCTATCGATCAATCAATGAAGGCGCAGCTTCGATTGTAATTTGAAAGCCCTAATTTCAGATACTAAAGAATGAACGAAAGAAGGAACGTTAGGCAAAAGGCGCCACCATTATTACAAAGGAATGGGCCGGCATAATAAAGAAAGAGATAACAGGGCCGCAATTCCTTAATTGATAATATTGTGCCGGGTTATATTAACAAAGAATTTAGTTTATAAAATTAGGGTTTTTTGTTTTCTAATTGCTTTTTAATTTGTCATCTCTTTTTAAACCGTTGAAAATTCTAGTCGTGTGACTAGCGGACAAACTACGTGGCGTAGTTTGAGAATTCGCAACTCAGTGGCTGAGTTATGGCACGGTTTTGAGCGTAGAGTTAGGTTAGTCAGTAGCGGGTGTCGCGAGTTTAGGTGTGTAAGAGTGTGACTACTTAATTTCTAGTAGAAACCTTGGTGGTAGCACGTAGGCAGGGTTTTGCCGAAGCTGGGTAAATTCTGTGTCGTTCTATTTCTGCATTTTATTATTCTACGTTGAAATTATTTTATAAGCTTCCACAATTAATTTTTATAATTAATACTATCACCCTATTCACCCCCTCTCTAGGGTGAAATCGATCCTACAAGTGGCATCAGAGCTAGGAATAGAAGTTAATTTTTGTTTTAAAAATTCGTGTTTCAAAAATCGGTTTTTGTTTTAAAAAATTGAATTTTTAAAATGACTTCTTTTAATAATACTTTTGTTAAGGGTCGTTTCAATATTATTCCTTCTATTTTCGATGGAACAGATTTTTTGAATTGGAAATTGAAAGTGGAATTTTATTTAAAATCTATTAATATTAAATGTTGGGATATTATTGAAAATGGGTGTGATATAACAGATAAGAAAATTATCTCGATTAATGCTCTTGGTATGCATATATTATATTCTCATATTAATGAAGATAATTTTAATTTCATTTCTCATTGTGAAAATGCACAGGAAATCTGGAATACTTTCGATGCAATATATGGTGCAAAAGTCAACAGCAATGAGAAATCCTCCACAACCGACTCAGTTAAAGAAATGTGCTTAACAGGATTTGTAAAAAGCAGTTGTGATGAGGAAGATGATGATGGAGCGGCTGAGCTGGCATTAATAATGAAGAAATTCAAAAGGTGGAACAGCAAATACGGAAATTCAGCTCTAAATCAAAAATTAAAAAGCAGAATAACCAAAGCACTAGACAACTCGGAAGAATACAGGATCATTTGCAACAAATCCGGTGATATCAAGCCCAATTATCCCCGATTTCAACGCGATTTTGAAAAGAAATAAAAAAGGAGAAATGCTACAGCCACGTGGAATACAAGTGATGAAGATAATCAAAGTACTAGTAGTGAGAGTGAGAAAGCAGATATGTGCCTTCATGGAAATATAACTGATAGCGACGATAATGAGCGAAGCGAGGTATCAAAACTCACTCACTCTGAATTACTTATTTATTTCCACGAAGTAAATGGATGTTTTGAACGACTTAGGGAGAAATATGCTAAACTTGAATCATAAAAAGTTACTTTGATAGAATTAAATGAACAACTTGATCAATTAGTTAGAACCTATCAAAGTAGGATCCCTAAGTGTGATAAGTGTCCAACATTTGAAGAATAAATTAAAAAATCAGAAATTAATATAAAATCACTTGTAACTGAAATTCTAATTTTGAAAGAGAGTGAAAATACTAGAAGAGAGAATTCTATTAGAAAGTGCACACAATTGTTAAACGAAAATGAATCTCTCAAAACACAAGTCCAACAATTGTCAACGACTTTAGATAAATTTTCAAAAAGTGAAAAATCGTTGAATATGCTATTAGGAAAGCAAACTGTTAATACGGTTAGACAAGGACTTGGATATAATCAATCTAAAATTGTTGAAAGCCATATTAATCAAGTCAATTCTATGTGCATACTTTGTAGAAAATATGGACACAATCACAATAATTGTTGGTATAGACTCAAACATGTGAAAACTATACCGATTTGGGTTCCAAAAGGCACAAATATAAAATCTCTCAAAGTTAAACAAATTTGGGTGCCAAAAGGAACATATATAAACTATTTTGGGTCTTCACAAAATTGTTTTTCAAAATATTCTGCCACTAACAATCATGTACTTATAAAAACAAATAGGTCACAAAAATCTTTCAACGTGTAGGTGTGGTGGCAGGCTAAGGAACAACAATAGTGTTACTTAGATTCTGGCTGTTCCAAGGACACACCGAGCGACAAAGCAAAGTTCTTTAGCCTAATATAAAGGTGACAGAATCATAATGGGCAACAACGAAAAATATCGTAAAGGTAAAACAGGTAATGGTTTATTTATTTGAACGATGTATTAAATGTGATAATCTGCACCTTAATCTAAGTTAAATCAGCCAATAATGAGATGATGAAAAGATGATGATTTAGATTCTTACTTATACAAAATTGTTGGCCAATTATATTCTTATGCCAAAAACACTATAAAAATCTCTAGATTTTTTGAATTACTTCATATATACCAGTTTGGGTTAAAAATAGTGTTTTATTGGATAATACATTTGGTTATAATACGGCTAACTCTATATTCACGGTTTTCTGATTATTTACACGGCTTCAATTCAAATTCAAAAGAATGCCATTTAAATTGCTGTTAAAATTGAGTTTGAAATTTTTTGTGCACACTTCATGGTTTGGTCGATCAAATTCAATTAATGATAATTTCGAGTGAAAAAGAAATTCAGATGCAGTTAACACTGGTAATCTAGTTGATAGAAAAATTACTAGTTAAACGTGATTTTTGTTGAGACATTTAATAACTGCATCGTTTTTCAAAGAAAATATCTGCATATTTTTCAATTCAAATAATTTTCAAATAGCCGAATTTTTTCTCATATAGCCCCCATATTTTCAGATTAGTCATTTTGAAAAATTGATTTCATAATTATTTTTGAATTTGATTTTAAATGACTATTTTGACTAATCTAACTCCTTAACAATTATCGAGAAGATGAATAGTGATTGAAAAAGTGATGAGTGTTAACATTAATCATACATTATAACTCGAGACGGTATAATTAGTAAATTTCTTTAGTAATTTAGACAAGAATTATAAAACTTTTTGTTGGTAAAAATTCCATGATCATCTCTATTTCTATCATATTTCTAAATGACCATCACTCATCAAAATTCAATATAGTTTGTCGATATGTGGTACTTTAAATAGGAATCATTCATTTTTCATTTTATATTTCTTTAAAAAAAACTAAAAAAAAGAATAAAAAAAGAAAGAAATACCAAAGTATTCGCTCTCATTTAAAAGTCCTCACAGTTATGCATGGGTGAATTACTTGGAATTTGTTATGTGCTTCCACGCTCATTTAAAAGTCCTCACGGTTATGCATGTATGGAACGCATATCAAAAGTTGATTTTTAAAATAAACAAGTTGATTCTAATCCCATTTAAAAGTCGTCACGGTTACGCGTGGTTAGAAGATACTTGAATTCATTTTTTTTAAAATAAAATCGGAATACTACTAATCTCATTTAAAAGTCCTAAGGGTTATGCATGGTTAGAAGATATTCAAATTCTTGATATAAATATACCACAAATAGACACAACTGTATGGTTTTATATGATGACATCATTCCCATCATTCTAAAAGTGGAATATGCGCCTAACAAAATATTTATGATTTTTGTTTGATTTTTTATTGAAATTTAATATTTATATTCAATTGAGTTTTAATGTTGAATTAATATCGATCACTTTATCTCTATTTTCTCTAACACTATTACTCTTTTGCTGATAACAAAAGGGGGAGAGAAAAGTTAAGATTTTGGTCAAATAAAATCAAGCAAAAGTCAAATAATTTTCTATTTGCATCTAGGTTCATTTGCATATTTTTATTTGTATGCATATATGTAGGGGGAGCTTTGTGTAGAGAGGAAGCATTTAAATAGGGGGAGCAATTAGGATATATCTATGATCAAATACATTTAACATACTCAAAATCTTAAATATATATTTGTTATCATCAAAAGGGGGAGATTGTTGAATATGCGATTATATGATTATTGTTTGATGATAATAAACATATATATATTCATGCAAATGTATTTGGTAATGTACTATTTCACTTTTCATAGATTAAATAAATATTTGCTGAATAAAATTAAATAACACGGAATTTGAATTCAAACAGAAATTTTATTCAAACAAATATTTATTACAATTTTGAATAGTACAAATTCAAGCTCTCACTATTCACTATACAACTTTGATACAAATTCAGTTACATCACAATTTTACATTTACAGTTGACCTCAGTACATATCACTCACTCATATTTACTTCAACTTCATTCCAGATTGAATCCAGCATCCGAGCAATCTGCAAAAATAAATTTTGACGCAGTAAAATTGAAAAGGAAATATTTTTGCAGTATAAAATAAAATGTGAATTTTGAAAATAATATTTGCCTCAGTTATTTGGGTTGTTCGTCATCATTTAACTTTGAATTCATCATACACGAACAACTCGTGACATACAGAGTGTATCACTATGTATGCCACAAGACCGTGCACACCGATATATATAAACCCAAAATATTGGATTCAACTTAGGTGCGATAAAATAATGTCACAAACTTCAGCACAAGGTCAAATCCGAACTACAGCTGGATTCAACTCAAGCGTAATGCACAGTCCAACTATAAAGTCAACATGCTCACAAATGACTGCACAAATTCAAAAAGGCACCAAACCACAAACAAAATGAAAAAGGTCAAGTCACTGACTCAACTCAACTACAGCACCAAAGCTTAAAGGCTCGAATGACCAAGTGCACCAGAAATATGGCAACACAATCAATATACAGTGAATCAAAGCATGGTTCAAACCAGGAAAATGCAACAAAGACATAATTGACATGCAAACATCTCAAGATCACAATGTGCACAGAACAACTCACATGTTTGAAACCACAAAACACTGCAACAGTGACAAATCGCGTAAGCTAGTGAATTGCAAGTATCGACGAAACAAACTCAGCAATGCTCAAAGACAAGGATGCACAAATCCAAGGACTCAACAAGGTCTGGACAACATAAATGCACAAGCACACATGTACATAATGCTACTACCATGATGAACAAAGCTGACAGCAAGGATTTGAATGCAAGCAAAACAAGTCGATGCAACATGATCAAACTCAATTCAATATGACTGTAACCAGTGCCACAAGATCACCAGTGATGCAGTCAACAAATACTCAAGTGTTCGACAAATGTGTATTGAGGGATATTTCAAATGGAGTTACAAACATCAGGAACATGAAGAAGTATGGGTTAAATTACAAACTGCAGCAGCCCGAATAAACAATACAAGTTCAAATCGAAGCATGTACAAGTTGCAATATGCATCAACCATCAGCTAATATATATATATATATATATATATATATATATATATATATATATATATACATACACACACACACACACACAACAAACATGCAAACTGCCTCAAGTTGTCAAGAGACTACTACACAACACAGCAGCAACCAAGAGTGATATTACAGTGAGTAACCAAAGTCAAAGCCGTGACTTTATCAAAATCAAACAAGTATAGATTGACACGAATGGGCGAAAATGAAAAAGTGCCAGAAATCAAAACAATTTCAAGTTGAACAAATCATGACCGAAGTCAGATGAATATTAAACCAAGGAAAATCGAACAGTTCAAAGTCAGAACCTTGGCAATAAAGGAATCAAATCAAATCAAAGTCAACAACGTGATGACCAAGGAGTCGAAATCAATGCCGTGGAATTCAAGCAACGAAAATATATTCGTATTGAATAAGTCATAAAACATCTCAAACGTTAAAGCATTATCAAGTGGCAGAGCAAAAAATATTGACGAATTCAAATAATAATATACGACGAAAATTTAGGAGAACGAATCCTATAAATTGCAATCAACATCATCGGCAAATGTATCGAGTTCAAATAAAAGAAAATCAGACGAAGCAAAAGGCAAAAATCACATACCAGTCATCAATCGAACTCGACCAACATCGAAGAAGCCGAGTGGAACTCGAATGAGAACAAATTATCACGCAAAATCCCTATCGATCAATCAACGAAGGCGCAGCTTCGATTGTAATTCGAAAGCCCTAATTTCAGATACTAAAGAACGAACGAAATAAGAAACGTCAAACAAGAGCCGCCACCATTATCACACAGGAACGGGCCGGCATAATAAAGAAAGAGATAACAGGGCACCGCAATTCCTTAATTGATAATATTGGGTCGGGTTATACTAATAAAGAATTTAGTTTATAAAATTAGGGTTTTTTTTTCTAATTGCGTTTTAATTTGTAATCTCTTTTTAAACCATTGAAAATTCTAGTCGTGTGACTAGGGGACAAGCTACGTGGCGTAGTTTGAGAATTCACAACTCAGTGGCTGAGTTGTGGCAGAGTTTTAAGCATAGAGTTAGGTTAGTCAGTAGCGGGCGTCGCGAGTTTACATGTGTAAGTGTGTGACTAGTTAATTTCTAGTAGAAACCTTGGGGGCAACACGTAGGCAGGGTTTCGCCGAAGCTGGGTAAATTCTGTGTCGTTCTATTTCTGCATTTTATTATTCTGCTACCTGTGCTGTTATTATTCTGCGTTGAAATTATTTTATAAGCTTCCGCAATTAATTTTTATAATTATTACTATCACCCTTTTCACCCCCCCCCCTCTAGGGTGAAATCGATCCTATAAAAACTACAAACTCAATGCAAAGATTTACTTCAATGAGTAAGGATACAGATCAAAAGTGCTAGCATTCCAGGCGTGTTACTTCTCTGTTCTGTGCATATGCTGGTGAGAAAACCTTATTTCTTTTTAAGCCTAATTTTCTTGATTTATATGCCTGTGATGATGATGTTTTGGGAATATTTTTGTCAGATGAAAACGTATTGTATGCATGTAAAGATATAGGCATGCATGTTTGAGTTATATGTACACACGCACACACACACGCACACCTGTAAACCTCTGTTAAAACATACAGGCTTTACACAAATTTAAAATTTAATTTCTCTTCTTCCAATCCTTTATAGGATTTGATCTCTAAATAAAATATGTAAAGCATTACCCAGAATTCATTTTAAAGAAAAAAACTCAAGTGATGATATTAAGCAAATATAACATCACAGTAAAATCGATTTTAGTCGGAAAATCAAACAACTTAAATTTACGTTTTGATTCCAAAATCTGATTTGTGCTCATAAATGTTGAATTTTAATAATAAAATTGTGATTTTAAGTTTTGAATTGAAGTGGAATATTGGGTTTGAACCGAAAACACAAAATGGTCAAATTCTGTCGAATGGCATGGTCGGGATCTTCGTGTTTTGGTCGGAAGGGGGTTTGAGTATCGATGATTATCAGAAAAATGTTAAGTGAATTTATTATTCACCATGGCGACGATAAGGTGGTGATCTAGGGTTTAACACCTAACTTGGTTGATTTGGTTTTGTGAAGCTTGTTTGCCAATGTGGGTGAATTAGAGCCTATCGGTGAAGGGGGTATTGGAAGAGGAGTATCTGGGGTAGCTTTGGGCGAGAGAACGTGGGTTCAGGTGGAGTGGTTGGTCGGTGACCGGTGATTTTTCTGATCTCGTACGTCTTCCACTTTAGTGCGATAGGTCGTTTTAGTGTTTGCTTTCGTGTTGGCTGATCTGCTTCGCTGAGGTGTTTGTTGAGGTCGTGAATGAGTTGCCGAAGGCCAGAAAGTTGAACGGCAGTGAGATTTCTGGCCGTGCACGTTCACAGTTCGTATTTGTGCACCTGGGTTTGAAGCAGTGTTGGGGAAGACGAGGTGGAACTCGGGGGCGACTCGGGGGATTCGTGAATTTGCTCAAAGCATACAACGTCGCGTATGGCTCTAGTGAAATTGTGATGGGCTCGGGTTTTTTTAAAGATTAAATTTCTAGTTTTTTAAATTTAAAAAGGAATGTGTTTTACGGTTTTAAATTTGTTTTAAAATAAATATTGACCAAGTTTTGAATCGAAATTATAAACCAGTTTTTAAAACCAGTGTCAAAGATTTGAAAGTTTGAAATGTTTTCAAAATTGTTTTGGTAATTAATAATTTTATATTAGTTAACTAATTAAATTTAACTAACAAGTATTTTCAAAATTATAATGTTGTGATGGGAAAAGTGATTAAGGGAGTGTTTTATTCCTTAACTAATCAAGAAGATTTTATATGATTTTGTATGATAACAATTTCGAGTATTTATCTTGATTTAAGGGATGAAATTAAGTGATTAAGTAAGTATGAATTACTTTGTGAAATTGATTTAAGAAGCTAATTACGTTGTGTAATTTAATTAAAGATAATTAATTACTTAAAGGATAATCTTAATGATGTTAATTAAAGAATAATTAAGTAAATTCTTAATTGATGATTAAAGGTAATTAATTACTTAAAAATAATTACTTAATTAAAAATAATTGATTTATGATTAATCAATTAATTAAAAGAATAATTACTCTGTGTAATTAATTTATGATATAAGTGATTAAGGATAATCACTTGGTTTAATTTTAATTAATTTAATGATAATTGATTCAGGGTTAATTAATCAATGTAATTAAGGATAAATTAATTAAGATTATTAATTAAGAAATGATTTAATTTATGATAGTGATTAAGACTTAATCAGTAGTAATTAGTGGTAACTAATTATTGATTTAAAGATAATTAATAAAGGTTAATTAATTTATAAAAGTGATTGGGTATAATTATTTATTTTAATTAAGGATAATTAATTAAGAATTAATTATTAATTATTGAAAATAATTAAGAATAATTAATCAAAGGATTATTTATTAATTAAAGGTTAATTAATGATTAAAGAGTAATTAATCAAAATGGTTTGTAATTAATTAATGATTAATTAACCAGGATTAGAAATTTATTCATATGTAATTAATCTGATTTAAATAAATCAAATAATTAATTGATCTTACTCATGGATGTTAGGATTCTATGGAGTGCTTTGAATTGATTGATGTCCCTGATTTGGTGATAATGTGTGATATGAATTATTATTTTTTGTAAACTGTGATGTAATTTATTCTGTGATGAAATTAATTATCTGTAATGTAATTTATTATCTGTGATATATATCTGTGATCTGTGAATGAAAGATAAGCGTTATAGTTCATACCGCTTATCAAATATATTGATGTATTTGAATCTGTAATGGTTGATGTTGTCGCACTATTGTATGTAAACCCCTGGACCACACTATACACACACAAATATGGATTTCACGAGGAAATCAGTTAAGTCACAAATATTTGAATTTAATATTTTGAAATAGTTTTAAAGTTTTAATTTCGAATCCAAATGGTTTTGGAAATAAAATTGGGTTGAATTTGAAAAATAATTGAAAAGGAGTTTTGAAGATAAAAGTTATTTTAAATAACTTGATTTAGTTTGAAATCTGAAATATTTTGATTTGAGTTTGAATTCAATATTTGAAATTGAATTCAATGATTTGTAAATTTTAGCTTAAAAAGATTATACAAGTTATAAAAGTGTTTATATGGGTTTTTAACCATTGAAAAGTATTGGTTTGGGAATTTAAATTTAAACCCAAGTTTATACTTGAATGGCTTTAACTTCGGTAAATGTAATCAGTTTTTCCCAAAACAAAATTATTTGTTTCAATTAATAATAGCTTTCATATAAGGAAAGGGTTTTCAATTTGTGTTGAAAGATTTCAAATCGAATTGAAATAGTTTTGAAAACTGCTAACTAATCTTTGTGAAAGATAGTCAAACCTTGATTTGAAATTAAAGAGCATTTAAATGGTGTATCTTTTATATAAAAGATTTGGAATGGAATTGTTTTATGGAAATGATTTTTGAAAGCTATGAAATGAGTCTTTGATTTAAAGACCGGATGAGTTAATCCAACTTGAAATGGAATTTTTTTGAAAGACTATGAATGAATCTTTGTTAAAGATTGATGATCCTTGTTTTAAATTGAAAGGGGTTTTTAAAGATAAATCTTTTGTTTAGAAGATTAAAGTGTGGAAATTGTTTAAACCATTGAAAGGTTTTTGGAAGTAAATCTTTTTGTTTAAAAGATTGGAAATGGTAATTTGTTATAACCATTTGAATGAAAGGTTTTGGGCTTTAAGTTGTGACTTAACTGAAATCCCATTATCCATATGTTTTTAAATATTGCGCTCATTATTCGGTTTAGCCGGGAGAGGACCTTGTGTCATATAACCCATTCCGAATAGTGATATGACGATATGGATAGCATTTTGAAGACCGGTGGTGAAGACCGGATACTTTCGAAAACGAAAGGATGACCTGTCGAATGTCTCTGCACCGAATGGCCCCGGTATAGAGATTTGAGCACCCATTGTGATGGGGAGTCAGGACGTGATTAGAAATTATCCGGATTGCAAGGGCTTCTTTAGAAGTACCTTCGGTTCTTTTCGAACCCGAAACAGACTTTTATGGATGTGTGTCTGACGTTACACTTTAAGATGTAAAGCTGGTTTCTATCAAATACATTCTGTTTGGTAGCGGAGAATTTATTCTCTTAGCTTAACACCCTTCTCTGAGACGTACGAGCTCAGAGGTTATGTAGTCGATGGTTACTAGTGATACATTCCCAATTTGGTAATGTGGCATACGAAGTGCTATTGATCATTTCTTGATGAAAGCAAGGCTTTTTGAAAAGCGTAGCTTTGTGGACGAGACTGCATCAGGACCTCACACTCCGGAAATGGTCGAAACATGAAAGATGCAGCAAGGTTTCAGGGGTCGCTCCCCTAGGGTATGTTCATTTCTTCTGGATAGAGATGATATCATGGTATGGAGCCCAGATATTTAACCTATGTGGTTACTGCAAATACATTACTTTGTGGCTGTTGGTATTAAGAGCTCGGATAATGGTTGGTTACGACCGGGGATGGAATATCTTAGGGGATACTCTCGGGAAGGTGGTACACCGGCCTTGTGTTGGCAGAGAACTGAGGGATGGTTCTCGGGGCATCCCTCCAGAGGCGTACCCATGTGGCAATGGGAAGTTCCTTAGCCTGACCATTTGTTGGAAATCCAATCATCCAATACGCGCCTTGTACGGTTTTAGTTGTATAACCTGCCATCTACTTATGGTGGCGCCCCATTGTTTGGATGGTAGCTATAGTAGGCATAGTTCAAAATGTCCATGCTGGCTAAGATTAATATTATACTTTCGAAATGTCTTCCACTATGCACTAACAATAATATTAAAATGGTTTTCGCATATCAAGCATTTTTGACTATCATAAGGAGAAATCTCCTCCAATTCTGCGTTTGCATTATGTGTGTGGCGGGAGGCCTTATGGTAGTTTCATTTTCGAAAAAGCATTGTGGATTTCAAATTTTAATTCTTTTGTTTGTTTTAAAAGATAAAAATGTTTTTTGTTTTCTCATATCAGTCCCATGACTGAACCGAAGTTTATTGTTCCTTTCCTAAATTCTGGGAGCCCACAGATTTTCACACGAGCGGTTTAGAGTTTGGTTTTTTAGATAATCAGATTGTAGATATCGATTTGGTAGCTTTTAGCTTTCTCTTTGGTATTCTTTGGAGATCTTGGATATTGGAGTCTTTGGATTCATGGACGAGACTTGCTTAGCTTGGTGAAACTTGATGGTGGTTCGAGCTTGTGGTTTGGAGTTTTAGTTTTGGAGCATTGGATTAGAGTTATCTCTTTTGCTATTCGTTTTCCGCTGCCGTTTATGGTCTCTGATATTCTTATATCATATTGTATCAGTGTTGTTCCATATTTTGATATTATATTCATCGAAGTTGTATATGATATTCATTTCTTTTCTTCCGCTGTGTTGTTTACTTAATGTGTTATAAACTTCGGTGAACCAGATTCGACGTTTGGATCTGCGGCATTGGAATATGAGTGTCGTATTCGGTGCCGATTTTTGTAGGTCGAGTCAGGTTCGTTGCATTTAAGTTATGTATAATTTTTTTAATATAGAATAACCTTAATAATAAGTTTGATTTTTATTGAAGACAATATGGTTAAGTATTTAAATTATATTTTAATATAGAGTTTATAATGATTTAAATAAATTAAGGTTGGAAGATAAATTTGAAATTTATTTAAAACTGAATTTATTTAAGAATTAAACTCAAATAAGTTTAATGCGAAATTTATTAAATTCGGAATTTTAAAAGGTATGATTTTTATAACATGATTTTGGTTTAAAGTGAATTAAATGAATATTTCAAGTATAAATATATTGAAAGAAATATTTAGTTAGTTGAAATCTGGGTTGTACCTAAATGATAATGGATTGATTAAGTAAAATATTTCAAAACTAAATAATAGAAAATTGAATTATATATATATATATATATATATATATATATATATATATATATATATATAAATTACCAAACTTAGTTTGAAATTGTTGAATACTTAAAGTCTGAAATATATTGAATTTGAAACGGTTATTCTATGGATCAAATATATATAATTTGGAATAGTTTTGGAAACTGAAATGAATTGAAATTTATGATTTAGGATTTGGTTAAATTTAAAATATAGAATTCGAGTTTTTTTGGAATTTATTTGTGAAATTGAAGAAGCTATTTTATTATATAAAGTATTTTAATATTCAAACCATCCAAGTGGTGGAAGTTATGCTTCAAAGTTATGAGTTTCAAAGTATTATGATTTGAAAGTGTTATATTTCAAATGTTTTTGATTTCGAAGTGTTATAAATTTGAAAGTGCTATGATTTTGGAAAAGGATATTTGAAATGAGAATGATATCGTACTGATTTGGTTATTAAAAGGGATGATATTTTTGGTTTAAAGTACAAACTATTTTAAAATGACCATGGTGTTATAATAACATTTGGTTGTTAAAGAGACCGGGATCGAAAGTTGTCATACTCTCTGCCAACTCCGAAAACCACTTTAACAACCGTGTACGAGGTGGAGATTCCAGAATGTAGTAGGATGGTGGCGGTGTTTCTTTGAGGTATATACATGGACTGGACTCCCGTGAGTTGGCATAAGGTGGCTAAAATAGGAGCGATCGACGGGCTAATAAGGAAGCTAGCTCCTCTTATCGGACACACTCTATATTACTTTGTGATTGATTGGGCCCCTTTTGATTTTGGGGGTATGGCTCGAGGTGGGCGGTAGTAGTTGCTACGCGTTACCACCAGTCCGGTAGCGTGATTGGAATATCTACCCTGGCATTGCCTAGTTGTGTTGTGTCACCTACCCTAGCGCGCCTTGTACGATTTTGATTTTCTCCCATAGCCCATGGAGTATCCTCTGGTGGCTTCCCGATCATGAGGGACTATGATACTGGATGGACTACTGGGAATATTACGTGTTAAGGGGAATATTGGGCCACTCCTTAACGCTATTTTAAAGTAAGTTTATTTTACTATAAACATTATTATAATAGCGAAATATCACTATATAGTAAATAGTTTAACGGATCCTTAGGGGATGTGAATTCTGAGCATCTCTTAAGTTACTGCACTCACGTTAGACACTAGATAGGAGATGTCAAACCCCGTAAACATCTCCGACGCCGTTTACACTCATATTTATTTATCGTCGATTTAACTTACATAAGATCTTTTAGCTCTCATCTTTTAACTTACATAAGATCTTAAGTTACTGTGTGTCTGCTTAAGCGTACAAAAAGGCGGGCTGTTACATTTGGTGTCAGAGCTTTGGTTTAGCGATAAACCATAGCCTTGTAGGGTCTGACTCTTTATTTATAGGGTAGCATTACCTTATGATGAGTCGTTGAGTGTATTTATATGAGAGAGCGTATTTGTTAGTGTTATAAAAAGGTTTTAATATTGTGTTAGTTTGTTCTGTTTTGTATTTATAAATTCTAGAGTATGCTATGACATGAACAGGGATTTCTAGACACTTAATAGAATAGACCGACACAATATTGTTCTGAAATATATGTAATGAAATAATTTTACCGATTATATTTTCTGTATATAAAATAATAAATTTTATAAAGGTTATATTTGGTTGTAATATATTGGTTATTAGGTAGTGAAATTTATAAATATTGATTGGAAACAAGATTTGAAGAAAAATAAAATAAATGAAAATTGGAAATTTTAGAACTAAAGTTTCGGGATCTTCGAAAATTGCTTTCAAAGGATTTTGGAATATAATAATATTATTTATAAGTATTTTTTGATATAAATATTTCAATATAATTTGAAAGAACTGTTTTAAAGAAATTTTGGAAAGAAATAAGTTTTGTACTCCCCTCTCTGTCGTTGGGAAATAATTTCGGTGACGAGTGCATGCATCATCGACATTCATTTTCAAGTTTCAAGGTGGGAAGGCCACTGTAGTAGTTTTACTACAGATTTATTTTGATAAGCAGATATAAAATATAAATTGTTTTAAATATTATTGGATATATAAGTTATAAGTATATACACTTATCTATTATTTTAAGAATGATTTGAAATAGGAACCCGGTATTTAGTTCTTAAATTTCTATAAATTAGAGATTTTAATTAATGAAATAGAATTTGGCCAATTAATAATTGAAACCTCTAAATGAAATAAGAGATTAGATGCTAGGTTATGAATGAAATAACAAGAAAGTTGAAATTTATAATCTATAAAAAGCAAAGGATATGATTATTGAACATTAGATTAATTAAAAGAAATAAGATAAACTTGTGCAATTTTTAATTGTATTCTTAAAAACATACATATAACTTACCAAAGGATTTAAAAGGTTGTAATGGAAATTGTACAAGTAAAATTATGTAATGGAAGTGTTCAATAGATTGCTTTTATTAATAGGAATTGATGTTATAATTGTTATAAACTTAAGTTATTGAAATTAAATGTGATAGAAAAGGGAGCATTGTAAGTAAAAGATTTTAAACTTAAGTTAATGAAATTGGTATGCCAAGTAACTGAATTGAACATGAATAATATGGATAAATGAATGAAAATAAATGAAAATTTTCAAGAAATAAATGTAAATTAAAAGGACAAATCATTATAGGAAGGAAAAGGAAATCAAACAACAAATGTTATGAAATGAAATTAATAAGAATGAACTTGATCTATTGTCTGAAATTGTTGTTTGTTTGGTTTATGGTTGTTTGGACAGGGATACTTTAAAATTGTTTGGAAGTATGAATAATCTATTTAGTTTCATCTAAGACTGTTGAGTAAATGGTTCATTTAAAAGTTTATTTTCCATTCTGTAATATTTAAAGTTTTTGAACCCAAACAACTATTTGTTTTGTTTGATATGAATGGATAATTGAATTGTGTTGATTCTATATGAATGATTGTATGCTGTGGTTGCAAGTGATTGTTGTTATTTTGATTTATTTGTTAGTGGTTGAAACAAATTTAAATATTTCATTTTTATACAATTATTAACCTTTTAGATTATATAAGCGAAATACAGGTTATGGAAGCAATTGTTACCACTTTTGGTTTCATAACTAAGCGTTAATTGCCCGACAAATAGGCACGTTTCCAGATTAGGTTTTTATAGCGTTATTATATTGTTTTTCCCATTGTTGGGATATATTATTTTAAGATCTGTTATATATATTGTTATATTTGATACTATATTTTTCCTAGAGCCTCTCCGTACAAAGAAAACTCTATCGAAATTTTTCGTAAATTTTGGACTTAGAAAATTTTCGAAAATGTTTTCCAAACTTTATTAGTTTGAGTATAAAAAGATTTAATGGTTATAAATTGGTATATTTTGTTTAAATTATTTAATTTTAGGAATTTATTTGTTTATAAATTTAACACTTTAAGTAAGATATATTGATTACTTAATTCTTCTTTTCCCTTCTTTTTCCTTTTCGGGGATGAAAAGTTTTGAGTGAGGGAGAGCGTAACGACCCTCAAATTTCGATAATTAGATTGGTTAATTTAATATGATTTTGGTAATTAAATCTGGATGAAATAATTTTTTTTGTAATTTGAGAATGAAATGATAACTAAAACGAAATGTAACAAAGTTAACTTAAGTGAATTATTAATAAGTTAATGGAATTCAAATTTAATAAGGTGATTGAAAGGCTATCTCTGGTTGCAAAGTGAATATAGGAAAATAAATGTAATTATTTAATTGCCTAATGAAATAACACATTGTTAATAGTAATTGAATGTAAATTGAGGTAATGATGTTAATGCAAGTTAATAAATAACTAATTTAGTGCAATCTCAATTACTTGAAACAATTGTAAGGTTATAATTGATTGTAATTAGTAAATTGGAAAATAAATTCAAAATTATATAAATTGATGAAATAATACGTAATAAATTGTAATTTGATAGAATCAATGCTAGATAAGTAATTACAATAATTGTTGGTTGATAATAAAGTATGAATAGAATTAAATTTGGCAAATAGTGATAATTATTAATTGTTGACCTATTTATTTAATCTATTGAATTAGATCTAAATCTATTGCAATTAAACGTAATTAAATACTAAGTTAATATGAATTTAGTTGATGAATATAAACCATTAAGGTAATTGGATATATAGTAATGTCAAGTTTATTCATGAGAAAATGATTGATGAATAAAAAGAATGGGAATCAAGATTTATTAATTTAAATTTAATCATTGGATTAATTGAAATTAAATGAAGATTAATATCTAAATATTACGAAAATAGAAATTAAGAGGATTGGGAAATATTAAGTACCAAGATTTAGAACAATGTTAGTTATATCCTTACTGTAATAAAAGATACGAATAACAAGGTTTAAAAATTTAATAAATGGATTTTGGAGTTTTAATTTATAATTTCTGAATTTAATGAATTTGGAAAATAACATTGAGATTGATGAGTTAATGGACTTTAAATTGACATCTAAAATTGTTTAAGTTATTGTAAATGATTAAGAGATCAAAAATGATAGAAATGGTAAATAATTAAATTTGAACTGAAAAAGTGATTTAATTAATTAATTATTAATTTAATAACTGGAAAATAGCCATTTTGGCCACTGATTCGAATTACGACGAAACCAGTTTCATCGGATCTGTAACAGTGAATTTTTGTAGGATTTCAAGTTTCATGACGATCAGATTTGTCATTTGATCGTACGGGCTCGAAAAGCCTCGAAATCACTTTAAGTGAAATTAATTGAAATCAATTTGAAATAACTTGATTTTAGCATAAATTCTTCGTACGGTGGAATTTGGACTTGAAACCCGTTCCATTGATTTTAAAATATTTTAAAACATCTATTTTGACATATGGATTGACCTATTTTCGTTCTGGAGTCGAAATGGGTTTTTTGGGTCGTTATCGTTCAATTTTTCCAAACCAATCAAGCACATTTGTTTCTATTGTGTTCTGCCTATATATATGTCGTTATGAACCCTAGTAGCCTTTCTACTTCTCATTTCTGTACGTACAAAAATTTCTGTTGCTCCTCTTTCTTAATGGCAGACAACCCTAAAATTCACAACCCAGTTTCAATCCGAAATTTGTGACGACCCTGACTCGACCTTCGAAAATGGGCACCGAATACGACCCGCATATTCAAATGCCGCAGATCCAAACGTCGAATCTGGTTCGCCGGAGCTTATAACACATCAAGTATAACAACACAGCGGAAGAAAAGAATGAATATCATATACAACTCCAATGATACGATATCCAAATATACAACAATGATCAATATCAGAGATACAAAGAAATGCTATAGCAGAAACCCAATGAACTAGCAGTGGAAATAACTAGAACTTGAAACTCCAGAAGAAACACTAATATCAGCAATCTCCATAGATAGCTCGAACCACCATCAAGTTGCACCCAGCTAAGCAAGGTCAGTCGTCCTAACCAAATACTTCAATATCCAAAGTCTTCAAAGAATACCAAAGAGAAAGCCAAAAGCTACCGAATCGATATCTATATTTACTATCTGAAATACCTAACTCTAGACTACCCGTGTGGAAAATTGTGGGCACCCAGAGTTTAGGAAAGGAACAATAAACTCTGGGTCAGTCATGGAACTGGTATAAGCAAACAAAAACAATTTTGACTTTAAAACAAACAACAAAAGATTTTAAAATTGAAATCCGCAATGCTTTTTGAAAAATGAAACTACCATAAGGCCTCCCGCCACACACACCATGCAAACATAGAATTGGAGGAGATTTATCCTTATGATAGTCAAAAATGCTTGATATGCGATAACCATTTTGATATTATTATTAGTGCATAGTGGAAAACATTTCGAAAGTATAATATTAATCTTAGCCAGCATAGACATTCCAAACTATGCCTACTATAGCTACCATCCAAACAGTGGGGCGCCACCATAAGTATATGGCAGGTAATACAACTAAAACCGTACAAGGCGCGTATTGGTGATTGGATTTCCAACAAATGGTCAGGCTAAGGAACTTCCTAGGCCACATGGGTGCGCCTCTGGAGGGACGCCCCAAGAACCTAACCGGATCTCTGCCAACACAAGGCCGGGTTACCTCTGCAAAAATAGATAACTACTGACACGAGTATGCCATCCCCCGGTTGTAAACAACCTATATCCGGGGCCCCAACAACAACAATCACAAAGTAATATACATATTTGCGATATCCACATAAGTTAAGTATCTGGGCTTCATACCATGATACCACTTGTATCCAGAAGGAAATGCGCATACCCTAAGGGGCGCTACCCCTTATAACCTTGCTGCATTCTTCCTGTTTTGACCATTCCGGGGTGTGAGGCTCGACGAAGTCTCGTCCACAAAGCTACGCTTTTCACAAAAGCCATGCTTTGATCAACATATGATCAGCAGCACTTCGTATGCCACATTACCAAATTGGGAATGTATCACTAGTAACCATCACCTACATAACCTCTGAGCTCGTACGTCCCAGAGAAGGGTGTTCAGCTAAGAGAATAAATCTCCGCCACCAAACAGAAATGTATTTGATAGACTCCAGTTTTACATCTCAAAGTGTAACGTCAGACACACATCCATATAAGTCCGTTCCGGGTTCGAACAGAACCGAAGGCACTTTCGAAAAAGTCCTTGCAAATCCGGATAATTCCTAATCACGTCCGGACTCCCCATCACAAAGGGTGCTCAAATCTCTATACCGGGGATCAGCCGAGGCAGAGACATTCGACAAGAAATCCTTTAGTTTTCGAAAATATCCGATCTTCACCATCGGTCTTCAATTGCTATCCATAACGTCGTATCACTATTCGGAATGGATTATATCACACAAAGTCCTCTCCCGGCTAAACCGAATAGTGAGCGCAACATTTAAAACATATGGATATGGGATCTCAGTTAAGTCACATCTTAAAGCCCAAAACCTTTCATTCAAATGGTTTAAACAAATTTACATTTCCAATCTTTTAAACAAAAAGATATATTTCAAAAACCTTCAATGGTTTGAACAATTCCCACACTTAAATCTTTCGTACAAAAGATTCACCTTTAAAAAACCCCTTTCAATTTGAAACAAAGTTCAACAAGTTTTCACAAAGATTCAATTATAGCTTTCAAAACCATTCTATTTAAAACTTGAAATCCTTTCAACGCAATTTGGAAATCCTTTCTTTATATGAAAGCTATTATTAGTTGAAAAACAAATAGTTTTCGTTCGGAGAATCCGATTACATTTATACAAGCTAAAGCCCTTCAAATATAAAAAACTTGGGTTAAATTCAAATTCCCAAACCAATAGAATTCAATTTTAAATCTTGTATTTAAATTCAGATCAAACTATTTAAATTTCAAAACTTAATCCATTTATTCAAAATAACTTTTACCTTTGAAAACTCCCTTTCAAAAGCATTTCACTTTTAACCCAATTCCATTTCCAAAACTGTTTGAATTCAAGATCCAACTTTTATAACCATTTCAAAAATCCGCGACTTAACCGATTTCCTTGTGAAATCCATATTTGTGTGTGTATAGTGTGGTCCAGGGATTTTACACACAATAGTGCAACAACATCAATCATCATTGATTCAAGTATAGCAATATCGATAAGCGGTATAATCTACAACGCTTATTCTTATTCACAGATAAAGTAAATTTATCAATTACAAAGATTCACCATTATGATTCGATGTGGGTTTCAGATAACCTACTGGAATCCGACTCCCTGTCGCATCGAAATTCAAATGCCGTTTTACGGGACAAGGGATTTTCATATTCATACAACAGTATATTCATCACAGATATAACAGCTTAGCACAAAGCATTTCATATTACATAACATCACAAGCACATAACAGAGATATTAATCCAATACACAACATTTAATAGTAATCAATAATTTTAAATTAAGATGGATAAACCATGTGGTTTAAATTAATTAACCACCTAATTACTTTCATTAATTAATTAATTCTTTAATTAATTACCTTAACTAGTAATTTATCACATTTCAATTAACCTTAATTCTTTAATTTAATTAATTATTCTTTAATTAATTAATTCTGTAAATCAATCATATTAATTAATCTTTAATTAATTAATTTTATTTAATCCTTTAACCAATTAATATTAATTATCCCTTTTAATAAATGATACTAAGTGATTAACCCTTAATCACTTCCATTCAATTACTTCCATAAGTAATTGTCCACTAATTACTTTCACAAGTAATCCCTTTTCTTAATTACACTCAGTAATTGTCCATTAATTACTTCACTAATTACTATTGATTAAGTCTTAATCACCATCATTAATTAAATCATTTCTTAATTAATTATCTTAATTAATTTATCCTTATTTACATTGATTACTTAACCCATAATCAATTATCATTAAATTAATTAAAATTAAACTAAGTGATTATCCTTAATCACTTATGTCATAAATTAATTACACTGAGTAATTATTCTTTTAGTTACTTGATTAATCATAAATCAATTATTTTTAATTAAGTAATTATTTTTAAGTAATTAATTGCCTTTAATCATCAATTAAGAATTTAATTAATTATTCGTTAATTACCATCATTGAGATTATCCTTTAATTAATTAATTATCTTTAATTAAATTACACAAAGTAATTAGCTTCTTAAATCAATTTCATAAAGTAATTCATACTTACTTAATCACTTAATTTCATCCTTTAAATCAAGATAAATACTCGAAATTGTTATCATACAAAATCATATAAAATCTTCTTGATTAATTAAGGAATAAAACATTCCCTTAATCACTTTTCCCATCACAACATTTATATTTTTGAAAATACTTGTTATTTAAATTTAATTAGTTAACTAATATAAAATTATTAATTACCAAAACAATTTTGAAAAACATTTCAAACTTTCAAATCTTGACACTTATTTTAAAACTGGTTTATAATTTCAATTCAAAACTTGGTCAATATTTATTTTAAAACAAATTTAAAACCGGAAAACATATTTCTTTTAAAATTTAAAAACCTGGAAATTTAAACTTTAAAAATCCGAGCCCATCACAATTTCACTCGAGCCATACTTCGAGTTCCCCCACATCTTCATTTGCTTCGAGTTTTTCCATGAATCCCTTCGAGTTTGCCCCGACACCAAGCCTTCTTCCCAAACCAGCCAACCTTCCCTGATACACACAAGGGCTCGTGCACGTTGCACAGTGCCTCGATCGCCACCAGTCGACACTACGACCATCACCAAATCAACTACGACTTGCCTAACCCACCAGACCACCCCAGACATCATCAACGACAACGAGTTCGCAATTTCACTACCAGGTCCAGATTAGCACGAAAAAGGTCGTCACGAAATCGTCTCGCACCACCGCCCACCTTCACCAGAGGACTCGAAATCAAGACCGATGCTTCGCCATGATCTCCTCCTCCTATCTCCCTAAGTGCGATAGCTTCCTGTTCACCCACGATCACGAAAAGACCTCGTCTTCAACAATGTCCAAAACTGTTCACTAAACCCTATTTCACCATGCTTCACCTCCACGGTGCCCTGAAACACTAATGAACTTTTTTCCCGAGATCTACAATCACTCAGCTATCATCGATATCAAACACGACTCAGATTGCTTCACCGACGATCGACAATTGATGAAACTATGTTTTCCGTTCAACTACGAACTGCAACCAAAATACTAAACAAAAAATCACAAATTTTTGTTTTAAAAATCATATTTTACTTAGAGGATTCAGAATATATACATGAATTTATAGATTGTTAAGTTTGAATTTTCGCCCGTTCTTTCAATTTCACTGCTATTTATAATTTCCAAAACATTTACTCATTATTTTCTTTTGATTTTATTTTTAGAAATGATGTTATACACAAACAAACACCTTTCTTTCAGAGATCAAAGTTTAAAATCGTTTGTAGGTGAAATGATTTGAAATTTGATCAGGTTTTAAAATATGTAACTTAAGACAGAGCAAACATTCTTGAGCACCAACATACACATATATAAACACACGTATATGAGCTGATATAGATATATATATATATATATATGCATTCATTTATTATTTTCCCAGGCATCATCATGATAGGTGTCAAAATCAAGGAAATGGATAAAAAAAATGAAGTTTGCTCACATTAAAAATGCGGAGATCCCTTTTGAAGCCGGAATGAAATTTGCATGCTCATGTTTTTGAATCCAACAAACTTTGAAAATTTGAAAACAGCATCTTGATATTTGATTTCAGAAACTTGAATTGCTCGAAACATTAAGACAGAAATGCTTTGAAGCTTGTTTTCAGGTTGAATTCATTTCCAGGTTGTACTTTGATTTCGTTTTTCGTTTTGTTTTAAATTCTCAGTTTTGATTAAATGAAGATGTTGAAGCCTGGTTATTTTATTTTTATTTTTTGGAGGTTTATTTTCATTATAAATTTTTGAAAAGAAAAACAAAACATGTTGCCACTTGTAAAAATTTGTGAACACTTGTTAATATATGTTTCTATATAATTTACATTTGTCAATACCCTTTACTAATAGTTTACAAATGTTAAAAACAATTATTTAATACTTTCTTATGTATTATTTATACTTATATAAATGAAATAAAAATGGTTTGAAATTAAATTATACATTACTAATAAATATTTATAAGTTAGTAAATACAATTTTTATTTTAAATACATTTATATTTTTAAACAAGATATTAAACTTATTTTAAAATTTTCATTTTAAACTTAAGTAATCATACTATTATATTTTTGTTCCAAATATAAAATTTTCTTTATGTCCAATTAAATTTCAATATATTAACATTTTATACCTTCAAAATATACATTCTTATCAAAGCTTTGTATTTATTTATCAACTATATTTATTTTCAAGTATATAAGACAAAAGCATTTTAAATCTTTTATTTAACCTTGTTTAACATCATAATATATATATATATATATATATTAAAATTTAGAAAACAATTTTCTTATTATCTTTAAAAATATAGCTTTTAAATCCAATTTATTTCCTAAGATATTTATTCTTGAATTTCAATCTCACAATTCAATTTAAAATAAATTTTATATACAAATATCTGATTAAATTTGGAAAAATTCGCATTTATTCAAAGTTTGATTCCAAAAATTAAATTAATTGTCAAATTAAACTTGTTCAAAATTCGGGAATGTTATAGAATCCCCCCATAGAAAATTTCGTCCCCGAAATTTGCCAGGGAGACAACAAAGAATATAGAAAGTTATAGAGATGAATTAACATATCAAACTGAATATCTATTCTGCATTTGACTTACCAAATCAGAATATCAATAATGGATACAAGAACGAATCAAGATACTCGAGTCACCAGAATAACGAAATATATAGGGGTATTGTTTAGTTCAAAAGAATAACTAACCCCTCGTAGAATATACTTGGACCCAATAGAATAAACAGATATATGGATGCAATCCAAAAATTTTAGTTTAAACAACCAAAATACACCTATTAACCATAGCAACCAAAGCAAACAATTAATCCAAACAAACAATTCTGACCCATCTGGAGTTTGTGTCCCATGCAAATATATCAAAACTTCTTCCTGGAGCTGCCAGGAACCATCAAAGAATTGAGTAGAGATGTTGAACAAAAGAGATTGATAGGAAAATATTGTTTCCGCTATTGTTATAGGGCATTGACCATATGAAGTGGTACTTCCCTGTCCCCTATCTCGTTCTCTTCTTGCACTCATACTCACTATCAGTGGATAGTAAGAGAATTTACTGAGGCATTCAGACGGATATCTTAGGGATATACTCATTCTAGGGTATACTTCACCCTATCTCTAATGAGTTACTTAATGTGTTATACTCTTGAGCTAAAGTTTCAACCTTCAGCTCTTATACCAATTGTGACCACCCTAACTCGACCTTCGAAAATGGGCACCGAATACGACCCTCATATTCAAATGCCGCAGATTCAAACGTCGAATCTGGTTCACCGGAGCTTATAACACATCAAGTATAACAACACAGCGGAAGAAAAGAATGAATATCATATACAACTCCAATGATACGATATCAAAATATACAATAATGATCAATAACGAAGATACAAAGAAATGCTACAGCAGAAACCCAATGAACTAGCAGCGGAAATAACTAGAACTTGAAACTCCAGAAGAAACACTAATATCAGCAATCTCCATAGATAGCTCGAACCACCATCAAGTTGCACCCAGCTAAGCAAGGTCAGTCATCCTAACCAAATACTTCAATATCCAAAG
Source organism: Allium cepa (assembly GCA_030765085.1). Taxonomy (NCBI): domain Eukaryota; kingdom Viridiplantae; phylum Streptophyta; class Magnoliopsida; order Asparagales; family Amaryllidaceae; genus Allium; species Allium cepa. The sequence continues at coordinate 871,965,383 of CM060929.1, read as the reverse complement.
TCTTCAAATAATACCAAAGAGAAAGCCGAAAGCTACCGAATCGATATCTATATCTACTATCTGAAAACCCAACTCTAGACTGCCTGTGTGGAAAATTTTGGGCACCCAGAGTTTAGGAAAGGAACAATAAACTCCGGGTCAGTCATGGGACTGGTATGAGCAAACAAAAACAGTTTTGGCTTTAAAACAAACAACAAAATATTTTAAAATTGAAATCCGCAATGCTTTTTGGAAAATGAAACTACCATAAGGCCTCCCATCACACACACCATGCAAACACAGAATTGGAGGAGATTTCTCCTTATGATAGTCAAAAATGCTTGATACGCGAAAACCATTTTGATATTATTATTAGTGCATAGTGGAAAACATTTCGAAAGTATAATATTAATCTTAGCCAGCATAGACATTCCGAACTATGCCTACTATAGCTACCATCCGAAAAGTGGGGCGCCACCATAAGTAGATGGCAGGTAATACAACTAAAACCGTACAAGGCGCGTATTGGTGATTGGATTTCCAACAAATGGTCGGGCTAAGGAACTTCCTGGGCCATATGGGTACGCCTCTGGAGGGACGCCCCGAGAACCTAACTGGATCTCTGCCAACACAAGGTCGGGTTACCTCTGCAAAAATAGGTAACTACTGACACGAGTATGCCATCCCCCGGTTGTAAACAACCTTTATCCGGGGACCTAACAACAACAATCACAAAGTATTATATATATTTGCGATATCCACATAAGTTAAGTATCTGGGCTCCATACCATGATACCACTTCTATTCAGAAGGAAATGCACACACCCTAAGGGGCGCTACTCCCTTAACCTTGCTGCATTCTTATTGTTTTGACCATTCCGGGGTGAGAGGCTCGACGAAGTCTCGTCCACAAAGCTACGCTTTTCACAAAATCCATGCTTTGATCAACAAATGATCAGCAGCACTTCGTATGCCACATTACCAAATTGGGAATGTATCACTAGTAACCATCAACTACATAAACTTTAAGCTCGTACGTCTTAGAGAAGGGTGTTAAGCTAAGAGAATAAATCTCCGCCACCAAACCTAAATGTATTTGATAGATTCCAGTTTTACATCTCAAAGTGTAACGTCAGACACACATCCATACAAGTCCGTTCCGGGTTCGAACAGAACCGAAGGCACTTCCGAAGAAATCCTTGCAAACCCGGATAATTCCCAATCATGTCCGGACTCCCCATCACAAAGGGTGCTCAAATCTCTATACCGGGGATCAGCCGATGCAGAGACATTCGACAAGAGATCCTTTCGTTTTCGAAAATATACGATCTTCACCATCGGTCTTCAATTGCTATCCATAACGTCGTATCACTATTCGGAATGGGTTATATGACACAAAGTCATCTCCTGGCTAAACCGAATAGTGAGCGCAACATTTAAAAACATATGGATATGGGATTTCAGTTAAGTCACATCTTAAAGCCCAAAACCTTTCATTCAAATGATTTAAACAAATTTACATTTCCTATCTTTTAAACAAAAAGATTTATTTCAAAAACCTTCAATGGTTTAAACAATTCCCACACTAAAATCTTTTATACAAAAGATTCACCTTTAAAAACCCCCTTTCAATTTAAAACAAAGTTCAACAAGCTTTCACAAAGATTCAATTATAGCTTTCAAAACCATTCTATTTAAAACTTGAAATCCTTTCAACACAATTTGGAAATCCTTTCTTTATGTGAAAGCTATTATTATTTGAAAACAAATAGTTTTCGGTTCGGAAAATTCGATTACATTTATGCAAGCTAAAGCCCTTCAAATACAAAAACCTTGGGTTAAATTCAAATTCCCAAACCAATAGGATTCAATTTCAAATCTTGAATTTAAATTCAAATCAAACTGTTTAAATTTCAAAACTTAATCCATTTATTCAAAATAACTTTTATCTTTGAAAACTCCCTTTCAAAAGCTTTTCACTTTTAACCCAATTCTATTTCCAAAACTGTTTGAATTCAGGATCCAACTTTTAAAACCATTTCAAAAATCCAGGGATTTTACACACAATAGTGCAACAACATCAATCATCACAGATTCAAGTATAGCAATATCAATAAGCGGTATAATCTACAATGCTTATTCTTATTCACAGATTCACAGATAAAGTAAATTTATCAATTATAAAGATTCACCATTATGATTCGATGTGGGTTTCGGATAACCAACTAGAATCCGACTCCCTGTCGCATCGAAATTCAAATGTCGTTTTACGGGCCAAGGGATTTTCATATTCATACAACAGTATATTCATCACAGATATAACAGCTTAGCGCAAAGCACTTTATATTACATAGCATCACAAGCACATAACAGAGATATTAATCCAATACACAACATTCAATAGTAATCAATCACTTTAAATTAAGATGGATAAACCGTGTGGTTTAAATTAATTAACCACCTAATTACTTTCATTAATTAATTAATTCTTTAATTAATTGCCTTAACTAGTAATTTATCACATTTTAATTAACCTTAATCCTTTAATTTAATTAATTATTCTTTAATTAATTAATTCTGTAAATCAATCATATTAATTAATCTTTAATTAATTAATTTTAATTAATCCTTTACACAATTAATATCAATTATCCCTTTTAATAAATAATACCAAGTGATTAACCCTTAATCACTTCCATAAAGTAATTATCCACTAATTACTTTCACAAGTAATCCCTTTTCTTAATTACACTCAGTAATTGTCTATTAATTACTTCACTAATTACTATTGATTAAGTCTTAATCACCATCATTAATTAAATCATTTCTTATTTAATTATCTTAATTAATTTATCCTTAATTACATTGATTAATTATCCCTTAATCAATTATCATTAAATTAATTAAAATTAAACTAAGTGATTATCCTTAATCACTTATATCACAAATTAATTACACTGAGTAATTATTCTTTTAATTACTTAATTAATCATAAATCAATTATTTTTAATTAAGTAATTATTTTTAGGTAATTAATTACCTTTAATCATTAATGAAGAATTTAATTAATTATTCTTATTTACGATCATTAAGATTATCCTTTAAGTAATTAATTATCTTTAATTAAATTACACAAAGTAATTAGCTTCTTAAATCAGTTTCACAAAGTAATTCATACTTACTTAATCACTTAATTTCATCCTTTAAATCAAGATAAATACTCGAAATTGTTATCATACAAAATCATATAAAATCTTCTTGATTAATTAAGGAATAAAACACTCCCTTAATCACTTTTCCCATCACAACATTTATATTTTTGAAAATACTTGTTATTTAAATTTAATTAGTTAACTAATATAAAATTATTAATTACCAAAAAAAATTTGAAAAACATTTCAAAATTTAAAATCTTTGACACTTATTTTAAAACTGGCTTATAATTTCAATTCAAAACTTGGTCAATATTTATTTTAAAACAAATTTAAAACCGAAAAACATATTCCTTTTAAAATTTAAAAACCTAGAAATTTAATCTTTAAAAATCCGAGCCCATCACAATTTCACTCGAGCCATACTTCGAGTTCCCCCACATCTTCATTTGCTTCGAGTTTTTCCGTGAATCCCTTCGAGTTTGCCCCGACGCCAAGCCTTCTTCCCAAACCACCCAACCTTCCCTGATACACGCAAGGGCTCGTGCACGTTGCACAGTGCCTCGATCGCCACTGGTCGACACTATGACCATCACTAAAATCAACTACGACTTGCCTAAACCACCAGACCACCCAGACATCATCAACGACGACGAGTTCACAATTTCACTACCAGGTCCATATTAGGACAAAAAAGGTCGTCACAAAATCAACTCGCACCACCGCCCACCTTCACCGGACAACTCGAAATCAAGACCGAAGCTTCGCCATGATCTCCTCCTCCTATCTCCCTGAGTGCGATAGCTTCCTGCTCACCCACGATCACGAAAAGACCTCGTCTTCAACAATGTCCAAAACTGTTCACTAAACCCTATTTCACCATCGCTTCGCCTCCACGGTGCCCTGAAACACTAACGAACATTTTTCCTGAGATCTACAATCACTCAGCTATCATCGATATCAAACACGACTCAGATTGCTTCACCGACGATCGGCAATTGATGAAACTATGTTTTCCGTTCAACTACGAACTACAACCAAAATACTAAACTAAAAATCACAATTTTTGTTTTAAAAATCATATTTTACTTAGAGGATTCATAATATATACATGAATTTACAGATCATTAAGTTTGAATTTTCACCCGTTCTTTCAATTTCACTGCTCTTTATAATTTCCAAAACATTTACTCAATATTTTCTATTGATTTTATTTTTAGAAATGATGTTATACACAAACAAACACCTTTCTTTCAGAGATCAAAGTTTAAAATTGTTTGTAGGTGAAATGATTTGAAATTTTAATCAGGTTTTAAAATCTGTAACTTGAGATAGAGCAAACATTCCTGAGCACCAACATACACATATATAAATACATGCATACGAGCTGATATATATATATGCATTCATTTATTATTTTCCCAGGCATCATCATCACAGGTATCAAAATGAAGGAAATGGATAAAAAAAATGAAGTTTTCTCACATTAAAAATGCAGAGATCCCTTCTAAAGCTGGAATGAAATTTGCATGCTCATGTTTTTGAATCCAGAAAACTTTGAAAATTTGAAAACTGCATCTTGATATTTGATTTCAGAAACTTGAATTTCTTGAAACATTAAGACAGAAATGCTTTGAAGCTTGCTTTCAGGTTGAATTCATTTCCAGGTTGTACTTTGATTCGGTTTTTCTTTTTGTTTTAAATTCTAAGTTTTGATTAATTGAAGATGTTGAAGCCTGGTTGTTATTTTTTATTTTTTTGAGGTTTATTTTCATTATAAATTTTTGAAAAGAAAAACAAAACATCTTGCCACTTGAAAAAATTTGTGAACACTTGTTAATATATGTTTCTATATAATTTACATTTGTCAAAACCCTTTATAATAGTTTACAAATGTTAAAAACAATTATTTAATACTTTCTTGTGTATTATTTATACTTGTATAAATTAAAGAAAAATGGTTTGAAATTAAATTATACATTACTAATAAATATTTGTAAGTTAGTTAATACAATTTTTATTATTAATACATTTATATTTTTAAACTTAAGATATTAAACTTATTTAAAATTTTCGTTTTAAACTTAAGTAATCATACTATTACATTTTGTTTCAAATATAAAATTTTCTTTATGTCCAATTAAATTTCAATATATTAACATTTTATACCTTCGAAATATACATTCTTATCAAAGCTTTGAATTTATTTATCAACTATATTTATTTTCAAGTATATAAGACAAAAGTATTTTAAATCTTTTATTTAACCTGGTTTAACATCATATTATATATATTAAAATTTAGAAAACAATTTTCTTATTATCTTTAAAAATATAGCTTTTAAATCCAATTTATTTCCTAAGATATTTATTCTTGAATTTCAATCTCAAAATTCAATTTAAAATAAATTTTATATACAAATATCTGATTAAATTTGGAAAAATTCTCATTTATTCAAAATTTGATTCCAAAAATTAAATTAATTGTCAAATTAAACTTGTTCAAAATTCGGGAATGTTATAGATTCCCCCCTTAGAAAATTTCGTCCCCGAAATTTGCCAGGGAGACAACAAAGAATATAAAATGATAGAGAGAAGAATTACCAGATCAAACTGAATATCTATTCTGCATTTGGCTTACCAAATCAGAATAGAAATTATGGATATAAGAACGAATCAAGTTACTCGGGTCACAAGAACAACGGAATATATAGGGTTATTGATTAGTTCAAAAGAATAACTAACCCCTCGTAGAATATACTTGGACCTAACAGAATAAACAGATATATGGATGCAATCCAAAAATTTTAGTTTAAACAACTAAAATATACCTATTAACCATAGCAACCAAAGCAAACAATTCATCCAAACAAATAATTCTGACCCATCTGAAGTTTGTGTCCCATGCAAATATATCAAAACTTCTTCCTAGAGCTGCCAGGAACCATCAAAGAATTAAGTAGAGATGATGAACAAAAGAGATTGATAGGAAAAGATTGTTTCTTCTATTGTTACAGGGCATTGACCATATGTAGTGGTACTTCCCTGTCACCTATCTCGTTCTCTTCTTGCACTCATACTCACTATGAGTGTATAGTAAGAGAATTTACAGAGGCATTCAGACAGATATCTTAGGGATATACTCATTCAATGGTATACTTCACCCTATCTCTAATGAGTTACTTAATGTGTTATACTCCTGAGCTAAAGTTTCAACCTTCAGCTCTGATACCAATTGTGACGACCCTGACTCGACCTTCGAAAATGGACACCGAATATGACCCTCATATTCAAATGCCGCAGATCCAAACGTCGAATCCGGTTCGTCGGAGCTTATAACACATCAAGTATAACAACACAGCGGAAGAAAAGAATGAATATCATATACAACTCCAATGATACGATATCAAAATATACAACAATGATCAATATCAGAGATAAAAAGAAATGCTACAGCAGAAACCCAATGAACTAGCAGCGGAAATAACTAGAACTTGAAACTCCAGAAGAAACACTAATATCAGCAATCTCCATAGATAGCTCGAACCACCATTAAGTTGCACCCAGCTAAGCACGGTCAGTCGTCCTAACCGAATACTTAAATATCCAAAGTCTTCAAAGAATACCAAAGAGAAAGCCGAAAGCTACAGAATCGATATCTATATCTACTATCAGAAAACCCAACTCTAGACTGCCCGTGTGGAAAATTCTGGGCACCCAGAGTTTAGAAAAGGAACAATAACCTCCAGATCAGTCATGGGACTGGTATGAGCATACAAAAAAAGTTTTGACTTTAAAACAAACAACAAAATATTTTAAAATTTAAATCCCTAATGCTTTTTGGAAAATGAAGCTACCATAAGGCCTCCTACCACACACACCATGCAAACACAGAATTGGAGGAGATTTCTCCTTATGATAGTCAAAAATGCTTGATACGCGAAAACCATATTGATATTATTATTAGTGCATAGTGGAAAACATTTCGAAAGTATAATATTAATCTTAGCCAGCATAGACATTCCGAACTATGCCTACTATAGCTACCATCCAAACAGTGGGGCGCCACCATAAGCAGATGGCAGGTAATACAACTAAAACCATACAAGGCCCGTATCGGTGATTGAATTTCTAACAAATTGTCAGGCTATGGAACTTCCTGAGCCACATGGGTACGCCTCTACAGGGACGCCCCAAGAACCTAACCGGATCTCTGCCAACACAAGGCTGGGTTACCTCTGCAAAAATAGGTAACTACTGACACGAGTATGCCATCCGCTGGTTGTAGACAACCTTTATCCGGGTCCCCAACAACAAAAATCACAAAGTAATATATATATTTGCGATATCCACATAAGTTAAGTATCTGGGCTCCATACCATGATACCACTTCTATCCAGAAGGAAATGCTAATACCCTAAGGGGCGCTACCCCCTATAACCTTGCTGCATTCTTCCTATTTTGACCATTTCGGGGTGTGAGGCTCGACGAAGTCTCGTCCACAAAGCTACGCTTTTCACAAAAGCCATGCTTTGATCAACAAATGATCAACAGCACTTCGTATGCCACGTTACCAAATTGGGAATGTATCACTAGTAACCATCAGCTACATAACCTCTAAGTTCGTACGTCTTAGAGAAGGGTGTTAAGCTAAGAGAATAAATCTCCACCACCAAACAGAAATGTATTTGATAGACTCCAGTTTTACATCTCAAAGTGTAACGTCAGACACACATCCATACAAGTCCGTTCCGGGTTCGAACAAAACCGAAGGCACTTCCGAAGAAGTCCTTGCAAATCCGGATAATTCCTAATCACGTCCGGACTCACCATCACAAAGGGTGCCTAAATCTCTATACTTGGGATAATCCGTTGCAGAGACATTCGACAAGAAATCCTTTCGTTTTTGAAAATATCCGATCTTCACCATCGGTCTTCAGTTGCTATCCATAACGACGTATCACTATTCGGAATGGGTTATATGACACAAAGTCCTCTCCCGGCTAAACCGAATAGTGAGCGCAACATTTAAAAACATATGGATATGGGATCTCAGTTAAGTCACATCTTAAAGCCCAAAACCTTTCATTCAAATGGTTTAAACAAATTTACATTTCCAATCTTTTAAACAAAAAGATTTATTTCAAAAACCTTCAATGGTTGAGACAATTCCCACACTTAAATCTTTTATACAAAAGATTCACCTTTAAAACCCCCCTTTCAATTTAAAACAAAGTTCAACAAGCTTTCACAAAGATTCAATTATAGCTTTCAAAACCATTCTATTTAAAACTTGAAATCCTTTCAACACAATTTGGAAATCCTTTCTTTATATGAAAGTTATTATTATTTGAAAAACAAATAGTTTTCGTTTCGGAGAATCCGATTACATTTATACAAGCTAAAGCCCTTCAAATATAAAAAACTTGGGTTAAATTCAAATTCCCAACCAATAGGATTCAATTTCAAATCTTGAATTTAAATTCAAATCATACTGTTTAAATTTCAAAACTTAATCCATTTATTCAAAATAACTTTTACCTTTGAAAACTCCCTTTCAAAAGCTTTTCAGTTTTAAACCAATTCCGTTTCCAAAAGTGTTTGAATTCAAGATCCAACTTTTAAAACCATTTCAAAAATCCGTGACTTAACCGATTTCCTCGTGAAATCCATATTTGTGTGTGTATAGTGTGGTCCAGGGATTTTACACACAATAGTGCTACAACATCAATCGTCACAGGTTCACATCAATCATCACAGATTCAAGTATAGCAATATCGATAAGCGGTATAATCTATAACTCTTATTCTTATTCACAGATTCACAGATAAAGTAAATTTATCAATTATAAAGATTCACCATTATGATTCGATATGGGTTTCGGATAACCAACTAGAATCCGACTCCCTATCGCATCTAAATTCAAATGCCGTTTTACGGGCCAAGGGATTTTCATATTCATACAACAGTATATTCATCACAGAGATCATCAGAGATCCCTTTTGAAGCTGGAATGAAATTTGCATGCTCATGTTTTTGAATCCAGAAAACTTTGAAAATTTGAAAACTGCATCTTGATATTTGATTTCAGAAACTTGAATTGCTTGAAACATTAAGACAGAAATGCTTTGAAGTTGTTTTCAGGTTGAATTCATTTCCAGGTTGTACTTTGATTCAGTTTTTCTTTTTGTTTTAAATTCTCAGTTTTGATTAAATGAAGATGTTGAAGCCTGGTTATTTTTTTTTAATTTTTTGAGGTTTATTTTCATTATAAATTTTTGAAAAGAAAAACAAGACATCTTACCACTTGTAAAAATTTGTGAACACTTGTTAATATATGTTTCTATATAATTTACATTTGTCAAAACCCTTTACTAATAGTTTACAAATGTTAAAAACAATTATTTAGTACTTTCTTATGTATTATTTATACTTACATAAATTAAAGGAAAATGATTTGAAATTAAATTATACATTACTAATAAATATTTATAAAATACAATTTTATTTTTAATACATTTATATTTTTAAACTTAAGATATTAAACTTATTTTAAAATTTTCATTTTGAACTTAAGTAATCATACTATTATATTTTTGTTCCAAATATAAGTTTTTCTTTATGTCCAATTAAATTTCAATATATTAACATTTTATACCTTTAAAATATACATTCTTACCAAAGCTTTATATTTATTTATCAACTATATTTATTTCAAGTATATAAGACAAAAGCATTTTAAATCGTTTATTTAACCTTGTTTAACATCATATTATATATATATATATATATATTAAAATTTAGAAAACAATTTTCTTATTATCTTTAAAAATATAGCTTTTAAATCCAATTTATTTCCTAAGTATTTATTCTTGAATTTCAATCTCACAATTCAATTTAAAATAAATTTTATATACAAATATCTGATTAAATTTGGAAAAATTCGCATTTATTCAAAATTTGATTCCAAAAATTAAATTAATTGTCAAATTAAACTTGTTCGAAATTCGAAAATGTTACAAAATTCAACTTTAAAAAATCAAACCCCACAAACTATATCGAATTATATATCAATTTGAAGCTCTCGATGACCACATCTCAGATCTGTAATTTGTTTTTCAATTTGAACCACCGTTCGTCTAGAAATTGAAGGATTAATCTCGGCCATCCATCGCATCGAGATCAACTCTGTCTGATCGACAAATCGATGGTACCCTGGTGTGGAGAGCAGCGAACGTAGCCCATCGACGTAGTTCACTTTTCGTTTTGACGGTTTGATTTTCGTGCAAAATTCAATTAGGGGCATACTATTGGGTTTTGGTTGCGGCCGCTGTTTGTCGTGTTCAGGGGGTCGCGCAGCCTCAGGCAGGTGTGTGCTTGGTTCGACGGTGGCAACGAAGGTCGGTCGTGGGTTTCAGGCGATGAGGTGGTGCGGTGGCGTCGATGTTCGTTTTGATGGCTTCATCGGTTCACGCGATGGTCTCGAGAGATTAGGGTTTGCACGTGGATAGAGGGGTCGACGTGGCGGCTTCTGGGTGAGTGTATTTCTTTTTTTATTATTTAAATTTCGTTTTCAAGCGTTCTAATCGCAATAACTATTACATATGAGGTCCAATTCATGCACGGTTTCTTGCGCTAGGATCATATCAAAATTTCTAACATTTTGGCGCCAGTATGGACGAATTCTGAGACTGTTCAAATTTTGGGTTTAAATTGGATTTAAATTCAATTTAAATTCAAAAGGTGAGTGTTTTAACCCACTCACAACTTCTAAAATTTCTTGTATCTGTTAAATTGATTTACGATGCGATTAGAAATTTATTTATGACTATTTGGTATATTTTTAATCATTATCTCAGTTTATTTGGATTAAATAGTTATTTAATTTATTATTGAACATAAACTGCCAGTAAATACCTGCTATTTATTATCTGTTCTATATTGATGTTATTGATTGAATTAGATGATGATTGTGAGAAATGTTTGATTGTTGATATTGGATGAATGGATGTTGTATTTTATATTGTTATAAACTACAAGTGGTTGTGGATTTTATTTCATTTGGGATTGTGGTTTGAAATGATATATAACCATATTTATATTTTAAATTACGGATTGAAATGATAAATATCCGTATCACTTGACCATAGGATAGAAAATTATACACAAACACCGTGGTCTATATATAAAAATAAATTTGAAATGATTTCTAGGGTTTTGTAAAGAAATATATGGTTTTAGATAAATATTAATTTTAGATATTATATAAATGTTATTTTATCCTTGATTTTAAGTTATGTATAATTTGTTTAATATAGAATAAGCTTAATAATAAGTTTGATTTTTATTGAAGATAATATGGTTAAGTATTTAAATTATATTTTAATATAGAGTTTATAATGATTTAAATAAATTAAGGTTGGAAGATAAATTTGAAATTTATTTGAAATTGAATTTATTTACGAATTAAACTCAAGTAAGTTTGATGTGAAATTTATTAAATTTGGAATTTAAAAAGGTATGATTTTTATAACTTGATTTTGGTCTAAGATGAATTAAATGAATATTTCAAGTATAAATAAATTGAAGGAAATGTTTAAATGGTAATGGATTTATTAAATAAAATATCTCAAAACTAAATAATAGAAAATTGAATTTGATATATATATATATATATATATATATATATATATGAAATTACCAAACTTAGTTTGAAATTGTTGAATACTTAAAGTCTGAAATATATTAAATTTGAAATGGTTATTTTGTGGATCAAATCTATATAATTCAAAATAGTTTTGGAAACTCAAATGAATTGAAGTTTATGATTTGGGATTTGGATAAATTTAAATTTTAAAATTTAGAATTTGAGTTGTTTTGGAATTGATTTGTGAAATTGAAGAAGCTATTTTACTATATAAAGTATTTTAATATTCAAACCATTTAAGTGGTGGATGTTATGCTTCAGAGTTATGAGTTTTAAAGTATTATGATTTGAAAGTATTATGTTTCAAATGTTTTTGATTTCGAAGTGTTATAAATCTGAAAGTGCTATGATTTTGGAAAAGGATATTTGAAATGAGAATGATATCGTACTGATTTGGTTTTTAAAAGGGAATTGTATTTTTGGTTTAAAGTATAAATTATTTTAAATGACCGCGGTGCTATAATAACGTTTGGTTGTTAAAGAGCCCGGGATCGGAAGTTGTCATACTCTCTACCAACTCCGTAAACCACTTTAACAACCATGTACGTGGTCGAGATTCAAGAATGAAGTAGGATGGTGGCGGCGTTCCTTTGAGGTATATATGTGGACTCGACCTCCGTGAGTTGGCATAAGGTGGCTAAAACAGGAGCGATCGACGGGCTAATGAGAAAGCTAGCTCCTCTTATCGGACACACTCCTTTGATACCATTCTATTAATTTGTGATTGATTGGGGCCCTTGTGAATTTGGGGGTGTGGCTCGAAGTGGGCGGTAGTAGCTGCTACGCGTTACCATCGGTCCGAAAGCGTAATTGGTATATCTACCCTGGCATTGCCTAGTTGTGCCGTGTCACCTACCCTAGCGCGCCTTGTACGATTTTGGTTTTCTCCCGTAGCCCATGGAGTATCCTCTGGTGGCTTCCCGATCAGGAGGGACTATGATACTGGATGGACTATTGGGACTATTACGTGTTAAGGGGAATATTGGGTCACTCCTTAACGCTATTTTAAAGTATGTTTATTTTACCATAGACATTATTATAATAGCGAAATATTGCTACATAGTAAATAGTTTAACGAATCCTTAGGAGATGTGAATCCCGAGCATCTCTTAAGTTACTACACTCACGTTAGACACTGGATAGGAGATGTCAAACCCGGTAACATCTTTGACGCCGTTTACACTCATATTTATTTATCGTCGATTTAACTTACATAAGATCTTTTAGTTCTGACTCGAGTGTTTTGTCTTTTCAATTCGCTCGGGTCAGCCTGAGTATTTTAGGATTTGAAGACCCTATTGCAGGAGGACGAAGATGAAGATTGTACTATTATTATTTATTATATTTCGCTGCATCATGTATTCCGCTGCATTATTTATTATTCCCTAGTATGTGTAACTCTGATATGTACTGTATTAGTATAATCAGATATTTTATAAAACAGCTTCATGAACTGTTTATTTGATTATTATATTCTGTCGTTCCGCTGCAAGATTCTATTTTGTTTTTTCTCTCTCCACTTTTTCTTGTTTACCCCATAATAATCCGCCCTTCTGTATGGTTTGAGTCGGCATGTGTGTCTGCTTAAGCATACAAAAAGGCGGGTCGTTACACACCACTTGGTATGACGTCGTCCTCCACACCATCAGCTATCAACACTCATTGTCGTCGCCTCTATACCTTAGAAACCCTAAAAAGTTCAAAAATTGACCATATCATATCATTCCAACATCTGTCATTAACTTCATCAGCTCACCATAACACTATTTCCCACGTTCTCTTACTCTACTTACACATCAATAATCATTGACAATTAAAAAATAAGATCGCTTACGAAATTATACTATATAGTATCACTAAATAAATAAATTATTATTTTTTAAGAAAATAACGGGACCAAAATACTAATATGAAATGGTGCAATAGGAATATGTTTAGCAAAATAAAATATTTCTAAAATAAAGTAGCAGCTAAAAAATACTATTGTATAGGCATTGTAGTAAAATTTTCAATAAAATGATATAAAATGCTTCATAAAAAATTACGGTTTAAGATAAAAAAAAGCAAGAAAAACATGTAAAAGGAGGAAATAAAACTGAATAGTAACATAATATAGCATTATATCAATGGATCTAAAAATATAATGAAGAATGAAATGATGCTGCAATGTAACATTATAACGTTAATTTTTCAATCAATTTTAAACATATAATGTTATTATATGAATCACTACAATCAAAAATGTTACTACAAAGTAGCACCAAAACATTAGGTACTATATTTAATTTTTAATTCACAAAATGCTATTGTAGCTTATATTAAACATGAAAATTATACCACAAACATTGTAAAATAAAAGGCTATAAATCTTCTTTATAAAAATCATTAAATGCTATTGTCACGTAGAATACTGAAAAACTGTTCATTTAGAAAACTAGTACAAGTTACACATACACACATACGTACGTACGTATGTACGTACATTCACATTTGCTTCATTTAAAGATGTTACCGTAAATAACAAAATACTAATAAAAAATAACATTGTCAACCGACATATGAATACTTCATTGATTATTACAATTCATAAAATGTTTCTATAGTAAGTTGAAACATACATTTACTTGATTAACAATTTTATTTATAAATAATGCTGCCACAATGTAGGACATAAAAAATTAATTTACGTAATGATGTTAATAATGGTTCGTGCACATATACATAAAATTTGTCTAAAAATAGTACTACAATTTATAAAAAACTACTGATCAATTACAAGCATTAAAATAGATTTCAAAATAAAAAACTGACATTAAAAGTTATGTTTTCCCAAAATGAATGTAATAAAATGATATATACAAATATCATATTGGTCCCGTACGTTCACTATTTAATTTAAAAATTGAACCCATAAAATACTGATAAATAATGATATTGCATTGCAGCATTCCACGCTAAACTTAGTTTCCTCCCTAGTTCAGCATTGCTCCTCCAACATCATCTCCAACTATAGTCATGTTAGACGCCACTCTTATATCACCATTTTCCAAGCTCCTAAGATTTTCATCTTCATCTCCTTCATTAAATCCCCATCATTATCATAAGAAACCTCTTGTCACCACAAACCCATCCACCCACCACTATCAATAGATCGCCATCCAAGCAATCTTGTTATGGCAATGCCAGCTTTGATATAAACTAGGGTTGAAAACCCTTATATTTATTCAATTCTACGCGCATGAAGGTAGAATAGGGTTTAGGCATAGGGAAACAATTATTCTCCTTCTGTTTTATTTGAGAGTAAAATTTGTCCTTGATAGCAAAAAACAATTTTCTTATCCTCATGACCAAAAATAGTTAAAGTTTATCTTTCACATAATTTTCCCGTATATTTAAGAAAAAAATACGTCTAGCAATTTTAGCGGCATTGAACATGGTAAATTTTGCAAAATACACATACACACAACACTTAAATTATAATATAACATTGTTTGTCACTAAGATTATAATTTTCTACAGTATTTTCCTAATACGGTAAAATAACACGTCTACAATGCTCTTTACAAAGAGTCGACAAATAGTTCAAAAAGAATATTCCTTTTATAACTAAAAGTATGACAACGTTACGGAAAATGTTATCTAAATGTAGTAACAAAAATTTTTCGCTATCGGAAATGATGCTTTTTATTATTGGTGTATTTTACATTTCTACTAATAATATTGGGTTGTAGTACGTATTTTATGGATTTTAATAATATTTATGAATTATGGGAGCATTTTTAGATGAATTATCTAGATTTCAACTCACAGTTTTATTTTATAATAGCATTTTATGTTGTAGCAACATTGTTAGCTGCAACATACACTCACATTATAGCCCATAAAGCATTTTTTGAAGTGTCATTATTGGAATTGTAATAGCATCTTTAGATGAATTAGATGTATACATATTAGTTAGAAGGCTATTCTGAAGTAGCACTTACTGCTTTGAGGTATTATTTCTTACTTTAATATTAGCTATAATAATTTAATGTAAACTAATTGATTGTAATATTCCATGCTGCTCTGCGTGGCGTCGATAGATGCCATATTGATGCCATGTCGGCAACTTAACTGATGTTAGTAGAAATTAGGTCAGAAATTGTATTCCGATATCTTATAGACACCTTGTATGGGGTTGTTATCGATGCTATATATACGTTATTTTCTAATGCCTTTTAGATGCCTATTCTAAAGCCATTGTGACGCCTTGCTGACCACTGTTAAAATTGTGTAATTTGATTTTTTTGATGCCTTTCCGATAACATTTGGATGAATTGGTGATGCCAAATTAAATTGTTAAAATCAAATTTTCTGAGGTCCTTCAGACGCCCTACCGATTCTTAGCTAAAATATATTTGTAGTTGTTTGATGATGGAAAATTCTATTGATTAAAAAACCATCGAAAAATATAATCGTTATAAAATCGTAAGTACACGATGTACAATCGTAATACATATGCGAGTATGGGTCGATCCACAAGGAAAGAATCAAATCCTAATATAACTTAATCAAATTAGCCCAAGGTTTCAAAATTGTGTTAAACTAAGAAAATTGTAGAAAACAACCTAGAGCAAAGGTGACTAAAACTATAAGGTGAATGAACAATTTAGAGGTAAATCCACTTTCAATCATTCATATAAATCAACACAAAAATTCATTTATAATCTCTCATTAAAATATTAAGTAGAAATGATTGATATGTTTATTATAAGTGGTTTATTTGTGTTATTAATTAGCACAACTTAAACCATCAAAATCTAACACACCATCAAAACTCACTTTTCAATTCACATGAAAATGACATGAAATTAAAAATAAAATCTATTTTAAGCATGATCTATTACTATGAATTAGTAACAAGGCTATCAAATTTTGATTCTAGTTTGACTTTCATCATCAAAATCACTTAGGCAAATAATCAAATTGTTTATGTTTATATTAGATTAAGCATAATCTATTTGAGATGTTAACATAGACTATCAAATTCACTAAAAAGAAACATAAACCTTCATCATTCACAATTTCCATTAAGCACAAAAGAGAGATAATAAATGAAATCATTATGTTGATTTAATATGTTTCATGAGAGCTTCATTACCCCTATATTGAAGGGGTTTAGCTACTCATATTTGAATACATCTTAACATAAAGTGATTTCAACATAAAAACAAGGAAAATGAGAGCTAACCAAAAGAAAAGTGAGCTAACTACTTGCATGAAATAAAATGAAACCAATTGCAAGAATTAAATCTATGCTACTAACATAAAGTAAGAGAGCATAAAATAAAATAGCAATAATAGAAAGCATGAAATAAAAATTGCGTTAAAGGAAGCAAAAAAGGTAAGAAGCCATTGAGGAGATATATTATTTTTCATTAATTTTGTGATATAATATTTCATTTAAAAAAAGATGGTTACATGAAACATAAGGGGTATTTATACATGCTTAAAACTCTAAATCATTTTTAGGAGACTAGCAGAAAATCCCTTGAGATAGTGTAACCTCCAAATAATCATTAGGGAATTAATCAATCTCCAATAACATGCCTTTAAGTCTCTATTAACTTGTGCATGTGAGTTTAATTATGGACCATTAGTTAGTGGGCATGCGGGCTCCTCTATGTTGCATGAATTCTTTTATTTTCAACATTTTCTTGGCCTTGAACATTTGTACATGCATATATCCATGAAGCTCCATCCAATTTGCACTCACTTTCCTACAAATAAAAATAATAATGCACAAATAAATTTTCTCAAAAATTAATTTGTGCACAAAATTATCATTTTGCCCCCAAATAAAGATGAATGAATGATGATTTGAAAATGATTTAAATTTTGGTTTAAACATGTAAAATACCCTAATATGCTCATTTATTTAAATAAAAGAAGATTAAATATGTGAGTAAAAATATTCACTTTTACATGCACATTAAATATCACCATGCTTATCTTTTTATTCGTCGTCGAGTAAACTAAAACTAGGATAAATCCGTTTTCATAGGAACAAATTGCATTGAGCGTATACAACAAGCCGTTAAACCTCTAGGTGTCCCTTGTAGGACGAGTGTTGTCTCGTGAGTGTTTTCAGTAGATATTACCCACAAAATCCAAATGCGATTTGCAAATTCTAATGCAACTACATGATGTAGG
Organism: Allium cepa; assembly: GCA_030765085.1. Lineage (NCBI taxonomy): Eukaryota > Viridiplantae > Streptophyta > Magnoliopsida > Asparagales > Amaryllidaceae > Allium > Allium cepa. Next base: position 871,947,354 of record CM060929.1, on the reverse strand, counting down.
TTTTCGAAAATATTTACAAATGAAGAATATAATTTTAAGTTGACATTACTAAGTTAAATATAAATTTTTGTTTTTATCAAGATGTTTTAGCCATTATACTCATCAAAACTTCCAACAAAAATTAAGTTCTCATCACAATTAGACTCTAGTTTGGCTAGTTGTTTCGGTCGATAACATAATGCAACTATGAAATGAATTCTTTAGTTGATTATCACAGTTTTGCAAAGTGGCATTTTTATTTCTTTTGAATATCAAGTCAAATCAAATAAGTGAAGATAGTGCTTGGGTTTTAATTACTTGCTCTCTCTGTTTTGAAAAATATTGACATTATTATTATTTACACAACTAACTCAGATAAATTGAGACCAGATTTACCGATCATGCACTACTTTTTGGGCTTACATGAGAAGAGTACAGAGTTTGCAGGTGTAAGCACTTGTGTATGAACACATGACTATAGGTGTTTATTATTATTATTTTAATTTACTTACATACACCCAGCTCTATAAACTTAGGCTAGATATACCGATCATGCACTGCCTTTCGGGCTTACGTGAGAAGGGTACAGAGCATGGTAAGTGTACATACTTACGTTTGAACCCATGACTCTAAGTGTTTATTATTATTAGAAAAATCTTTTTATTCAAAACAGAGAGTTATGCAAAATTATCTTAGCACCACTTTACTTAGAAGATCAAAAATGTTATCGCCTTTACTTTAAGTCAACGCTCTCTTAAACATTGATTACAATTTGGATATACTTCATTAACACCTATGATCCTTCCAATATACTAGTTACACCATAGCTACCTGAAAAGATGGTGCGGATCAAACTATATGGAAATATACTAAACTAATGCAGAAATAAACTAAGATACTATAGCAATGAAAATAAGTAAAAATAAAACAAGCACACCAGGAATTTTTATACTGGTTCAACTTCCCTCTCTACGTCCATTCCCAGACTCCTTCTGGAATTTCACTAACAACAAATCCTCACTTAACCCAGTGGAACAGGTTTACAACACCTGAACAACAGAACAGGATTTCGATGCCTCAACAACCGAAGAGGAGTTCACTTGCCTGAACAGCAGAACATGACTTCAACTTATACAAAGAGTGTTTGACATAGTGTGTTCTTGATAACACGGATTTGTTTCTTGATAGTACAACCTTCCTATAATCTTCTCCTTTTGATATATGTATGTATGTATGTATGTATGTATGTGAAGAATATGGAAGTAAATGAATGATTTTGTATGAACTTGAATGTACAAAAGTGTTAGAATCACAGTAGTATAAGTATAGAAAGAGTAAGATCGATTAGATGAATAAAATTGATGATTCTAACATGTTTATATATAGTACAAAAAGATGCAATTGAACGTGAATAGTTATCATGAAAGTATATGGACATATCTATTGATAAAAAGTTGTATCTCTTCATGGAAGAGAAATTTCTATTCAAAAATGTAGTCGTTATAGGAATTCAGATGTCTGAAAATTAGAATTCAGACTTCTGAAATTGTTAATGTGCAAACCAGAAAGGAAATAGGTCATTTTTTATCTGATTCAGACGTCGGAAATTTCCAATTCAGACGTCTGAATATTATCTGAAAATTCAAATTTGATTACAGATTCAGACGTCTGAAATGGTCAATTCAGACGTCTGAATTTGTCCTGAAAATACAAAATAGCTCTATGCATGTGTGTATGTGCACGTGTCGACATATATATCTAAAGGAGAGATTTTAGATTTTTTTAAACTCTAGACAAAGACTCAACACAACATATATGTGACGAACCGACTTTCAATGACCAAAAAGTCGTATCATCTTTAAGAAAGAAAGGGATAGAAAAGAAAGAAGAGAAAGAAGAAACAACATCAGAATCTCAACAGCGGAACGAATAAATTATATTAATAACATAAGTATTAAATAGTATACAACAACTATCAGAGTTACACAGACAATACATCACATACTAGACAGTTATAAACACATGTCTAGTTATTACAACTCAATACAATACATATAACCACTCAGAGATACCAACACAACGGAAACTATATATCTACACGTAGAAGCCTCCTGCTCCATTGCTCCTCCATAATTCGTCAAAGCTAACATGAATCCCTTGGCTACTCATAAAAATTTGAATACCCAAGAGTTTAAGAAAAACCAGAAATAAACTCCAGGTCAGACATGGATTTGGTGTGAGTAACAGATTAAAGTTACTTAACTTTCAAAAACCTTTGAAAAGAAAAAGGTATCACGTAAGACTTCCCATACATAAACATGGAAAAAAATTTACCTTACGCTAACCAAAACATTTGATAGGAAATCCAGTGATATTATAATAGGTCTAGGGTTTTCAAGTAAATAAGAAATAGCCGAAATTTTTATATTTATTAACTTCCAGCTACTAGCCACAAAAATGGGTAACACAATCAAAACCGAGGGCACTTATTGGATTTTGGATTCCATGCAATGGCAGAGCTACCGGGTTACCACCCGTCACAGTACATGGCCAAGATCATCGTACCGAGGATCACTCCTAATCCCCTGCAACACAAAGCCGAAACCATTCCTTACTGAACAGTTCCGAACAAGACTACCCCGCAGTTGTGATCAGCAACCGCACCACACAGCCGAAATAAAAGGGACATCTAGACATGGGTAAATCTCGTCCTACTTGTGCATGACCCACTTAGCCTTGCTGCACCTCCCCTGTGTTAGCCATTCCCGGTTGATGAGGCTTGAGGCTACGATTACCTTTATAGAACACATTTCTTAGAATGCTTATCGTCCACCTGACGATGTTCTGAAAGCATTCAATCCATACAAGTTCGTTCCGGGTTCGAACGAAACCGAAGGCATTGTCTCATGGAGTCGCCCTCAGAGTTAACGACGATAACCCTTGCACTCTGAATCTTCATCGTCACTTCTGATTCACGACCTATCATTAATTTGGATCGATGTGGTTTTCGGATATCCAAATATGGAAACCCGATCCCGGTCTCACCGAATCCAAAATGTATCTTTTAAGGCCAAGTTGTTTTAAAGTTTAAAACAATTCAATTCATTATCCATATACACACAGATAGATAATTCACAACAATAGATAATCAACATTATCATCACCAAGAGATAATCCATATTATCATCACAATGCAACCAAGCATCCATATCATACAGCATTACTCATCTCATAGCTGAGATTACAAACCATTCAAGGCAACCAATATCATCCATTCATACATAAGCAATGATTTAATGATTACACCATCTATAATTAATTTAAAATGAATTAAATTAATTACTTATCTCTAATTAATTTAAAACGAATTAAATTAATTACTTCATCATTATAATCCTGCTTAACTTAACCCTTAATTAATTACAAATCAATTAATTAATTACTACCTCATTATTCATTTCAATTAAACATTCCTGATTAACAATTTCCTAATTACAATCAGTAATTAGCCTTTAAATTAATTACATAAGTTTTTTTTGGCATGGCCGTTAATTACATAAGTTAATTATACTTAACCCTTTACAATAATTTAACTTTTAATTACTTAACCAAATAATTAACTAAAAATTAATTACATTAATCCTTTATTAATTAATTACTTCATTTATTAATTATTCCTTAATTAATCAATTCTAAATTTACATCGTTAATTTTATTAATTAATGATTTCTAATTACATTTTTAATTAATCTCTCTATTTAAATTAATTACATTAAGTAATTAATCTTCAATTAAACCACATATATTAATCACCCTTGATTAATAACATCTAGTAATTAACTACCCTTAATTCTTCATTTCATAAATTAATTACCCTTAATTAATTTTCTCAATTAATCCCTTGATTAATTATAAGTAATTTAATCCAAGTCACTTCCATTATTAAAATACCTTTAATTACATCCAGTAATTATCAATTAATTACTTCCTTAAGTAATTACAATTCTATTAATTACATAAAGTAATTATTTATCAAATCATCAAGTGTTTAAATTAATTAAACTTAATTAATTAATCTAAACTAATCATATTAAACTCAATTAATTACATTAAGTAATTAATTTCTTAATTACTTCTATTAAGTAATTAAACTTAAACAACTTCACAAATGATTATCTTTTAATTAATTAATCTAGTTAATTATTAAAATTAATCACATTAATTAATTGTTAAATAATCTTAAGTTAATGACCTTCATTAACTATTCTTTAATTACTTTTCTTAAGTAATTAACTTAGATTAACCATCATTAAATAAAAATTAATTAATATTTAATTACAAATTAATTAATCTTCAATAATTTAATTAATTAAGTGTTAACTGCAACTTAATTAATCCTTAATAACTTGATTAAATAAATCTTTAATCATTAATTAAAATCTAATTAATAACCCTGAATTACAATTAATTAACCATAATTAATTACTATTAAACCTTAATTAATTAATTTAAAAACTCTTAATTACATAATTAATCATCCGTATTATTAATTATTGAAATAATTAATTATCCAACTTAATAAATTAATGAATCCAAATCATTGAAATTCTAATTTAATTTAAGAAAAACATATCTTACACAATCAAAGCATTTAAAAACAATTTGTTTTCAAATTTACCATAAATTCCATTTTAAACTTCATTTTAAATTTAAGATTTTAAAATGAGTACAAATTTATCTAAACAAAGTTTAAAACTATTCAAAACCTTTTTATCTCATATGTTAAAGAAATATTCATTTAAAAAATAAGTTTACAAGAATATAAAACAAATTCTTTTAGAAATTTTTTCTAAATTCAAATCAATTTAAACATATACTTTACAAACAAGATTGTTTAAATCATTTCAAATTTTAAAAAAAATTCATTTATTTCAAAACTGGAATACAAAGTAAATTTGATTCCTGATAACTTAGATTCAAAACTTACTTACATTTTAAATTTCATCTTAAATTCAAATCATTTAACCATTTTTAAAGTAGTTAAAACAATTTAATTTAAACTTTATTTTATTTTAAAAGAAACTGAAATTCAACTCAAATTCCAGATTTTCAAATCTCAGATTTAAACTTATTTTAATCTTCTATTTTACAATTTAAACTTTTTAGTTCAAATTCAAAACCAAATATACTTTTACACTTGAAAGTTGTTAAAACCAAATTAAATTTTCAAAAATTAAATCATTTCGAAAACCAAGATTCAAACTATTTGAATTCAGATTCAATTCAGGTTTAAATACTAGTTTAAAGTTTTGATTTACCAATTTAAACTTATTTTTTTTTAAATTACAAACAGGAACGGGTTTCTGTTTTAAAACCTGTAAACAACTTAATATACTCGTGCCTACTCTAAATAACTCCGAGTTCAACCCTAATCTACTTCGAGCTAAACCCCCAACTAACTCGAGACAAACCCAAGTAAATAAAACCCCACAAACCAAAACAACCAGCCTCACCAGAAAATGATGCACAGTGCACTGGCCATACACCTATCTCCGACCAACCCTGATGACTGAAACAAGTCATCGATCACCAATGTATCCTACATCCATCACCGGTACCTTGTTTCCCCCTCGAAATCAAAATCTTGATTAAAATTTCAACCATGGAACAAAAACTGGGACAGGAAGAACCACTTCAATCCACAACTTGTCAACGACTCACCCAAACACCTCCAACCACCGTTGCCTTTGAAATTCCAGCGAAGTGCTCGTCAACCCACTTACTTCCAATGCCCAAAATATTGTTGAACTCGATCCATTACTAATGTCGTGGTGATCAAATCTATCTAACCTAGTAAAACTAGGGTTTCAAATTTGCAATCACAATCACCATCTCCAAAATGGAATACACCACCATCAGATAATTTTCCCCTCATCCCTGATCACTCCTCCTCCTCCAGAAGCAAACTCGGCACCTCTAACCACTTGTGGCAACAGAGATGCCCCAAAATACAAAATACAGTCAAAGTAAAACTGCACTCAGGTTTTAAGACTAAAAGTTAAAATCTTACTTTTAAAAATCATGCCTTTGTATTATGATTTGATTTATAACCCTGAAACATTGAATCAACGTATTTGAATTTTTACTTATTTTCAAACTTGCTTGGTTATTTCAAACTCCAGAGACAATTCACTATTATTTATCTTAAGTAAAAATTTTAATCTAAAGTACGTGATGAAACAAACGAGTATACTTTGAGTCTTAAGTTTTAACAGAGTCAAAACAGGAAGTTTTGAATTTAAATCAAAACAAGAAGCTAAAAACTAGAAGCAGAGAGGACATACAGATAACATAGGCATGTATACAACATACAAAAGATCATTCAACAATTAAAAATACACAAAAATATTTATTTCATACAACTAGCATGCAACCTAATTTTATACTAATTTTTTTTAAATAAAGTTACTCACCTGAAATTTTGATAAGCAGAGCACAGGTTTTTGAATAACCCTTGTGAATCTTTTGAAAACTTGCTTGAATGCTTTTATTATTGATTTATAAACCTTAAACTTGAATTGTTGATGTTTACAACTTGCATTAGTTCCTAGGTTTTGCATGTAGTGGCCAATTTTCCAAATTTTGAAGAAAGGGATGCAGGTTTGCTTGCTTTTTTTTAAAAGAACAGGTTGAAAGATGAACATGTTTGCTTTTTACTCCTAGATTTACAAACTAACATGCATGCTTCAGATTTGAAAATTTCATGCATGCTAGCTACAGATTTCAGGTTGAATGATGAATGCAGTTTGCTTTTGAAAATGATTTGCAAGTTGGTTTGAAAAGGAGGAGTTACAGGCTTTTGAAAATGAAATACAGGATTGGTTTGATTTGGTTTTGAGGAAGATTTATTATCAGATTTTGGAGGAAAAAGGGTTTTGATCCTCAGATTTGGTTTTGAGGATTGTTTAGAGTAAATAGTTTTCAGTTGAAAGATTTCTTGGTTTTGAAAATGAAAAAAAGAAAAAGGAATGGAAGACGTGTATGCTTATATAACTAAATTTATGATTTATTTAAAAATCAAAGAAAAATAAAAATACAATTTTGACACTTGTATAAAATATTAACACTTGTTAACTTCCTTGCTTATTCGCTTAACACATGTTATATTTGGTTCTAGGATGTTTACACATGTCTTTTAAATAATTTGTATTTAATAATAAAGTGTTAATAAAAGTTTTTAACAAAATTAATTATTTTTTAATACTTAGTTATATATAGGTAATTTTTTTAAAGAATAAAACTAAGCAGGATTATAAATAAAAACAACACATTACTTTATTATTTGAAAATAACATTTTTAGATAATTTAAAAAAATTTACAAAATAGGTTATAAATTACTTATTATTTAAATGAATAAATGTTTCATTAATTAGTTGTATTTTAAACTTCATATCTAATTACAATCATATTTCTTAAACAATATTTTAAAAAGAAATAAAACAAATCTTTATTGTTAATCTTATTTAAACTTTAAGCTAAAACCCTTTTTAAATAACTAAACATTTATTTTATAAATTTTAGAATCATATAGTTCTTTATTAAATAGCTTTGAAAAGCTTAACATTAAATAAATCATAATTTCCCACTTACCAAAATATTGGAATTAGAAAATATGCTATATTAATTAAATTTAAAACCAAACTCATCCATTTAAAATATATAAATATATATATAATATAAATAGAAAATAATTTATTATCTTATTAAAAGATAAATTCACTAATTAAATATTTAATAAAAGAAGATTATTAAATCAATTCTAATTTATTTACAAAAATTATCAAATCAATTTAATTTTAAATACAGATTATTAAATTAATATTGCCAGAAATTCCGGGATATCACATTCCTCCCCCCTTAAAGGAATTTCGTCGTTGAAATTTAAAATAAAGGTAATTTAATAATCTCATTAAAGATTTAATTTTAAAACACAACATTTATTAATCATATGCTAACAACCAAAGCAACCAATCAAACAAATCTAACTATCTAGAAAAATTCTGGATAGAATTTCCTCGAGTTTCCCGGGTATAAATATCGGGATACTCGCTCTATAGAATTCAATCTATCAAAACTACTAAGCTACAGAGCTCTTTTCTCATCTATATGTACAACTCTAAATAGGATATCAGACTACAGACGAGTCTGACTCATCAACCAAACCTTCAGGATTGCTGGTTCTACAACCAGAAATATATCAAACACGTACTCCCTCCGAGATTCGAGAAACACACCGAAGCCCAGTTATCCAAACTGGCAGTTCAACTCTTGAAAATCAAAGCACTTATCTTACCAACACAGAAGAAGTCCAAAACACCTCGGAGCTAGCTTCCCAGACTTACCAAAACTTATAGCTCCTTGGATCTGAGAAATCTTAACCAAAACCAAATCTCCGATTCCGGAATCCAAATTCCTTCGTATCTTATCCACAAAAATTCTTCGGACGATCCTGGGCTGCCTACATCCTTCCTGATCAGCTCAACCCTTGCCGATGCCTCTAGAAACAGTCTGGACCAAAACAACCCATCATCATGATCTCCTCAAGATCAATCCATAACCAAGAACACAAACTCTACTCCTCAAACAACAGAAGACTGAACTTACTTCTCCTTATCTGGAAAAGACAAAACAGAAACACTCCTAAACTGCTTCCGCTGCACAACTCTGATTCGAAGTAGAAGAAAATGCTGATGAAGAACACGAGCACAGACTAGACAACCCATTCCAGAAATATGATTCCACAGATCCATAAAGAAAACTCAGAAATTCCTCCGAAACCTGAGTTGCTTCACCAACTCTATCTCTAGGAACCATCCTTCTATTAACTGAACCACCTGTACCAATCTTGGAATCTTAGTTGATAAGAAAACTCGATTTCCAGATGCGGACAAACCTCTGACTTCCATGAAGACATCCGAAAAGTTTCCAGCAACCCAAGAGAACACTCAACTATCGCAAGTCACTTTTGCGATCAACCCAGCCTAATCCAAAGAAACTGCTCTCTCTTTACTAATCAAAACAGCTTATGCTGGCCTAGCCAATTCACCGAAGAAATGGATTCACGCTGCTGCTTCCGAACTCCACCTTCAGAAAAACTGCTCATCTAGAAGTCTTCCTGCCAACACAGAACACTCAGAGCCACACTGCTAACACCAAAGCCAAAGAATTCCTAATCCAAAGCCCTTCGAGAAACGCGGACCTCAAAGCAAACAGAAACACCCTGCTGTACTCAGCCGCATCACCGAAACAGATACACTTCCTTACTCTTGTTCCAAAGAAACATCTTCGGACACATCCATAGTCACTGCGTCTCATCACGCAGCTACTACTTCCTGAGGTATCAAGACGCCATCACTTACTTTTGCCAAATTGACAGATCCAAACACAACTCATCCAACTTCAAAGATAGACTGTGAACCTTAACAGGTTTCCTTCAGAGATCAATGAAATCATTACACCAAGCTGCAAAGCTCACTCGAGACAGTATTAGGTCTATAGTCTCGACAAATACACCTCCAACCTCAAACATTCAAACTCCAACCAATGGTAGTAGTCGTGTTACACACACCACTACCTTATCTACCTTTATAACTTATATTGGAATACCCGAACAGATAACCCAACATATAGGTAGAAATAATTATATATATATTCAAATTACAAATACGTTCTCTCAATAGACACCACTCCAGAGCCTAGGTATTCGCTCAACCTAGCGCTCTGATAACAACTGTGACGATCTAGGCTTTTCAACCATCGACAGCGGCTCACTCGACCAGTAGGCTTTTCAACCATCCCAGACCCGCCGTGACTCACAGTGATACCTCAGGTTTGCTTTTACGGCCAGCCTCTCGACTCGCAACCAACCTCACAAGGCTTTATACTGCCCCCACGGCATGTAGGGGTAAGAGTCTCCCGTTCGCCACCTAACGCAAATCGAGAACCCCCTATCATGTTGTAATGTAGCAAACCCGTTCCCGGTCTCACCGAATCCAAAATGTATCTTTTAGGGCCAAGTTGTTTTAAAGTTTAAAACAATTCAATTCATTATCCATATACACACAGATAGATAATTCACAACATAACAATAGATAATCAACATTATCATCACTAAGAGATAATCTATATTATCATCACAATGCAACCAAGCATCCATATCATACAGCATTACTCATCTCATAGCTGAGATTACAAACCATTCAAGGCAACCAATATCATCCATTCATACATAAGCAATGATTTAATGATTACACCATCTATAATTAATTTAAAATGAATTAAATTAATTACTTATCTCTAATTAATTTAAAATGAATTAAATTAATTACTTCATTATTATAATCCTGTTTAACTTAACCCTTAATTAATTACAAATCAATAATTAATCACCATCTCATAATTCATTTCAATTGATCATTCCTGATTAACAATTTTCTAATTACAATCAGTAATTAGCCTTTAAATTAATTACACAAGTTAATTATACTTAACCCTTTACAATAATTTAACTTTTAATTACTTAACCAATTAATTAACTAAAAATTAATTATATTTATCCTTTATTAATTAATTACTTCATTTATTAATCATTCCTTAATTAATCAATTCTAAATTTACATCATTAATTTTATTAATTAATGATTTCTAATTACATCGTTAATTAATCTCTCTATTTAAATTAATTACATTAAGTAATTAATCTTCAATTAAACCATATATATTAATCACCCTTGATTAATAACATCCAGTAATTAACTACCCTTAACTACTTCATTTCATAAATTAATTATCCTTAATTAATTTTATCAATTAATCCCTTGATTAATTATAAAGTAATTTAATCCAAATCACTTCCATTATTAAAACACCTTTAATTACATAAAGTAATTATCAATTAATTACTTCCCTAAGTAATTACAATTCCATTAATTACATAAAGTAATTATTTATCAAATCATCAAGTGTTTAAATTAATTAAAGTTAATTAATTAATCTAAACTAATCATATTAAACTCAATTAATTACATTAAGTAATTAATTTCTTAATTACTTCTATTAAGTAATTAAACTCAAACAACTTCACAAATGATTATCTTTTAATTAATTAATCTAATTAATTATTAATATTAATCACATTAATTATTTGTTAAATAATCTTAAGTTAATGACCTTCATTAACTATTCTTTAATTACTTTTCTTAAGTAATTAACTTAGATTAACCATCATTAAATACAAATTAATTAATATTTATTACAAATTAATCAATCTTTAATTATTTAATTAATTAAGTGTTAACTACAACTTAATTAATCCTTAATTACTTGCTTAAATGAATCTTTAATCATTAATAAAAATCTAATTAATAACCCTTAATTACAAATTCATTAACCTTAATTAATTTGTATTAAACCATAATTAATTAATTTAAAAACTCTTAATTACTTAATTAATCATCCATATTATTAATTAATTAATTAATTAATTATCCAACTTAATAATTTAATGAATCCAAATCATTAAAATTCTAATTTAATTTAAGAAAAACATTTCTTACATAATCAAAGCATTTAAAAACAATTTGTTTTCAAATTTACCTTAAATTCCATTTTAAACTTCATTTTAAATTTAAGATTTTAAAATGAATACAAATTTACCTAAACAAAGTTTAAAACAATTCAAAACCTTTTTATCTCATATGTTAAATCAATATTCATTCATAAAATAAGTTTAAAAGAATATAAAACAAATTAATTTTTTTAAATTCAAATCAATTTAAACATACACTTTACAAACAAGATTGTTTAAATCATTTCAAATTTTTAAAAACTTTCATTTATTTCAAAACAGGAATACAACTTAAATTTGATTCCTGATAACTTAGATTCAAAACTTACTTACATTTTAAATTTCATCTTAAATTCAAATCATTTAACCATTTTTAAAGTAGTTAAAACAATTTAATTTAAACTTTGTTTTATTTTAAAAGAAACTGAAATTCAACTCAAATTCCAGATTTTTTAAATCTCAGATTTAAACTTATTTTAAATCTTCTATTTTACAATTTAAACTTTTTAGTTCAAATTCAAAACCAAATATACTTTTACACTTAAAAGTTGTTAAAACCAAATTAAATTTTCAAAATTTAAATCATTTCAAAAACCAAAATTCAAACTATTTGGATTCAGATTCAATTCAGGTTTATCCTAGTTTAAAGTTTTGATTTACCAATTTAAACTTTTTTCTTTTCAATTTACAAACAGGAATAGGTTTCTGTTTTAAAACCTGTAAACAACTTAATATACTCGAGCCTACCCTAAATAACTCCGAGTTCAACCCTAATCTGCTTTGAGCTACACCCCCAACTAACTCGAGACAAACCCGAGTAACAAAAACCCACAAACCAAAACAACCAACCTCACTAGAAAATGATGCACAATGCACATGCACCGGCCATCCACCTATCTCCGACCAACCCTGATGACTGAAACAAGTCATCGATCACCAATGTATCCCACATCCATCACCAGTACCTTATTTCCCCCTCAAAATCAAAATCGAGATTAAAATCTCAACCCTGGAACAAGAACTGGAACATCCAGAACCACTTCAATCCACAACCTATCAACGCCTTACCCAAACACCTCCGACCACCATTGCCTCCGAAATTCCGACGAAGTCCTCGTCAACCCACTAACTTCCAATGCCCAAAATATTGTTGAACTTGATCCATTACTAATGCCGTGGTGATCAATTCTATCTAACCCAGTAAAACTAGGGTTCCAAATTTCCAATCACAATCACCATCTCCAAAATGAAATACACCACCATTAGATAATTTTCCCCTCATCCCTGATCACTCCTCCTCCTCCAGAAGCAAACTCGGCACCTCTAACCACTTGTGGCAACAGAGATGCCCCAAAATACATAATACAGTCAAAGTAAAACCACACTCAGGTTTTAACACTAAAAATTAAAATCTTACTTTTAAAAATCATGCTTTTGTATTATTATTTGATTTATAACCCTGAAACATTGAATCAATGTATTTGAATTTTTACTTATTTTCAAACTTGCTTGGTTATTTCAAATTCCAGAGACAATTCACTATTATTTATCTTAAGTAAAATTTTTAATCTAAAGTATGTGATGAAACAAACGAGTATACTTTGATTCTTAAGTTTTAACAGAGTCAAAACAGGAAATTTTGAATTTAAATCAAAACAAGAAGCTTAAAACTAGAAGCAGAGAGGACTTATAGATATCACAGGCACGTATACAACATACATAAGAGAATTCAACAATTAAACATAAACAAAAATATTTATTTCATACAACTAGCATGCAACCTGGTTTTATACTAAACTTTTTTTTAAATAAAGTTACTCACCTGAAATTTTGATGAGCAAAGCACAAGTTTTTGAATAACCCTTGTGAATCTTTTGAAACTTGCTTGAATGCTTTTATTATTGATTTATAAACCTTAAACTTGAATGCTGATGTTTACAACTTGCATTAGTTCCCAGGTTTTGCATGCAGTGGCCAATTTTCCAAATTTTGAAGAAAGGAATGCAGATTTGCTTGCTTTTTTTTAAAAGAACAGGTTGAATGATGAACAGGTTTGCTTTTTGCTCCTAGATTTACATACTGACATGCATGCTTCAGATTTGAAAATTTCATGCATGCTGGCTACAGATTTCAGGTTGAATGATGAATGCAGTTTGTTTTTGAAAATGATTTGCAAGTTGGTTTGAAAAGGAGGAGTTACAGGCTTTTGAAAATGAAATACATGATTTTGGTTTGATTTGGTTTTGAGGAAGATTTATTATCAGATTTTGGAGGAAAAAGGGTTTTGATTCTCAGATTTGGTTTTGAGGATTGTTTAGAGTAAATAGTTTTCAGTTGAAAGATTTCTTGGTTAGAAAATGAAAAAAAGGAAAAGGAAAGGAAGATGTGTATGCTTATATAACTAAATTTATGATTTATTTAAAAATCAAAGAAAAATAAAAATGCAAATTTGACACTTGTATAAAATATTAACACTTGTTAACTTCCTTGCTTATTCGCTTAACACATGTTATATTTGGTTCTAGGATGTTTACACATGTCTTTTAAATAATTTGTATTTAATAATAAAGTGTTAATAAAAGCTTTTAACAAAATTAATTATTTTTTAATACTTAGTTATATATAGATAATTTTTTAAAGAATAAAACTAAGTAGGATTATAAATAAAAACAATACATTACTTTATTATTTGAAAATAACATTTTAGATAATTTAAATAAAATTTATAAAAGAGGTTATAAATTACTTATTATTTAAATGAATAAATGTTTCATTAATTAGTTGTATTTTAAACTTCATATCTAATTACAATCATATTTCTTAAACAATATTTTAAAAAGAAATAAAACAAATCTTTATTATTAATCTTATTTAATATTTAAGCTAAAACCCTTTTTAAATAATTAAACGTTTATTTTATAAATTTTAAAATCATATAGTTCTTTATTAAATAGCTTTGAAAAGCTTAACATCAAATAAATCATAATTTCCCAATTACCAAAATATTGGAATTAGAAAATATGCTATATTAATTAAATTTAAAACCAAACTCATCCATTTAAAATATATAAAAATATATATAATATAAATAGAAAACAATTTATTAGCTTATTAAAAGACAAATTCACTAATTAAATATTTAATAAAAGAAGTTTATTAAATCAATTAAAATTTATTTACGAAAATTATCAAATCAATTTAATTTTAAATATAGATTATTAAATTAATATTGCCAGAAATTCTGGGATATCACAATATATGAAGTACAAAGTTCATTTGAATCCGGTCTTGTAGATATTCCTGCAAATACAAGTTAGTATATATATAAAATCAACGTATATATTTGTCATAGTCAAAATATCGTAAGTATGAAATGTCGTAGACGAGATTTCAACATTCTCCCACTTTTTGACGATGAACTATATAATACAAGAAATATATATATATATATACTCCCCTTATTTAAAAGCTCCGCCTGTCAAAAAGCAAAGTGGAATAAATAGACAATATCAACACCTTCTCCCCCTTTGACATCACAAAAAGGGAAAATATGAACATTTGATAAAGCAAAGTGGAGTATTCAAAGCATAATACAAACCAACAGATAATAAAGGAGTTCATCACAGAAAAAGAAATAACAAACAACGAAATAGTTCAAAACAAACTGAATAACATCTAAAGAATTCAAAATTTTGGGCTTGAATCACTTCCTACATCATCATCATCATCATCATCATCTTCATCTTCACCATTGTTGTTCTCCAAGCTTGATGACCATTGAAATGGAGCGGGGTTGAAAACTTCGGTAGATGATGAGGTGGAGCAACCAATACGTTCCCAAATTTTGTTGAGAAAGCTGCGAATGGAATTAAAATGTCTTTTAGTTTTCTTTTTAAGATTGACCATTCGGGTTTTAAGCTTTGCTTGGTTTTGGGAAAGAGCGACGAAAGCATTCCTTGAGCTAGAGTCTGGATAAAGAATCACTATATCATCATTGTCTTCGTCTTCTGAGGGAGGAGCAATTGGTTGAGCATAAGGAGCATGATGACGAGTTTAGGGTTGGTTTTGATCACGGTTGGCAACCCATTCTTGAAAAGAAATATATGCCAAACTTCCCGGTCGTTTTGGCAAACCCATAAGACCCAATGTCTTTGACCCAAGTTCTTTGATTGCTGTTAATTCGAAATCAAGAAAAGGAATGTTAAAATTTTGGAGAATCTTCATTATATAAGCACCATAATGAAAGGTCTTATATCGTCTTCGACGATTAACATCCATGAATTCTTTCAAAATCACTTGAGCCCAATTGATGGGTTGACCGGAGTAGATAGCATAGAGGGCTTGGAAGTTTCTTTTATTAACAATTTCATAACTTCCTGTCCGTGGAATAGCAGAGTGAATCAAAGCTCTGTGGAGGATACGAGCTTGTGGGCGGAGTTGTATGGAAGTAAGTTTAGCAATGTCATCGTTCAAAAATTGATGTGAGACCTCGACTCTATCATCCAAGTTTAAAGAAACATCAATTTCATCCAAATCATTTCCCGTTGATGGACATTGAAGAATTTCACCAAGTCTAGCAAGTGGTAGATAAATTTTAACTCCACAAACTAATGTCGAAATACAATCGTTGCGATTGTGAGGAGTATGATAGTCCAAATTCATATTAGAAAAGAACAATTTGACCAAAAGTTGATTGATTTTGATATTATTTGTAGCAAAGGAGACAAGAGATTCTAACCCTTTTGCTCTTACAACTTGGTGAATCCGATAAGCGTCAAATTCTTCAAATTTTATGAAAGCACCTAGAAAGAAGTTAGATCTACTCATTTGTGCAATGCATTGTCTTTCTTGCTCATTCCATAGCCATTGATCTATGTTTGGGGTAGATGTTGAAGTAGATGGCCTGGATCTTTTTTGTTTTGGAGCCATTTGTGAATTTGAGGAAGAAAGATTCGTTGTTTAATGGGGAAAAATTGAAAGAGAAGATGAAGAATGAAGATAAAAGAATGGTAGAAGTTGAATAAAGGGGTAGTTACATTGAAAAACATGCAAAAGCAATCCAATTTTGAAAAGCCAGCAGATTTCAGACGTCTGAAATATCCAATTCAGACATCTGAATTGAAGAAAATCGAGTCAGAAAGAAAATAGTTCATTTTAGGCTATATACGGACGTCTGAAATTGTTGATTCAGACGTCTGAATCTGAAGAAAAAAGTTCTTCTTCCATAATATTCAGATGTCTGGAACATCTATTTCAGACGTCTGAAAGATGTATGAAAATATATTTCAGACCTTTTAAAAAAAATGAACAAAAGAAATAGATTATATTAATATTTGAATGATTTATAGAATACGATTATGATTATTCAAAAACAAATATAGATAAATGAAATCATTAGTCCGAATCACTTGGAGTTTTGCACTCTTCCGGTTCAATCTTGGTTATCTCCGTGTATGGTTGCAGTGGAGACCAATATGGTTGACGTTCCCAAGAGTTTGGAGAAACCGGAGGACGCTGTGGACTAGGCTTCCATTGATTCGAAGTTGAAGGTTGAACTACATCTTTCTTTGGAGATGTACTGCAGAATTTTAATGCCCTTGTTCAATGAAACTTATACGTTTGGCATTAACTTTCTATTCGTAATACATTTCTCGTTGCAAATCCAACTATTCTTTCTGATAATGATGAATCTCGGCTATTTTTTCTTTGGTTGATGGAGAACCGAAGAAAAGAAATCTTCGAGATTTCTTCTTGTCTGGAGTATAACCAGATGGTTCGTATGAAGGATGAGGTCTTGCCGGTTCATGTGGTGTTGGAGTAGCCAATATTTCTATAGAAGGTATAGAATATGATGAGGGTGAGTTGTCATAGTCATAGTTGTTGTTTGAAGCCATGGAGAGAAGGAGAAAATCATGTTGAATTTCATAGTAATAATTCCTTGGTAAAAAGAAGAATAGTATTTGTGAATAAAAGAAAGTACAAAGTTCAAAAATAGAATTTTAGTTAAAAAACTGAGGCTGAAAAGTTTTAAACTGTAATATACGCATATTTAAAGGTAAAGAAAACAAGAGGTTGTAATTTAAAGTTAGTTTTAGTTACCTAAGAGATAAGAGTTTTGGAATGTAAAGATAAGCAAAAACATCAGTATGCCATATTAAAATATCATAAATTTTTAAGTGAGACGATACCAAGCTCTCGTCTGAGTTTGATAAAAACATTTTCTAAAAGAGGTTCTATAAAAATATCAGCCAACTGATTTTCAGGAGAAACAAAATCCAAATTTACTGTTCCTTTTTCAACATTATCACGAAGAAAATGATGACGAATGGCAATATGTTTTGTTCGTGAATGATTGACAGGATTTTTAGACAAGTTAATAGCACTATAATTGTCACAATATATAGTTGAATTTGATAAGTTTATATTGAAGTCACTAAGTGTCTGTTGCATATAAATTACTTGAGCACAAGCCAAAGCAGCAGAAATATATTCTGCTTCACATGTCGAGAGAGAAACACAGTTTTGTTTCTTACTAAACCAAGATACGAGTGATTTTCCAATAAAATGGCAAATACCACTTGTGCTTTTTCGATCTGTTCGAGAACCATCAAAGTCAGCATCACTATATGAAACTAACTCGAATGGACATTCTTTACGATAGAACAGACCGAAATCTTTGGTGTTAGTGAGATAACGTAATATACGTTTCATGGCTCTTAAAGGTGATTCCTTTGGGTTGGCCTGAAATCTAGCACACAAACAGATACTCATCATTATGTCAGGTCGACTTGCCATTAAAAATAGTAATGTCCAATCATACTTTGTATAATTTTTCGTCAACACTTTTGCACTGTCATCTTTTTCAAGATGCATTGTTGTACTCATTGGAGTCGGTTTGACAGAAGTATTTTCCATTCTGAATCGTCTGATTAAATTATCACAATATTTTTCTTGATTAATGAAAATCCCATTTTGAAGTTGTTTAATTTGTAAACCAAGAAAAATGTTAGTTTTCCCATGTGAGACATTTCAAATTCCTTGGTCATTATTTCGGAGAAGTCCTGACACAACATGTCATTGGTAGAACCAAAAATGATGTCATCAACATAAATTTGAACTATTAAAATAGCCTTTTTCGAATGTTTAATAAAAATTGTTTGATCAACTTTCCCAATTTGAAATCAAGAGAAATTAGATATGTCTTTAATCGATCATACCAAGCACGTGGTACTTGTTTAAACCATACAGAGCTTTCTTAAGTTTGTAGACATGATCTGGAAATTTCTCGTGAATAAATAAGGGAGGCTGTTCAATATACACATTTTTTACATAACCATTCAGAAAAGCACTTTTAACGTCCATTTGATAAAGTTTGAAATTGTGAAAACATGCATAGGCCGTTAAGATCTGTATTGCTTCTAGTCTAGCAACCGGAGCAAATGTTTCTTCGTAGTCAATTCCTTCTTCTTGATTGTATCCTTGTGCAACTAACCTTACTTTATTTCTGGTAATGTTGCCTTGTTCATCTGCTTTGTTCTTGTAGACCCATTTTGTTCCAATAACAGTTTGGTCACTTGGTCTAGGAACTAATTCCAAACATCATTTCGTTCAAACTGATTTAGCTCTTCTTGCATTGCAATTATCCAGTAGTTGTCTGTGGAAGCTTCTTTGGGATTCTTTGGTTCGATATTTGAAAGGAATGCTACGTGGCCCATTTGATTTAGTTGACTTCTAGTTCGTACATTCGAATTAATTTCTCCGATAATATTTTGAACGGGACGATCCCGTAATATTTTTGGTGGAGATCTTAATTCATCATTATTATTATAAACAATGTTTTCATCATTTTCAAGATTTGTAGTATCCGTATTTGTGATGTTATCCGAAAAATCTTGATCATCTTTTATACTTGGTTTTTGTTGAAAATTTTCATCGAAAGATAAGTGTAAATTTTCTTCAACAGTATTTGATCTTTTACTAAATACGCGATAAACTTTGCTACAATCTAAATATCCTAGGAAGATTCCTTCATCGAATTTCACATCAAATTTTCCAAGCTGATCTTTTGTATTTAATATAAAACATTTTGAACCAAAACGTTGAAATAAGAAATCTTTGGTTTTCTTCCAGTAAAAGGTTCATAAGAATTTTTTTCGTGAGAGGTCGAATAGAAACACGATTCAAAATATAACAAGCATTTGCAACAGCTTCTGCCCAAAAATGTTTTGGAAGAGTGCTTCCGTTTAACAAGGTTCGTGCACATTCTTGTAAAGTTCTGTTTTTACATTCTACAACTCCATTTTGTTGTGGAGTTCCAGGGAACAAAAAATGATGAAAAATTCCTTTCTTTTTACAAAAATGGTCAAAAACTTCATTTTCAAATTCACCTCCATGATCACTTCTTGTGTTCTTTATTTTCAAGCCTTTTAAATTTTGGATTCGTTTGACAAAAATTTTAAAATGCTCAAATATATCACTTTTATTTTTCATAAAAATGGTCCAAGTATATCTAGAAAAATCATCTACTATTACAAACACAAATCTACTGTGGTTTAAGGATTGAACTTAGGTTGGTCCAAATAGATCCATGTATAGTAATTCAAGTGGTTGTAATGTAGAAATAACTTTCTTGGATTTGAAAGATGATTTGGTTAATTTTCCTAATTGACGTGCATCACAAATATGATTGATTTTGAAGTTCATTTTTGGTAAACATATGACTAAATCATTTTTAGAAAGCTTGTTTATAGTTTTGAAGTTGATATGACAGAATCTTTTGTACCATAGCCAAGGATCATTTTCATTAGCTATTAAACACATATCTGAATTGTGATTGATTTTCATATTCAGAATATACATATTTCTGTCTCTATTTCATTCAAATATAATATTTTGATTTTTATCAAAAATGCTACACTTATCTTCAAAAAAAGAGATTTTGAATCCTTTATCACACAACTGGCTGATACTCAAAAGATTGTGTTTTAAATTTTTGACTAGTAAAACATTAGAAATAAGAGGTAACTTAGATGTATCGACATTAATGACGTCGCCTTTTCCGATGATATATCCTTTGGAATTGCCTTCAAAAGCGACTGAGCCTCCATCTGAGTAAGTAATGTTTGATAGCATATTTTTATCTCCTATCATATGTTTTGAGCAACCGCTGTCGAGTGTCCATTTTACTCTCTTTTTAAGTGGGTCCTGCAAAAAATAATAATAACATTGGTACCCACTTTGTGATAGGGTCCTAAGAGTTAGGTCTTAGGAAACCAAACCCAAGTGGGTTCAGTATCCCCCTTAAAAATATAATTTTTTTTATGAACATTTTCCAAAAAGGTATTTACATATTTATTCCTAATCAAACTATTGTTTAATTTAGGAACCCATATTTTTATGTTTTTGAATTATTGTTCCTCTTTGGACGAGTATTACTATTAGAAATATTTCTCCTAATTTCCTTTTTAGATGGAGCCTTTGATTTTTTAGAATATCCTAGTCCCTTTTTATTAGAAGTGGATCGAGAATATTCAAGAATATTGGATAGAGTTTCTCGACCTTTATTAAAGTTAGAAATATTTCTAGAAATATTATATAACTTGGTTTTAAGACAAGTATTATCTAATTCTGTCATTTTGATCTTACTTTTTAGCTCATAATTTTTAGAGACAAGAGAATCATTCTTTTCTTTTTGAGTTTCTATTTCTTGACTCAATAAAGTAAGTTGAGAGTTATCATTAGAGAAGGTATCTTGAAGTTTTCCAAGTTCTTCTTCTAATATTTTCTTTTTATCATTAAGCATATCTCTTTCGAATTCTGCTTTTCTATAATTTTCTAGAGCCTCTTTGTATTTTCTTTTGATACTTTTTAAGGTATTAAGAAGTTCTGAACTAATTTCAATCATATCATCAAAAGTAAGATCATTTACCTCATTCTCTGTAGCCATGAAACAAAACATTTGCTTGTTCATTTTCACTGTCACTGTTGCTTTCTGAAAAAGAAGAATCCAAATCATCCCATGTTACTGAAAATGCTTTTCTTTTAAACTTGCCTTTCGATTTTTATGGTGATATGTTTTCTTTTGTTCTGGACAATCTTTTTGCATATGCCCTTCTTGTAGCAGTTAAAACATTCTAGTACAGATGAAGATGGCTTATTTGTATTGTTGTTGAAGTTTCTTTTCCCGTTGTTTCGATTTCCTTTTCTGTGCTTCAAAAACTTTTTAAAGTTTTTAGCAATGAATGCCAAGCCTTCTTCATCCGAGTCTGATTCTTCATTTTCTGCATGAAATGCAATATTCTTTTTGCCTCGTGCTTGTACTCTTTTAGCCTGCAAATTCACTTCGTAGGACATTAGATTTCCTATTAACTCTTCTGGTTTCATGGTAGAGAGATCATTAGCTTCTTGAATAGCTAAGACTTCTCTTTCCCATTCATCCGTTAAAGAGTTAAGGATTTTTGAAACAATGTCAAAATCGAAGTATATTTCTCCTGCTCCTAGTAAAGAATGATGAATATCTTGAAATCTGGAGTATATATCATTTATAGTTTCATCTTGCTTCATCCTAAAATTTTGAAATTGATTCCTAAGCATAGATATTTTACTTTGTTTAACCTTGTTAATACCTTCATGAGTGACTATTAGTGTTCTCCATATTTCATAGTCAGTGTTACATATGCTAACTCGGTTAAATTCATTTTTATCTAATGCACAAAACAACATATTGATTGATTTAGCATTAGTAGAAGCATATTGTTTTTGTGCAGCTGTCCATGTAGTATATTCAGTAGTAGGTGCAGTATATTCTGCTTGTATAACATTCCATGCATCAAAACTACAGGCTTGCATATAAATAAGCATTCGTGTTGCCCAATAGTTGTAATTCATGCCATTGAATAGTGGAGGTCGTGCAGTAGATTGACGTTCTATAAAACTAGTGATAGTGATAGTGGTAGTGCTGGTGTTGTTTTCCATATTAGCAAGATATCAGATAACTTTGTAACGGTTATAAGATTCCTTGCTCTTATACCAAACGAAAAGACGATGCAGATCGAACTATATGGAAATATATAAACTAATGCGGAATAAACTAAGATATTATAGCAATGAAAATAAGTAAAAATACAACAAGCACACCAAGAATTTTTATATTGGTTCGAACTTTCTGTTCTACGTCTAGTCCCAGACTCCTTCTGAAATTTCACTAACAAGAATCCTCACTTAATCCGGAGGAACAGGTTTACAACACCTGAAAAATAGAATAGGATTTCGATGCCTCAACAGCCGAAGAGGATTTCACTTGCCTGAACAGCAGAACATGACTTCAACTTATAGAAAGAGTATTTGACACAGTGTATTCTTGATAACACGGATTTGTCTCTTGATAGTACAACCTTCCTATAATCTTCTCCTTTTGATATATATATATATGTATGTATGTATGTATGTATGTATGTATGTATGTATGTATGTATGTATGTATGTATGTATGTATGTATGTATGTATGTATGTATGTATGTATGTATGTATGTATGTGAGAATATGGAAGTAAATGAATGATTTTGTATGAACTTGAATGTACAAAAGTGTTAGAATCAAAGTAGTATAAGAATAAAAAGAGTTAGATCGATTAGGTGAATAAAACTGATGATCCTAACATGTTTATATACAATACAAAAAGATGCAATTGAACGTGAATAGTTATCATGAAAGTATATGAACATATCTATTAATAAAAAGTTGTATCTCTTCATGGAAGAAAAATGTCTATTCAAAAATATAGCTGTTGTAGGAATTCAGACGTCTGAAAATTAGAATTCAGACTTCTGAAACTGTTAATGTGCAAACCAGAAAGGGAATAGGTCATTTTTGACTGATTCAGTGAAATTTCCTATTCATACGTCTGAATATTGTCTAAAAATTCAAATTTTATTACAGATTCAGACGTCTGAAATGGTCAATTCAGATGTTTGAATTTGTCTTGAAAATACAAAATAGCTCTATGCATGTGTGTTTGCGCACGTGTCGACATATATATCCAAAGGAGAGATTTTAACATTTTTTTTAACTCTAGACAAAGACTCAATACAACATATATGAAGTATGAAGTTAATTTGAATTTGGTCTTGTACTTATTCCTGCAAGTACAAGTTAGTATATATAAAATCAACATATACAGTTGTCTTAGTGAAAATATCGGAAGTATGAAACGTCGTAGACGAGGTTTCAACACTACCTGTAATCAAACTTTTCTTTTTATTTTTGTTAAGACAAGTAAATTTTCAAAAATTTCAATTTAATAACCAAAGTGTATACTTATCCTTTCGTGTTTTTTTTCAAAAGTAAATCAATATACTAAAAAGAAAATTTTGTTTTAGGATTTTTTTGAAATGAAAATGCAAAAAAACCATGAAATTCAAAATAAACATGAGACTCCCCCCACACTTGATTTTGGCTGTCCCCATAGTCAATGCAAGATATAATGAGAACAATATGTACATATTTACCAGAGAGGGTTAAAATTTATTACTAGATGTAATGTGGCTCATAAAGAATCATGAGCTCCTGTTCTTGATCACTTGTCCAAGTAAGGTTTTAAACAATGACCATTGACTTTAAAAATCGATCCATCCCTAGGTTTTTCTATTTCTACGGCACCAAGTGGAAAAAGAGTATGTACCACGTATGTTCCTGTCCACCTTGATTTTAATTTCTTAGGGAACAAATGAAGTCGAGAGTCATACAAAAGACCTTTTTGATTTGGCGAAAATGTTTTCCTTAGGATTGACTTGTCATGAAAAACTTTTGTTCTTTCTTTGTAAATTTTCTCATTTTCAAACGCATCATTCCTAATCTCCTCTAGTTCATTGAGCTGAAATGCTCTATTTTCGCCATCATTTTCAAGATCAAAGTTTATGTTCTTAATCGCCCAAAAATGCTTTATGTTAAAGTTCGACGGGTAAATGACATGCTTTCCCATATACTGGCGCAGTTCTGTAAGCCCAAACCGCATCTGTCCATTTTTATGACAAATCTTTTCAATTTTTATTTACACTTTTCTCCAAAATTTGCTTGATTTGGCAATTTAAAACTTCGACTTGACAACAAATTTGAGGATGATAAGGAGTGGATAACCTGTAACTTATCAAGTATTTCTTCATTAGAGTTTCAAATAGTCGATTACAGACATGTGTTTCATTATCGCTTTTTATTATGCAGGTGTTCCAAAACTCAAAAAGATGTTCTCTTTTATGAATTTCACAACTACTTTGTGGTCATTTGTTTTGCATGGAATGGCTTCAACCCATTTAGAGATGTAATCAACAGTAAGAAGAATGTATAGATTTTCGAAAGAGTTGGGAAACGGTTTCATAAAGTCAATACCCCAAACGTTAAAACTTTTGATCGTAAGAATGGGGTTCATAGGCACCTTAAGAGATTTTTCCTATCATTTGGCAGCGAACACATGCTTTACAAAACTCGAGTGCATCTTTGAAAATCATAGGCCAGTAAAAACCACATTGAAGCACCTTTTTCGCTGTTTCCTTCGGATCGAGGTGACTACTACAGGCTTGGTCATGACAAAACGAAAGAATGCTCTTAATTTTTCAATCTAGGATGCAACGTCAAATGATTTGGTTGGAACAATACTTAAACAAGTAAGGATCATCCCAATAGAAATACTTGAACTGGGAAAGAAACTTATATTTATCTCGTTTCAACCAAAATGAGGGTGTTTCCTTAGTGACTAAATAATTCACTGTATCGTCATACCATGGATCAACGGAAATGGAAAGGAGTTATTCATCAGGAAAGTTCTCGTTGATTGGTAAAGAAGGTGGTACATTTGGAAGACGCGACGGATAATTAGCAATGACATTGTTGGATCCTTTTTTTGTGTTTGACCGTAAGATAAAATTCTTGGAGTAAATGGATCCAACGATTAAATGAGACTTAGCATCCTTTTTAGCGAAAAGGTACCTAAGTGCAGAGTTGTCAGTGTAAGCGGTAATGTGTGAGCCAATCAAATAAGGTCGGAAATTTTCGAGTGCAAAGACTACCATTTGAAGATCTTTTTCGATGGTTGTATAATTGAGTTAAGCATCGTTTAGAGACATACTAGCATAGTAGATGACGTGAAGTATTTTGTTGATGTGTTGTCCTAAGACAGCACCAACCGCAAAGTTTGAAGCATCACAAATTATTTCGGAAGGAAGATCCCAATTGGGTGAATAAATGATGGGAGCAGAAATGAGTTCATTTTTGAGGCATTTGACAGCAGAAACACAGAGAGAATTAAAGTCAAATGGAACATCTTTTCCATGAAGAGTTGTCAGAGGTCAAGCAATTTTACTAATGTCTTTCATAAAACATCCATAGAAATTAGCGTCTCCTAAAAATGAACGAATGTCTTTGATAAATTTAGGGATGGGTAGATTTGTAATTACGTCAGCTTTCGCTTTATCTACCTCAATGCCTTTGTTTGAAATGACATATCCAAGAACAATGTCATGTTTGACCATAAAATGTCATTTTTTCCAATTTAATGTTAAATGTTTGTCCTTGCATTGAATTAAAACCATCTCGAGATGGTGTAAGCACTCGGAAAAGGAATATCCAATGATGGAAATATCATCCATAAACACTTCCAGAAAGCATTCGATCATGTCACAAAAGATGCTGACACGCATCTTTGGAAAGTAGCAAGAGCATTGCAAAGGCTAAATAATATACGTCGATATGCAAATGTGCCAAAGTGAAACGTGAAAGTCATTTTCTCTTGATCTTCGAAAGTGATTGGAATTTAATTATAACCGATATAACCATTAAAAAAGCAATAGAGTTCATACCCAGCTAATCATTCAAGCATTTGGTCGATGAAAGGAAGAGGAAAGTGATCTTTACATGTTACAACATTTAATTATCAGTAATCAACGCAAACACACCTACCTATTTGAGTACAAGTTGGAATGAGTTCGTTAGCGTCATTCTTGATAACAATAAGTCCAGATTTCATAGGCATGACATAAATTGGGCAAACCCATGAACTATTAAAAAATGGGGTATATGAGTTCGTTATCGAGGAATTTAAGAAATTCTTCTCGAACCGCTCCTTCATTTTTGGGTTAAGACTTCGTTGCGCGCCACGAATAGGTTTGGATTCGTCAACTAAATGGGTATGGTGTTGAAAAAGAGCAGGACTAATTCCCTTTATATTGGTGATCGACCATCCAATTGCCTCCTTGTTTTTCGACAGAATTGAAAGAAGGGAAGCTTCTTGGTCAATAGAAAGATTCGAAGAGATTATGATAGGAAACATTTCATTATCACCTAAGTATGCGCACTTAAGGTGATCCGGAAGAGGTTTGGGTTCCAACCTAGGGGGTTGCTCAATTAAAGAAATTTGGTTGAAGTTCTAACTCAACTATGAGGGGTTCAAACTGAAGCGTGTTTTCGATCTCGTTAGGCTCATCTTGAAATAGTTGCTCGTATTTGGTCCGCTTTCATTGTTAAGGTCAACTACTTCATTGTCAAAGTTTTCTTAAATGGAGTTAACTTCCAACATTTGGTCAAGTGGTTCATTAGATTGATTTTCAAGATTGAAGATGTTAAGATCCATAGTCATGTTTCCAAAAGAAATTTTCATCGAACCATTTCGATAATTGATTAGGGCATTTAAAGTAGCTAAGAAAGATCACCCTAAAATCAATGGAATGTGACTCATTGGGTTGTGTTTCAAGGACGACGAAATCGACAGGGAATATGAATCGACCGATTTTGATGAGTACATCCCCAATTTCTCCCACTGGTTTCTTTATCGAACGGTTGGTAAATTGAAGACTTACTTTCATCGTTTTAGTTCGCCTAAGCTACATTTCTAGTAAATTGAATAAGGGATTAATTGACACTCGCACCTAAGTTTAATAAGCACTTATTAATCGTATTGTCTCCTATTGTGCATAAGATCGTTGGACATCCAAGATCTTTGTATTTTACAGGGAATGATTGAAACAGGACTTCGCTAAGACTAGTAGCTAAGAAAACTTTCTTGGGTACATGAGTGTGTCATTTTTGAGTACAAAGTCCTTTAGAAACTTAGCATAAATTGGGGCTTTTTGAACGATATCAAGGAGAGGGATGTTTACTTTGACTTGTTTGAAAATTTCCAACATCTTTTCCATTTGATCAAAATGTTTCTTAGGTCGATGTCAATATGGAAATGGAATTCGATACCTAGTAGGTCGGTCTACTTGAGTAGAAGAAGAATTTGGATAGGAATTTGATTCGATGTTGAGCTCGATGTTTTGTTCAAAATCATTGTCGTTGTTGAAGTTTCATAAGGATCTTTCGGTAAATCGCTTGGATTAACAACTTAGCTATCGATTTGTTTACTGGAACACAAAGTCATGATAGCATTCATTTGGTTCACATTACTATCTTGAACGACATAGGCTTGATTTGAGTTCGTGTTTTGATTTCTAGGATTCAAAACTGGTTGACTTGAGAATGTGCCTCATTCACGTTCACTCACAGAGGTGGCTAATTGACTCATTTGCATTTCAAGTTTAGCAATCGATTGACTCATATTCTACGTATACGAGATTAATTTTTTTTTGCAGATTGCTATTTGATTGGAGGTTTTGAGTGGTTGCTTTAGCCAAAGTTGCTCGAAAATGCTTGAAAATTAGGATAAACTAAATTCGTGTTTGAATTATTTTGGTTCCATGCAAAGTTAGGATGATTTCTCCAACCGGGATTGTACGTTGAAGAAAATTGGACATTCTACTACTACAAAACAGGCCATTTGCATCGCCTCATTTGAATCGGTTTAAGTAAAAACTGTGCATCAATTCTGTCTTAATAACCGATGCAATTGGTACGTGGAAAGCAATAGATAATAAAAAAGTCAAATTTGCATCAGTTGTCACCGACAACTGATGCAAATAGGTCGATGCAAATAGTTTTAGTCGCATCGGTTTTAAAGTCAACCGATGCAACTTTGTCCAACATAATACTTTTCGCATTGGTTCCCTTACGTATGCGATGCAATTTCAAAATTAGGTTATTCGTGTACATCCGCGTTTCCAATTCTTTTTTTGCCACTCCCATTCTTTTTCCCAAATTATTCGCGTGCTTCAAAGAAAAAAAACCCTAAAATCATCGTTAAGCGGTCGGTTGATTTCGAGTGCGAGTTTCGAGTTTACTTCCCCAAACCACTTCAGCTAATACCTGCGATTCATTTACTATTCCCAAATCAAATTTTCGCAAATACTTCCCAAATCAAAATATCAAATGAAGTTGCTTTCCAATGTTTCAAGTCACTGCGGTTGTTTAAGGTCCATTATATTGCGGCTTGTTCGAAGGCGATGGATGGTGGAGCAGAGGACGTGGAGTTGCGAACAAGTTGCGGCTATTGAATTAGGGCTTCTGGTGATTCAGGTGTGTGACTAGAGAAGTCGGCGATGCAGTTTGGATGCAGAGGTGGTGATGATTCACGGGTGCACTTGTAAATGGTATGTGAAAGGCAGTTCTTTTTTTTTTGGTTGAATTCGGTGATGTTGGCAGTTTCTTGTGGAGTTGAGTATGGTTGCCATCTGTGTTATGGAGGATGTCAATGTTGCGAGTGATTTGACTGGCTGGTTTGCAGAAGTTTGTTGCAGCTGAGGGTGGTATTGAGGGATGATGTAACTTTCAGGTGATGAAGTAGTGTGTAACAGTGGTATTGAGGGATGTGAAGGAGGTTTGCAGTGGTACTTGATGGACTTTTATATGGTGGTGTTAGTGTGGTGCAGAGGTACTGTGGAATGGATTGGTTAGGGGTTGCAGGTGGAGGCAGAAAGGTGAGATGGTGGAAGCAAGTCAGCAGAGGAGTTGTGTTGTGGTTTAAATGGAAAAGCAGATGATGGTTAGTGTATGATGGTTGAGAACAGTTAAGAAGTATTATGGTTGATCAGGCAGTATTGTAATGGAAACAGTGTGGGTTGCTGTGGATGGTAATGTATGGTTTGTACTGTCGTTTTACCTGGTTGTTTTTGATGGCAAGCAAGTGTGAGATGGCTGTGTGGTTGGAGCAGTTGATGGAAAAGACCGTTCGGTGGTTTTCTGAAAGTGATGGCTGACTGTAGTGTATGCGACAGTGGTTGTTAGCAGAGGCTTGATGTTTGATAGTGGGGGAGGCAGTTTTGGTGGAAGAGATGATGGCAGGTTATGGTGTGTAGGGTGATGCATGGAGTTTCAGATGGCAATGTGTATGTTAATGGAATCAGATGGGTTGTAGTGGTGTTTACAGTGGCAGGATATGTATGTAGGGTGATGTGTAGGCAAAAGTGTTTGTACATTGGTGGAGTTCTGGTGGGTTTGTGATGGTATGGGTTGTCATGTATGGAGATGGTCAGTGAATGGTTTTGGTGGTTAGTCAAGGGTATTGAGAACTGACGTGGGTATGTTATGTGGTGGAAATGAAGTTGAGGCAGAAAGTTGTTTTGCACTAGCGAGCTATACAATATTGATGCTGATGACTTTTGAAATTTTTTTACTTTTATTTTTCTGATTTTTTTTTTCAATTAATTTGGCAAATGCATTGATTTTTCATTTCCATCATGCTTCATTGTACAGAACACGCTACTTTTGAGGGCTATTCCAAGGTTGAATGAACTCGGCAAGGCTTTATTATGTGAGTGATGGTTAACTCATTTCATTTTTGTTATATTGTTTGATCATGTATCTTGAAAGTTCATTAGATTAGTATCGAATTTTCTTTGATAGTATATATCACCATAATATGTAGATGCACAGTTCAGTCGGTTGGTTCTTTTATAATACTTACCAAATGTATCAGGCATTTATCATGCTACGGTTATTTCTAGCAAAATAGTACAAGACAATAAACAAGATGTGTTTGCAGGGCCTGTTGCTGAACAAGTCATGCTACGTGAAAATATTGGAACATCTGTACTAGTGAAGTCAATGGAAAGTTACAATGATGTCTTAGTAATTGATATTTTTCCATCACGTGTTTCAGTTTCAATTAATAAATCTATTACTATAATTTTATTTCCCATCTAATTCAATAGTTAGTAATTGGTTAAAAAAATTCAACTATTCACTATTGTCACCCATAACCAAATTTGTTATAAAACTGATTTTTGAGATTTATCATTTTAAATCTAGCATAATTATTTGAACCATTGCCTTCTTTTTCAAAATAATTGTTTCCATTTTTAGTAATCTAGACATCTTGTCTTGCATAATTAAGTGGCTATGATTAGTCTAGCAATTAGTTAATTTAGGCAAGTGCAGCTGTATTCAGAGGTTAGGAAATGATGGTTATGCAGTGGCTATAGGAGTTGTAACTGTGAATATTGATGGTGTGTTACTTTCATGCTAGTTAATTTAGTTTTATATTTTAGTTTTACAGAAATAATTATTCGATAAATTTAGATATGTAAGGTTTAAAAGCTTTGATATATTTGCAGGAATTGGGCCAAAAAGGAGATTATCTTCAAGGTGGAGTTGATGAAGACTGATAGGAAGAGAAGAAATGGACAACGGAGTCTGACTCTTGAAATTATTACCTGCAAGCTCTAGCTCTTTTAAGTAAGTGCAATTCCTTAAAGATTTGGAAAATGCATCAAACTTTATGGTTTTTCTATATAAGACTTAGTCGATGTCAGTGGTGCTATAGTAGCCAATCATTTTGTGATAATTCGTTTGCTTTTGTACCTTATCAAGTAGCTTTCAATCAGTGATTCAAAGTTATGGTTCTCTTTTATAACCACAGAGACGTTTCATGTGGAAGGTTCTATGACTGTGGAAAATAATTTTTCGTAGTATAACTTTTCAAATACGGCTCCCATATGTATGTCTAAATGTGAATAATATCGAATCTCTTCGGCCACTTGCATTGAGATAATTGGTTGCTGAGTGTTTAACTTTAGCTTGGATGGAAAATTGTTTACTGGCAAGCTACGTAAATTTACCAAGTTCTTGACCCAAAATAAACCTTTCAAACAGCGCTTTATCCAACTATGATTTTGTTTAGCTCATGTCCTTGTTATGGATTATAACACGACTTTGAGTTTATTTGTAAAATGTAAAGTTTGTGATTTTGTGAAGTATATTTTATACACAATATATTTCGTACACAATGTATATGAGGAATACACTACAGAATTTAAGACTTCACACTCTTAGATAGATAATATTAGTTGAAAATGAAAATTGTTTGTGAAAAGGAAACATGTCATCTTGAAATTTCATCATCTGGTTAGAATATTGCTCCAAGTAACCAGTTGAAAATGGAAATTGCTAAAACAGCAGTCTAGCACATTTTATATGCAGTGTTCTTTTTTCCAGACATCTAGGGTGTTTGAGCAAACAGTAGTGGATTTACAGTATACATTGAATTGATATATTGAGCCAAAAGAATGATCCAAATGAATACGAAACTCTTTAGAAGAGACAATTGTAAACAGAGCAAACTTAAAAGAAACCCTTTCAAATACATCAACAGGAAATAGCTTGTGAGCAACTATAGATGGGATATGATACCTATATATCAGGATTCCAAAGCAGTATAATTTTGCTCATACTTTCATAAGAGGAATTAAAGAAATAGAACCAATTCAGTTTGTAATTTTAAATGAATATTAGAATCATTTATCTAATGATCCAAAATACCAACCACTGAGGGACTTAATCTATTGATATATTCAATCAAATCGTACTTTCTAGTATGGGAGTTCAATTTCTGCATGCACATTACACTGAGGGACTTAATCTATTGAAGTAAGCAAGGTATAACTTCTTGTTTTCCTTTTATTTTTTTATTAATTTGCTTGGTTTAGTTTTGTTGCATCTACTCATTTTTGCATGCACATTACACTAGCTATCAGTCCTACTACAGTGCCTGAAAGTTCCTTTTTTTCTAACTTCAGGGAACTTGGCTACAGTATGAGTTAGTTGAGGCCTTGAAACAGCTTCTGAAAGAATTGAGAACCCATGCATATGCAAGCAACGTATTCAAATTCCTTGAAACAGCTTCCGAAAGAATTGTTTAGAGGTTTGGGGGGAGTGTCGTATGAAGTCTGGGATGGTGAAGGTTGTTGTGGCTGTTGAATGGATGTTGCAATGGACTTATGGTGACTGCTGTTTGTAGGACAGTTTGATTACATGAGGTAGATGATGAGTGACAGTGGTGATGTACTATTTTTGGCAGTGGAAGTTGATGGTCGGAGATGATTTGAGGAGGTGGTAGTGAACTTGCAGGCAATTATGGCACTGGGTGATGTTTGTAGTGAAGGTGAAATTGTATGTATGAATGGTGGAGGTAATGATGCAATTGTATGTTTGTGGAGATAGAAGTGGATGCGGTAGTTTGATTGAAATTCAGCAGTGATGTGTGGTTTTGATGGTAGTTGCACAGTTATTTGGCAGTGTGCAGGTTGTTTTTGTAGTGGTCGGTAAGAGGTTTGGGACTGGTGATGCACTATTTTTGCTTTATATGAAGATGCAGTAAATGTTAGAGGCGGTGGAGGAGTCGAACCAGGTTGATGTGCAGAGGGATAAAACAGTGGAGTTGATGGTTGGAGTGTTATCAGGCAGCAGTGTGGTTTGTTGAAGTATTTGGGGGAGTGGTGCACATATGCAAATAAACTGTGCACAGATGGATGTGAAGAGGTATGTTGTTATGGGGTAGTATCAAGTTCAGGTGAACTGGAATGAACAGGCAGAGATGAACTGCGATGTCAGAAAGATTGATATTGTTAAGTGTTTTGTTACTTGCATGCTAGTTAATTTAGTTTTATATTTTAGTTTTACAAAAATAATTATTCGATAAATTTAGATATGTAAGGTTTAAAAGGTTTGATATATTTTCAGGAATTGGGCCAAAAAGAAGATTATCTTCAAGGTGGAGTTGATGAAGACTGATAGGAAGAGAAGAAATGGACAACGGTATCTGACTCTTGAAATTATTACCTGCAAGCTCTAGCTCTTTCAAGTAAGTAATTATGTGTGTGTATTACTATGTATGTGTATTGGGAGGGTGTAATCAAAAGAAAGCGTTTGTATATTAGAAACTATGTATGTGTATTACTCAAGTTATGATTGATCTAAGTAAATATACATATTTACATTAGCAGTAATTACTAATCATTGCTGCCAGGAATTACTTGTGTATGTTTTTTCTTATATATATATATATATATATATATATATATATATATATATATATATATATATATATATATATATGTAAAGATATCAATAATGTATATATATATAGTCTATTTGAGTACTGTAATAATGGTTTCTGAGGGATTAGTTTGCATCGGTTGTTATAAAAAACCGATGCAATAGAGGGATTAGTTTGCATCGGTTTTCAACAACAACCGATGCAACAAGTTCCTT
This sequence comes from Allium cepa, assembly GCA_030765085.1. NCBI lineage: Eukaryota > Viridiplantae > Streptophyta > Magnoliopsida > Asparagales > Amaryllidaceae > Allium > Allium cepa. Next base: position 871,913,337 of record CM060929.1, on the reverse strand, counting down.
TGTTGCATCGGTTTTCATTACAACCGATGCAACATGGGGGCTGTGTTCAAGCAACGAAATAGGATATTTTGCATCAGTTGTTAGTAACAACTGATGCAAAAAGGATCTTTTTGCATCGGTTTCAGAACTGATGCAAAAGTCTTAAGCCTGTTGCATCGGTGGCATATGCATCGGTTGTTGAACTGATGCAAAAGGGGGGTAAACAACCGATGCAAATGGCCTGTTTTGTAGTAGTGTCTTAAACTTGTTAAAAGCATCGAGTTGTTCGACTAAATGAGGGCACTCATCGGTGATGTGATTCAGATCATTGCATTTATAACACAATGGTTGGGAAGCTTGGTCCATTTGATTGGAGGAGAAAACTTTGTCGAATTTATTGATTATTGTATCAATTTTCGCTTCCAAAGCTAATGATGATCCTATTAGTGTATGATCGATTGTGAATAAATGGATTTTTTTGTTAGAAAATTCCCATTGGGTTGACTTTTCGACCAAAATTTCTAGGAAATGCCAAGCGTCGTCGTGATGTTAGGCAAGGAAACTGCCTTGGCACATCTATTCAAGCATGGTTCGTGAGTTATTTTCAAGTCGATCATATAAGATTTGGCAAAGTGTCCTTTTTTCGAAATTATGGAGTGGACATTTTATTAAAAGCCATTTAAATCTTTTAAAGTATTTTCTGAAAGTTTCACCCCTGAATTGATGAAAATTCCAAATTTTGTTTTGTATTTTGGTTGTTTTTCTCCAAGGGTAAAACTTTTTTAAGAAAACTTTAACGAATTCGTCCCAAGTTTTGATCGAGTTCGACGGTAAGCTGTACAACCATTGTTCAGCATAATCGGTAAGGGTGAATGGAATTAGATGAAGCTTGATTCCATCCATACATAGCTGTTGGAGTTTAATGGTTGCACATACTTGTTCAAATTTTGTTAAGAAGATATAGAGGTCATTATGTTCAACATTGCCAAATTTCGGAAGTGTGGCAATGTGATTTGAATGAATTTCGAAGTGATTACCCATTGGGGTGGATAATGTGGTACAAAAAGGAATAGAAGCTCTGTTAGAAAATATTCTATCCATAAGTGTTCGAGGAGGATTTTCGTTAGGCATTGTTGGAGGATCATTTGTTCGGGTTAAATGATTCGTTGTTGTGCCGAGTCCAAGCACTCATGTACAAGTGAAAATATCAAGGAGAGAAAGATGTGAAAATAAGGGTTAAGAGAATGGAACAAGGTTTAGAGAATGAAATGAAGTAAAAAATTCTTTTCTTTTGATTCTTTTTATTTATTTTTAAGATATAGTATTTACCGAAAAGAATTTATTTTTCAAAAGGGAGATTTGGTTTTTTTTTTTTTTTTTTGAAATTTTTCTTTTTTAAATGATTTTGCTTTTTTTAGTTTTTGTATTTGAAAATATTTTTTTGAAATTTTTTCTCTTTGATTTTTGTTTTAAAAACACTAAAGTAAGTAAAATGCCTGATTTTTGTTGAATTTTTTATTTTGTTTGATTTTTTTTCTTTTTTTCCAAAGGAAAACATTTGAAAAGTTTTTTTTTCTTTTGGATTTTCTTTTAAAAAAACTAAGTCAAGGAAAATGTGTTATTTTTTTTACCTTTTTAGTTTTTTTTATATGCATGAACTAATGTAAGCAAATGAATGCAGTGACTTAACTGAAAATTTATAGCCCCTAACCCAAAATTGTATAGTTACACTTTGACTTGGCCCAACAAAATAGTTCTTAGCCAGGTAACGGACATGAGTTATTGGTACACCATGAAACATGGAAGCAATGCACCTGAAGGTTTAAGTACCTTTAGAGAAACAATCATCGTAATAATTATAAATGATTATTCCTATGCCATAGCCTAGACAACAAAAAATAAGATTGTTGAAAGAAGACAACTTGTCACGATAAAATTAAGCCCTATATGAGCTCTCGACTCCCCTAAGTCCAACATCTAACCGTTATTATTAGTCAAATTCTAAGATGATATACAATTCGTGGGTCAAGGAAGAGGTGATAAAATCTCACACCTTATGTGAATTTGGGAGTTTCCCTTAGAAAAGAATATAGGATGAAATGAATGCAAAACAGAAAATAAAAGTGAACTAACAAAGCAATTATAAAAGAGATTTGACTTTGTTTTCGGATTTTTAAATGCAACAACCTATAATGCAAAGAGAAATAAAAACAATAGATAAGAGCATATATCAGAGCGTGTAGAATTATTACCAATTTTATTTCATAGCGGTGATTGTTTTTTATAAGCAAGCAAGTAGTGCAAGGTAATCCATCTCCTTCTGCTTTTATAACCTGAAAAAGTGTTGAGCAAGATATACATTTGTTTATTATTTTCTTTTAAAAAAGCAAGTGACCTTTTATTTATTTTAATGGAGATACAACAAAAAACAAAAGCAAAATTTTTATTTTCCATTTACCCAAGTGAAAATGAAATATATATTTCTTTTCAAAAGAATTGAATAAAAAAACTAAAGTTTTTTTTTTGAAAGAAGAGAATCTTAAAATTAAAAAGAAAAACTAAAACACACCCACGCACGTGCCCCCAATACCCAAAGCCCAAGACACATAACTCTACACATGCAAACAAATACCCTAAACTCAATTTTCTCTGTTAAACCAAATTGAAAATGCTAAAATTTTAAAAAAAAAAAACTTTCATACCACTCCCTTAGAATTTTTTTGGACATTTGATCGCGATCTGGTTTGCAGATTTATCTATGGGTTCAGGTTTTGATTGTTCGATGTGATTGTGTGGGTATTGCGTTGTCGCGGGTGGTTCATATTTGGGAATTTGGGGATTTTGGGTTGTAGGAGATACAATTTGGGGATTTTTACGTGTTTGGGTCTAGAAGTGGTTGTGGGGGATGATGGGACGAAGTAGTTGATGGTTGTCGTTTGGTTGGATGGTGAATGGGTTTCGAGATGAGGCTCGAAGGTGGTTGTTCTCGATTGTAGTGCATCAGGGGATGGAGATTGAGTCTTCCAGGGTTTGTTGAAGTGGATAGTAGTGTGACGCTGGTAGACATGTCGCATGGTTGTAGGAACTGAGGATGTTGATGTGGGTTTGTGATGATGGAGCAAGGTTGTAGGAAGTGAGGATACTTGTGTGATGAAGTTTGTTATTTTGGGGAGATGTTTGTTTGTTGTTATGTTGTGGTGATGGAGTGCATGTCTAGGAAAAATAAGTTGTTGGAGATGTAATGAGGGTTGAATGTTTGTAGTATGATGGAGGATTTGAAACGCCAGGTGATGGTTGATGGGGAAGATTTGGGTGATGTAGAGGTTTGGTTTCAGGTTCTGACTTGTTGAAGTTTAATGTATTGGAGTATGATTGCAGCTTTGTCACAAGTTGTGAAGTAGAAAATTTGATTTTTGGGTTTACTTAGAGATGGAGTTTTAGGGTTCGGAAATTGGAGTGGTTCTGTATTTGTAATTCGAGTTCCAATTGATGGTTTGAGGTTGGATTTGGGTGAGTCAGAGTGTTTTTGGATGTTAGAACCCTCAGTTTACGATTTCCACGATGACAACTATACAATGGAAATCATATATATATATATATATATATATATATATATATATATATATATATATATATCATACAACTATACAGATAAGAATTCAAAGCAAGACAAACCACTACTGTGACAAGACGATGACTAAAGCACTGAAGAGATTCATCTACAAAGTTGCATGAAGATCAAAGAGAGATACACTCAAGAATAAACCCAGGAGAACATCACTTAACAGGTTCAGACGTCTGAATGCTAAACTACAGACGTCTAAACGTAGAAGATGAACAAAAATAATAATAGGTTCTCAAATGTCTGAATACACCACTTAGACGTCTGAAACTGGGCAAGGGGCAGATATTTCAAATTACAAATGTCATCTCCGAAGAGACATAACTCTATCTCTCCTTAACACCAACAAGAAGAAGGTGATTTGAACTACCAAGGCAACCATCTCCACCTCCTCCTTCCTCAATTGAATATCACTCCGATATGGAGACTTTGGAAGCACGAACTCAACCTCATGCTAATGAGAATATTGCTCACTTAACCATACAAAACCAAGTTCTTCTATCAAGAAATCAAATTATCCATGGTAAACAAATAGCAAAGCTTGATCTCACATTGCCCACAAGGCTTTCCGAAGGTGAAAACTCTCTTGTTTCATTGGTTTCCAAACTTAATCATGCACTTCAACAAGTCCATCAACCGTCTTCTGACTGGTCTACACCTTCTCAATCTCCTCACACATCCTCAAAATATGGCGATAAGGGGAAAGGGAAATTAGACTCCTCTCGTGATGCACTACCTTGACTTCATAAGGTAAATATTTTTTTGTAACTAACTCCCTTTTGGTAAGACACTATCAATATTCCCCTTTTTGATGTGCTTAATGATGCAATCATATCCTTTTTGTTAGTGATATAATTATGTGTGTACATCATACTTGGTTCTGCATTATTTTTATAATTCTTCGATTATTTTTGATAATGACAAAGGGAAAGAAAAATAAATATGCACGTCTATAAGGGAAAATCATATTTAGGGGGAGAACCTTCCTGTAATTGTTATCTAAATATATTAAATAATTGTCATCATCAAAAGGGGGAGAATGTTAGAACCCTTAGTTTACGATTTCGAAGATGACAACTATACAATGGAAATCATATGTATATATATACATATACATATATATATATCATACAACTATACATATACGAATTCAAAGAAAGACAAACCACTACTGTGACAAGACGATGACTAAAGCACTGAAGAGATTCGTCTACAAAGCTGCACGAAGATCGAAGACAAATATACTCAAGAATAAACCCAGGAGAACATCACTTAACAAGTTTAGATGTCTGAATGTAGAACATCAGATGTATGAACGTAGAAGATGAACAAAAATAATAATAGGTTCTCAAATGTATGAAAACACCATTCAGACGTCTGAAACTGGGCTCGGGGGCAGATAATTCATATTACAACTGTCATCTCCGAAGAGACATAACTCCATCTCTCCTCCACACCTCTTCACTAGTGAACAGTGACGACTCTAGACTAAAATGGAAGAGATGTAACTACTAGAAGTAACCTTCTACAACTATACGAACGAGAATCAAGAAAGATCAAATCACTTTTAACTAATTCACTCGACACTCTTTCTTGATCATCTCTTGTTCTGATCATCCACTTGCTATCAAATCTGCAAATTTGAGATCATACACTTCCATACTCCCTTGAACAATATTGTATTCTATCATTTAAGAGATACAGGAAGTTCAATTGTACTATATAGTTAAAATCCGTGTAATAGAGAACACATTTTTGAAAAAGAAACTCTGCTATTGTAAACCTGTTCCTTCGATTGAAGTGAGGGTTATTTGGTGAAAGGAAATTCCGAAGAGGAGCTTCAGGACTGGACGTAGGACGGGAGGTCTAAACCAGTATAAAATCCCTAGTGTGATTATTTTATTTACATAATTTACTACTGTTACACTATAGTTTGAATTAGTTATATACTTGTCATTTGTATAATCGATCCACCATACTATAAACTTTCAATGGATTTGCGAACAATTGATGATTTTGAGGTTTGTGTGGTAAAGAAGGAAGGTGTTTATTGAGGATGGGCGTGTGATAGTTTGGAAGCAGTTTTGTTTAGGCGTTTGTATGGGTTTGGTTGTATAGGTATTAAAGTGGTGGTAGGACAATGGAAGATGGAGGTGATTTGTCTGATATAGATTGTGATGGTTTTGAGTGTACAAATTGTGGTTTGGGTATTGCGGCTGTTAGGTGAGTGCTGTTGGAAGCTTGTTGTGGATATGCTGGTGGGTTTTCAGGTGGTTGTTGAGTGTGGTTTGGAGAGATGGTGATGATATTGTAATGTGGCAACAAGCTTATTGAAAACAGTGAACTTGGTGAAGTGGTGAAGGCAGTTGGAATAAGAAATGTACAAAAACAAAGAAGATACTAAATGCACTAAATGGGTCAACAGATGGAAATGTAATGAAAAAAAGAGTTGTATTGCTTAGAATTTTTTTTTGTAAAAGAAATGAAAACAGTTGTAACAAAGAGCAATATGCAAAAGTGCAACATAATTGTAACAGTTTGCAACAAATGCAAAGTAATTTTTTTTAAGAATGCAAAGAAACTTGGAGATGTGTGCTGCAATGTAGCAAACCAAAAATGCAATACAATGAAAATTGAAAATGCTAATGCAATGTGAATTGAAATGTACTGTAGCAAATGCAATGGATTTTTTTACGAAAAACAACATAAAGAAAATTTAAAAATAATTCGAATAATAAATTAAAATTAAATTGCAATCCTCGGCAACGGCGCCAAAAACTTGTTTGAGGACGATAATTTCTATCGATTAGAAAACCATCGAAAATATACCATTATACAAACCGCAAGCGCACGGCATACAATCGTAGTGCGTATGCGAGTACGGGTCGATAAATAGAGAAATAATTAAATTCTAATATTACTTGATAAAATTAGCCTAAGATTTTGAAAATGTGTTAAACTAAAAAAATCATAAAAAACAAATTAGAGAAAAGGTGACTAAAACTATGTAATGACCCGGGATTTTCAACCCCGAAAATTCCTGATTGTTAGAAGAAAGAAGAAAGAGATAGAAGAAGAAGAAGAAGAAGAAAAAGAAACACCAAAACACATATTCTCACATTCAAAGTGGATAAAAATATAATATCAAATAAAATAGCAGTTACACAAAGGAAAACTGTATTAGTTAATTTACGTCAATACACCAGAGTTACAACATTCGTACAAACACTGCATAGTTAAAATCAACATGTCCCAGATAACTACAATAATATACACAACGGAATACTCCATACGTCCTGCCATCCAGCTTGCCTCCTGACCTCCAGAACGTCCTAACCTGGAAATCTATAATACTCGGTCTGACCTGAGCATTACAGCAAAGTAACACCCAAATCAGGCTAGAAACCAGTGTGAGTAAACCCATCTAATATGAAATACTCAGAAAAAAACTTATTTACAACCCGGGGTAACTCGTTCATTAAAGTTCATAACTTGCTATAGTCAACACTTATATTCATAATCAATCCCTAAGTACCTTTACTTAGTTTTAAATGGCCTAGTCATTTAAATTATTCCACTTCAGCCTATTGATTTCACATATCAATCTATAAAGAATCATTGTAGGTTACAAATCGAAATGGGTTTGGGTATTTACTGATACCCGACCCCGGTCTCTTCGAATTCAATACCATCTTAACCTAAGTTATTCAAGTGAAATACAATTCAACTTTGAATGCAGGATTTCACTTTTTACACAACAATTCATCATCGATAGATAACCATATTATCACTATCCACCCAAACATATCATATCACAAAACATTTCATATCAGAGATATCAACCAATTCAAGGCATTTAACATCATTCAATCATTCATAAGCAAGATTGATCACTTCTAAAATTAATTTAATTTATCTCTAATTAAATTATTACTAATCTTTAATCACTTAGATTACCTTTACTTAACATTAATTAATTAAAAACCAATTAATTAATCATCTTTTAATTAACCACCCTTGACTAATTTTCCTTTAATTACAATAAGTAATTAACTCTTAATTAATTATACAAATTAATAAACCTTTACCCATCCATATTAATTATATTGATCTTAATTAATTACTCAAATTAAATATCTTATAATCACTTACATTGATTAATTATCCTTTAATTAATCACACTCGTTAATTAACTAACCCTTAATTTATTTATTTAATTAATCAATCCTTAAATTAATTACACTAAGTAATTAATCCTTAATTACTTCCCTTAAGTAATTAACCTTCATTAATTTACCTTGATTATTAATTAATTTAACCTTTAATCGCTAATCAAATTAATTAACCCTCAACAGATTAATCCTTTAATTACTTACATTAAGTTATCATCATTTAAGTAATTAATCTTTAATTACTTAATTGATTAATGCTTAATTATAACTTAATTACTTAATTAATCCCTAATTATTAATTAATAATCTCTAATTATCTAATTAATAATCCTTAATTACGAATTTATTAACCTTTAGTTAATTAACTTATAACCCTTAATTATTAATTTATAAATCCTTAATTAATAATTAATTAAATCAATTAATTATACTTAAATTACCTATTAACTTAATTAATCTCAACACATTAAAACCTTAATTAACCTTAAGATAAAACCTTATCTTTATAAATGATATAATTATCATTAACATTTTAAAACATCTTATATTTATAATTAACTTCCTTAATTAAATAATTTAATTAAGTTTTAAAATAAAATAATCCTTTAACATAACAAATTAAAGTTAACAAATTTTTATAACTTCCAAATCAAATGTTAAGAAAACATTTATTATATATATAATAGAAATTTGTATAAGAAAAGTTTATAAACTAAATTATTTATATTTTCAAAATCTTGTTTTAAAACCTTTTTAAAACTGTTCAACCCTTGCTTCGGGTTCCACCCAAGACCACTCGGGTCTTGCCCCGAGTAAACCATCTCCTTCTTCTTTTTTTAAATTATATTTTTGTTTAAGTTTTAAAACACGAAAACATTCGCATTCCCACTCGAGTATATACTCGAGTCACCTACCCCAGACACCCGAGTCCCTCTTCGAGACAATCCCCTACCCAAAACCACTAATACCACAGAACCACCGTGCACATGCACCAATCAACGCCAGTGCTCCGCCCATCCACGGCACCTTCGGCACACCGACGATCACCTAAACCCTCGATCCTAACCCTCAAACCACTAGCTGAAGCCACCGATCAAAATTGAGCAACACGGTCGAAATTGGAAACAAAACCATCACCAAAAACTGCCTTGAACCAATGTTTTCGACCACCGGAACTGTTGCAACTCCGGCCACACCCCCATTAGCCCTTCACGCTGCTGCTCCACCTGGTCCGTTCAGACTCGATGCCAGAGAAATGGCACAGCAACCCCGATTCCACCCTCGACCATACCTAGTGTAGAAACCCTACTACGATCGATTTCTAACGCCATGGTGATGAATAAAATCATCCACCATTTTTTCCAAACTTGTCGACATCCTTGCCACTTCCAGAAGTGGTCCCGACCCTCCACGTCACTCCAATCACCCACAACAACTCAAAAACCACATTCTGGTCATCCCCGAAATGCACACTCGATACAATGCTAAAAGTTTTGATTTTCATTTTAAAAAATCCTAATTTTCAAAGTAGATTCAAGTTATAAACATTAATCAGCAATCCATGATGATGGATTTTAACATATTTTAAAATTTTCTACTGTACTTTTTGATTCCAGAAGATTTTCAAACTTTAAAATACTTAAACTTATTTTTAAAATCTAGATTTTGATTAAACTAAACTATCTTGTTTGAAATCCAAAGACTAACAGTGAATAGACAAAAAGATTTGAAATTTTGATCAAAACTTTTAAGCTTTGAACTAAGAATAGAGATGTTCAATACAACAGACATGCACACTTCATATATACAGAGACTTTACTTACATACATACATGCAAAGCAATCTTCATCATAGAATTTCACATGAAACAATCATTTATCTACTTTAGCATTTTAATTAAATGTTTACTCACCTGATTAAAAAGGTGAACAGAGCTTTGATTTTGAAAAAGGGAATCTTGATTTTTGAAAACTTGAATTGTAGAAGAAAACGGTTAGATCTTTTGAAACTGGAATGCTTAGTTGAACTGGAACTTGATGATGAGATGATTCAAGACTTTTGATTTGCTTCAGGTTGCATTTGAAAATGAATCTTTGTTTGATAATTTTGTTACAGGCTTTTGATAAGTGGTTTACAGGTTTGGTTTTGAACTTGAGTTTGTAAAATGTTTTACAGGTTTTGATTTGTTTTTGAGGAATGTTTACATGCTTGTTCTTTTCTGGTTTGAAGATTTGTAGATTTGTGGATTTGTTTAATAGGTTTGAGTTATAGGTTTTTGAAAATTGAAAAGAAAAGAAAAGAGATGGGAAAGAGTAAATGTATGTTTATATAAACTAAACTATGATTTATTAAAACTTAAAGAAAATGAAAATAAAAGGAAATGACACTTGTTCAATTACTAACATTTGTCATTTACCATTATTTAACTCCTTCCATATGTATTTAACATGATTTAATGGCTAACACTTGTAATTATTCATTTTTAATTTTTTTTTTAATGATTTAAAAGCTTTTGTATTTAATTTCCTAATTAATAAGTACATTTCTAAATTTATATAAATAAAATCTCTTTAAAGAAAACAAAATAAAAACCAATTATACTCTAAATAAAATTCTTATACATATGTTTTTGAACCCAAAGTATTTTTAAAATATTTATCTTTTAAATTTCAAATTTAAATCCAAATTCAAATTCAAATTCAATTTAAAATCAAATTTAAAATCAACTCAAATATATATATATATATATATATATATATATTTAAACAAACACAAATTAAATTTGTAAATAGTAGTTATAATTTAAAATCTATTTATATCTATATTTAAAAATAACACATTATTATTATTGTTTGAAAATAACAATTTTACCAATTTTTAAGTAATAAATAAAGGAGATTATCACAATTTAAATTGTTTGAATTATATTAATATGTTTACTATTTCATAATAATTTATGTATATATACACTTAAGATTTCCAACATTATGGAATTTTGAATATATCTATTATATATATGTATGTATTAATTTACTATAAAATTTATTATTTCAAGATATTTATATTTCAATGTTTATTATAGATTCAAATTTATTTAAATTTCCAGGTATCAGAATTTTATCTATTCAACTGAATAAACCAGTTAATTATCCACTTATCAGATATCCAAAATCCGGGTTATCAAATTCCTCCCCGCAAAAATCTTTTCGTCCTCGAAAAGGAACGAAACCAGAATTTATTAAAATACTAAATATCAGTTAAATTTTCTCTTCGAACATTTTTTTTAAAACACTTTAAAATCTATATAATACTGCCAAAATAGTTCTATAAAAATATGATTTTTTTTTAACTCGATGTTTCAAAAAGTCCATACTCGTTCTCACAGAAATTCGGTCATACGTTGATCAGGCGTAGGACTGAAAATCTATAAGTACTTGGTAAACCCATTTCAACACCTAGTGAAAATAATTGGAAAAACGTTTTTGAAACTTTGTGAAAATATAGAAAATATTTTTGAAATAGAGGAAACATCTTTTGTGAGAATGCACTGGAAATCATCACCCCCATCCGTGGTCGCAGTTAACTCAATGGTTACGTTGCCATCCCAGCAAAATCCATAGATAATTGTAGGCAGTCCGCGTCCCTCGATTATACCATGGAACCCGCTAAAGATCACAGCTACATCCTAGGTTACGTTACCATCACAGCAAAAGTCCATGTAACTATGGGCATCAGCGCCCTCGAATTTCGCTGCCAAAAATGAAATTTCTCTCCTTGACCATAGATCGCAGTCTACCGATGTTATGTTGCCATCTCGGCAAAATCAAGTGTAGAATGTTGACACTCACCTCCGCACGATTTCCGCTATAGTCCACTATAGATCGCAGCGACATCGAGTTACACTGTCGTCACAGCATAACCCAAATGTCTCTGTAGGCATCAGCGCCCTCGACTTTCACTACCCAATAATCCTCAGGAACTTCAGTTTGTCCGGACTTCCTCACATGATCCACTTTAGAGCCTTCCCCTTAGGGCTCAAGGCAGTACCAACCTATGGTACTCCTAAGAAGTACATTTCAAGGGAGCGCCTTTTTCTCCAGAGCCATTTTCAAAACACTTTATACTTAACATATATAGTATCTTCCAAATCATACACCTAGTATGAATCTCATATAAATCTCCTTTCTCAAAATCGATTATCCCAAAATCGATAATTCTCAAACTAGGCTTTCTAAATTTCCAAAATTGATTTTTCCCCAAAAATCAAAAGCCTTTCCAAAGTCCATAGGTTCCCAAAACCTTTTTCCCAAAATCATTCTCATAAAATCCTTCATATGTATATATATATATATATAACTTTGAAAATCTTTGAATCACTTCATACTTGTACAAATTCCCTTTTTATACTTCAAATACTTTTCAAAAACCCTTTTATTCTTGCTATAGATTCAACAGGGGAGTTTTTCATATATATAACAAAGATACATAACTTTGTTTATTCCAAATCAAATATTCAAATTTGATTACTCTTTATAAAGTTATCAACCATATTACCTTTCTTTATAAAGTGAACCTTTAATCATAGAAATATCCAATTTCCATTTTATTTCGTCCTTTATTGTTCAAAATATACTTTCCCATTTCAAAAATCATTTCCTAGTTCTTATCCATAAATTTTCAATATCAATTTCATTCAAACCCGTACGACGCACATATATCATCCATACGCTATATCAATCTGATCGCTCACTCGATCACACAATTTCACTTCGAACTAGTATCGTCCACCCGACTTCCTAGTGCGGACTCAGATCTGGTTTCTTGATCAAAAACCGTTATTCTCCTTGCATAGCCTAACTATGATAGATAATTTCCAGAACCAATCAAAATTCCATTTGCAGCGCCGTCGAAAATCGAGTGAAAAATCCCAGCTCGGATCGATATACTATCTCGAAATTCTGTGTTCGAATCTGGATCAAATCACTATACAGATAGAATAATATACATACATCCTATGTATCTATCCCCATTGATTATTAGCCAAATCAATTCCCTTTTCTATTCACATTCATTTTGATTTCTATTTACTTATTCTCAATGGCCTCAATTTCCATTTGGATTATCACTAAAATTCTTACCTTAATTGGTATTTAATTATAAACAATTTGAACTCTGTCCAGCTTAAATTTAGAAAATAGCTTGAAGAATTAAAAATAGATAAGTAGTTGAAAAATAATTATTGGTTTGTAAATTAGCTGTAAAATAGTTTAGTAATTGTAAGATAGTTGGAAAATAGTTAAATAGTTATTGAATATTTAAGTAATTGCAAAATAGTTGTAAAATAGTATTTTGTTATAAAGTAGCTTAAAAGGAGTAATTGGTTTATGAAACAGTATTAAAATAAGTATAAGATAGTTTGTATTTTAAAAAGAAAAGATGGTATAGTAAATAGCTAGAAAGTTTACATTAAAACAATTTAAAAATAGTCCAAAGCCAAACTGTTCAACTTCCCAATCTCCATTCCCATCAATTCCATTTAAATTTCCACTTCCATTTGAATTGATTCAATCCTAATTCAAGTTGAATTTTACCCTCAATTTCCTTTCGAATTCAAATCAAATTCCATTTGAATTTACTTATTCAACTTTAATCACAATCCCAAATTATTCAAATCAAATTTCAATTTGAATTAACTTCAAATTCCATTTCACTTTAAACCATTTTGAATTATATAAACTCGAGTTAAATTTTCAAATGTTTGTTTAATTCCTTTAAATAAAATTAACCTTTACTTTTAATTCAACAGCCTAAATCTTAATACAATATAATTCTTAGTCCAAATTTTAAAAGTTCCATATTAAATTACCTTTACTGCTTCATAAACCTATTTCTTGGTTCAAATAATAATTCAAATCCTTTTTAAACAATTTAATCATTGAAATTCAATTTATTACCCAATTTCAATTTTTGAAACCAAACCTTACAATTTAAATTTCCAAGTTCCTTTTGAACATTTAAATCTTAATTTCAAAGTAATTTCATCTCCACAAGTTCAATTTCCTGATTAAAGTTCTATTTCCATTTAATTTTTGCAATGGACATATATGTTACTCCAATCCATTTCTTAATTCATTTTACACTACACTATTCACAATTTCAAAATTATTGATAATAATAGGATGATATTAGGATAAATAAACATCCAATTTATTCAAAAACATCCATCAATAGCATTCACTACCCCTTCCTAGATCTCAAACCTGTTTGAGATCACATATAACTCCCTTCCAAACACCCCGTTTAACTTCTGTAAATTAAATCCAATTAAGTCCTGTTAACCTTACTCAAATTTGAATTCCCAATTTCAAAATTTTTAAACCGCTTATCAATATTCTTTCCCATTTATAAGTTCAAAACTTATGTCACTTTGGGTTTTTACATCACACTTCGGGGAAAATCAAAACTCAACACTTTAGAGTTTATTTCAAATCATTTTCGTATATCCATACATATATACATATTTATTTCTAAGCTCACCAAGTCATTCCTTAAGTTTAGACCACCTTTGGTTTTTAATTCAAAATAGATTTCTTTAAAGTCTACAGACAGTTTCTTATTTTATGATAAGATTACGTTCAAAAATAGTCCGAATAATATTATTTATTCTTTTCTTTTAACACTTTGAAATAATTTAAATGTTTCCAGACTTAGGTTTTAAAACTTCACAATTTAAAACCCACTTCTGTTTATAAGTTATACTCATCTTAAAAGTTTACTTCATTTTGCTTACTCATTAACGAATGTTTCATTATTAAACACAATAACCATTTCAAATCCTGGTTTGAAACCAATTCCAATTTATCTTATTTGTATAGTTCATATTATCCTTCTTATTTGGATATATACACCACTTAATTCTTATTTAATTTCAATAACCAACAACCAATTTTTCTTAGTATTTATGATAATTAGAAAGAAATATTACTGTATATATATATATCAAAATATAAACTTATATATAAGTCATTTATTTTTAAAACCATTATAAACATTTATATAAGAAAATAACAAGTACGCTCTCATACACACACGCGCGCGCACGCTCAACTCATTCTAGGGTACCACTGACCCTATTCTTAATGAGTAAACCCACCAGAGCCAAGGTTCTTGCTTAACCTTCTGCTCTGATACCAAAATGTAACGACCCGGGATTTTTGACACCAAAAATTCCAGATTGTTAGAGGAAAGAAGAAAGAGATAGAAGCAGAAGAAGAAAAAGAAACACCAAAACACAGATTCTCACATTCGCAGTGTATCAAAATATAATGTCAAATAAAATAGCAGATATACAAAGGAAAACTATATTAGTTAATTTACATCAATACATCAGAGTTACAACATTTACACGAACACTGGACAGTTAAAATCAACATGTCCCAGATAACTACAATAATATACATAGCGGAATACTCCATACGTCATGCCATCCAGCTCGCCTCCTGAGCTTCAGAAGGTCATAACCTGGAAATCTTTAATACTTGGCTTGGCCCGAGCATTACAACAAAGTAACATCCGGGTCAGGATGGAAACCAGCATGAGTAAACCCATCTAACATGAAATACTCAGTATAAAACTTATGTAAAACCCGAGGTAACTCATTCATCACTACAAGTTCACAACTTGCTATAGTCAGCACTTATATCCACAATCAATCCCTAAGTACCTCTACTTAGTTTTAAATGGCCCAGTCATTCAAATTATTCCATTTCAGCCTATTTATTTCACATATCAATCTATAAAGAATCATTGTAGGTTACAAATCAAAGTGGATGCGGGTATTTACTAGTACCCAACCCCGGTCACTTCGAATTCAATACCATCTTAATCAAAGATATTCAAGTGAAATACAATTCAACTTTAAATACAGGATATCACTTTTTACACGGCAATTCATCATCGAAAGATAACCATATTATCACTGCCCACACAAACATATCATATCATAAAACATTTCATATCAGAGATATCAACCAATTCAAGGCATTTAACATCATTCAATCATTCACAAGCAAGATTGATCACTTCTAAAATTAATTTAATTTATCTCTAATTAAATTAATTACTAATCTTTAATTACTTAGATTACCGTTACTTAACATTAATTAATTACAAACCAATTAATTAATTATCTTTTAATTATCCATTTTAATTAATCACCCTTGACTAATTGTCCTTTAATTACAATAAGTAATTAACTCTTAATTAATTACATAAATTAATTAACCTTTACCCATCCATATTAATTAGATTGATCTTAATTAATTAATCAAATTAATTATCTTATAATTACTTACATTGATTAATTATCCTTTAATTAATCACACTCATTAATTAACTAACCCTTAATTAATTTCTTTAATTAATCAATTCTTAAATTAATTACACTAAGTAATTGATCCTTAATTACTTCCCTTAAGTAATTAACCTGCATTAATTTACCTTGATTATTAATTAATTTAACCTTTAATTGCTAATTAAATTAGTTAACCCTCAACTGACTAATCCTTTAATTACTTACACTAAGTAATCATCATTTAAGTAATTAATCTTTAATTACTTAATTGATTAATGCTTAATTATAACTTAATTACTTAATTAATCCTTAATCATTAATTTATAATCTCTAATTATCTAATTTATAATCCTTAATTACAAATTTGTTAACCTTTAAATAATTAACTTATAACCCTTAATTATTAATTTATAAATCCTTAATTAATAATTAATTAAATCAATTAATTATACTTAAATTACTTATTAACTTAATTAATCTCAACTCATTAAAACCTTATTTAACCTTAAGATAAAACATTATCTTTATAGATGAAATGATTATCATTAACATTTTAAAACATTTTATCTTTATAATTAACTTCCTTAATTAAATCATTTAATTAAGTTTTAAAATAAGATAATCCTTTAATTTAACAAATTAAAGTTAACAGATTTTTATAACTTCCAAATCAAATGTTAAGAAACATTTGTTATATATATAAAGAAATTTATACAAGAAAAGTTTTTAAACTAAATTATTTATATTTTCAAAATCTAGTTTTAAAACCTTTTTAAAACTGTTCAACCCTGGCTTCGGGTTCCACCCGAAGACCACTGGGGTCATGCCCCGAGTAAACCACCTCCTTCTTCTTATTTTAACTTAGATTTTAGTTTAAGTTTTAAAACCCTAAAATACTCGCGTTCCCACTCGAGTATATACTCGAGTCACCTACCTCAAACACCCGAGTCCCTCTTCGGGGCAATCCCCTACCCAAAACCACTGATACCACAGAACCACCGTGCACATGCACCGATCAACGCTAGCGCTCCGACCATCCACGACACTTCGACACACCGACAATCACCTAAACCTTCAATCCTGACCGTCAAACCACTTGTTCAAGCCACCGATCAAAATCGAGCAACACAGTCGAAACTGGAAACAAAACCATCACCAAAAACTACCTCGAACCCATGTTTCCGACCACCGGAACTACTGCAACTCGGGCCACACCCCCGCTAGCCCTTCACGCTGCTACTCCACCTGGTTAGATGAGACTCGATGCTAGAGACACGGCACAGCAACCCCGATTCCACCCTCGACCATACTTAGGATAGAAACCCTACTACGATCGATTTCTCACACCACGGTGATGAATAAAATCATCCACCATTTTTGCCGAGCTTGTCGACCTCCTGGCCACCTCCAGAAGTGGTCCCGACCCTCCACGTCACTTCGACCACCCACAATAACTCAGAAACCACCATATGGTCATCCCCAAAATGCACACTCGATATAATGCTAAAATTTTGATTTTCATTTTAAAAAAAATCCTAATTTTCAAAGTAGATTCAAGTTATAAACATGAATCAGCAATCCATGATGATGGATTTTAACATATTTTAAAATTTTCTATTATATTTGTTGATTCCAAAAGATATTCATACCTAAAATACTTAAACCTATTTTTAAAATTTATATTTTGATTAAACTAAACTATCTTGTTTGAAATCCAAAAATTAATAGTGAACAGATAAAAATATTTGAAATTTTGATCAAAACTTTTTAGCTTTGAACTAAGAACAGAGATGTTCAATACAACAAACATGCACACTTCATATATACAGAGACTTTACTTATATACATACATGCAAAGCAATCTTCATCACAGAAATTCACTTGCAAAAATCATTTATATACTTAAGTTTTTAATTAAATGTTAACTCACCTGATTAAAAAGATGAACAGAGCTTTGATTTTGAAAACAAGGAGGCTTGATTTTTGAAAACTTGAATTGTAGAAGAAAATGCTTAGATCTTTTCAAACTGGAATGCTTAGTTGAACTGGAACTTAATGATGAGATGATTCAAGACTTTTGATTTGCTTCAGGTTGCATTTGAAAATGAATCTTTGTTTGATAATTTTGTTACAGGCTTTTGATAAATGATTTACAGGTTTGGTTTTGAACTTGAGTTTGTAAAATGTTTTACAGGTTTTGATTTGTTTTTTAGCAATGTTTACATGCTTGTTCTTTTCTGGTTTGAAGACTTGTAGATTTGTGGATTTGTTTAATAGGTTTGAGTTATAGGTTTTTGAAAAATAAAAAGATAGAAAAGAGATGGGAAAGAGGAAATGTATGTTTATATAAACAAAACTATGATTTATTAAAATTTAAAGAAAATGAAAAATAAAAGGAAATGACACTTGTTTGATTACTAACATTTGTCATTTACCATTATTTAACTCTTTACACATGTATTTAACATGATTTAAAGGTTAACACTTTAACTATTCATTTTTAATTATTTTTTAAATGATTTAAAAGCTTTTGTATTTAATTTCCTAATTAATAAGTACATTTCTTAATTTATATAAATAAAATCTCTTTAAAGAAAATAAAATAGAAACCAATTATACTCTAAATAAAATTCTTATACATATGTTTTTGAACCCAAAGTATTTTTTAAATATTTCTCTTTTAAATTTAAAGTTTAAATCCCAATTCAAATTCAAATTCAATTTAAAAATCAAATTTAAAATCGACTCAAATTTATATATATTTAAACAAACACAAATTAAATTTGTAAATAATAATTATAATTTAAAATTTGTTTATATCTATATTTAAAAATAACACATTATTATTTTTGTTTGAAAATAACAATTTTATCAATTTTTAAATAATAAATAAAGGAGATTAACACATTTTAAATTGTTTGAATTATATCAATATGTTTTCTATTTCATAGTGAATTTATGTATGTATACACTTAAGATTTCCAACATTATATCGGACTTCTTGGGAACGTTTGCTGATTTAAATACTGTCATGCTTGCTGATACTTCTTGGGATCGATCTTTTATTTACTCATCTGATGCAGTGATTTATGATCCATCTCTTGCTCTTCTATTTCGCCCCTATATCGGACTTCTTGGGAACGTTTCTTCCTCGGTGGAAACCGACTTTGGTGCTACTACCTCTTTGGAGGTGGCCTAGTCTTGTTACTTACTTATAGTTGCTGTAACATGTTAGTTACACTCCTGTGCTGTATTTTCATCTTTCTTAGTAGTTAAGGTGCCTCTACCTTACTCCTGTATTTTAATGTTTTTATTACGTTCGTAATAAAAAGTGGACGGTCAACTACAAAACCGGCTGGCCTTGCCAAAAAAAAAAGATTTTCAACATTATGAAATTTTGAATATATCTATTATATATATATATATATTAATTTACTGTAAAATTTATTATTTCTAGATATTTATATTCCAATAATTATTATAGATTCAAATTTATTTATATTTTCATATATCGAAATTTTATCTATTCAACTGAATAAACCAGTTAATTATCCACTTATCAGATGTCCAAAATCTGGGTTATCACAAACTATGAGATCATAGAATTATTTAGAGGCAAATCCACTTCTGACCATTCATATAAATCAACACAAAAATTATTTTATATACTCTCATTAAAATATTAAGTAGATATAATTAATGTGTTTATTATAAGTATGGTTTATTTGTGTTATTAGTTAGCACAACTTAAACCATCAAACTCTAACACACCATCAAACCCACTTGTCAATTCTCATAAATGACATGAACTTAAAAATAAAATATATTTTAAGCATGATCTATTTACTATGAATTAGTAACATAGACCATAAATTTTGATTCTAGTTTGACATTAATCATCAAAACCACTTAGGCAAATAATCATATAGTTTATGTTTATATTGGATAAACATAGCCTATTTGAGATGTCAATATAGACTATCAAATTCACTAAAAAGGAACATAAACCACCATCATTCATAATTACCATTAAGCACAAAAGAGAGATCATGAGTGAAATCATTAATTTAATATGTTCGATGAGAGCTTCATTACCCTAAACTGAAAGGGTTTGGCTACTCATATTTGAATACATTTTGATATAAAGTGATTTAAACATTAAAAAACAAGGAAAATGAGAGCTAATTTTTTAAAAAAAATTAACTACTTGCATGAAATAAAATTAAACAAGTTACAAGAATTAAATCTATGCTACTTACATGAAATAAGAGAGTATAAACTAAAAGAGAGAGCATAAAATAAAATAGCAACAAAAGAAAGCATGAAATAAAAGTTGCATTAAAGAAAGGAACAACGTTAAGAAGCCATTAAAGAGATATATTATTTATCATTAATTTGTGCTATAATATTTCCTGGAAAAGAAGAAGATGGTTACATGAAACATAAGAGGTATTTATACATGCTTAAAACCCTATTTCCATTTTACGGGACTACTAAAAATGCCCTTGAGATAGTATAACCTCCAAGTGATCATTAGGGAATTAATTAATCCACACTAACATGTCTTTAAGTCTCCATTAACATGTGCATGTGATTTAAATTATGGAACATTAGTTAATGGACATGTGCGCTCCTCCATGTTACATGAATTATTTTATTTTCTACATTCTCTTTGCCCTTGAACATTTGTGCATGCATATATCCATGAAGCTCCATCCAATTTGCACTTAGTATCCTACGAATAAAAATAAAAATATGCAAATAAATTTTCTCAAAATTAATTTACATACAAAATTGTCATTTTGCCTCCAAATGAAGATGAATGAATGATGATTTGAAAAAAATTTAAATTTTGGTTTAAACATGTAAAGTACCCTAATATGTTCATTTATTTAAATAAAAGAAGATTAAATATGCGAGTAAAAATATATACTTTTACGTGCACATCAGTAGCATTTCTACTGCATTTCTGACTTCAGTTGCATATTCAAATATATACAATATATATTCGCACAAACATACCATATTGATATCATAAATTCATATATCATACTATCACGTACCACCAAATTCATATACCAAAACATATTACCTAACACAATAATATCATAAATATTATCCGACATTATAATATTCAAACAATACCATCACAATATAAACTAAATATCCAAGTAATAACATCACAATACAAACCAAATATCCAAGCAGTATAATCACAATATATACAAACCAAATATCCAAACAATAACAACAATATCCAAGTAGTATCATTATAAAAATGCATCCGTAAGCAATCCAAGCTTCCTCTCTAGCTTACCGACTTATGACTTTAACCGTCTATTTTCTTCTTCTATAGCATTACTGACGTATATAGCTCTATCTAACGACGATCTCTCGATTTTCACCAAATTTACTTGCTAATAACGAGTACCTTTTTATTTCTACTATTGTATTTATTGAAACAAAATTTACAATATATTTGTTTAATTAATTGAGTGATTTAACTTTTTTTCTAATTTTTAGGTGATTAACAAAAAAGGTAATTTAACTCGAATAAATTCTTATTATTTATTGCAACAAGATTTATAATTTAACTCAATTATATATACATTTTTTAAGTTATTGAGTGATTTAACTTATATATTTGTTTAATTTATTGTGTGATTTAAACATTCTATAATTTAACTCGAACAAACTTTTGAATAATTTATTGAAACAAAATTTATAATTTGACCTAATTATATATACATATATATAATTTATTGGGTGATTTAACTTATACAGACATACTCTTGTTTAATTTATTGAAACAAAAGCTATAATTTAACTCGATTATATATACATTTGCTTGGTTTATTGAGTGATTTAACTTAAAATATTTGTTTAATTTATTGTGTGATTTAAAAAAAATAATCACTCAAATAAACTCTTGTATAATTTATAAAAACAAAATTTACAGTTCAACCTAATTACATATACATATACATACACACACGCACATACATATACTCACACACACACATATACATAAATACATACATACATACATACATATATATATACATACATACATACATATATATATATAATTTATTGAGTGATAGAACTTATATAGACATACTCTTATTTAATTTATTGAAACATTATTTATGATTTAACTTAATAATAACACATTTGTTTAATTTATTAAAAGATTTAACTTATGTATTATATAATTTATTTCATGATTTAAAAAAAATCTGCATCTCTTGTTCAATATATTGAAACAAAATTTGCAAGTTAAGATAAGTATACATTTATTTAATTTATTGAGTGGCTTAACTTATAAACTTTAACTCAAACTCAATTTATTTTTAAAATGACAAATTTTAGGATACATATAACATACATATGATTCTTGGAATTTAAATAACTCAAACTTAATTACGCTTAGCATTGTATAAAATACGTATATGTGCATGTGGTTCTTGGAATTTAAAACCAATGTATACATAGATGCATATAATGTACTATAAGCATGTATGCTGAAATGAGTTCAGCTGCTTCATATAGAAAGCAGTTATAGGCTTTCCAACGATAATTGTCTGTTACAATATTTTAGCATTTTACATCAAGTAAAATATATTTACAAATGTAATTTGAGTGGTTAGTTCTCTATTTAGTTGGTTAATCATTGATTTCACAGGAAATATTAACTAATATAGCTTAACAAAATAATATAATCAATCCTTAAATTTTGAATTTTTATTTACTTAAGTTCCAACAATGCATAAATCATATCGACGTAGGGCGGTGCTTGTGGCGGCTTAGAGGCTTGGGCTTGCGATGGTGGTTGCCTGGTCAGTGATGGCTTGGAATCTTGTGCAGTTGGGAACTGGGTAGGCGACACTGGGAATGTGGATAGGCTTAGGCTTACGGCGGCGTGGAGGGAGAAGGAGGAGGCAGCAGGAGGAGAGGCAACGTGCTTTCATTTTTTTTTAATTGGAAAAGTGATAAAGGAGACGACTTCGGCTAGAGGTAAGTACGGATGCAGTCGACACCTCGCCGACGCCCTGTCGACGCCAAAAAAGGGAATCAACAAGTGGTAATTTTGTGTAGGCAATGAATTGCCTATGACTTACCGACGCCTTAAGCAGAGGCGTAAGTGGGGTATCGGTAATATCACATAGCAAGTTTTCTAGCTATGTGCGGTGTCATAGTAATATTCTTAATTGTATTTCATTTTATGATAACGTTAGATTATAATTGTCCTGTGTGTAATGAAAGGAGATGAAATGAGCATTTAAAAACGGGCGTAAAAATAAATTATAGTTGGCGTCAGACTTGTAAGACACATTTGACGTCAACTGGACAATTTGAATCATTTACCCTAACTAGACAAACTGATGGGCCATGTTATGACACGTTGGACGTGTCAGGTGCAACGCGTACTTCAAATGGATAGAAATTGGCTGCTACCCCTTTTTCTGAACAAGTAGAAGTGAAATAATGTCCCAGGTAATTCTGAAAATCTGTTTGTTGCTTTTAGGTTAGTCAATAAATACTTCCTGTTGAATATGCGATTATATGATTTTTGTTTGATGATAATAAACATATATATATATATATATATATTCATTTAAATGTATTTGGTAATGTACTATTTTATTTTTCATAGATTAAATAAATATTTGCTGAATAAAAATAAATAACACAGAATTTGAATTCAAACAGAAATTTTATTCAAACAAATATTTATTACAATATTAGAATAGTACAAATTTCACGCTCTCAATATATATACAATTTCAATTACAGTACAATTTTGATTACATCACGATTCACATTTACATTTGACCTTACTACATATCACTCATTTACACAACTCGTATTTTATCTTCAAGTTCAGTCCAAATTGAATCCAGCATCTAAGCAATCTGCAAAAATAAATATTGACACAGTACAATTGAAAAGGAAATATTTTTGCAGTATAAAATAAAATGTGAATGTTGAAAATAATATTTTCCTCAGTTATTTGGGTTGTTCGTCATCATTTAATTTTGAATTCATGATACACGAACAGCTTGTGACATACACAGTGTATCACTGTATATGCCACAAGGCCGTGCATACCGATATATACACTTGATAGAATTACAGGGACAAGTGAGCACGGGTCAAACCCAAAATGCAGTGTTCAACTCAAGTGCAATAAAAATAATGTCACAATTATCAGCAGAAGGTCAAATCCGAGCTTTAAGTTGGATTCAACACAGGTGCGCTACAAAACATCATAAAACTATTGAGCATAAAATTCAAATACAACCAAACAGTGCAGTGATGGATATGCAACCAAATGCCACCAAGTGAATATGATAACACTACGGCAATTACGAGTGACATCAGTGTGAAAACAAGAGCACAAGTGGTGCACACATCAAATACAAGTACAACATTTCAACAAGACATATGTATGTATCAGTGCAGAGGCAACTTGGATCAACTACAACAATGAATCAGTGAATCCAAACCAAACATCAGCAACCAAATTTTTTTTGATGCAACAGTGAAAAATAGCATAAGCAAGTGAACTGCAAGTGTCGACCAAACAGCTCGGTGCCATCACAAAGAACAACATATACAGGAATACTTCAACTACAAGTGAACAGTAAGATGGCCAGGTGATAGTACTGGAAAGGCAAGTTGATGGTTATGTGTTGTATGAAGAAGATGTGTAGTAAATGCATGTAATAGAAGTGGGCAGTGAAAGCAATGGACTTGAAGCACGTGTCAGTGGAAAATATAATGCACAAGAACAAAAAAATGCATTATAATGACACAACAAACCAAATCAAAATGAACCAGTGGCCATAAACAAAGTGATGCACAGGAACCAAAGTCCAAGACCAGTGAATTGAAATGGTCGACTAATGTACATTATACATACATGTGTATTGAAGGCCAGTGATCAAGTAGAAAAGAGCCGCAACCAGTGCAAGTGCAGACCACTGAACACGCTATAACTGAAGACACAATACTACAGAGCTACAAATCAACAAATGGTAGAGTACAAGTTCAAATAGCAAATGCTTCGACCAAACCTATATATGATTGACCAGAATAACCAAAGGAATAGCAACAATGCACAAAGGCTACAGGTCTGAAACTCCAAGGCAAGCACAACTGGAAGTTACATGAAGTATATAAATGACCAAATTCAATGCAGCAACACCAAGCAGAAGTTACCTCAAAGCAAAATGAAACGGTTACAAAATGACATCACACAATGAATACATGAACCACACTCGAGCACACATGAAGTTCAAGGTGAACTAGACTAATACAACACTATAGATTATCAACAGGCTTGAGGCTATCAAATGGACATATAAACAGTGACATGATGAAGCAGTACAAACTCAAATGTGCAAGTGCACCAGAGAAGACTGCACAAATATATAAATGAAGACCAGACAACACAATGTACACAATAAACTAGCAGTAAACGAAATTGCACTAACAACAGGTTTTAAAAACAATATCATGTAACCGAAATCAGATATGTCACAAGAGAAGCTCTTGGACCAAGGCTATAATGTGCACAGATATGCAAACAAATGTATAAGGCCGAAGTCAAAAAGAAAGACAAGTAAAAGTCGAACAAATCCATGTCACGCTAGGTACAAGCCAAAGAAAGAAAGCCTGCATCAGGAATGTCAAATTAAACGAGTCACAAGCTGAAAACAAAAAGACGAAATATCGAATAATGCAGATTCAAAACTGTGGTGGCCAAGTAAATTGACCAAATCAAAACCGTGAGTATCAAGTATCAAATTATACAAAATTGACAAAGTCAGAGAAATCATCAACATCAAAACATAATCGAGTGGCCGAGACGAAGTCAAGCAACTATCAGATGAACAAAAATTTAGGAATTCGAATCTATATAAAAACCCAATCATCATCGGCAGTTTTAGAATCAATCGAGTTTAACAACAACGGAGAAGAATAACTTATACAACTCGAATCAAAGTCGACTACCGTATAAGTCAAAAAGGAAAAAACATACCAATTCATGCAATAATAGATCTCTCGACTTTGCAGCCGTAAGCAATCACCGACAGAGGAAAACATTTGAAGTAACATCGGCCAATAATTGAAGTGGCATCTCAAAGCCCTAACTTTTAAATCAGGGAGGAACGAACGGCCGAAGCCATAATACAAAAGGAAAAAGGATAAGCCGCCATTAATCAAAGTATTTGGACCGAAGCCATAATACAAAAGGAAAAAGGATTTAAATCTATCTCCTGTTTATTTTTGGGCCGTCTTAGTTTAGAAAGGCTTTAGTTTATTTTAAAATTAGGGTTTTGGGTAATTTAATTTGTTTTAATTGTATTTTCTTTCTAAACAATTGTAATTTCTATTCGTGTGACTAGGGGACAAACTACGTGGCGTAGTTTGAGAATTCGCAACTCAGTGGCTGAGTTGTGGCAGGGTTTTGAGCGTAGAGTTAGGTTGTCAGTAGAGGGTGTCGCGAGTTTACGTGTGTAAGCATGTGACTACTTAATTTCTAGTAGAAATCTTGGGGGAAGCACGTAGGCAGGGTTTTGCCGAAGCTGGGTAAATACTCTGTCGTTCTATTTTTGCATTTATTATTCTACTATTATCTGTGCTGCTATAATTCTGATTTATCTATGTTGAAATAATTTACAAGCTTCCACAATTAATTTTTATAATTAACAGCATCACCCTATTCACCCCCCCTCTAGGGTGAAATCGATTCTACAAGTGGTATCAGAGCTAGGAACAGAAGTCAACTTTTGTTTTTAAAAATTTGTTTTTTCAAAAACCATTTTTTGTTTTAAAAATTTGAATTTATAAATTGGCTTCTTTTAATAATGCTTTTGCTGAGGGTCGTTCCATAGTTAGACCACCAATGTTCAATGGTGTATACGCCTACTGGAAAAATAGAATGAAAATTTTTCTTAAAACCATTGACGCTTGGAATATTGTTGAGACAGGTTATGGAGTACCAACTATAACTGTAGATAATTAGGAAATAGATAAACCAAAGGATCAATGGACAGAACTTGAAAATAAATTACAAAATGCTAATGCTAAAGCTATGATTCTATTATCTATTCATTGAATCAATTTGAATTTAATCGTGTCTCACATTGTCTAACTGCGCAAGAAATATGGCACACACTAGAAGTGACTTACGAAGGAACATCTCAAGTCAAAGAATCTCGCCTTGCCATGTTAAGCAGT
Organism: Allium cepa; assembly: GCA_030765085.1. Classification (NCBI taxonomy): domain Eukaryota; kingdom Viridiplantae; phylum Streptophyta; class Magnoliopsida; order Asparagales; family Amaryllidaceae; genus Allium; species Allium cepa. The sequence goes on along the minus strand of CM060929.1, from coordinate 871,885,961 downwards.
GAATACGAGAACTTTACAATGGCGAAGGAAAAAAATGTCAAAGAGATGTATGGACGACTTTTCAATACCGTATACAAATCAAAAGCTCTCGGAAAATCATACGCAGAGTTGGAGATAGTCCGAAAAATCCTCAGAGTCCTTCCACGAAGATTTGAAGGAAAAGTGACTTCCATTCAAGAATCAAAAGATATAAAACAGATGAAAGTTGATCGGAAATCTCACCACTTATGAGCTAGAAATGAAATTCAAGGAAGAGCGTGAAGGAGGAGATACTCGAAATAAATCAATAGCTCTTAAAGGAACAATCGAAAGTGATGATGATAACGATGATGATGATGGAGCAGCAGAGCTGGCACTACTAATGAAGAAATTCAAAAAGTGGAATCACAGACATGGAAATCCAACTCGAAATCAAAAATTGAAAAGTAAAATAGCCAAAGCACTAGACTACTCAGAAGAACGGGAGATCATCTATCACAAGTGCAACCAACCCGGACACATCAAGCCAAATTGTCCTCAAAATCGACGCGACTTTGAAAAGAAATCAAAACGAAGAAGTTTTGCAGCCATGTGGAATACAAGTGATGAAGATAGTCAAAGTTCTTGCAGTAAGAGTGAGAAAGCAGATATGTGCCTTCAGGGAAATATAACTGATAACGACAATGACGAGCCAAACGAGGTATCAAAACTCACTCACTCAGAATTACTTATATATTCCACGAAGTAAATGGCTATTTTGAACGACTTAGGGAGAAGTATGCCAAACTTGAATCACAAAAAGATACTTTGATAGAATTAAGTGAACAACTTGACCAATTAGTTAAAAACTATCAAGGTAGGATCCCAAAGTGTGATAAGTGTCCAACATTCGAAGAAGAAATTAAAAAATCAGAAATTAATATAAAATCACTTGAAAATGAAATTTTGATTTTGAAAGAGAGTGAAAATACTAGGAGAGAGAATTCTATTAAAAAGTGCACATAATTGTTAAACGAAAATGAATCTCTTAAAACACAAGTCCAACAATTGTCAATGACTTTAGATAAATTTTCAAAAAGTGAAAAATCGTTGAATATGCTATTAGGGAAGTAAACTGTTAATACAGTTAGACAAGGACTTGGATATAATCAATCTGAAAATGTTGAAAGCAATATTAATCAAGTCAATTCTATGTGCACAATTTGTAGAAAATATGGACACAATCACAAAAATTGTTGGTATAGACCCAAACATGTGAAAACTATACCAATTTGGGTTCCAAAAGGCACAAATATAAAATCTCTCAAAGTTAAATGAATTTGGGTGCCCAAGGGGACATATATAAATAGTTTTGGGTCTCCACAAAATTATTTTTCTAAATATTCTGCCTCTAACAACCATGGACCTATAAAAACAAATAGGTCACAAAATCTTTTCCCGTGTAGGTGTAGTGGCAGGCTAAGGAACAACAACAATGTTATCCGGATTCTGGCTGTTCCAGAAACACAACGGGTGACAAAGCCCAGTTCCTTAGCCTTGTACAAAGGTGACAAAATCACAATGGACAACAATGAAAAATATCGTAAAGGTAAAATAGGTGATAGAATATTTATTTGAACGATATATTAAATGTGATAATCTACACCCAAATCTGAGTTAAATCAGCCAATAATGAGATTATGAAATAATGATGATTTTGATTTTGAATTGTTGGCCAATTATATTCTTATGCGTAGAACACTATAAAAATCTCTAGAGTCTTTAAATTACTTCATATATATTAGTTTGGATTAATAATAGTGTTTTGTTGGATGATAATACATTTGGTTATAATACGGCTAACTCTATATTCACGGTTTTTGATTATTTACACGGCTTCAATTCAAATTCAAGAGAATGTCACTTGAAAAGCTGTTAAAATTGATTTTGAGATATTTTGTTGCACACTTCATGTTCTGCTCTATCAAATTCAATTAATGATAATTTTGAGTGAAAGAGAAATTCAGATGCAGATTACACTGGTAATTTAGTTGATAGAAAAATTACTGGTTGAACGTGGTTTTTGTTGAGACATTTAGTAACTGCGTCGTTTTTCAAAGAAAATATCTGCATATTTTTCAATTCAAATAATTTTCAAATAGCAGAAATTTTTCTCATATAACCCCTTCTAGAAAATCATTTTTGACCATGTTTTCAGATCAGTCAATTTGAAAATTTGATTTTATAATTATTTTTGAATTTGATTTTAAATGACTATTTTGACTAATCTGACTCCCTAATAATTATCGAAAAGATAAATAGTGATTGAAAAAGTGACGAGTGTTGATATTTATCATATATTATGACTGAGACGGTATAAATAGTAAATTTCTTTAGAAAATTAAACAAGAGTTATAAAAAATTTTGTTGGTAAAAATTCCATGACCATCTCTATCTCTATCATATTTCTAACAACCATCACTCATCAAAATTCAATATAGTTTGTCGATATGTGGTACTTTAAACTGGAATCATTCGTTTTTCATTTTACATTTTTTAAAAATAATAATAATAATAATAATAATAATAATAATAATAATAATAAAATTAAAATAAAATCCAAAGTATTCACTCTCATTTAAAAGTCCTCACGGTTATGCATGGGTGAATTACTTGGAATTTGTTATGTGCTTCCATGCTCATTTAAAAGTCCTCACGGTTATGCATGTATGGAACGCATATCAAAATTGATTTTTAAAATAAACAAGTTGATTCTAATCCCATTTAAAAGTCCTCACGGTTATGCGTGGTTAGAAGATACTTGAATTCGTTTTTTTAAATAAAATTGGAATACTACTAATCTCATTTAAAAGTCCTAACGGTTATGCATGGTTAGTAGATATTCAAATTCCTGATATAAATATACCACAAATAGACACAAATGTATGGTTTTATATGATGACATCATTCCCATCATTCTCCTGTTGAAGATACTCTTCACTTATTCTTGAGGCAGCGTGGTGTTGTCATTGACACAGTTTGCTGTTTTTGTCAAACTGCAGCTGAAGATACTCTTCACTTATTCTTTAGCTGCCCTTTTTTTGCATATGCTATGGTCTTCTTCGAATTATCTCATTAATGGTAGGAAAGTTGCCTTCCATAAGTGAAGTGGAATGGGATCTCATATATAAAGCCACGAGGTGGAAGAGTGAATCAACTTTCATTCTCCTGTTCACTCTTAAAGTCCTCGTATCCATCATTTGGGATGAAAATAATGCAATAACCTTTAATAACAAAAGGAAGACTGTTATGCAATTGAATGAAAGCATCTTGTGTGCCTTGTGGAATGGCATTGCTGCTTCGAGGCATAATTTTCATCTTGCTTTCCGTGGTGCACTCACTTAGTTGTCTTCTCCCTGTCTTTGTGTTTTCTTTTGTTTATTTGTGTTTTTTATATGCCCTGTTCTTTCCTCTTATTCTCTTGTTGCTTTGTCTCCTGCTTTCCTACTTGTAGGAAGGTTTGTTTTATCATCTTTGTATTTTCTATTGTTGGTATATCAATAAATGGTAGGGGTCCATTTAACCCCGCTGGCCTTGCCAAAAGAAAATCATTCCCATCATTCTAAAAGTAGAATATGCGCCTAACAAAGTATTTATGATTTTTGTTTGATTTTTTATTGAAATTTAATATTTATATTCAATTGAGTTTTAATTTTGGATTAATATCTATCACTTTATTTCTATTTTTCTAACACTATTACTCTTTTGCTGATAACAAAAGGGGAGAGAAAAGTTAAGATTTTGTCAAATAAAATCAAGCAAAGGTCAAATATTTTCTGTTTGCATCTAGGCTCATTTGCATATTTTTAATTGCATGCATATATGAAGGGGAGCTTTCTGTAGAGAGGAAGCATTTAAATAGGGGGATCTATTGGAGTATATCAATGATCAAATACATTTAACATGTTCAAAATCTTAAATATATGTTTGTTATCATCAAAAGGGGGAGATTGTTGAATATGCGATTATATGATTTTTGTTTGATGATAATAAACATAATATATTTATTTAAATGTATTTGGTAATGTACTATTTTATTTTTCATATATTAAATAAATATTTGCTAGATAAAAATAAATAACGCAGAATTTGAATTCAAACAGAAATTTTATTCAAACAAATATTTATTACAATATTTGAATAGTACAAATTTCAAGCTCTCACTATATATATATACAATTTCAATTACAGTACAATTTTGATTACATCACGATTCACATTTACATTTGACCTCACTACATATCACTCATTCATTCAACTCGTATTTTATCTTCAACTTCACTCCAAATTGAATCCAGTGTTATCCCATTTTTTGGACAAAACTGGAATATCAATGTTGTGCGCATTTCCACCGCGACTAGAACAAGAAGAAGCAGCCAGCAAGCGTATATCAATCAGGAATTTCACTCAAGGTTCAAATATAAAGTTCATTCGGTAAAACGATACAAGAGCTCATTCGGCATTCATCCCATTCGGCATGCCTTGTTCATCCGGCATCCCAATACAAGAGCCCATTCGGCAGTATGAAGTGAGAATTCGTTCGGCATTCACAACACAAGCTATCATCCGGCAGGTCCATTCGGTAGTACCGAGACCGAACCACACTCCTCTACAAACTCCCACCGGTCCAACATCTCCCCAGACCGGCTCCATGCCTACCACCGAATCAACGCCCCACCGGACCAACATTCCTCCCAGACGACACCGAACCCATCACACTACCAAGCCACTACCGGATCGCACTCCAAGCTACTACCGAACCATCCATCCACCACCGAACCAGGAAAGGAAAGCTTCGCCGAACCAAAGTTGCCAGTCCAGATTGCATCAGCCCAGGCCCACCAGCACCTATAAACATCCAAGACCCCTGCCCCCAGCCTCACTCTATAAATAGAGGGGCAGGGGTACAACAATGGGAGACAAGTTTGAGAGCTCAAGCCTGCAAGGAACTCTCAAACAACTTTAGATACTTGTAATCAAAGCTTTGAACTTGTAATCTAAAGAAAAAAGGAGAATAACATATAAAGTGGACGTAGGCATGTTCTGGCCGAACCACTATAAATCTGTGTGTCTTTTACAGTTTAGTCCTTGCTTTTTATATATTTGCATAAATCACCCAAATCACTAAATACAACATAAAATCAACCAACTCATACGACTTTGGGTGTTTGCGGCCATTTTTTACGCAAACATTTTGGTGCTTTCACTAAGAAGAACCAGCTCCCGCTACATCGGATAGAAGTTGAATTTGAGAATCTAAGAGTTCAGATCTAAGAGTTATGACGAGACAAACAAGTAGAAGGAAAAGGCCAAAGAGAAGTGAACACCAAGGAAGTCAAGAGGCTTCCTCAGGAAGGAATCAAGCGTCGATCTTCATCACTAGGGATGAGATGGAGGCCATGATGAGAAGACAAGAAGAGATGATCCAGAACTTACTTCAACAAATTGGGCAAATTGGAGCACAAATCCAAGGAGCAACTGGGGTTCAGAACGGGGCAGGACCATCTGGCGCAGCACCAGAGCTAGGGGGCACTCACGCAGAGCATGTTGATCCGACCCCGGGAAGTGAGATGGGGGCATCCGAACCACCTGGTAGCAATAGAGGAATGAACGTTCAGCCAGGGAGGCATACACATGAAAACTCCCGCGGACTTGGGGGGCAGGTCGAAGACAGTGAACGAGAACTACAGCTTGGAGATAATGACAGATTAGCAGAAATGGTTAGAAGAGCTATGAGAGGCGGTTTAGTAAACAGAGACTTGGAAGATGTAAACAGGAGTCCTTTTTCTTCTGCGATTAGGATGGCTAGGAACCCACCAGAATTCAAGCTACCATCATTTGACATGTACAACGGGAAAACGGACCCCACGGTCTATCTAACGAAGTATATGAGACATATGGAAGTGATGGGGGCATCAGAGGAGGTTATGGCCCGGTGCTTTCCACTGTATTTGACGGACATTGCAGCGTTATGGTTTAGGCAACTGGAGAGCGGCTCCATAGGAACATGGGTAGATTTAACTGAGAGATTCATGAGGCATTCAGGGTTCATATTGCGAGACCCAAGAATGTGATGACTTTGGCAACCTTGAAACAGAAAACTGGAGAGACTTTGAGGAGCTTTCTAACGCGATTTAATGCGGCGGCAGCATCAGTGGATCGACCAGATCCATCTATGGTCATGATGGCGGCTGTATCTGGAATAGCTGGTAATACAGAGTTCAAGAATTCATTAACCAAGGACCCGCCTATGAATCTGGGAGAGTTCTATCATGAGGCTGAAAAGTTTCTGCGTTTGGAAGATGCTAGTGCAGAAAGAGAGGAAGAAGATGACGTTTACGTAATCAAGAGCGGAAACCCACCTGGAAAGGGTGCGGAGACTAGCAAAGGAAAAAGAAAGGCCGAGGATAATGATGACAGGACAAAGTGGCTACGAAGAGAACCACGCTTCACCACCTATTCAGAGCTGAATGAGAGTTTGGAACGGATTTATCAGGATACCAAGGGGCAGGTTCCGTATCGTAGACCAATGCGAAGGGATCCAACCTCTGACGAAAGAAAATCAGATAAGTTTTGTGTATTTCATGAATTGAATGGTCATAACACTAATGATTGTAGGCATTTGAAGGACGAGGTAGAAGGGCATATCAGGAACGGTATGCTCCTTCAGTATGTGAGGAGGCGAACTCCAGCAGTGGAGCCAGAGCGACCGCCCTCTGCGTCAGCTAGAGGTGACCCTGGATCAAGGCACCATTTGATTATCCATTGATTGCTTGATTAAAATAACGATGAATAGGTCGTAAGCTTCCACTAACGCAATTAAATCGTTTACACATGTACGAGATCGCGAACGATCTCCAGGCATGCTCTAAATGATCATTGACTGCTTCGGAGTGGGAACTTACACTTTGACATCCTTGCTTTGCTTTTGTTTCGATTTGAACATTTGAATTCTTCCTGTTTGGACATTTCTGCTGTAAGGTACTATTGCTTTAACATTTACAATTCTATGAAAAAATTATTTACTTGTATGCCCGTTGGATCGCGAACGGTCCACGAGCACCTATTGCATGGCAACGAACTGCCGAAGTCTTTGATTCGAAAAATTCCCCCAAACAATGACTCCAACACTGATAATATTAAGTCCCCCCGGGCACACTCATTCGCCTCGAACGGCACCCGACTTCAAACAGTCACAATTCGCCTCGAACGGCACTCGACTTCAAACAGTCACAATTCGCCTCGAACGGCACCCGACTTCGAACAGTCACAACTCGCCTCGAACGGCACCCGACCGCGAACGGTCACAAACTCGCCTCGAACGGCACAACTCGCCTCGAACGGCACAACTCGCCTCGAACGGCACAACTCACCTTACCTCAAATGGCTCGATCGCGAACGGTCGTCATTTGAGGTCCGCCACCTGATCACTGACTGTTACGCCTTACCTCAAATGGCTTGATCGCGTACGGTCGTCATTTGAGGACCACCACTTGACCGCGCACTGTCGCACTTTACCTCGAATGACTCGATCACGAACGATCGTCATTTGAAGTTAAGCGCTTGACCTTGAACGGTCCCCACTCGACCGCGCACTGTCGCACTTTACCTCGAATGACTCGATCCCGAACGGTCGTCATTTGAAGTAAAGCGCTTGACCTTGAACGGTCACATTTCACTGCAGATGACTCGATCCCGAACGATCGACGCACGGATTTATGCGCTTGACCGCGCACGGTCGCACTTCACCTCAAATGACTTGATCACGAACGATCGTCATTTGAAGTTAGGCGCTTGACCATGAACGGCCGCGCTTCATCCCAAATAGCTCGATCCCGAACGGTCGTCATTTGGGGCCATATAAAATATCAAGCTCTTTACAGGTTGTAACAGGATACGAACATCCAGCTCATGGAATTACAAAACACGCCTTCCTACCGCAAGGCATATTTTGGGGGGCAAAGTGTTATCCCATTTTTTAGACAAAACTGGAATATCAATGTTGTGCGCATTTCCACCGCGACTAGAACAAGAAGAAGCAGCCAGCAAGCGTATATCAATCAGGAATTTCACTCAAGGTTCAAATATAAAGTTCATTCGGTAAAACGATACAAGAGCTCATTCGGCATTCATCCCATTCGGCATGCCTTGTTCATCCGACATCCCAATACAAGAGCCCATTCGGCAGTATGAAGTGAGAATTCGTTCGGCATTCACAACACAAGCTATCATCCGGCAGGTCCATTCGGTAGTACCGAGACCGAACCACACTCCTCTACAAACTCCCACCGGTCCAACATCTCCCCAGACCGGCTCCATGCCTACCACCGAATCAACGCCCCACCGGACCAACATTCCTCCCAGACGACACCAAACCCATCACACTACCAAGCCACTACCGGATCGCACTCCAAGCTACTACCGAACCATCCATCCACCACCGAACCAGGAAAGGAAAGCTTCGCCGAACCAAAGTTGCCAGTCCAGATTGCATCAGCCCAGGCCCACCAACAGCTATAAACATCCAAGACCCCTGCCCCCAGCCTCACTCTATAAATAGAGGGGCAGGGGTACAACAATGGGAGACAAGTTTGAGAGCTCAAGCCTGGAAGGAACTCTCAAACAACTTTAGATACTTGTAATCAAAGCTTTGAACTTGTAATCTAAAGAAAAAAGGAGAATAACATATAAAGTGGACGTAGGCATGTTCTGGCCGAACCACTATAAATCTGTGTGTCTTTTACAGTTTAGTCCCTGCTTTTTATACATTTGCATAAATCACCCAAATCACTAAATACAACATAAAATCAACCAACTCATACGACTTTGGGTGTTTGCGGCCATTTTTTACGCAAACATCCAGCATCTGAGCAATCTGCAAAAATAAATATTTACACAGTAAAATTGAAAAGGAAATATATTTGTAGTATAAAATAAAATGTGGATGTTGAAAATAATATTTTCCTCAGTTATTTGGGTTGTTCGACATCATTTAATTTTGAATTCATCATACACGAACAGCTTGTGACATACACAGTGTATCACTGTATATGCCACAAGGTCGTGCACGCCGATATATACACTTGATAGAATTACAGGGACAGGTGAGTACATGTCAAACCCAAAACGTCGGGTTCAATTCAAGTGCAATAAAAATAATGTCACAATTATCAGCACAAGGTCAAATCCGAGCTTTAAGCTGGATTCAACACAGGTGCGCTACAAAACATCATATAACTGTCGAGCATAAAATTCAAATACAACCAAACAGTGCAGTGATGGATATGCAACCAACTGCCACCAAGTGAATATGATAACACTACGGCAATTACGAGTGACAGCAGTGTGAAAACGAAGAGCATAAGTGGTGCACACATCAAATACAAATACAACATTTCAACAAGACATATGTATGTATCAGTGCAGAGGCAACTGGGATCAACTACAACAATGAATCAGTGAATCCAAGCCAAACATCAGCAACCAAATTTTTTTTGATGCAACAGTGACAAACAACATAAGCAAGTGAACTGCAAGTGTCGACCAAACAACTCAGTGCCATCACAAAGAACAGCATATACAGTAAGATGACCAGGTGACAGTGCTGGAAAGGCAAGTTGACAGTTATGTGTTGAATGAAGAAGATGTGCAGTAAATGCATATAATAGAAGTGGGCAGTGAAAGCAATGGACTTGAAGCACATGTCAGTGGAAAATATAATGCACAAGAACAAAAAAAGGCCATTAGAATGACACAACAAACCAAATCAAAATGAACCAATGGCTATAAACAAAGTGATGCACAGGAACCATAATCCAAGACCAGTGAACTGAAATGGTCGACTAATGAACATTATATATACATGTGTATTGAAGGCCAGTGATCAAGTAGTAAAGAGCCGCAACCAGCGCAAGTGCAGACCACTGAACACGCTATAACTGAAGACACAATACTACAGAGCTACAAATCAACAAATGGTAGAGTACAAGTTCAAACAACAAATGCTTCGACCAAACCTATATATGATTGACCAGAATAACCAAAGGAATAGCAATAATGCACAAAGGCTACAGGTCTGAAACTCCAAGGCAAGCACAACTGGAAGTATACATGAAGTATATAAATGACCAAATTCAATGCAGCAACACCAAGCAGAAGTTACCTCAAAGCAAAATTACACAGTTACAAAATGACATCACACAATGAATACATGAACCAGACTCGAGCACACATGAAGTTCAAGGTGAACTAGACCAATTCAACACTATAGATTATCAACAGGCTTGAGGCTATCAAGTGGACATATAAACAGTGACATGATGAAGCAGTACAAACTCAAATGAGCAAGTGCACCAGAGAAGACTGCACAAATATACACATGAAGACCAGACAACACAATGTACACAATGAACTAGCAGTAAACGAAATTGCACTAACAACAGGTTTTAAAAACAATATCATGTAACCGAAATCAGATATGTCACAAGAGAAGCTTTTGGACCAAGGCTACAATGTGCACAGATATGCAAACAAATGTATAAGGCAAAAGAAAGACAAGTAAAAGTCGAACAAATCCATGTCAAGCTAGGTACAAGCAAAGAAAGAAAGCTTGCATCAGGAATTTCAAATTAAACGAGTCACAAGCTGAAATCAAAAAGACGAAAGATCGAACAATGCAGATTCAAAACCGTTGTGGCCAAGTAAATTGACCAAATCAAAACCGTGAGTATCAAGTATCAAATCATACGAAATTGACAAAGTCAGAGAAATCATCAACATCAAAACATAATCGAGTGGCCGAGAGGAAGTCAAGCAACTATCAGACGAACAAATTTTTTGGAATTCGAATCTATATAAAAGCCCAATCATCATCGGCAGTTTTAGAATCAGTCGAGTTCAAGTACAACGGAGAAGAATAACTTATACAACTCGAATCAAAGTCGAGTACCGTATAAATCAAAAAGGAAAAAACATACCAATTCACGCAACAATAGATCTCAACTTTGCAGCCGCAAGCAATCACCGATAGAGGAAAACATTTGAAGCAACATCGACCAACAATTGAAGCGGCATCTCAAAGCCCTAACTTTTAAATCAGGGAGGAACGAACGGCCGAAGCCATAATACAAAAGGAAAAAGGATAAGCCGCCATTAATCAACGTATTTGGGCCGAAGCCATAATACAAAAGGAAAAAGGATTTAAATCTATCTTGTGTTTATTTTTGGGCCGGCTTAGTTTACAAAGGCTTTAGTTTATTTTAAAATTAGGGTTTGGGTTATTTAATTTGTTTTAATTGTATTTTCTTTTTAAACAATTGTAATTTCTAGTCGTGCGACTAGGGGACAAACTACGTGGCGTAGTTTGAGAATTCGCAACTCAGTGGCTGAGTTGTGGCAGAGTTTTGAGCGTAGAGTTAGGTTCTCAGTAGCGGGTGTCGTGAGTTTACGTGTGTAAGCGTGTGACTACTTAATTTCTAGTAGAAACCTTGGGGGCAGCACGTAGGCAGGGTCTTGCCGAAGCTGGGTAAATTCTGTGTCGTTCTATTTCTGCATTTATTATTCTGCTCTTATCTGTGCTGCTATAATTCTGATTTATCTATGTTAAAATAATTTTACAAGCTTCTGCAATTAATTTTTATAATTAACAGCATCACTTTATTCACCCCCTCTAGGGTGAAATCGATCGTACACTTCCGAATGCGGATATTATCGTATTCGCATTCGTTTTGAAATCATTTTCGGATGTTGGATATCCGCATCTACGGATGTGGATAAATATTTGATAATTACTCTATCCGCTAAGAATCAATAAATCAAAATACAACAGTAGAAAATTTTGGTTTAACATAGAATATTTTTCAATCACACTAATTGCAAAAAATGTAGAGAATCAACTAATATGTTGATAATAAATAATTTGATAACTTAATATACACTAAATGCATAGAATATAAATTATAAACTTAATCAAACAATAAATACATATGTTTTACTGTGATGAAATGAACACATGATATAAAATATAATCTTGACAAAAATTGAATGGATAATTTTCGAATGTGAAGATGTCTACCTAATCACATCCATACTCATATTTACGAATATCGAATATTTAAGCTTTTCAAATACGGATGCGAACGATTTTTGAATTTTTTGGGTACCCATAAAATACCTTAACAGTTGGTTTTTTTTTTTTTTTTTTTTTACCCCCCTTCCCCACTCATACTAACTTGACATTGACCACAAAGATTAGTTCGTTTTCCCGTTAGATTGATTAAATCCTATGAATAATCAATTGTAACAAATTAATTAATATAGGAAAATGTCAACATGTCATATTAATATATTTTGATACATTAGATAAAATATTCTTACCTACAGACATTTATAAAACAAATTAAGGCAGCAAATCATATTAATATATTAAGATGATGTCGGTTTCAGATTCTGTCTTTAGAAAATGCATGTGTTTAATGTATGTATTTTTTTAATTGCATTTCGGCTAATGTGGATCAACGTCGAATTGATTTCTGAGATTAATAAAGTACCAAGAACCTAACTTTAAAACATGATCGCTGGATCATAGATTCAAGCATTAAATCTTCACATATATAATTAGCACTCCACACCATCATTCTTTGCAAAATGAACCACAAAATGACGAACAAAGTATGCATAGCGATCCTCCCTCTCCCAGCACAAGGCCACCTGAACCAACTCCTCCAACTGGCCCTCCGCCTCTCTTCCCATTCCATACCCGTCCACTACATCGGATCTTCCATCCACAACCGTCAGGCCCGCAACCGCTCAATGGGCTCCACATCAACAGAGGCCCACCTTCTCCACTTCCAGGACATTCAGCTGCCGCCATTCGAGTCCCCTCCTCCAGACCCAAACTCGTCCTCCAACTTCCCTAGCCACCTTCAACCATCCTTCACCGCCTCCCTTCAACTCCTAACCCCTCTTCGCTCCCTTCTTCTCTCTTTATCCTCCGACTACACCCGCGTTGTACTCATCCACGACTCGGTCATGTCCTTTTCAACCGCTGTCGCCTCCTCCATCCCCAACGTCGAGTCCTACGCCTTCCACACCGTCTCCGCCTACGCCATCCTCTCCTTCCTCAACAACGCCGGGTTCGAAGACTGCTTCACCCACGAGTTCAGCGACTTCGTCTCCAGCCAGCACAAAATGATCGTCAAGGACCACGGCCGCCTCTTCAACACCTGCCGCTTCCTCGAACACGATTCCATTTCAAAACTCGAGTCCGATCCCACCTGGAAGAATCAGAAGGTCTTCTGCCTCGGCCCTCTCAATCCAGTTAACCATAACACAACAAAACAAAAACAACGTCATGAATGCTTGGCTTGGCTTGACAAACAGCCTCGGAACAGTGTGCTTTACATATCGTTTGGGACAACAACTACGCTGTCTGAAAAGCAAATTCGAGAGCTGGAGCATGGGATCAAGGCAACGGGGAAAAGATTCTTATGGGTGTTGAGGGAAGCTGACCGTGGAAACATATACACTGATGATGGTCGTAGCAAGGGATGTAAGGATTCAGAAATAGTTGATAATGGGGTGATATATAGAGGGTGGGTGCCACAGCTGGAGGTATTGGAACATGAGGCGATCAGAGGGTTTATGAGCCACTGCGGGTGGAACTCGTGCATGGAAAGCATGAGCAATGGAGTGCCGATGATGGCATGGCCGATGCACTCTGATCAGCCGAGTAATGCGAAGTTGATTACAGAAGTTTTGGGGGTTGGGGTGAGGATGAGGGAATGGGAGAGGAGGAATGAGGTGGTTAGTGGGGATGAGATTAAGGGGAAGATATTGAAGTTTATGGGCGACGACGATGGCGAAGGGAGGGAAGTTAGGAAGAAAGCGAAGGAGACTGGGGAGAAGGTTAGGGAATGTAGGATGAATAGTCGGGAGTTTGATTCCTTTGTTGATTATCTTACTAGATGATTCGTTCGATAAATGATTCATTAATTGTCGACGTTGACCATACTTAGGTGAAGACAACGATTTGCTGGATTCACTATACGTGACCCTAACGTTTACCATTCAAATTATCAAATTGATTCAGACTCTGATTTATAACCCCCAGCACCTTTGCTGTTTTGGATTGTTTTGTTTGATGTCTAACAATTACCTGCCCAGGTTACTCATACTTGCAACTTTACAAGAAGTCTAACAAGTACCTGCCCAGGTTACTCGTACTTGCAACTTTACAAGAAGTCTAACAAGTACCTTCCTCACATTTGCAACTATACAAAATGACTAGGAATTTTTTTCAAATTAAATTTCTCCGTCTCTTTTCCGTGTGTCCACTTCAATCTCAACTATACATCACATTATTTGATTTTTGAATGAGTTCTACCTTACGATTGAAATAATAAAATAACGTAATAATTAATGGTTGAAATGAAATTGAAACATAAAACAAATAAAGCACACACCAGGATTCATTGAAAATTATAATTATGTTTTCATAAATAAACTGAAATACTTATTCTTCATTTTTTAAGTCATTTAAAATTTGTAGTATTTTTACACGTTGCGTATGTTGTAAGTTGCAATTAATTGTTATGTTTTACGGATAAATCACAAATATGTGCAATTGATCATTATGTTTTACAGATAAATCACAAGTATGTGCAATTGAGTTGTACATGCTTGCAATTCTTCATGTTGCAAATAAAATAAAAAAGATAAATAGACACAAGTAAGAAGTTGCAAAAAAAATTAGTTTCAAGGACAACAAGTTTGTTTTTTAGTCTAAAAGACATTTTTAGTGTAAACTGAAAATGATAGTTACACTAAAAAGTGTCATTCAGTCTAAAAACCAAACTTTTTGTCCGTGAAACTAAAACTTTCTCTAACTTTTTCCTTGAGCCTTAAAAACCCTTTTTACCTTTAAATTAAATAGTCTTTAGTTTTACCAATGTTATTAATTTTATAATTATTTTCACGATTCAAAGACTATTTAATTTAAAGGTAAAAATATATTCAAATTATATATTTAAAATTTGAGAAACTAAATTATTTAATTTCGTGCATAAAGTACAAATATTTGCACAATATGATGGGGGAATTAGGGAACGGGATAAATTTTGAACAAAACTAGGCTGAAGAAAATAAAGTTTTATTTTTAGGCTGAAGGACAACTGCTAGTTATAATTAACATTATATTTAACTTTTACATTATTTAAAATGATAGTTATATCTGGCATTATATTCAGTTTTGCACTATATAAAATGCTAGTTATAACTAGCATTATCATTCGGTCTAAATAACAAACTTTTTTCTTTTATATTTAGCCTTGCGTCTATTTTTCTGTAATATGATTTACGTTATAACTAATTGTAAATGTCAAAATTTCCTCGACTTATATATGTATTAGATCTTTTTGGACGTAATATAAATTTTGCAATTAAAAGAAAACTGCAGTTCCAGCTTTAAGAAACAAATTACTGATGTCATACCAATGTCTTTTTGGGTATCGGCAAAAAACATGTGAGAAAAATATTTTAAACGACTTTTCAACGTCAAACATGGTATATTTTTATTTATTGTTAATTAGCTTACTAGATGACTAATTTATTTTTGACATTTACCAAACTTTGTTAAACAGAACAATCAGGCAAACACAATAAGAAAGGTAAGCAGCTATGCAGCACGAAAAAGGAGACAAAAAGATGATATTTTAACAACAATCATATAAATATAGGTACTAATGTTTTGTTATGTTGTATAGTATATATTACAAAATATTACACGTGTACAGAATGATTAAACTTGAAGAACGATCAGTATAATGACCAAGAATAAGAATCTGAAGATGATGATCACGGCACATTAGTTTAGAGACAAGACTTGAAGAGCTCAAGACTTTAGTATCCTTCATTAGAGAAAATTGTTAAAGTCCCCGATAACATATTCCGATCTTTATCACAAGTTTATGATCTTTGATATTTTAATCAAAAAAAATTATTTTGAATTCAAAATATATTTTACACATATTTTATAAAAGTTTTTATGTGTTCAAAGTATTTAAAATTATGTTTAAAATTGTTTGCAAAAATATACAAGTTTGAAAACAGTTTAAATGAAAAATCATTTTTCAAAATTAACAAGCGAATTTCGACATACCCCTCTTAGAAAAGAAGTGTCTTTAGACACAGCTCTTCGTGAAAGGATGACACAGCTCTTCGTGAAAGGATACTTCTATTATTTCACTATATATAAGAGGAGTGCAAACGATATATTTTTTCTTTAATTTCTTACTTTCTTCTTAGTCCTTACTCTCTTGAATTATTTCTTGAAAATTACTTTCTATATTCTTCAAAATCTACATAGAATCAATCGATACTCTACTAGATTGATTCTCTACAACTATCTACCATTTTAGAAGCATTCTCTCTACAAACTCAAAGATCAAACCGCTATCAGAAGGATTATAGGATGCCACGTATCCCAAGTATAGCCATTTGTATTTGGAAACCAACAGCTCTATGCTTATTTTTTTAGCCGTGCTTATTGTCCGTTCAAATCAAGTAAGTGTGCTTATTGCCCTTTCAAATCAAGTGGGTGATCTTTTTGCTTGATATATTAAGTTTTCCTTGGACTCGTAAGACAGAAGGGTGTGTCTCGTAGCCTTGAAATCGAGATTGTATTCTACTTTGCTTATTACCTGGTTAAAGTAAACGATTGAAAAGAAACCTGTACAGTATTGTACAGGATTAGATATAGAATTGGTTGATCCGAACCAATATAAATATTCTTGGTGTCATCTCTCTTACTTTACTTTTATTATTGCTTTTATATTTATCGGTTATAGCATTTGTGACTGCTTGATTACTATAGATATGTGTTGATAATTTGTGATTTAATTGAAAAAATAAAACAAATTTAAAAAATCCATAAAAGTTATAAAACACTATTCACTCCCTTCTCCCTCTAGTATTAAAATAGCATTAGGATCCATTAAATCGATACCTAGGTTTTCAAAAACTCAAAATTTACTTTTGAAAAGCATAAATGGCTAGTAATACTGTCAGTACACTTTTTAACACTTTTACAAAAAAATAAAGTTATGAAATCTACATGTTACTATCAAATAGATTGGAAACTAATCATTCTAATAAGTTAGTTAATGTTTTGGAAAGGTATAACGTGAAATTGCAGGAACAAGTATGTTATATGGTTGATGGCGAATGTACACTTGATATTCATGCATCACATGGATGCTCAAGACAGATGATTGGAAATTTGGAGATCTTAAAGGATATAGTTTACAAAGATGAAATATTAGTTTACTTCAGAGACAACACAAAAAGATATGTGATTGGCATCGGTAATGTCGGTAACTTCAAAACTCCTATTATTTCTAATGCCTTGCTAATTACGAATTTGAAATATAACATGCTTAGTATTATTCAATTGCGTGATAAGAGTTCTAAAATTATGCTTAAAAAAGATATTTTCCACATCGAGGATAGTGAGTCTAAAATTAACTTTGAAGGTATTAGGAAATGTAATATCTACATCTTAAATACGAAAGTGTCTAATGACAACTTTATCTTTTGGCTGACTCTAGTGATCCATGGATTTGGCACAAAATATTTGGTCATTTAAAATTTAACATTTATCTAAAGTTGCTAGATATGAACTTGTAAGGGGACTCCCTAAAATAAATATTAATGTCAACAACTAATGTGATGCTTGCCAAGTAGAAAAACTTCATAAAAGTTCTTTTAAATCAAAAGACATGATTTCAACTTCTCAACCCTTCAAACGTCTTTACTTAAATCTTTTCGAACCATCGCAAGTTCAATCAATAAATCATAATAGATACGTTTTTGTAATAGTAGATGATTTTTAAAGATATACTTTAACAATATTCCTTAAATATAAAAGTGATGCATTTGAAATGTTTAAAATTTTCACCTAGAGAATTCAAAATCAAAAGTCAATTAAAATAAAAATAAAACAAAGCGATCATGCGGGAGAATTCAAAAATGAAAATTTTGAAAACTTTTGTAATAAGAAAGGAATTATACATTATTTTTCATTTTCTAGAACATCCAAACAAAATGGAGTAGTAGAATGTAAAATAGAACTATACAAGAATGTGCTAAGACTATGATAAATGATAGTAATTTACCAAGTGTTTTTGTATTGAAGCAATTGCTTAGCATGCTATATTTTAAATAGAATTCTAGTAAGACCTTTGAGAAAGAAAACTACTAATGAATTATTTTGTAATAAAAAGCCAAAAGTATCCTATTTCTGAGTTTTTGGTTGTAAATGTTTTATATTAAATAGAAAAGACAATTGACATAAATTTGACGCCAAATCAGATAAAAAAAAATTTATTGGATACTCCAATTGAAGTAAAAGCTTATAGAGTTTTTAACACAGTGTAACACCCAAAAATTTTGGCGTTGGTTATTTTATTAGTTAATTAGTTAATTTAGCTCTGAAAATGAAATTTGCACAAACGATGGAATTTGACCACGAAATTTGCACCATTGCTTTCATGGAGAAACTCTCAGCAAATTTTAGATTTGGAATTTTGCAATCGGAGACCAAACGAAGAAGTTACGGATGAAAAATGAATTCGAAATAGAAATAATTAGATTAGAAAAAAAATCAATTCATATATATTAATATTCAGGGAAATACAGGTTGGCAATCTATTGGGCCAGTCGACCTAGCTACGACGTTCGACCCCTTTTATTGAGGCAGTCGGCCGCTTCGGGAATAAAAATTAAGTTTTCGTTTGGCTCGACGACCAGGATTTTATATATTTTAATCTAACGGTTACTGTTGAGTTGAGTGCATATAAATTCAGGCCAAATCCTCTGTTCTCTTCTCATATTTCTTTTGAAAGCAACGGCAAAGCTCTACCATTTTCTCTTCTTCACTATTTTATAAATTATAAAATGTAATATCTATATTTATATACATCCAAATTGGAGAATAATAGAAAACACCCAAATAAATGTGTGTCTATATATATATATATATATATATATTGTTTGAACCAAAAAGAGGCAAATGAACACTACGCGATAACGAGGTAATATATATGTATGTATGTATGTATTATTTGAACCAAAAATGGCCTGAACTCCCAAATATATGTAGTAGAGGAAAGTAAAGTAAAATGGGTAAGAAAAGAACATACCAAGTTTTATAGTGGTTTGGAAAACTCTCGCCTACGTCCACTTAATGATTTTATTGCTTATTTCTGAATTGGGGGTGGAAGTTCTCAGGACTCGGTACAACTTCCATACTTAGATTTTCAGAATTACAAGAATATAGAGTAGAGTAGAAGTAGAGGCCAAAAGATTCTAAAAAATGAATCATACCTCCACATTTATAGAGGTACAGAGCCTAACATACTGCACTAAATATCTCCTAGCCATTGCACGGGATTTGGACCAATTCTCCGTAGAAGTAGGAAGCCACATCAGTAGAAAGTTGGAGGTCGGCACTGATCCCTAAGACGACCTAATTTGGTGTCTTTAGCTCTCCACCTTGGATCGTGTTATAGTTAGCTTCGTGATTCCATGGTTGTTTGCACCAATATTAGCTTGTTTCAGAGTCCAAATGGTAGAGCTGTAAAGAACAAAGTTGGTGATTCAAGTGTTCCTAGAGATCGATGTAGAATCACATTGGATGAACAAAATAACTTTGGAAATAGGCTTTTCGCATAGAGTTAGGCATGTAGGTAGAAGATGGCGTCCACTCAAGGTGGAATTAGGAGTCGGTATGGATCCTTAGGCAGGAGTAGGTACCAATCCCTAACTTGGGGAATCCCATTGTAGTGTTGTCGTGATTTTGGTTATTTTGAATTTTGTTGAACTTGCTTTGAGTCTGACCCAAGAAATTTAAGCATTTGATTGGGGTTTGACCAGAATATTTTCTGAGATTTTCATGTTCTGAGTTTCCCTTCGCCTGCTTAGAGTCAAACCCGCGCTTTCCATGTGCCTGACTCAAGAGTTTTGGATTCGGTACCGATCCCCAAAGTAGGGGTCCATACCGACTCCTAACTTGGAGTTTTTTCATGGATTGCTTTTGGCCACGCTTGGAGGTTTTTCAAGGCTGTCCTGCTTTGAGTTTTAATCTGAGGATTATGTGGGTCTACTTTGTCACACCCTGTAATTTGGCGTTAGTTATTTAATTAGTCAGTTACTTAATTAATTAGGCTCCAAAAATGGAATTTGTTAAAACGATCAAATTTGACCATGAAACTTGTAGCATTGCATTCATGAAAAAATTCCAAGCAACTTTCATATTTGGAGTTTTGCGATCAGAGTCCAAACAAAGAAGTTATGAACGAAAAACGAATTTGGAACGATGATAATGAAATTAGAAAAATTAACTTTTATTAATTAACCTCCGGGCCCATAACCGACTGTTAATGGGACCAGTCGACCCTTAGCAATCAACCAGTGCTCAATGCGCGGTCGACCTATCGCCTTCAGGTAGCTAAGGTTAGCTTAAGGCACAACGACCTAGATTTAATATTCTAAATCGTACGGTTTTGCATGATTTTAGCGCCTATAAATTCAGGCATGACACTTCCTTCTCTTCTCATATTTTTATGAAGGCAGTAGAAAAGCTCTGTCATTTCTTCTTCTACACTTTCTTTCGAAACTATAAACCTAAGATATTTGTGTCTACATACATACAATTCAGAGAAATCTGGAAATCTAATAGGAAGGAGAGGAAAATCCATATATGTATTTGAGGTAATTTATATATACATATATATATATATATATATATATATATATATTTGTATCTATTTTCAGTCCCTATCCCAAATCTCTTCTCATATCTGTAATTCTAATATATGTATGTATTACTTTATACATATCTCTTGGATTAAAATTATTTGGAGATGAATCAAATGTTTCATTTCAGATCTGGAGATTTGGATCACTTTTAAAAGGCGAGTGATAAATTTTAAATATCTTTATAATACAAAAATTATCTCGTTGGTGTTTATTTGATTTTTATGCCTAATTGGATAATTGTATATGAGTTGTAGGCAACAAATCGTGTATAATCTGAATGTAATAAATATCGCCTATTTATTCTATTTCATGAATTAATTTAGAACAATTTACAATCTGATCTGGAAATCGGTCTCAAAAGTATGAATTTGGAATATTGATTTGAATGGAATTTATTCTAGATCTAAAATATGTTGTATATTAATATTATTAATTTGGATTATTATCCTAATATTATTGAAATGTAAACTTTTCTATGTTTCGAGTTGCTGGAATTTAGATCTGTTTAATATTTGTAAATTAGTTTGATTTCTTTCCCTTTTAGAAAAATAAAGTTTTTGATCTAACAAGGAATATATGCAAATAGAAAGAGAAAGAGATGTGTAAAGTATGAATTCATTGTAGTTTTCACCATCTATTTCGGTAATAAAAGAAATGATTATTCCTTGTAATTTCAAACAATGTAATCTTTTAAAGTTAAATCTTTTGTTTTGGACTAATTTATTGAAATTATAGCGGATAATCTTTTTAGTAATGATTCCAACAATTAACCAAGGAAAAGAACATTCTAGTGAAGACATATAGCTAGGACATATTTGATAAAAGTATATATTTGTACATAATTTACTGCGCTTATAATAATTAAATAAAAAGCTAATAATGACGCTTGCATGTAATATTCGGCTTATGATAATTAACTAATGGGAAAAGAATTTAAAAGGTTGTAATTCCAATAAATCATAATAAGTATAGGAGTTGCAAAAATACGATAGGCTAAATGGATTAATGAGATTGATAAAAAGGGAATAGACAGAAAAGGATAATAATTTGAAATTAGTAATTACACATAAATGTCTTAGGAAATGTCCATTAGGATTTATGGAAAAATTGATATTTATGAGCATTAAACGAGGATTTATGGGGTTGATAAATATTTAAGGCAAATCTCATTGCCTTAAATAAAAAGGAAATTAGTAAGTTATGTCCAATGTCTACCTAAGATAATATAAGTAAAGACTTAGGATTGTTAATTGGACTAAGTAGATTAGTGATGCGAGGTTAGTAGAGTCACTAGATGGAATATTGTCCTTCACTTTGAGGCTATAAGCAGTTGGATATACTTACTATTGATGTGAGATATCACTATTTCTAGAACCCGTGATGACCTAAGAGACCGGGCCTTCTTTCTTAATTGGAAAGTATTTAATGGACCAAATTTCTAATTATGAGTGGTGAGGGATATCTCCATAGAGGTTTGCTTCTAATTTGAGATCTTAAGTGGCTGAAGGATCCGTCTTTCTCTTAAATGGAAGTATTAAGTAACCTAGTGAGATTCTAAATAAGTAAATAAGGATGTCCCTAAAAGGATTTACTTCAATGTTTAAGTCTTAAGTGGTTGTAGGGCCTGCCACCCTACCGAAAGAAGTAACATAATGAGATGCCATATCTTTATTTAAAGATTGACAGTGGACGTATTAGTGTCAATTTTCATGGGCCGGAAAGGTAGGTCATCATACTAAACCTACTCTTGTGCAATTAATACAAATGTCGTTAAATTTGGAAACTTAAGGTAGGTGGAAAAAGTGTATCTCCGGGCTTTAGCAATGGCTTAGGAGGAGATATTGAAGAAGGGGTGAGAGCATTCTAGCAGAATTTAAATCGATAAGGAGTTAAAGCTTAATCTTTTGGAATAGGAAGACATAGAGGCACTTGCGACTGTCAGGTACCTCTTGTATCCTAAAGTTATTCCTTAATTTGGTGTAACTACTTGGCCGAATCTGAACCTGGTTTAAAGGATTTGGTAGTGTTATAGTTTTGTGCCCTAAGGATACAC
Source organism: Allium cepa (assembly GCA_030765085.1). Taxonomy (NCBI): domain Eukaryota; kingdom Viridiplantae; phylum Streptophyta; class Magnoliopsida; order Asparagales; family Amaryllidaceae; genus Allium; species Allium cepa. The sequence goes on along the minus strand of CM060929.1, from coordinate 871,863,076 downwards.
AGCTGGGACCTCAGTACCAACCACTAAGACTGTTATTCCTCCTCCTAACTCCAATGCCATTCCTGCTATCGAGGTAGTCTCTGGCATTTTGATTGCTTTGGCAACCTAGTTAGATGTCTGTAATAATCTGGAAGAGCTTGGCTTCATGGGTATTGAATCGTTTTCGAAGTTACCAATCTTATCCTCTATCTAGGAGGGATCTTCAACTAGTTCTAGAGCATATACAGTGTCTACATGTTCTAAAGATATATCATTAACCTCGCCTATATTCGAAAAGGCTCATATGACATCGATTGATGTCTCTCATTTCAAATTTTCCATTTTTTAAGTTTCATACCAATCTTCTATTATTCCTTTGCCTGAAAGGGGCTTATCTTTGGGTACACAAGCTATATTGACTGAGTCAATCGTTGTTTCCGCACCCATCTTGCCTCTCTAGCAAGTACCACTCCAGGTCATGATGTTGGATTGATCCATGCTTTGGAAGAGGAGGCCATAGGTGATCTTTATGGGATTTCGGGAGACGAAGACATTGCTATTACTGGGGTCATCAAACACTTGTCGGGGCCACCGATGCAGAAGATGCAATGATCACAAGCCGTGTATTCAAGGACATAAAAAATGAAAATTTTGATGATATTCTTCCTCCTCTATCATTTTTATTGCCTATGGTGCCAACCATCATCACCACCTTTGTCCCTGTCTTCGGTGGTGTTCAAAGTAACGCTCTTGAACCTTCAATGAGTGACTATGATTAGGATACCGATCCTAGAAGTTATTTTCAAAGGGAGGCAAAGGTAGGAAACCACACAAGAGGCATACATCAAATTCTTCTTGAGAAGGTAAGACATGGAAGATGAGGTAGGATGCTAAGCTGTTGTTTTTCTTTTATTTTTTTGCCTTTTATGTTAATCTTTAAACTTATGTACATAGGCTGAAGTTGTGTAGGTGCGGCCCTTAATTTTATAGCAAAGATTTAAAAAAAAATAAAGGAGTTTCTTTTCAAACATTGTATTTATTCGCTTGGGTTCTTTGTTATATCCATCTCTTTATGCTACCCAATAATGCATTTGAATCCTAACACATTAACTATCTGCTATGAGTGTATATGGGTGGAGGATTCCTTATGGTTACTTAACTAGATTAATAGTTTTATTAGCTTATCACCAGTTTGGTGCTATTTGACTAGTGATAAAATATAATTTCCGTGCCACCCCATGTTATCATGGAGTGTTGTATAGGATGTCTATCTTTGAACATCCATATTCGTAATGCATGGCTCTAGGCATTAATTACATATGACCTATCTCTAGGGCTTAACAAGAAAGACCCCATGTCTATGGGCATTGCACACCAACCTTGCCAGTCCGAGGGCAATGGTTCGATGTCATGCTTTTCTCAGGGCAAAGGTGTTGGGGTGTGCTGTCTTGTCCGACCCATATGTGTTTATACTCCGGCCCCTTAATCATAAACCGAAGGAGTTAGTTGGCATCTATCTTTGGATACTTAGAACGATTACGTTCCTTAAAACCAATATGGACCGCCAAACTCGATCGGCAACTACTTCTATATACTAGTGTACCTACATTAATATTCAATTTTTACTGCTATTCACGATGCATGGTTTTATGTTAACAAGAATAGAAATTCTTCGATTCCTAAGTCCAATTCATTTTATATTCACAAGAATGGAAGACTTTGCCTTGATACATAAATGTCTAGTTAAATATTTACAAATATTTGTCTAAGCAAAATAACATCGCATACATTCGTTATTCCATGCCCTTGGGAGTGAGATCTCATCAACGGTCGTTGGCTTGAATGTTATGTTTCCCAGCATTTGCTCAATTGCATATAGACCTTCCCAACTCAGACCCATATTCATCGAACTAAGGAATATTCATTTAAGGACAAGATCGCCGATCTCAAAGGTATGATTCCCGGCCTTCATATTATAGTAAGAAGAAGGATTCAAATAAGCTTCGTCGCACTTCTCATCTACCATATTGAGGGACTCTAGCAAGAGCTACTTGTTATATGGGAATGTAATGGATCTTTTAGTGAGAAGGCATTTCTAACTCGATCAGAATCATGGCCTCTGACCCATAAGCCAAATGAATGGAGTATGACCAGTTGTGGCCTTGTGGGTCGTTCATTAAGCCTAAAGTACTAGAGGTAATTCATTGACCTACTTGCCCTTGGCCTTTTATTTCTTCAGGAGGGATTTGATTATTTTTTTCGCTGCCCCTACCTGTTTATTCGATTAAGGGTGTGCTATCACTGTAAATCATTTCTCTATTTAATAGTTGATGTATAAATTTTTGAATTCAGCATTGTCGAATTGGGTCTCATTATCGAAGATGATTGTTTGTGGAAAATTCCAAATCACTGATAACATTTCTAACTACAAAATTGATCACCTTTTTTATGGTGATTGTTGCGAGCGGTTCTGCTTTAGCCTATTCTCTAAAATAGTCAACTGCAATAATAGCATATTTTACTTCTCCCTTCGACATCGACAGTACACCGAATAATGTCCATTTCTAATACTATTAATGCCATGGACCAACCATGTGGGTAATGTTTGTGGAAGAGGCTCTAGGAATCTTTGCGAATCTTTGGCATCTATCTCACCTTCTTGTGTAGTCGGCCGCATCTTGGTTAATGGTCGGCTGAAAATAACCATAGTGAAGAATATCTCTGCCTAATGTTTTCCCTTAGTGTGATCGCTACGTGCTCCTTCATGTACCTTTCCAAAGATGCTTTTAGCTTCCTCAGTAGGGACACATCGTAGCAGGGGAGCCAAGAACCCTCTCCTATATAATAATCCTTTCCGAATGACAAATCATGGAGCTTGGTGTAGAGGTTTCTACGTTCCCCCAACGAGAGAGTTCTATTCAGCAAGTACCCTTTGATCGGAGTCATCAATGATAACATCAGCCTCCAAAGTCCAATCGACATCCATCTGGTCAATGCTTGGAGTTGATAAGACATCAATTGGAACTAAACCCATAAGTTGCAAGGCCCTGGAGCAAACCAGCTTGGCTAATGAATTAGTTCTTGTGTTTTCCTCCCATGCGATGTTCGTTTTCGTTTAATATTCGATGTCATCAAGTAAATCCAAAACCTTTATCAAGTAAGGGAATATCCTCACTCTATTTACCTAAAACTCTTTCTTCTCTTAGTAGACCACCGATTGAGAGTTGCTATATATGTGCAAAGCTTTGACTTCCAATTCCATTGCTACCTCAAGCCCTGCAATTAGTATGCATATTCCACCCCGTAGTTCGTTGTGCGGAACTCCAGTTTCAGGGCATAATAGGTTGATCACTCCTCAGGTGTCACTAAAATCACTCCAACCCTCAAGCAACATTTGTTAGATGCTCCATCTGTACATAACCTCCACTATGCACTTTTCCCCGTGGTTTCTTCTATTTCCTCACCCCAAGTAGTAAATTCAACGATAAAATCAGCCAATGCTTGTCCTCGAATCGCTCTCCTACGATGATACAATACATCGTACTACTTGGTTCGATATTCCACTTCAGTAAACTCTCCATAGTGTTTAGTCAGCACAACACTTGCCTTAGAGGTTGTTCATTCAATACTTTGATTGGATGGGTTTGAAAGTATGGATAAAGTTTCCTTGATGCGATCAATAATCAATAGGCTATTTTCTTCTACTTTGGATGATTTCTTTCTAATCCCGTTAACTACTTGCCGACATAGTAGGCCTCTTCACATATCAGGGCAACACTCAAAGCATGAACATATACCTCTAAGTAAACGAATAGATCTTCCTCTTCCAAATGTTTTGATAGGATGGGTGGTCTATCCAAATGATCAACTAAAGCTTGAAAAAGCATCCTCACACTCTTGCGTCCAAGCTCAGCACTTGCTAAGTACATTTCTTTTTGCTCTTTCGAGGACATCGAAGAACAATATATATTTGTCTATTGCCTTTAAGATAAATTAAATTAGAGTTTCTACATTCCTGTTTAGGCTTAGCTCCTCCCTCATTGTCTTTGGGGCTTCGACATTTCCTAAGGCCTAATTTTAGTTTGAATTGGCCTCTATGCCCCTCGCGTTTACTATGAAACCGAAGAACATTCCCGACATGACTACAAACGAGCATTTTAGTAGGTTGAGCTTCATCTCATATCTTCAAAGCATGAAATATATTTTAGATAGGTCTTCTAAGTGGTTTACCGACTGCTGTAATCGTTATAGCTTTACCGACATATCATCCACATAGACCTCCATTATACGTCCGATCTAATTCCCAAACATCGAATTTACAAATATCTAGTATATTTCTTCTGCATTCTTCAGATCGAACAACATAATGAGGTAACAATACAATCCCAGGTCAGTTAAGAAGCTCTTATATTCTTGATCTGGGGTATGTATTGGAAAATTTTTATAGCCGAAATAAGCGTCGATGAATGACAGTAGTTCATGGCCGACTGTTAGATCCACTAGTTAGTCGATCTTTGGCAGTGGGAAGTTATCTTTAAAGCTTGCCTTAATCAAAACTGGGTAGTCGTCATTCCATTAGGCTTTTTGATCATCATCGGGTTGGATACCCATTAAGGGTATCGAGTATTACAGATAAAGCCAATGGTTTCTAGACTATCCACCTCTTCCTTTAGTGCAGTGAATCATTCCAGCCCTAGGCTGTATCATTTTTGTTTCGTAAGAGGACATCTAGGTTTCACATTTAATGCATGTCATTATATCTTAGAAATAATCCACACATGTCATACTGTGTCCAGGTAAACACTTCCAATTTTGCTTGGATGAACCATGCCAACCCCTTTTTCATTTTCATGCTGAGTTAAGATTCGATCATCAGGACCAAAGTAGGATCATCTTGATTGACTGGGATGTTAATCACTAGTTCAGCTAGGGCCACCCTTGTATCTACTGGCTCTTTCCTCTAATGCATTAATTTGTGGAATCTGCTATAAAGATCGAGTAGGGCATAGGCGGTGGTTATTTTGCATTAATCGACTTGTTAGATAGTCTTCTCCATGTCCTTTCCTTTTCGCATCGCTTCTCTCAGCTTAGGGGCATAGCATTCACATCCCATGTTTTGGTTACCTTGGCTACTCCTACCATATTCTCTATAGTATATTTCATTGTTAAGCACCAAAGGGGATAGAGCCACTGAGAAACTTACAAGGGCCGGTCATCCCAAAAGGGTGTTGTATGCAGAAAATGTGTTAATTACAATAAAAGTCACAACCTACACTCTTTTGTGATCATCTTCATCTAAAACCTTCGATAAATCCAAATACCCAATAGGCACTACATCTTCTTCGATAAAACCCTAAATTCGAGACTTACATGGTTTCTAGTCCCGATTGTCTTTCATCATTGAGTCATAAGCTTTTTTGAACAAAATATTAGGAAAACTACCACAGTCGATAAGAACATTCCTTACAGCTGCTAGCGCAATCATGGCCGATATCACCGAAGTGTCCAGTATTGGCGCTTCGGCCACATTAAATCAATGTTTCTAAACAAAATATCATATATCATCATCTTTACTTGCTTTGCTTATGCTCCATCTTCGATGGAAAAGAAATTGTCCTTCACAATATACCACAAAGAACTCCCATACCTTTCCATGTTATTCCAGCTCTTCTCAGCTAGATGAGCCCATCGGTTATAGCGTTAATAACCAGTCTTTTCCCAAGCTGCCTATGTTCATGATCACTAGGCCCGCCTAGCCCCATTGGGGCAACTATCCCTAGGATTGAGCATTTCCTTGCCTACCATCCTACGGGACTTTAAAATATTGTTCTAATATCTTTTCCGAATTAGATCTTCAATCACATCTTTCAAATGTCCACACTCATTCTTGTTATGGCCATTCAACTCGTGGAAATGGCAGTACTTCCCAAATCTTTTCTCTTTCTCAATCGGCTCCCTTGGAGTTGGTTTCTTATAATGTTCGGTACCCTATGTCGCATGGTCAAAATTTTCAATTGTATCATTGAGTGGTATATAGTACTCATGCTTCAGAAGCCATGGACTTCTTGAAGTTTGGTTTTCTAACCCCATTACCCTGGTCATTTCTCTACTAGTATTGCACTTATTTTCCACATTCACAACATCATTGAAAATCTCGTTGGTTTATTTCACAACCGCATTGCTTTGTATCACCTCGGCTGACTGCCTACCTCCGTTCTTTCCAGTAGTTACATTTACCTCTTCCCAAGTGCAAATACTTAGTTGCTTTCCTATAAATATCCTTTATGGCTAACAGGGGTTTCGTTTTCAACCATTTACCCAAATCGGTATATGAGTGTATTTCTCTAACCATAGTCCTCGAAACAATGTTCTCCTTGGCTCTGCTTACCTCATCATAGCAGCGTTAAATTTAACACCCCATAGAATAAAAGGTAATTAATAAATAATTACTAAGGCTCAAAAATGGAATTAGGTCAATTGTCAGAATTTGGCAAAGAAACATGGACCAATACGTTCATGACGATTTCTGAGCAACTTCATATTCAGAGTTTGGCAACCAGAGTTCAAAAGAAGAAATTATTAACATTTGAAGTTTTTGGAACGAAATTAACTAAATAGGAATAAAAAAGAATAAATAATATTCAACATGTGGACCCCAAAGATCGAACACCTACTAGGGCTTGTCGATCGCTAACGGTCGATCGACAATAGAGGAGTGGTGGTTAGTTAGAAAAGTGGCAGCTAGGGTTGAACTTTGGCTGAATGTCCCAGATGTAATTATTTTAAATACAACAAATACGTTTGATTTAAGCGTCTATAAATACAGACCTAACAACCACACTTTTCTTCTTATATTTTCTGATCAAAGCAGCAGAGCTCTGCCATTTTCCCCTCTCCGCTTATTCTATTAATTATAAAATATTATATTATGTATGTGTGTATAATCAAAGAAGCTCAAAAAATAAAAGAGAAGAAGAGTAGGTGTAAATCGATATCGCAAAAAAGGTAAAACTTTATAATTATAAATCAATATTCCACTTAACCCAAATCACTTCTCAAATCCTGAATTCTCATGGTGTGTGTGTGTCTTATTATACATATTGTTGGATTGGAGAGGAAAAAGGAGTCAATTAAAGTGATGAATTCAGATGTGGAAGATTTGGAAAGCTAAATGGCGAGTGAGAAATTATACGATTCATATATAGTGTTGAAATTTATATCGTGAGTTCTACTTATTTATTATGCCTATGCAAGATCCGTTGAGTTGTAGGTTTAGAAAGAATGAATTCAATTGAAATCTCGCCTGCATATTCTGTAAGTTATGTAATTGAAATAGGAATCATATTTACACCATGTTCTTGAAATTGGGAAATCAATCCTTAAATTTGTTAAAGTAGAATGCTGATAATATTATACGATTTATTCCATATTTATGATAATAGGGTTGTAATTTGTTACTAGTAGTTTAGATTGCCATAATTTGTGTTAAAATGTGAATTTTTTGTTTTAATTTATTGGAAGCGTTGTAGGTACAATTTAGTTGTATCAACTTTCATGTAATTTTCATAAATTATCCAATTCCATAACTACATATAAAAAAAGAGCGTCATTTTAAATAATAAGGAATATACCCAAAAGAGAAAGAGATATGTAAATGGATGTTCTCCTCCATAGTTTGACTATCTATTTCAATAAAAGAAAAAGAGATAATTCCTTGTACTTTAAAATGGAGCAAGAGTTTCACATTTGGGTACTTGTGGAAAGTTATGATTGTAATTCTTTTTGAGAAGGATTGCTCTAATAAATTAAAATATTTAAATTAACGTTCTTTATAGAATGTGCATATAATGTATATTCTGAACCTTAAGCTAGGAGTTAATGAGTTAGAAATTGGAACATACACACACACAAAACACACACACACATATATTTTATATATAAAGCAAATACTTAGTCAACTAAGTCAAAGTGAAGCCTTTTTGGTAATTCCCCAAATGACCTTTCTTATGCTTCGTATGTCAAAAACAAGTAGGGTTGTTTATGTCAATAGTCTTCTCATGTTAGAATCGTTTCCCATTTTCCCACGATCATCTCTACTCTCCCTAATCATTCTTCTCGGTCCACATTCCTCATCTTCCCACTTTCTAATGAGATAGTGTTATCATCCAAACCATTAACCTAATTGGATCCTTTCCAACCATCCACTGCTCTTATTTTAATTGAAAATGGTATTATCTTCGATGGTTTTAAACGATTTACGTATTCCCCTAATTTGTGAAGTGATTTTGATTTGATGTTTGAGAATAGCTTTCCATCAGCTTTCATTAAATCTGAAATCTTCGGCGTGTCTTGAAGGCTTCTTAGTTCTTTGATTGAAGCACTCATCACTTTCAATATTGATTAGGGCAACCGGTCTCTAATTATGAAGCTTTAAAGGTAAGAACTATCTTACCATTTGTTCATAGTAAAAATCTAGGTTTTAACATATATTATTATTGCTTATTACCTATATTTACTGTTTCTGTGCAAAGAATTAAGAGTAGTTTGAATTTTCTAATTTAAATATTTATGATTTGGTTGAATCTGAAGCAACGTTTGCCATGACTTCATAATATAGACTGAAGATATTTAATGGAACATTGGTCGCTTGCAAGCGACTTAGGTGCCAATCCCTCATAATATAGACCGAAGAGGCTTGCATATGATGACTTGCATTTGATAACTGACTTGCGAAGGCGGAGTTGCCAGAATGAGCAAAACTGCCACATATTTGTCTAGACTTGCATGGACTGAACTGCAAGAGTGTTTTGTTGAAACTAGAGTTGCATATGAGAACTTCAGTTGAAACTATAGGAATCTCTGAAACTGAAGCAAGTTGTAGTGAGTGCAGGTCACAGGGAGTAGGAATACGTGTTAATAGTTCAACATGCAACAAAGTGAATCCAAAATCATTACATCTCTGTGCACAATTCGATCAGCAAACGAAGCTTAAGGTAAATGCAGCATGTGATGTTGAAAAACAAGAAAAGCACAGTAGTTATTTGTTCCTGTCAGCACATATAGTAAGTACAGAGAGCATAGCATGTGAATGTGAACCTTAAGCGCAGCTGATGCATCAATGTTCGAAACTGAGAAGTTGTTGTTGCATGAGGTCATGCAAGGTGGTGCAAGGGGGTGATTTTGCATTAAGCCAAGGTGCTGCCGTTTATGAATAGTAACAGCAAGCATGTGTAGCATGCCAAGGTTACTTTAGCTTTAAGCTTTTCAAAAATCCATCAGTATCATTGTAGATAGGATGGGAGTGTATATCAAGATGGTTGAACTGAAGTGTGCATACTAAAATTGCAAGTAATGTTGAAGTAATCCAACAAGGCCGGATATGCTCTAAATATTAAATATGAGCGAGAACTGAATTGTGTAGTAGAGAGAATGTAATGCTGCAAGTTGCCTTGAAAACGCAGTAGCAAGGCTGTTGAGAGGCTGGCTTGAAAGGGATGACTGAATTATGTGTATTGAAGTTGAAAGTAATGTTGAAGCAATCCAACAAGGCTAAATATGCTCTAAATATTGAATATGAGCGCGAAGTGAAGTGTGTAGTAGAGAGAATGTGATGCTATAAGTTGCACTAAAAATGCTCTAACAAGGCTGTTGAGAGGCCGGCTTAAACGGGATGATTGAATTGTGCGTATTGGAGGCATTCGATGATGCTGGGAGTTGCTAGAGTGTTCGAACTGGAGATACTCGATGATGCTGCAGGTTGCTGGCCTGAAAGAGATGAACTATTAAGTTGAAGTGTGCTTGTTGGAGGAATTCAATATTGCAAGTTGTCGAACTAGGTTAAGCAATGAGTTTGTGATATATGGAGCTTTGATGTACTTGAATGTGGAGCAACTCTTGTGCAGGAAAAAAGGCATGACTAACAAGAGAAAATGAGGCAGTATGAAAGAGAATGATATGTGCAAGCATATGGATTTGTGTTGGATGATTTTGAAATACTGCTGATTTGTGAGATTTTCTGAAGCAAGCATATGCAATATAGCCATACAGTGCAACACATCAAACACGGCTAGCAAGGATAATGTGCATGCATATCAAGTGCTGACATAATATCATATGGAGATATACTATCAAGTGCGAAACAAAATAGGCCGGATGCTACCCAATGATGCGATCCAGTATTCTATGCACTGCATGAAGCATAGAGATTCGATCCAGTATACGTATTAAGAGGCAACGCGTGGAACATAGGATGTTGTCTAAGCTATTCAGGTACAATATTCCATGCCTATAAATTAATAATAATTATCATGGATGGTTATATACAGAGTATAAATATTACTGTTTAGGGATTAAATTGGTTAGGTTCTCATTTTAAGATGAGATCTTGATTCAGCAAGATATTAGCTCAGTTGAAGCCAAAAGTACGTAACTATATTCTATTTTGGCATTAGCACGTACATTTTAGGTTTCTTTTTGGCAAATATGGATAAACGAAAAGTTGGAATTTAAGCTAAGAGACATGGGAGAACATAAGCGATATAGTAAATTTAACATATTATTAATATAAAACCTTTACAACAAAGTTTGGCGTTATGATTTAGTAGAAACCTTAATGTATATGTCAAAATTATAAAGCAAAAAAATACGAATAATTATTCAATGAAAGATAAAACTATTAATTTATAGTTAAGTATAAACCACACATAAAATTATGTAAACTAGCACACTAACTTATATGCATAAACTAAGAACTCTTGCTTAATGATTTATTGGGTTCTCAGTTAACTATAAAAATATATTTTTTGATATTTTTATAATCTAATAAGAATCAATAATCTATAATAAAAGTGCTTTTACTATTTTAATGTGTACCTTATTATTTCTTAATCAAAATCTGTATATTATATTACCATATTCAAAAATGAAGTTGTACAATAAAATTTGACATAGCTTATATCAAAGCCTCAAATGTACGAAATTGATGAACAAAGAATAGAGAGGTAAACTGAGAGTTAATTTTTAAAACTAAATAACAAATTATGGCATTCTTCAATAAATATGATTATACCAATATATATATATATATATATATATATATATATATATAATATTCAATGTAAAATGTGGCGTGAACATAAGGACTTTAAATTTTGGTAAATAATAGATCCTTTATTGTTCTTACATCAATGTAACTGGAAAAAAAATTGAAGAATCAAATAGTTCATATGCTTTCTCCATGTTCAATCATGCCCATTTACTGATTGGTAAATTATCACAGTTAATCCATAATATGAACAACTAAGAACTTGATCTCAATAAAACATCATTTCTGCTTTAATTTTGATGTTCTCAATGATTAGATATGTTAACTCTTATACACAGCTATTGCAAATTTATTACAGCATTAGAATCTAACTTATATAGGTACAGTTTTCACCCTTTCATTTTTTAGCCGTTTCGTCTTGAATTATGCATCAAGTGAAGGGATGGGTATGAAAGTGAAATGCTAATTGACGATGGGCAAGTACCTTCTATACATCAAGTGAAGAGATGACTAAATTTAGGTATACCAATCTTCAAGTTATTTTTTTAGTAGTTATATAAGTTATATCAGCCAAAGCTTGATTTTCCCCTTATTTGTTTATTTATTGATACCTATTTTCAAGGTGCTTTAGTAACTTACAACATGTCAGAAGTAGAAAATCATCATGGAAGTAATATATCATCAGTATTAGACAATATTTGTTAACAATGGAGTATAAACAAAGAAAATGTGATCGGTAACCAAATGTGACTAGCAATACTAATAATTTTCGACTAACAAATCTCCAACTTTACACCTTTATAGCTTACAGTATACAAAAGATATGAGAATATGTTCTAAAATAAAAAAAAATATTTCTTCAATGAAGGAACAAGTATCTGAGTATATATAATTATGCCTCATATTTAATTATACGAAGTAACCAAAAAAGGAAAGAAAGCGGTACTAATAATTTTAACTACAAAATCTCCAACTGTGCACTTTTATAGCGTGCACACACACTTAAATTTGTGTTATGCATATAGGTTTAAATATTATTCAGCCTATAATAATGTTATGAACATGTATGCATAACACAAATTTAAAGGATGTATATGTGTGTGTGACACACACACACTAGCTTTAAGGACCTCATTTCTACTTTGATCTGTTGGTTCTTTAGCTTAGTTTTTAGGATGTTGCACTCTTTTCAAAACTATGCACCAAAACCCATCTCAATATAATAGCTTAATCATTATTACAGGAGCAGTACCACAACTCTATCCTTGAAACTACAGGTCTCAATTGCGTGCAGTTTCTCCAGTATTTTATTCTGAGTGCTATCTCTACTTTCCACACTGCAGTTCAGGCATTTCAATTCAGTTCTGCTCATGCTACTCTAGACCATCATGAGTGCTCAATTCACATCAATTCACAACTGCTGACTTAGTTTCCAATGGTTAGGCTGCAGTCTTAGATCACATCAATTTGTTCTAATTTTGTTCAGTTCGACGGTTTGCACACGACTCACTGCAGCAATGCTCTGGCCAGTTGTTATGTGTTTCCTCCATGCTTCTACAGCACTATATGTTCATGTCTTATGACTTTATTGTAGTGCTGGATTCTTCAGTTCATGCCTAATGCTTTTGACCAGTTGAGGCTGTTCTCTAATATTGCTATAATGATTCACATCTCTATAGCAAGAGCTTATGCCATTATTGCAGCCTGTGATTGTCCAAGACTTCTAAGAACTGCAATGCATCTGTATTCAAATACGAGCTCTTGGCTCATTAGTTTTGTCATCTCATTATGCATATAGCATTAGCTCTCTTCAATTATGCATGCACTTTGTTTAAAGTGCATCAGTTTCAACATTTGGTTTGCAACACATTCATTGGCATCAGTACAATTGTCTTAACAACATGTTGTGGCTATTTTTTATTTTTGAAACTTGAATCTTTTTTTACATTGGAACTAATTATGTTCAATGGATAAGGGTATGCATTATACACTTTTTGCTTTTACCTTTTGCTAAGTCAATTGAGTTTCATTGTCATTTATGGTAAATCTAATTTATTTGCATTGAATTAAGAAAATATATTTGTTTCTTCTAATATAAACAGTATGATTTATATCCCTACTACCTTTGTATATTCAAGCTACGAATATAAAAGTTGGCTAGAATGTTTTCCTAAGGCCAATATTTTCTTTCAGGAAACTACCGAGCTTTCTCAAAATTCTATGTTGTAGTAACCAAAACAACATCATCAAAAATAGTTTTTATAACGATATTAATATAAAGTAAAATTCAAAATCTATACACTAGCGTCAAGTAGTTTTGTACTTCAGCAAGCGTTGAGGTTTGTGAGAAGGAGTGTATCATGGGAAATGCGACCTTTATTGTCGATAAGAAAAAATCTCTATATATTAATATGTTGGTTTATAACTTTTTAAAAGAGAGACGATGCAAGTTTTGTACTTCATTCACGTTTTTGACAAAGGATTGATTTGTGCATGTATACACATAAAAAAATGCAACATTATGTACATGCATACATTTTTTAAGATCCAAAAAACCATACAAATAGTGTTTTTTTATACCAACTCCTTCTGGTGCAACGTAGCAAATTATATCACAACTCCTTTGGAGGAAAAGTAACCTAATCCTATTATACACTACATTAATCAAGTTCATCACTGTAGGCCAATAAAGTAATTCTGTTTTGCACTTCCGACCCAACAGTCAAACACACATTCAGAAACCATTTCAATTTTTGTTGAGCGTATTTCTCTGTAACTATCTTACATCCATGCTCCAGCCCATGTATCACTTCAGTTACTATAATTGTTCTTGCCGATGTCAAACCACTTCCTTTGGGGGCGTTATCCTTGAAAATCGCTAGATCTGTTGGTGCAAAACTATCCTCGATCTACCTTATTGTCGAGTTTCAAAGCACAAAATAAGGGTCCATGTGGATGACCCTCGATTATAGTTGATTAATCTGTAGTTTTGAAGCCCTGATTTGAGAGCAATTAATGTTGGGTTGGGGATGACGAAATCAATTTGCCATTTTATTTCTGTAAATGGTGCGAGTCGCGGTTGTTTTTCCAATCTGGAAACATCCATGTCACTAATACTTGCCCCTGCTTTTGCCGTAAGAGGCAGTGGCGATTTTGAAAAATTAATCCAAGCTAGTTTTTGGATTCGAACTCCATTGAGTGAATACCCATCAATCTGATGGTAGATGCCGATAATTTCCAGACTGCTAGTTTGAATATCATATGCGATACTGGTACTTAAAGCACATCCAAAAAGAATGTGACGCTTAGAGCATCTTCAGCGCAGACGTATTTTCAAAGTAATTTGCAGTACAACTCAGCAATCAAATTTGTGATTTAAAAGTAGGTCTCCAATGCTAGCTTTTTTACGTTGACGTGTCAAAAACAATCTTCACATTGTCTTTTGAATTGTCCAGTTCTATACATTCTACATCACAGAACGGTAATGACATATCATCAAATATTTTTCTTTTTTAATTAAAATCAATTAATCTTTCAAAACCCTTTCTTCCTCACTCATCAAATCTAACCGAATCTGTAAAGTTGCAGGTTTTGATCCCTTTGAAATCCTTTGTTTCAGATCTCGCATACGAATCTGTTCGTCGCCAGTAGCGATTTCGGTGAGAGAGCAATCACTTCAGCACTAGGATTTGAAATAATATTAACTGCACAAAAAACGATCGAAAAACGGGACTCGAAGAGTTGATTAAATAGTTACCTGGCATTCCTGGAAGGTTCCTTCTCTTCTTGATAGGCAGTGAAGGAAGAGAATGACTTTTGGAGGAGCCGCTGCCATCTCCGGAAAGAGTAGAAGTTTCTAATTTGATTGTCGTCGATAATTTTGGAATCAAAGGTTTGTCAAACAAACTTTATTGTATTTTTGCTACACCTTATTTCAATTTAGTTGTTTTATTTTTCTTATTGGATATGTAGGTGAGAATTGAAATCTGCAGTAGCTGTATCAGTGGTTGCGTTCATTAATGATCAAATTTCCTTTTAACTAAACATGTTTTAAATGAAATGCAAGTTCTTTTGACTGGAATTTATTTACAAAAAAGATTATCACACCAAAACAAGTTGGCAACTAGTGATAATATCACTTACTGTCATGTATTCAGTTGCAATATTATTTTATACAAACGACAAGACCAAGGTTTGTAGTTACTTTTTTCTATATATAATATATATCATTTTCGAATGTACATCACTGTTAACAGGAAAAATGGTGCTATGGATGCTTGTCCAAACTAAATTTTAATATGCTGACAGTTGATCATGCTTTATACTATAATTTTTGAGTGCATTCATATTATAGGCGAATCTCTTCCAATGTTTACTTCAAGTTCACAATCCGATTCTGAAGATTCAATTTCAAGTGATGATTCATTTGTTCTTACCGAAAAAATATTAGATTCGGATAACATACATCGAAGCGATAACTTAAATCAGATGACTGAAAGCACGACTGAAGTAATTATTGATATCATTCCGTATATGGTTGCAATGACAATGTTGCAAAAGAAACGAGCTCATGGTGGATCTACTTTTGGTAGACGGTACATTCCACGTGATAGGAAGTCGCGTCATGATCTGATTATTCAAGACTACTTCAGTGGAGAATATTCAAAATATACAGCTGGACAGTTTCGTCGTCGATTTCGAATGGATGTTAACCTTTTCAATCGCATTTTGGATGAAGTAGAAAAATTTGATGACTATTTTACACAAAAGATGGATGCACTTGGAAATTATGGATTGAGCCCTCAACAAAAAATGATTGCTGCGATTAGAATGCTTGCATATGGATGTGCAGCCGATTAACTTGATGAATATGTGCAAATAGGAGAAAGCACCGCAATAGAATGCCTTAAGCGTTTTTGTGATGCAATAATAGGAATTTTTGAGCAAAGATATTTAAGAAAACCAAATGAAGTTGATATCAAAAATCTACTTAAAGTTGGAGAAAGAAGGGGTTTTCCAGGCATGCTTGGAAGTCTTGATTGTATGCACTGGCATTGGAAAAATTGTCCAACAGCGTGGCATGGAACACACACAAATGGTTTCAAGAAAGTTCCTACGCTTATCTTGGAGGCTGTAGCATCTCACGATTTATGGATATGGCATGCATTTTTTGGCATGGCAGGTACATGCAATGATATTAACGTTCTTGATAGATCTCCTTTATTTGATGACCTTGTTAACGGGACAGCTCCATCACGTAATTTTGTGGTCCAAGGTAATCATTATAACAAGGGGTATTATTTATCGGATGGAATTTATCCTAAGTATGCGACTTTAATTCAAACTATATTCCAACCTTCTAATGTAAAAGAGAAAATTTTTGTTGAACGACAAGAAGCTGTGAGAAAAGATGTCGAACGAGCATTTGGAGTACTACAAAGTAGGTGGCATATTGTAAAAGGTCCATCACGCATGTGGAAAGCAAAAGATCTTGGAAAAATTATGAAGACTTGCATCATCTTGCACAATATGGTAATTGAGAGTGAACATCATGAAGGACTCAATCTTGAGTGTTGGGAACCTCCTAAAAATGAGACAGTTGAGCATGTTGATATCGAGCATGACTATGCATTTCTTGTGTCAAAGATGATTAGGCAGTTGAAAAAAATACGAGATGTACACACACACAACCAATTGAAAACTGACCTCATCAATCACTTGTGGGAGATGTATGGAGATCAGCAAACTTGATATAATGAAGACATTACTTTCTGTGTCAGGTTTAATAGACTTTTTGGTATTTTTGTAAATTTCACTGTTACGAGACTGCAATATATGTTTATGTGATGTAGTTGCTCCATCTGCATGTGTGCTTAATCATAATATAATAGCAATTTGTTACGCTGTGATGAAGGGTGAATATATTATGTAGTTATACTGTTTCACTTATTCTGCATATGTTCTATTTTTTGTCTGAATATACTATTTCCCACTTTAAATATCAGTAAAATATAAATAAAATAACTTAACATTCTTCATGTTAATGGATGCAATTGGAAAGGAGTTGTATTTTAGTTCAGAAAATAAAAGTAAACAATCTTCTACTTGCCAAAAACAAAGCCGTGTCAAACATTTTATTATTTTTGAACTGTGATAATGTTTTATATAACATGCAGCTGAAGAGCAAATGACATGTAAACCAAACACCTGATATGCATGACACAGGACGTGAAAGGAATGACAATCTTTGAATAAGGCTATGCATGACACCTGACGTGATAACACCTGATATGCATGTCATTTGCTATGACATGTAAACCAAACACCTGATATGCATGACACAGGACGTGATAAGAGTACCAATAAAGGCAAGGTTTGCTGGAGCTTACTTTTTCATAAAAAACAAATATCACTTGCATGTAAAAAACAAATATCGTTGTCTACTTGCATATTCTTGTGCTTTAAGAATTATATTCTATGTTAGTGACAGCAACAGAACAGGTTTCATTGCTCATAAATTATCCAAATCACAGAAAACCAAAAGTACTCGAGCAATCCATGTGAACTCTGTGTAGCATTCAAAACAAACATACACAAATATAAAAACAAACTATTAACCTAGCTACAATATAAGTTGGCTAAGCTATCAAATTTATGCATCTTCATTTGCATCGTCATTCCTTGGAACGCCTCCGAAAAGACCACCTTCTTCCCATTCCTTCAAAATTTGTCCTTGCATTTTTTCATATGCTAATCTCAGCATCGGCTGAAGTTTGCTGAGATCAGTGTTCAAAATACGTTCTTGTTGTTTCATCTTTTGAGCTTTCTCCTTTATTTGTTGATTCTTCTCTTTAAGTTCCAACTCCTTTTTCAACATTTCTTGCCTCAGTTGGAAATTTTGTTGATCGAAAGCATATTTTTTCTCCAAGGTACTTTGTAAATTATTCAATACATTTGTCATAGAGCTTTGTTCATTCATTCTTTTCCTTTTCTCTTTACTAGCTTTTCTACCAATTGGTCGAGCAAGGCCGTCGTCAATGCTTGATTTTTCAGTCGGAGTACTGTCCAAGTCAATATGATTAACTTCATGTACCGATGGTAATCCCGATGTTGTCGGTGGTACTGGTGGTTGACTGTTAACCATGTCGACGTTAACAGTTTTAGCTTTTTTTGCGAAGCCTGTTTTTGTGAGTTGTGCGGAACACCATTTCAGATTATCTTTCATAATCTCCCAACAGTGTTCAAATTTAAATGGTGTCCCATCGCCTAACTCTCTATACATGTTTAGTGCTTCCTTTTTCTGCAAAATAAGTAGGTGGACAATAAACCGCAATAATTTTTGATTTTAATAGTAACAAATGCATTTGTCAATTATAATTAAAAGTTATATATAATTCTTACCATGTCAGTAATGGTTGTTCCACTTCGAGGGGTTCTCTCCAGTGACTCATATAATGCATGAAACATTCCAACGGCCATTTGTATTGTATTCCAACGACAAGATAAACTATTACTTCCTCGTTTCTCATCATATGTTCCCATGTGATCTCTCCATATTTTCAAGATGCGATCCCACAATTTCACACAACTTTGATCTTTTCCCACAATAGCATCGACACTAACATATAAATAGACTTTTGTTAATGCGACGTCTTCTTCGTTCGTCCAGTAACGATAGCTGTTGGATGTCGAATGCAACTTCTTGGAGCCATTTGGTGCATTTTTACTTTTTTTGTATCTATCAGAAATATCCAACGTTTGAGCTTCAATATTATTAATTGGAGCATTTAAAAGACATTGGAAAGAATATCCGGATGCAACTGGTTCATGAGGGGGAGTAGAAGCCACTTGATTTAGGCCATAATTACGGTAAAACGGTATTTGTGATGCGGCAAACTGTTTTGAATACAGAAGATGCTCTGGGGTTAAAAACAGGAGCTTGGAAGGGATGATTGAAAGATGCATTAAGGTTTTCAGATTGTGGAACGTTGTTATGAGCAGTTTCAATGCCAGATTGTTGAGTGTCAGCAATGTTTTCTTGTCCATCCATTGCTATATCATTACGTACACCTAACAGCAGCCGATGTAATACATTAGCAGCTGTAAATCATAGTTTTAAATGAAACAGCATGATTGAGACTGTACAACAACAGAAGTAGCTATATGAATCCAAAATTAAATCCTATGTATAGTTTAGTCATTAATGGATTCAGTTGTTTTGTTGAACAATAATGGCTGTGAAAAGGCTCTGACATGTTTATGCACTTGCCAGAACGGAAATAAAAGGCAAACTTACAATGTTATAATGCCGAATTAGACTAAAATCATAGAGATTAACTGAAGATTAACATAATTTGATTATAAGTTGAGATTGCAAAAATTAATGTTTACACCTAAACTTGGGAAAAAGTAAATCGACGAAGAAGAAGATCATACCTTTTGTGCAAAACTCTTTTCTGTTGATTTACAGATTCCTCTTTTTGTTTCTCCACTACAACCATTTTGTATGTACTTTCCTAAAGATATGCACTATTTTTGGTGGGAAAGTTGCCGCCAATTCAACCATACTTGTATTATTTAATTACAAAATTAATTACATGTCAGCATACCATGAATTTCTCACATTAAGCATTGGAGACCAGCCTTTTATTTCACTGTCATTTGATATCACATTCACTTTACAAAGTTCGCCACATAGATCTGAAATGAAATTACATAGAGTACAGGTAAGAGATGCTCTTATACGGCAGAGGACTTTAACTATGAATGAATACCCATCAATTTTAATTATGTCCAACTGTATAAAAACTTTGTGGATTAGAGGAAATTCAACAGCAAGGGGAAACTAATTTTGAACATTGTTCCCCACTACATACATACATATATATATATGTATGTATGTATGTATGTGTGTGTGTAATGTATATGTGTGTGTGTGTATATATGTATATATGTGTGTGTGTATATGTATGTATGTATGTATGTATGTATGTATTGCAACGTCCATGAATTAAAAATATAAATATATAGCATAATACACATTGATATTTGTATTAATTATAATTAGAATGACTAGTTATTAGTAGCACAGTAAATCATAGGATTAGGAGGTTAAATGGAAAACGGATAGTAACTCCAAAAATTTTGAGCAAGCAAATTTGATGGGAAATAAATGTGCAGTTAATAGGGAACTACAGGAATGGAATCATAAATGCATTTAGTGGGACTTATTAGGGAATTTAATATGGTATTTACGAGGAAGTGAACTAGACATAATAGGCCGAATTACAACGGATAAACAAATGTCATTAACGATTGTCTAATTATAATAATAACGACCCATTATTATAGATAATTGACATTTACGAGACACAAGAGGCAAATAAAAAATATGCATAACAAGCATAAAGATAGAACTGAATACTAAGAGGCAATAGAATTTTCATAATAGGAAATTATATAGGCTTAATAATACGTTTAGGATGAGCGTAAATTCGCGGGCCTAGCCCAATATTTAGGCCTAAGATAATTCATTTGGTTTAGAATGGGTTGGGATGCGAGGGTTGTACAGCTACATAACAGAAGTCTTCCCTTTACGTGGAGGCTACCAGTAGTTATGTGTACTATTATTGATGTGGAACATCTCTAGCATTTGGTCTCATGGGGAAGGGATATGCATTTTCATATTGGTGTAGAAAAATGTACCGAGGGTTCGCCTCAGATTTAAAGTATTAAATGGCTCCGTAACAATGAATGTCAAGGGGTCTACTTTGCTATGGAATGTATTAAATGATCGTTGGTTCCATTGCCTCCTTTAAATAACCTACGATAGAACTAAATAGGAAAATGGGGTCTGCTTCATTTCTAGCAAAAGATATTAAGTAACTAGGATGAGTATTTTTCCTTAGCGTATATCAAGATAGTGAAAACGAAATTTTGGCAATAAGTGGTCGGTGGGCTATGTCTGTATTGTTGTTAGACCAGTATTTTGTTATAGGGCTAGCATATAGGCTTTGACTACTAGCCATCATTGGCAAAGACTTAGGTTATGCACTGATGGATTTCGCTTCCTACTACTGTAGAATCCATATGAGATATGCAAAGACCTCATTATTTAATTAGTATTTATTTATGGGAGGTGGGCTATTCAAACCTTTGATATGTCTTTGAGATGCATTAGTAATAAGACAATAAAATTATAAAGCTGTATTTAAGGGTCATCGGTCTCTTTACCTAGAACCGATTAACTAGGGATTACATTACGGAGGGCCCGCTTCCGGGTTGAGGTATTAAATGACCAAAGTGTCTACCTCCTCCATATTATAGAAGTATTAAGTGGTAGGGGGTTTCTTCTTAGTAGTACAGTGTTTTTATATATATGTGTGTGTGTGTGTGTGTAAGCATATAATATAGTTATACTTCAGAGATGGTTAGATAAATCATATGCGTAGATGGGGTTACGTGGAAGAGCCGAGAATAATAGACATAACACTTAATTAGAAATCAATCATCGTAAATTTGTGTTATGGATAAAGTAAGTAATTTTCCAGTCACCAGAATGTTGTTTTGACCCCCCTCTCATTACAACCCATTGGATAGATTTAGAGTGATAGGCTACCGATGCAAAATGTGAACTGCAGATGATGAAGTCTTCTCATTCATGGTCGATGCTGACAAGACAATTAGATACTAAAAGAATAATATTGATTCCAAGGTAGTAGTCTTTTTCAACATATATGTTCTATTATATTTTTCTATTCTGCTGTGAGTTTATGTAGACAGCTCTCTAGTATACTTATGTTTAATACAAATTACCAAACCCAACGATTAGTAAAATATTGGACTTGAGTTTTAATTTATTAGAAATTCGAGCCCATTAAGGTGCAGGTTGCTACATTTAGTATTAGAGAAGTCGACCATAAAATTAGGGTACACCGTGAGAACATATTTACATTTTTTACTTATAGTTATACACATACGCACACACACTCACGCACCAAACTATATGAATTCTGACTATAGAAGTAGTTATGACATAACTTTGAAAATATGGATAAGGCAACTATGACTTGGAACAATAAGTAGAGTAAAATTTATACACCTATTTCGATTACCCATTGGAGTGTAGGCCATACTGCAAGGCGTTAACTGATAAGGGTATGAGCACGACATATAGAAGGCCCTTAGAAGCTGGATGGTATTTGAGTCCTTTGCTAGGCCAAGGCAAGTTTATGATTGTGGATTTCGTTGATTGCCAATTGAAGGCGTTCATTTCACCCAAACAAATGGGAAGCAAGAATTTATATGTTGCAAGCATATGAAAGTAAGATGTAAAAAAGGATTAAGCAAGTTCCTACAAAAAGGTATGCACTAATCACCATAAGAGGATAGCTAGATTTTTAGTATACTCTTAATAAGAAGAGGTTAACAATAAAGGGAAAATAAGAAAGGACAATTAAAGTTGTAACGACCCGTATTTTACGTGTCGATAAATCGTAGAATTTGCAGGTCGATAGTGTTGATTGTGTTGCCTCTAGCTTGAGTCGTGACCGACTCATAGGGTTGCCGAGTTAAGAAACTATGAGTCGTTAGCGAGTTAGCTTGGGCACGAGTCAACTGTGTGCAAGGTAGCTAACGGGTTAAGGAAATATACGAGATAACGACTCAGTGGGCCTAGGGTCTAAGTCATACACGACTTAGTGGGATAGTGGTTAGGTCGTGTACGAGTTAGTGGAAGTAACGACTTAAGGCTTTGGCCAACCCAGGAAGTTATACGACCTAAGGAGCTAACGAGTTAAGAGGGGTAACGACCTATAGGCTTGTGCGAGTTAGCAAGTTAGGTGACGAGTCGTGACCGACTCATAGGGACCGACTCAAGGGGCTTAGACGACTTAAGGTTGTAGCGGCTTATAGGGGTTAACGGTCTATAAGATCTAAGGCTTAGGTCGGTGGGCCGACTTAGTGGATAAGTCGTTGGGGACTTAGGCTTTTGAGTCGTGTCTCGTGGGATAAGGATTAGGCTTAGGTCGGCCGGGATAAGTCGTATGTGTCTTAAGTCGTGTGACCTTCTTGCTGTGTTGAGTCGTTAGGTCTTTGAGTCGGTAGAATTTAAGTCGGCATCTGGGTTAGTGTTAAGTCGGCAGTATATGTTGTATAGTTAAGTCGCAGGGTCGGCTGTGCTAGGTCGTGAGTCGGCAGGAGATGAGTCGTGGACGACTCATGATGAGTCGGGACCGACTCATGGGGCGACGACTCAGGGAGGTTCCAGCCTATAAATAGAGGGGTTCGGCTCACTTTTTGGCACCAGATTTCGAAGCGACGAAGTGCTGCCATTTTGGGAACTCGACTACAGTATTTTCTTCACTTCTTTCTCTACTTCTATCAAGTGCTAACATCCATTGAAGATTGAAGATCAAGATCAAAGATCAAGAGCCAAAGTTGAAGATTTTCATCCGAAGAGGCTAGATTTCACCGTTTCAAGTGAAATTTCTCCGGATCAAGCCCAAGTCCTTGCTGTCCAGATCTGAAGTTGTTTGATTTTAGGTTGTTTTGGTGATTTGGTGAGTGGTAGTTATCTCTCACGCGGATCCAAAGGAGTATATTGGATTGGTGGCATGTTTGGGTGTTAAAGTTAGAGATTTCATGCATTTTTCTTAGATCTAAGTCTAGATCCATGGTTTTTGAAGATGTTTACTTATGCAAGTTTGTTTAATAAGCATTAGAGACAAAACCCATGTTTTATAATTGATAGATCTATGCTAAAAACCATGATTTCACATATGTTGGACTTTTGCTCGTTTATTTACGAAATTCCCATTATAGTTGATATTGCTTAAATTGCTTAATAGATCTTGTTTGAATGATTGATTATTTGAATGTATGATTGATTTGATTGTTTCCAAGTTAGCTAGTAGTTGATTTGGAACAAGATGATGAAAGAGGATTCAAAAGCTATGGAAGAAGGCTCTTGAATGGTGAAAGCTGCTTAAGGCATATGTAGCGGATGTTGAAGCTCATATGTATAGATTGGATGATGTTGAGATGGGACTTTGCCATGATTTGATGAGGCAAACCATGTTGTTGAGTTGAGACTTTGCTTTGATGCGATGAAGCGAAGTATGATGTGAGTCTTGGCTTAATCCAAGCAGGGATCATTCCAAGCATGTTGATAACTTGAAGAGTAGTTCAAGTTGGTTGATAATGGATTGTTCAAGAGGTAGCTTGAGCTTGTATGAGGATAGTCGTCAAGAAGGATGGCTAGGAGGCTTGGATCTCGTCGTTGTTGAAGGTTCTAGCATGCTCAAAAGCAAGAGTACATGGGGCGCCCATAACGACTACAGGTAGGTAGTCGGGACACCCAAAAGACTACAGGTAGGTAGTTGAGTACCCTGGGCAAAGTAGATAAGTCCTAGGCACAAGGCAGTGTGCGGAGTTATGGTTAGAACCGGGGTTACCATTAGCCCTTGACAGATGGTCATTCAACTAACGGTGAAATCGAGGCAAGGATAACAGTGATAGCCAGAGTCATGGATGTTTGGTTGTATTATCATTCGGCTTCGAGAGCGGTGTTTTCTGGGTGCTTATCTGATCTTGGTTTAGGCCTTGGGGGTTTGTATTTGGAAAACATCGTCCTTGACTCGAGTGGTATTTGCTTTACCTTAATTGTCTATGTTGTTATGCTTGCTTCTCCTTAGTGTATGTCTGGGGCTATCACTGTAGAAAGAGGTGGAGTGGGATGGTTTGGTTCCTATTTCTTTTATCCTTTATGCTCTTTTGGTATGCTTGATAGTTGATTTACTGCTCACTAAGACTTTGTCTGACTCAAGGTTTTATGTCTCCTCTTATTACCTTGGGCTGTTCATCCATGTCGGGATGGGCAGACTAGGTAGCAGGTGACAGGTGCTGTGCTAGGAGTTCTACGCTAAAGATGACGAAGACGATCAGGAGGCTTTGCATATTAGTTTTCTTACTATATGTACTGGGTATCCGCTGCTGTATTTGGTTGAGTGATATTTGTAGTGAGGCTTTCATGTATGGATTTGAGTAGATGATTGTATGAAACTACTGTGATGCTTATATGATGATGTTCTGTTCTATGGAGCTTCACTATATTATATTTCTCTATTGTATTTTATCCATGCGCTGTGAGTTATGCGATAGAGATTCTTCTGTTTTGTTTTACCCTGACTATCGTCCATGGCTGCCTGGCACACCTTTTAGCGCATTATTTCCTTGATTTGGTGCGGGAGTCATGGGCGGTCGTCACATTTGGTATCAAAGCTTTGGTTAATCGATTTTAGCCAACGCTCGCTGATGTAACTACGTAAGAGAGACGTAATTGTAATTTGATGGATGATTACTATATATAATATAGTAGTTTAGAAGGGTTTGAACTCCTTATGCAGTTGTTTCTTAAGGTGTTCTAATCATTCTTATTTACAGATATTAAGGATGAGTCGAAGTGAGAGACAAGCTGCGAGGGGTAGCCGTGATGCTAGGGAAGCTGTTGATTATGCTCCTATGTTTGAGGCCATGATGACTTCAATCATGAGGAGAATACCAGCTTCAGGATCATCTGTGGATGTGGGAGTTCAAGTCCAAGCTCCGAGACCGGTGGATTTTGCCAAGCTTTGCAAGGATTATACTGCTCTTGGAGGGAAAGTTTTCTTGGGGACGGAGTCGACTATTGAGGTGCAGAGATGGATTGATGCTTGCAAAAGAATCTTTGGTGACTTAGGGATTGAGGATGCAACTAAGAGGAAGCTTGCATCGAGACAGCTTCAGGGAAGAGCTGCTGATTGGTGGAATTCTATCACCATCGATACTCCAGAAGAAGAGATTACTTGGGAGCAATTCCAAGTTAGATTTGAAGCTAAGTTCATCTCTACTTCCCAGAAATCTGTCTTGTTTAAGAGGTTTGTGGAGCTCAAGCAAGGGGGAAGGCCTGTTCTTGAGTACATTTCTGAGTTTGAAGCTTTGTCTAAGTATGCCAGATCGTATATTGATTCTCCCTACCAGAAGAATGAAAAGTTTGTGACTGGTCTGGATGCTTATCTTGGGAGGCAGTTAGTGGATCATCTGGACGATCCATTTGAGAAGCTTGTGGAAAAAGCTCTTAGGCATGAGAGTTTGTTTCCTAGGGAAAGTTCTGTCGTTTCTGTAACCAGGGAAGGATCTAAACCACAGCAGAGTGGCAATAAGAAGAGGAAACAACAGCAACAGAGGGGTAGGGATGGCCAGAAGAAGCCGAAGAGTGAAGTGACTTGCTATAACTGCCAGCAGAAGGGCCATCTTTACAAAGATTGTAAGAATCCCAAAGTGCCGGGAAAGTGTTACAACTGTGATAAGCTGGGACATATCAAGAAGGATTGTCCAGAACCGAGGAAAGATAGGCAGGTTGTGCAAGCCTATGCTTTGGGGGCTGTTCCATCGTCTTCGAAAGCTCCTACTGCTGAAGAGAAGGGGAAGAGTGTGGTTGTTCAAGGTACTCTTTCTATTTGTGGTGTTCCAGTTAGAGTGTTGTTTGATACTGGAGCGTCGCATTCTTTTGTTTGTGATGATTTGGTAAGCCGGTTAGGTATGAAACCGGATATTGTTGATAGGCCATTGGTTGTGACTAATCCGGTAGGGGGTTCGTCATGTTTGTGTATGTTATGTCGTGGTCTAGTTGTGTCGAGTCATGATTGCTCGTTTGTTTGTGATTGCTTTGTTCTGAACTTTGCGGGGTTCGGAATTATTTTGGGTATGGACTGGCTTAGGAAGTATGCGGCTAGGATTGATTGTGAGAGGCTTGAGGTGACAGTCGGGAATGTGGAAGGGCGAAAGGTTGTGATACGATGTAAGCATGAAGAAGGCGTCTTCATGAGCTTCATGTATTCGCTAGTTGTTCCACGGGATGGACTGTCATCGGTGCCTATTGTGAATGAGTTTGAGAATGTCTTTGAGGAAGTCAAAGGGTTGCCGCCGCATAGGGAGATCGAGTTTCGTATCGATCTAGTTGAGGGAGCCAGACCTGTTGTGATGCCTCTTAGGCGGATGGCACCGAGGGAGCAGCAAGAGCTGAAGGTGCAAGTTGATGACCTTTTGCAGAAAGGATTCATTCGGAGAAGTGTGTCCGAATGGGGTGCGCCAGTTGTGTTCGCAACCAAAGCGGATGGATCGTTGAGGTTGTGTGTGGATTATCGTGAGCTGAATAAGGTGACTAAGAAGAACAAGTATCCATTGCCGAGAATAGATGACTTGTTTGATCAGCTTCACGAGGCTAAGGTGTTTTCTCAGATGGATTTGGCAACGGGATTTCACCAGTTGAGAGTGGCGAAGGATAGTGTGCCGAAGACTGCTTTCAGGACACCATCCGGGTTTTATGAGTGGCTGGTAATGCCGTTTGGGTTGACTAACGCGCCAGCATATTTTGTGGATCTTATGAATAGAGTGTTCAGAGATCAGTTGAATAAGTTCGTGCTTGTGTTCGTGGATGATATTTTGGTTTATTCCAGAACTGAGGAAGAGCACAAGACGCACTTGAGGATTGTTTTAGGAATCTTACGGAAACATCAGCTGAAGGCTAAGTTTTCGAAGTGTCACTTCTGGAAGAATGAAGTGAGGTTCTTAGGTCATGTTATTTCTGGAAATGGAATAGCGGTTGATCCCGCTAAGGTGGCAGCGATCCAGGATTGGGTTAGGCCTAAGAATGCATCTGATGTGAGAAGTTTTCTTGGATTAGCAGGATATTATCGTCGGTTTATCAAAGACTTTTCCAAGATAGCTGCACCGTTGACAGGATTGACGAAGAAGAACCAAGTGTTCAGATGGGATGATAAGTGTGAGCAAGCTTTCGTAATCCTGAAAGAGCGACTGACGAGCGCTCCTGTTTTGACTATTCCAAGTGGGAATGATGAGATGGTGGTTTACACCGATGCATGTGGCACTGGACTAGGAGCGGTGCTAATGCAGAAGCATAAAGTTGTTGCGTATGCTAGTCGACAACTAAAGCCGCATGAAAGGAATTATCCGACTCATGATTTGGAGTTAGCGGCGATTGTGTTTGCTTTGAAGATGTGGAGACACTATCTATTGGGAGTTAGATTCGAGCTGTTTACAGATCATAAGTCGTTGAAGTATCTGTTTTCCCAAAAGGATTTGAATCTTCGACAGCAAAGGTGGCTAGAGTTCTTAGCATCGTATGATTTTGGTATAGCCTATACTCCAGGGAAAGGTAACGCAGTGGCTGATGCGTTAAGTCGAAGACATGCAGGATTGGGAGCCATGTTTTCGGAATGGAAGAGTCTTGAGTATTTGGCTGGATTTGATTTCAGGCCTAGATGTGAATTGGAACCTGAGATGTTGGCAAACTTATCGATAAGGCCTACTCTTGTGGAAAGAATTGGCGAGAGGCAAAGGAGAGATGATAAGCTTATCAAGATTATCCGTGATTTGGAATCCGGATTGGATCCAGAAAAGGATAAAGGATTTGAAGTCGATCGAGAGGGTTGGCTCCGAAAGCAAGGGCGACTAGTTGTTCCCGATGTAGATGGATTGAGAGATGAAGTTCTGAGGGAGAGTCATCACTCGAAGTTGACAATTCATCCAGGTGGAAATAAGATGTATCGGGATATGAAGAGAACCTACTACTGGGAAGGTATGAAGAAGGATGTTGGAAATTTTATTTCCAAGTGTATGAATTGCCAGTTGGTGAAAGCTGAGCAGAAGAAGCCCAGTGGATTGCTTCAGCCATTAGAGGTTCCTACATGGAAGTGGGAGCAAGTGTCGATGGACTTTATCGATGGTCTACCTAGGACAAGAGCAGGGAATGAAGGGATTTGGGTCATAGTAGATCGTTTGACCAAGAGTGTAAGATTCATTCCTGTTCGATCGACTAGGACCGCATCGAAGTTGGCTGAGCTTTATGTGAAATGGATTGTTCGATTCCATGGTGTTCCGAAGAGTGTAGTGAGCGATCGAGACCCATTGTTCACTAGTAGGTTTTGGAAGAGCTTCCAGGAAGTCCTGGGAACCGAATTGTGTTTGAGTACAGCTTATCACCCTCAAACAGATGGTCAGACTGAGAGAGTCAACCGAGTTTTGGAAGATCTTCTTAGAGCATGTGTTTTGGACTTCGGAGGATCATGGGAAGATCACCTTCATTTGGTGGAATTTGCTTATAATAACAGTTATCAGTCGAGTATTGGTATGGCACCATATGAGGCATTATATGGAAGACCGTGTAACTCACCGACATGTTGGTTGGAAACTGGAGAAAAGCTGATACTTGGGCCAGAGATGATTCGACAGACTTCAGATTGTATAGAGATCATTCGGCAACGAATGAAGGCAGCCCAAGATCGTCAGAAAAGTTATGCCGATAATCGTCGTAAGGATTTGGAATTCGACGTAGGTGATATGGTTTTTGTGAAGATTTCTCCTCTGAAGAGTGTCATTAGATTCGGGAAGAAAGGAAAGTTAACTCCGAGATTTGTTGGACCATTCCCGATTATCGAGCGTATTGGAAAGCTCGCTTATAGATTGGAGTTACCGGAAAAGATGGCGGGTGTGCACAGTGTTTTTCATGTATCTTATCTACGGAAGTATATGCACGACCCAACTACGGTGGTTTCTGCTGATAGCTGTGAAGACTTGGAGGTTGATCCAGTTGTTTCGAGACCTCGTAAGCCGCTTCGTATTGTTGAAACCGATACGAAACAGCTTAGGAGGAAGACGATTACGTTGCTCAAGGTACAATGGAGTGATGATGTTAACGACTGTACGTGGGAGGAGGAAGAGAGGATGAAGGCAGCTCATCCCGGACTCTTCGAGGTATTGCCCTAAAGTGTCGTGACATCTCATGAATTTGTAGCTTGTTCTAAGTCTTAGAATTCTGCATGCTAGGCTAGAATTGGATGCATGGTTTGTTGATTGCTATGGATGGTAGGCATGCGGAATAATTGTGATTGCTATTGTTTGCTTGGAATTTCGGGGGCGAAATTCCTAAGGGGGAGAGAATGTAACGACCCGTATTTTACGTGTCGATAAATCGTAGAATTTGCAGGTCGATAGTGTTGATTGTGTTGCCTCTAGCTTGAGTCGTGACCGACTCATAGGGTTGCCGAGTTAAGAAACTATGAGTCGTTAGCGAGTTAGCTTGGGCACGAGTCAACTGTGTGCAAGGTAGCTAACGGGTTAAGGAAATATACGAGATAACGACTCAGTGGGCCTAGGGTCTAAGTCATACACGACTTAGTGGGATAGTGGTTAGGTCGTGTACGAGTTAGTGGAAGTAACGACTTAAGGCTTTGGCCAACCCAGGAAGTTATACGACCTAAGGAGCTAACGAGTTAAGAGGGGTAACGACCTATAGGCTTGTGCGAGTTAGCAAGTTAGGTGACGAGTCGTGACCGACTCATAGGGACCGACTCAAGGGGCTTAGACGACTTAAGGTTGTAGCGGCTTATAGGGGTTAACGGTCTATAAGATCTAAGGCTTAGGTCGGTGGGCCGACTTAGTGGATAAGTCGTTGGGGACTTAGGCTTTTGAGTCGTGTCTCGTGGGATAAGGATTAGGCTTAGGTCGGCCGGGATAAGTCGTATGTGTCTTAAGTCGTGTGACCTTCTTGCTGTGTTGAGTCGTTAGGTCTTTGAGTCGGTAGAATTTAAGTCGGCATCTGGGTTAGTGTTAAGTCGGCAGTATATGTTGTATAGTTAAGTCGCAGGGTCGGCTGTGCTAGGTCGTGAGTCGGCAGGAGATGAGTCGTGGACGACTCATGATGAGTCGGGACCGACTCATGGGGCGACGACTCAGGGAGGTTCCAGCCTATAAATAGAGGGGTTCGGCTCACTTTTTGGCACCAGATTTCGAAGCGACGAAGTGCTGCCATTTTGGGAACTCGACTACAGTATTTTCTTCACTTCTTTCTCTACTTCTATCAAGTGCTAACATCCATTGAAGATTGAAGATCAAGATCAAAGATCAAGAGCCAAAGTTGAAGATTTTCATCCGAAGAGGCTAGATTTCACCGTTTCAAGTGAAATTTCTCCGGATCAAGCCCAAGTCCTTGCTGTCCAGATCTGAAGTTGTTTGATTTTAGGTTGTTTTGGTGATTTGGTGAGTGGTAGTTATCTCTCACGCGGATCCAAAGGAGTATATTGGATTGGTGGCATGTTTGGGTGTTAAAGTTAGAGATTTCATGCATTTTTCTTAGATCTAAGTCTAGATCCATGGTTTTTGAAGATGTTTACTTATGCAAGTTTGTTTAATAAGCATTAGAGACAAAACCCATGTTTTATAATTGATAGATCTATGCTAAAAACCATGATTTCACATATGTTGGACTTTTGCTCGTTTATTTACGAAATTCCCATTATAGTTGATATTGCTTAAATTGCTTAATAGATCTTGTTTGAATGATTGATTATTTGAATGTATGATTGATTTGATTGTTTCCAAGTTAGCTAGTAGTTGATTTGGAACAAGATGATGAAAGAGGATTCAAAAGCTATGGAAGAAGGCTCTTGAATGGTGAAAGCTGCTTAAGGCATATGTAGCGGATGTTGAAGCTCATATGTATAGATTGGATGATGTTGAGATGGGACTTTGCCATGATTTGATGAGGCAAACCATGTTGTTGAGTTGAGACTTTGCTTTGATGCGATGAAGCGAAGTATGATGTGAGTCTTGGCTTAATCCAAGCAGGGATCATTCCAAGCATGTTGATAACTTGAAGAGTAGTTCAAGTTGGTTGATAATGGATTGTTCAAGAGGTAGCTTGAGCTTGTATGAGGATAGTCGTCAAGAAGGATGGCTAGGAGGCTTGGATCTCGTCGTTGTTGAAGGTTCTAGCATGCTCAAAAGCAAGAGTACATGGGGCGCCCATAACGACTACAGGTAGGTAGTCGGGACACCCAAAAGACTACAGGTAGGTAGTTGAGTACCCTGGGCAAAGTAGATAAGTCCTAGGCACAAGGCAGTGTGCGGAGTTATGGTTAGAACCGGGGTTACCATTAGCCCTTGACAGATGGTCATTCAACTAACGGTGAAATCGAGGCAAGGATAACAGTGATAGCCAGAGTCATGGATGTTTGGTTGTATTATCATTCGGCTTCGAGAGCGGTGTTTTCTGGGTGCTTATCTGATCTTGGTTTAGGCCTTGGGGGTTTGTATTTGGAAAACATCGTCCTTGACTCGAGTGGTATTTGCTTTACCTTAATTGTCTATGTTGTTATGCTTGCTTCTCCTTAGTGTATGTCTGGGGCTATCACTGTAGAAAGAGGTGGAGTGGGATGGTTTGGTTCCTATTTCTTTTATCCTTTATGCTCTTTTGGTATGCTTGATAGTTGATTTACTGCTCACTAAGACTTTGTCTGACTCAAGGTTTTATGTCTCCTCTTATTACCTTGGGCTGTTCATCCATGTCGGGATGGGCAGACTAGGTAGCAGGTGACAGGTGCTGTGCTAGGAGTTCTACGCTAAAGATGACGAAGACGATCAGGAGGCTTTGCATATTAGTTTTCTTACTATATGTACTGGGTATCCGCTGCTGTATTTGGTTGAGTGATATTTGTAGTGAGGCTTTCATGTATGGATTTGAGTAGATGATTGTATGAAACTACTGTGATGCTTATATGATGATGTTCTGTTCTATGGAGCTTCACTATATTATATTTCTCTATTGTATTTTATCCATGCGCTGTGAGTTATGCGATAGAGATTCTTCTGTTTTGTTTTACCCTGACTATCGTCCATGGCTGCCTGGCACACCTTTTAGCGCATTATTTCCTTGATTTGGTGCGGGAGTCATGGGCGGTCGTCACAAAAGTCCATTTATGAATCCGACCCCATGTGAAAGAATTTGGTAAGAAGATTTTTGAACATTATTTGAAAAAAAATTAAAGGTTTTTTTTTAAAAGGACCCTTTCATGTGAAATTTTTATTTGAAAAAGGAAGAACATTTAGAAGTTTTAAAGGGCTATTTCGACATTCCTGCCGAAGTTTAGAATTGGTTAGGTCAAATTTTTTTGATTAATTTTTTTTGGTAAAGGGTTTTTTATTTTTTTGGAATAAATGGAAAAGAGAGTGTATGTTTAGCTCGATGATTTTTTCTATTTCTGTAAATATATAAGTTCCTTCGAATTTTTTTTATAAGGGGTGGATAAATGGTAATGATATTTGATCGAAATGGGGTAAAAGGAATAAAAGGGTAAAATTTTCTAATAAAGAAGATTTGAAGAATATTATAATATAAGGAAAATACAAAGAAAAACAACCGAATAGATTTATACATATCTTTTTCATGTTAATGAAGAAAAGCCCAATGACTAAAAGAGTACGCAAACGAACTGCAATGTATCAGTGAGGAAAATAATGAAAAAAGGCAAAGAGCTATGTAAGGAAATGCCACTTGAAGGCAATTTAGGTAGGATAAATTTTAACAGTATCAATACTAAGAAATTTAAATTGAAACAGCGTTAGGAATTAATATTAAAATTGGATTGATAATCTAGTTAGGAACGATGTAGGAAATTAAAGGCTAATCATAGGAAAAATGAATAATTTTAAAAATATGTTCAATAATTTTACACATCTTTTAGAAGTCCCCCTTATGTGTTATTAGAATCTTCCTTAAGTTTAAAAGTGGAAATAGCGTGAGTAGTAGAAAATTATAGGATAAAAGTTATCCTTGTCTACCGAACTTTTCAGTATTTAAAGTTATAGAAGATGTTTATGAAAAATGGTTTAGTACGATGATTGAGTTTCTGAAATGCAAATAAATGTTTTGAGTTAAAAATCCTACTTTTAAAAAAATAAGTCTTTTTTATATGAGGTCTTTAAAAGGGAAAGTTGGTTAGAATAAGATATTTTTCATTGCCTCATTTGGAAACCAAGCAACTTTTGGATTTGATAAAAATAAATTTTAATTTTATGTTTCAAAGACAAAAGTTTTGGATCAAGCACTTTATGACTTTAAGGTTGTATTCTTTTAAAGAGATGTGAAAAACCGAACCAATTTTTGATATGGAGTAGGTAAGGATGGCGACCTAGATAAGATGGAATAAAGGTCAAGGCTATGAGTAAAATAGCCATGAATGCTCGTAGGATAGCAATAAGGAATCCCTATTGAATATAAGGAATATTGATATGAACCTAGGAATGTTTGATTAGTCATGTGTGAAATCCACAATAAGAATCCTCAAAGGAATAGGAAAGGATACTAAAGTAAACTTTTACGAGTCCTAAGGTATACTTGCATGGATGATCAAGGATATGGAGTGTAAATACGAAAAATTTGAGTATAATGTCAAGAGATTCTAATTGAACGAAGATAATAGTAGGAATGAAGAAGAGGGTAATGAGATGGCAAACATATATAGAGGATATTGATTGATTCAAGGTTAAAGAAGTTAAGATAGGTGGTAGGAAAGTTATTCCACCAAGCTAATTTTTCATTGAGTTATTCTAAATGTCCATAGCGCTATACTGAAAAAAGCGTAGCGGTCGAAGTGCACTATGCTCTATAACAAAGAATTTGATGGGATTCAGTGATGCTTTAATTGCACAAGTATATGTACTACTGATATGGGACATCTCTAACAATATGACCCATGGGGAAGGGTTATAAATTTGCATATAGGTGCGGAAAAATATATCAAGGGTTCACGTCGGATTTGAAATATTGAATGGCTCAGTTGCTTTAGGCATTTCAAGGGGTTTACTTTGGCATGTGAGGTAGTAAATGTCCATTGGTTCTTCTATGTAAGATATCTTATATAACCTACGACTTGACCTAATAGGGAAATGGGGTCTGCAACATTTATTACAAGAGGTATTGAATAACTAGGATGAGAAATTTTCCTTAACATACATTAGGATAGTCTAAATGTGATTTTGGCTATGGGAGGTAAGTAGGCTATGTCAATATTGTTGTTAGACTGGTATTCAGTAGTAAGGTTGGCATATAGGCTTTAACTGCCAATAGTTCCCAACGATCGTTAGCAAAGACTTAAGTTATGTCCTGACAGATTTCGCTTCCAACTAGTGTAGAATCTGTATGGAATATGAAAACACCTCATTATTTAATTAGTTATTCATTTATCGGAGGTGGGCTAGTTAACCCTTATATATGTCTTTCAAATGTGTTAGTAATACGGTAATTAAATTATAGATCTGTATCTTGGAGACATCGGTCTCTGCAGCTAGAGTTGATTGACTAGCGATTACGTTATGAAGGCCCTGCTTTGGGGTTGAGGTATCAAATGGCGAATGCATCTGCTCCTCCCTATTTAAGAAGTATTAAGTGGCCGAGGTTTTCTATTGGGTAGTACAATATTTAGATATATATGTATGTATGTATGTATGTATGTATGTATACAGGCATATATATAGTTATATCTCGAAGAAGTTTAGACATATCATACGCATAGAGGGAATGTCATGAAATAGCCATGTATTATTAACATAACACTTAAAAATAAATCAATTGACATAAATTAGTGTTATGGATAAGTTATGTAATTTTCTATTCACCAGAACGTTGTTCTGATCCCTCCTCATTAATTGCCACATGACAGATTTAGAGGGACATGTTACTGGTGCAAAAGGGGAACTGCAAATAGTGAAGTCTTCTCTTTCATGCTCTGCGCTAACAAGGCAATCAAATACTAAAGGAATAATGCTGATTCCAAGAAAGTTTCCTTAGTCAGTATATAAGTTCTATTATATTTTTATATTCCGTTGTGAGTTTATGTACATAGCTCTACAATATATGTTATCCACCTCTAGGTCAAAGCCGGATATCAACAAATTAGCTGGAAAGGATGAATGTCAGGATTAAAGATCGATTGGAAATAAGGCTGTGATCGATGTCGTCAAAATTTGACTGAGCTCCAATCAAGATGAGATCGATTGAGGATGATGAACGAGGCTAGGAGTGGCTACATTTCAAATTTAAGGTTAATCGGAGTTTGTATGCCCAAGTTATAGATGGATTAAAGTTCATGAAACTGGCTCGTATCGATCTGTTCGTATCGATCAAGGTGGATGTTGTTCATGTCCATCGGGATCGATACAAAGAAAGGAAGTTTGGATCGATGCAAGGAGCAGGTGGCTACTGGAAAAAACATCTCGTATCAATCAACATGCAATCGATATGAAGATAGGCGCAAGGGATGGACGCAGCATCGATAATTCGTGTCGATCGGAATTGAAACGGCATCGATGATTTTGTATCGATCGGGATTGGAATGGCGGCATACTTCGAATTGATGACTTTGTATCGATGCAGCATACATCGAATGAATGGATATGGATAAGGCAACGCAAAGGGGATAAATGCAGAGAAATCGATATGAATAGAGGAATGGCCAATCGATACGAGCAGACGCCGGTGGATGGATACGAAGAGCATATCACACGATCGATACAAAGCAGCGGACACGAATTGATGGATGCGAGATCAAAAGGCACAAGGCTTGGATATGAACTAGAAGTATGCATGATTCGTAGGAAGAAGCGTCCAACGCGGCATGGAGTATGGATCAAACCTGGAAAATAGAGCCACGTCAACTCACAGACACGCGCCCTAATCGATACGAATAGAGCGATGCGATGGGGATCGATAGGAATTGCGTAGCCTACCGAAAACCTTAAATTACATCGATCATATCTCACAATCTACAAGTCCAAATGCTATGCAATTTTTAGAGGAGCTTATGCACAACCTAAAGAATGTCCATGATCGATCTTGACTCGATTGGACAAGATCTTGATCAATACGAAGTTCATTCGTATCGATCACGGATCGAGTCGGAATCACTTGAGATCGATCGCGTGTGCCCACTCACGTGCCAGAAGAGGTCTCTCAAGATTTGAGAGAGATAGTTGCAGCCTACGCCTATAAATAGCATCCTTGAGCTAATAGAAAAGGGACTTTTGGATCTTGCTACGTCGAGACTCTGTCGAAATCACCATTGCATTCAAACTTCACTGTTGTACTCGAAAATTACTGCTATAATCCACTATAACCAACAAGTGAAGTCAATAAAAGTTATCTTTTGAAGTGGACGTAAGCCGGAGATAGCCGAACCGCTATAAATCTTGTGTCTCTGTTTACTTCTCTCTGTTTTAAGTTTATCATTCTTCATTTTATTATCTACATTTTTGGATATGTGATATGTGATTATATACTGTAAATCTGTGTTCATACACTGGTGCTTTCTCGATATTTGGGGTTTGTAACGACCCAGAATTTTTGATAACTTGAATTTGAATATTTAATTTATTTTTAATAGTAATAAGTGGAATTTTTAAGTCGAATAATTTATTTTTCGAATATTGGATTTAATGGGATAATTAAATCGATGATTTAATAGTGAAATTCCAAAAATAATTAAATATTGGGTTAAATATGATTGAAAATGATTTGGAAAATTTTGTTTTATCATATTGAAGTTATAGAAATGTTTTAGAACTTGTATAATTGAATTTGGAGTTAATTTGTAAAAATTGAATATTTTAATATTTAATTATCGACTGAAAAATAGCCAATTTTTGAACAGTCTCAGAATTGAACGAAACGAGTTCCATTGGATCCGTAATAGTTAATTATTATCGGATTTCAAATTTCGTAGCAAACGGAGTTGTCGTTTGACCGTGGCAGCTCGAAACGCATCGATATCGTTTTAATTTTAATTCGGCGAGTAAAAATAGCCATTTTTCAAACGGTCTCGGATTTCGACGAAACCAGTTTCATCGGATCCGTAATGTGATATTATTGTAAGATTTCAAATTTCAAGTCATTTGGATTTGTCGTTTGTCCGGTACAAGCCAAAACGCCTAGAAATCGCTTAAATCGGTTTAAATTTAAATCGACCGTTTATTGCCGTATCTCACACATACTTCCGAATTAGCTTACGAAACCTGTTCCATTGTGTCCGGAACGCGGGAAAACCTTAGGATCGCCTGGCGGCACGCGTCGTTTGGAGTTCGTTTGCAAAAGTGTTAAATTGGGCATTTTATTATTAAAATAATATTAACATATATGTTATCTTCTTTTCCAAAACCCTAATCACTATCACCAGCCGCCTCCTATAGGTCCAATGGCCGAAATCATCCCATTTTCCCCTCTCAAAATCTCCAAATCCGCTCATCGAATCGAGAAACTTCCAACATGAAAGTTGTAGAGCATGGTGTGGACTACAGATCCAACGGTGGATCTCAGCTATCGTCGCCGTTTGGAGGCAGGATGGGGCCGCGTCTCCTGGGAGTTGCGCACGCAACTCGAGGCATGGGCAGGGGCCGAGTGTGACCGCACTTGGGTCGAAGGTGGAGGAGGTTTAGAGCTGCGTAATGGCGCTCCCTGATCGTGTTTTCGCGCATCGTGGTGGTCGTGGCCTTTAACCCTAGTTTTTGGTTCATGGGTTTGCTTGCGTTCAACTTCCTGTAGCCGTGCACGCAAGAGAGGGAGGGGGAGAGAAGCTTGTGCGTGCGGCCTGTGGTAGGGGTAGGGTTTGTAAAAGAATTTGTGAATCTATTTTTATTTAAATTCGTATAACGTTTAAAAATCAATATCTTTTTGCTGCGAGGTCCAAATTGAACGAGATTTTTTGCGTTGGCTTCGTATCGCCGAGCTCTTCGCAATGCAGCTGGTTTGGAGTCGATTGGAGCTCGTATGAATTTCGGGTAAAATTAAACGTTCGTTTAATTTTATTCGAAACGAACGCGAAAACGGAAATAAAATCAAGGTGAGAACTCCTCACTCAATCGAAAGGTTTTGTTTAAAATTTTAAATAGTTAATATTGATTGTTGATTGCTGATTGATTGTGTTAGTAGATATAGTAGGATATATACTATATATAGCGATATATATATATTGGCATATGTATATATCGGATTTGATTTCCCGCCTCGTATAGCGGATGAGACCCTATTGCGCCGTTATTAAGCGGATATTTATAAAATCCCATATACCGCGATATTCCACCTCGAAGTGGAATTGGTATTGTGCTAACGTCTGTGGATGCAGGGTAACAGGTTGGAGGGATCCAACTGGATTCCTCACATATTTATCTGTTTATGAATATTATGTTGATCGTTGATAACCATATTGATATATGACACTTATTCCCGTGATTGACCATTCGATGTCGTTGCATCATCGGATTCAAATTTTTAAAAATTAAAAATAACGGTTTTGAATTTAAAAGGGGTTTTAAATCGATTTTTCAAAGAATAAGGGTTATTAAAATTTTGAATTGATTAAATTTTAAAATAAATAGATGGATAAAATTTTATGTTTTAAAAATTTATATTTTTATAAAATATAACTTAAAAGAAATTTTTAACAATAATAGGTTTTTATAAAATAGTTAAATTTGGTTTTTGGGAAGTTATTATTATTA
Organism: Allium cepa; assembly: GCA_030765085.1. Taxonomy (NCBI): domain Eukaryota; kingdom Viridiplantae; phylum Streptophyta; class Magnoliopsida; order Asparagales; family Amaryllidaceae; genus Allium; species Allium cepa. Next base: position 871,823,667 of record CM060929.1, on the reverse strand, counting down.
ATGGTTTATATAAAGGATTTATAAATGGATGTTTTTAAATTAAATTTATTGAAGTTATAGGATAAATTTATAAAGTGTTAAGTTGATGTATAACATGAATTTCACTAGGATTTATAGATTAATAAATGTGAAATTTATAAAACGAATGGTTATTGGAAAATTTTAAGCTTATAAGTTATTAACTTATAGAAATGGATTTGGGCATTAAAAAGGGGAATTTTATAGAAATTGTTAATAAATGAAGATTTCATTAGTTGAAATTATTATAAACCATAAAGAAATCTTGTAAGTGATAAGATTTTAAATTGGTGAAGTTCAAAGGAACGATTTGGTAAATAAATAATATTATAAGTATTTAACTTACAATATGGCTTTTGGGTATGAAATTGGGTTATGTAAATTGCATCGGATTAATAAAGGAATTTATAAAATTGGGGTTTATAATAGAAATGGAATTTATAAACTATGTTTATAAATTTGAAATCCATCGAATTTGATAAATTGAAATATGGGAATTTGTTAAGTGGGCTATATTCACTATTTTGAATATTGAATAGATTATTAAATAAAATGGGTTTGTTTTTGGGAAAGGAATGTTTTAAATGGAATTTAAAACGAATTAAAGGTGTTTTAAAATGTATTGAGTATTGAAAACATAGATTTCAACATTGATTGTTGAAATAGACGTTTTCGAGAAACAGAAGGGGATAATTTGTATAGTATTGGATTTATATATCTATTTTTAATTTCAAATCCATATACTAGTGTTTTTGGGTTGTCGTAACGATGTTTTACGCAACATTCGTTTTTAACCCAAATAAATGTGAATAAAGGAATGTTTTCTTAAAGAGAATGGAATAAAATACTTAACGGTAACTTAAGTATATTGAGTATTTCCAAATTGTTGAAAATAAATAAATTTGTGAATTACTTATTTTAAAAATAAGCATGGGAATGGTTTTCTAATATGAAATGGAACGGTTTTTGTGAATTCACCTTTAAGGTAATTGAAAGCAAATAACTTGGAATCGATTTGGGAATCGTATGCTAGTAGATGCTTGGAATTTAAATTCACTTTGGAATTTATAAATATGAAGGGAAATTTGTTTAAAAATAAATGTTGATTTATTTTTAAATATGAAAATATAATTTACGAATTTGGAACGTAAGTTAAAATAAATCGGTAAAGATTTATTTGGTGGTTTGAAATTTGTTCAAAAGGTATATATGGTTAAGGTGATTTGAAATTAGTTTTCAAATGGTTAAGGTGATTTGAAATTGGTTTGCAAATGGTTAATGTAATTTGAAAATTGGTTTTCAAATGGTGAAGGTAAATTGAAAATTGATTTTTCAATTGGTTGAGTGTGGAAAATTTTATCGTGAAGTGGTTTTGGTAAAGCAAATAAATTGGGCAATTATTTGGAAATTGTGTATATATATCTTGTAAAAATATTTTGGGATTTAATAATTTTGGAAAAATTATTTGGAATCTGATGATGTGGCGCATCTTTATTGATAGTTAAATAACCGACTATCAATATTTACCCTTGGATGGTATTGATTGTGTTTGTTTGGAATTGAATGCACACTTTTTTTTTTAAAATAAGCGCTCGCTATTCGGTTTAGCCGGGAGAGGACCTTTGTGTCATATATCCCATTCCGAATATGCGATACGACGTTTGGATTGCATTTGAAGACCGGTGTTGAAGACCGGGTATTTGTGAAAACGATAGGATGACCTATCGATTGTCTCCGCATCGTTAGCTACGATATGGAGATTTCCTTTGTGATGGGAAATTTTATCGGGATTGTGAATACCCGGATTGCAAGGGCTTCTTTGGAAGTGCCTTCGGTTCTGTTCGAACCCGGACCAGACTTGCTTATCTAGGTGAAACGTGATGGGGGGTTCTCGCTTTGCGTTAGGTGGCGAACGGGAGACTCTTACCCCTACACGTCCTCTTTACGGGGTTGGTTAGGCGTAAGCCGTGACAGTCGAGAGGCTGGCCGTAAAAGCAAGGTCTGGGGTACCAGTGTAAGCCACGGTGGGGCTGGGATGGTTGAAAAGCCTACCGGTTACTGCTGACGGAAATGAGGATCGTTACATTTGGTATCAGAGCATATGGTTAAGCGACAACCTGCTCTGTTGGGTATTACTCATTAGAGATAGAGTCAGTAGTACTCTAGAATGAGTGTGAGTGTTATAATAGATATGAGTGCGTATTTGTTAGTGAATATAAAATTGTTTTATATTGTGATGATTGGTTTGTTGAGTGGTATATGAACCTTCGTCGGCGCAGCCTCGAAAACTGAATCGAAGGGGTTCCTAAACACTTGAATAGAACAATTCGACACAATATTGTTTTAAATTGGGTAAATGAAATAATTTTACCTCGATTATATTTTATATATATAAAGAAAATAATTTTTCAAGAATTATTGAAGTGTGTATATAATTGATTGCTTGGTTGTTGTAAATGATATATATATATATATATATATATATATAAAATAAGTAAAAGTTGTTTGAATGAGCTAATAAAAGCAACTATTGTAAAGAATAATGGTATAAACCAATGAATCATAAGATGAAATTATAATTGATAATGATTTACAATTGTAAGATAATCATGTATGTATATAAGAAGTAAAATTATATAAGTAAAAGGGTTATAAAAGTGATTTATGAATAGAAAGAAAACTTTTTGAAAGAATAATTAGCATTGATTTCACTATTGTCACTGGGAAATAATAAGGGTGATGACTGCAGCATCACCAGTATCATTTTCGAGTTTCTATGTGATGGATTTGCTACAATAATGAATTTAAAATTGAAGTTTTGTTGTAATAAACCAATTTGAAATTAAAATTCAATTTGAAGTTGATAAGTATAAGCGAAAAAAGGTTTTGAACTTATAATATAAGTTAGAAGTTGAATAATAAGTTTTATAACTTATAGAATGGGAAAATGTAAGTGAAACCAGTTGTTGAAGTGGTTAAACAATTAAGTTAAGTAAAATGGAATATGAATTTGAATATTGATATGAATTTGACTTAAGTAAAAGTTAAATAGGATTTACTTTGGAATTTAAAATCCGAATTGAATTGATAAGTAAAACTTAAGTTTAATTAACAAATGATGTTTAAATGGAATAACTTAAGCAAAGTTGAATAAAAATTGATATTTGTATCAAAGTTAAATAATCAGGTGAATTAAATGATGTAAATAAAGTTGAAATGGAATGCAAGTTAAGTAATGTTGAAAGAATTGATGTTAATATCAAAATAAGTGAATAAAGTGAGTAAATGAAATTGTTAAAGAGGTGAACTTAAGTTATATAAATGAAATTCAATTTTATTTGTAAAAAAGAACTAGCAATTGAGTTAAAGCATGAATTGAATGTTAATCAATAGAATATGAATAAGTTGATATGAAATGATGCATGCAAGTGTAAATTCATTTGAAAATAGTTTAATAATAGAATGAAAATCAATTGAATGTTAAACCAATTGAAATTAAAACAGTTGAACCAAATTGAATGTAAGTAAAATGGATAAAATTTGGTTGTATTGGATGTGCATTGGTTGTTATTTGCTTGTTGGTTGATTGTATGAAAATTCCTTAAGTGTTAACGAAATTGAATCTGCTAAATTGAAAGCTATGTAATTGAATTCAAATGAAAATTGAAATGCAAAGTCGAATGAAAATGAATATGCAACTTTAATAGTAAGCTAAAAGTGGTATAAGAAGCATGTATTGGAAATTTTATAATTGAATTGGCAAATTGGTTTGAATATTATAATTAGATATTATGCTAGCAGGATATACAGGTTATAAAGGAATTGGGATTTTGATTTCAAAGTTAAAAAAATTTGTAACGCTCGACAAAAAGGTACGTATTTCAGTTTTTATATGAGATTTGATGATTTCCTTCTCCAGCCACTTGGCTTTCTCTTTTCTTTTTGATTCTGAGGGGCCGTAGTGCCGTTTTGTAGTCGTACCGATCGAGCCGCGCAAAGGAAACGCTGGCGAAATTTTTCGAAAATTTAGGGAGTTAGAAAAATTTTGAGAAATTTTGAAAGTTTGAAAATTTGAATTTAAATTTAAATTTGAATTGTTAAGTAAACAATGTTGTTTGAAACCTATAATTGAATTGGGAAAGCTAATTGAAATGATAGTAAATCCTTAATAAAAAGATTGTTTTGAAAAGTTAGTAAAACTAATTAGCTTTGGAAAAATAATAAACGGATTAGGATCGTTCTCCTTAAACTTGCAATTTCGAGGACGAAATTCTTTTAAGGGGGGAAGATTGTAACGACCCAGAATTTTTGATAACTTGAATTTGAATATTTAATTTATTTTTAATAGTAATAAGTGGAATTTTTAAGTCGAATAATTTATTTTTCGAATATTGGATTTAATGGGATAATTAAATCGATGATTTAATAGTGAAATTCCAAAAATAATTAAATATTGGGTTAAATATGATTGAAAATGATTTGGAAAATTTTGTTTTATCATATTGAAGTTATAGAAATGTTTTAGAACTTGTATAATTGAATTTGGAGTTAATTTGTAAAAATTGAATATTTTAATATTTAATTATCGACTGAAAAATAGCCAATTTTTGAACAGTCTCAGAATTGAACGAAACGAGTTCCATTGGATCCGTAATAGTTAATTATTATCGGATTTCAAATTTCGTAGCAAACGGAGTTGTCGTTTGACCGTGGCAGCTCGAAACGCATCGATATCGTTTTAATTTTAATTCGGCGAGTAAAAATAGCCATTTTTCAAACGGTCTCGGATTTCGACGAAACCAGTTTCATCGGATCCGTAATGTGATATTATTGTAAGATTTCAAATTTCAAGTCATTTGGATTTGTCGTTTGTCCGGTACAAGCCAAAACGCCTAGAAATCGCTTAAATCGGTTTAAATTTAAATCGACCGTTTATTGCCGTATCTCACACATACTTCCGAATTAGCTTACGAAACCTGTTCCATTGTGTCCGGAACGCGGGAAAACCTTAGGATCGCCTGGCGGCACGCGTCGTTTGGAGTTCGTTTGCAAAAGTGTTAAATTGGGCATTTTATTATTAAAATAATATTAACATATATGTTATCTTCTTTTCCAAAACCCTAATCACTATCACCAGCCGCCTCCTATAGGTCCAATGGCCGAAATCATCCCATTTTCCCCTCTCAAAATCTCCAAATCCGCTCATCGAATCGAGAAACTTCCAACATGAAAGTTGTAGAGCATGGTGTGGACTACAGATCCAACGGTGGATCTCAGCTATCGTCGCCGTTTGGAGGCAGGATGGGGCCGCGTCTCCTGGGAGTTGCGCACGCAACTCGAGGCATGGGCAGGGGCCGAGTGTGACCGCACTTGGGTCGAAGGTGGAGGAGGTTTAGAGCTGCGTAATGGCGCTCCCTGATCGTGTTTTCGCGCATCGTGGTGGTCGTGGCCTTTAACCCTAGTTTTTGGTTCATGGGTTTGCTTGCGTTCAACTTCCTGTAGCCGTGCACGCAAGAGAGGGAGGGGGAGAGAAGCTTGTGCGTGCGGCCTGTGGTAGGGGTAGGGTTTGTAAAAGAATTTGTGAATCTATTTTTATTTAAATTCGTATAACGTTTAAAAATCAATATCTTTTTGCTGCGAGGTCCAAATTGAACGAGATTTTTTGCGTTGGCTTCGTATCGCCGAGCTCTTCGCAATGCAGCTGGTTTGGAGTCGATTGGAGCTCGTATGAATTTCGGGTAAAATTAAACGTTCGTTTAATTTTATTCGAAACGAACGCGAAAACGGAAATAAAATCAAGGTGAGAACTCCTCACTCAATCGAAAGGTTTTGTTTAAAATTTTAAATAGTTAATATTGATTGTTGATTGCTGATTGATTGTGTTAGTAGATATAGTAGGATATATACTATATATAGCGATATATATATATTGGCATATGTATATATCGGATTTGATTTCCCGCCTCGTATAGCGGATGAGACCCTATTGCGCCGTTATTAAGCGGATATTTATAAAATCCCATATACCGCGATATTCCACCTCGAAGTGGAATTGGTATTGTGCTAACGTCTGTGGATGCAGGGTAACAGGTTGGAGGGATCCAACTGGATTCCTCACATATTTATCTGTTTATGAATATTATGTTGATCGTTGATAACCATATTGATATATGACACTTATTCCCGTGATTGACCATTCGATGTCGTTGCATCATCGGATTCAAATTTTTAAAAATTAAAAATAACGGTTTTGAATTTAAAAGGGGTTTTAAATCGATTTTTCAAAGAATAAGGGTTATTAAAATTTTGAATTGATTAAATTTTAAAATAAATAGATGGATAAAATTTTATGTTTTAAAAATTTATATTTTTATAAAATATAACTTAAAAGAAATTTTTAACAATAATAGGTTTTTATAAAATAGTTAAATTTGGTTTTTGGGAAGTTATTATTATTAATGGTTTATATAAAGGATTTATAAATGGATGTTTTTAAATTAAATTTATTGAAGTTATAGGATAAATTTATAAAGTGTTAAGTTGATGTATAACATGAATTTCACTAGGATTTATAGATTAATAAATGTGAAATTTATAAAACGAATGGTTATTGGAAAATTTTAAGCTTATAAGTTATTAACTTATAGAAATGGATTTGGGCATTAAAAAGGGGAATTTTATAGAAATTGTTAATAAATGAAGATTTCATTAGTTGAAATTATTATAAACCATAAAGAAATCTTGTAAGTGATAAGATTTTAAATTGGTGAAGTTCAAAGGAACGATTTGGTAAATAAATAATATTATAAGTATTTAACTTACAATATGGCTTTTGGGTATGAAATTGGGTTATGTAAATTGCATCGGATTAATAAAGGAATTTATAAAATTGGGGTTTATAATAGAAATGGAATTTATAAACTATGTTTATAAATTTGAAATCCATCGAATTTGATAAATTGAAATATGGGAATTTGTTAAGTGGGCTATATTCACTATTTTGAATATTGAATAGATTATTAAATAAAATGGGTTTGTTTTTGGGAAAGGAATGTTTTAAATGGAATTTAAAACGAATTAAAGGTGTTTTAAAATGTATTGAGTATTGAAAACATAGATTTCAACATTGATTGTTGAAATAGACGTTTTCGAGAAACAGAAGGGGATAATTTGTATAGTATTGGATTTATATATCTATTTTTAATTTCAAATCCATATACTAGTGTTTTTGGGTTGTCGTAACGATGTTTTACGCAACATTCGTTTTTAACCCAAATAAATGTGAATAAAGGAATGTTTTCTTAAAGAGAATGGAATAAAATACTTAACGGTAACTTAAGTATATTGAGTATTTCCAAATTGTTGAAAATAAATAAATTTGTGAATTACTTATTTTAAAAATAAGCATGGGAATGGTTTTCTAATATGAAATGGAACGGTTTTTGTGAATTCACCTTTAAGGTAATTGAAAGCAAATAACTTGGAATCGATTTGGGAATCGTATGCTAGTAGATGCTTGGAATTTAAATTCACTTTGGAATTTATAAATATGAAGGGAAATTTGTTTAAAAATAAATGTTGATTTATTTTTAAATATGAAAATATAATTTACGAATTTGGAACGTAAGTTAAAATAAATCGGTAAAGATTTATTTGGTGGTTTGAAATTTGTTCAAAAGGTATATATGGTTAAGGTGATTTGAAATTAGTTTTCAAATGGTTAAGGTGATTTGAAATTGGTTTGCAAATGGTTAATGTAATTTGAAAATTGGTTTTCAAATGGTGAAGGTAAATTGAAAATTGATTTTTCAATTGGTTGAGTGTGGAAAATTTTATCGTGAAGTGGTTTTGGTAAAGCAAATAAATTGGGCAATTATTTGGAAATTGTGTATATATATCTTGTAAAAATATTTTGGGATTTAATAATTTTGGAAAAATTATTTGGAATCTGATGATGTGGCGCATCTTTATTGATAGTTAAATAACCGACTATCAATATTTACCCTTGGATGGTATTGATTGTGTTTGTTTGGAATTGAATGCACACTTTTTTTTTTAAAATAAGCGCTCGCTATTCGGTTTAGCCGGGAGAGGACCTTTGTGTCATATATCCCATTCCGAATATGCGATACGACGTTTGGATTGCATTTGAAGACCGGTGTTGAAGACCGGGTATTTGTGAAAACGATAGGATGACCTATCGATTGTCTCCGCATCGTTAGCTACGATATGGAGATTTCCTTTGTGATGGGAAATTTTATCGGGATTGTGAATACCCGGATTGCAAGGGCTTCTTTGGAAGTGCCTTCGGTTCTGTTCGAACCCGGAACAGACTTGTATGGTTACGTGTCTGACATTACATTTTGAGAGATAGAGCAGATTTCTTTCAAATACATTTCTGTTGGTGGCGGAGAATTTATTCTCTTAGCTTAACACCCTTCTCTGAGACGTACGAGCTCAGAGGTTATGTAGTTGAAGGTTATCAGCGATATTTCCCAATCTGGTAATGTGGCATGCTGAGTGCTGCTGTGTGATGATCATTGGTTGATCGTTTGGATTGGATCATTTGTTGATCATTTATCTGTGTGATCTTGCTTTGGTCATCTGTGGACCCAAAGCATGGCTTTGTTGCACAAAGCGTAGCTTTGTGGACGAGACTTCGTCAGGACCTCACTCCCCGGAAATGGTCGAAACAGGAATATGCGGCAAGGTTATGAGGGTCGCGCCCTTTAGGGTATGTCATTTCCTTCTGGAAAAGGGTGGTATCATGGTATGGAGCCCAGATGCTTACTCATGTTGATACACTATATATATTTCTGTGTGTGGTGTTGTTGCGAGCGCTCGGATAAAGGTCCCAAAGGACCGGGGGATGACATATTCGTGTAGTAGTTACCTAGTTACAGAGGTAACCCGGCCTTGTGTTGGCAGAGATCTAACCGTAACGTTAGTTTCTCGGGACGTCCCGCCAGAGGCGATCCCATGTGGCAGTAGGAAGTTCCTTAGCCTGACCATTTGTTGGAAATCCATTCCTCCAATACGCGCCTTGTACGGTTTTAGTTGTATTACCTGCCATTCACTTATGGTGGTCACCACTGTTTGGATGGTAGCTATAGTAGGCATAGTTCGGAATGTCTATGTTGGCTAGGATTTATATTCTACTTTCGAAATTGTTTTCTACACTATGCACTAGTAATAATATCAAAAAATGATTTGATTTTCGCGTAGTAAGCATCTTTGACTATCATAAGGAGAAATCTCCTCCAATTCTGCGTTTGCATTGTGTGTGTGGCGGGAGGCCTTATGGTAGTTTCATTTTCCAAAAAGCATTGCGGATTTAAAAATTTAAAATTTTCTTGTTGCTTGTTTAAAGATAAACTGTTTTGAGTTCTCACACCAGTCCCATGACTGACCTGGAGTTTATTGTTCCTTTCCTAAACTCTGGGTGCCCACTATTTTCCACACGGGCAGTCTAGAGTTAGGTTGTCAGGTTATTCTGGATTCGGGAGTTGCTGTGCAGATCTGGAGGCGAGCCAGATAGCGTAGTCTATTATTTATTGTATATAGTATTTCTTTCCGCTGTTGTTGTCATACACTCTGATTAATGTGATGTAATGTGATGTAATGTATAAAATGTATAGTTTTTCTTGTTTTAATGAATATTCATTTATCTATTATATGTTGTTCCGCTGCGACTGTGAGATTCTGTTATTGTTTCTCGTTCTGTTACTTGTTTTTGTTTTCTCTTCTCTCTTTTCTTTCTTCTACCTTTCTCTCTCTTCTCCTACCTCTTTCTTCTTCTTCTTAAACCCTAACGGTTCGATTTTTCGGCAACGAAAAATCCCGATCGTTACAGGGTTTGTGACCAATTTTGGCGCATACACTTTGGTGCTTTCACCGAGTTAGACTAGCACCCGCTATACCAGATTCAGAGTTTAGATTTGGAAGGCTAAAGGATCAGATCAAAAAGGAACCATAAAAAATCAATCAACAAGGAGGCAAAGAGCAGAGAGGAGTCAACATGAAGGAAGCCAGGAAGCATCTTCAGGAGTTAATCAGACTTCAGCCCTTATCACCAGAGATGAGATGGAGACGATGATGGGAGCTATCCATGAAGAGTTTCTAAAAAGACAAGAGGAAATGATGCAGAACCTTCTCAGACAGTTCGAATAGACAAGGACAGATGGAGTTGCTGGAGTTCATACCCACGGAGCTGGAACAAAAGGAGCCAACATGCAATCAGATGGAGCAGCTCAACAGGACGCAACCCTTAATTAGCCCACAACTGCTACTCTAGATGGATGCAGGTTCGGGGGCACACTATCCGACAACGATAGACGAATTCATGGAGGAATTCTAGGTGACACCACACAACAGGATGCTGGCAGGAGCACAAGAGTATGTTATGAAAAGTATGTACCAGAATTCCCTCAGGGACTCACGGGAAACCCTTGATGGACAACGCGGGATTGGCTGAGATTATCTGGCAAACCATGCATGGAGGCTTAACAAAAAGAGATATGGAAGTAGTAAACTGAAGCTTGTTTACTCATGACATCAGAATGGCTTGGAATCCACTAGAGTTCAAGCTACCGATTCTGGAGGTATACATTGGCAAGACTGATCCTACCGATCACTTGATGAGGTATACAAGACATATGGAGGTGTTGCGGGCATCGAAGGAAGTTATGGCCCGATGCTTCCCTCTGTACTTGACTGATATAGCTGCTATGTGGTTCAGAAAGTTGGAAGAAGGATCTATCAGACATGGACAGAATTGGTGGACAGATTTCTGAAGCTGTTTCAGGTTCATATCAAAAGGTCGAAGAACGTAATGACGCTAACGTCGATAAAGCAAAAGACAGAAGAATCTCTCAGAGCTTTCTTAACTAGGTCCAGTGCAGCGGTTGCTTCGGTGATCGGCCGGATCCATCAGTGGTTTTAATGGCAGCAGTGTCAGGAGTCAGGGATAACTCAGATTTCAAAATGTCATTGATACGGGACCCACCAATGGATCTCAGGGAGTTCTTTCACGAGGTTGAGAGATTCCTTCGACAGGAGGATGCATGTTCGGATATAAAGTTGAAGGAAGTGAACGCGGCCGAGGATGGAGGGCCATCCAGCGAAAGATTAGACAAAGATAAGGAAAAAGGAAAAAGGAAGTTGGATGACGAATCTGAAAGGGCAAGGAAGTGGCGGAGAGAGTCAAAATTCTCCACTTACACAAGATTGAACGAGCTATTAGACCGGATATTCATGGAAACTCAGGATCGCCTTCCCTACCGAAGGACAGCAAGGAGAGAACCCTCAGAACGTGAAAGGGAATCAGGAAGACACTATCTCTTTCACAATTTGGACAAACGTGATACCAACAGCTGCAGGCATCTAAAGGATATAGTCGAGGAGCATGTAAGGATTGGTCTGTTGTGATAATATGTCGGACCTCGGAATGACGCAGTGGAACAGGAGCAGCCACCGTCTACCTCAAATGAAAACGGCACGAGGTCTAGGAACGATGCTCGATTGGTTATCAACTGACAGGGATGATATGGAATAAGTAGCAAACTCTGGGTAAATTTCCAAGTCACTTACCCATGTACGGGGACAGTGATAGCCCCTGGGCATGCTCTGAGATGATGATGAACCGTGACACTATAGTTTGTGAAATTTGTTTTTTTTTTCTTTTTTGATTTGGACATTCGCTTTTTTCTGGTTTGGTTTGAACTCCTGGTTTTGTTTGTTTTCTGGTTTGGGCTTTTGTTTGGATGATTGTTTTCTGGTTTCGATATTAGTTTGGATTTCTGATGTGGATTTTTCGTTCTCTGATTTAGTTTGGATTTTGAATTGGATTTCGATTGGATTTTTTATCTAGCTTTTGATAAATGATCGTGGGGTAAGGATTGTGCCTGGCAAGGGGTAAGTCACTTCATCCGAGCATGATATATCAACTTATTTAGGTCATCAAGTATGGACTACGCTGGACAAGGGTCCAGAGAGACCAGGATTTGGCTTAGTACTTAGGCCCTATATTATCGATAATTATTACAGGTCGTCGAGTATGGACTATGCTCGACAAGGGTTCGGAGAGATCAGGATTCGGCCTAGGACTTAAGCCTCATAATATCTATCGATTACTATTTCAGGTCGTCGAGTATGGACTATGCTCGATAAAGGGTCGGAGCGACCAGGATTCGGCTTAGGACTTAAGCCATGGCATCACTCAGCGTTTAGGGACGTTGGACCATGGACACCAAGGCATTTCTTAGTGTAGGTCGTCGAGTGTGGATTGCGATTGACAAGGGCCGGGAGAGGTATGGATTCAAATATTGGCTATGAATAGCTAAGAACTTGGATATTGAACCGGTGAGGTCCTAGATCCGGATATTGGATATGGATTGATTAGAATCGGTTGTCGGGTTCAGATGGATATGGAATTGGCTAAGGATTTGCTCACTAGATATGAAATCGGACATCGACTTGGAGCAGTCATGGAATGGATCAGGATATGGCTGTGACACTTGGATATGATGGCTTGGTAATGGCTTATATTATGAATCATATGGTATGGCTATTGATGGAATATGGGCTTCGAATGTCGGAATCAGAGCTTTTCAAAACACACCTTCTTACCACAAGGCATGTTTTAGGGGGAAAATGTTATCCTACCTTTAGGTCAAAGCCAAGATATCAACAAATTAGCTGGAAAGGATGGGTGTTAGGATTAGAGATCGATTGGAAACAAGATTGTGATCGATGTCGTCAAAATTTGGCCAAGCTCTAATCAAGACGGGATTGATTGGGGATGATGAACGAGGCTAGGAGAGGCTACGTTTCAAATTTCAAGTCAATCGGAGTTTATATGCCCAAGTTATGGATGGATTAAATTTCATGAAACTGGCTCGTACCGATCTGTTCGTATCGATCAAGGTGGATGTTGTTCGTATCCATCGGGATTGATATGAAGAAAGGAAGTTTGGATCGATGCAAGGAGCAGGTGGCTACTGGAAAAACATCTCGTATCGATCAACATGCAATCGATACGAAGATAGGCGCAAGGGATGAACGCAACATCGATGACTTCGTAAGGATCGGAATTGAAATGGCATCGATGATATCGTATCGAGTCGGTATTGAAATGGCGGCATACTTCGAATTAATGACTTCATATCGATGTAGCACACATCGAGTGAATGGATATAAATAAGGCAGCACAAAGAGGACAAATGCAGAGAAATCGATACGAATAGAGGAATGGCCGATCGATACGAGTAGACGCCGGTGGATGGATATGAAGAGCATAGCACACGATCAATACGAAGCAGCGGACACAAATTGATGGATGCGAGATCAAAAAGCACAAGGCTTGGATACGAACTAGAAGTATGCATGATTCGAAGGAAGAAGCGTTCAACACGGCATGGAAAATGGATCAAAGCTTGAAAATAGAGCTACGTCAACACACAGACACGCGCCCTGTTCGATACGAATAGAGCGATTGGATGGGGATTGATACGAATTGCGCAGCCTACCGAAAACCTTAAATTGCATCGATCATATCTCACAATCTACAAGTCCAAATGCAATGAAATTTTTAAAGGAGCTTACGCACAACCTAAAGAATGTCCATGATCGATCTCGACTCGATTGGACAAGATCTTGATCGATACGAATTTTTTTCGTATCGATCATGGATCGAGTCGAAATCACTTGAGATCAATCGCATGAGCCCACTCACATGCCAAAAGAGGTCTTCTGAGAACTGAGCGAGATAGTTGCAGCCTACGCCTATAAATAGAAACCTAGAGCCAACAGAAAAGAGACTTTTGGATCCTGCTACGTTGAGACTCTGCCGAAATCACCATTGCACTCAAACTTTACTGTTGTACTCGAAAATTACTGCTGTAATCCACTGTAACCAGCAAGCAAAGTCAATAAAAGATTATCTTTTGAAGTGGACGTAGGCCGGAGATAGCTGAACCACTATAAACCTTGTGTCTCTGTCTACTTCTCTCTGTTTTAAGTTTGTTATTCTTCATTTTTATTCTCTACATTATTTGGATCTGTGATCTGTGATTATATACTATCGATCTATGTTCATACACTGGTGCTTTCTCGATATTCGAGGTTTGTGACCAATTTTGGCGCAAACAATATACTTATGTTTATTACATGTTACAAATACCAATGATCCATATCCTAATGGATTTAGGTTTCGATCTATTATAAATTCAAGCCCATTAAGGTGTTGGTTGTTACATTACTGTCTTAGGTCCAACGTTCTATATAGTGGAATGGTAGACACAGCGAACCTTCATGGATATTCCTCTAGCAAACTCTCCTTGACGGATAGGTTCCCACCGGGAGAAGAATCCCAATCATCATTATTTCTATGCTGATTTTCAATCACCAACTTCCTCACCATATCGTCCAGAAACCCGTATTTTATTAGATCTATTAGACGACAATAATAATTCCCTATCCCGAGTGTTTGTCTTTACAAATGATCTTGGATGGTTCTATGATATATAGGTTCTTCTATCTCTGGGATAGTCGTTCTTCCAGTTGATCAATTTCTTTGGTTTATGCATAATGGATCAATAAATTCCATTGGAACTCTAGCTTTTTGGCATCCAACAACCGGGCTATCTCCACCATCAACATCATTATGCGAGTCAACAACATCTCCAACATTCATCATTTAAGGTCTCTGATCGGTACCGATCGAAGGTGATGGTTCGAGACTGATATGAGTATTTTTGTTTTCAACTTTCCCCAAGATATTTTTTGAGGTTCTAATTTCTTTTCTTTTATTCGTGGTTTTTCTTCTCTATGATTTTCATTAGATGAGGAGGAACCATCTTCTTCTGAATCGAAGGACGATAATTCCCTTTTGTTCCTTCTACGACCCCGGGATATCTGTGCCGTCATGCCCTGGTACTCTTATATTTGTTTCATCATTGCATCCTAGCTTTCGAGCATCTTATCATTCTTTTCTTTCATCATTTATCCATCCCAATCCTTATGGTTATATCTGAAGCGCTCTAAATTTCCACGGGGTTGAGCTGAGCGGTTTCTTTTAAGTGTTAAGAGCCTGCATTCTCAACTTCATTAGATGGTCTAAATGTGGTTGACATTTCCTTAGCATTTATTAGAGCAATTACACGGTAGAGCCTGCAAAAGACATTTGCAAAATATGATAATCATGTATCTCAGGAACAATACTTGTAGATCTACTTCATGGATTAAAGAAATCCAAAATTTGAAGACAGTTCTAAACAATGAGAGATTAAAATGCTCTTAGTGAAAGCCCCAAAATGTCTACACCAAAAGTTGGAACAAACAACATAGAAATTTATATAAAAGAATAAAATAAAGAAATTAAATGGAAAATGAGAAAGAGCAACATAGAACAAATTATATTGGTTCGACTAATTATTGGCCTACATCTACTTAAGCTTTGTTAATGATTTTGTATAGTACCAACGTGATCTTTTATATCAATGTTCTATGGATCGGTGATGATCCAAGAAATTATAACAAAAGTGAAAATTTTTAGAATGTATAAAAAGGATCTTGATATAGTGCCTATTGCCCTCTATTTGTAGATGAAGATCAATAGATTTGTCTTCACCACATTCTCCCTAAATTCTTCTTTTCCTAGAGAAGGAAGCCTAAAAAGATCATGGTCAATCAATAATTTTCAAGGATCAATACCTACCTGAAGCCTATTAATCGGTAGAGACCCAAGATAATTTTTTGTTGAACATTATTTGATCCACTTAGATTGATTGATGGATCACATCTTCCTTTAAAATGTTGACTATCTAAATGTGAGCTTTGATATGGATGGAATCCTTGATTCGGTGGCAAAATGAAGGTATTCAGTTAAGTTGCTAAAAAGTTAAGGCTTTGTCCATTATAATTTGCCTAATAGATCGCTGGCCAATCATGCCATACTACATGTTTTGATTTGTATTTTCCTTAGCTTAAAAATGACATAGGGTAGATTACAATTTTAATAATGTTGGATGGATCAGTATCAATTTGAGAGTTTAGCGGTACAGATCCAAGATTTCGTTAGATCCCATTTCCTTGACTTTGGTTACTATAAGCACATTAGCATGTAGGTTATCTTCATAGGTGATTGGTAGATTTATGGTTAAGTCTTTGGACTTCAGTTGAAGTTTGGATTCTGAAATTATTGTTCTGCTATATGACTATTTAATTGATTAGAATTATCCTGATATGGCTTGCTCACAAAGCTGGGTAACATTATATATATATATATATATGTATGTATGTATGTATGTATGTATATGTATGTGTGTGTATGTTTAGAAAGTAAATTAATTATTTTATGAAAGATAACTGAGTTTCGTTTATAACATTCTATTATAATGAATGGTTTTGAGAAGTTATTTAAAAGTATATTATCTTGTTAAATAAGTGTACTAAATCTTTAAAATGATTATTTTAAAGTTAATGATAAGTATAAAATGGTTTTGAGTTTATAGTAACCTGTGTAGTTAATGCCCCGCTATTACCCCGCAATATCACATAGCGGATTTCTACCGCTACGATTTTTCCATATAGCCCCAAAATATAGCCTTTCCGCTTTAATCCCCGCTATTTCCGCTATATCCCGTTATTCCCGCTATATTTTGCTATTTCCTCTATATCTTCTTTAATAAAATGAATTAAAAAATTGAATTTATACATTATAAAAATTATGAAACTAATTGATTTGATTTAATTTTTAGTATATTTTCAGAAATGAAAATACTCTAATATTATACTAAATTCAATTATGTTATACAACAGTTTTGCGTTTATTTAAAGTATATTCGCACATGTTTTTTGTTTAAAATCATTTATGTATTAATTATAATTCAATTGAATGATAATTTTTCATTTAATTACCTTTATATATTTGTAAAAATATTAAGTACGAGTTTTATATGCTATTTTAGAGCTATCCGCTATATCCCGCTATATCCTCGCTGTATCCCCGCTATGACTATTTGTACCTCCACAGCTTTGAATCTGCCGAGCGCTTTAATTGCACAGATAGTAACAATGTTTTAGTAACATTTTTTTCCCCGGTTTGAATATACTTTTGAATATAAGTATATCTTTAAAAGCATGTTTTTAAAGTTAATGATAAGTTGATGGTTTTCGGTTTAAAGTAAACATTGACATAGTAAAATTTGTAACCCTTTTGGTTATACTTATGAATATAATTAGATCGTTAAAACTAATTCTTTAATGATAATGGTCAATATGAGATGTTTTGGAAGAATAATTAGAAAAGTAAAGGTTTAACTTATAAAAGAGAAAAGGTTTATAGTAACAATGTTTTAGTGGCATTTGTATTTAACCTCTTCGCTTATAATTTAGAGTATAAATTCTTGTAAAATGATTTGTGAATATTCTTATACTTTTGGGATTAGTAGATGAATATATTTTGAAATATTGAAAAGAATAGAAAGATAGTGAAGTAGTAGTATACATACATACATACATACATACATACATACATACATACATATATATATATATCTTTTATGAAGGCATTTTAAATATTTACATAAGTATTAATAAAGAAGTATTATTTGATAATACGAGGATTCGAAATTGCTTGTGTGACTTAATCATGCTTTGTATGTTTACTAGTTTATAAAAAGTATTTACTTTTGTACTTAGCACTATAATCCGACAAAGTAGATTTGTTCTCTCCATAAATATTAAAAATGATGTTCGAGTAGGGCTTAGAAGCAGACAGTGCTCTAACCTACCGAGCTTCACACTTGATCGAGGGATAGCGTAAGTTGAGAAGGTCGGAAACGTGATAAGGAAAAGAGAACTGATTCTCATTTGCTATCATTTTTGTTATTATTTAAATTAACCAAAACTAACTTTGGAAGTATATAAAAGCTTTGTGGCTTTATACGATTTGAGATCCCCCAGTGTAACAAGCCAATTTTTTTGTAATAATTATTTAACATTAATAATAGTAATTTATGTAATTAAATTGAAATTTGGTATTTGGTTTGATAATTATCTCGTAAAAGGATTTAAATTTCAAAATTATGATAATTAAATTTAAATAAGTTATAAATTAAAATAGATAACGATGAAATGAAATAATAACCTGAATCAAGTTGAATTTATCTTAAGAATAAAAATACACACACACAGATACACACACACACACACACACACACTCTTTATAATCTAATCTTAATCCCAATGACCAAAAATAACTTAAACTCAACCCGAATTTCAGTTTTTTCGTTCCTCTATTTTCACTTGATTGATTTTTCGAGGAGATCATCATCGAGCTTACTTTTGAAGCTAACGAAAATCAAAATATTCTCTTCTCTAAAATTAAGATAATACTATACAAATTAATAAATAAACCATTAAATTCAATTCCTAGGTTCTTGACTCCACACTTTGCGGCCTTTTAGAGGTGATTTGGACATGCGACTTAGAGGAGAATGGTTGTTTCTGGTGAGCGACGAATTGATAGCTGCGTTGATTATGGTTTTAGACATTGGTGAGGGTGGTTGCGATATGGTTGTGTCATAGTTTAGTAGTTGTTGGTAGCAATTGTGATTACATGATCATCGTTCGTTGAGTTAATTTCAACTCACATCTATGTCTAATTCTATTTATTACTCTTTATATTTACAATTGTTCCATTATTGATTGCAATTGTTAAGTGAATTAGATATGATCACTGGTAGAATTACTTAGTGGGTGGAATTGTTGATTGTTGAGTCGTTTAATTGAATTGTTATTGATTTTAAGATTAGAAATTGTTTTATAAGAAATTGTAGTGTATAGCTATTTTTTATAATATTTTTGGAAATTAATAATATTGTTACGAGATTCTTTTTATAAGAAAAATATATTAATAGAAGTCTCTTTTAGAACATGAGAAATTTCTTATATGTGATAATTTAAAAGAAATTGTTGTCTCGATTGATTTGGATATTAAGTAAGGACTATAAACTATAATTATGGTTAGAAATAAATATAACATATTTTAAATTATACACATATATTATTATGAAATAATTATTAATTTCGAAAAATTATAGTAAAACTCCTATAAGCATGTTTGATTTATAAATCGATCTTTAAATATTTTATGTAAATATCCGACTATTTGTTTTAATTGTTTAAAGAAATATTTTAATGAGCTTTATTGTTATTTCAATCTTTGAGTTAAAATTGGGATTATAAGTGAGATTTCCATATCATTTGATTTCTTATATTGTATTCTGATTTTTAGTATAATGAGTGGTTCACCTTTGAGTATGATTTTATTGATGATTTTGTATGATTCGGTGATGACATCCTTGTTTTGAGTTGTGATTATTCTATGTGATGAGAAATCTGAATAAATGGTTTAGTGATACCATCTGGTATGAGACTTTCGGTAACACTTTTCTGGTTATTCTTTGGACCCATCATATATAATATTGAAGGAGTGAGTGTGATGTGTGAGCACTGAATAAATAGACAGTAATATGCGGTGGTATAGGACGCCATTGTGTTATTTATTCAGTTATTCTTTGCTCGTGGATGACACTCGTACGGGGATATATGGTGTGTGGGTGACTCACTACGACGAGCACGTATGGATGCCACTAGTTAGCCATATAGTTTGTCTACATTATATGTATGTCTACTTTTGTCCCGCTCTTGTTTTATTTTAGGAGCAAACCAGATTGGCCAGAATTCACCCTAGCGGCCTGATCATGGTATCGCGCCCCCATTTCTGCGACTCCATTTTGTTTATAGTATTTGATGCACATCATGAGATTTGTAGTTGGTTGCCCTTTCTGATATATAGACCGGCAGTTAATTACCATAGGGACATATATCAGTAGCGGTGACCGAAGAGGCTACGCGTTGTCGACCCTATGGTGGATCATTGTCCCGATACCGAGAGGAAAGAGGCAATGGTAATCGATGACTGTAGGAATCCTATCATATGGACAACATGTAGCTCCTAGAGCAAGCAGACGTGCTATTAGTCTCCTTACTAGTTTTGGTTTAAAGGGATGTATGTTATTGGTAGTTGATGGACATATATTATGCATGGATGCGGTTATATCTGAGACTATGTCCAGAGTATGATCAACCCTGTATCATTCTCAAGTAGATGGTCTACTTATTATTAATATGTTGTTTTTATCTCTTAGGAGCTTTCAGTCGAGAGTTTTGCCTCTCCAATAGCTATGGGTCGAGATATATTATTTGCATATTGCGACATTGTTATAAGCTAGCTCAAATTTTCATTATTGATTTTATTAACTTGATATTGGTATTTTATAACATGAGATTGAGAGAGATAGTGGGCATTGCTTCGCTACTACCTAACTTCACTTGAGGATGTCTTTGTTTTTTTGATATTTTAGATCCGATGGCGATTTCTGGATATGTATGATTCACTCACTCAAGTAGATTCTGTGATTTCTGATTCATTGTATTTATATATGGGTAATGAAATCTTTTGATGTTAATGTTGATTATTTCATATAAGTTTGAGTTATTTGTGAGGCATGATGCCTTGATATTTATATGTATATATATATATATATATTGTGTATATATTTCAAACATACATTTCTATATTTATTTATTTATCTTGAAACATGGAATGATAATTTGGGTATCTTTGATTATGATATCATATTTTTATTTATTATACACGTTATTATCCTTATTTATTGTGACGCCTCACCCTGGAAGCAAAGGATATTATAGAGTAATATCGTCTGATAGTGCATCCGTGAATTTTATTTTAAGCGATCATCAATACGTTGATGATAATGCTATTTTTTTCATAATTAGTGGAATCGACATATGCAATCTAGGCTTAGGACAAAACTATGGTGGCTAAAATAATAATCCCGAACAATATATAATAAATACAAATCACGAAATCATAAATTATAGGATATACACAACGGAATATCAATAGATATAAGTTGATTATAACGAATAGGTGCATAAAGTTGCCTACAAAATTATAGTCATCACAACCCACAAAATATACAAGTACAATACCCATAGGTAAAATGTGTACAATAAATGAGTCTAAACTCGATATAAGATACAACACTATACAAATATATGCATATATATAGGATGAAAGTAGAATGAATGATAACTAGACTACTGGAGTGAAGTCCTCCATAGAACTACCAACTAGAACATCTAAAATATCTCGGTCTGACTCGAGTATTATAAAATAATAAATGGGTCGGTCTAGACTATAATGAATTGGTTAAGCAAGATGGATGTGATGATATAAATCTCAAATATGAAAACAAAGCTAGGAATTGGCTAACAACAAGAATGCTTCAATAAACTCTAAATGTGTAACCACAAATATCAATAATCCAAAATAGCTTCTAAAAGCAAAACCTCCAAAATCATTCAGTGATAACAAAGATACCATCGAATCTGAAATCATAACAGAATTCTAGAAAATTACATAAAAGAGGGAAAGGTGCCAAAACTCCAAGATTGTTGAAATAAATTCACCTACACGCATGTAACTCCAAGATAGACGTATAAGTCTATAAACTCCAAGATTGGTACAAGGCCTATAAATCTCAAGATAAGAACAAGTCCAATAAATATCACGATAGGTACAAAACCTATAATCTCCAAGATACGAATAAGTCTTATAAACTCCGAAGGCGAGTCATAAACTCATCGATAAGTGTTATATACCTCTGAATAGTAATTGAATAAATAACTATTATGTGTCCCATACCACATGAATTTATTTAAACATTTACTATAAGTAAGTAAACTCTATTCGTGTATATAAATGGCTCAATCGAACAAGTCCAGGAATCAATCGAAAAAATAAATGCAAACATTTCATACAACTTGTTTATTAATCCGATTAAATAGATTCCTCATTCGATCGATGTAACAATCCAAAATTTAACCCATAATAATTAATTCGTTAATTAATTAAATAATAAAATAACTTTGTGAAATTATCAGAATTGAGCCACGGAAGTTGCATCATTGTGTCCACGGTAATTTTTCGGTTAATTTCCATATATAGAACGTCGGAATACGAATTAATATGAGAAAGGAACAAAATAATCAAAGAAACGAATATACATATACATATACACATACATACATACATACATATATATAGGCTAGGTCGACCGACCGGTCGACCTGGTCATAAGGACAGTCGACCTCCTGGTCAACCCACCTGTCTATTTTAACGAATGAACGAGCGTTCGTTTGATTGAAAGTTGAATATGTTATTTACATTATTTGGCCTCATTTGGTCTTTCCATTCATGCATCTGATGGCCCACGTTCAGCCTATGACGTGGTTGCATCCCATTCAATCCCCAAATCTAACAGTCTGAGATCCACTTCTATCCCTATAAATAGAACCCTACGCCTTACACTTTTTCTCATTCTAGATTTTCTCCGCATAGGTTCACCTTTTCAGAAAGGATCCTAAAGGGAATAATTTTTCAAGGAGAGAATATTTTTAATAAAAATATTTTAATACCCCCAAGTGGATCCATGAAGGCCTAAAGGTAAAATCTAAGAAACAGAGGTGCGTGATTTAATTATTTTAAATTTCTTTAAGTAATTTAAAATAATAGGGTTTTCAATAGTTGTAGTTTAAATACGATTTTTGGAGTAACCTTTTTAGTAGTTTATTTATAGTTTTTAGAATTATTTTCAGTCTATTCCTTCTAGCTATTCTTTTCAGTTAATTTTAGTTCATTTCTGTTAATCATAGCTTTTCCCATTCAATTAAAGTTTATTTACAATGTTTTAATTTATTTACTGTTATTTATGCGTTATTTACATCTTCTTCCTACACCTTGGATTTCCTCATATTTTCAGTTTTCTTTTGTTTCTCCTTTTTCTTCTTTGCTTATGGATTAGAGTAGAATTGACGCAAAACTGGATTAAATTATAAGAAATCTGAAATAATGGAATAAGAGACATAAATCACAAAGACTGTAATATAATTGGAATAGGACTGAAATTATGCCTAATTATGATATTAATTGGACTAAAATAAGAAGGTTGACCTAGTTATAACTTAGAACTATAACTAAAAAGAATAAAAGAAGAAAGAAGTTATTTTCATACTTAGGCCTTGGGTTAAGTAATAAGCAAGATTATAACTTAAGTAATAAATTGATAAACTATAGTAAACTATGAAACTATGGCGTTTATTTTAAGACATAGGATAAATTAATGAGCAATAATAGTAATTGATAAAAACAAAGGCTTATTTAAATAATTTATCTAAGTTAATAAACAAAGATAAGAGTAGGATATGTACCAAATAGCATTACCCTAATATTTCTATGGTTACGGTGTTTCACATAATCCTAAAGTGAGACGAGGTGCTTCATATAATCCTGAAGTGAGGCAAGGGTTATGCTTGTGCATATAGTGGTATTAAATGGTCAATCTGTAGTAGTTGAAATCAAGGTGATCTGAACATGGGGCACAACTAGATTTTTGTTTGATAGCGACTAATACCGGGAGCATTTACCCTATTTTTCTATGTGCATGTTGTTTTACATAACCCTGGTGTGAGATGAGGTGCTTCACAAAATCCTGTAGTGAGGCGAGAGGCACACTTATACTGACTAGGGTAAATAATAGGTCAAAAGAGGAAGCAACATGTAGCATGGGCCTTGTGGCAGTTACGCATGTGACTTCCATTTCAGTGCTCAGTAATCGCTATGAGGTCCAAGCACTTAGTAAGTGTGTCTTTCGTAAGACACCAAAGTCTATTGTATAGGGAAACATCCAGTCCACAGTCGATTCTATGAAGTAGTAGGCCAATCAAAGGGTAGAACTAGGAATTCAACCTAATCAAAGCAACTATCAAGGGCAAGTGCAAACAATCAAAGTTAACCTATCTTACTAACTAAATGATTGTTTATTCGTATTTATTTCAGGTTTCTCTCTTTTCTATTTCCTTTTATATATACTAGAGCTGTTGTAAAGTCCGTTACCTTTACTTTGCTTAAAGATTCTAGTAGTTATTATCATTCACCACTTTTAGTCTCACCACTCCTTTGTTTTGCCCCTTTCCCCTCATAGGCAATGAAGGAATATGACAGTAGATCGTGGTCCTTGAGGGTTCTTAGGGAAGATTTCTACATGTATTTATTTTAATCTAGCATTAGCCCTTTTTGTGTATTGGCTTATTATGAGGGATATTATGTACTCTGACTTTTGAGACCATGAGTTTTTATGAGACATCTTGGGCTTTGAGACATGTATGTGTATTTGGTGTTTGGCTTATTCGATTTATGAAACAATCATGAAGTCTTGTTTTAAACAAGTTATTATTTTAGTTTCCACCGTTTTTACCTATTTTTGTCTTATGAATTTTAGTCTCTGTTAGTTTCAGTTATACCTACAACGCACCATGACTTTTAATGTGTCCTTTTCGGTATATTAAGGTGTTGGGCGAATTTTCACCCAGAAGACCTCAAGACCAAGAAGTGTCAGTTTCACCCGGGCTTGCGACCTCCATTCCATCAGCTCCTATGTCCATTCGGCAATTCAAAGGAACAAGTTCCATTCGGCAGTGAAGGTCCATCCGGAGTACATGTTCATTCGGCTATGCAAGCCTACGAGTTCATTCGGCACTAAGGTCACATGTTCATTCGGCACTAAGGTCACATGCTCATTCGGTAGCCAACAGCCTCCTTCTCTCTACCGGTCCACCATCCTTCACACCCCTATGCCGGACCAGAAGGCCTACCGGACCATCTCCACAACCGGTCCAAACAAGCACCGAGCCAACCACATACCTCACCACCGAATGAACCTCCATCCCGCTCCATCACCGGTCCAAGCTCCATACCGAATGGAGGCTCGCCGAACCAGAATTGCCAGTCCAGATTGCTTCAGCCCGGGCCCGCCAGCAGCTATACACATCCAAGACCCCTGCCCCCTGCCTCACTCTATAAATAGAGGGGCAGGGGTACAACAATGGCAGACAAGTTTGAGAGCTCAAGCACGGAAGGAACTTTCAAACTACTTTCATACACTTGTACACCAAGCATTGTACTTGTAATCTGAAGAAAGAAGATAATAACATATAAAGTGGACGTAGGCACGTTCTGGCCGAACCACTATAAATCTGCGTGTCTTTTACATTTCAGCCCCTTGCCTTTTTTCATATTTACATCTAAATCATTAAGAATCACATAAAATCAACTAAATCACTCGACTTGGAGGTGTTTGCCCATTTTTTGTGCAAACATTTTTGGTGCTTTCATTGAGAGCTTCGAACTCGAAGCTTCAGCTTCCCTCATTCAACCTTCTTTCCCAATAGCACCTTTCATTGCCTAGGAAACATGACTTCCAGGCCAAGAAAAGACGCCAACAAGGGAAAGAACGCTGCAACTAGCAGCGCTCCAAATCCAGTAGATCCAGATCAAGAGAACCATCCCACTACAGCAGCAGTGCCACATGTAGATCAGGCAATTCCAACAGCCCCTGCCGCGGAACAACCGGCAGTAATCACTAGAGCAGACCTAGACAGAGTTGTGGTGGAAGTGACTAACCGCTTCGCATCCCAACAAGAAGCTTTGGTGAACCAACTCATGTCACGCTTGAGGGATGTCGAAGAATCCAACCGCAACACTGAATCATGGGATGAATCTCAATCTGGAGGATCTCGGAGACAGCAAAGGTCTTCCCTCTTCGAGGAAGCCGTCAACAGGAACAACAATGATAGGGGCCGCGCCCGGACTCAGCCCGAACTCCGACTCGATGAAGCACTTGGAACCGAACCCAGTGGGGGAGGCGCCAGGCGAGGGTCGGATGTGGCCGAGCCAGTCATGCGACCTAATCATAGAAACCCCGCTGAACGGAGCCGAGCTAGAACCCAGCCCGAAGTTGACCCCATGGAAATGCTCGAAACAGAACCCCGCAGGGGAAGATCAAGGCAGGGGGCAACTGTAGCTGGTCCTAGCATGCGTCCGAGCAACCAGAGACAACCACTGGATCACGTCAGAAGTGATAGACTATACCATCCCTACAGATCATCTGGACGAGACCGATCTCGCAGGGAAGAACCAAGTTCATTTCTATCCGCTCCAAATTCTGATGAAAGAATGGCACGACTATTCAGAGAATGCGTCCAACGGGAGCAAAGGGACCGAGGAATAGGCGCTAGGGTCACCAGCCCCTTTACCCGCAATATCGAAACTGCCATCACCCCCCGGGAATGGAAAATGCCAACCATGGAACCTTACAAGGGAACTTCCGACCCCATCGTACACTTACAAAGATACACCCAGCATATGCTCATGAGCGGAGCAACATAAGGGGTGCTGTGTAAATGCTTTCCGCTATTCCTAGCAGATCTAGCTACCTCCTGGTTTTGCCATCTACCCCAAGGATCTATCAGCTCATGGGAGATGTTGAAAGAAAGGTTCATTAGCCAGTTCCGCATCCATGTAGAACAACCCAAGGATGCTTATTCTCTATCCAATGTTAAATAGAAATCCGGAGAGACACTGCAACAATATCTAACTCGGTTCAACGCCGCAGCGGCCGCAGTCCAAGATGCCGATAAGAAACTCACCTTAATGGCCCTCTGTAGCGGTGTACATCCAGATACCAAGTTCGCAAGAAGACTAACTAAGGAAAAACCAGCTACTTTACCTGATTTCTTCCATGAAGCTAGAAAGTATATGAGACTTGAAGACGCCGCCACTGAGAGGCAGTCAGGGCAACAAGGTAAGACAACTTCGGACAAGATTCCCGCTGCAACCAAGGACATTCGAAGAAATGAATCTAGAGACAATGCTGGGGGCAAGAAGGTTGAAAAACGCCAATATCGACCAGGACCGAGATTTGACTCCTACACTCCTTTGAATGAAACCATCGAAAACATCTATCTAGCCACTCAGGGCGAACTCGGATACAAGCGCCCCCGCACAAGAAAGAATCTGATAACGCCCTCAAGTCAGGAAAGTTCTGCCGCTTCCACGAATCCCACGGACATGACACCAATGAATGCCACCATCTCCGGGACTTGATCGAAGAACACATCAGAAGAAGAAGGCTGGAACGCTATGTGAGAGGTCAGAACAGGACTCCAACTCCTGCCAATGAGAACTCAAAGCAACCCCTCCCAGAAGTAGGCGGAGGGAATCGCAACACCAGTGGCTCTAGCCAAGAGAAGATAGTGGTCCATACCATCTCGGGAGGACCACACATCGCCGACAGAAGCTGGGCAGAGATGGAAAGATACGGCAAGTCACTTAGAAATGCTGAGGGCTATGTCAACTACATTATGGAAGAACGCCACCCGAAACGGAAAGAGAGTGACGACATCGTATTCAGTAGGCGTGATTTAGAAGGAAGACAGTATCCGCATATGGATCCCATGGTCATCTCTGCCTGGTTCGGTCCAGCTAAAGTTTTCCGAATTCTAATAGACACAGGAAGCTCCGTAAATATCCTGTTCAAGCATGCTTTCGACAAAATGAAACTGTCAATGAAGGATGTGTCTCCCTGCAACAAACCCCTGCACGGTTTCACTGGAGATGCGAAAATGCCCCTCGGGCAACTTGACCTCTTCGTCGAAATAGGAAGTCATCCCCGCTCCGTTGTGCGAAAACAAACGTTCGTACTAATAGAAAACCACTCGGCCTACAACGCCTTCTTGGGAAGACCAGCCTTATCTGACTTCCAAATTGTCCTAGCCCCGTGGTGCCTAAAGATGAAATTCCCAACAGATAACGGAATAGGAGAAGTTGAAGGAGATCAAGACGCCGCTCGAGATTGCTATGTAACTGAGCTTCGCAATAACCATAGAAAGAATAAAGGGAAAGATGCAGAGACTACTCTCTGCATGAAAAGCTTGGAAGCATAGCAACTAAAGAAAGCCCCTCCTCTTCGATACACCAGCGATCCTTTCAATGAACTAGACCCCAGGGATAAGGAGGAGGAGGCTACCGCTGAGCCCGCAGAGGCCATGGAATTCGTATCTGTAGACAAACATGATTCAAGCAGACTATTAAAAATAGGATCTCAGCTAAAAACAGAATTGAAGGATCAACTCATTGACTTTCTTCGCCACAACTTAGATGTATTTGCGTGGACACATGCCGATATGACAGGAATCTCCCCAGACATAGCATGCCACATGCTGAACATCGATCCCATCACGGCACCGATAAAGCAGAAAAAGAGAAGCGTGGGAGCAGAACGATCAGCAGCCCTCGACGAGGAAGTAAAGAACCTACTTGCTAATGACTTTATACGAGAAGCCATCTACCTCGAGTGGATAGCTAACCCGGTACTAGTAAAGAAAGCTAATGGGAAGTGGCGAACATGCATTGATTTCTCCAACTTAAATGACGCTTGCCCGAAAGACTGCTTCCCGCTCCCCCGAATCGATCAACTTGTGGACAGCACTGCCGGACACGAACTTTTATCTTTTATGGATGCATACTCCGGATATAACCAGATTCCCATGCACGCTCCCGATCAAAACCACACTAGCTTCATCACTGACCGGGGGTTATATTGTTACAAAGTCATGCCTTTTGGACTCAAAAATGCCGGAGCCACCTATCAGCGCCTCGTCAACAAGATGTTCGCGGAATTAATAGGACGAACTATGGAAGTATATGTGGATGACATGTTGGTAAAGTCCAGGAAAGCCGACGATCATGTAAGCCACCTGAGCGAGATGTTTCAGGTACTTCGCCGATATGGAATGAAGCTGAATCCTTTAAAGTGCTCCTTCGGAGTGTCATCGGGAAAATTCTTAGGGTTCATTGTCCATTCCAGAGGAATTGAAGCAAACCCTGAACAAATCCGGGCTCTAAAAGAAATAAGGATACCTTCCACCCGAAAAGAAATGCAGAGCTTAAACGGAAAGGTAGCCGCCCTAAGCAGATTCATTTCCAAAGCAACTGACAAGTGCGTCCCTTTCTTCGAAGCTCTCAAGAAAGACAAAGGAAAGTTCGAATGGACCGATGAATGCTTAAAAGCCTTCCTTAACCTGATCGAACACCTCCAGAAACCACCAGTACTCTCAACTCCAAACGAAGGCGAAGAGCTATACCTATACCTCGCTGTATCATCTCATGCTCTAAGCGCTGCCCTGGTAAGAGAAGAAGACCGCACACAACGCCCGGTGTACTTTATAAGTAAGAGATTTACAGGGGAAGAAGCCAGATATCCTAAACTTGAGAAATTGGCATATTGTTTATTGATCGCGTCACGAAAACTACGACACTACTTCCAATCTCACTCCATCAGAGTTCTAACCGATCAGCCACTAAGACAGGTGCTCCATCGTCCCGACACTTCTGGACGACTCCTCAAATGGTGCATTGAACTAAGTCAGTATGACGTCACCTACCATCCTCGCACTGCTATCAAGGGGCAAGCCCTGGTCGATTTCATTGCCGAATTCACCACCAACGAAGGCAAGGATCAGCTTGAAATAGCAAAAAACATCAAGTGGAACCTCTTTGTAGATGGAGCATCAAACGAACAAGGCTCGGGGGCAGGTATTGTAATAATCACCCCCAGGGGAAGAAAGCTGTACTATACATTAAGGTTGGAATTCGTGGCCACTAACAACGATGCGGAGTATGAGGCAGTAATAGCGGGATTGAAGCTTGCCTTAGAAATTGGAGTCAATTCTTTATGTCTTCATAGTGATTCTCAACTTATCGTAAACCAAGTACTAGGAGAATTCCAGACACTAGGAGAACGACTCACAGCATATCTAAAGAAAACCAAACTGCTGCTCGACCAATTGGACCATTATCTAATCAAACACATTCCTCGAGAAGATAACCAAGAGGCCGATGAACTAGCAAAGCAAGCTAGTATGATGAATAGCACCATTTCCGGAGCACTAGCCATCTCAAGGCAGCTAGCCCCAAGTTTTGAACAAGTGAATCTGATAACTGCAATTGAAGAAGCAACTTGGATGACTCCTATCCGGAAATATTTGCAGGACGGCACACTACCAGACAAACGTGATGAAGTCAGGAGAATTTTGAGGAAAGCTCCCCACTACACAATACAAGAAGGCATCCTCTATCGGCGTGGCTTCTCTAGCCCCTTATTCAGATGCGTCGCTGGAAGGGAAGCCAAGGAAATCTTATTCAACATCCATCAAGGTAGTTGCGGAGATCACACTGGAGGGCAGACTCTGGCGAAGAAGATACTCCGATATGGATATTACTGGCCCACACTAAACAGAGACGCCTTAGACTTCGTCAAGAGATGCGACAGATGTCAGAAATTTGCCAAAATTCCTCGACTACCCACAAATGAGATTACTCAAATGACCAGCCCTTGGCCCTTTGCTGTATGGGGAATTGATTTAATTGGCGAACCGCCAACGGGCAGGGGCGGGGCCAAATATGCTATAGTGGCAGTCGATTATTTCACCAAATGGGTGGAAGCGGAACCCCTAAATAAAATATCTTCAGCAAAAGTTATCAACTTCTTGATCAAAAATATTCTGTGCAGGTACGGAGTACCACTCAAGATCATATCAGACAACGGACTCCAATTTGACAGCGAAGAATTCGCCGACTGGTGCCAAGAGCATGGAATTCATAAAAGCTTCTCGTCAGTAGCTTATCCTCAGGCAAACGGACAAGTCGAAGCTGTCAACAAAATTCTCAAAACCCTAATCAAGAAGAAACTTGAAAAGTCAAAAGGCGCTTGGGTGGACGAACTTCCTACGGCACTTTGGGCCTACCGCACATCTTTCTGAACATCAACGGGACATACTCCCTTCTCTTTGGCATACGGATCGGAGGCAATGCTCCCTGTTGAGACTATTGTTCCTTCCCATCGAAGGATCCACTACAATCCAGAAGAAAACGCAGAACTCCTCCTCGTGTCTTTGGATCTGATTGAGGAAAGGAGAAACGATGCAGCTCTCAAAGCAGCAGCTCACAAACAAAAGGTGGCAGCACTATACAACTCCAAAGTCAAACATCACATCTTACAAGAAGGAGATCTTGTCCTCAGGCGAATCTTTCCGCGCCCCGGGGCACTGGACCCCATCTGGGACGGACCATATGTAATTCATAAAGACCTCCACAACGGAGCTTATATTTTGTCAACAGTGGACGGAGAGGTGTTCCAGAGGGCATGGAACATTCGACACCTCCGTCGATACTTTTCTTAACTTGTACTGCCCATATGAAGTGAATTAACAAAGAGAATCAGTGGACGTAGGCATTTTCATGCCGAACCACTTTAAAAAATCTTGTCTCTTTTTAACTTGTTCCTTTATATATCTTGGCTGCTTGTTAAGCTTTATCCTTTTCTGTTGAACAAAATCTTATGGCATCTCCACTCAAGACGCACCAAGGCCTCATCTGGACAAGGCCTAACAGGTACGCTACGATTCTATGCACTCGCCAATGAGACTCTTTTGCTCCAGCATCCCTCTGCTGCGGGTTAACTCATTGCTCGCGCCTGCCCTCAAAGCCAACTGTAATGAGCCGATTATAAGTCATCATAAAGGCCGATTATAGCCGATGGCAGCTCATTACGGCGTTCGGCTCGCCGGTAACTGTGAACCTACTTTAAGCCCCAACATAAGGTGTGGCCAGCCAGGGGTAGTTCACGGCCAACGGCACCCACGCTAGCCGGCCACGGTAAATGGAATAATACCCACGATCACAGATCATAATGGTTCGGGTAGTTACCGTGCGCGATCTCGGCTCCGATGTGTCTTAAGTGCGGCTGTGGTAAAAAAGAAAACTCCCCGCGGAGGCGTAAGATGGGTGACAAATGTCTCCAAGACCCACAGCTAGGGAAAGTGACTACAAAACCCGTTTGCCACGAACTTAAGCACATCGATGGCCTTCCGTGACTGGAAGTTTTACTTTTTCTATATTTCCATCTCATTTAAATACTTTTCTCCTACCTTGTATAACAAACTCTAAAGTACAGGAAACCAAACAGGGAGCATTCACTCATGAGAATCTAAGCCCGCGTACTGGGTGGCAAGGTACTCAGATATATTCATGATCTGTTACACAAGATGCTCAAAACTACCGCTTGCAAATAAAACATGAAGGGCGGTACTCTCTTCTCTTGTACATAGATGCATAACTATAGCTTATTCATATGTCACACCAACATTGCAAAACATGAAATTATATTTCAAGCAAAGGCTTAACATCAAACACAACTAAAATCACAGGCATATACATGGTTATACTTCTCACGCAGCACATCAAAATGACAAAAACGTTTAAACATAACAAAATCAGCTTATATTATGAAATCACACCAAGTTATTCTCTGCAAATAATATTATTATTACAGTCACGTCAATGTTTTGGACTAACGTAAACAACAGTAAAAAAAAGAAAAGAAATAAAAAGCAGCCGAATCCGGACGAATAACCAGCTGCGTCCACACTCCATCACCAACTTCCCAAGCCTATTCGGCCGCAGGGCCGGAACCCCCAGCATGTTGATCGGAAGTTCCACCTGTCCAATTCAGAAAAGGAATCCATTAGACACACGATAAACGATCAAGTTATGGAAACCCGGAAAGAAAAGGAAAAGAGAAGAATAACTCACCAGCGTCCGCCGCTTGATCCTCATCCTCCAGTTGCACACCCGCTTCCTCCGCGGCGAGCAACCGCATCCCCTCCTTCACCGCCACTTGCTCCTCTTTCGAGAACTGAGCAGTGACCACATCCAGGCTAAAAGCCACTCCACCTTCCTTACCCGCATCGACCCTGGCCTCCTTTAAATCCCGGAGATATATCTTGGCCATGACCCGGCGATAGTCATCCATCCAAGACAAGCTGCCCTCCTTCCAAGTGCGGAAGTACATGTCCTGCAGCATCTCGTCCATCATCCCCTCATTCTCCTCGAACTCCCTCACCCTGGCCTCGGAAGCCTGCAACTTGGCGACAGCGGCATCCCTCTCTGATCGGTATCTCGAGCAGTCAGCCTGGAGAGACCTCCTCTCTCCTCCATCTCCTCCTTTAACTTGACTTGAGCCATCTCCGCAGCCTCAAGTCTCCCAGACAACTCCTCTACCTGCTCGAGATCCGCATTCCGAACCTCATCCACTGTCGCAATGGCCATGTCGATCCGCTCCTTACAGGCGGCCTCCATCTTCCGTAATTCCGCCCTACTAGCCTTTTCCATGGTCTCTTTCAGACGCCTGGAGGCTTCCTCGTGCCGAGAAATCTGAACGGATTGACCGGCAAGCTGTTCGGCCTGATCAGCAACCTTCAGCCGCAACCGAATATTAGCACTTCCAATCTCCTCCCCGGCCTTGACCAATTGAGCATGATACTTCATTAACTTCTTGGTCTCCTCAGCCACCCGATCAATATTAGCCTTGGCCTCGTCTCCCATGGTAACTACCCGAGTGGTAAGCAGATCAAGATCTAGAGACTTAGCATCGTCTAACACTCGTACCATGGGGTTGCGGGGAAGGAGGTGCTCACCCGTGGCCTCATCAAATGAAATATCCCGAGAACTTGGATCTAAATCAGGATGACCAGCAAAGGGGTCACGAGGCACATCAGGACGCCTTATACGGATAACTGTAGGATTCTTGAAAGGAGGTGGAGGGGGAATAAACTCCGTGCTTTCCTCCGTGGCATCACGAGGAGGCTGAACAGGGAGCTGCGGACCAGGGGAAGGCTCAAACAAAGAACGACTCCTCTTCTTTTTCTGAATGCCCTCTTCGATGACCCCAAGAAGAGGACGGTATTTGACCACGTCCCCAGTACGACCAGTGGAAGGCTTCGCAGAAGCTCTCATCAACTTGAACTGTTCGAGGCGGTGTCAAACGTCTGACGTTTTAACCACCTGGCCTGCCCCTGGAATAAAGAACAAGTGTTACGAACATACAACGGTCCACAATTCAGGAAACATGTTAAGTAAAAAGAGAGAAAAGTGTGAAGGCACGTCTATTATACAAACCCTGCGGAGGAGTGGGATACTGCAATAAGTCCTGAATCTCATTCCAGGACGGGAGTGAACCATAAAATATTTCTAAGTCCTTATCGAAAATGGAATCGACAGAGGACAAAAGTTCACCTTGCACCGCCGAAGTCACCCTGGCTGAGGAACCCCTGGTGGATAGATCGGCACCAGCCCCGACCTTGCCAGTATCCTTCGCCTTCTCCGCTCCCGATTCCCCTTCCGATTCCCCGAAGGCCTGGCGGAGGGCCTCATCCAGCTCAGAGTCTTGCCCAGAAGTTAAGGCACCAGCACCACTACCACCCTGACCATCTCCATCTCCTCCGCCTTCCGACTCTCCTTCCATATCGCCTCCTTCGCCCTCTTCCACACCTTCCTCCTCCGGAATGATCGGGCAAGTACTAGGAGAGGGGCCCTCCGATTCTTTAAGCTTCTTGCCCCCCGCGACGAGATGCTGTGCAAAGGGTTTTCTCT
Organism: Allium cepa; assembly: GCA_030765085.1. Lineage (NCBI taxonomy): Eukaryota > Viridiplantae > Streptophyta > Magnoliopsida > Asparagales > Amaryllidaceae > Allium > Allium cepa. Next base: position 871,789,169 of record CM060929.1, on the reverse strand, counting down.
TGCCACTCTTCACCGTGACCCCCTCCTTAGCTTTAGCAGCCTTCTCCTCAGCCGTGTCCCTCTGCTTCACAACGGACTGGTGCAGCTGGATCAAATTGTACTCCAGGAGGGTAGCGTTCCCGATCAGGAACGAAGCCGACCTGTCCCGCGCAGGAATGGCCTTTATTCCAGCAGCCATCCGCGCCAAAGAATCATCTTCCACGACGGCAATGCCACCTGTCGCTAGCAAGAAATAGAAGCGTGTCAGAAGAAGCACTACAGTCAGAACATGGAAAATATAAATGAAATTAATCTTACAGCCGGAAGTAAAAAGGCGGAAAGAAACAGAATCGTCCTTGACAAAGAACCATTCCTTCTTGAACATGGTGAACTTTGAATATAGGTCCAAGACCGGTTTGAAGGGCACGGCCGCTTCCAGACTAATATACGGAGACCCCTTCTTGTAGCCCCTCAGGTTATACAAATACCGAATTTCCCGGTTAGAAGGAGGGAGCCCGTATCTCCTCTGGAAGATGACGAAGAGGCTTACCAGAATGGCATAGGAGTTCGGCTGAAGCTGGAATGGAGCTACTTTCAAATATGTGGTAAAACTGACTATCCAGGCATTGATAGGAGGGATAGCACCACACATGCAATGGTACCTGCTGTAAGCAAAGTAACCTTCGGAGGGATTATACGGCATCACTCCTTCTCCCGGCAGCTGCATGAGAGCCCTGTCTATCCCAAAGGAACGAGAGATGACATCAAGTTGCTCCTCCTTTTGGGAGCTAGGAAAGCAATCGGGCGGGGAAACCAGAAGTTCCTGTGGACCATATCCGTCCACTAACGACCTCGGGACAGGTCGATGCTGCCCAGATCCTGATTGGGCTGGGGGCACGGAGGAGGAAGACTCTCCTGTACCTTTAGACTTTTTTCTATCCGATCGAGTTTCTGCCTTGCGAGACATTTATCTGCATACACAAAAGTGAAAAGACAGGTTGTTAGAACAAGGGATACAGAGATGTAAACAAAAAAGGAATGCATAAGTCCGGAATTCCGCTAAGATATCAAGTTCATTCGGCAGTAAGTTCATTCGGCAACGATGTTTAAAGCTCATTCGGCACTAATAACGAAAGTTCATTCGGCACTGATGTCTCAAGTCCATTCGGCATTTGAATTCTTTCGTGTGTATTCGGCAATCAAACCCATTCGGCAAAAAAGTATGTACCTGATATGGAAAAAGCTTGGTTCGGCAGAAGATTTGGTTCGGTGGTCAGCTGATTCGGCTCTCTGGTTCGGTAAGAAGAAACCAAGGGGGGTGTTGCCTCTATATATAGGCGAGCTCAGGATTGCCGAACCAACTGGTTCAGCCTACCGGACCGGAACACCGGACCAATACCAAACATACCGGACCAACCAAATACCGAATGAAACTATCCATGCCGGACCAACAAAAGAACCGAATGAAGCTATCTCTACCAGTAAAAACCAGGAACAGGGGGCATGCGGAGCGCCTCACTCAGATAAGTACCGAACTCTAGGACCTACTAATAAAGTAGAGAATATGGTAACAATGAATGAGTCGTGAATCTCTCACTAACATGGGTTAATCATTTACACGTGTACGCGACCACGAACGGTCCATAAGCACGCTCTGAACGACTATTAACCCTATCGTCGTGAGAATTTGCACTCTGACATCCTTTTTTAAGCTCATCGGCTAAATAGATATTTAATTCTGATAACTACGAAATGGCTAAGCTACTTACACATGTACGGGGTCGCGAACAATCCTTAGGCATGCTCTGAGCTGGCGATAAACCACCTTGACAAACGATCCAGGGACCCACTCTAACGTGAACCTGGCATCGATAATGCTAAACCCCCTCGGGGCACACTCTCTCGCCCCGAACGGCACGATTCACTTTATCTCAAATATTTCGATCCTGAACGATCGTCATTGGAAATCACACTAAAACTGTAAATTCCTTTGCAGGACATCAACAGGATACGAACATCCAGCCCATGACGTTACAAAACAGGCCTTCCTACCGCAGAGAAACAAAGCGCGACACATGCAAGCACGTGCCCCACTTTGGGGGGCAAATGTTTGGCGAATTTTCACCCAGAAGACCTCAAGACCAAGAAGTGTCAGTTTCACCCAGGCTTGCGACCTCCATTCCATCAGCTCCTATGTCCATTCGGCAATTCAAAGGAACAAGTTCCATTCGGCAGTGAAGGTCCATCCGGAGTACATGTTCATTCGGCTATGCAAGCCTACAAGTTCATTCGGCACTAAGGTCACATGTTCATTCGGCACTAAGGTCACATGCTCATTCGATAGCCAACAGCCTCCTTCTCTCTACCGGTCCACCATCCTTCACACCCCTATGCCGGACCAGAAGGCCTACCGGACCATCTCCACAACCGGTCCAAACAAGCACCGAGCCAACCACATACCTCACCACCGAATGAACCTCCATCCCGCTCCATTACCGGTCCAAGCTCCATACCGAATGGAGGCTCGCCGAACCAGAATTGCCAGTCCAGATTGCTTCAGCCCGGGCCCGCCAGCAGCTATACACATCCAAGACCCATGCCCCCTGCCTCACTCTATAAATAGAGGGGCAGGGGTACAACAATGGCAGACAAGTTTGAGAGCTCAAGCACGGAAGGAACTTTCAAACTAATTTCATACACTTGTACACCAATCATTGTACTTGTAATCTGAAGAAAGAAGATAATAACATATAAAGTGGACGTAGGCACGTTCTGGCCGAACCACTATAAATCTGCGTGTCTTTTACATTTCAGCCCCTTGCCTTTTTTCATATTTACATCTAAATCATTAAGAATCACATAAAATCAACTAAATCACTCGACTTGGAGGTGTTTGCCCATTTTTTGTGCAAACATAAGGAGTGTAGGGTGTTTCATTTGGTATCAGAGCGAGGTTATAAGATCCCTAAAAATTTATTTCAAAAGTAAAGTATTTTTCAAAATAACTTGTTTTAAAAAAAAATTAATTTCAAAAAAGAACGCTTGGAAATTTTTTTAAGTATAAAAAGTTTTTATAAAAATTTCCTCATAAGTCTAGTCCAATCTCCCTTTGACTTTTTCTAAACTATCGTTTTCTTTTCGTAGAATGGCTAATGCCACGAACCTTGCTGATGGCATTCTAGTCCTAGCCTAGTTTTGTAGGTACATACAAGCCACAACTCCAGAGTTGCATAGGCCGATGCCTAGTCCTGCACCAGCGGATGGGAACCCCATCATCCCACCTATCGCCATCAATTTCTCTAAGATTTGAAAGGATTTTGCGATTTTAGGCGGAAAGAATTTTCTAGAAAGGAGACTTTTATGGAGGTGAGAGCTTGGCTTAGGGACACCGAGAGGATATTTGGTTTATTGGGATTGGAGGACTAGCAACGTGTTTAGCTAGCCTCTTGGCAATTGAAAAAGGAGGCTTCTTATTGGTAGGAGGTTGTCGAGTTGGAAGGAAGAGAAGTCAGTTGGAATAGGTTTAGGCAGAGCTTTGAGAGGAAGTTTCTGTCTCAAGCGGAAGATAGTGTTTAGCTAGAGAAGTTTATTAATTTGAAGCAAGGGAGTTTGTCTGTTAAGGAATACATCGATCAGTGTAATGAATTGCAGCCATTTGTTATGGAGATAGTGAATACGCCGCATAAGAAAGCTATGAAATTTGCAAAGGGATTGAATCAACCCCTTTAGGGATTATTGCTTACTCATGTACCGATGGGAGCCACTTATGAGTCTTTGGTTGAGATGGTGCTTATGTCCGATGCGGTCAAGGAAGGAGAGTCTAAAGAAATGGTTAAGTCGGAAGGTTCGAAGAAGAAGTGGTGGAAAAACAATAAGGAGAAGAAGAAAGGTGATGGCCCTTACAAGTAGATTAAGAAAGGTTTGAAGTGCGATAACTATAGGATTGTTGGACATGTCGCCAAGAATTGCAGAAGGGATAAGATGAAGGGAAAGTGCTTCAATTGCGGATAGCCCGATTAATTGGGTAGGAATTGTCTCCGAAGAGCAGGGCAGGTGACTAATGCACCAGTCGCGTAGACCTATGCATTAGAAGCAGCACCTTCGGGAAGCACTTCAGATAGAGGTAGGAAAGTCACAGCTAAAGATTTGATTTTTATATCTGATTTCCCATTCAGACTTTATTCGATTCTAGAGCATCACACTCTTTTATCTCTATTTCTCTTATGGATTCTAGAGCATCACACTCTTTAATAGTGAAACTCATTATTGTTTCGAACCCTATAGGTGGATCGGCACATTCGTCTATGGTTTGTAGGGTTTTGAAAATTTATATCCTAGGCGTAGAACTTGACTACAATGCCTATTTTTTGGGATTATTGGGGTTCGAGATGATCTTGGGTATGGATTGGCTATCCATATATGGAGCTATATTAGACTGCGAGTGGAGAGTCGTTAGATTAGAGACGTATAGTAGTAGGACACTCAAGGTATCTTACGACTCGTAAGGGTCAGTCATGTTTAGTTTTCACTATTCCCTCGATTCATCTTCAACAGAGCTTGATTCGGTTTCCATCATCAGATATTTTTCGGACGCCTTTGAGGAGGTTAGGGGACTACCCCCTAAAAGAGAGATTGACTTTAGGATTTATTTAACCGAGAAACTAAGCTAGTAGCATTACCAGTGAGACATATGGCACCTAGGGAGAGGAAGGAATTGAGCAAGCAAATTCGTAAGCTTTTGGAGAAAGCATTCATAAGAAGGATCATATCAGAATGGGGAGCACCAATCGTCTTTGCTACTAAGGCAGATGTTCTCTTCGAATTTACGTTGATTACAGAGAATTAAATAAGCTCACAAAGGTGAACTGATATCCACTTCCTAGGATTGATGATTTTTTTGACCAGTAGTTGGCTCTTCGATATTCTCCCAGCTTGAATTAGCCACAAGATTCCATCAGCTTAGAGTCGCCGATTACAGCATAGATAAGTCGGCATTTAGGACTGTAGAAGGACTTTATGAGTGTTTGGTTATGCCTTTTGGGCTAGCCAATGCCCCAGACTACTTTGTTGACTTGATGAGCCGTGTCTTTAGAGAAGTCCTATATAAGTTTGTGGAGGTATTCGTGGATGACATCTTGGTATTTTCCAAGAATATGGAGGATCATACTGTTCATTTAGAGGAAGTTCTTTGCATACTTTGAAGTCATCATTTGAGAGCTAAGTTTTTGAAGTTTCACTTTTGGAGAGAGGAGGTTTATTGGGGCATGTGGTATCTAAGGAAGGTTTGGCTATTGACTCCATTGAGGCGATAGCTGTACAAGATTGGAAGGGCCCCAAGAACGTCACCGAGGTTAGGACCTTCCTAGGATTGGCTGGGTATCATAGAAATTTAATTAGAGATTTTGCCAAGATTTCGACACCAATGACACGCCTTACTAAGAAGAATAAAGCTTTTATGTAGGACGTGAATTATGAGGATTCCTTCATAAAGCTTATGAGAGCATACTAGTGCACCAATGCTAGTACTACCCGATGGAGCTAAGCCTTTTACCGTATACACTGATGCATGTGGGATGGTCTTAGGAGCGATGTTGATGCAAGAAGGGAGGATGGTATGTTATGGTAGTAGACAATTGAGGACGCATGAGAAGAACTACCCTACCCACGATTTAGAGTTTGTTGCCATAGTTTTTGCACTCAAGTCTTGGAGGCACTATTTGCTTGGAGAGTGGTTCGAGCTTTTCACCGACCACAAGTCATTGAAGTACCTTTTCTCACAGAAGGACTTGAACTTGAGGCAACAAAGATGGATGGAGGATTTAGCCTCGTATGATTTTGAGATAGCTTATACCCCTGACAAGGGTAATGTGGTTGCGGATGCATTCATTAGAAAGAAAGCAATCCTTAGTCCTTTGTTCTTAGAGTGGAGGAGCTTGGAGTTCATTACTACTTTTGATTTTAAGCCCTCTACGGACATTACTCACAGATTGTTAGTGGCATTAGAGGTAAGGCCTACCCTTATGGATCAGATTGGCTTGAGGCAGTGGGAGGAATCATAGCTTATGGATGTGATGGATAGGATTAGCCGATGAGAGGTCTCTAGATATCTCCAACGTTGTTCCATTGATAGCAAAGGGTGGCTTAGGAGGGATGGAAGGTTTTGTGTTCCTCGCGCCATTGATTTATTGAGAGCGGTTTCAGAGGCGGCGCACCATTCCCGTATGATTATTCATCTGGGTGGTGAAAAAATGTATCAGGACATGAGGATGTTCTATTGGAATGGCGTGAAGAAGGACGTGGCAGAGTTCGTAGCTATATGCCTCATTTTCCAAAGAGTAAAATTAGAGCAACAGAAGCTCGGTGGATTACTTTAGCCCTTAGATGTGCCAGGATGGAAGTGGGACAGTATTTCTATGGATTTTATAGATGGTTTACCCTGTCCTAGGAAGGAGAATACTAGCATTTGGGTGACTGTTGATCGGTTGACCAAGAGTGCCCATTTCATCCCAGTTAAGAGTAAGTGCATGACATCATGTTTGGCATCGCTCTATATTCGAGAGATAGTCCGACTTCGCGGAGTCCCTTCTAGCTAGTGAGAGATAGAGATCCTATTTTCCCTAGTGTGTTTTGGAGAAGCTTATAGGAGGCGTTAGGGACGTAACTTAGATTAAGTATGGCTATCACCCATAGACGGATGGCCAAACGGAGAGAGTAAATAGAGTGCTTGAGGATTAGCTATGGATGTGCATTTTGGCTTTAGAGGAACTTGGGAGGAGCATCTTCTATTGGTTAAGTTTGCGTATAATAATAGTTACCAAGCGAGCATAGGAGTGGCAACATTTGAGGCTTTATATGGGAGACCATGTAAGCCCCCTTCATGCTGGGTGAAGTCTACGGAGAAGTTGCGACTTAGGCCTGACATGGTGAGGGAGACATCGGAGAGAGTGGATTTAATTCGATGAAGGATGAAGACAGCCCAAGATAGACAGAAGTCCTATGCGGATAAGCGGAGGAGAGACATTGAGTTTGAGTTGGAGACATAGTTTTTATTAAAGTATCCCCTCTTAGGAAGTTGGTAAGGTTCAGATCAAATGGAAAGTTAGCCCCCAGATTTGTCGAACCATTTCCTATCATAGAGAGAGTTGGGAAGATGGATTACCGAGTGATGTTACTAGATAGGCTTGCACGAGTGCATGACGTTTTCCATGTTTCGCACTTGCGAAAGTGCTTACATGACTCAGCGGAGGTTGTAGAGCCTAGTCAGTTAGAGGAGGTGAAGGTAGAAAGGGAAGCTTCTGTTCGGCGTAACCCCATGAAGATTATTGGAAGAGACATCAAGCAATTAAGGAATAAGGAGGTTCCACTAGTAAAGGTGCAATGAGGAGATGATATTGTAGACGACACTTGGGAAGCAGAGGAGTAGATTCGTACTTCCTATCCTCATCTTTTCAATAGTAAGTTTTGAATTTCCAATTCCCATCTTTAGTTTTGAATAGGTTCTTCACTTTATTATCCTTTGGGAGGGTAGAACTTAGGATATAACCTATGGATGGTAGGATTTGATGTAAACATGTTATTAGAACATGTTATGAATGATGTATCCTAGTGGTTGCAAATGTTTGCTAGTGGATGCAAATGGACGCATATATGTACACTAGGCACAATTATTCTTTAAGGATCGGCCTAACTAGGACACTAGAGCATATGCATATGGATGTGTGTGCATTTTTATTTTATTTTTCATGGTTTCCATAAATGGATGATTATCACATAATTTTTGCATTTGAATGATGTTTGTAGGATGGATATAGAACTACCAGTTGTCATTAGGGATTTTTTTGCATTCATTTGTATACATGGCACAAAAATGATTGCATAAAAGGAGGTCAACTGAGTTAGTGGGCCGCCTATCTTTTGCATTAGATAGGAACATTTAACATTACACTAATTGCAAAAGTATCATAAATTACATTAGAAAAACTTAAGGACAATGAATGAGTCGTTGATGATTTAGCAGTTGGTTTTAGAATTGGATGAAAACATTTAGTACATTCCTATAACGTTAGATATTTTCGAGGATGAAATCCCTTACGGAGGGGAGAATGTAACAACCCAAAATTTAACCCATAATAATCAATTCGTTAATTAATTAAATAATAAAATAATTTTGTGAAATTATTAAAATTGAGCCATGAAAGTTGCACCATTATGTCCGTGGTAATTTTCTGCTCAATTTCCATCTGTAGAACGTGGAATCCGAATTAATATAAGCAAGGAACAAAATAATCAAAGAAACAAAAAAGTGTGCGCCCTTATATATATATATCTGTGTGTGTCTATATAAGGCTGACCGGTTGGTCAACCTGGGCACAAGGGCGGTCGACCGCTCTATCTATTTAAACGAACGAACGAACGTTCGTTCGATCGAAAGTTGAACACGTAATTTGCATTATTAGGCTTCATATGGTCCTTCCTTTCATGCATCAGATGGCCCCTATTTAGCCTATGACGTGGTTGCATCCTATTCATTCCCCAAATCCAACGGTCTGAGATCCACTTCCACCCCTATAAAAAGAACCCTTGGCCTAACACTTTTTCTCATTCTAGATTTTCTCCGCTTGGGTTCACCTTTTCAGGAAGGACCGTAAAAGGAATAATTTTCCAAGGAGAGAATCTTTTTAATAAAAATATTTTAATACCCCCAAGTGGATCCGTGAAGACCTAAAGCGAAAGGCTAAGGACTAGAGATGAGTGATTGTAATTATTTTAAATTTCTTTAAGTAATTTAAAATAATAAGGTTTCCAGTAGTTGAAGTTTAACTACGACCTTTGGAGTAACCTTTTTAGTAGATTATTTACAATTTTTAGAATTATTTTCAGTCTATTCCATCTAGCTATTCATTTCAGTTGATTTTAGTTGATTTCTGTTAATTATAGCTTTTCCCATTTAATTACAATTTATTTACAGTATTTTAGTTTATTTCCTATTATTCATGCGTTATTTACATCTTCTTCCTACTCCTTGGATTTCCTCCTATATTCATTTTTCTTTTATTTCTCCTTCTTCTTCTTCGCATATGGATTAGAATAGAATTAACGTGAAATTGGATTAAATTATAAGAAATCTGAAATAATGGAATATGAGACGTAAATCACAAAGACTGTAATATAATTGGAATAGGACTGAAATTATGCCTAATTATGATATTGAATGGACTAAAATAAGAAGGTTGGCATAGTTATAACTTAGAATTATAACTAAAAAGAATAGAAGAAGAAAGAAGCTTATTTTCATACTTAGACCTTGGGTTATGTAATAAGCATGATTATAACGTAAGTATAAATTGATAAACTATGGTAAACTACGGAAACTATGGTGCTTATTTTAAGACATAGAATAAATTAGTGAGAAAAAATAGTAATTGATAAAAATAAAGGCTTATTTAAATAATTTATCTAAGTTAATAAGAAAAGATAAGAGTAGGACCAGTACCAAATAGCACTCCCCTAATATTTCTATAGTTACGGTGTTTCACATAATCCTGAAGTGAGACGAGGTGCTTCACATATTCCTGAAGTGAGGCGAGGGTACTCTTATGCTTAAAGTGGTAATAAACGCTTAATCTATGGTAGTTCAAATCAAGGAGATTTGAACAAGGGGCGCAACTATATTTTTGTTTGATAAGGGCTAGTGATGGTAGCATTTCCCTGATTTTTCTATGAACATGGTGTTTCGTATAATCCTAAAGTAAGACGAGGTCCTTCACATAATCCTGAAGTGAGGCGAGGGGCACACTTATGCCGACTAAGGTAAATTAAAGGTCGAAAGAGGAAGCAACAGGTAGCATGGGCATGGTGGCATTTACTCGTGTGACTTCCTTTTCGGTGCTCAGATTTCGCTATGAGTTCCAAACGCTTAGTAAGTATGTCTTTCGTTAGACACCAAAGTCTACTATGTAGGAAAATGTCCAGTCCACGGCAGATTATATGGAGTAGCAGGTTGATCAAAGGGTAGAATTAGGAATTCAGCCTAATCAAAGAAGCTATCAAGGACAAGTGCAAACAATTAAAGTTAACATATCTTATTAATTAAACAATAGTTTATTCGTATTTATTTCCAGTTTCTCTCTTTTCAATTTCCTTTGTTTCCTTTTATATAAACTAGAACCATCGTAAAGTCTATTACTTCTACTTTTCTTAAAGATTTTAGTAGTTGCTATCACTCACTAGACTTTTAGTCTGACTTACTCCTCTATTTTCCCCTTTTCCCTCCATAGGCAATCAAGAGAGAGTACAGTAGATCACGGTTCTTGGAGAAGATTTCTACCTTGTATTTCTTTTATTCTAGCATTAGCCCTTTTGTGTACTGGCTTATTATAAGGGATATTATGTTCTCTGACTTTTGAGACTATGAGTTTTTATGAGACATCTTGGGTTTCGAGACATGTATGTGTATTTGGTATTTGGCTTATTTGATTTATGAAACAATTATGAAGTCTTGTTTTGAACAAGTTATTACCTATTTTTGTCTTGTGAATCTTAGTCTCGGTTAGTTTCAGTTATACCTACAACGCACCACGCCTTTTAATGTGTCCTTTTCAGAAAATTATGGTTTGTGGGGTGTTTCAATCGATGTCATGCAATTTTATAAAATAATTTTCCTAAAAATTAGTCTTGGAAAATATTTGTTTATAAGTTAGTATATATATGTATGTACATTGAAAGCCTTGGTTAAATGTGTGTATATGTATAAGTATAGTTTTTAAACCATTATTACAAAATAATTATAAATCATTGCTATTTATTATATATATATATATCAAAATGCTTTTATATACGAAAGTATTCCTATACTAAGTGGTATAATAAATTAGTTTTGAATAAGAGATTTATCCACTTGAAAACCCAGTTCGAAATTGTGCAAGAAAATGTGTTTTGTTGCATATATTCCATAGGAAATTCCATGGAATGTTAAACTCAAATATAATTATCAAATTCACATTTCAAATCCTACACAAACCATTCAAATAAACATAAATGGTAGCACACAACAATGCATATGACATTGAAAAAGAGAAACCTGGTAAAAAAGGGTTCAAACGAGCGATCGGGTGGCGACGGGCATCACCTGAGACTCAGCCTAGGTGTTCTACCGGTGCACCGGTTCGTAAGGACCGGTCCACCAGTGGCGTCGCCTGGGCAAAGAATTTCAGGCGATTCCATCGCCTTTGGGTGGTCCGACGATGCTGGTTACTGGACTGTGGGTGTTTTTTTTGTTGAAGGATGACGATTCTTGCCCATGCAATATACAATCATCCACAAATTCATGGATCAAGTGATCATGCAACAAAGGTTTCAACAAAACAGAAAATGGTATAGCTGAATCATCAAAACAACGTATGATATTGAGATTTATTTCAACCATAAATTCAAATAAACACCCAAACAGGCACGTGCAATTCACTATGGACTAGAAGCGTGAGTTATACTCACCTAATTTGAACTTGAATTAGTGCTTAGAATCCAGATTCACCGAAGCTATCCTTTCAGCCATAAAACCTAGGTTTATTTCATAGAAATAACACAAACAAAATTACTAATCCAAGCTAAAATTGAAATTAAAACATGTAACAACCAAGAATTTTGGTCATTTAATTTTGAATATTTTATTAATTGTAAATATTTAAATTAAATGGTTTTTGGAATCTAATCATTTGAATTCAAATATTAACAATCATTTAAATATTTGAATTTTAAATTAAATATTAATTATAGCGATTTAATAATTTTATTTAACTCCTTTTAATTAATAAATAATATTGATGAGTTTGATTAGTAAATTTATTTACAAAATTGATCGGATAAATATCGATAATTGGACGAAAATATAAAAGGATATCTAAAAATATGAAATTATCATTCCAGGGCACTGTCTGGATTTTGACAAAATGAATGTCATTAGATCCGAAATAATAAATTGTTTTGTGCCATTAAGTTTCGTAACGATCAAACATACTGTATGGTCGTCCAATCTAGAAATGCTTAGCAATTAATTTTAAATAGAATTAAAAAGCTAATTTTTGTGTACTTTGGAATTAGGTCTCAAAAATAGTTCCGTTGAGTTCGAAATTGGCTTATTCAGTATAGATTGTCAATCGGCATGCTTCGATTAGTGTTCGAGATTTTTATGTATGTATTGTCAGATATTATCGAATAAAATAATAGAAATCAAATCTTTTCAAACCATATTCATCTATCTCAGCCCATACCCAATCTTTTCAACTGCCATACACCCCAGGTACACTTCTACACCCCTTCTCTCTATTTAAACATGCCTGGAAACAGAAAATAGAGCTTCCTCTTCATAGCCAAAATTTCAAAAATCATAATCGAATTAAATAAGCAACTAAAAATCCTAATTCTTACTCTGTTGAACTTGTATGGCCATATGCATCAATCACTACCCAATTTTGAGCTCGCAGTTCGATTTTACAATGTTCGATTTTACAAAGTTTGATTTCTAAAAGCCAAGCTAAGGTTTGCATTTTAATCGATAATGTAACAACCCGCATATTTATCGATTTTATATTTAAATATTTTGTTTAAATATTTTATCGATACTCGGAATTTAGTCCGAAAAGCTACTTTTTGCATACGGTCGAATTAGGACTCGGGACCACTTCCATTGAGTTCAAAACGCCGTTTGCAATCTTTTTGAGTATAAACTTTGATATGTTTGGATTTAGTGGAATTTTGCCACTTTTCACTTAGGGCTTTGGTTTGGGATGAGCCCTATAACCCCACTTACTAACTCAGTCCCAACCCTCTCCTCTTCATTTACTTCCTTTCTATTTTCCTAATACTCAAGCTTTTATAACAATGGAGAGTGGAATGGGAAATTGAAACTCAAGCCCTAGTTTTCTTTTGCAAATCAAGCTCTAGCTCCAAACTAATAGAAGAAACTTTGATTCAAGCTCGTTTGGGTTGTGTTGAAGAGTGGTTGATTCTCCCTTTGCTTTCAAGCTTCTTCTTCTTCATTGTTTTTGTGAAAAGGTGAGATTTTTATCTCACATCTATGCTTATAATCATCTTCGATTGTTAGGTATGAATTCCTAACACTTATTCTTGTGCAATTGCTTTTGGCTTGGATTGATTTGGTGAATATTCTAATTTTTAGTGTTTTGAGTTCAATTCTTTAAAAATCCTAACTTTGATGTTTTGATCATGTTTTTGGTGATGAATCGAAGAGCTTATATGGCCGGGTAGTCGATGGCGTAAATCCTTAGTGCCGTTGCTGGACCGATTGCAATTCGGAAGGGTTTGGCATTCATTAGATAAGCATGAGAGTGCTGGCAACAGGGTCCGGTCGACCGACCTGCTACCCGAGCACTTCCTACCTCTGGTTTGGAAGTGCAGGTTACAGGCTCAGGTCGACCGAGCTCAGGGTCCGGTCGACCGACCTGCTACCCGAGCACTTCCATCTTTGGTTCGGTCAACCGACTCAGGGAGTCCGGTTGACCGACCTGCTCCTATTTGCCAATTTTTCCTATATTGCCTATTTTGTTTGAATTTCCAACTTTAATCGATTCGTGTTGTTTTCCTTTTGTTGTTATCATTTATTATCGACTTTGATGACATTTTCTTTGGGAATTTTCGAAATATCCATTTTGATGGATTTGATATCGATTTCTTTGGATTTTATTCACGTCTTCGAATGTGAATTTCGGTGATTGATTGTTTTACAATCATTTTTGTGATTTATCACTTTAAAAATATAAAGGTTTCAATACTAGTAGTAAATATCAAAACTCTTTCATCAAAACGATTTCAACACTATTTTATTCACAACGCTTGTTTTCTCAAACCGTTTTCCAATCTACTAGCATATACAAACCTTTACCTCATTCGTATGAGAAATCCAATTAAACGGCTTGGTAAAACAAGTGGTATGAAACGCTTGCGTTTACTTCGTCGGTTAATTCTTGGACTTGTTCGATTGAATCTCTTGTGACAATTTTCTAGTGGAGATCTACAATTTGTTCGTAAATATCTAAATTAAGCAAGTGGTTCTGCGACATGAAGCTAAATTCATATATTTACTAGCTTAGTGTAATTGACACTTTCTTGATGATCAACGACGGTCATTTTTGTGATTTAGACTAGCAATGTGCGATGTCTCTTTGTCTGCGAGGGAGACTAAACCCGGTTTTGTGGAGTTTTGACTCAAATTGGTGGGGTAGCAACCCATGGTCTTCAGGCCGTTTGTGGAGCTTCGACTCAATTTGTGATGGTTAGCAACCATGGAATTAGCGTTCCGTTTGTGATACACGTATTGGTGAGCTTTATGCTCCCGTTTGTGATAGGCCTTTCCCCCTTTTTGTGATTTCTGGATTTTGTGTGTTGATTTCTGGAATTTGTGTTTCACCAATTTTCGTGATTTTCATTGATAAGTTTTATCAATTTTTGTGCATTGGTGAATTCGTGTGTCATTACCTTTTTGTGGATTTGGATCTTTGAGAAGATTCCTGTGATATTGTTTAATCTCTTGTTGATTATCATTTACATACTTATAGTAGTATGCCATTATGGTTATTACACGCTTATGCCATATCTTTTATTCTATATCATTTCATCTGATATTTATAGCTAGACCGATCCGTTTATTATTTTCTTATTAAATAATACTCGGGTCAGACCGAGATGTTACAGGTGCTTCTGCTTGACTTCTCCTCAGGGATTCATTACTCCGACTTTTGGCTAACTACTCTTGTTTAGTAGTTTTTGTTGTATACTATTGAGATATAGACTCCTTGATGTATACTTATTCTTTTGTATAGCACATGTTGCTATTCTTTTGGGATATTGTGGATCTTGTTTGACCACTACTATGATGTACACTTTCATGTGTTATATTCATATCTATTTCCGCCTTTGTGATATGAATTATCTGTGACTGATTTGTGTTATGTTTATTTCTATATTTGTTTCCGAAGACATTGTAGCCACTGTGTAGTAGCTTTGAGTTTGTGTCGGTATGTCGGATTTCCTCTTGAAAAGAATGCAAGTTATATTTTATCTGGCATATCGGTACTCGCACAAAGCAATTATACAGATGGTCGCTCCTCAACAGCCTTATTCTCCGTGCTAGTTGACGGCATTACACCGTAGTGTCCTTGGCTAGCGTGGGTATAGAGGTGGGGCGTCACAGCTTGGTATCAGAGCCAAACTTTGGAACAATGTAGAATAATTTAACAAGGATCATCATCCTAAGTCCTTCTTATGAGTCGTGCCTTAGGATTTAATTTGAGTTTGCGTACCGATTCATCCTTTTTTTCTTTATGATTCCTTGTTTTATCTATCAAGACTGCTTGATATTCATTTGGTGAATAACCTTTTTCTCCTTCTTTCATTCTTTCTAAAGGAAGAGAAATGGTTAGACCTGGCCGTCCCAGCGCCGGTCAATCTAGTGCTACTCCCCAAGATGGAGTTTTTATGTCTGCCCAGCAGCTTCTTGATTTAGTTAAGAATGCTCAAGAAGCTAGTTCTAATTCGGAACCTACTCATCCTAAGTCTGGATTTGCACGTTTGTGCAACGATTATACCAACTTGGGTGGGAAGCCATTCAAAGGTTCTGAAACTATTATTGAAGTCCAGGCTTGGTTAAGATCATGCGATCGAATCTTTTCTCACATGAATCTTATCGATCTTCACCGTGTTCAGGTGGCTTCTAGTATGCTCGAGGAAAGAGCATTAGACTGGTATGAGCTTCTGATTTCTGAAATTATTGAAGCGGATCTCACTTGGGAGAAATTCCGAGAATGCTTCGAATTAAAATTTATGCCAGAAGCTGAGAAGGTGACTTTGGCTCGCCGTTTTATTGACCTTGTTCAAGGTGAATCTTCTGTGACAGACTATGTCACATCTTTCGAATCTCTTTCCAAGTACGGGGTTGAATACATTAATACCCCCTTGAAGAAAAATCAGATATTTGTCTATGGCTTAAACAAAAATCTCAAGAAGCCATTACTTCTAAAATTAGAAGTTCCCTTTGATCAACTGATTGATATCGCTCTTCGTCTTGAAGAGGCGGATAAGGAAAGCGATGTTGAAATTGTGGGTGCCAAACCAAAGTTCAACAACAACAAGAAAAGGCCTAACAAATTCAAAGGTCCTTATCCCAATAAGAAAGGAAAGCAAGCAACCCCTGTGGCAAAGACTTCTTCCTTTGGTCGTGGGCAATGCTATAACTGTGGTTCGAAGGACCATTACGCGAACAAGTGTCCAAATTCCCTCTCTTGTCGCTACTGCAAAGGTCCCGGCTGTTTGCACCAACATTGGGCAACACCCTTCGGAAGTTTTTGAAGAGATAATAAATGAAGAAACTAAATTGAAAATGAGGACTATCTAACAAAAACTCCAAACCACAGAAAAGTAAATTGCACGGAAGACAGTAATTTAGAGTGGTTCGGCGTTTTGCCTACGTCCACTATGAAGTTTTATCACTTTATTGCTTAATACTTGAAGATTACAAGTGTTTTAGAGCGAAGTACAGTTTCGAAATCAGTAACAGTGAAAATGATATGGAGTGATTCTGGCAGCGTCCGGGCGTGCTTTTTCTCTAGAAATTCTCCTATCTCCTTTCTGAATGTCCAGGAGCTCTATTTATAGGTGTAGGAGGTTGATATTTCGCCCAAAATCTGGGGAGACCGCTTCTGGCACGTGAGGGGGGCCCACATGCCCGGCCTCAGGAAATCCGGGCCCACTTTAGGATCGATTCGAACTCTAGTTCAAGTCGACCAAAAAAGTGTCCAATCAAGGTGAAATTTGGTGTGTACATTCTTCAACATGCATGCAAGCTCCTGTGAAAATTTCATAGCATTTGGACTTGTAGATCACGAGTTATGATCGATTCAAGATTGCATTTTCGGTTGTCATGCTTGGTTCGAATCGATCCCCATCGAATCGATAGGGTCGAATCGATGGCTGGTGCATGTGAACGACGACGTGGTGCACGCACTTCTCGGGTCGATCCATCCTTTTCTCCGAGTTTACTGGGTCGCCTCCATGGTCTTAGCCGCCTTGACTTAGTGGATTCGAGGTAGTGGTTTTGAAGATGCGTTCCTTCGAATCGATCGAATGGATGTTCCTTCGTATCGATCAGGGTATACGATAGTTGATCGATACGAAGGCTTCCCAACTGAATGGTTTCGAGGCAAGTCATGGGATGGAGTCGAAGTGAGGTTACGGGATGGATTCGAAGTAAGGTTACAGGATGGAGTCGAAGTGAGGTTACGGGATGGATTCGAAGTAAGGTTACAGGATGGAGTCGAAGTGAGGTTACAGGATGGATTCGAAGTAAGGTTATAGGATGGAGTCGAATTGAGGTTACAAGATGGATTCGAAGTGAGGTTATAGGATGGAGACGAAGTGAGGTTACAGGATGGATTCAGAGTGAATCATCTGCATGGATTTGGAGTACTCTGCCCTACTGGATTCGAAGGTCTTCATCCTGAAGGATACGAAGTGAAGTAGCCCCATGGATTTGAAGTATCTTGCCTTGAGGGTTTCGAAGTAGGGGATGTTTGATGGGTTCGAACCACGACTTGGTTCTACGGATTCGAACATGGGGCCTGCTCTGATGGATTCGAACCTAAAGCTATTCCCTCCACTCTTCATTGGCGATAATTTGAGCATACGAACTCCGATTGACTTGAGATTTGAGATGCTGACTTTTACGATCTTTCTCGTCATGTCCCATCAATTGTAGCTCAATCTGGACTCGGACAAAATCCAGCGATATCCATAGTGAAGCATAGTATGACCAATCTTTGAGACGAACTGTCCTATGTTTTCAATCGATCTTTTGGTATCACGGCTTTGCCAAAAAGCGGGATAACACCGGCCATGTTATATCTTCATGCCCCAAGCTTCAGGGCAAGAGGGAGGGAAAGCTGAATGTGGCTCAAGCCCCGGGCAACACATCTCGTAATCAAGGTATGTCTCATTCTATCCTTGATGGCATTATTATATTTCATGATCAACCTATTCGAGTTCTTTTTGACACGGGTGCATCCCATTCTTTTATTTCAAAAGAACTCGTTGATACTTTTTCTTTTAGTGTTGTTGCTTTAATGACTTCTTTGAGAATTGCGAATCCGGTTGGTGGATCCGCAACGATTAGTTTGCTTTGTAAAGATGTGGAGATTATTTTATGCAATTTTTCTTTCCAAGCCGATTTGCAGGTCATGCGTTACTTAGGCTTTGGAATTATTTTGGGAATGGATTGGCTTAACTGTTATGAAGCTCATATCCTATGCCCTGAGCGGACTATTCATCTTCGACATCCTCAATCTGTTAAGCAGATTTCTATTATTCTCAAAGATTTGGATTCCACTTTATCTGCATCTTTATATTCTTTAAATCCTCGTGATGATGATAATGATGATGAGGAAGACGTCATTTCTCTTATTCATGTTGTTCGTGAATTTTTCGACATATTTGAGCCCGTTTAAGGATTACCACCTAAGCGAGCAATTTAGTTCAAAATTAATCTTACCCCTGGAGCTCAACCTATTACTCGTCCTCCTCATCATTTGTCCAATAAACAAAATGAGGAGATGCGCATACAGTTATCCGATTTGGAAACGAAGCAATTTATTCGCTCTAGTTCCTCGCCTTAGGGAGCTTCTGCTATTTTTGTGAAGAAATCCGATGGCACACTTAGGCTACCGCAAGCTTAATGATCTTACTATCAAAAATAAATATCCTTTACCTCGGATTGATGACCTATTCGATCAACTTAGTGGTGCTAGAGTCTTTTCACAATTGGACTTGGCAACCGGTTTTCATCAGCTTCGTATTGCAGAGGATAGCATTCCTTTGACATCATTCCGTACTCGATATGGATCTTATGAATGGCATGTTATGCCATTTGGTTTAACGAATGCTCCGGCTTATTTCGTTGACCTTATGAATTGAGTTTTCAAAGATTTTCTCGATCGATTTGTTCTCATCTTTATTGATGATATTCTTGTGTATTCAAAAATCAAGAAGGAGCATGAAAAGCATCTTTGGATTGTATTGGAAACTCTTAGGAGTAATCAATTAAAAGCAAAATTTTCTAAATGCCATTTTTGGCAATCTAGTGTGAAGTTTCTCGGTCATATTATTTCCGAATCTGGAATTTCCGTAGATCCTTCAAAGATTGAAGCGATTGAAGATTGAAAGAGACGAGAGTGTGACAGAAATCTGTAACTTCCTTGGATTGGCGGGTTCTTACCGTCGTTTTATCAAGGACTATTCAAAAATTGTCGTGCCTCTCACTAACTTAACAAAGAAAGGTGTTAAATACATTTGGTCGGAAAAATGTGAAGCTTCTTTTCAGAAACTAAAAGAACTCCTGTCTGATGCTCCTATTCTTGTTATTCCCGAGGGGAATCAAGATTTCGTTGTTTATACCGATGCTAGTCGCGTTGGTTTGCATGCCGTTCTTATGCAAAAAGAACGTGTGATTGCTTATGCTTCTAGGCAATTGAAGCCAATTGAGACTAAATATGCCACTCATGATTTAGAACTTGCGGCTATCGTTTTCGTCCTTCGAATTTGGTGTCATTATCTTTTGGGAGAAAAATTTGTTCTCTGCACCGATCATAAGTCTTTGAAATATCCATTTTCTCAAAAGGAACTTAATTTGTGTCAACAGCGTTGGCTCGAATTTCTTGCACCTTATGATCTTGACATTCTTTATACTCCCGGAGAGGGAAATCGAGTTGCCGATGCACTTAGTCGCAAGCAACAAGCGGTTGTTTCTATGATGATATCTGAATGGAATGATCTCGGAATTTTATCCACTTATGAAATTCGAGATCGAGTTTCCGATTTATGTTCATCTCTTGTTTTATGTAGTCTTGAGGCTCATCCTTCTCTTTTTGACCGCATTCTTGAAGCTCAAAAGCTAGATCCCGAACTGGCTCTTCTTGGCCAAAATTTTACGGATAAAATCGATATTGAAAGTATGAAAGACTTTGATATTGATTCTCGTGGCGGCATTCGAAAATTTGGTAGACTTATCGTACCAAATATTAGTGATCTTCGTAGAGATATTTTAGAAGATTCTCATCGTTCGAAATTTACCATTCATCCCGGTAGTAGTAAAATGTACGCAGATATGAAGTGACTTTATTATTGGGAGGGAATGAAATCTGATATTGCTAACTTTGTTAAGTGTTGAATGACTTGCCAACTTGTCAAAGCCGAACATCAAAGGCCCGGTGGGTTATTGCAACCTTTAGAAATTCCAATTTGGAAGTGGGACCAAATTTCCATGGATTTTATAGACGGCCTTCCCCTTTCTCGTTCGGGTCATGATAGCTTATGGGTGATAGTTGATAGACTCACTAAATCCGTCCATTTTATTCCCGTTCGGTCCAATCGAACCATTCCTCTCTTGGCCAAACTCTTTATCAAGGAAATTGTTAAATTGCATGGTGTTCCTACTTCTATTGTTAGCGATTGTGATCCATTGTTTACTAGTGGATATTGGAAGAGTCTTCAAAAAGCTTTAGGAACGAAGCTTAATTTTAGCACCGCTTATCGCCCCCATTCCGATGGACAAATCGAGCATGTGAATCAAACTCTTGAAGATCTTCTTCGTGCTTGTGTGCTTGATTTCGGTGGAAGTTGGGAAGATCATATTTCTCTTATTGAATTTTCCTATAATAATAGCTTCCAATCTAGTATTGGTATGGCACCTTTCGAGGCCCTTTACGGAAGGCCATGCCGTTCTCCTTCTTAGGCTTGAGGCCGATGAGAAGCTGGTTTTAGGTCCAGATTTTATTCGTGATTCCACAGAAAAGATTGATCTTATTCGTCGTAGGATGAAAGAAGCCCAGAGTAGACAAAAATCCTATGCCGATAACCGAAGAAGGAGGTTAGAATTTTCTGTGGGAGATCTTGTGTTTATCCGTGTTTTACCTATGAAGGGTGTTGTACGTTTCAGTCAATCGGGAAAGTTAGCACCTCGATATATTGGTCCATTTTCCATCACCAAACGTATTGGTTTCGTGGCTTATCGCCTTTTGTTACCGGCTCAATTTTCTGCTATTCATGACGTGTTTCACGTTTCTCAATTGCACAAATGCCTTCAAGATTCCGATTCTATTCTTGAGCCTGGTGTTGCAGAAGAAATTGAAGTTTCGCCTAATCGAACTTTTGAGCAACATCCTATTCGTATTATTGCTTCGGAAGTCAAACAACTTAGAAATAAAGATGTTCCGCTTGTCAAAGTTCAATGGTCCTCAAATCCTAAGGATTGTTCTTGGGAATCTAGAGAATTCATAGAGCGAACGCATCCAGACTTACTTTCTCATGCTCTTTGAGGTGAACCTTTTATTTCAAATTTCTTTTGTGATGAATATGCTCTCATGGTTGTTACTATATATCTTCTTCTTAAATATTGCGAGGACGTAATTTCTTTACGGAGGGGAGTCTGTAACAACCCACATATTTATCAATTTTATATTTAAATATTTTATTTAAATATTTTATCGATACTCGGAATTTAGTCCGAAAAGCTACTTTTTGCATACGGTCGAATTAGGACTCGAGACCACTTCCATTGAGTTCAAAACGCCGTTTGCAATCTTTTTGAGTATAAACTTTGATATGTTTGGAGTTAGTGGAATTTTGCCACTTTTCACTTAGGGCTTTGGTTTGGGCTGAGCCCTATAACCCCACTTACTAACTCGGTCTCAACCCTCTCCTCTTCATTTACTTCCTTTCTATTTTCCTAATACTCAAGCTTTTATAAGAATGGAGAGTGGAATGGGAAATTGAAACTCAAGCCTTAGTTTTCTTTTGCAAATTTAGCTCTAGCTCTAAACTAATAGAAGAAACTTTGATTCAAGCTCGTTTGGATTGTGTTGAAGAGTGGTTGATTCTCCCTTTGCTTTCAAGCTTCTTCTTTATTGTTTTCATGAAAAGGTGAGATTTTTATCTCACATCTATGCTTATAATCATCTTTGATTGTTAGGTATGAATTCCTAACACTTATTCTTGTGCAATTGCTTTTGGTTTGGATTGATTTGGTGAATATTCCAATTTTTAGTGTTTTGAGTTCAATTCTTTAAAAATCCTAACTTTGATGTTTTGATCATGTTTTTGGTGATGAATCGAAGAGCTTATATGGCCGGGTAGTCGATGGCGTAAATCCTTAGTGCCGTTGCTCGACCGATTGCAATTCGGAAGGGTTTGGCATTCATTAGATAAGCATGGGAGTGTTGGCAACAGGCTCCGGTCGACCGAGCTCACCCGAGCACTTCCTGCCTCTGGTTTGGAAGTGCAGGTTACAGGCTCCGGTCGACCGAGCTCAGGATCCGGTCGACCGACCTGCTGCCCGAGCACTTCCATCTTTGGTTCGGTTAACCGACTCAGGGAGTCCGGTTGACCGACCTGCTCCTATTTGCCAATTTTGCCTATATTGCCAATTTTGTTTGAATTTCCAATTTTAATCAATTTGTGTTGTTTCCCTTTTGTTGTTATCATTTATTATCGACTTTGATGACATTTTCTTTAGGAATTTTCGAAATATCCATTTTGATGGATTTGATATCGATTTCTTTGGATTTCATTCACGTCTTCGAATGTGAATTTCGGTGATTGATTGTTTTACAATCATTTTTGTGATTTGTCACTTTAAAAATATAAAGGTTTCAATACTAGTAGTAAATATCAAAACTCTTTCATCAAAACGATTTCAACACTATTTTATTAACAAAACTTGTTTTCTCAAACCGTTTTCCAATCTACTAGTATATACAAACCTTTACCTCATTCGTATGAGAAATCCAATTAAACGGCTTAGTAAAACAAGTGGTATGAAACGCTTGCGTTTACTTCGTCGGTTAATTCATGGACTTGTTCGATTGAATCTCTTGTGACAATTTTCTAGTGGAGATCTACAATTTATTCGTAAATATTTAAGTTAAGCTAGTGGTTATGGGACATGAAGCTAAATTCATATATTTACTAGCTTAGTGTAATTGACACTTTCTTGCTAATCAACGACGATCATTTTTGTGATTTAGACTAGCAATGTGCGATGTCTCTTTGTCTGCGAGGGAGACTAAACCCCGTTTTGTGGAGTTTCGACTCAAATCGGTGGGGTAGCAACCCATGGTCTTCGGGCCGTTTGTGGAGCTTCGGCTCAATTTGTGATGGTTAGCAACCATGGAATTAGCGTTTCGTTTGTGATACACGTATTGGTGAGCTTTATGCTCCCATTTGTGATAGGCCTTTCCCCCTTTTTGTGATTTCTGGATTTCGTGTGTTGATTTCTGGAATTTGTGCTTCACCAATTTTCGTGATTTTCATTGATAAGTTTTATCAATTTTTATGTATTGGTGAATTCATGTGTCATTACCTTTTTGTGGATTTGGATCTTTGAGAAGATTCCTGTGATATTGTTTAATCTCTTGTTGATTATCATTTACATACTTATAGTAGTATGCCATTATGGTTATTATACGCTTATGCCATATCTTTTATTCTATATCATTTCATCTGATATTTATAGCTTGACTGATCCGTTTATTATTTTCTTATTAAATAATACTCGGGTCAGACCGAGATGTTACAGGTGCTTCTGCTTGACTTCTCCCCAGGGATTCATTACTTTGGCTTTTGGCTAACTACTCCAGTTTAGTAGTTTTTGTTGTATACTATTGAGATATAGACTCCTTGATGTATACTTATTCTTTTGTATAGCACATGTTGCTATTATTTTGGGATATTGTGGATCTTGTTTGACCACTACTCTGATGTACACTTTCATGTGTCATATTCATATCTATTTCCGCCTTTGTGATATGAATTATCTGTGACTGATTTGTGTTATGTTTATTTCTATATTTGTTTCCGAAGACATTATAGCCATTGTGTAGTAGCTTTGAGTTTGTGTCGGTATGTCGGATTTCCTCTTGAAAAGAATGCAAGTTATATTTTATCTGGCATATCGGTACTCGCACAAAGCAATAATACAGATGGTCGCTCCTCAACAGCCTTATTCTCCGTGCTAGTTGACGGCATTACACCGTAGTGTCCTTGGCTAGCGTAGGTATAGAGGTGGGGCGTCACAGATAAGGAGAGGAGTTTGTGGCCGAGGCTCGTATCATTGGTTTGGTAGTGATATGAAGCAGCTTTTCCCTCGATTTGGTGAGGTCCGATTGACTATAAGGGACCGCGACTTGATGGTAGTCGATGAGGGAGGCACGGGTCGTGTTTTGTTTGGGAGGTGTGGCTTTGTTTCCTTGGTGTCGCGTAAGTGGAGATTGAGGAAAGAGGAGTAACGGTGAAGTCGGATCGACAAACGGAGCACCGTAGCTCCATGTCAGTGCAATGGCGTGCATGGCCATGGGTTCTTTTTTTGTCGTTGTGCAAGTTTGGTTGAAGGGAGGGAGGAAGTGGATGAGTGAGTGTTTAGGGCAATTAAATAATTAATTTAATTAAGTAAGTTTGATTATTTAATTAATTATCGAATCTTATTAATTAAATAGCTTTTATGTACAAGGTTGAATTTGAAAGCTTCTTTTGCATTGGACTCATAGCAACGATGGTATGCAACGGAGTAGGTTTGGCTGGATTTGGAGCTATTGAGATTTTTGGCTAAAATTGAAAGGCCATTCGGTTTTAGTTCAAAACAAGAATGCTTTGGCGAAAACTGGAAATAATATGAGTTTAACTCATATTTAAATTTACTTATCATATCTGTGATGCTGTAAACAATTATTGATTACTTAGATGTTAGTTAGATTGTTTGATTGAATTTCCATTTGGAAAATGGATGACATATTAACTTGATTGTTATGAACACATATGACTACATATACATATATAATCCATAACAATTATTTTGCAGGGAACATTTATAGAGATGCCCAAAGGGTCTTCTTACCGGTAATTATTTATTTACCTTCCTATGCTGTTTACATTGATGTTTAATTAAAATTGGCCATGATATTCAACTTGATTGTTTAAGTGTTGTTATAGCGATTTTCATTATATCGTCATGTATTGCATATCACCCCATAAACTATGTGTGTTTTGAACTTGAGCTTATGTTTTCACAAAAATAGATGTTTAAATTTCATTAATCATTTTGATTGATGATAGTTTAAATTAATTAATCATCTTAACTAATGATTCTGAAATTAATTAACCAATTTAATTAATAACGTTTAAAATTGGTTTATCTTTAGATTTTATTTAATCATTTTTGCTAATGATGTTTTATAGTTAATTAATCATTTTAGTTAATGATTATTCGAGTTTAATTAATTATTTTAATTAACGATAAAGGAGTTGAATTAGTCATTTTAATTAATGATATTTGAAATTAATAATCATTATAATTAATGATGAGTAAAAGTAATAATCACTTTAAATAATGATATTTGAATTTAATTGATCATTTTATTAATGATATTGTAAATTAATTTATCTTTTTGATTAATTAGTTTTGAATTTAAAATAGATTATTTTAATTAACAATATTGAACTTTAATTAATCATTTTAATTAATGATTTTTAAGCTTAATTAACAGTTTTAACTAATAGTGTTTTGAAATTTAGCTAATTATCTTAATTAATGATGTTTGAATTTAACTAAATCGTTTTAATTAATGATATTTAAAACATGATAAATCATTTAACTAATGATTATTTGAATTTAATTAATTGTTTTGATTAATAGCTTATAATTTTTTTAATTAAATAATTTAACGATATTTGAAAATAAATATTCATTTTAATTAATGATTATTTAGATTTAATAAATCATTTGATAAATGATATTTTAAGTTAGTTAATTGATTTAACAAATGAATTTAAAGTAAACTAAATGATTTGATGAAAGTGTTTTAGAAGTAATTAACTATTTTATTTAAGATAATTGATTTGTCTATTTAAAGGAAATTGTAAATTTGATTAATTATCTTCCGGGGTAATTAATATTGTTTTAGATTTATAAAGGAGATTATAAATGTGGTTTATTATCTTTCGAGATAATTAACGTTATGTTAAATTTGGTAAAAGAATTCAAATTTGATTTATTTTCTTTGAAAAATTTATGTGGTTTTAAAATTGGCAAAAGAGTATTATAAATCATTCCTTAGGAATATTAACGCTATTTAAATTTATAAAAGGTATTAAAATTGTTTTATTATCTTTCGGGATAGTAAATATTAGTTTAAATTTATTAACGAAGGTTTATAAATGAAAAGTCTTTTAATAGAATTATTTAAAAACAAAGCTAAGTGTTAATTATTTTGGATCTATAATCAGCAATGTTTTAATGACCTTTGTTTAGATGATTATTTTAATACATTTAGCATTAATTATAAATTTGTCTTTTAAAATAATCAATTTAAAGAACATTTTTAAAGTATTTTTACTAATATTGAAACGTGAAAATAAAACACAAGTAAGAATAAAATGTTCTTAAGCGTTTGATTCATTTCATTTATGGTAAGTATATGCAATTTAATTTCATACACAAATCACATAGTTATTCCCGATAGTTGATTTCTCGACTATCGATTTTGATTCTCCTGTCTTCTTTATTTTTCTTCATTCAAAGATGATATTTTGGTTCCATTGAGCTTTGTTATCCTTTATCGAAAATGACTAAAACCAAAGAGCGGATAAGGACAGTGCACCATCCAAGTCATTGTTATGCTTTATCATCCTAAGACGATTTATCACTAGTTCTGAGCATTGGTATCCAATGTCGGAAAAACTAAAACCAAAGTGCGAGAAGTACCCAAGCCATGCGGGTCGCACTCATCAAGGTATGTTCACATCTATCTGGAGAGGTGTCAGCTGTAATGACCCAGAGTTTCTG
The DNA here is from genome assembly GCA_030765085.1 of Allium cepa. NCBI lineage: Eukaryota > Viridiplantae > Streptophyta > Magnoliopsida > Asparagales > Amaryllidaceae > Allium > Allium cepa. Next base: position 871,762,294 of record CM060929.1, on the reverse strand, counting down.
TAATTTGAAATTCATGTATTTAATTGATTTTAAACATTCACAAGTTAATTATATTAGCTGAATAACTTATATTTGAAATATCTGGATTTAATTGGATAATTAAATTATTAATTTAATATTTGAAATTGTGTAAATAATTTGAAATTTGGATTTAATATGAATTAAAATGATTTACAAAGTTGTATAAAATTCTATTTGAATTAGAACGATGTTAGAATTTTTTTTAAATTGAATTAAAAGTTAAATTGTAAAAATTGAATATTTTAATATTTAATTAACGTGTAAAAATAGTCATTTTTCAAACAGTCTTGGATTTCGACGAAACTAGTTTCATTGGATCCGGAATGTTATATTTTTGTAGGATTTCAAATTTCATGTCAATCGAATTTACAGTTTGTCCGGGGCAAGCTAAAACGGGTAGAAATTTGTTTAAGCGAATTTAAATTTAAAATAGTCGATTCGAAAACCTTTCTTCCAAATACGATCGAATTTTATATAAAAGGACCTTATTTCCTTCATTTTCACAAAATCTAATTGCTCATGCCCTAGCCGTCGGCTCTAATTACTTCGGTGGCTAAAAACTCGTCCTCTTCTTCCCAAATACCTTACGATCCATTCACTTTCATCATAAACCTTCAACTACAACTTTGTAGAGCATTGAGATATCTTCAAATCCAATGGCAATGATCGTCTGATTCGCGACGTGGAGAGAGCTAGGGGCCCACGTTCGTTCGTTATTTGAGTGCGGTTCTCCAGGCACATAGGCGACCGAGTCGAGCACGACTCTAGCCGAAGGTAGCACTTGCGATGGGCTTCGAAACCATGGTCGCCGATCGTCTTCATGTTACTTGTAGTGGGTGCGAAAATTCAATGATGTTCGACGGCTACATGGGTTGTTTTTGCATGGGTTTTCCATGTATGGGGAAGAAGATGTAAATCACGGCCTTGATTTGAAGAAGCCCAATCAATGGCTCAGATTGACGTAGGGTATAAAATAAAAAAGCTTGTAAATAATTTATATATTATAATTGGTATAAACTTTAAAAAGCCATATCTTTGTCATACGATGTCCATTTTTGAAGAATCAAGTTGCGTTGGGTCAATATTGATGAGCATTACATTTTAGAGCTAGCTTGGAGTTGATTGGAGATAGTGAAAATTTTGGGTACAATTAAATGCTTGTTTAATTTTGTTAGGAATAAAACACTACAACTGCTATTGGAATCAACGTGAGTACAACTCACTCTTTCTAACTCACTGATAATTTTATATAAGTGAGAATAAATTTATTTTATGGTGATTGATGATTGTTTGGATGATATATGATATATTATCTATATATTGATTGGTATTTGGATATATTCCTGCCTATTGGAGCAGATGAGACCCGATATATTCCCGTGTATGAGCGGATGTCCTTTTGTATGCACATCTGCCTCGAAGCAGACGTTTTACACATATTCTAATATGTATATTTGTTGCAGGTGATATGTTGGAGAGATCTAACTGGATTCTTCACCAGTATTGGTTTATTTATAGATATTGTTATATATGATGTTATCATATGATATATGATGTTTTGGATATTGTGATTGATGTATTTAGTATTGTTGTAGCATTGGGCTTATATTTTGGAATTTAAAAATGTCAAAACGATGATTTCCAAATTTAAAAGGATTTTCAAGTGATTATGAAAATGAATTTTATTAAGTTTTGAAGTGTTAAGAAAATTCATTTATTTTAAATAAATAAATGTTATAATTTTTATTGTTATAAAAATTAATATTTTTGTGAAATATATCGAAATGTGATTTTCGAAATATGGAGTTAAATATTTTTGTAAAATAGTTTAAAATGAGAATTTTGAATTTATTATAAATAGTTTATATGTATAGATTTATAAAATTGATTTTTTTATAAATCAAAAGTGATGGAAGTATAATGGAGTTTTGTAAATGTTAAAATGAAGTATAAATTGAATGTTATAAGTAAATAAGATTTGTGAGTTTATGAAGTTGTAAAAAGAATGATTTTGGAAATAAAGGGATTTGTAAGTAATTAACTTATAAATTGGATTTTGGCATGTAAATGGAATTGGTTAATAAAAGGATTTTATAAGTTAAAGTTTTTATAAAATATAAATGTGAATTTATGAACATTGTTTTATAAATGTGAAATCAATTTAAATTGATAAACCAGATATGGATTTTTATTAAAGGAATTTCATCCACGATTTTGAACAGTGGATTATCCTTAATAAATGTATAGAAATGTTGGACTGGTAAGTGAACTATATTCACGATTTTGGACAGTGAATAATCTTAAAATTAAGTAAATGTTTTGGAAAGTGATCTTTTAAATGGATTTAAATGTTTTGAAGATTGTTTTAAAATGTGTTAAGTATCGAATGCATAGATTTCAACATTCATTGTTGAAATAGACATTTTCGAGAAATAAGGAAATGATGAACTATAACACACTTGTTATAGTAAATGATTTTCGAAAGGAAATGTTTTATATAACATATGGGATTTATATATCTATCTAATTTTCGAATCCCTATACTAATTGTTTTGGGTTGTCGTAATGATGTTTTACACAACATTCATTTTGACCCAAATAAATGTAATTAAAGAGAATCTTTTCCTTAAAGAATGAAATTTATACTTAATTATGATTTAGGTATATGTAATATTTTCTAAGTATTGAAAATAAAGAGAACTGTGAATTACTTATTATTAAATAAGTATATGGAAATGTTTTCCAATATTGAAATATTGAAATGGTTTTGAGAATATATCTTTTTAAAGATAATTTAAAGTGAATATTTGGCAAGTGATTTAATTAATAAAAGATTAATTAAAAGGGTGTAACGATCCGTAAATTTTAATAGTTCTAATCATATATTTAATTGAAATTTTATGAATTTATAAATAATTTAATTTTGAAATAAAGATTTAATATTTGGAATACGTCTACTTAAACATAGAAAATGGTAAATTTTCATCTGATAATATGGAAGTTTATTTTCTTGTGTAACTTTATTTCAATTTAAATCAGTTAAATTTGATGACAATAAAATATTTTCCAAACATAAATATTTTTATGCAATAAATTTGTAAATTATCTTCTGAATGTGACGCCATATTTTGTCTCTAAATTTTGACTTCCATTGCTCCGATTATCTTATTTTCAACAAATTTGCAACATTTTGGTACTAATATCGACTTTTGAACAGATGATCATATCGCTGATATATGTGTACCATTTTGATCGTCGTGTCGTGCCGATCTCCATAGTATATTCATTTCTATAATTCGGTGTTCGGTACGTGGGGAAAAATGACAACAGTTTGTTGTACAGGTGCCGTATTTGAAAATTTTGTTCCCTGGCCTTTCCAATTGCCAGCAGTTTCCTTTGTAATAACTTCTGAAATCCACATGGCCTTTCCACATTCGATCGACCTTTCATTTCGAGCACTGTTCATTATTTTGGAATTTACGTTCAAATTTGCTTTTGGGAATTTTTTATATATATAACATATATAACTATTCATTTCTATTTGCTGTGAAACCCATCACCCGGCAACCTCTCCCATTTCTTTCTTTCCTAACATCGCCTCTTCCTCAATGGCCTTCACAGCAACCTAAAACCGTGCCCCATTAACTCGGCCTTGCCCCGCCTCTATGTCACCCACATCAGCCTCGTGTCCACCCGCTAACCTTCCCCACGTCGAAGCTACTCCCCGCGACCTCCCTTAACTACACCACACCATACTGCTGCAACTACTCGGTATTGCCGAGCGCACCTCCCCCTCATCCACGCACCTACCTTACCACGTCATCGATCGCATAACTCCGCCTCCTCTCTCCAAGTTATCCACAATTCCAGTTCGTCCTTCCCAGGCCGAACACCTTCCTCTCCTCCTTGCTACCTGGCATGCACCCCAAAGACACAACAACTCACCACTCTGTTGCCTTCTTTTGCCGTTTCCAGATTATATAGGTTTGTATATATAAATATATATATATATATATATATATATTGATTTTAAGAATATATGTGATTTGTTTTGAAAATTATATATATACATATTTGGAAGCCTTCACATATATAAGAGTACATGAATATATATATATATATATATATATATATATAGGATAAAAATGTTTCAATCTTTTTTGTATATATATTAGTTGTATATGAATATAAATCTGTTTGATTTATTTGCGTAAAATGTCATTCATATTTTACTGTTTTATATAGGTCGGCTATAAGTTTTTTTAGTTAAAAAAAGTAATATATATATATGTTATAAAATTTTGTTTACTACATGTATATGTGTGTATTAATTGTTATTATTTTTGAAATTTATGTATATGCCTCGTTAGTATATTTATAAAGTCATATACTACAGTTATATATATATGTATATGTATAATATGTAAATCTATATATAGTGGCTGAAGTTTTTTAATTTTATTTTGAGTGCTAAAGTGTGTGTATATACTTTAGTTTTGAGCTTTGTTTGTTATGTGATCATATGTTAAGTTGAATACAGGTTATAGTTGGGTTCGTTTGCTGTTTATAGGTATTATTGCTAATATATATTTCATATAAAGTTACAATATTATATGTTTGTTTTTCTTTGATATGTAAGTTTGTATACTAGTTATATTAGTTTATCAACTGTATATGATTTTGTTTATATGTACAGGCTTATGATTGCATTATATTATCTATTGTAAATCCTAGTTGGTATGTATGTACAAGCCATATTAGTATTATATATTTTATGTTGTATAAAATTTTAGTATTGTATATATATTTACTACACATAAATACACTTGAGTTTGATTTTTAAAATATATATTATATATGGGTTTAATTTAAAACAATGATTTCAAATGTATATATATTCAATTAAAATGTGTTGTATTTAGATTATGTTTATATATGTAAATATTTATATATAGTTATATATATATATATGTTCACTTATACGAATTATCCTCATCGATTCAGTTCTGATCTGAATTCGTCTATTCCTTTTTACCTACTCTATTCGTCGAATTCGTGCCCATCTTGTTTTACTTTGGAATTCGTGCTTGGATTCGTAACACATTTCATTCTCGTTCATCTCTAACCTCGAAAGGTGAGCAATCACTCACGATTAATGTTCTTATATTTATGAAATTTGATTCCAAATGAAACGACAATTGAAATATGTCGCTGTTAGTTATTTAATTGCTATATATATATATATATATGTTATTATCTGTATCTATTCACCTATGACATCTGAAACAATTATCTGTTATTTATCTCTGATGATATATGCCCGTTGCTAATTGTTATATTATCATCATATATGTTATCACTCTGCAAGTTCCCTGTTAGTATAAAATTCCCTATGGATTGGAATGATACATACCCGAACGATCATGTAAAATAGGAGAAAATCATTATGGGTTGAAATGATAAACCCAAGTGATTTCCATTGAATTGAATTTGGGATTGCGGGTTGAAAAGATATATACCCGTATATGTTTAAATTACGGATTGAAATGATAAATATCATTATCACTTGACCATAGGATAGAAAATTATGTACAAACACTGTTGGTATATATATATTTTGAAAATGTTTTCCATGTTTTTGAAATGAATATTTTGGTTTTAATAAATATTGAGTTTAAGATATTATATATATATGCTATTTTATAAAGGTTTAAAATTTAGATTTTTAAATTTATACGTTTGAAAATTTTAAAGGTTGTATGTTAGTTCTGAAATTATAAATTTTAAGAATTTACTTATAAATTTACTATTTTAATATATATATATATATATATATATATATATATATATATATTAGTTTTAATATATAATAGGTTTAATAATAAGTTTTAATTTAATAAATTTTGATTTAATAAACATATATAATATGTTTAAGTATTTATTTGAAATTATATTTTAAAAATAGATTTTATAATAATTTGAATAAGTTAAGGTTGAGAAGATAAATTTGAACTTATTTGTAATTTTACTTAATTAAAATTTTTATTTAATTAAATCGATTTGAAACTTATTGAATTTGAGATTTTTAACGGATAGGATTTTGTAACTTGATTTTGGTTTACGGTGGTTAATGAATATTTTGAGTTTAAATAAATTAAGGGAAATAATTAGTTTTATTTAAATAGTAATTTTATATTTTATTTAAACAATATGGGATTAATTTTAAGTGAATATTTCAAAACTGAACAATAATGAAGTTAAAGATATATATGAAATTATCAAATTTAGTTTTGAAAATGTGGAATACTTAAAGCTTTGAAATATATTGAAATTGAAATGTTTTATTTTATGGTTTAAATCTGTATTTGAAATTGATATAGTTTGAAATGGTTTATTGAGAAACTAAATTGAGTTGAAATTTATGAGTTGAGATTGAATTAAATTTGAATTTTGGAATTCGAGTTGATTTGAATCGATTTGTGGAATTTGAGGAAACTATTTTATTATATAATGTATTTTTAAATTTATATTTAAAACTATTTTATATTTTACTTTATAAATTATTTAACATAAACCATTTTAATATAAACTATTTTTAATAGAAACTATTTTAATATACTATTTAATTTAATATAAACTATTTTATTTTATAAACTATTTTATTATATATATACTGTTATTAATATCTAAACTGTTTAAGTGGTGGAAGTTATGATTTCAAAGTTATGGTTTCCCAAAGTATTATGATTTCAAAGTGTTATGATTTCCAAAGTGTTATAATTTCAAGTGTTTTGCTTTCGAAAGTGTTATAACTTTGAAAGTACTATGATTTTGGAAATGGATATATTTGAAGTGAAAATCATATAGAATTGATATGGTTTTGAAATGATATTTTTCTTTTAAACTATGAACTATTTTTAAATGACTATGGTGTTATAATAACGTTTGGTTGTTAAAGAGACCGGGATCGGTTATCCTCACACTCTTTGCCAATGTCGAAAACCACTTTAACAACCGTGTATGCGGTGGAGATTTAAAATGAAGTAGGATGACGACGATCCTATATGAGGTTCATACGTCGATCTAACTCCCATGAGTTAGCATAAGGTGGCTAAAATAGGAGCAATTGACGGGCCAAGTGAGGTATCTCTTCCAATCAGACACACTCCATCGTTTACCATTCTATTACTTTGTGATTGATTGGGTGAACCCTCAGATTTTAGGAGTGTGGCTCGAGGTGGGCGATTGCTGCGGCTCTACGTTACCACCAGCCCGAAAGTGTAATTGGTATATCTACGTGGCATTGCCTAGTTGTGTCATGTCACCTACTATATCGAGTCCACTACGAGTTTGTTTTGTGTTGTACCTATGGAGTGCCCTCTGGTAGCCTCCCGATCAGGAGGTATTACAGTACTGTATAGGCTATGGCATTATAAATATGTTAAGGGGGACATGGGTAACGCCTTAACGCTATTTTAATAGTTTACTTTACTATGGACATTATTATAATAGCGTATATTACTACATAGTAGATAGTTCCATGGATCCATAGAGGATGGGTATCCCAAAACATCCTTTAAGTTACTTGTATTTCAGTTGATTTTTTTCACTTGGGTTGGACTTATTGATATAAGAATGTTAATTCCGACTCGAGTGTTTTGTGTTTTGCTTCACGCTCGGGTCAGACTGAGTGTCACAGCATTTGAGAATCACCTTTGGTGTTAGAGCTTCGCTTAGAGATCCATCTATCAATTCATCTTGCATTTATTCAGTCGACTCCTATGATATATTCTTACCGTGTATCTGACTATTGTATTGAGAATTCTATATGTTCGAGACTTCTGTTGTATCTTGTTTTAACTCTAATATATATATATATATATATATATAGTAGCTTCATAGACTACTATTCATTTGTTTCCGCTACTTATTGTTATATTACTCTGTGTCTATGATTCTGTGATTATTTTATTTACTGTATATACTGAGTTTTGCCAAATATAAATTAATAATATGATATTTTGAGCAATTCATGTCCGACTTGTGCGGATGTGAATGGTTGAAAATATCTGGATGTTACAGTGGTATCAGAGCTCTGGTTTTAGGCAAAACTTAGCATATAGAGTAGATTTAATTACAGAATCACCTTCGTTCGAGCTTGAATCTCTTCCTCTTTGGTTCGGTTTTCCTTTGAATTTTGTAATTTTCCCCTTCCTTCTAAAATCCATTCTTGTCTCTTTCTACTCATATTTTCTTGATTCTGGAGTACCCCATAGCTCCACTGTATGATTGTGAAGGGGTGAAATTCCTTTATAACAGGCATTGGTTCACCAGAGATTTCTATATCGTCGGTTTAGATGATGCTATCTCTTATTATACCCGGATCCTATTCTCTTGTATTCGGATGTTGATTTACTTCAGAATCCTACATCGATCTTATTCTTAAAGTCACGGTTGACCCGGTTAAGGTCACCCGTGATTTATATAAGTCTATTCGTCTTTCTATTTTATAATTTAATCATCCTATTTTCGTTTCGAGCTTATCTTCTAGTTCGAATTCTCTGGATTAGGTTTATCTAATTTGGATCTCTATTCCTGCTTTGAAATCTATTCTAGTATCATCGAGTGAGGGAGTATATTTATAATCAATATAAAAATATTTTATAGTTTGTTGTTTGAGTTGTTAATGTTGATTTGCATTTTCGATCGATTCGTCCCATCGACGATACTGATAAAAATTCCAAAACACTTGAACACAGCAAATTGAACAATATTATTTTCAAAATTTGGTAAATGAAACAAATTTTGTATGATTATATTATATATATAAGTATAGTTTTTTTTGAATTTAATAGTTAAATGAAATTAAAACATGATTCATAAATTTACTTAGAATTTAAATGAATTTAAATTAGACTTTGAGAATTTAATTTACGGTGATTTCAAACTTTGGTTTTAAAGTTCTAAAATGTATATTGTTTAAAAGTATTTTGGAATAGAAATGGTTTTCAAAGAATTTTTAATGTTTAAATCAGTGCTCTCATCCATTATCGCTGGAAAATAATTTTGGTGATGACGGCCGCATCATCGACATTCATTTTTGAGTTTCGAAGTGGAGAGACCATTCTGTAGCTTTGCTACACTTTTGTTTTGGTAATTAAATAGATTTGAATTTCTAAAATATGACTTGATTTCTAATATATATATTGGTATATGATTATAGATTTGATTTGATATATATATATTTATGTATATGTATGCATATATATATATATATATATATATATATATATATTTATCCCTAAATTGTTTGAGGAGAATCAGAAATTTAATTCTTAAATTTTATGATTAAAGGATGATTTAAATTATAAATGAAGCAAATTTTTTGAATAAATTTAAAATAATTGAATGGAAATCAATTTAAAAACTAAATGAAACTTATATGATTTGAATTGACAGGTTGAACTAACAAATTTGAATTCAATGAATATTTATTGATTTAATAAAATGAAGTAAACCAAATTGTTGAATGTAAATTAATTTAATTTGAAATTTATACGGTTTTAAATAAATTGTTTTATTTTGTATTTTAAATCTATTTTTCTTTCTAGCTGTTCGATTCTCCTACCTCCTTCCTTTTCGAGGACGAAAAGTTTTGAGTGAAGGAGAGTGTAACGACCCATAAATTTTAATGGTTTTAATAATATATTTAATTGAAATTTTATGAATTTTTAAATAAATGAATTTTTAAACAAAGATTTAACATTTGGAATACGTCTACTTAAACATAGCAAATGGTAAATTTTGATTTGATAATATGGAAGTTAATTTTCTTGTGTAATTTTATTTCAATTTAAATCAGTTAAATTTGACGATAATAAAATATTTTCCAAAACTCAATATTTTTATACAATAAATTTGTAAATCATCTTCTAAATGTGATGTCATATTTCGTTTCTCCAAATTTTGACTGCTATTGCACCGTTTATCTTATTTTCGATAGATTTGCAGCATTTCGATACCGATATCGACTTTTGAATGGATGATCGTATCGTTGATATTTGTGTACCATTTTAATCGTCTTGTCATGCTGATCTCCGTAGTATATTCATTTCTCTAATTCGGTGTTCGGTACGTGGGGAAAAACGACAACAGTTTGTCGTACAGGTGTCGTATTTGAAAATTTTATTCCCTGTCCTTTTCAATTGCCAGCTGTTTACTATGTGATAACTTTTGAAATCCATATGGCCTTTCAACATTCCATCGTCCTTTCACTTCAAGCACTGTTGATTGTTTTGGAATTTACGTTCAAATTTTCTTTTGGGAATTTTTTTTGATATATAACATATATAACTGTTCATTTCTATTTGTTGTGAAACCCATCACCCAGCAACCTCTCCCTCTTCTTTCTTTCCTAACATCGCCTCTTCCTCAATGGCTTTCACAGCAACCTAAAACCATGCTCCATCAACTTGTACTTGCCCCGCCTTTATGTCACCCACATCAGCCTCGTGTCCACCCACCAACCTTCCCCACATCGAAGCTCCTCCCCGCGGCCTCCCTTAACTACCCCACACCCATGCCGCCGCAACCACTCAGTATTGCCGAGTGCACCTGCCCATCATCCACGCACCTACCCTACCACGTCATCCATCGCACAACTCCGCCTCCTCTCTCCAAGTTATCCACAATTCCAGTTCGTCCTTCCCAGGCCGAACGCCTTCCCCTCCTCCTTGCTACCTGTACGCACTCCAAAGCCACAACAACTCACCACTCCGTTGCCTTCTTTTGTCGATGCCAGATTATATAGGTTGGTATATATAAACATATATATATATATATATATATATATATATATATTGATTTTAAGAACATATGTGGTTTGTTTTGAATATTATATACATACATATTTGGAAGCCTTCACATATATAAGAGTACAAGAATATATATATATATATATATAGGATAATAATGTTTCAATCTTTTTTGTATATATATTAGTTGTATATATATAAATCTATAGGCTTTATTTGCATAATCTGTCATTCATATTTTACTGTTTTATATAGGTCAGCTGTAAGTTTTTTTAGTTTAAAAAAGTGATATATATATATACACACATATATGTTATAAAATTTTGATATTGCATGTATATGTGTATAATAATTGTTATTATAAAATGTATGTTTATGTCTTGTTAGTATATTTATAAAGTTATATATTGTAGTTATATATATATATTTGTATAATATGTAATCTATGTTTAGTGGCTGAAGCTTTTTAATTTTATTTGAGTGCTAAAGCGTATATATATATATACACTTTAGTTTTAAGCTTTGTTTGTTATGTGATCATATGTTAAGTTGAATACATGTTATAGCTGGGTTTGTTTGTTGTTATATGTATTATTGCAAATATATATATTTCATATAAAGTTACAGTATTGTATGTTTGTTTTTATTTTATATATAAGTTTGTATACTGGTTATATTAGTTTATAAACTATATATGATTTTGTTTATATATACAGGCTTATGATTGCATTATATTATCTGTTGTAAATCTTAATTGATACGTATGTACAAGCCATATTAGTATTGTATATTTTATGTTGTATAAAAGTTTAGTATTATATATATATTTACTACACATAAATACACTTAAGTTTGATTTTTAAAATATATATTATATATGTGTTTAATTTAAAACAATAATTTGAAATGTGTATATATTCAATTTAAAATGTATTGTATTTAGAATATGTTTATATATGTAAATATTTATATATAGTTATATATATAAGTTCACTTATACCAATTATCTTCATCGATCCAGTTCTGATTTGAATTCATCTATTCCTATTTACCAGCTCCGTTCGTCGAAGTCGTGCCAATCTTGTTTTGCTTTAGAATTCGTGCTTGGATTCGTAACTCATCCCATTCTCGTTCATCTCTATCCTTGAAAGGTGAGTAGTCACTCACGATCAACGTTCTTATATTTATTAAATTTGATTTCAATTGAAATGACAATTGAAATATGCTGCTATTAGTTATTTATTGCTATATATATGCCATTATCTGTATTGATTCACCTATGACATCTGACACCATTATCTGTAATTTATCACTGATGATATATGCCATTTGCTAATTGTTATATTATCTTCATATATATCATCACTCTGCAAGTTCCCTGTTAGTATAGAATTCCTTGTGGATTGAAATGATACATACCCGAACGATCATATAGAATATGAGAAAACTGCTATGGGTTGAAATGATAAACCCAAGCGATTTTCATTGAATTGAATTTGAGATTGCGGGTTGAAAAGATATATACCCGTATATGTTTAAATTACATATTTAAATGATAAATATCCATTTCACTTGACCATAGGATAGAAAATTATATGAAGACACCTTTGGTCTATATATATATTTTTTCAAAATAATTTCCAAGGTTTTGAAATGAATATTTTGGTTTTAATAAATATTGAGTTTAAGATATTATATATATACGTTATTTTATAAAGCTTTAAAATTTTGATTTTTAAATTTATATGTTTAAAATTTTTAAAGGTTTTAAGTTAGTTTTGAAATTATAAATTTTAAGAATTTACTTATAATTTAACTATTTTAAAATTTATATAAATTAGTTTTAATATAAAATTGGATTAATAATAAGCTTAAATTTAATAAAGTTTGATTACTATATATAATATGTTTAAGTATTTATTTAAAATTATATTTTAAAAATTGATTTTATATAATTTGAATAAGTTATTGTTGGGAAGATAAATTTGAACTTATTTGAAATTGTATTTAATTAATAATTTTATTTAATTAAATTGATTTGAAACCTATTGAATTTGATATTTTTAAAGGATATGATTTTATAACTTGATTTTGGTTGAAGGTGGTTAATGAATATTTTGAGTTTAAATAAATTGAGGGAAATAATTAGATTTATTTAAATATTAATTTTATATTTATTTAAATAATATGAGATTAATTTTAAGTGAATATTTCAAAACTAAATAATAATGAAGTTAAATTAAGATATATATATATATATATATATATATATATATATATATAATTATCAAATTTAGTTTTGAAAATGTGGAATATTTAAAGCTTTGAAATATATTGAAATTGAAATGTTTTATTTTATGGTTTAAATCTGTATTTGAAATTGATATAATTTAAAATAGTTTATTGAGAAACTGAATTGAGTTGTAATTTATGAATTGAGATTGAATTAAATTTGAATTTTGGAATTCGAGTTGATTTGAATCGATTTGTGGAATTTGAGGAAACTATTTTATTAAATAAAGTATTTAACTATTTTTATATTTTACTTTATAATTATTTAATATAAACTATTTTAATATAAACTATTTTTAATAGAAACTATTTTAGTATACTAGTTATTCTAATATAAACTATTTGATTTTATAAATTATTTTATTATATATACTATTATTAATATCTAAACTGTTTAAGTGGTGAAAGTTATGATTTCAAAGTTATGGTTTTTCCAAAGTATTATGATTTCAAAGTGTTATGATTTCCAAAGTGTTATAATTTCAAGTGTTTTGGTTTTGAGAATGTTATAACTTTAAAAGTACTATGATTTTGGAAATGGATATATTTGAAGTGAAAATGATATAGTATTGATATGGTTTTGAAATGGAAATGATATTTTGGTTTTGAAGTATAAACTATTTTGAAATGGCCACGATGTTATAATAACGTTTAGTTGTTAAAGAGACCAGGGTCGGTTATTATCATACTCTCTGCCAATGCCGAAAACCACTTTAACAACCGTATACGCGGTGGAGATTCCAGAATAAAGTAGGATGGTGGTGATGATCCTGTATGAGGTATATACATGGATCTAACCCCCGTGCGTTAGCATAAGGTGGCTAAAACAGGAACAATTGACGGGACAAGTGAGGTAGCTCGTCTGATCGGAAACACTCCATCATTTACCATTCTATTACTTTGTGATTGATTGGGTGCACCTTTTGAATTTGGGAGTGCGGCTCGAGATGGGTGATTGCTTCGGCTCTGCGTTACCACCAGCTCAGAAGTGTAATGGTATATCTACCCTGGCATTGCATAGTTGTGCCATGTCACCTACCATATCGAGATCACTACGAGTTTGTTTTGTGTTGTGCCTTTTGAGTTCCCTTTGGTAGCCTCCCGATCAGGAGGTATTACGGTACCGTATAGACTATGGCACTATAAAATGTGTTAAGGAGGATATAGGTAACGCCTTAACGCTATTTTAATAGTTTACTTTACTATGGACATTATTATAATATATTACTACATAGTAGATTGTTCCACGGATCCTTAGAGAATGGGTATCCCAAACATCCTAAAGTTACTTGTATTTCAGTTGATGTTTCACTTAAGTTGGATTTATTGATATAAGAATGTTAATCCTGACTCAAGTGTTTTTGTTTTGCTTTACGCTCGGGTTAGACTGAGTGCCACAGCATTAGAGACTTACCTTTGGAGTTGGATCTTCGCTTGGAGATCCATCTATATCTATTCAGCTTTCAGTTATTCGGTTGATTCCAGTGACGTATTCAGATTCTGTTATTTGACTATTGTATTGAGACTTATATGTACTCGAGACTTCTATTGTATCTTGTTTTAACTTTGATATATACATATACATATACATAAACATATACATATATATATTCATGAACTACTATTCATTTATTTCCGCTGCTTATTGTTATATTACTCTATGTATGTGAATCTGTGATTATTTTATTTACTGTATATTCCGAGTTTTGCAAAACATAAATTAACAATCTGATATTTTAAGCAATTTAAGTCTGACGTGAGTGGATGCAAATGGTTGAAAATATCGGGATGTTACAAAGGGCCTAGTGATTTCTTATGGTGCTAAATATTTGTTTGTTTGCTTTGATAGTTAAAGAACCGACTATCAAATTTTGCCATTTTAGTTCCTCGACTTGATGTGGGAACTATTTAGTCGTACACTTAGTACGTAACCTTCTGTGTAGGCTTGATTATCGTTTATGTTGAGGATGTTGATTCGTGTTGAATATGCGCTTATATGATTTTTTTTATGATAATAAACATATATACATTCGTTTAAATGTATTTGTTAATATACTATTTTATTTTTCATAGATTAAATAAATATTTGCTGAATAAAATTAAATAACACAGAATTTGAATTCAAACTGAAATTTTATTCAAACAAATATTTATTACAATTTTGAATAGTACAAATTCAAGCTCTCACTATATACATACAATTTTGATTACAAATACATCACAATTTCATATTTACATTTAACCTCACTACACAACACTCATTCACTCAATTCGTATTTTATCTTCAACTTCATTCCAGTTAGAATCCAGCATCTGAGCAATCTGCAAAAATATTCACTAACGCAGTAAAATTGAAAAAGAAATATTTTTGCAATATAAAATAAAATGTGAATTTTGAAAATAATATTTGCCTCAGTTATTTGGGTTGTTCGTCATCATTCATATTTGAATTCATCACACACGAACAATGTGACATGCACAGTGTATCACTGTACATACCACAAGGCCATGCACACCAATATACACTTGATAATGTTACAGGGACAGGTGAGCACAGGTCAAACCCAAATAAAAAGCCGGGTTCAACTCAAGTGCAGCACAAATAGAGTCACAACAGGCGCACAAGGTCAAAACCGAGCGTTTAAGCTGGATTCAACACAAGTGCAAATCAAAAGTACACATGAATGCTATGATCAAATGACATGAACAAGAGCTAAACTACAAATGCACTTACAACTGAAACTGTAGCTCAAAGTAAAACCAAAGTGTCAGTGACCAATCAAACCAGATCAAGTAAGACAAGAAGCTCCAGACAAGTTCAAACAACAAAATAAATGTTATCAAGCAACTCGAGCAATTTCAGCTACTATATGAAGTCATGGCACACCGGAATATGTAGTACAACAAAGTGACTCAAGCAACTTACATGTACACCATAAACTCAAGGCTACAACACAAATGCAAGCTGCTGAATTCCAAGAAAGGAAACTACAACACTAAGTATACAAGGAGCAATGCTCAAGTGAAGTTCAGGCCAGACTAACCAGAAAAGAAGCAAACTCAAGTAGACAGTAGCATATGCTACAGTGATGATACAAGCACTTACACAAGCATCAGACTAAAGTACATAATGGAGCAAACCACTGACTCAAGTACACTAGTGACACAAGTGATACAAGACAAAATGCAGACAATCAATACACTGCGTGTACAACAGGTAATTGAAGATGCAGTGAAGCATGTACATAGGTAAACAGAAAATACAAACTGCAACAACACATTGCAACTATAACATGAAACCAAAAGCAAACAACAAGTGGAGAATGTATCACGAGTTCAACATAATGTAACCAGATTTTGAATCTAAATAGACCAACACTAAGGTTCAAGTGATTCAAGACTCAGTGCAACAAGCAAGGGATGCATAAATGACTACCATAGCACATATTCAGACTCAATAAAACTATATGCAACAATCTCAATGAATTGGATGAACAAGACTCGAGTATGTATACAGAGAGTATACAACATGACAGTAAGCAGTGCTCAGTGATCAAACATGAACACAACTCACAATGCAATGCCACAACGAACATGGTTCAAAACAACAAATAGCAATACCAAATGACAATAGTAGATCAGACTTGATGCCATCAAGTGATACAAATGCAAATACCACAAATCCAAAACCAGAAAAATAAAACTGCAAATATCCAAGTACAACAAGCCGTCGATATGATGAACAAGTCAAAATTGACCAAGTTAAACATCAAAGCCGTGGGAAGCAAGCAATGAAAATATACGCATATGAAAAGGTCAGAAATCATCTCAAACATCGAAGCATAATCAAGCGGCCGATCACACAAAATTGACGAATTCAAATATATTTGTTAGAACGAAAATCAAGGGTTACAAACCCATATAAAAACCCTAAGATCATCATCGGCATAACCATCGAGTTCAAGAAAGCCAAAACCAGCAAAGCATAAGGAATAAAGTACTTACCGAAATTGTAATCGAACTCGATCAATTTCAAAGAGCCGTGAGCAAAACAGAGAAGCAAGCGATCGACGAAGCAAACAAAGTGATAAATCTTCCATTCGATCTAGCAACCAAAAGCCGGCATCTTTGAAATTTCCAAAGCCCTAATTTCGTAAAGAAGAACGAACAAGGAAAAGGAATAAAGCCGACATTATCTCGAACAAAAGGAACGACCCAATTATTATAAAAAGGGAAAAAAGAGGGCCGACCTTTTATTTTATTTTTAAAGGGTTATAGGTTTTAAAATTAGGGCTATTTTATTTTAAATTGTTTTTAGTTTGTATTTTCTTTTTTTAAACCGTTTAATTTTCTAGTCGTGTGACTAGGGGACAAATTACGTGGCGTAGTTTGAGAATTCGCAACTCAGTGGCTGAGTTGTGGCAGGGTTTTGAGCGTAGAGTTAGGTTTAGTCGATAGCGGGTGTCGCAAGTTTACGTGTGTAAGCGTCTGACTATCTAATTTCTAGTAGAAACCTTGGGGGCAGCACGTAGGCAGGGTTTTGCCGAAGCTGGGTAAATTCTGTGTCGTTCTATATCTGCATTTTATTATTCTGCTATTATCTGTGCTGCTATTGTTCTATGATCTGTGTTGAAATTATTTTATAAGCTTCCGCTATTAATTTTTATAATTTATACCATCACCCTATTCACCCCCCTCTAGGGTGAAATCGATCCTACAAGTGGTATCAGAGCTAGGAATAAAAGTCAATTTTGTTTTAAAAATTTGTGTTTCAAAAGTCAATTTTTTTAAAAAATTTGAATTTTTAAATGGCTTCTTTTAATAATGCTTTTGCTGAGGGTCAGTCCATAGTTAGACCACCAATGTTCAATGGTGAATATGCTTACTGGAAAAATAGGATGGAAATTTTTTTTAAAACCATTGATGCTTGGGATATTGTTGAGACAGGTTATAGAATACCAACTATAACTGTAGATAATCAGAAAGTAGAGAAACCAAAGGAACAATGGACTGAACTAGAAAATAAATTACAAAATACTAATGCTAAAGCTATGAATTCTATTATCTGTTCATTAGACCAATATGAATTTAATCGTTTCTCACATTGTCTAACTGCGCAGGAAATATGGCACTCACTAGAAGTGACTCATGAAGGAACATCTCAAGTCAAAGAATCTCGCCTTGCCATGCTAAGAAGCGAATACGAGAACTTCACAATGGCGAAGGAAGAAAATGTCAAAGAGATGCATGGACGACTTTCCAATATCGTATATAAATCAAAAGCTCTCGAAAAATCATACATAGAACTGGAAATAGTCCGAAAAATCCTCAGAGTCCTTCCACGGAGATTTGAATCAAAAGTGACTGCCATTCAAGAATAAAAAGATTTAAAACAGATGAAAGTTGAAGAACTCATCGGTAATCTCACCACTTATGAGCTAGAAATAAAGTTCAAGGAAGAGCGTGAAGGAAGTGACACTCGAAAGAAATCAATAGCTTTCAAAGGAACAACCGAAAGTGAAGATGATAACGATGATGCAACAGCAGAATTGGAGCTATTAATAAAGAAATTCAAAAGATGGAATTACAAATATGGAAATTCAGCTCGAATTCAAAAAGCGAAAAGCAGAATAGCAAAAGTACTAGACTACTCTGAAGAATAGAAGATCATCTGTCACAAGTGCAACCAACCCGGACACATCAAGCCCAATTGTCCTCAAAACCGACACGACTTTGAAAAGAAATCAAAAAGGAGAAATTTTGTAGCCACGTGGAATATAAGTGATGAAGATAATCAAAGTACTAGCAGTGAGAGTGAGAAAGCAGATATGTGCCTTCAAGGAAATATAACTGATAGCGATGATGACGAGCCAAGCGAGGTATCAAAACTTACTCACTCTGAATTACTTATTTATTTCCACGAACTAAATGGCTGTTTTGAACGACTTAGGGAAAAATATGCCAAACTTGAATAACAAAAGGAAACTTTGATAGAATTAAATGAACAACTTGACCAATTAGTTGAAAACTATCAAAGAAGGATCCCTAAGTGTGATAAGTGTCCAACATTCGAAGAGGAAATTAAAAAATCAGAAATCAATATAAAATCACTTGAAAATGAAATTCTGATTTTAAATGAGAGTGAAAATACTAGGAGAGAGAATTCTATTAAAAAGTGCACACAATTGTTAAACGAAAATGAATTTCTCAAAATACAAGTCCAACAATTGTCAACGACTTTAGATAAACTTTCAAAAAGTGAAAAATTGTTGAACATGCTATTAGGAAAGCAAACTGTTAATACGGTTAGACAAGGACTTGGATATAATAGTCCGAAAATTGTTGAAAGCAATATTAATCAAGTTAATTCTATATGCACAATTTGTAAAAAATATGGACACAATCACAATAATTGTTGGTACAGACCTAAACATGTGAAAACTATACCGATTTGGGTTCCAAAAGGCACAAATATAAAATCTCTCAAAGTTAAACAAATTTGGGTGCCGAAGGGAACAATTATAAATAGTTTTGGGTCTCCACAAAATTATTTTTCTAAATATTCTGCCACTAACGACCATGGACCTATAAAAACAAATAGGTTACATAAATCTTTTCCCGTATAGGTGTGGTGGCAGGCTAAGGAACAACAACAGTGTTCTCTGGGTTTTGGCTGTTCCAGAAATACAACGGGCAATAAAGAAAAGTTCCTTAGCCTAGTATAAAGGTGACAGAATCACAACGGACAACAACGAAAAATATCGTAAAGGTAAAACAGGTAAATGTATATTTATTTGAACGATATATTAAATGTGATAATCTGCATCATATTCTGAATTAAATCAGCCAATAATGTGATAATGATGATTTTGACTCTGACTTATTCAAAATAGTTGGCCAATTATATTCTTATACCAAAAACACTATAAAAATCTCTAGATTCTTTGAATTACTTCATATATATCAGTTTGGATTAAAAATAGTGTTTTGATTTGATGATAATCGATTTGCTTATAATATGGCTAACTCTATATTCACGATTTTTGATTATTTACACGACTTCATTTCAAATTCAAAAGAATGTCATTTAAAATGCTGTTAAAATTGATTTTGAAATTTTTGTTGCACACTTCTCGATCAATCAAATTCAATTAATGATAATTTTGAGTGAAAAAGAAATTCAGATGCAGATTACACTGGTAATCTAATTGATAGAAAAATTACTAGTTGAACGTGATTTTTGAGACATTTAGTAACTGCATCGTTTTTCAAAGAAAATATCTGCATATTTTTCATTTCAAATAATTTTCAAACAGCAGAAAATTTTCTTATAAAACACCCTCGAGAAAATCATTTTTGACCATATTTTCAGATTAGTCATTTTGAAAAATTCATTTCATAATTATTTTTGAATTTGATTTTAAATGACTATTTTTGACTAATTTGACTCCCTAATGATTATCGAAAAGATGATAGTGATTGAAAAAGTGATGAGCGTTGATATTTATCATATATTGTGACTCGAGACGGTATAATTAGTAAATTTATGTAGAAATCTAAACAAGAGTTATAAAATTTTTTTTGGTAAAAATTCCATGACCATCTCTATTTCTATCATATTTCTAACAACCATCACTCATCAAAATTCTATATAGTTTGTCGATTTTTGTGATACTTTAAACAAGAATAGTTCGTTTTTCATTTTATATTTTTAAATAATAATAATAATAATAAATAAATACCAAAGTATTCACTCTCATTTAAAAGTCCTCACGGTTATGCATGGGTGAATTACTTGGAATTTGTTATGTGCTTCCATGCTCATTTAAAAGTCCTCATGGTTATGCATGTATGGAATGCATATCAAAAGTTGATTTTTAAAATAAACAAGTTGATTCTAATCCCATTTAAAAGTCCTCATGGTTATGCGTGGTTAGAAGATACTTGAATTCATTTTTTTTAAAAATAAAATTGGAATACTACTAATCTCATTTAAAAGTCCTGACGGTTACGCATGGTTAGTAGGTATTCAAATTCCTGATATAAATATACCACAAATAGACACAACTGTATGGTTTTATATGATGACATCATTCCCATCATTCTAAAAGTGGAATATGCGCCTAACAAAATATTTATGATTTTTGTTTGATTTTTTATTGAAATTTAATATTTATATTCAATTGTGTTTTAATGTTGAATTAATATCGATCACCTTATCTCCTTTTTCTCTAACACTATTATTCTTTTGCTGATAACAAAAAGGGGAGAGAAAAGTTAAGATTTTGTCAAATAAAATCAAGCAAAGGTCAAATATTTTCCATTTGCATCTAGGCTCATTTGCATATTATTTAATTGTATGTATATTTGTAGGGGGAGCTTTGTGTAGAGAGGAAGCATTTAAATAGGGGGAGCAATTAGAGCATATCAATGATCAAATACATTTAACATATTTAAAATCTTAAATATATGTTTGTTATCATCAAAAGAGGGAGATTGTTGAATATGCGCTTATATGATTTTTGTTTGATGATAATAAACATTTATACATTCGTTTAAATGTATTTGTTAATAAACTATTTTATTTTTCATAGATTAAATAAATATTTGCTGAATAAAATTAAATAACACAGAATTTGAATTCAGACAGAAATTTTATTCAAACAAATATTTATTACAATTTTGAATAGTACAAATTCAAGCTCTCACTATACATATACAATTTTGATTACAAATACATTACAATTTCATATTTACATTTAACCTCACTACACATCACTCATTCACTCAATTCGTATTTTACCTTCAACTTCATTCCAGTTAGAATCCAACATCTGAGCAATCTGCAAAAATATTGACTAACGCAGTAAAATTGAAAAAGAAATATTTTTGCAATATAAAATAAAATGTGAATTTTGAAAATAATATTTGCCTCAGTTATTTGGGTTGTTCGTCATCATTCATATTTGAATTCGTCATACACGAAAGATGTGAAATGCACAGTGTATCACTGTACACGCCACAAGACCGTGCACACCGATATACACTTGATAATGTTACGAGGACAGGTGAGCACAGGTCAAACCCAAATGAAAAGCCGGGTTCAACTCAAGTGCAACACAAATAGAGTTACAACAGGCGCACAAGGTCAAACCCGAGCGTTTAAGCTGGATTCAACACAAGTGCAAATCAAAAGTACACATGAATGCTATGATCAAATGACATGAACAAGAGCTAAATTACAAATGCACTTACAACTGAAACTGTAGCTCAAAGTAAAACCAAATTGTCAGTGACCAATCAAACCAAATCAAGTAAGACAAGAAGCTCCAGACAAGTTCAAACAACAAAATAGATGTTATCAAGCAAATCGAGCAATTTCAGCTACAATATGAAGTCATGGCACACTGGAATATGTAGTAAAACAAAGTGACTCAAGTAACTTACATGTACACCATAAACTCAAGGCTACAACACAAATGCAAGCTGCTGAATTCCAAGAAAGGAAACTACAACACCAAGTATACATGGAGCAATGCTCAAGTGAAGTTCAGGCCAGACCAACCAGAAAAGAATCCAATTAATTATCAAAATTAACCACATTAATTTAATTACTTAATAATCTCTAGTTAATTATCTTCATTAACTAATAACATTTCATTAATTACTTTCTTAAGAAATTACCTTAATTAATCATTATTAATCATCTTTAGTTATACATTTATCTTAATCATTATTTTAAAATCAAATAATTAAGTCATTCCTTAATTCTTTTATAAATTAAATTCTTTTATTATCTTAATTATTTTCTTTAATTTACATTACATTTTTATTTTACTTACAACCTTAATTTATAAAGGAAGTTTATCAAAAGTCAAGTTTTAAATATTTGTTTGAAAACAAATTTACTTTTAAAAGCTATTTTAATTTAAACTTGTTTTTTTAAAACATTCTGATTCAAGAACTGATTTGAATTTCTAGATTTGGATTCAAAATAAACTTGAATCCATTATTTTAAACATTTGATTTTAAACTTTGTTTCAAAGCTTTAATTTTAAATCTTGATTTAGAATCCAAATTTTCATTTTAAAATTTTAAGATTTAAAAGTTTATTTGAATCTAAGATTCAAACTGGATTTAAACTTTATCTAACTCTAACTCACAAATTTAAATAAAATTTAAATTTGTTTAAATTCAAGTTACAGTCAGGTTTACAAAAACCTGTAACCAGACTAAACTAACCCGTGGTAAAAATATATAGCTTCGAGCTCCACACCCAATAACCTCGAGTAAACTTCGAGTCAACACACGCAGTTCACCCTGCTTCTTCCCCACTTCCCACCCAGATACGTACACCGGCATGTACATGTACACGACTTTGCGACCAACTCCGGTCAACGCCGCAGCCACCTAAGCGTCATCGTCGACCCCCCATATCAATTCGAACAACCCAATATACACAAACTTGTCCAAATCACAATCGAGTGAATTCGAGCCCGAGATTAAAACCTGGAACACGCGAGAGCGTCACCACCTAAACCTGGAAATCATCGTCGTTCTCGACAGCTCGATCACCGGAGTTCGTACAACTCCGGTCATCTACTCGTCCATCTCCCCTCTTCCACCTCCCAGAAGCGCGTGCGACTTGATTGCGTATTGATGACGATCTCGACATAAAACAGACAAGTGCCGAAAACTTGAAGTAAAACCCTAAAAGGGGTTCGACCCAACAATTTATACAATTAAAAAATTTTCTGATAATTTTCATAGGATCGATGATGTTCATACTCGCTTCAATTCAAATTCCAGCATTTTAAATTGGATTGATCACCTGAAATTTGCAAAAATGTAATTTTCGTTCATATACAAACTGTACCTTAAATACAAATCTAAAAATCTTCATTTTCGTTTTAAAAATCATATTTTTCAAAGATGATTCGAGGCATATACTTGAATCAATAATTCGTGAAGTTCGAAAATTCCAGAATTTAAAGTTCCTACTGTAACATTTTGATTTTCCATTATATATACATTCTTATTTCATGAAACTATTTTTTAGATTCTAACTTATACTTAAACATAAATATTTTGTCTTAAAGCCAAGGCCTGATACTGATTGGAAAAGCAAGAAATTGAATTTCTTCTTGGTCTGTACTCTGTAAAGAAAGAAGAACAGATACATACACATATAGACACAGCACTTTCAAATATATATACTCAAGTTAATATTTGCTAGCTGATACTCACCTTAACATCCCTAGTTCCAGAAGTTTTCAGGTTAAAAGTTGAAATCTTTTTGTATTTATCAAGTTGAAAATCCTGGGCTTGAGTTTGATAGCTGAAATCTTTTTTTTTCTTTTTCTCTTTGATCTTTGGCTTTGATTTCTTTAGTAGTTGAAATATTTTTGTTTAAGTTTGAATGATATTACTTTGAATAATGGTCGAAACTGAAATGAAGATGGTTGATAAATAGGGAGAGTTGTACAGGGTATTATATTATTGTTTTTACAACATAGATCAAATATTTTGTTTTCAAATGGAGGCTGATGCAAGATTTTCTTTGTACTGAGAAGATGGGCTGAGATACTTGTATTGTACAGGGATGTATATTATTGTTTTGTACAACATGAATGGCTACATTACTTGCATTCCCTTTTCTCGGCTGATATCATGCTTTGCTTGACTAAAGACATTTTTTTTATTATTCTTTTATACAGGTGATTATAAGCTTTGTACATTTTTTGTTTATACATAGATGCTTTTATATTTGAGGCTGAAAATGATTTAAAGTGTGCTAGCATTAAATGCACGAGTACTAGTTCCCATGCTTGCTTATATCTAGTTTAATTTGGCTGCCTATTTTCTTTGTCTTGTTTTATTTGTTTGTACTTAGATTTTTGTCTTGTGTACATATTTTATGTTTGTATTTATACATATTATTTAAAAGACAATAGATTGCAAATAAATACATACCAAAGGAATTACATAGGTGGATTTTCTAAATTTGATTAATTTACAAATTAATTCAAAAATTTTATTCAAAAATTAATATAAATTATCAATTTAAAGTAATTTGTAACTCGAGATCGTTACAGACTTCCCCCAAAAGGAATTTCGTCCTCGAAATTCGCTAGAGATATAACGAAGATAGATGAAAGATAGAGAAATATCTTTTTAGATCAAGACTGGATACCAATTCTGCATTTGGCTCACCAAATCAAAATATCAACAATAAATACAAGAACAAACTCGATCAATTACAAAACAATTAGGTTACCTGATCTACGAAGTATACAGAGGTATTGGTTAGTTCGAAGGGATAACTAACCGTTCGTAGATTATATCGAAACCCAATGAAATAGACGGAAATAGATTTGATTATGATCATAGATTCAAGATTTAACTCATTTACGATTTGCTGAGGAATAAAACTAAGGGTAGTTCTCATGCCGAACAAATTTCGAACAATTTTAATTATAAATGAGATAGTTACCTTATAAAGTTTCATTTCCTTAATTAACTTTTGAGGTTAAAGAATCACGTTTGATTTCACAGGCCCTCACTGCTTGAACTTGCTTCAGTGCTGAGCAATTCATAATCCTATGCCCCGGCTTGTGGCAATGACAACATTTTCTACATTCCTGTTCTGGCTTCATAAATGGCTCTCTCAGTCCTTGTTTCCTGGGATTCTTACATTTGTTTAAGTAATGACCTTTCTCGAAGCAGTTGAAACAAGTAACATCTTTCACCTTTTTCTGTTGGATATCCTTCTTTCCTTTATCCTTTCTCGGTTTTTTCCCACCAAATTTCTTTTTCCTCAAATTCAGATTAGTTTTACCTCTATTCTCCTCCGGATATTTTTGCTTTTCCAGAGTATCATATCGATAGCCCATATCAATTAATTCAGAAAACGATTCCTTCACATGAATAGTCATCCTTTCCTGAAACTCCTTGTTCATTCCCCGAATAAACTTTTCATTCTTCTTCAATGGTGTATTCACCAATTCTGGACCAAATCGGGATAACTCAATAAATTTGTTTAAGTACTCTTCAAATGATAAACTCCCTTGCTCCAAATCCATAAACTCCTGATACACTCTAGAGATACCAGCAGACGGCATATATCGCTGTTCGAATACTTCTTTGAAACGATTCCAAGTAAATTCATCCGCCGGCTCATCTACGGTAATTATTTCCCACCAAACTAAAGCCTCTTCCTCGAGTTGCCAAGAAGCTATCAATCGCATCTGATCATCTTCTAACTTTAATCCCTTGAAAATCCTTTCGCATTATCGAATCCAGGCTTGTGCTTCGATAACAGTTTCCTTGCCAGTGAATGGCTTTCCACCAAGTCTAGAAAAACTTCGATATAAATCAGCCAAATTTGGTTGAGATTGAATGGGAATATCTGTCATTGCAGGGCTTTGACCAGCTGAAATGGTACTTTCTTGTCTCCTATTTCGTCCTCTTCTTCCACTCATTCTTACTATCTGCAATAGTAAGAAATCCGATTAGGCATTCGGACGAAATATCTTAGAGAATAACAACAGATAAAGAGAATAAATTGAGAAATTTGGGTTTTGGTTTCGCTGGTTGTACTCATTCTAGGGATACTTCACCCTATCTCTAATGAGCTACTTAATGTGTTGTACTCCTGAGCTAAAGTTCAACCTTAGCTCTGATACCACTTGTAATGAACATGATTTTTCGCGCTCGAAAATCGACATTCATACTTCATATCGTATTCGAATGCCATAGATTTGCCCGTTCAAATCCGATTCGCCGGAGCTTATAACAACATTAAGTAAACAACACAACGGAAGAAAAGAATAATACATTGATATACAGCTTTGATACAATATCTGATACAATAGATGATCCAATAGATATCAATATACATCAGAGATATGATACAATAAAATAGCAGTGGAAAAGAAAATAGATAACACCAGCAGCACATAATCTCCAAAACAGCCTTCAAAAGAGAACTCCAAGGCACCAATCCAAAATAGCTTGAACTCCCAAAAGATAAGCAAGTGCAGTCCATATCTAAAGGCTGAACTAGCTCCAGATAATCTACTAAACCTGACTATCTGAAAACCCCAACTCTAGACTGCTCGTGTAGAAAAAAATTTAAGCATCCAGAGTTTAGGAAAGAAACAGTAAACTCCAGATCAGTCATGGGACTGGTGTGAGCAACAAAAGCAGTTCATCTTTTAAAACAAATAAAGAAATATTTTAAAATAGACTCGTAATGCTTTTTAGAAATGAGACTATCATAAGGCCTCCTGCACACACACACAATGCAAACGCAGAATCGGAGGAGATTTCTCCTTATGATAGTCAAAGATGCTTGATACGCATTAAAAAGAAACATTTGGTATTATTACTAGTGCATAGTGTAGTATAAATCATTTCGAAAGTAAAGATATAAATCTTAGCCAACATACGACCATTATCGTATGCCCACTATAGCTACCATGTTCAATAGCAGGTTACCGCCACATTCCATGGCAGGTTATACAACTAAAACCGTACAGGGTACGTATTTGAAGAATGGATTTCCAACAAATGGTCGGGCAAAGGAACTTCCCAAACCCCGAAATGGAACGCCTCTGGAAGGACATCCCCGAGCATCCCAAATGGATCTCTGCCAACACAAAGCCGGTGCACTCCCTGCCCGGGAGTATCAACCTCAGATATTCCATCCCCGGTCGTAACCAACCTTTATCAGAGCGCTCGGTACCAACAACACCACACAGTAAGATATAGTGTATCCACATGAGTAAGTATCTAGGCTCCATACCATGATACTACCCCTATCCAGAAGAAATGGACATATCCTAGGGACGCGATCCCTGAAAACCTTGCTGCATCTTTCCTGTTTCGACCATTTTCCGGGTTGTGAGGTTTGACGAAGTCTCGTCCACAAAGCCACGCTTTGGGTCCACAAATGATCAAAGAAATGATCACAAAGATAAGTGATCAAACAAATGATCATATCACAAATGATCAAACAATGATCATTTCACAGCAACACTCAGCATGTCACATTACCAAATTGGGAATATATCGCTGATAACCTTCAACTACATAACCTCTGAGCTCATACGTCTCAGAGAAGGGTATTAAGCTAAGAGAATAAATTCTCCGCCACCAACAGAAATATATTTGAAATAAATATGCTTTATATCTCAAGTTGTAATGTCAGACATAACAATCCATACAAGTCTGTTCTGGGTTCGAACAGAACCAAAGGCACTTCCAAAGAAGCCCTTGCAATCTGGGTATTCACAATCCCGATCGGACTTCCCATCACTTAGTGAGTCTCTATACCGTTGCAACTCAGTGAAGAGACAATTGGTAGGTCATACTATCGTTCTTGCAAATACCCGATCTTCACCACCGGTCTTCAAATGCTATCCATAACGACGTATCACATATTCGGAATGGGTTATACGACCCAAAGGTCCTTTCCCGGCTAACCCGAATAGTGAGCGCAATATTTAAAACATATGGATATGAGATTTCAATTAAGTCACAACTTAAAAATCCAAAGTTTTTCTTTCAAATGGTTTAACAAATTACCATTTCCAATCTTTTAAAACAAAAAGATTTATTTCATAAAGTTCACCTAGTTTCTCAAAGATTCATTCCTGGATTTCAAAACAATTCCAATTCAATTGGATTTAATTCATTAAATCTTTAAGTCAAAGATTTGTTTCATAGCTTTCAAATCGTTCCTAAATATTCACAAAACAATTCGTTTCCAAATATTCATCTATAACTTGGAAACTATTTCGGTTTACTTGTAATCCCTTTAATACAATTTGAAATTCATTTCTCCTATGAAAGCTTTTTATCATTTAGAAACATCAGTGTTATTTCGAAAAAACCCTATTTCATTTATACAAGTTACAATCTTTGGGTTAATTCAAATTCCCAAAAATAATACTTTAAAAATGGTTTGACTCATATATAACTAGTATAATATCGTTAATCCCTAGTTCCAAGTCATAGAATTCAATTTTAAATTTTGAATTCAAGTTTAAATCAAATTATTTAAATTCTAAAACTTAATCAAGTTATTAAAAATAATTTTTATCTTTAAAATTCCATTTCAAAAGCTTTCCACGTTAAACCCAATCCATTTCCAACACATTTGAATTTTAAAAATTCAAATTTAAAACTATTTCAAAACTGTGACTTAATCGATTTCCTCGTGAAATCCATATTGGTGTGTGTATAAGTGTGGTCCAGGGTTTAACACAATAGTGCAACATCATTCAATCATCACAGATTAAAAACACATAAATATGGTTAAGTGACAAGCGATATAAGTATAAACGCTTATCGCTCATTCACAGATTCACAGATAATATATAAATGTAAATAAACGAATGAATCATACTCAGCTCAATCCACAGTACAAAATATCAAAAATCAGTTAGGACAATCAATTCAAAGTATTTTATACAATACAATCATTCATAAGTAAGGTCAAGCATTTAACAATCATTTATAAACATGATTAATTTATTATTTAAACCCTAAATTTATTCAATTTAATTTCCAATTATATCAATTACTTATGAATTAATTATCCAATCCTGATTAATAAATCACAAATCGTTTGATATAAATCAATTTATCAAACACATAAATAAATTAATTATTCTTAGTTCATCATATTAATTAAATCAACATTTTAAACCAATTTCCTAATTAATTAACTTTAATTAATTATTTAAAGAAATTAAATCTTTTTTTATTTCTTACCATTAAGCAATCATCTCATACAAATAAACCATTAATTACCAGTTAACCTTTATCAATAAATTGATCAAAATATCCAATTTGAAATTACAATTCGTAATTAACCTCTTAATTACTTTCATTAAGTAATTAACAATTTGCATTTGATTGTCTTAATTTATAAATCCAATTAATTATCAAAATTAACCACATTAATTTAATTACTTAATAATCTCTAGTTAATTATCTTCATTAACTAATAACATTTCCTTAATTACTTTCTTAAGAAATTACCTTAATTAATCATTATTAATCATCTTTAATTATGCATTTATCTAAATCATTATTTTAAAATCAAATATTTAAGTCATTCCTTAAATCTTTTATAAATTAAATTCTTTTATTATCTTAATTATTTTCTTTAATTTACATTACATTTTTATTTTACTTACAACCTTAATTTATAAAGGAAGTTTATCAAAAGTCAAGTTTTAAATATTTGTTTGAAAACAAATTTACTTTTAAAAGCTATTTTAATTTAAACTTGTTTTTTTAAAACATTCTGATTCAAGAATTGATTTGAATTTCTAGATTTGGATTCAAAATAAACTTGAATCCATTATTTTAAACATTTGATTTTAAACTTTGTTTCAAAGCCTTAATTTAAATTTTGATTTAGAATCCAAATTTTCATTTTAAAATTTTAAGATTTAAAAGTTTATTTGAATCTAAGCTTCAAACTGGATTTAAACTTTATCTAACTCTAACTCACAAATTTAAATAAAATTTAAATTTGTTTAAATTCAAGTTACAGTCAGGTTTACAAAAACCTGTAACCAGACTAAACTAACCTGTAGGAAACAATATATAGCTTCGAGCTCCACCCCCAATAACCTCAAGTAAACTTCGAGTCAACACACGCAGTTCACCCTGCTTATTCCCCACTTCCCATCCAGATACATACACCGGCATGTACATGTACACGACTTCACGACCAGCTCCGGTCAACGCCGCAGACACCTAAGCATCATCGTCGACCCCCCATATCAATTCGAACAACCCAATATACACAAACTTGTCCAAATCACAATCGAGTGAATTCGAGCCCGAGATTAAAACCTGGAACACGCGAGAGCATCACCACCTAAACCTGGAAATCATCGTCGTTCTCGACACCTCGACCACCGGAGTTCGTACAACTCCGGTCATCTACTTGTCCATCTCCCCTCTTCCACCTCACAGAAGCGCGTGCGACGCGATCGCGTATTGATGACGATCTCGACATAAAACAGACAAGTGCCGAAAACTTGAAGTAAAACCCTAAAAGGGGTTCGACCCAAAAATTTATACAATTAAAAAATTTTATGATAATTTTCATAGGATCGA
The DNA here is from genome assembly GCA_030765085.1 of Allium cepa. Taxonomy (NCBI): domain Eukaryota; kingdom Viridiplantae; phylum Streptophyta; class Magnoliopsida; order Asparagales; family Amaryllidaceae; genus Allium; species Allium cepa. The sequence continues at coordinate 871,731,026 of CM060929.1, read as the reverse complement.
TGATGTTCATACTCGCTTCAATTCAAATTCCAGCATTTTAAATTGGATTGATCACCTGAAATTTGCAAAAATGTAATTTTCGTTCATATACAAACTGTACCTTAAATACAAATCTAAAAATCTTCATTTTCGTTTTAAAAATCATATTTTTCAAAGATGATTCGAGGCATATACTTGAATCAATAATTTGTGAAGTTCGAAAATTCCAGAATTTAAAGTTCCTACTGTAACATTTTGATTTTCCATTATATATACATTCTTATTTCATGAAACTATTTTTTAGATTCTAACTTATACTTAAACATAAATATTTTGTCTTAAAGCCAAGGCCTGATACTGATTGGAAAAGTAAGAAATTGAATTTCTTCTTGGTCTGTACTCTGTAAAGCAAGAAGAACAGATACATACACATATAGACACAACACTTTCGCTAGTTGATACTCACCTTAACATCCCTAGTTCCAGAAGTTTTCAGGTTAAAAGTTGAAATCTTTTTGTATTTATCAAGTTGAAAATCCTGGGCTTGAGTTTGATAGCTGAAATCTTTTTCTTTCTTTTTCTCTTTGATCTTTGGGTTTGATTTCTTTAGTTGTTGAAATATTTTTGTTTAAGTTTGAATGATATTACTTTGAATAATGGTCGAAACTGAAATGAAGATGGTTGATAAATAGGGAGAGTTGTACGTGGTATTATATTATTGTTTTTACAACATAGATAAGATATTTTGTTTTCAAATGGAGGCTGATGCAAGATTTTATTTGTACTGAGAAGATGGGCTGAGATACTTGTATTGTACAGGGATATATATTATTGTTTTGTACAACATGCATGGCTACATTACTTGCATTCCCTTTTCTCGGCTGATATCATGCTTTGCTTGACTAAAGACATTTTTTTTTATTATTCTTTTATACAGGTGATTATAAGCTTTGTACATCTTTTGTTTATACATAGATGCTTTTATATTTGAGGCTGAAAAAGATTTAAAGTGTGCTAGCATTAAATGCACGAGTACTAGTTCCCATGCTTGCTTATATCTAGTTTAATTTGGCTGCCTATTTTCTTTGTCTTGTTTTATTTGTTTATACTTAGATTTTTGTCTTGTGTACATATTTTATGTTTGTATTTATACATATTATTTAAAAGACAATAGATTGAAAATAAATACATATCAAAGGAATTACATAGGTGGAGTTTCTAAATTTGATTAATTTACAAATTAATTCACAATTTTTATTCAAAAATTAATATAAATTATCAATTTAAAATAATTTGAAACTCGAGATCGTTACAAGCAAGACAAAACCAGCAAAGCAAAAGGAATAAAGTACTTACCGAAATTGTAATCGAACTCGATCAATTTCAAAGGGCCGTGAGCAAAACAGAGAAGCAAGCGATCGACGAAGCAAACAAAGTGATAAATCTTCCATTCGATCTAGCAACTAAAAGCCGGCATCTTTGAAATTTCCAAAGCCCTAATTTCGTAAAGAAGAACGAACAAGGAAAAGGAATAAAGCCGACATTATCCCGAACAAAAGGAACGGCCCAATTATTATAAAAAGGGAAAAAAGAGGGTCGGCCTTTTATTTTATTTTTAAAGGGTCATAGCTTTTAAAATTACGGCTATTTTATCTTAAATTGTTTTTAATTTGTATTTTCTTTTTTAAACCGTTGAATTTTCTAGTCGTGTGACTAGGGGACAAACTACATGGCGTAGTTTGTGAATTCGCAACTCAGTGGCTGAGTTGTGGCAGGGTTTTGAGCGTAGAGTTAGGTTTGGTCGATAGCGGGTGTCGCGAATTTACGTGTGTAAGCGTCTGACTATCTAATTTCTAGTAGAAACCTTGGGGGTAGCACGTAGGAAGGGTTTTGCCGAAGCTGGGTAAATTTTGTGTCGTCCTATATCTGCATTTTATTATTCTGCTATTATTTGTGCTGCTATTGTTCTGTGATCTGTGTTGAAATTATTTTATAAGCTTCCGCAATTAATTTTTATAATTTATACCATCACCCTATTCACCTCCCCCTCTGGGGTGAAATCGATCCTACAATTCGTATAATGCGGATTATTACTCCAATCCATCGAGCTTCCATCTTGGCCGAAGGATAGCAAGTTGAAAGTTGGAGAAGTGATAAGTCTATAAGACTTAGTTTCTATGTGAGGTTGATAAACGCTTTTGCATTGTTGGTGGGAAGAGATCAGGATCAGATTTATCTGAAAACCACTTCTGCCCATTATATGCGTTCGATTTATGCAGATTGTGATGATATTGATATTCCGGATTTTCATAGCGGGGGACCGCCTGTTGATCGTTTGGGGTTAAAATTCCAATATACATCCAGTAGCAGTGGTCTCTTAATTACGAAATATCCAATGAAATGACTATTCGCTACTACTCTTAGGGATTTCCCGACAGGATGTGGTAGGAAAGTACCTTCAGTTTATCCTATTCCTGGACAACTTGTATGGATGTTTGTCTGACATTGCATTTCTAAAGATTACATACATTGGTTTTTACAAACATACATCAATGGTGGCAGAGAAGGCAACTACTCTTAGCTTAACACCCTCCTTGAGATGTATGAGCTTAAGGGTTGTATTTTTGTGGAAGACAATTAGTAGTCAACGGAAATGGCTGTGTGGCATTCAAAGTGATGTGATTGTGATATGTGAATGGTAATCGTTACCTCAGACCTCATCAACCGGAAATAACCAAAACATGGTTAGATGCAGCAAGGCTAAGTGGGTCATTCCCAAATAGGATATGATCATCCTCTTCTAGGTATATCTTTACATGCTATGACTTCGCATATCTGATAATTGTGGTTTGTACGCTTAGAGGCCCTCGGAAAAGATCGGTAAAGACCGAATTATGACATATTCAGTATCATCTAGTCATAGAGGTGGGCCGGTCTTGTGTTGGTAGTGGGTAGATGTTCTGTGCCTCAGGACATCCATGTAGAGGTGTACGCATCGAAAGGTAGTCCCTTCACCTAGTCATTTGTATGGAAATCCAAACTCCACTACGTGCCTTCCATTTTGATTGTATTGCCCATTTTGGGCTATTTGCTGGAATTTAATCAATGGAACAATTTCGGCTATGATTAATATTATTTGTGCAATAGACACTAGTATAATATAAGAGGGATTGATATGAAATGTTTTAGTTATCGTACGGTAAAAACTTGTCCGTGTTTTCGTGTGGACTTGTCTTACGAGATACTTTTTTTTTGATAAGGAAAAGTTTGGTAATTTAATAAATTCAGTTGAGTGGGTTTCTTACGCTGGTTTTCCAGACTGATCCGAGCATTCCTCCTTTTTAATGTTCGGGTCAGACCGAATATATTTACAGATTAAGATTTGGTGCTTTTGGAGCTTCAGTAGGAGAGCTGAAGATCTCCATTTCGTATACACGTATCAGTTTTGATGATTCGTTGTGCTTAGTTGTTGTATATTATCAGCAATTGTGAGGACATGTTAACTATTGTTTGATTGTTGAACTCTGATTGATTTATGTATATATACAGTTTCTGTTTTCTAAAGATCATTGATATGATATTATATGTTTTCCGTTCCGATGTGAGATTCTGTATTGTTCTGTTTGGTTCTATCTTCTCTCTTTCTTCTCTTCTCTTCTTCTATCTTCTTTCTCTTGACTTGCTGTCAGTCTATGCTTTTTGGATCGTGTGGTTTATTGTCGATTCAAAGGGCATGGATTTTCGGGTCGTCACATCTGGTATCAGAGCTTAGATTTTGTATATTCCTAAGCTTTGATGTGTACTCAATATATTTAGGGATAGTAGCACCCTAGATTGAGAGTGTATTACATATATGAGCGCGTATTTGTTAGTGATATAAAATGTTTAATATTGTGTTTGCTTATCCGTTGAGCTGTTTGTGAATTCTGGTCAGTATGTGGGATGCCATATTATCGATAAGGATTTCTAAACACTTAAACGAGGCAAGTCGACATAGTATCATTTTAAATTAGGTAAATGAAATAATTTTAGCTCTATTATATTTTATACATAAAGGAACAATTTTTCAAAAATTATTAAAATGTATATAACATTGATTGTTTGGTCGTATGAAAATGTAAATATATATAAGTTCATAAAAGCTGTTTGAGTAATCTAAATAAAAGACAACATTTGTAAAAAAATAAATTATATAAGCAAATGATTATTCGACCATATCCGCATTTTTGCATTTCTGAAACGTATGCATATGTCCACACATATATGACATATATGATATATCACATATGCGTCTGGATCATATTTGCGCAGGGCCATAGATAAATACTAGTAAAGTAAGATTCCAATTGATATGATTTAAAATTGTGAAATAATCTTATATATAAGAAATCAAACTACATGAGTTATAAATAAAAATGAATTTTAAACTAAGAATTTGAAAATTTGAATCCCATTTATTTTGAATATTGTTTTTCAATGTTAAAGAGATTATATTATTATAAATCTAGATAAGATAAGTAAATTTGGAATGAATCATATATAAGTAAGAGAATTTATAAATGTGATTTATAAACATAAAAAGGAATATATAAAAGAATATAAAGCATTGAATTCACTACTGTTGTTGGGAAATAATAAGGGTGATGACTACAGCATCATCAGTATCATTTTCGAGTTTCTGTCTGATGGATTTGCTACCAATAGTAAATTGAAAATCGAAGTTTTGTTTTGATAAACAAATTTAAATTTGAAATTCAACTTGAAATAGATAAATATAAGTAAAATGAGTTTGGACTTATAACATGAGGAAAAAAATGTAACTTTGTAAAGTTAAATAAATTTTAGTTAACATAATAAATATACGATTTGAAATTTAACTTAAGTAAAGTTAAATAAATTGAAATAGATCAGATAAGTTATTGAAATGGAAATTAAACTTAAGTGGTAAGCAATTACATAATATGAATTGGGAAGTTTGAATAAATAAGTTATATAACTTATAAAATGAGAAAATGTAAGTAAAACCAATTGTTAAAAATGGTTAAACAATTTTTTAAGTAAAACAAAATATGAATTTGAATAGTGATATGAATTTGACTTTAGTAAAAGCTAAATAAGATAGAATTTAAATTAAATTATTAGTGAACTTAAGATTGTATAGTGGAAGTAAATGCAAGTAAGTTGAAATGAAACATAACTTAAGAACTGCTAAATGAAGTAGTTAAATGAATATGAATTTGAGTTATATAATGAAATTCAACTCTAGTTGTAAAGTGAGTTAGCAATTGAATTAAAATAATGAACGATAATCAATCGAATGTAAATGAATTGATATGGAATAATAGATGTAAGTGTTAATTCATTAAAAGCTAATGAATTGGGAATTGAATAACTGAATGAAAGTCAATTAGATATCAACCAATTGGAAATTAAATGTGTTAAATCAGATTGAATGTATGAAGTAAATATAAACGTTGAGTGTAAATTAAATAAAATTGGTTATGTTGGATATACATTGGTTGTTAGATGGATGTTAGTGGATTAAATAGAAATTCATATGAAATTGAAAGCTATAAATAATTGAATCCAAATTGGAAGTAAGTGAATTTAAATATAATTGAGTTTAATTTGAATTGGAAGTGAACCAACTTGAATATATATTAGTGAATGTAAACTAATTGAATATGAATGAATGAATGTTAGTAAAATCCTTTGTTAATGAATTAAATGTGATTAAATTGAAAATCAATTCAATGAATATTGATGAGAAGTGAATTTATATTGATTTGGTTATGGATTGACTGGATAGATATTGAATGATAGTTGGATGATAGTTGTTGATGGTTGAATTTGTTGTTTTTGATTGCATTTGCTATATTGGCATATATAGTTATTGTATCGGTATATGTTGTATTTTGATATTATTTTCATATATACATATTTCTCATTTGTCGTTGAGTGTTTAGTAGGTGCATATAGCGCTTGTTTCGCATTTGGAGCTTGCTTTCGCGCTATATTAGCCGTATATGCTCGCTAATAAAATATAAGGTACATATCGTACTTTTACACTTTTTTCCCTACGAGATGCCTCATCCTCGAAGATGAGATGTATATTTATGATATATATATATATATATATATATGTTGTGATCCTACAACGATTGGATTGTGCAAAGGAGACGCTGGATAATTTTTTTGAAAATTTAAGGCTTTAGAATTTTTTTGAGAAATTGGAAAAAAAAATTGATAACTGAAATTTTGATTTTGAGTTAAAAGTTAAACGAGATAAGTTGGTTTTGAAGATAACTATATATGGATTTGAAAACTAAGAATGTTTTTTATAAAAGTTTAACTAATGGATTTTGGGAAAGTTAATCACTTAAGTGATTTTGGTAAATCTACTTTGAATGAATTGTTTTGAAAAATTAATGGATTTTGTGACTTTTTCTTACTTGGTAGTTTCGGGGACGAAATTATTTTAAGTAGAGGAGAATGTAACGACCCAGAATTTCTGTCATTTGAAATTCATATACTTAATTGATTTAAATATTCACAAGTTAATTTTATTAGCTAAATAACTAATATTTGAAATATCTGGATTTGATTGGATAATTAAATTGTTAATTTAATATTTGAAATTGTGTAAATAATTTGAAATTTGATTTAATGTGAATTAAAATGATTTATAAAGTTGTATTAAATTCTATTTGAATTAGAATGATGTTAGAGAACTTCTGAAATTAAAACTAAAAGTTAATTGTAAAAACTGAATATTTTGATATTTAATTAACGTGTAAAAATAGCCAATTTTCAAACAGTCTCATATTTTGACAAAACTAGTTCCATTGGATACAGAATGTTATTTTATTGTAGGATTTCAAATTTCATGTCAATCGGATTTACGGTTTTTCCGGGGCAAGCTAAAATGCATAGAAATTTGTTTAAGTGAATTTTAAATTTTAAATAGTTGATTCGAAAACCTATCTTCCAAATACAATCGAATTGGCTCTCGGTATATATTCCATTGTGTTATGAATAGGGTTAAAATATTATAAACACCAGGCAACATGCTTCTTTTGGAGTTTGGAAATTTTTTGGGTGAATAGTGTCGTAGAATTTTATATTAAAGGACCTTATTTCCTTCATTTTTCATAAAACCTAATTGCTCAAGCCCTAGCCGCTAGCCCTAATTACTTCAATGGCCAGAAAATCGTCCTCTTCTTCCGTAAATATCTCACAATCTATTCACTTTCATCAAAAACCTTCAACTACAACTTTGTAGAGCATCGAGAGATCTTCAAATCCAATGGTAACGATCATCTGATTTACGACGTGGAGAGAGCTAGGCGCCTGCGTTCGTTCTTTGGGCATGGTTTTCTAGGAACTTAGGCGACCGAGTCGAGCACGGCTCTACCCAAGGTACCGCTCATTTTGGGCTTCGAAACCATGGTCACCGATCGTCTTCAAGTTGCTCGTAGTGGGTGCGAAAATTCAATGATGTCCGGTGGCAACATGGGTTGTTTTCACGTGGGTTTTTCGGGAAGAAGATGTAAATCACGGCCTTGATTTGAAGAAGCCCAATCAATGGCTTAGATTGATGTAGGGTTTAAAATAAAAAAGATTGTAAATAATTTATATATTATAATTCGTATAAACTTTAAAATGCCATATCTTTGTCATACGAGGTCCGTTTTCGACGAAACAAGTTGCGTTGGGTCCGTATTGATGAGCACTACATTTTAGAGCTAGTTTGGGTTGATTGGAGATAGTGAAATTTTGGGTAAAATTAAATGCTTGTTTAATTTTATTCGGAATAAAACACTGCAACTGCTATTGGAATCAATGTGAGTACAACTCACTCTTTCTGACACACTGATATTTGTATATAAGTGAGAATAAATTTATTTTATGATGATTGATGATTTTTGGGATGATATATGATATACTACTATATATTGATCGGTATTTGGATTGCCTATTGGAATAGATGAGATCCTATACGTCCCCTTGTATTAGCGGATGACTCTTTGTACGCACGTCTGCCTCGAAGCGGAAATTGTGCACATATTCTAATATGTATATTTGTTGCAAGTGACAGGTTGGAGGGATCCAACTGGATTCCTCACCAATATTGGTTCATTTATAGATACTATTATATATGCTGTTATCATATGATATATGATGTTTTGGATGCTGCGATTGATGTTTTTAGTGCTGTTGCAATATTGGGCTTATATTTTGGATTTTAAAAATGTTAAAGTGATTATTTCCAAATTTAAAAGGATTTTCAAGTGATTTTTAAAATAAGTGTTTTATTTATTTTTTGAAGTGTTAAGGATATTGATTTATTTCAAATAAATAAATGTTATAATTTATATTATTATAAAAATTATGATTTTTGTGAAATATATCGAACTGTGATTTTTGAAATATGGAGTTAACTATTTTTGTAAAGTAGGTTAAAATGAGAATTTTGAATTTATTATAAACAATTTATATGTATAGATTTATAAAATTGAATTTTTATAAATCAAAAGTGATGGAAGTATAAAGGAGTTTTGTAAATGTTAAAATGAAGTATAAATTGAATATTATAAGTAAATAAGATTTTATGAATTTATGAAGTCATAAAAAGAATTATTGTGGAAATAAAGAGATTTATAAGTAGTTAACTTATAAATTGGATTTTGGCATGTAAATGGAATTGGTTAATAAAAGGATTTTATAAGTTGAAGTTTTTATCAAGTATAAATGTGAATTTATAAACATTGTTTTATAAATGTGAAATCAATTTAAATTGATAAACTAGATACGGATTTTTATTAAATGAATTTCAACCACGATTTTGGACAATGGATTATCCTTTAATAAATGTGTAGAAATGTTGGATTCGGTAAATGAACTATATTCACGATTTTGGACAGTGAATAACGTTAAATAAATATTTTGAAAAGTGATCTTTTAAATGGATTTAAATATTTTGAATATGTTTTAAAATGTGTTAAGTATCGACTGCATAGATTTCAACATTCATTATTAAAATAGATGTTTTCGAGAAATAAGGAAAAGATGGATTATAATACGCTTGTTATAGTAAATGATTTTCGAAAGAAAATGTTTTGTATGACATACGGGATTTATATATCTATCTAATTTTCAAATTCCTATACTAGTGATTTTGAGTTATCGTAACGGTATTTTATGCAACATTCATTTTGACCCAAATAAATGTGTTTAAAGAGAATGTTTTCCTTAAAGAATAAAATATATACTTAATCGTGATTTAAGTATGTGTAATATTTTCTAAGTATTGAAAATAAAGAGAATTGTGAATTACTTATTATTAAATAAATATATGGAAATGTTTTCCAATATTGAAAAGGTTTTGAGAATATATCTTTTTAAAGATAATTTGAAGTGAATATTTGGCAAGTGACTTAATTAACAAAAGATTAGTTAAAAGGGCATAGGGGTGCTAAATATTTGTTTGTTTGCTTTGATAGTTAAAGAACCAACTATCAAATTTGGCTATTTTAGTTCCTCGACTTAATGTGGGAACTATTTAGTCGTACACTACGTACGTAACCTTCTGTGTTGCCTTGATTATCGTTTGTGTTGAGGATGTTGATTCGTATAGTGCGGAGTATTAATCCAACCTATCGAGCTCCTTCTTGGCCAAAGGATAGCAAGTTGAAAGTTAGACACATGATAAGTCTATGAGACTTAGTTTCAGTGTGAGGTTGAGAAACGCTTTTGCGTTGTTGGTGCGAAGAAATCGGGATCTGATTTATCTGAAAACCACTTTGGACTAATGTATATGCGTTCGATTTGTGCAGATTGTGATGATATTGATATTCCAGATTTTCATAGTAGGGGACAGCTTGTTGATCGTTTGGGGTTAAAATCCCAATATACATCTAGTAGCAGTGGTCTCTTCATTATGAAATATCCAATGCAAGGACTATTCGCTACTAATCCTAGGGATTTCTCGACAGGATGCGGTAGGAATGTACCTTCGGTTTATCCTATTCTTACAACTTGTATGGATGTTTGTCTTACATTGCATCTCTAAAGATTATGTACATTGGTTTTTACAAACGTACATAAGTGGTGGTGGAGAAGGCAACTTCTCTTAGCTTAACACCCTCCTTGAGACGTATGAGCTTAAGGGTTGTATTTTTGTGGAAGGCAATTAGTAGTCAATGGAAATGGCTGTGTGTCATTCAAAGTGATGTGCTTGTGATATGTGAAAGGTAATCGTTACCTCAAGCCTCATCAACCGAAAATGACCAGAACAGGGTTAGATGCAGCAAGGCTAAGTGGGTCATTCTCAAGTAGGATATGATCATCCGCTTCTAGATACATCTTTACACGCTCTGACATCGTGTATCTGATTATTTTGGTTTGTATGCTTAGAAAGCCCTCGGAAAAGTTCGGTAACGCTTGGAGGATGACATATTCAGTACCATCTAGTTATAGAGGTATATCAGTCTTGTGTTGGTAGAGGGCAAATGTTCTGTGCCTCGGGACATCCATCGAAAGGTGTATCCATTGAAAGGTAGTCCCTTCACCTCGTCATTTGCATGGAAATCCAAACTCCACTACGTGCCTGCCATTTTGATTGTATTACCCATTTTGGGATATATGCTGGAATTTAATCAATGTATCAATTTCGACTATGATTAATATTATTTTTGCAATAGACACTAGTATAATATAAGAGGAATTGATATGAAATGTTTTAGTTATCGTAAGGTAAAAACATGTCCGTATTTATGTATGGACTTGTCTTACGAGATACTTTTGTTTTGATAAGGAAAAGTGTGGTAATTTAATAAATTCAGTTGAGTGGGTTTTTCACACTGGTTTACCAGACTGATCCGGACATTCCTCCCTTTCAATGCTCGGGTCAGACCGAGTATATTTACAGATTAAGATTTGGTGGTTTTGGAGCTTCAACAGGAGAGATGGAGATTTTCATTTCGTATACACGTTTCTGTTTTGATTATCCACAGTGCTTAGTTGTTGTATATTATCGGCGATTGTGAAGACAGGTTATTATAACTGTCCAGACTGATAATTATTGTTTGATTGTTGAACTCTGATTAATGTATGTGTATATACAGTTTTTATTTTATAAAGATCATTGATATGATATTATATGTTTTCCGCTGCGATGTGAGATTCTGTATTGTTCTGTTTGGTTCTATCTTCTCTCTTTCTTCTCTTCTCTTCTCTTCTTCTCTCTTCTTTTATTTCTCATGGCTTGCCGTTAGTCTGTGCTTTTTGGATCGAACATGTGTGGTTTATTGTCGATTCAAAGGGTACGGATTTGTGGGTCGTCACATCAGCATTCATGCATTAATGTGAAATATTCGGATGCTCGTGTGAAGTGGGGTCCAGCGTGGAAGTTCTCGAGAGTGACGCGTGTGCTCTTAATATATTTTATCTAGAGGTATACTTTCATTGATGGGGGACACCCACCTAGTTATGTTGGATAAATTCATTTTTCTTATTTGATTCAAACCTTTGAATCGGTTTTTCTTTAATTGCAACGGGAAGAGTCAACTACTCTTCATAGTGTTTAATTATTAGTTTTGTCCATTCTATCAAGTTTGGACCGTTACCTTGATTTATCCATTATGTCCAGTTTGGATTTTTCTCGGATTATTTTCATTCTTTCAAGCTTAGTTTTTAATACTATTTATGCCCATTCTTAATTGGATTGTTTCATGTTGTTTGTCTCTGCTCTTTCTTATATGGATGTTATTCTAGTGAGGTAAAAACCCGTTCAGCGTTAGCGGCGTGGTCTTATAGAACTTTTATATGTTCCACATTATTTGAGTTTTCTTATGCTGTTATTTCCATGTTGATCTGGGTGTTATTTTCTTATAATGCTCGGGTCAGACTAAATATTTTCATAGGTTGGCTTTGGTGTTATGGTGATCTTGGAGAGGAGCTGGAGGTTTGCCTATCGTAGTGTTTTATTTTCTACTGTATTATATAATATCCATATCAAAAATTACATGGTTAGAAGTTTGTAACTGTCCAACTAATAAGTTTTGTTTTTAACTCTGATATACTTTGTATTTTTAGAATGACAGTTTTTATTGTTCTTGTTATATTATATGTTGTCGATTTTGCTGTGAGATTCTGATTTTCTCTATTCTCTATTCTTTTCTTTTTATTTACCCTAACATTTTGCACTTTTGTCGATTGGCTGTTCGACATTTGTACACAGTGGTAGTATTCGATGTTGACATTCAGTGGTCAAAAGGCAGATTGTTACAAAACTCCAATAGATACTATATAGGATAGAAGAGATTACCTAAGTCGATTATCTTCAGCATCTAGCCAATAACTCTACAATTTTACTTGAATTTGAGGAGGATTTAAGTTTCTAGGGTTTTAAAAATGAAAAGGATTCGTTTTCAAATTTTAGGACTGAAATAATAAATGATAAACAAGTGTACATACTTATTTCAAATTTCCTTCATAAACCAATAAAGTTTGTCAATGAACCCAATAGCTAAATGTTACAAATTTTATGAGAAGTGTTTACTAATCTTATTTTGTTTTCTCACTTATAAAATACCAAATTAAGCATAAACAATGTTTTATTTAACAAACATTGTTTCCTTTAATTTTCCACAAAGCAAACAACATGCCAAATATTCCCATTTCTATCGATATTGAAAAATCTTATAAATATTAAAAACCACTTTTTTCTTTTTAAAATACTAATTGCACTATAAAACACTAATATGCAAAAAAACTCAAAACAAGCATGGAATTCTAGTCCAAAGGCGTAGCCTAAACTCTGCCCGAATTCTCCAAAAGTTCTCCAGACCAAACCCCCATCGATTTGGCTCCAACCGATCATAAAACCCAATTAAAGTATGTCTAAACGGTCCACCTTTTGTGCTAACCGGTCCACCCATGGTCGTCTAAGATAGACAGCCTATGTCATGAATTTTTCAGATTTTGTTTTGCTTGTTTCTCACTCGTTTTAAATTTGATTCTCGATCCATTTTCTTTTAAACTTAGATATGATTCTCTACTACCTCTGTACTTTCATTTCATCATGAAGTTTGAATAGAAATCATTTCAAAATTGTTGCACAAATCTGTATTTTAAAGAAAATTTCCATAAAAATAGAAATATAGCATTTTCACATATATATCTTCAAAATACCTTTAAAAACAATTATCAATTCATAATAAATCATAGTAAAATCTGATATATCAAATTACAATTTAAAAATATTTTTATACGATGTATTTATTTTGATATAATTCATTTAATAGCTCATACATTGTTTATTACCATTTCTCACTAAATAAATCATATCTCTCAGATTATTTATCAAAAAATCCATCTTAGATTTATAAATTTACAAATATACGTATCTTAACATAAAAAATCATTTTAATACCATTTTGATGTGGTATTATATCCTAAATTATTTTTACGTAAAGCCGGGCTAATTCTCATATATTATGAAATCACATCTTTATAAATTTATATAAATTGAATAAAATCCCCCAAAAAAACCTTTTTAGACCTGATACCACCATATCATACTTTAGAAAATAATTTTATATTTATTTGACATAATTAAATGTCTTAAATAGTTAAAAATGCAATTTAATGCCCATTTTCCCATATTACAAAATGTATGAATATCAATTCATATAAATTATATAAAAATGCTAAAAAATTATATTTAGATCTATAAATTTGATATTTCATCCTTGAAATTCGTTCACATAAATTTCTAACCATTATACTCTAAATTTCTCATTTATATTTATCTTATTTGGAGAACCCATTTATTAAATTTCTTATTTATTTAATTCCACGTTTTCTTCAAATTGGAAATAATACCAAATAATTCCCCAATTTTATCTTAAAATTAATTAAAATGAATTAAACCATATTTATGTTTAATTTTAGGTAATTTCAACCAGCGTTGTTACAAATTCCACCACTTACAAAAATTGCATCCCTCCAATTTCCATAAGGGAAAAGTCAATAACAACTATGGATGATGCATTAATTCAAAAAGGATAAGCTAAGATTGAGAGATAGTTACACATGAGTCTCATCACTAATGGGCATTAGAAAACAATAGAGGATGCTCTCACTTGAAGCCTTTCTAGTCTTCTAAGGACAATCTTTAGGATCATCAGGCCATAGGACTTAGAAGAGCGAAACAACTATATCTTATATGTATTCAACATTCGAGGAAACAACATAAATAAAGCCCTGCTCAAAATTTAGGTTTTGGGGGATCTCAAGTACAACAAGGAGGATATGCCTAAGAATATCATCAGAATTTATAAAGTTTTTCTAAGGTTGAAACATATGAAGGACACCACGAATGCGAGCTAACTAGACTTGAATAGAACTTAATAAGCAATAGAGCCACTACACTCAATGGTTGGGTAGGGTTGCATATATCAAATTGCCATCATCCCAAATTGACTGAAATATTAGTCATCCGATCAAGGAAGAAACACGAATAAAGATTTGACCCCCTGTAGAAATTTCAAAGATCTTACCAAAAGATTCACAAATAGAGTCGGGATTTAAGATCAATTTCTTTCTCCGACTTAAACAATAAGATAGTGGTCGATATGATCCTCTCAGTAAAGTCTTGAATAGAGCCATACCTATATCAAATTAGAAACTATCAATAATTGATTTGAATTCTCAAAATTTTCTATAATCTTTAACTCGTTAAAATATTAAAATTTTACAATTTCCAACCCCAACTATTGATAAATGTTATAACACAAAATAGGTTCTTAATTGTAAATTTTAAAATAATTTTTTAAATTTGTTTCGAATCTTAATTTATCAAAAGTATTTCCTCTATTGAAAATACTTATTAATCCTGATATTATAAAATATTACTTAGTTAATCATATTCAAAAGTTATGAATTAATTCTAAGATTTCTCCTTGATATAACTTCTTGATTCGTAATGTAATTTTAACTTATCACAAAACCCATTTACATATAATATTCTTTCAAAGTCCAGGAAAATCAAGTCCAACCCGAACACAAGAATCATGCATAAAAATCTTGGAGTATACTTCTTAAGGATTTATTTGCCCCAGCCAAACACCGAAAGAGAGTAAACAATAAAGTACCAAACGCTATCACTCTTAGTAATCACAAGAACTTAAGCAAAATGTCCCATATTATCTGGTGAAATTCAAGTATTTAGTAGAAGCTAGTAAATCTTACTTATTTCGTATACCATTGGAAAACTTGAATTATATTCTCTTAAGGATCCTTCAGCCCCATGCCGAACGCCAAAAGTGAACACAACCCTCCAGTGTCAAATAACTTCCTAAAAGCAATTTAACCCAAGTATCCCATACTACTTGGTGAAACTCGTGTATTCGCCAATGGGTTAGTAAATTCCACTCCAACAAAGCATTTCTTTAGAGCATCTAAACAAATCAGTTACACTAATCAATAACTATCATTCCCCATATTATAAAATTAGGGTTTTCAAAATATTTATTTCAAAAACTTTTCTCCAAATCCAAAAGTCTCAAAAATTTGCCAAAATAGTATTTAAATAGTCAAAAGCTAAGTTTAGCAAAGTCCAATAATAATTTATAGTTTGAAAGCAAATACATTTATTTTTCCATATACGAAATGGTAACTCAAATTGTAACAATCTGCATACCCTCCCAATTCAAGTTGATAATAAACCGCACGTATAAACCCAAATTGAATAGAATGACGGATAGTTATGGGGAAGAAAGAAGAAAGAGGAAAGAAGAAGAGAAAAAGAAAAATGAAACAACACAGAATCTCACAATCGCAGTGGAATAATATATAATATAATATCAATGATCTTTACAAAAGGGAAAGTATTATATGCATATATCAATCAGAGTACAAACACAAACCACAATCATCGGTCTTGACAGTTATAACAATCCGTCTTCACAAATGCTGATAGTTTTACAACAATATAGCAGAAAAATAAACAAATATGGGAATACATCATGAAGAGCCCCAGCTTTACTCCTGTGGTCCAATGCATCTAAAGCAATCTATGAATATGCTTGGTTTGACTCAAGCTTTATAATAAAATAACATCCAAGTTAGTCTGTAAATCAGCGTGATAAAAACATACCCAACTGGATTTTTAGGTTACAAAAACCCTTTGAAATCAAAAGTATCTCGTAAGACCACACCGCACATAAACACAGACAGGTTTTAACCTTATGATAACCAAAACATTTTTTATAGAAGATCCAATGATAATAATGTCTAAAGTATAAATACTTATCAGTTATAGCCAAAATTATTACATTCATTGAATTCCAGCATAGTTGGTTTTATAATCAAAACCGTAAAGGCATGTATTGGATATTAGATTCCACATTATGACAAGGTAAGGAACTACCTTCCGATGGTACATCTCTAAATAAAATGCACCATGGTCTGACAAGAAAATCTTATACCCCTGCCACATAGGACTGACCTACCACTTGACTAGCAGTACTAAATATGATCAACCTTTTCGTTAATGGGCCCTAAAGCATACATAAGTAGATATTAATCGATCAACATTTTTGAATGATCATACCCGGATGGAAGCAACCCACTTGGCCATGTTGCATACCCGATTTTTGTCATTTCCTGGTTGATGAGGCTTAAGGCTAGCACTTCCCACTTGGAATGCTAACACTGCCCTCTAAGTAATAAAGCAGTGCCAGCATTCATCTATACAAGTTCTTTTTAGGACTAATTGAAACCGAAGGTGCCACTTCTACTGCAACCATTTTGAGAATCACCCTCAGGATTAGTAGCAAGTAGCCCTTGCACTTCAAAAGCTCCATTTTGATTATCTTATGGATATTTGAATTCGCACGTCGGTTCGAAGTGATTTTCGGATAACATATATGATCCTGGTCTCTCCGAGCAGACAACGTAAGTCATCAAAAACTAGCCAACACTTGAAAGTCGGTTATTAAACTATTAAATAAATGACAATCTAACTAGAGATCAAATTTCCAAAAGGAAGTAACATTGGTTAAGCATTAAGCAACACTAAGCCTCTTTAATTAATCTTTTTATTAATTAGTCACTTTCCAAATAATTATCTCAAATATCTTTACGAAGTTATACCCATAAACCCCTATATTTCTATTTGAAAAAAAACTCTACATACTTATCTCAATGGTATAAGTATATTCACAGAACGAAGGAAGATTTCCATTTCATGCAATTATAGAACAATTTTTAAATTCCTTTATAAACCTCTAAACCCTTTAGAGCCTCACTCATTAATCTCTAAAATTATTTATAAAACTCCCTTTTATACATTTCTAAAATCATTTAGAAACCCTTTACAATCTGTAAAACCATTTATAAACTACTTTTATAAATCTATAAACCCATTTCTAAAACACTTTTATAAATATCTAAGATCATTTATAAAACAATTTTTATCCTTTAACTAATCTTCCTTTAAGGTTTCCAAAACATGTCAAAAGATTCCTTTTATAAAACCCACATCTATTTATAAAACCCTATTTACAAATCTTGAAAAAATTTATATATAAATTCTAATCATTTACTTTAAAACATTATTATACAACAATAAAATTAAAAATATATAATAATTAACTTCAAAATATCTTAAAATAATAATTAATAATTTGAAACCATTCTTAATAAAACATTAATAATTTTTCTTTAACATTATTGTAAATAATAATTAACTCTCAAAATTTTATTGATAAATAATTACAATTAATTTCAAACCATATTAATAGTTTAAATGATTAATTTTCAAAAATATGAAAATATTGATAAATAACTTTAAAAATAGTATAAATAAACAACTTTGAAAAAAAAATATACTTCCTTTATAAAAACCATAGTTAAATTTCAACGCAATCATTTCCATATTTATAAAACTATATTTATAAATCTCTTTATATTTTATAACATATCGTTTAACATCTCCAAATCTATCCACCCTTTCAACTTCCAAAATATAATCAACTATTTTTCAATAACCACATCCCACATATTATTATAAATCCATAATTACGACTTATTTCCCCATTTAATTATCCAATGATAAAAGCTTCCCTTTATTTAAAAACATCATTTATAAATCTATGCTTTTATTAATAATACAATTTTAAAAATCTTCACTTTGTTTGTAAAATGTCACATCTATACATTATCGCATTTATAAACTTCCATATTTATAAATAAATATTAATATATGTATATACATACACATCACTTTAAATAAAATGGTACGTAAATATTTATACCAAAATATTCCAATATTCTTTTTAAAAATATATCCCTTTACTATAAAAGACAGACTTATTTTTAAAATTTAAAAACCTTTATTTAAAGTTCAATAATCTCTATTTAATTTTTTTATAAAACTATAAATTTATAATATCTAACAATCATACCTATTATTTTATTCTAAAATAAATTCCTTCTCTTAGTAACCTAAGAATTATTATTATAATATTTTTTTTTGAAATCACTTAAAATCCTTTTAAAAATTAAATCCTCATTTTATAGTATTTCAAAATACTAATAATATGGCCCAGTGTTACTATACCACTAAATAAGGAAAAAATCATCAATGTCATCAATTCTAACATCCAACACATCATATATCAAAATATATGAAAAGTAAAATCTTAGTATGAGGAATCTGGTTGGATCCCTCCAACCTGTCCCCCTACATTACATATAGTATATAATCATAAAATGTAAATCAACCACTTCGTGGTGGGATCGTATACAAAGGGTCATCTACTCCTACACGGGAATGTAATAGGGTCTCATCCGCTCCTAGGGTGGAAATATATCTGTTAGCCCGAAAAATGGATCAACACCGTGGGTTGGGTATGAGAGCACTAGCCTTGTATATCATGGAAAATGAAGTAGAAAAAGCAATAGCAAACACAAAGAAAGTAAATGAATAGGATATTTTTATTGTGGTTCGGTTGTTAATGAAGCCTACATTCACTTAAAAACTTTTATAATTGACTGATTACAATTACAAGTTGAATATGAGTACAATGTGACTGAATCATGTAGGTTAGATCAAGTCACTAGTGTGAGGATTCAATGGAGAATCACTGTGAACCTTTTATATGAATATTGCGTGGGAGGAGAAGTGTAAAGGGTGGTTTCTGTAGAGTTTCCACAGCCAGTCCAGAAGATCCAGTTTATGTTGTAGGTAGGATCATATTTATAGGGATCGGAGAGCTATTAGGCTAGGTTGCATCACCAGGAGCTTATCTATGGAAATACAAAGGTGCATTGAAATTTCATAACCATCTGAGCCAATCTGATGGATCGATAGTGATCCATAGTTTTTGGGTTGCTAACGATCCATTTCCTTGGGACATTCTCCTTTATCTTTTCCTTAAATTCCATGGTTATCCTTCCCGATCTAACGGATCGCTGAAGACCCATAGGTGATGGATCGTCGACGATCCATGTATTTAGTGGATTTTTTGACCCCGTCTTTTGGATTTCACTTGTTGTATTATGTAGACGCTCTCCATGTAATTTTGTATCTTGTCGCCTTGTTTTGATAATGATCCATACACTGGTTGCATTAGACTGCTGATGGAATCAGACGAATGCTCACTTCTCGATCAAACTAGCTTGGAATTCCATTAAACTTAGCAATCATACCTAGGATACCTATTAGACCATGATGCAAGAGGATTAGAGGACCTACAAGTGATCCTTATGGATCGTAGGAGATGGATCGCCAGCGATCCATCACCTTAGCATATTTTTGCCTTTTTCTCATCTAATCTTTCTTGGTTGATTCTTATAGTCCTTTTGGTTGGCTCTTGAGTTGCTCTGACTCGACATAGCTTTCTGACTTCCTTTGAATTTTTTTGGGTTAAAAACTCAAAAAACATATGCCACCTAGAGTGTGCCTTTGTTGTAAACGAGGCATGCTTTTTAAATAATTTCTCTCGAATTTCTGTTTAGCGAGGTTCATTGGGTCGTGTTGAGGCCATCATGCGAATTTGGCTTTGGCTATTTGTGTAACTTTGACATGGGTCGTCGTTGCTCGTTATAACAAATTAATTTCCCATAACTTTCATGATGTTTTTAAATATCACGTGGATCACACTGATCAAATTCGGAGATGATCGGTTCCAGGTTGATGGATCACTGGTGATCCAAAGATTTAGTGATTTTTTCTTGTGCAATCTCTTATTTAACCCTTTTGAGTCGACATATCTTCTATTCTTACCTTCCTCTTATGGCCCGAGCTAATCCTCTTATAACCCAATCCAATCTCTACTGAACCCTAATGTACATCCCCCTGCTTAGAGGCCCAAAACTAACGGCTACGAATGATGCAGTCAGCCTTAGTTATTAATCCTCACCGACCAGATACGACGGTGTTAGATTCATTAATAAACAGATACGCATGAATATAGAATATTTTAAAACTTCAAATGAGATCACATTCCATTTCAAAACGTTTCCAATTCATTACATAATTCCACAATCGTAAACCACGTTCAAAGAAAATATATTTTGTTACAACATACGCCAAGAGCAAGATATTGAGATGCCCCCTTAAACGATCAGAGTAAATATAGGCAATTCAACAACTTTGCCATTACAAACAACACAACGAAAGCAAATGAAAGAAAACTCTATATGTTGCTATCATGCCTCCTGCACGTCTCCGAAAGCTTTATTCATCTAATGAGGTACTTGAAAACCTCAACTGTCAAGCTACTCAAAATCAATTGAGTACCCAATAGTTTAAGAGGAAACATAAACTTCGAGTCAGACATAAACCCTGGTACGAATAATAATCTACCATCTCAGATCATTTAGATATCTAGTGAGACCACGCCGCTTAGAGGAATAGGTTTTCCCCTCATTAGTATCTTAAAACCATTATAAAACCATATACTATGCTCCTGCATACACAATGGTTAAAACATAATCATTTAAAAATATAATGATGATAAGCAAACATGTTAAAATATTCTGGATTTCCCATCCTCTCTTTAATTGACTCCCTGTCATATTTATAGTTTCTTAGGTCACTATTAACCTATTAGTTTCAATAGGCTTACTAATAACCTTTACGTGGTATATGGACTTTCTATCCTATTTCATTGTTTTCATGGGTCCAGTATGAACCTATTGGCTCCTACCAACTAACTTAGTTAATTAATGGGTTCCTATGAACCTATTGGTGACTCTAATAACTTCTCTTTTATATTAGTTTTCTTGGGTTAACTAGGAATATATTGACAACTGTCAACAACTTAATCGGGATATAGTTTTCATAGGTGCACTACAAGCTAATTGACCTCTTCCAACCAGTCTTTATATAATAGTTATGGGATCACTATCAAGCTATTGGTAAACTCCAATAACTTTCTAATCATAGTTTTTATGGGTGCACTATGAACTGTCTAACTAACAACTTCCACAATTAGTATATTCCGGTCTCCCTGACCTCTTGGATGCAATTCAACTCATCTAGAAGTTTAATCAATGTAGATTCACCACTGGGTCAACCTATGTGGTTCTTCTGCCCTTCTTTCCCAAAATGCAGTTATGGGTCTATTATAATGTGAATATATATTTATATTTAAGGAAGCAAACAAAAAACACATCAATACCACTCCTGTGGGTTTTATATCCTTGAAATCATTTTCATAAAAACATGGTTAATCCCTTTAACCTAATATTTTCAAGGAAAGCCTCTTCTTAAAACCATTACAAAACTCCTTTAATTTAGCCATGGTTTTTTCCTTTAGAATTTGAGTTTGGGTTATTTGTTAAAAAAAAGCCTTCGAAACCTTAATTTCAAACCCACTAGATACCGTTCTTCGAAAGCATAAAAATATATTTTCAAAACATTAGGCCTCGCCTTTCGAACACTTTAAAACTTTCTTTCAAAACCATTCGAATGTATTAAAGCATTAGCATTTAATCATTTATAAGCGTAGCTTCGAAACCAATTGCAAGTCCCCCTTTCGAAACCAATGGAAGTAACCCTTCCAAAATCATTGAAAGTCCCCTTTCGAAACCACTGGGTTTATGCTTAAAATATTATTTTGGTCAAAGTGAATATAGACGAAAGTATCTCTTTTGAAACCAGCCTTTATCATATAAAAATATTGGGGTAAACATGATGGCATCGGCACCATCTCTTTCGAAAGCTTCAAACCTTTTAAATAAAACATTAAAAGATAGTGTCGAAACCCCTTTCAAAGCTGTTGCCTTCAAAAACCTTGGACCCTTTTGAAAGCAATTAGGAAGCGACTTAAAACATATTTAAAAGCAAACATTGCCTTTCGAAAGCATTGATGACTTCAATACCATCAAAAGCATAAAGAACGGCAGTAGGGATTCGACTAGGTCGGAACCCCTTCTCACAAAAGCAATATTTCATAAGTAAAGAAACCCATTCGAAAGCATTTAAAAACCTCTTTCGAAAACATATGCTTCGACTCCTTTGAAAGCTTAAATAAAACAAAGGCATGCGCTTCTCTTTTCGAAACAAACCAAGGTTCGACCCCTTTGGAAGCCATGGTTTCGACATCTAACCTTCCGCCTTTCTTTAATCCACTGTGTACCATCTTTTTGATACCTTGTGCATTGGTTTCGGCTTAGTAGGTTTTGGCTTAGTAAGTTTCGATTGTGTTGAAGGCGGAAGCTCTAAGTTGAAAGGTATTTCTAAAGTAGGCGAAACAAACTTTTCTGGGAAAACCTGGTTTATTACTAATTAAAGCAAATCCTTTTCAAACTAACCTGCCAAGTGTGAACACCAGATTGGTTGCTTTAACTTTCCAAATTCTTTACTAAAATAACTGCCGTTCATTTCAAATTTAAACCATGGTTAATTTAATCAAATAAGCCATCCCATTAAGCAAAACAAACATTGCAAAGAAGTCACTCTTCTAAAATAATTTACTTTGCATAACAAATCACTTTGGAAAAATCCCCAAAAATTTCAAAAATTAACTTTAATCGTGTTATTTAACAGTCAAAATTTCAGAACCAAATTCTCAATATATTTTCTGAAATGAATTTATAAACCCAAATAACCATATTTTCCTTTGAAAATTCACAACAATCTTTCCATAGCTTGGGAAATTATCAAAATTAAAACCCAACTCCAAAATCATGTTTTACATAACAGAAAAGTTTGCCATGGAATTTAGACATCAACATAAATCGTTTTCTCAATAAAACCATGTATATTTCCATTTGAACAATCCTATTTAAATTAAACAAATTAATATTAAAGGCTATCATCATCCTATTCACTACAAAAATGAATTTACCCTTAAATCCAAAAAAAATGATTACAAAAAAATAGAGATGGAATTATTATTCACCTTGATTTAGCTAAGGAGATTGGATTGAGATTGATTTCCCCTAAACTTGAATTTCTAGCTTTTAATTGAATTCCTCTTTTCTTAATGGTCGGTTCCTCTTTGTTTTAGTTTTGCATTTTCAAAATAACTTAAATGGGAAATAAAATGGTAGGAATGAAAATATATAGGGTTAAGGTTTAGGTGGGGCAGATACCCAATATATCCTTATGTAATTTAATTAGTTTATAACCCATTCTTAAGTCCATTTAATTATTTCATTAAGCCCGACCTTTATTAAATTTATTCAAATCTCAATCCTGCTTTCACTTAACATTTACATTATTCTATTTAATTTATCTAATTAAATCTCCTAAATAATGTTATAAAAAATTAAGGGTGTTACAGGCTCCCCTCCTTAAAGAATTTTGTCCTCGAAGTTTAGTAAGGACTAAATACTAAAAATAGTAATCATCTGTAAGGACTCCTAAGAACCATACAAGTCTACCTGACTAGCTAATATCTATATAAATCTAATATAGACATACGCTTAAAGCATATCAAGATAAGTATCTCAAATCTTGTCCTCTGTCTCCCAAATACTATCCTTCTCGTTGTCACTCCATTGAACTTTCACTAACTTCGCTATCATGGCCCCAATCTTTTCGTATCTCTCGCTATAACCCAAACTAATGTCTAACGAAAGTCAAATTAAGCTCCAATACTAGATCTTCCAGCACTTTCGGAGGAATAGAGGCCTCTGGATCATGCACATACTTGCATAGATGAGACACATGAAATACATTA
Source organism: Allium cepa (assembly GCA_030765085.1). NCBI lineage: Eukaryota > Viridiplantae > Streptophyta > Magnoliopsida > Asparagales > Amaryllidaceae > Allium > Allium cepa. The sequence continues at coordinate 871,706,844 of CM060929.1, read as the reverse complement.
TAGACACCCGCCATACTTCTCGGCAACTCCACTCTATATGCGAGCTTTCCAATTCTTTCTTTAATCTGGAATGGACCAACATATCTCGGTGTCGGTTTCCTTGACTTTCCAAACTGTACCACACCCTTCACTGGTGATTGCAGTTATCCCGCCTTTTGGTCAAGGCTGGAATATTAACAAATTGGCTGGAAAGGATGGATATCAGGATTGAAGATCGATGGGAAACAAGGCTATGATCGACGTCGTTAAAATTTGATCAAGCTTCAATCAATCCGGGATCGACTAGGAATGACGATCAAGGCTAGGAGAGGCTTCTTTTCAAATTTCAGGTTAATTGGAGTTCGTATGCTCAAGATATGATCGATGTAATTTCAGCAAAAATCATGTTCGAATCAATCTTTTCGTATCCATCAAAAGGCTGTGTTCGAATCGATCAGTTCGAATCCATCTGGAGCTACACTATTCATATCGTCTAGAAGGACCTTATTTGTATCGATCAAGCACTGACAATTCGCGGTCCACCAGTGTGCCTCATTTCGTATCCATCGTGAAGCCACTATTCGTATCGGTCACTTCGTATCGATCGATATGAACAGAGCAGGATGATCGATGCGAATGGAGCAAGTTCTGATCGATTCGAACAACACATTACTGATCGAATCGAACAATATATTACCGATTGGTTTGAGCAAAGCATGTGCGTAGGGGAGACTCAGTCGACTAGGCATGAACTTTGGATCGACCCTAAAATCAGGCGCCACGTCAACGTACAGGTATGTGTTTAACACCGATTCGAACCAATTGATACGAATATATCGATTCGAACCAAACAGCCCACCAAAAACTCGAATTTGCATCGATCATATCTCACAATCCGTATGTCAAAATGCCACCAAATTTTCACAGGAGCTCATGTACAACATAAGGAATTTCCTGCCAAATTTCGGCTCGATTGGATCAAATCTTGATCGATACGAAATTCGTTCGCATAAATCATGGATCGAGTCAAAATTATGTGTGATCGATCGCATGGGCCTACTCACATGCCAGAAGCGATCTCGCAAGGTTTGAGTGAGATATTTTTAGCCTACGCCTATAAGTAGCATCCTAGAGCCTATGAAAAAGGGACTTTTTGATCCTACAACATCCAGACTCTACCGAAATCACCATTGTACTCAAACTTCACCGTTGTACTCGAAAATTACCGCTTTAATCCGCTGTAACCAGTAAGAAAAGTCAATAAAAGATTATCTTTTGAAGTGGACGGAGGTCGGAGATTGCCAAACCACTATAAATCTTGTGTCTCTGTCTACTTCTCTCTATTTTAAGTTTGTGATTCTTCATTTTTATTCTCTACATTACTTAGATCTGTGATCTATGATCATATACCGCTGATTTGTGTCCATACACCGGTGCTTTCACGATATTTGTGGTTTGTGACCAATTTTGGCACAAACACTTTGGTGCTTTCACTGAGAAGGACTAGCACCCGCTATACCAGAATTTGAGTTCAGATTTGAAAGGCTAAAGGATCGGATCTAGAAGGAACCATGACAAAGCAATCAACAAGGAGGCAAAGAGCGGAGAAAAGTCTACATGAAGAAAGTCAGGAGGCATCACCAAGGGCTAATCAGACTTCAGTGTTTATCACCAGAGATGAGATGGAGATGATGATGGGAGCTATGCATGAAGAGTTTCTGAAAAAGCAGGAGGAAATGATGCATAATCTTCTCTGACAGTTCGAGCAGGCGGGAACAACTAGAGCTTCAGGAGTTCAGATCCACGAAGCTGGAGCGGAAGGACTCAACCGGCAATCAGATGAAGCGGCTCAACAGGGCGCAGCCCCTAATCAGCACACAACTGCAAATCTGAATGGATCCAGACATGGAGCCACACCACCCGACAATGATGGACTAGTTCATGGAGGAATAACAGGCGATGCCACACAGCAAGATGCTGACAAGAATGCAAGAGCGCGTGATGAAGAGTATGTACTAGAATTCCCTCAGGGACTCACAGTGCAACCCTTGACGGACAATGCTGGATTGTCTGAGATTATCAGGCGAACTATATGCGGAGGTTTGACAAACAGAGATATGGAAGGGTAAACAAAAGTCTATTTACTCGTGACATCAAAATGGCTCGGAATTCGCCAGAGTTTAAGCTACCTACTCTTGAGGTATACAATTGCAAGGCTGATCCAACTGATCACTTGATGATATATGCGAGACACATGGAAGTGCTGGGGGCATCGGATGAAGTTATGGCCTGATATTTCTCACTATACTTGACGGATATAGCTGTTATGTGGTTCAGACAGATGGAAGAGGGATTTAGTAGGACATGGATAGAATTGGTGGACAGGTTACTGAAGCAATTTCGGGTTCATATCAAAAGGTCGAAGAACGTAATGACGCTAACATCAGTAAAGCAAAAGACAGGTGAATCGGTTAGGACTTTCTTAACTCAGTTCAATGCAGTGGTTGCTTCGGTGGATTAGTCAGATCCATCAATGGTTTTAATGGCAGCAGTGTTAGGAGTCAGATAGAATTCAGATTTCAAAGTGTCTCTAATACGGGACTCACCAATTGATCTTGGGGAATTCTTTCACGAAGCCGAGAGATTTCTTCGGCAGGAGTATGCATGTTCAGATATGAAATTAAAGGAGGTGAACGCGGTTGAGGATGGAGGCCCATCCAGCGGAAGCTCGGATAAATATAGGGATAAAGGAAAGAGAAAGCTGGATGATGAATCAGAAAAAGCTAGAAAGTGGTGGAGAGAGCCAAAATTTTCCACTTACATAGGATTGAACGAGATGTTAGAATGGATATTCATGGAGACTAGGGATCGCCTTCCCTACCAGAGGCCTGCAAGAAGAGAACCCTCGGAATGTGAATGGGCATCAGGGAGGCACTATCTTTTTCACGATTTGGACGTACATGATACCAACAACTGCAGGCATCTAAAGGATATAATCGAGGAGCATGTAAGGAATGACCAGTTACGAGAATACATTAGGGATCGGAATGCGGCGGTGGAACAAGAGCAGCCACCATCTAGCTCAAACAATAATGGCACGAGGCCCCGGAATGATGGTCGATTGGTTATCAACTGACAGGGATTATATGAAATAAGTAGCAAACCACATGCAGACGGCCAAGTCATTTGCTCATGTATAGGGATGGAGATGGCCCCTAGGCATGCTCTTAATGATGATAAACCATGACACTATGGTTTATGAAATCTATTTTTTCTTTTGGTTTAGACGGTTCCCTTTTCAGGTTTGGTTTTGGAGTTTCGTTTGAACTCCTGGTTTTATTTGTTTTCTGGTTTGGAATTTTGTTTGGATGATTGTTTTCTGGTTTGGATATTGATTTGGAATTCTAGTATGGATTTTTGGTTTTCTGATTTGATCTGGATTTCGGATTGGTCTTTGATTGGATATTAATCTAGCTTTTGGTAAATGGTCGTTGGGTATGGGTTATGCCTGGCAAGGGGTAAGTCACTTTGTCCGAGCATGGTGAATCGACTAATTCAGGTCATCGAGTATGGACTATGCTCGGCAAGGGTACGAAGCGACCAGGATTTGGCCTAGGACTTAGGCCCTATATTATGGATTATTATTTCAGGTCGTCGAGAACGGGCTATGCTCGGCAAGGGTCTGGAGCGACCAGGATTCGGCTTAGGACTTAAGTCATGACATTACCCAACGTTCAGGTACACCGGACCATGGATACCAAGGCATTGCTTGGCACAGGTCGTTGAGTGTGGATTACGCTTGGTAAGAACCCGGAGAGGTTATGGATGCGAATATCGGCTATGAACAGCTAAGGATTTGGATATCGACCCTGAGAGGTGCTGGATTTGGTTATTGGTTATTGGATAAGGATGGATTAGGACTCGGTTATTAGGTTCAGATGGATATGTAATTGGCTAAGGCTTCGGTTACTGTATTCAAAATCAGATATCGACCCGGAGCAGTCAAGAATGATGCACTCGAATGGTTTGGCTATAGACAGAATATGGACCTCTGATGTCTTATTCAGAAATATTCAAAACACGCCTTCCTACCACAAGGCATGTTTTGGGAGGCAAATTTTATCCCGCCATTTGGTCAAGGCCGAAATATCAACAATTGGCTGGAAAGGATGGATATCAAGATTGGAGATCGGGAAATAAGGCTACGATCGATGTCGTCAAATTTGGCCAAGCTCCAATCAGGGCAGGATCGACCTGGAATGATGAACAAGGCTAGGAGAGACTACATTTCAAATTTCAGGTCAATCGGAGTTCGTATGCTCAAGATATGATCGGTGCAATTTCAGCAAAAATCATGTTCGAATGAATCTGTTCGTATCCATCAAAAGGCCATGTTCGAATCGATCAGTTTGAACCCATCTGGAGCTACACTATTCATATCATTCTAGAAGGACCTTGTTCGTATCGATCAAGCGCCGATAATTCGCAGTCCACCTATGCGCTTCATTTCATATCCATCACGAAGCCACTGTTTATATCTGTCACTTCGTATCGATTGATACGAGCAGAGCAGGATGATCGGTCGAATGGAGCAAGTTTTGATCGATTCAAGCAACACATTACTGATTGACTCGAACAACATATTATCGATTGGTTCGAACAAGCACGTGGGTAGGGAGACTCGGTCGATTAGGCATGAACTTTGGATCGACCCAAAAATCAGGCGCCATGTCAACTTGCAGGCGTGTGTTCAACACCGATTCGAACCAATCGATACGAATATATCGATTCAAATCAAACAACCCACCAAAAATTCGAAGTTGCATCGATCATATCTCACAATGCACAGGTCAAAATGCCACCAAATTTTCACAGGAGCTTACGTACAACCTAGGGAATGTTCCTGCCAAATTTTGACTTGATTGGATATAATCTAGATCGATACAAAATTTTGTTTGTATCGATCATGGATCGAGTCGAAATTATGTGTGATTGATCGCGTGGACCCACTCACGTGCCAGAAGAAGTCTTCCGAGGTTTGAGCGAGATATTTGCAGCCTACGTTTATTAATAGCATCCTAGAGCCTATGGAAAAGGGACTTTTTGATTCTGCGACGTCCAAACTCTGCCGAAATCACCATTGTACTCAAACTTCACTATTGCACTCGAAAATTACTCGTGTAATCTGCTGTAACCAGTGCGCAAAGTCAACAAAAGATTATCTTTTGAAGTGGACGTAGGCCGGAGATAGCCGAACCACTATAAATCTTATGTCTCTATCTACTTTTCTCTGTTTTTAGTTTGTGATTCTTCATTTTTATTCTCTACATTACTTAGATCTGTGATCTGTGATAATATACCGCTGATCTGTGTCCATACACTGGTGTTTTCACGATGTTTAGGGTTTGTGACCAATTTTGGCGCAAACAATAGCTTAATGAAAACCCTATCTCCAATTGAGAACACTAGGTCCTTACGCCTCTTATTTGTGTAACTCTTTTGTATGGATTGCACTTCTTACATCCTTTCCCGGATCAACTCAATCTTCTCTGACGCCTTCCTGTCCAAATATGGACCTAAGACCAATCTTTCTGCAGTCTCCAACCAACATACTAGTGATTAACATGGCCTTCCATACAAAGCTTCAAAAGGCTCCATTTCTATACTAGTCTGATAACTATTATTACAAGGAAACTCAACCAAATGTAGGCGATCCTCCCAAGATCCACCAAAGTCCAACACACAAGTTCTTAATAAATCCTCAAGTACCTTATTGATTCTCTCTGTCTGCCCATCCGTTCGAGGGTGATCTGCAGTACCCATCTTGATCTTAGTGCTTAACTCATCTTGTAGACTCTTTTAGAATTTTATAGTGAATAAAGCATCTCTTTCACTCACTATATTACTAGGAACTCCATGAAGTCTAACCATGTTACTTATGAATAACTTCGCCAAAACAGGTGCTGTCCTGGTTGACTTTACTAGAATGAAATGGGAACTCTTGGTCAACCTGTCCACTATGACCCATATACTTCCATTTCCTTTGTTTGACCTTGGCAACCCATCTATAAAATCCATGGATATCGAACCCCATTTCCATACTGGAATCTCTAGAGGATAAGGTAACCCATTTGGCTTCTGATGTTCGGCTTTCACTTGTTGACAGTTTACACACTGCCTAACCCATAGGCCAACTTCCCTCTTCATGCTTTCCCAATAGAAGCTTCTCTTCATATCCTGATACATCATAGGCCCTTTGGATGAATCGTAAAGTTGGATCGATGACATTCCCTAAGAAATTCTTTCCTTAAGTACTCAACATATTGAACACATAATCCTGATACATCCTCTCTGGTCAAGAAAAAAATCTTTCAAATCATCGATCTCAGTTACAACCTCAAGCCTTCTAATCCTTTCAGCTAATAGCGGATCCTCCTTCTGCTTAGAAGCAATTCTCTCGATCAACGGCGGTCGAAATTCTAGACAGAACAATATGGCGGTATCCTGACCAGAACTAGCAGTCGATCTTAACTACACACCGCAACTGGCCAAAGCTTCTAGATTCTTCCATTCTGCCAACATAGCCAGCATCATATTCTGGTGTCTTCTGCTAAAAGCATCCAATACTTTATTACCTTTCCTAGGTGTACACTCTATACCAAACTCATAAGCAGCCAAAAACTCGAACCATCTCTGTTGTCTCATATTCAACTCCTTCTGAGAGAATAAGCATCTTAAAGACTTATGGTCGGCATATAACTCAAATCTCTCCCCGAAGAGATAATTCCTCCAAATCTTCAAGGGAAAAATCACCGCAGCCAACTCTAAATCAGGAGTAGGATATCTTACTTCATGCGGTCTAAGATGCCTAGATGCATTGGCAATAACTTTACCCTTCTACATTAATACTGCTCCTAATCTAGTCCTACAAGCATCAATGTATACTACCAGCCCTTGGTTTCTCCCTGGAACTACCAACACTAGTGCATTGGTCAACACATGCTTTGACGTAAGGAATGGTTCCTCCCATAAGTAGGACCAAACAACCTTCATCTCCTTCCTGGTAAGCTTAGTCAAAGGCGCTGCTATCCACGAGAAACCCTTGATTAATTTCTGGTATTAGCCAACAAGTTCAAGAAAACTTTTGATGTCAGTCATCGTTTCTAGTCTCCTCCAATTATTAACAGCTTCGATCATATTTGGATCGACTGACAGTCATTTCTATGAAACCATGGGACTAAGAAACTTAACCTCTTTCTTCCAAAAATGACACTTGAAAAACTTCGCCTTCAATTGATTCTACCTCATCGTTTCAAGCACAACTCTAAGATGATGTTCATGCTCTCTCTCATACTTAGAGTATAACAAAATGTCATCTGTAAACACTAACACAAATCTGTCCAAATACTCTCGAAAGGCTCGGTTCGTCAAATCCACAAAGAAAGCAGGTGCATTCGTCAACCCGAATGGCACTAGTAACTACACATATGAACCATATCTAGTTCGAAATGCTATCAAAAGATTGCTGTTCTCTACCACTTTTAACTGATTGAAGGCCGCCGCCAAATCCAACTGGGAAAACACTCCAGCTCCACTCAACTGATCAAATAGATCATCAATTCTCGATAAAGGATATTTATTCTTTATCGTCATTTTGTTCAACTTACGATAGTCAATACACATCCTTAATGACCTATCTAGTTTCTTCAAGAATACCGCGGCCACTCCGCATGGATTAATGCTTAGTCTAATAAAATTCCTTTCTTCTAGATCCACTAGTTGTACCTTTAATTCCTTTATCTCAGTCAGTGTCATCCTGTTAGGTGGTCTACTTATAGGTTCGGTTCCTGGCACAAGATCTATCTGAAACTCAACAACTCATTTCGGTGGTGGTCATATGACTAGATCAAAGGCATCTGCAAACTCTCTTGCCATTCGAACCTGACTTAGATCTTCTCCTATTTCCATTGCACTTAGCAAAGTACAACAACTCCAGTCAGAATTCTCTACTGAGAATATAATTGAGCTATGTCTATCACCATGTCTTAGTGATATCTCCCCTTCTCGCAAAATATCATGGCCTCATACCTTCTCAACCAATCCATACCCAAAAAGATTACGAAATCGAAGAAATATAGACTGCATGCAAACATATGACCTAACAAGTCAAGTTCTAACTTGTCACATCTCATCCCCAAAGTTACATACCCTCCTATTGGATTCACAACCCTTAAGGAAGTAACAAGTTATGTAGGTTCTAAGCATAACCAATCAACCAAATACCGCAATATACATGAATGTGATGCACCGGTATCAAATATTATCCTAATTGGTATACTGTGAATCAAAAAGGTACCTTCCATCACCGTCTCTCCTTTATTAGCTGCAGTAGGCTTAGCTGATGACCCAACAAAAAAGACCTTTCCTTTGTCCAACTTGAATGGCTCTCGACACTGGTTCTTGTAATGCCCAACGTGATCACAGTTGAAGCACTTCACATTCTTCTTATCCGCCGCCTTCTTCACCTTGCCTGACCGACACACATGAGCATAATGACCCATCTTTTCACACTTGAAGCACACTAAATCAGCCTTTGTCTTCTTGGCAGCATCCCCTTTCTGGGCTCTCTTCTTCTTAAAGAATTTCCTCTTCTTTCCCATTGGACCTTGAGATTCAACTTGCTTCTCTCTAGCACAACTAGCCAGCATCTCTTTATGGCGAATGGCCATCTCCACCACCACATTACAAGGTTCTCGAATATGGGTCATGGTCATTCTAGCAAGCTCAGGCTCAGTGATCAAATGAACCTCTCATCCTGTCTGATGTCAGTATCTATAATGGCATATCCATAACGAGACAGCTTATTAAATTTAGTAAAGTACTCGATTACTGACATCTCTCCTAGAACTAGATCCATGAACTTCCTCATCAACGTTGATTTAGCAACTTTAGATAGAAACCTCCGCTCAAACCTCAATCTGAAATCAGCCAATGTCAGCTCTTCCTCCGGAACTCCGACATCACACTATTCCACCAATGAAGCGCTGCCCCTTGCAATTGCTAAGAGGCCAGTCTCCTCTTTTGCCCATCATCATATACTAGATAATTAAAGATCCTCTCACGGTGTAATATCCAACTCCCAACCTCAACAGCATCCTCCATTCCAACGATTGGCTTTCCACCCAGACTGGTGTAGTCTCTGCTCAACTTAGCATAGTTATTCTCAATTGAAGCCACGGGATTAGCTCCTCCAACATTACCAGCAATCCCAACTTGCCAAAGATTGGCTAACATCTAATACACCATCCCTGCATCTACTGGAAAATTTCCAGCTTTAAAATTACCCGCTGCATTTTTGTTAGCATTAGCTTATCGATCCTGGTTCCTCCTAATATTAGGTCGAGCGTTTCCATTAGTTATGGTGCTTCCTCCACTGAGATTTCCTCTTCCATTTCCAGCTTCTATATCCTCTTTCTCGTAAATTTACATATGAGCCTTAGTGATATACTGAAGAAAGGTCTAAGAGAGGAGAATATATACTTATATATATATATATATATCAAATATATGTACGTTACTATAGTTTTAACCCAAACCCCGATCTTCTTTTCAAATTCATTGGATTATGTTTGAATATATTTTAGGTTTAAATTTCTTTTCAGTTTTCAAAAACCTATGCTATGATACCAACTGGTAACATCCCCCTACTAAGAGGCCCAAAACTAACGGCTACGAATGCTACAGCCATCCATAGTTATTAATCCTCGATGACGAAATACGGCGGTGTTAGATTCGTTGATACACAGAAACACATGAATATGGAAAAATTTAAAACTTTAAGTAAGATCACATTCCATTTCAAAACATTTCAAATTAATTACATAATCCCACAATCGTAATCACTTTTAGAGAAAACATATTTATTACAACATACACTAAGAGCGACGTATGAAGAATCCCCCTGGATGATTAGAGTATATATTGGCAACTTAACAACTTTGCAATTACAAACAACACAGCAGAGTCAAATAAAAGAAAACTCTATATATAGCTATCATGCCTCCTGCACGTCTCTGGAAGCTTTATTTGTCTAATGAGGTACTTGAAAACCTAAACTCTCAAACTAGTCGAAATCAATTGAGTACCCCAGATTTAAGGTGAAAACATAAACTTCGAGTCAGACATAAAGCCTGGTATGAATAATAAACTACCATCTCAAATTAGTTGGATATCTAGTGAGACCATGCCGCTTAGCGGAACAGGTTTTCCCCTCACTAGTATCTACATCCACAATGGTTAAATATATGGTCATTTCAAAATATTACGATGATTTGCAAACAAGTTAAAACATTCTAGACTTCCCATCCTCTGTTTAGACCCCCTGTCATATTTATAGTTTCTAGGGTCACTATTAACCTTTTATTTTTCATGGACTCATTAATACCTTTATATAATATATAGACTCCTTGTCCTATTTCATAGTTTTCATTGGTGCACTATGAACCTACTGGCCCCTGTCAACTAACTTAATTAATTCATGGGTTCCTCTGAACCTATTGGCGAATACAATAACTTCTCTCTTATCCTAGTTTTAATCGGTTAACTAAGAACCTATTAACAACTTTCAATAACTTAATCTAGATATAGTTTTCATGGGTGCACTACAAACCAATTGGCACCTGCCAACCACTATATACAATATAGTTTTCATGGGATCACTATAAACTGGTTGGTAACTCCAATAACTTCCTAATCATAGTTTTCATGAGTGCTATGAACCTCTCTCCTTGACAACTTCGATATTTAGGCATCATATATTCTGATCTCCATGACCTCTTGGATGCGATTCTACTCATCCAAGAGTTTATTCGATTTATATTCACTACTGGGTCCACCTGGCTGGTTCTTTTACCCTTTTCCCCCAAAATACAGTTATAGGTCTGTTATAATGTGAATATATATTTATATTTAAAGAAGCAAACATAATAACATAATAATACCACTTCTGTGGGTTTTATATCCTTGGAATCATTTTCATAAAAACATGGTTAATCATTTAACTTAATATTTTCAAGGAAAGCCTCTTCTTAAAACCATTACAAAACTCCTTTAATTTAGCTATGGTATTTTTCTTTAGAAATTGAGTTGGGTTGTTTATTTTCAGAAACAAAGCCTTCGTAACCTTGCTTCTGACCTTACTGGATACCCTCCTTCGAAAGCATAAACATATATTTTGAAAATATTAGGCCCTTACCTTTTGAACACTTTAAAACTTTCTTTTGAAACCTTTCAAATGTTTTAAACGTTTGCATTTAATCATTTAAAGCATAGCTTTGAAACCAGTTGAAAGTCCCCCTTTCAAAACAATTGGAAGTAACCCTTTTGAAACCATTGAAAGTTCCCCTTTCGAAAACATTAGAAGTAACCCTTCCTAAACCATTGAAAGTCCCCCTTTCAAAAACATTGGGTTTGTACATAAAATATTATTTGGGTCAAAGCGAATATAGACGAAAGTATCTCTTTTGAAACAATCCTTTGTCATATAAAAATATTGAGGAAATATGATGGCATTGGCACAATCTCTTTCGAAAGCTTTAAATCTTTTAAACAAAACATTGCAGGATAGCGCCGAAACCCCTTTCGAAGCCATTGACTTCGAATCCTTTGGACCCTTTCAAAAGCTTTTAGGAAGTCGCTTTAAACATCTTTAAATACAAACACTACCTTTCGAAAGCATTGATGACTTCAATACTATCGAAAGGCTAAAGAACAGCAGTGGGGCTTTGACTAGTTCGGAACCCCTTCTTTCAAAAGCACTATTTCATAAGTAAAGGAACCCATTCGAAATCATTTAAAAACCACTTTCAAAAACATATACTTCGACTCCTTCGAAAGCTTAAGTAGTTCAGAGGCAAGCACTTCTCTTTTTGAAACAAACCAAGGTATTGACCCCTGCAGAAGCCATGCTTTCGACTCCTAAACTTCTGCCTTTCTTTAATCCACTACGTATTGTCTTTGTGATACCTTGTGTATTGTCTTCGGCTTAGCAAGTTTCAACTGGGTTGAAGGCGGAAGCTCTGAGTCGAAAGGTACATCTAAGTAGGCGAAAGCAATTTTCTAGTAAAACCTGGTTTAATAATAATTAAAGCAAATCCTTTTCAAACTAACCTACCATGTGTGAATACTAGATTGGCTGCCTTAACTTTTCAAATTCTTTACTAACATAACTACCGCTAATTTTAGATCTAAACCATGGTTAAGTTAATCAAATAAACCTTCCTATCAAACAAAACCAACATTGCAAGGAAGTCCCTCTTTTAAAATAATTTAATTTACATAGCAAATCACATTGGAAAAATCTCCAGAAATTTACTTTAATCGTGTTGTTTAATGATCAAAATTTCAAAACCATATTCTCAATATATTTTCTAAAATAAATTTATAAACCCAAATAACAATATTTTCCTTTGAAAATTCGAAACAATCTTTGCATAGCTTGGAAAACTATCAAAATTGAAATGCAACCCCAAAATCATGTTTTACATAATACGAAATTTTTCCATGGCATTTAGACATCAACATAAATTGGTTTCTCGCTAAAATCGTGTATATTTCCATTTAAACAATCTTAGTTTAAGTTAAACAAATTTATATTCAAGCCTATCATCATCCAATTCACCATAAAAACAAACTTACCCTTAAATCCGAAAACATATGATTATAAAAAAAATAGAGATGGGATTATCATTGACCTTGATTTAGATAAGGAGATTGGATTGAGATTGATTTTCCCTAAACTTGAATTTCTAGCTTTTAATTGAACTTCTCTTTTCTTAATGGTCGGCTCTTCTTTAGTTTTTGTTTTGCGCTTTCAAAATGACATAAATGGGAAATAAAATGGTAGGAACTGTGACGACCAGGAATTTCTAAATATTTGACATTGAATTTTTGATTGATTTTAAATATTTGAACGATAGTTTAACTTGAATTTCAAATATCGCTATTTATTGGATATTGTAAATATTGAATTAATAATTGGAGATCGGACAAATTATTGAATCGGGAGTTCTAGGCTTGTTAAAAATAATTAAAAAGGTTGTAAAATCTATATTAATAATACTGAAGATAATAAAAGTTTTAAAATTGGATTTGGCAGGAATTTGTACAATTTTAAAAATATATCGTTTAACTTGATATTTAAAAATAGCCTTCTGGGGCACAGTCTCGGATTTCGACGAAACCAGTGCCATTAGATCCATAATAGTGTTTTATTATCTGATTTCAATTTTCATAATGTTGGGAGTGATCGTTTGGCCGTACGGTAGATAAAAACGCTGAAATTAATATCGAAAATTCAATATATTAACTGGTCCGAAAAGCTATCTTCTTCATACGACTGAGTTAGGACTCAAAATTTTATCCATTGGTTTAACATTATAAACGCCTGGCGGCATTCCTCCATAGGAGATCGAGAATTTTAGCTCGATTTCGAGACGTTTAGCTGTGATTGTGACTAGTCTCTAGCTGTAATTTAACACGTGGTTGCCTTTTTCAAACACTTGTCCTTCCTTTTAACACTTGTTAGAATTAATTTTTTTTCTTCTTTCATTTGTCAGGCACACTTTAGAAAAAACATAATAAAAATCAGAAAGGCCGAGTCATTTTAACGAATTCAGCTAAAAAGAAATGGCGGAGTTAGTTTGATTCCTCCTCTCAATTTCATATTCTTAAAAAAAAAAGGGGAGAAATAAAATCAAACCGCGTTCGAAAAATAGGCATTCATCAAATTTGGGGGGAATACGATCTCGTTCTCTACCTTAACTTGAATCGTTTAAACCATAGGAGAGGTTCAACTTCGCGATGGCAGACCAAAGGCTGTGTATCTGTTCGACCTGAAAGGGAAGGCGATCGAAAATCGCAAGGGTGTGTACCTACGAGGGGCGGCCAGAGGCATGAGACGATGGAGGGTGAAATCGATATGGGTGGCGGTGGCTTTGTGAGCAGCTACGGCTTTGGGAAGCATGGCCACAGGATCCGCTGCAAGGGAGGATACGGACGATCGGTAGTGAGGTAGCAGTTCGTTTGTTTTTTTAATTTTATTTACCTAGTATATGCATGCACAGATCTGAAAAAAATAAAATGAAAATATAAATACCGTGAGATATGTATGTAGTTCTTAAATTTATATACAAAAGAAAGAATTTTTTTAATTAGGTATATAAAAATATATATAGTAGGAATTTTCAATGTTAAAAAGTTTTCAAAATCAATATAGATTATTGTTTTAGTATATAATGTTCTTCTTAATTGGAATTTTTTTCCTATTTCAAATTATGAATCTATATAGATGAACAGTAAATATGTATATGTATATAAATGATTTTGGGAAATATAAGGATTTTAAAATCTTGGAGAGGTTATAAAGATTAGACTTTCAGAATGTATATAGGTTATTTATATAAAGGAAAATTCGTTTAAAATTAAATTATTAGTCTAAAAATAAATTATTAGTTTAAATTAAATAAATTATTAGTTATATTAAATTTATAAAATAGAAATTAATTGTTCGATTATTTTGAATATTGATAAACCATAAAATGTTTATACAAGGTCAAAAACCATGAAACCAGTCAAGATTTGAGTGGACTGCAAACAAAAAATCGAAGATGAGTTAATCTTACTCATCTGGATTATAATTTAAATAGTTAAATTTAAATTTTTGGTTGAATGATTGAATTGATTGGATGTGGTATATAATATATAGTTTGTATACACACACACACACATTGGAGTGATTGATTCCCGCATTATATAGCGAATGAGACCCTATGCGCCCCGCATAATAGCGGATGACCCTTTATACCGCGATATCCTGCCCTGAAGCGGGATTGGTATTTTAAATTGTTGTGCTAATATCTGTGGATGCAGGGTAATTGGTTGGCCTCAACATATTTAACTTGTTTTTATATTCTATGATATGATTATATGATAATCTGTGATAGATTATATTGGTAATTGAAAATATTGGATACTATGGTTTGATTGAATATCTTTTGGGTATATTGAATATATAGATGAGATTTTTAAAGGAAAATAAAAGAGAAATTTTTAAGTAAATAATTATAGAGGTTTGGATAAATGAATTGGAAAAGGATAAAATTTGATTTTTTAAATTATAATAAATAAATTTCCAAGTATAGTAAAGGAGATTTTTTGAATAAATGGGAAAAAATGAATTTTTAAACTTAAGTGATATTATTTAAAGGAATAAGGAATTTGTTTTAAATTCGAGGTTTAAATTTGTTTGGAAAAGATAAAGAAGAAATTTGAAAAAGTACGAAATTTGTATTTTCAATTTAAATAAGATTTAAAATTATAGAAAAGAAGTTAAATCTGAATTTAATGGGTTTTGAAATAAATCGAGTAAGTAAAGAAATTTATTTTATAATGGAGTTAATTTTAAAAATCAATTTGGAAGTTGATTAAGTGTTTGAAACTGTGTTTTAAAAGGAAGATGAGACTATGAAATTTATAAACTGGGTTTATAAAGTGAAACAAGATATCGATGGATATTTAAAACTATAAATTTATGGTGGGAAATTATAAGGAATGGGTAATTGGTTTTAAAAATAAATAGTGGTCAATTTTTAAAAGGTGTAAAATGAAAGTGTATTTCCCTGAAAAGCCAAACACGTTCTCTAAGCAAATTTTTAAGTATAAGTTAAAGGTTTAAAGTTGTTTTTAAAGAATGTTATTTGAGAAATTATTATTTAAGTTGTTTAAAATTTTAAAGATAAATAATTATTAAATTAGTTGTAATAGAAATTATTTTTAAAGGTTTAATTGGTATTATGATTTAAAAAGATAATTATTAATATTTATATTTTATAAAGTAGTTTTATTTTAAAGATAGTTGGCTTATGTTTTTATTTGGAAAACTTCTATAGAATTTCATAACTTTTATTTTAAGATTTGTTTAGGTTTAAAATTTTACATGAGAAGTTATTATAAAATTTCATAACCAACAATTTAAATAAAGTCTTTTAAATGGTTTATTTTAAATGTTTTAAAGTGTACATATTTTTGGGTAAAGCGATTTTAAATTATTTAAAATCTAAAGTATTTAGACTTGGAAATGTTCAGTGAAAATAAACAATATTTGGAATTTATTCCGTGAGAGAAAAATGATTTGGAAACTGTTTTCAAAGGGATGAAGTGTAGAGAAATATCTTGCGAAGATATTTTGAAATAAGTAATTTGAAAAATTATATAAATCTGATGATTGGTTGTGAATGTTGTTTGATAGTTAAATAACGACTATCAATATTTGCCAATGCGCTAATCATTTCGAAGAGACCGGGATCGGGATAAATTTCCCGAACTTCACTTCGATCCGGTTTGAACATTTTCGCGAGGAAGACAAGAGCCGGGAGTCGATGATGGAGCAGTGAAGTGCAAGGGCTATTCGCTACTAATCTTGAGGGTGATTCCAAAATGGATGTAGTAGCAGTAGTGCCTTCTATTCCGTTCGGATCCGAGACGGACTTGTACGGGCGAATGCTTTTAGAACATTTTCAGAAGGACGATGAGCATTCTACGTGAATGTGTGATAAAAAGGTAACGCTTAACCTCGAGCCTCATCAACCGGAAATGGCTAAAACAGGAAGGTTCACACAAGGCTAAGTGGCTAGCAACCAATTAGGGTAAGGTCATCCCTGTCTAGAGGTCCCTTTTATTCGGATGTGTGGGCGGTTGCTGATCCCAACCATGGGGTGATCTGATTCGGACTATCTAGTAAGGGGTAGCTTCGGTCTTGTGATGCAAGAGATCAGGGTGGATACTCGGTACGGTGAACTAGACCATGTACTGTGACGGGCGGTACCACAGCAGCCCTGCCATTGTATGGAATCCCATCTCCAATAAGCACCTGTACGGTTTTGATTGTGTCCAACTATGCTGAAACGTGAGATGCAAGCATTTCTACTAGATTCTATTTTACTTTCTATAGACACTGTTATAATATCAGACGAATTTGATAAAAATGTTTTGATTATCGTAAGATAAAAACTGGCATGTTTATTTATGGCGTGGTCTTACGAGATACCTTTGATTTCGAAGGATTTTTCAAAACTTTAATAATCCAATTGAGTGTGTTTTCTCACGCTGATTTTCCAGACCGACTTGGGTGTTATTCAACTATAATGCTCGAGTCAGACCGAGCATTATAGAATACAGATTCGGGATGGACGACTATGGAACCCAGGAGACGAGTTGGATGGCGAGACGTAGCATACGTACTTGATTTATATTCCACTGTTTTGTAAGTTGAGTAGTCGTTTTTGTGAGGACAAGTTAATATAACTGTCCAGTTGGGTGCTGGAGATTGTGTTGTACTCTGATGATGTAATGTATAAATAGATATAGTTCTTTGTTTAAAGATTAGTTCATTTATCTATTATATATTGTTCCGCTGCGTTTGTGAGATTCTGATATTGTTTTCTATTTCTTCTTCTACCTCCTTCTTCTTTAACCTTAATGGTTCGGTTTTTCAACATTTGATACAGTAGACTGTATTGATATTCATTTTCGGGCGTCGAAAAATTGGGTCGTTACACTTGGTATCAGAGCCAGGTTAAGCGAGAACCTTGGCTCTGGTGGGGATTACTCATTAGAAATAGAGTCCACAGTAATCTGGAATGAGTTTGAGTGTATTAATAGATATGAACGCGTATTTGTTAGTGAATATAAAAATTATTTTTATATTGTGTTGAATTATCGATTAGGTGTTTATAATTCTGGTCCATGCAGTCTGACCAACTGTATCGATAGGGATTTCTAAACTCTTAAACAAGATAACCCGACACACTATTGTTTTAAATAGGGTAAATGAAATAATTTTACTTAAATTATGTTGTATATAAAAGAAATAAGTTTTCGTAAATTATTATATTTATATATAGTTTCTTGGTAATTAGAAAATGATAATATTAAAAATTATCATTGTTGTGCGGAAATTGAAAATATTAAAATAATGTTATAACCAAAGTTAAGGAATAATTTATATAACAGAATGAGATTTATAAATGTGAATTATAAATTGAAATGAAATTCCAGAGTGATATTTGAATATGAATTGAAAGGATTTGGAGTCCAAAATTTTATGAAATTTAATTTCCATTGAGTTTGAAAATGATTTTCAAAGGTTTTGGAGAAATAACAGTGATATTATTTTGGGAACATTTTTTAATTGGATATGAAATCTGGTGGGATTTGGAATCAAAAATATTTGAAATTGTTTTTGGAAAGAATAAAAGCACTGAACTCTATTCGGTCGCTGGGAAATAACTTCGGTGATGGATGCAGCATCATCAATGTTCATTTTCTAGTTTCCAGGAGAGGAACTGCTACCAAAATGTTTTAAATTGGAGTTGTTTGCAAAAATGATTTTGGTTTTTAAATTCAAGATATAATTCGATACCAAAGGATTTTGGATATAATTGATTTCAAAAATGTATTTGAATTGTTTATAGAATAGTTGTTTTAAATGTTCTGGAGTTGGTTTGGAATTGTTTATAGAATATAATAGGTTGATGATTTATAAGATTATGAATATGTTAGAATAAAATTTAACTTAAGAAGGGTTGAATAAAAGTAAGCGTGAAAACAAAATAAGTTGAAAGGTAAGCTAATTAATTGTAGTGAATTAAAAGAAGTTAGCAAAAAGGAAATTTAAAAAGTAGAAAACTTATAGAAAGTTTGAAATTTAAATTGAACCATAATGTCAGTGAACCTAATTAAGTAAAAGTGAGCTTTGAGGAAAATATTATTGAAAATAATTTTATTACGATTTTAAACAAATGTATAAAGAAACAAAGGAAATTACATTTGTAAGTTAGAAAAATGAAAACAGATTATTGGAATCAATTTGAATTATGTTCAGTAAAGCGGAATTGAAAAATATAGTTTGAGTGGATTAAAAGAACAAAGTTCTAAAATTTAAATTTAGTGGAAATTGAAATAAATTAGTAGTTGGAAGATAGTCGATAGAATTCAATTTAAAAAATGGGAATTTAGTCAAGTTGAACTAAATAAAACGAAGTATTGAAATTAAAATTTGTAAGTAAACTAATTGATTCAAATAAATAAGCAACTGAATTGAAATTGAATATTGAGATAATATTTAATTAAAAATTGTGTAAAGTAATGTAAAGTTGAAGAATTGGTTCAAGGTGGACTAATAATAATTAAAGTTTGAAAATAAAAATCCCTTGAGATTTAAAATAAATTAGTAAGTGAAACTAATTAAAGAAATGACTAATTATATTTGGTTTGAGATGAGATGAATAGAGTTAAATTTTAAATATTTGAAACTAAATTGAATTCAAAATGGAATTGAAAATTTAAATTAAATGAAGTTGGTGTGAAAGCTTAAGTGATGTAGTAAAAATAAATATTAAAATGGACTTAAGAAATGGTGAAATTCTTAAGTAAAATATGGAATTGAGGAAATATTCTAAGCTAATATTTGAATGAAGATTAGTGCATGAAATGTTAAGGGTGAATAAGTAATGGAATCAATGTAATTATGAATAAAAAAGAGAATTGACATAGCTAATAATCAACTGAGATAAATAGCGATTTGATCCAGATTCGAGCACAAAATTTTGAGATATTATATCGTTTCGAGTTGAGATTTTACACTTCATTTTCGACGGCATAACTTGGATATGGATTTTTGATTGATTTTGGAAATTCTCTATCATAGTTTGTAGCTATGCAAGGAGAATGACGGTTTCTGATCAAGAAACCAGATTTGAGTCCACACTAGGAAGTCGGGTGGACGAAACTAGTTCGGAAGTGAAATTGTGTGATCGAGTGAGCGATCGGATTGGATATTGCGTATGAATGATACGTGTACATCATACGAACTTGAATAAAATAGATATTGAAAATTTTGTAAAGAAATGTATAAAATGATTTTGAATTCTGTAATTGGATATTATTGCTAAGTAGGATGTACATGTGTTTTAAAAGCAAAAGAAAACTTTGTGTTTTGGGTTTCAGAAGATAAATTTGAATTGAACAACATAGAGGTATGTGTTTAAATTTCTATATGAGATTTGATGATTTTCTAATCTAGTCACTTGGCCTTTTGTTTTCTTTTGAAATCTGAGGGCCCTTAGAGGCATTTTGTATTTGTACCGATCTAGCCACGCAAAGGAGACGCTAGCGAAATTTTTTGAAAATTTAGGGACTTAGAAAAAATTTGAGAAATTTTTGATAATTTAAAGTTTGGTTTTCAATTTAAATTTAAATCGTTGAGTAAATAATATTGTTGGAAGTTATGGATGAGTTTAGGAAGTTAGTATGATTGATTGTGTCATTAATAAAAAGATTTGTTTTGGGGAAGTTGTTGGAAACTATTTGGTTTTGGGGAAAATAGTTAACGGGTCGTTGACCATTCTTCTTAACTAGTAATTTCAAGGACGAAATTCTTTTAAGGGGGAGAAATGTGACGACCCAAAATTTTTGAATATTTGACATTGAATATTTATTTGATTTTAAATATTTGAATGATAGTTTAACTCGAATTTCAAATATCGCTATTTATTGGATATTGTAAATATTGAATTAATAATTGGAAACTGGGAAAATTGTTGAATCGGGAGTTCCATGCTTATTAAAAATAAACAGAAAGCTTGTAAAATCTATATTAACAATACTGAAGATAATAAAAGTTTTAAAATTGGATTTGGTAGGGATTTGTACAATTTTAAAAATATATCATTTAACTTGATATTTAAAAATAGTCTTCCGATGCACAGTCTCGGATTTTGACGAAACCAGTGCCATTAGATCAGTAATAGTGTTTTATTATCAGATTTCATTTTTGGTAGTGTTGGGAGTTATCTTTTGGCCCTACGGCCAAAAGAAGGCTGAAATTATTATCGAAAATTCAATATAATAAGTGGTCCGAAAAGCTATCTTCTTCATACGACTGAGTTAGGACTCGAAACCTTATCCATTGCGTTCAGAATAGGGGTTTAACATTAGAAACGCCTGATGGCACGCCTCGATAGGAGATCGAGATTTTTAGCTCAATTTCCGGACGTTTGAATTCAAATTTGAATTAAATTTTAAATTGTGACCAACCTTAAACAACGTTGTGATTTAACATGTGGTTGCCTTTTTCAAACACTTGTCCTTCTTTTTAACATACGTTAGAAATATTTTTTTTTCTTCCTCCATTTGTCAAGCATGCTTCAGAAAAAATAAATAAAAATCAGAGAGGCCAAGTCATTTTAACGAATTTAGCTAAAAAGAAACGGCGGAGTTAGTTCGATTCCTCCTCTCAATCTCATATTCTTAAAAAAAATAAAGAAAGGGAGAAATAAAATCAAATCGCGTTCGAAAAATCGGCATTCATTAAATTTGGGGGAAATACGATCTCGTTCTCTGCCTTAACTTGAATCGTTTGAACCATGGGAGAGGTTCGACTTCGCGATGGCAGACCGAAGGCTATGTACCTGTTCGACCTGAAGGGGAAGGCGATCGGAAATCACAAGGGTGCGCACGTATGAGAGGCGGCCATGGGAGCAAGACGATGGAGGGTAAAATCGATATGGGTGGTGGTGGCTTTGCAGGCAGCTAGGGCTTCGGGAAGCGTGTCCACGAGATGCGAGGCAAGGGAGGATATGGGCGATCGGCAGTGAGGTAGCGGTTTTTTTGTTTTTTTTTTAATTTTATTTAACCAGTACATGCATGCACAAAACTAAAAAAATGAAATGAAAATATAAATATCGTCTGATATAAATATGTAGTTTTTAAATTTATATACAGAAGAAAGAAATTTTTTAATTAGGTATATAAAAATATATATTGATGTTGAAAAGTTTTCAAAATCTATATAGATTATTGTTTTAGTATATAATGTTCTTCTTAATCAGAAATTATTTTTTTCCTATTTCAGATTATAAATCTACATAGATAAACAGTAAGTATGTGTGTGTGTATATATATAAATGATTTTAGGAAATATAAGGATTTTAAAATCTTGGAGAGGTTATAAAGATTAGATTTTCAGAATGTATATAGGTTATTTATGTAAATGAAAATTAGTTTAAAATTAAATTATTAGTCTAAAACCAAATTATTAATTTAAATTAAATAAATTATTAGTTATATTAAATTTATAAAATAGAAATTAATTGTTCAATTATTTTGAATATTGATAGACCATAAAATATTTATACAAGGTCAAAAACAATGAAACCAGTCAAGATTGGAGTGGATTGCAAACAAAAAAGCAAAGGTGAGTTAATCTCACTCATTTGGATTATTATTAAAATTTAAATAGTTAAATTTAAATTTTGGTTGAACGATTCAATTGATTGGATGTGGTATGTTATATATATATATAGGGGTGATTGATTCTCGCATTATATAGCGGATGAGACCCTATGCGTCCCACATAATAGCGGATGACTCTTTATACCACGATATCCCGCCTTGAAGCGGGATTAGTATTTTAAATTATTGTGCTAATATCTTTGGATGCAGGGTAACAAGTTGAAGAGATCCAACTGGATTCCTCAACATATATAACTTGTTTTTATATTCTGTGATATGATTATTTGATAATCTGTGATAGATTATATTGGTAATTGAAAACATTGGATGCTATGGTTTGATTGAATATCTTTTGGGTATACTGAATATATAGATGAAATTTTTGGAAGAAAATAAAAGATAATTTTTTAAGTAAATAATTATAGAGTTTTGGATAAATGAATTGGAAAAGGATAAAAGTTGATTTTTTTTAAATTCTAATAAATAAATTTCCAAGTATGGTAAAGGAGATTTTAGAATAAATGGGAATAGATGAATTTTCAAACTTAAGTGATATTATTTAAAGGAATGAGGAATTTATTTTAAATTCAAGGTTTAAATTTGTTTGTTTGGAAAAGATAAAGAAGAAATTTGGAAAAGTATGAAATTGGTATTTTCAGTTTAAATAAGATTTAAAATTATAATAAAGAAGCTAAATCTGAATTTAATGGGTTTTGAAATAAATTGAGTAAGTAAAGAAATTTATTTTAAAATGGTGTTAATTTTGAAAATCAATTTGGAAGTTGATTAAGTGTTTGAAACTGTGTTTTAAAAGGAAGATGAGACTGTGGAATTTATAAACTGGGTTTATAAAGTGAAACAAGATATCAATGGATATTTGAAAGTATCAATTTATGGTGGGAATTTATAAGGAATGGGTAATTGTTTTAAAAATAAATAGTGGTTTATTTTTAAAAGGTGTAAAAGGAAAGTATATTACCTGAAAATCCCAGCACGTTCTCGAAGCAAATTTTTAAGTATAAATTAAAGGTTTTAGAGTTGTTTTAAAAGAATGTTATTTGAGAAATTATTATTTAAGTTTCTTAAGATTTTAAAGATAAATATTTATTAAATTAGTTATAGTAGAAATTATGTTTAAAGGTTTAATTAATATTTGATTTAAAAAGATAATTATTAACATTTACATTTTAGAAAGTAGTTTTATTTTAAAGATAGTTAGCTTAAGTTTTTATTTGGAAAACTTGTATAGAATTTCATAACTTTTATTTTAAGATTTGTTTCGGCTTAAAGTTTTACATGAGAAGTTATTATAAAATTTCATAACTAAGAATTTAAATAAAGTCTTTTAAATGGTTTATTTTAAATGTTTTAAAGTATATATATTTTTGGGTAAAGCGATTTTAAATTATTTTAAATCTAAAGTATGTAGACATGGAAATTTTCAGCTGAAATAAACAATATTTGGAATTTATTCCGCGAGAGAAAAGCGATTTGGAAACTGTTTTCAAAGGGATGAAGTGTAGAGATGAATCTTGTGAAGATATTTTGAAATAAGTATGTTGAAAAATTATTTAAATCTGATGATTGGTTGTGAATGTTGTTTGATAGTTAAATAACCGACTATCAATATTTGCTAATGCGCTGATCTTTTCGAAGAGACCGGGATCGATATTAATTTCTCGAGAACCACTTCGATCCGGTTTGAATGTTTTCATGTGGAAGACAAGAGCCGGGAGTCGAAGATGGAGCAGTAAAGTGCAAGGGCTAATCGCTACTAATCCCGAGGGTGATGCCAAAATGGATGTAGTAGGAGTAGTTCCTTCGGTTTCGTTCAGACCCGAAACGGACTTGTATGGACGAATGCTTTCAGAACATCATCAGGAGGACGATGATCATTCTAGGTGAATGTGTGCTAAAAAGGCAACGCTTAACCTCGACCCTCATACACCGGGAATGGCTAAAACAGGGGAGGTGCAAACAAGGCTAAGTCGCTAGCAACCAATTAGGGTAAGGCCATCCCTGTCTGGAGGTCCCTTTTATTCGGCTGTGTAGGCGGTTGCTGATCCCAACCGCGGGGTGATCTTATTCAGACTATCCAATAAGGAGTAGCTCTGGCCTTGTGATGCAGGGGATCAGGGTGGATCCTCGTATGGTGATCTAGACCACGTACTGTGACGGGCGATACCCTAGTTGCCCTGCCATTGTATGGAATCCAATCTCCAATAAGCACCTGTACGGTTTTGATTGTGTCTAACTATGCTGAAAAGTGAGATGCAAGCATTTTAGCTGGATTCTATTTTACTTTCTATAGACACTATTATAATATCAGACGAATTTGATAAAAATGTTTTGGTTGTCGTAAGGTAAAAACCCGACATGTTTATTTTTAGCGTGGTCTTACGAGATACCTTTGATTTCAAAGGATTTTTCGAAACTTTAATAATCCAATTAAGTGTGTTTTCTCTCGCTGGTTTTCCAAGCTGACTCGGGTGTTATTTAACTATAATGATCGGCTCAGACCAAATATTATAGCGTACAGATTCAGGATGGACGACTATGGAACCTAGGAGATGAGCTGGATGGCGAGACGTAGCATACGTACTTGATGTATATTCTGCCGTGTTGTAAGTTGTGTAGTCAGTTTTGTGAGGATAAGTTAATATAACTGTCCAGTTGGGTGCTGTAGATTTTGTTGTACTCTGATGATGTAATCTATAATAGATATACTTCTTTGTTTAATGATTAGTTCATTTATCTATTATATATCGTTCCGCGGCGTATGTGTGATTCTGATATTATTTTCTATTTCTTCTTCTACCTCCTTCTTCTTTAACCTTAATAGTTCGGTTTTCCGGCATTCGATTGTTTGGCATTTGATACAGTGGACTGTATTGATGTCGATTTTCGGGAGTTGAAAAATCGGGTCATTGCAGGAACAAAATTATATAGAGGTAATGGTTAGGTGCGACAAATACCTAATATACCCTTATGTAATTTAGTTAGTTCATAAATCATTAAGCCCATTTAATTATTTCATTAAGCACTGCCTTTATTAGATTTATTCAAGTCTTAACCCCCACTTATCACTTAATATTTACATTATTTTATTTAATTCATCTAATTAAATCTACTAAATAATGTTATGAAAAATTAGGGGTGTTACATCTAAGCTTGCTCATTCTATCGCCTTCGCCACCATCCACCATCGAAGCTTCCAACTTTCGACCTCGCCTAGCCCTGCTGCTATGTTTAGTTGGTCATGCATCCTTCTTGCTCCTCCTTTCTGAATCGCCATGAGCTTCCCATGAATCGCCGTTGATCCTTCTCACCATAGGCCGCCAACATTCTAAGTCCATTCCCATCCTCTTTTTTATTCTTGATTGTAGGTGGGTAATGTTGATTTTGGCGTTAGTTTAGCAATTTGATGACGGGGTTGTATTGGTGATGAACGCTGTGGAGAATTTGAGTTGATTACAGTTTTATGGAAGAAGATAGTAAATCGAGTCTTGAGTTCTTCACGGGGAGACATTCGGGCTTTACCCTGGTGCTTGACATGCTTTGCTGTTTTCATCCATAGAACCAAAATGGACTCGTACTAAGTTACATTGTTGATACAACATGACATCTCATGAATTGGTTTTAGTCCATCTAGAGGGGAATAACAGCTTAGGAAACGTCTCTGTAACACCCCGGATTTTGGTAATATTATTTAGGATATTTGGTTATCTAAATTAAATAAAACAATGGGTTGACTAGGGAATTGAGATTTGATTTAATTAAGGGGTAGCCATGCTATTTAAATAATAAATTAAAATAAGAGTTCGAATTGAAATAGAGGAGGGCTAAATTAGGAAAGAGGTCACTCTTATACCTTAAACCCTTGGTTGTGTAACCTTACACATCCATTTCATTTCATCAATTTTTTTAAAATAAGTGGCCAACCAACATTAACAAGAGAAAAAGGAAGAAGATAGAGAAAATCTAGGAAGAAGCTTAAGCTAATCAAACCCATTCACATCTTAATTTATTTAATCTCTAAAGCTAACATGAATAATGTTTACATATCAAATTTTTTTTTTTTCTTTATGACAAAATCCAAAGTGTTTGCAATGATTTGCCATGATTTTGAATGATGGAATGATTATATATACATGTTGATGATTTATGTATTTTCGTATTGATTTTATGATACGTTTTTAGGTGAAAACCCTATAAATTGATATCTAAGTGCCTTGTAAATTTTTATGAAAATCATAAATATTATTTTGGAGATGGTTTTCAATCTTTAAAGTTTTCTAAAATTATGTGGAATTTATATGAATTTTCTAGTAAAGAAAATGTTAATTTGGATTAGTAAATATTTACGGTTAAATAATAAAAATTTGGTTCCGAAATTTTTATATGTTGGAAACATATTAATAGAGATTTTCTAGAATTTTTGTGGATTATTTCTAAGTGTTTTAATGGTTATACAAAATTATTTAAGGTATGAGACTTAAATGTTTCATCTAATTAAGGAAGGAGAACGGGCTTTTTGTAAATTGATTTAAATTTGTTAATTCTAGAAAGTCGATGACACTTTTAAAAATTGCAGTACTATTGGTAAAGAAGGAGGCAACCAATCAAAATTTGACACATAAAGCAGGTTAGGTGAAAAGAACTATTTGCTACATATTTTACATTGTTCCGATTCTTTCAACACCAGGTTCCGCCTCCACATCTTCGCTTTCGACACAGTAAAAAACAATGCACGTGGTATTAGGGAACTATAGGTAGTGAATTGGATGTAGGAGGAAGGTATGGATTCGAAACCAAGGATTTTGAAGGGGTTGGGGCATTACTTTGTTTTTAAATTAAAAATGCGCCTGCTTGCTTTGGACTAAAATGGCTTTCGATTGAGTAGCTTTCGACTTGGTTAGATTTCAACTTGGTTAGCTTTCGATTGAGTACTTTGTTTTTAAATTAAAAATGCGCCTGCTTGCTTTGGACTAAAATCATGCTTTCGACTAAATCGAAACCTTTAGATGTCGCTTCCTACCTTTCGATGCAGATGGTTTTGAAAGGGTTGTTTTGTTCTCTAAAAACCTGGCCACCTCTCCAATGCTTTCGAAGGGAAGGTTTCGATACCTTCACTTCTTTACTTATGAAATGGTTTCGAAACATATACTTTCGACTTAAATATTGTTAAGACCCTTTTTCTGTAATTGAAGTAAAACCCTAATGGTTTCGAAACAGGTGCTTTCAACTTTAATGGGTTTCTGATCCTTTTGCTCTACTTGAAGAAATAATCCAAATGATTTCGACCGAGATGATTTTCTAAGGTTTAGAAGGGGTGAAATTTTGAATGGCTTCGAAAGGTTTCCATATATTTTAAATTGAACCCATAGTGCTTTCAAAAGAATTGTGTTTTGACTGTTTCAAAAGGTTTTAATAAATGGTTTCGAAAAAGGTGGTTCCCCAGGGTTTTGAAAGGGTTGAAAGGAAGGGTGTTTCCTATGTTTTCGAAAGGCAATATTTAGAGGTTTTAAAGAAGGATGTCTAATGTTTTGAAGCTTTCGAAGAAAATAAAGGAAAAGTTTTTTGAATGTTTTCGAATGGATCTTTCAATGGTTTCGAACGACTACCTTCAATAGTCTCGAAAGGGTTGTTTAAAGGCTTTAAACAACAGTTTTGAAGGGATTACCTTCAATGGTCTCGAAAGGGTTGTTTAAAGGCTTTAAACAAAGGTTTCAAATGTATTAAATAGGAAATATTGCTTAAGTATTTTCAAGTTAAAAACGGTTTTAACTTGCTTTGGAAGGATTGCTAATCCTCATTAAATCTCATAAACATTATTTAGAATAAAGTGTGTGTGTGTATCATGGAAAAATAGCTTAGAGTAAGCTAAGAATATATTTTTCTTGTATAAGTATGATTCAAAAGGTTAAATCATTTTGAAAATGTTTTCAAGGAAAAAGTTTTCAAGGAAAAAGACAAAGGGTAGTAAACCCTAAGAAAATTATTCAGACTGTTAGTCCATTTGGATTCGGACAATTAATCCAATTTGCAAATAGTCGGCCTAGTTTTATGGAAAGATGGCCCTCTTATTAGCATAACGGACATTGCTATTATGTTGTGGACAGATATTCCACTTATTACCTATTTTATGGGAAAATAGTCCATTTATTAGCATAAAGGATATTGCTATTTTGATATAATCAGTTTGATTAACTAGTTTGGTTGTAGGAAATGATTTTCAAAATATATATTTTAAAGGGGATATTAGTGAGAGGAAACCCGTTCCGCTAAGCAGCATGGTCTCAATTAGCATCAGAAAACTGATATGTAACAGAGTTATTCACTCCTGCCTTTATGTCTGACTCGTATTTTTTGTTTCCCTTTAAACTCTCGGGTGCTCAAAATTGATTTGAGTGGGAAAAGGTTTAAGGTTTTTAGGTTTTACTCATTTTGGCGAATAAGGCTTCTAGAGACGAGTAGGTGGCTGACAGATAGCTAATTAGGAGTTACCTATTGTTTAGTTTATTTCTGCTGTGTATTAAGTCAGATATGACTATATTGCTTTGATCAACCAAGGGGGCATCGTCATATGTCGCCCTTGGCGTATTTTTGTAATGATTATAATTAATCATTACCTGGGAAACGACATGGAATTATGTAATTTGGATGTGAATTTGTTTTGAAATATAATCAGTAGAATATTATTTTTGAAAATATGTGATTTTGTTCATATTCAAGTGCTTATGATATTATGGATACCATTATCATTACCGTATTTTGTCATCCGAAGTTAATACTATGAATGACTACAGCATCTGTAGCGCTTATCTTTTAGCCTCATGATATGGATGTTACAAATTGGTATCAGAGCATGGTTTATGAAAACTTTAAACTAAATTTTTTTCTAAAACATAATCCTAAGGAATTAGAGTAAGACTGGGGTATGGGATAATGTATAGTAACATATTTGTATTTTCTATATATAAGTATACACTTTATCTCTAATCTCCTATACTTGTTAGGTTACTTTTCTATATCTCATAAGGTTTGAATACAAATTTGAAAGGTAGAAGACGATAAGTTAACCAAGGAGGAAAGGGCATTGATGTGAATGCCAGACCTAGTACAAGGGGAACCTAAGGTTTGGCACAAGCAGAGAATGTAGGTGTTGGAGTTCTGCATGTTTGAATGGAAGCTATGTATCAGTTTTTCATGAATAAGATGCAAGCGGGAGTTGCAGCTGGAGTGTTAGGAGGAGATGATGCAGGGTCAAGAATTTTGAAAGTTCCCGCAGTTAACCATTATGTTATGCTTAGCGGAGATTACATTAAGCTCGGAAGGAAACCTTTTCTTGGGACAGAGGATGCCATGGAGGTGGAAAATTGGTTATTGCACTGTGAGGAAATCTTTGCAGACTTGGGGCTCAGTGATGAGAAGAAGAGGAGTTTGGCATCCTAACAGCTTTCTGGAGAAGCTTTGTTTTGGTGGAACAGTGTGACGACCGATGTGGACGAGGGGACTTTGACATGGGCTTCAAGGAATGGTTCCAGGAGAGGTTTATGTCCTCAATGGAACAGTCTGCTTTGATCAGAAAGTTCACTTAGTTAGAGCAGGGAGAGATGTCTGTCCTAGAGTATGCTAGAAAGTTCAAGGAGTTGGCCAGATATGGGTATGCTTTAGTGAATACAATGATGAAGAGAAATGAGAAGTTTATCAAGTGGTTGAAGCTTGAGTTAGCTAGGGCTACATTACCTCATATTAGAGATCCTTCTGCTTTGTAGTGGAGATGGCCTTATGGCATGAGGAGATTGTTGATTCCCTAGAGAAGGGTAAGGCTAAAGAAGTCCAGGTTGGACAGAATCAGAAAAGGAAGTTCTTTGCTAAGAAAGGTGCTCAGAAGGATGGACCGACTAAGAAAGGGAATCAGAGATTGTTTGCTTCAAGTGCAACAAAAAGGAGCACTTTGCTAATGAGTGTCGTGCTAGAAAGGAAAAGGAGGTGGTAGGGAAGAAGAATGTCATATGCTTTAAT
The DNA here is from genome assembly GCA_030765085.1 of Allium cepa. NCBI lineage: Eukaryota > Viridiplantae > Streptophyta > Magnoliopsida > Asparagales > Amaryllidaceae > Allium > Allium cepa. The sequence continues at coordinate 871,676,487 of CM060929.1, read as the reverse complement.
TGTGACCATATTGGCCATTATAAGAGCCAGTGCAAGGAGCCCGCTAAGGATGGAAAGGGCAAAGTGTATGCATTAGATCCTGTTGCTTCAAAGCCAACAACTCAGGAGAAAGGAAAGGCAGTTTTGGAAGGTATGTTTCAGATTCATGGTATGTCTGTTAGCTTTCTATTTGATACTAGTGCATTGCATTATTTTATATCTAGATGTTTGATATATAAACTTAACCTTGAACCCACATATTTAGTTACTTCCTTACGGGTTGCGAATCTAGTAGGAGGGTATGCAACTCTAGGGTTGAGATGTGACCAGTAGAGTTTGACCTATTAGGTCATACTTTTGTTTACAGTTTTCATGTGTTTGATTCTTTGGGGTTTGGGATTATTCTTGGGATGGATTGTTAAAGTGAGTACAATGCTAGGACATTTTGCCAACATATGAAAGTATCGCTTAGGCACCCTGATTATAGCAATTGGATTTTTTATGCCTTAGAAGGTTCTAGAGGTGAGGTGAATGCATTGTTGGGTATTATGGAATTGGAAGAGTAGTGGAGTTGAGTTTTCATGGTTATAGAATTCATGGATGTTTTTGAGCCAATAGTTGTATTGCCACTGAAACGAGCCATTGAGTTTTGGATAGATTTGACTCCAAGATTAGAACTTGTGATTAGGCCGCCAAGCAGGATGGCCCCTACAAAGATAAGGGAGTTAAAGGTGTAGTTGGTGGAATTAGAAAGTAAGAGTTTTATCAGGCCGAGTAGTTCGCCTTGGGGAGCAGCCATCGTGTTTGCTAAGAAGCCAGATGGATCGTTGAGGCCAAGTGTCGATTATCATAAGTTGAATGAGAGGACGATAAAGAATCGATATCTATTGCCAAGGATTGATGATTAGTTCGACCATTTGGGTGGAGCCAGGGTATTCTCACAGTTGGATTTAGCGACAGGTTTCCATCAGTTCAGAGTAGCAGAGGATAGTATACCTTTGATGGCATTTAGGACCAAATATGGGCCGTACGAATGGTTAGTTATGCCATTCGGACTGACTAATACGCCAGCTTTCTTTGGAGATTAGATGAACCGAGTTTTCGGTGAGCACTTGGATATGCTCATATTGGTTTTCATAGATGATATCTTGATATACTCTAAGGATGAAAGAGAGCAGAAGTTCATCTTAGAGTGGCGTTTGAGATGCTGAGACACCATCAGATGAAGTCAAAGTTTCTAAAGTTTCCTTTCTGGAAGAAGAAAGTGAAGTTTCTTGGTCATGTAGTCTCAGAGGAAGGGTTGTTAATGGATCTGACTAAGATTGAAGCGGTGAATAGTTGGTAGAGATCTAAGACAGTGACAGAGATAAAGAGTTTCCTTGGGTTAACTAGTTATTATTGGAGGTTCATGAAGGATTTTTCATGGATAGCGGCACCGATGACTAAGCTAAGGAGAAAGGATGTAAAGTTTGTGTGGACCGATAAATGTAAGGAAGCATTCTAGAGTTTGAAACACTTATTCGCCCCTACACCTGTGTTGGTTGTTCTTGAAGGGAATCAGGAGTTGGTAGTTTATACTGATGCATGTGGAATAGGATTAGAAGCGGTGCTGAAGCAGAGACGTAAAGTGATTGCCTATGCTTCGAGACAGCTCAGACCGCATAAGGTCCCGACACATGATTTGGAATTGGCTGCAGTTTTTTTGCATTAAGGGTATGGAGACATTACCTTTTGGGAGAGATGTTTGAGTAATATACAGATCATAATTCACTGAAGTATTTATTCTCTCAGAAGGAGTTGAACATGAGACAGTATAGGTGGTTAGAGTTTATTGCCACTTATGATTCTGGAATTGAGTACACACCGAGGAAAGGCAACAAGGTTGGATGCACTTAGCAGGAAACATCAAAACGCAGTGTTGGCGATGATCGCTGAGTGGAAAGATTTGGAAGCATTAGCAGATTGCAAAGTGTAGTGGAGATCTTAGGCGAGGTTTAGCGGAGAAACCGTAGCGTTATCTTGTTTGAAAGTTCGACCAGTGATGATCGAAACGATTGCTTCTAAACAGAAAGGGATCCGGTATTAGCCGAACGGATCAGGAAGTTAAGAGATGGAACTGAGAGCGACGACTTGAAAGATTTCAGTCTTGACTATAACGGAAGGTTGGAAAAGAAAGGAAAATTTTGTGTTCTAAGTGTAGGAAACATAAGAAAAGAAGTCTTAAAGGAATGCCATCATTCGAAGTTCTCTATTCATCTAGGAGATGCTAAGATGTATCAGGATATGAAAAAGAGTTTCTTCTAGGACGGTATAAAGCTGGATATTGGTTTGTGTGTAAAGCAGTGCATGATTTGCCAGCAGACAATGGCCAAACACCATAACCCAAGTGGATTACTTCAGCCATTAGATATTCCGGTATCGAAGTGGGATTATGTTTCCATGGATTTTGTCGACGGGTTGAGAAGGTAAAATTGAGGAAATGATAGTATATGGGTCATAGTGGACATATTGACCAAGATTGCCCATTTCATTCCAGTTAAGTCAACTAGAACGGCACCTATTTTGGCAAAGTTGTTTTTGAAGAATGTGGTTGGACTGCATGGAATTCCTAGTAGCGTAATTAGTGATAGAGATTCCTTATTCACTAGCGAGTTCTGGAAGAGTCTACAGGAAGTTTTGGGAAGCAAGCTCAAGATGAGTACCACTTACCATCCGTAGGCAAATGGGCAAACAAAAAGAGTTAACAAAGTCTTTGAAGATTTGTTAAGAGCTTGTGTTCTAGATTTTGGGTGATCATGGGAAGACCATCTACATTTAGTCGAGTTTTCGTATAACAACGGTTATCAGACTAGTATTGAGACGACACTATTTGAAGCTTTGTATGGAAGACCATGCAAATCTTCCGTATGTTGGTTTTAGACCAGGGATAGGTTGGTTCTTGGTCTAGATTTGGTTAGAGAAGCTGTAAAAAAGATTGAGGTCATTCCGGCTAGAATGAAGGAGGCTCGGTCTAGGTATAAAATTTATGCGGATAAGAGACGAAAAGTCTAGGGTTCTCAGTTGGGGATCGGGTTTTTGTCAAAATGTCATCGATGAAGGGGGTTATTTGGTTTGGAAAATTGGGGAAGTTGGCATCGTGATTCGTTGGACCTTTTCCTATTATTGAGATGATCGGGAGCTCGCTTATACAATTGAGTAACCGAGTAGTTTTGTAGGAGTCCATGATGTTTTCTATGTTTCTCATCTCAAAAAGTGTGTTAGAGATTCGGAGAATACTATTGCACGGACTGTGCTAGATGATTTAGTGGTAGAACTAGATTTGACTATAGTGATGAAGCCTATTCGCATTGTTGCAAGAGAGGAGAGGAGGCTTAGAACCAAGATGGTCAGATTATTCAAAGTCCAATGGAGTGACGGTGAGAGGAGCTATAGTCTGGAGATTAAGGGCAGGATTAGAGATACTTATCCTGACTTGTTTGATGGTATTTTTTACCTGCTTATTTGATTTGTTATCAACCGTACTGTAATTTCAAGGACGAAATTCTTTAAGGAGGGGAGTTTGTAAAAACCTAGATTTTGATGACATTATTTAGGAAATAAAATAAAATAATAGGTTTATTAGGGGATTGAGATTTGATTTGATCAAGGGGTAGTTGTGCCATTTAAACAATAAATTAAAATAAGAGTTTGAATTGAAATAAAGGAGGGGTAAAATGGGAAAGAGGCCATTCTTATACCTTAAACCTTTAATCGTGTACCCCCTTCCATGTCCATTTCATTTCATCAATTTTTTTTGAAAAGATGCCGGCCACCGTTAACAAGAGAAAGAGAAAGAAGATAGAGAAAAGCTAGGAAGAAACATAAGCAAATCAAACCAGTTCACATTTCAATCTCTTTAATCTCTAAAGCTAAGGTGAATGATGTTTACAACTCAAATTTTTATTATTTTCGGCTTTAAGATGAAATCCGAAGTGTTTTCCAATGATTTGCCATGATTTTGAATGACGGGATGATTATATATACATGTTGATGATTTATGTATGTTCATATTGATTTTATGATATGTTCTAAGGTGAAAACCCTATAAAATAACATCCAAATACCTTGCGATTTTTTATAAAGATCGTAAATAATACATTAGAGATGGATTTCAAATTTTAGAATTTTCTGAAATTATGTGGAATTTATGAATTTTCTAGTAAAGAAAATGTTAATTTGAGTTAATAATTATTTACGGTTAAATAATAAAAGATTTGGATCTCAAATTTTTATATATTGGAAAACATATTAAAAGAGGTTTTCTAGAATCTTTGTAGATTTTTCCTAAGTCTTTTAATGGTTACATAAAATTATTTAAGGTATGGGACTTAAATGTTTTGTATAATTAAAGAAGGAGCAGGGGCTTTTTGTAAAATAATTTAATTTTTTAATTCTGTAAAGTCGGCAGTACTTTTGAAAATTGCAGTACTTTGTATTGGTAAAGAAAGAGACAACCAATCAAAATTTGGCACATAAAACAAGTTGGGTGAATAGAACTATTTGCTATATGTTTTACGCTGTTTCGATGCTTTCGACACCAGGTTCCGCCTCCTCAACTTTACTTCCGACACAGTCGAAGCCATTGAACACGTTTCAGGAAAATGGTATGTAGTGAATTGGATGTAGGCGGAAGGTCTGGAGTCGAAACCAGGGGTTGAGTTATTACTCTGATTTTAAACTAAAAATGCGCCTGCTAACTTTTGACTAAAATGGCTTTCGACTGAGTAGCTTTCGACTTGGTTAGCTTTCAACTAGGTCAGACGGTTTTAAAAGGAATGGTTTCGATTGGGTTGTGCTTTTTTTTAAATGATGCTTTCGACTAAGTCAAAGCCTTTAACTGCCGCTTCCAACCTTTTGGTCCAAATGGTTTCAAAAATGTTGTTTTGCTTTCTAAAAACCTAGCAACCTCTCCAACGCTTTAGAAGGGATGGTTTCAACACCATCACTTCTTTAGTTAGGAAATGGTTTCGAAATAAATGCTTTTGACATAAGTATTTTTAAGACCCTTTTTCTATAATTGAAGTAAAACCCAAATAGTTTCGAAAGAGATAGTTTTAAATGGTTTCAAAACAGATGCTTTCAACTTTAATGGGTTTCTGATCCTTTTTCTCTACTGAAAGGTAGAATCCAAATGGTTTCAACCGAGACGATTTTCAAAGGTTTCAAAGGGGTGAGATTTTGAACGGTTTTGAAAGGTTTCCACGAATTTTAAATTGAACCCAAAGTGCTTTCGAAAGGATTGAGTTTTGACTGTTTCAAAAGGTTTTAATGAATGGTTTTGAAAGGGGCAGTTCCCCGGGGTTTCGAAAGTGTTGAAAGGAATGGTTTTCCCAATGACTTCTAAAGGCAATAATTAAAGGTTTCAAAGAAGGCTGTATAATGTTTTGAATCTTTCGGAGAAAAGAAAGGAAAGGTTTTTCCAATTTTTTCGAAAGGTAACATTTAATGGTTTCAAAAGGGTCTTTCAATGGTGTCAAAGGGATTACCTTCAATGGTTTCGAAAGGGTTTTTAAAGGTTTTAAAAAAAGGTTTCGAATGTATTAAATAGGCAATATAGCCTAAGTACTTTTAAGTTTAAAAGGGTTTTAGCTTGCTTTGGAAGGATAGTTAACCCTCAATAAATCTCATCAACATTATTTAGAGTGAAGTGTGTGTATACACACACACACATATATCATGGAAAAATAGCTTAGAGTAAAGCTAAGAATATATTTTCCTTTTATAAGTATGATTTAAAAGTTTAAATCATTTGAAAAGGTTTTCAAGGAAAAAAATAAACATTAAAATGATTCGGATAGTTAGTCCATTTTCTTTCGGATACTTAATCCGATTTGCGAGAAATCACCCTACTTTTACGTACAGATTGTCCATTTGTTAGTATAATGGACCTTGCTATTATGTTGTGGACAGATATCCACTGATTACCTGTTTTATGGGCAGATAGTCCATTTATTGGTATAAAGGATATTGCTATTTTGATATAATTAGTTTGATTAACCAGTTTGGTTGCAGGAAAGGGTTTGCAAAATATAAGTTTTAAAGAGGATATTAGTGAGGAGAAACTCATTCCGCTAAGCAGCATGGTCTCAATTAATATTAGGAAACTGAGATGTAACAGAGTTATTCACACTAGGTTCTATGTCCGACTCGATGATTTTATTTACCCTTAAACTCTCGGGTGCTCAAATTGATTTGAGTTGGATGAGGTTCAAGGCTTTTAGGTTTTACTCATTTTGGCGAATAAAGCTTCCAAAGACTAGTAGGTGGTTGATGGATAGCTAATTAGGAGTTATAGATTGTTTTGTTTATTTGAGCTATGTATTAAGTCAGATATGACTATATTTCTTTGATCAACCAAAGGGACATAGTTATATGTCGCTCTTAGTGTACTTTTGTGATGATTATAATTAATCCTTACACGGGAAACGATATGGGATTATGTAATTTGGATATGAATTTTTCTTGAAATATAATCGGTAAAATGTTGTTTTTGAAAATCTATGATCTTGTTTAAGTGCTTCTGATATTATGGATATCGTTATCATTACTATATTTTATCACTAGAATTTAATACTATGGATGGATGTAGCATCTGTAGCCTTAGCTTTTGGCCTCCATATAATGGATGTTATAGTTTCGCATGCAATATATGTTGTTATCTCTTTCGAAGAGTTCGGATTGGTTCCATTATTGCATACTCGCTGTACCTGAAATGGGAAGAGCTTTCTACATTGCCAACCACGTTGGATGCAAGTTCTGTTGTATAGAATGAAGCACTCATCCTATCATCGTAAGTCTAGCGTAGGACGTCCAGCACTTTCAGAAGTTGAGCCATCATCTATTGTGCCTTCATCTTCAGTTCTGCGAGCCGAATATGGTCAACTGGTTTCGGTTGGCCCGGTTGCAAACTAGACTCCTTCGAATTTCAGTGTTTGGCTTAATCCCTTAGAGAAAGCTTCCTCCATAATCTCCGCTAAGGTTCTACATAACATCTGTTTACAACACTGCATTCTAGAGAATGATTTGTGCCTTCCAGGGACGAATGAGTTTGCCTATATGTCGCCATCGAGATATATAGCTTGCCACTAGTATATGTGCTTAAACAGAGAAATGCCCTCCTTCAACGACTTCTTGAAACAAACTCTTCTGTACTTGGGAATTGCTTCATTTGAAATTCATCCTGATGGATATGCAATCTTGATTTGCCTTTATGTCCTAATTATGTGGAATTTAATCTTGCCCTATGCTTTGATGAATTGAGACATTTTCTCTCATTTAAGAAAAGAGACGAATGCCCATCCCTTGTCATTATCGAGCCCGAAAGGAATCATAAGATCGTTTACAGCTTCAATTTAATCTGTCCTAATTCAAGACTCGGTACTTCTTTGTTAGGTGTCCCGAAGGATTTAACCGCCTTTGGATGACGGGGGTTAAGTTCTCTCCTTTAATTATTGAGTTTCGATAAGTCGCTATGGGATTTCTGATTGATCAAATACTTTTATCAGTTATTCCAAGGTCGAATAAAGACCCAACACTCGATCAGACTTTCCATACTCTAAAGTTCCTAGATGCCAAGGAGAGATCGGTTAATTTTTTTATAACGCGCGATAATTTGCTCCCGCATGGGCTGTTGCATCCTGGGAGATCTATTGTGGCCATTGACGTCCCTTCTCCTTCCCATTCCATGGTACAAACACACTCTGCTTTTTCATCACATGGCTCTGAAGAAGGCAGTTTCCAAGAAAAAGAAGGCCCATCCTAACCCGATTTCTACCACGCTTGCTTCCAGATCCGATTTGTGATGTCCTTTTAGGCCCCCTAAAACACATTACCCATTTCACTACGGTCTTATTCACTTACATATAGATTATTTAGGCCTATTTCTCATTACTAAAGTTCATTATTTATTCTTCGTGTTAGGAACCATGAGAGGCTATGGACTTTACGATGATCTTGAACAATTCACTTACTTGCAATGTTTGTCAAGATGATCTTCAAGCCACCACTAGCCCCATGAAATTGAGGAAGAGTGGAGAAGGCGCAAAGACTTGGAAGCCGAGGCTCCTCACTATGATGATGGAGAACATGGTCGGACATATAAGAGTGGTTACGAGAGGAGAGAAACCCTTGATGATGGAGATGAGCCGTCCAAGAAGTTGATTGTTGATCGGGGTTCCCATCCCTTTGAGCATTAGGCTTTTGCCCCGACTCCAGTTTCTATCGGTCTTGAAGTTTCGATTTCTTCTGTCCACGCTCCGTTTTCTTCTCATGCCTCATCGATTCACGCGGTTCTCGCTTCTAGTTCCCCACGTCACCACAAATGGCCGGCTTACGTTCTTTTGCACGGTCCCCCAAGACTCGAAACTACGCTCCCGGGTGGTTTTTAAAGGGAGTTAAGTTTGACCGTGACTTTCGCCCAGTCCGCAAAGATTCCTATATGCCCCACCTTTAAGTGATTCAAAGTGATTTATATCAAGTTGAGGGATGGAAAAAGTTATGCAAGCAGCAGATCGACAAGAGCCACAATAATTATCAACAGTTCCTCTCCTTTGAATTAGAGAAAGATGATTTTGAGTGGGCGTTAGCGAAATGTGATGCCAAAATTGAGTGACTAATACAAGAGAGAGACGCGGTGCTTCGGGAGAGTAAAAACAGTGCCAACTTGCTGAAGGAGCTGAAAGAGGAACTTGCAAAAATAGAGATCTTGTTGTGAGATGAAATCAAGAAGGTCCACACGGACGAAGTTAAGTTGAAAGAGGAGCTCAAAGCTCGTGTCACTTTATTAATGCCCAAAAGAAGACTATTGCTGATCATGAAAAATTGCCGAAGGGCATAACAAAACAATTACTGAATATCCAAGAATGGTGGAATCCCGTGACAGGACTGTTTTCGATCAAGCCTAGACGATCGCTGTGCTCCAAGAAAGAGTTGAGGAGCTTGGCACCGAGAAGACTCGAGATGAAGTTGAGAAGCCTGCCGTAACTACAGATTACCTAGAGCAGTAGGACACTTTCGAGAAAAAGATGGAGAAGATGGATGATACCATTACAAAATTTATACGTTAATTCTTTACTGCCTTAGGGGAGCCTCTGTTATTTGGACCCTAAAATTCCGCGTACTCCTATCGTGGTTTGGGAAGAAATCTTGGCCCGTTTTCGAGAAAATGGGATGTATATACCAAGCAAAATTTGGAAGATGCCGAGCTCAATGAGGAGTTGAAGCAAGCACCGATAGAGAGCCGAGAGGTCCTTCGAATCGAGAAGGAACAAGAGGCTATCGATACTGCTATGACTGCAACTCCCAAAACGTTGGCGGAGCCTTTCATTTGAGGCCCCAACGGACCAACAGGACAGTCTCTATAACACCCCCAATTTTTATAACAATATTTAGGAGATTTAGTTGGATAAATTAAATATAATAACGTAAATGTTAAGTGATAAGGGGACCTAGACTTGGATTAATTTAATTATGTCCAAGCCTAATATAATAATTAATGGGCTTAAGAATGGTTTTGGGTTAATCCAATTATATAAGAGTATATTAGGAATTGTCGCCCACAACCCTACCTTTATATATTTCCTTTCCTACCATTACGTTACCCATTCACGTCATTTTGAAACGAAAAATCAAAAGCTTAAGGATGGCCAGCCTTTAAGAGAACAAGAGGAATACAAACTAAAAGCTAGGGAAAGCTTAGGGGAAATCAATCCCAATCCAATCTCCCTATCCTAATCAAGGTGAATAATAATTCCATCTTTATTTTGGTTTTTATAATCATATGATTTCAAATTTATTGGTAAATTTGTTTTTATGATACATATTAAATGATGATATGCTTGATTTATAATTTATATGGTTTAAACAAGATTGTTTAAAAGAGGTTATGCATGGTTTTAGGGAAAAACCGAGATTTAATGATGAATAAATGGCATGGGAAAATTTTATTTTATGATAAACATGATTTTGAAGTTGGGTTTCAATTTTGATAATATTTCCAAGCCGTGAAAAGATTAGTATGAATTTTCAAGGGAAAATATGGTTGTTTGGGTTTATAAATTTATTTTGGAAAATATATTAAAATTTTTGGTCTGAAATTTTGATATGTTAAATAGCATGATTAAAGTGAATTTCTGGAATTTTTGGGGATTTTTCCAAATTGATTTGCTATGTATAACCAATTATTTTAGAAGAGGGACTTCTTTGCAAAATTGATTTTGTTCAATGGAAAGGCTTAATTGATTAACTTAACCATGGTTTGGATCTGAAATTAGCGACAGTTATTTTGGTAAAGAATTTGAAAATGTTAAGGCAACCAATCCGGTGTTGACATGTGGCAGGTTATTTAGAAAAAGTTTTGCTTTAAGTAGTGTCAACCAGGTTTGCTCAGAAATGAGGGTTTTGCCTACTTTGGAAGATAGCTTTTGACATAGATCATTCACCTTCAACCTAAACCTACTAAGCTGAAACCAATACACAAGGTATCACAAAGATGGTACGTAGTGGATTGGAGGAAGGCGAAAGGTAAGGTGCCGAAAGCATAGCTTCCGAAGAAGTCACTGCCTTGGTTTGTTTTAAAAAGAAAAGCACCTGCCTTTGTTTTGTATTAGCCTTCGACGGAGTCGAAGCATATGATTTCAAAAGTGGTTTTAAAAGGTTTCGAAAGGGTTTCCATAACATAAGTTTGCTTTCAAATGGGTTATGAAAGAATGTTTTGGAAGAAGGGGTTCCGACCTAATCGAAGCCCTGCTGCCATTCTTTAGCCTTTCGATGGTATTGATGATATCAATTCTATCGAAAGGTACTTTGTTTTATAAATTTAAGCCACTTCATGTAGCTTTTGAAAGGGGCTAAGAGTTTCAAAGGCAATGGTTTCTAAAGGGGTTTCAACGCCAAGCATCCATTATTTTACCCAAATGTTTTATGCTTTCGAAAGAGATGGTGCAGACGCCATCATGTTTCCCCATTGTTTATATAAATTAAAAAATATGATTTCAAAAGAGTTGCTTTCGCTTATATTCACTTTGACCTAAATAATATTTTAAGTATGAACCCAATGGTTTCAAAAGGGGGACTTTCAATTATTTCGAAAGGGTTACTTTCAATGATTTCGAAAGGGTTACTTTTAATTGGTTTTGAAGCTATGCTTAAAAAGTTAAATCTTAATACTTTAATACAATCGAAAGGTTTCGAATGGAAGGTTTCAAAGTGTTATAAAGGCAGGAGCCTAAAATTTTGAAGACAGATTTTAATGCTTTCGAATAAGGCCATCCTCTGAAGTCAAAAGCAAGGTTTCAAAGGTGTCGAAAGGTTTTGTAACCCAAAATTATTTTTTCAAAAGGAAAAACCCATGGATAAATTAAAGAAGTTTTGTAATGGTTTTGACAAGAAATTTCTTTGATAAAATAATGGGTTAAAGAGATTAATCATGTTTTATATTAAACCCACAGGAACGGTATTGCTATGTTGTTATGTTTGCTTCTTCAAATATAAATATACTGACTTTATAATGGACCTGTAACTTCATTTTGGGGAAAAAGGGTAGAAGAACCAGCTAGGTTAACCCAGTAGCGAATATAGATTGATTAAACTCTTGAATAAGTAGAATTTTATTCAGGAGGTCAGGAAGACTAGAATATAGTCTGCTAAAATATAAAAGAAAGATATTGGCAGGGGTCAATAGGTTCTAAGTAAACCTATGAAAACTATATATAGGAAAAGATATTGGCAAGGGCCAATAGGTTAATAGTTAGACCATGAAAACTATATATGAAGGAAGATGTCAAAAAGACGGGTTCATAGTAAGCCTATGAAAACTATGATTTGATATTGGCAGGGTGAGTTGGTCTGTAGTTAGCTCATGAAAACTTATCCGGATTAAGATATTAATAAATGTCAATAGATTCTTAATCAGCCCGTGAAAAACTAGGGTAAGAAGAAATGATATTGGGATCACCAATAGGTTCCTACTCAACCCATGGAAACTAGAATAAGAGTATAAATATTGGATTTACGAATAAGTTCTTAGTGATCCCATGAAAACTATGTAATTGGACTAGGAGTCCTTAAATATTTTATCGGTTATTAGTTAGCCCATGAAAACTAATAGGTTAATAGTAATCCTAGAAACTGTAATTAAGATAGATAGTTAGAATGTATGGGGATGAGTAATCCAGAATTAATTCATTTGTTTGCATATCATTATATTTTATTGTTTTGAATTGCTTTAACCATTATGGATGTAGGGGCACAATATATGGTTTTACAAAAAGTTTTAATATACTAGTGAGGGGAAAACCCATTTCGCTAAGCAGCTTGGTCTCACTAGATATCTAAATGATTTGAGATGGTAGATTGTTATTCATACAGCGCTTTATGTCTGACTCGAATTTTATGTTTTCCCCTTAAACTCTCGGGTACTAAATTGATTTTGAGTAGTCTGAGAGTTGAGGTTTTCAGGTACCACTTAAGACGAATAAGCTTCCGGAGACATGCAGAAGGCATAATAGCTATATAGAGTTCTCTTTTCTTTTGATTCCATTGTGTTGTTTGTAATGGCAATGTTTTTATATTGCCTGTATATACTTTGATCATCCAAGGGAGCATCTTCGTATGTTGCTCTTGGCATATGTTGTAATAAATATATTTTTTCTGAACGTGAATTGCGATTGTGGGATTATGTAATGAATTGGAAATGTTTTGAAATGAAATGTGAGTATGTCTGAAGTTTAAATTTTTTCCATATTCATGTGTTTCTGTTCACCAATGAATCTAACACCACCATATTTGATCGTCGAGGATTAATAACTATGGATGACTGCAACATCCGTAGCTATTATTTTTGGACCTCCAAGTAGGGGGATATAACAAGTTGGCATCAGGGCAAAGGTTTATGAAACTTTAAAAGAAAGTTAAAGATAAAAGATTTTTGAAACATAATTCCAATGAATCAGAAATATGATCGGGGTTTGGGTTCATGTTATAATAACATACTTGCGTTTGATATATATATATATATATATATATATATATATATATATGTATGTATGTATATGTATATATGTGTGTGTGTGTGTATAAGTATGTGTTCCTCACTTTAGATCATTCTTCTGTATCTCACTAAGACTCGTATGCAGATTTACAAGAAAGAAGGTATGGAAACATGAAACGAAAGAGGAAATCTAGGCGGAGGAAGCACCATAACCAATGGAAATGATTGACCTAATACCAGAACGAATCAAGGTTGACAGGCTAATGCTAACCCAAATGTTGAAGCCAATATAGGTGCTGGAAATCCACCAATGGATGCGGGGATGGTGTATCAGTTGTTAGCTAATCATTTACAAGCTGGAGTTGCTAGTAATATTGGAGGAGCTATTCCTGTAGCTCCAGTTGGGAATAACTATGCTAAGCTAAGTAGGGACTACACCAGTTTGGGTGAAAAGCCGTTTGTTGGAATGGAGGATGCTATTAAGGTTGAGAATTGGCTATTGCACTGTGAGAGGATCTTTACCTATCTTGGGTTGGATGATGGGAGAAAGAGGAGGCTGGCCTCTAGGTAGTTGCAAGGGGCAATGCTTCACTGGTGGAATAGTGTTACTGTCAAAATTTCAAAGAAAGAGTTGACATGAGATGATTTTGAGAAGGAGGTTTAAGCAGAGGTTTTGGTCTGAGGTTGCTAAGTCGGCATTGATGAGGAAGTTCATGGATCTAGTTCAAGGTGAGCTATGAGGAATCGAGTACCCTACTAAGTTTGATGAGCTGTCTCGATATGGATACGCTATGTTTGACACTAACGTTAGAAGGAATGAGAGGTTCATTCGAGGACTGAGACCTAAGCTTTCTAGAATGACCATGATCCATACCCAAAAACCTTATAATGTGTGGTAGAGACGGCCATTAGCCATGAAGAGATGCTTGTTGTTTCTACTAGAGAGAAGCAAGTAGAATCCTAAGGTCCATAAGGAAAGAAGAGGAAATTCTTTAAGAAGAAGGGAGCGCAGAAAGGGATACTACCAAGAAGGAAAATGCTGATTTGGTATGCTACAAATGTGACAAGGAGGTCCGTTGTGAAAGCGAGTGTCAATCGGGTAAGGGGAAGAAGGCTGCAGATAAAATGAATGTAAAGTGCTTTAACGGTGATCAAGTGGGGCATTATAAGAACTAGTGTCCAGAGCCAATCATGGTGGACAAGGGGAAAGTTTTAGCTGTTGGATCATCAACTAAGCCTACTACAGCTGATAAAGGAAAGACTGTGATGGATGGTACATTTTTATTCAGAGTATACCAGTTAGGATACTTTTTGTTACCAGTGCAAGACATTCATTTATATCACAATATTTGGTTGAGAGGTTATGCTTAGAACCCACATACATTATTACTTTCTTAAGGGTTACGAATCTAATAGGAGGGTATGCAACTCTGTGGATGAGATGTGACCAATTAGAACTTAATTTGTTAGGTCATAAGTTTGCATGTAGTTTATATGTTTTCGATTTCGTAGATTTCAAAATCATTTTACGTATGGATTGGTTGAGGAGGTATGAGGCTAGGATATTCTGCCAGAATGTGGAGATATCTTTAAGACACCCTAATAGTCATAACCTAATTATATTCTCAGTGGAGAATTTTGACTGGAGTAGTTGTGATTTGTTAAATACAAAGGAAGTGTGAGAAGAGCTAAGTTAGGTTTGGATCGTAATAGAATTTGCAGATGTTTTTGAGCTAGTCACAAGATAACCACAAAAATGAGATGTTAAGTTTCAGATAGATCTCGTGCTAAGAGCCGAAGCTATGAGTAGACCACCTAATAGGATGACACCGACTGAGATGAAAGAATTGAGGTGCAACTACTGGATCTGGAAGAAAGGAATTTTATTAGACCAAGCAGTTCGCCTTGGGAAGTGGCCACGGTATTCATGAAGAAACCAAAAAGGTCACTGAGGAAGAGTATCGACTATCGTAATCTAAACAAAAGGACGATAATGAATAAGTATCCTTTGCCATGAATAAATGATTTTTTTGATCAATTGAGTGGAGCCAGAGTGTTTTCCCAGTTGGATATGGCGATGGGGTTCCTTCATTTGAGAGTGGTAGAGGATAGTATTCCTATTATAGCATTTTGAACTAGATATGGTTTATATGAGTGGTTAGACGCCATTCGGGTTGACGTATGCACCTGCTTTCTTTGTGGATTTGATGAATCGAGTCTTCCAAAAGTATTTGGATAGATTGGTGTTGGTGTTTATAGATGAAATTTTGGTATTCTCTGAGGATGAGAGAGAGCATGGAGTTCATCTTAGAGTTGTGCTAGAGATGCTTAGGCAGAATTAGCTAAAGGTGACGTTTTCCTAGTGTCATTTTTAAAAGAAAGAGGTTAAGTTCTTGATCATGTGGTTTCAGAGCAAGGATTGTCAGTCGATCTAGATAAGACTGAAGTTGTAAACAATTGAAAGAGACCAAAGATGGCGAATGAGATCGGAAGTTTTCTTGAACTTACTGTCTGTCATCGAAAATTCGTGGATAGTAGCGCCTTTGACTAAGCTTACTAGGAAGGAAGTTAAGTTTGTTTGGTTCTACAAATGTAATGAAGCATTCCATAAGTTGAAGCATTTGTTAACCAATACTCCATTGTTAGTAGTTCCAAATGGAAACCAAGGGTTGGTAGTATACACCGATGCGTAAGGGACTGGATTGGGAGCAGTGTTAACGTAGAGGGGCAAAGTCATTGCTTATACATCTAGCCAGCGTAGACTGCATGAAGTAAGATATCCTACTCATGACTTAGAGTTTTCTACATTGATTTTTTCCTTCAAGATTTGGAGGCATTATCTCTTTGGGAAGAGATTGAGTTGTATGCTAGTCATAAGTCTTTAAGATATTTATTCTCTCAGAAGGAATTGAATATGCAACAGTAGAGGTGGCTGGAGTTTTTGGCTACATATCATTTTGGTATAGACTATACACTAGGGAAAGGCAATAAAGTGGGTGATGCTCTTAACAGAATCCATCGGCATGTGGTGTTAGCTATGTTGGTAGAATGGAAGGATCTAGAAGCTTTAGCCTGTTGTGGTGTGTAGTTAAGATCGACTGCTAGTTCTAGTTAGAGTACTACCAAATTGTTCAATTTAGAAGTTCGACCAGTATTGATCGAGAGAATTGCTTCTAACCAGAAGGAGGATCCATTATTAGCAGAGAAGATTAGAAGGCTTGAAGTGGGAACTGAGGTCGATGATTTGAAAGATTTTTGTCTTGACCATAGAGAATGGTTGAGAAAGAAGGGACGATTATGTGTTCCAGATGTTAAGATCTTAAGAAGAGAAGTTCTTAGAGAATGTCATCGATCCATGATTACAATTCATCCTTGAGGGACCAAGATGTATCAATATATGAAGAGGAGCTTCTATTGGGAAGGCATGAAAAGAGATGTTAGCTTGCTGGTTAGGCAGTGTGTAAATTGTCAACAAGTGAATGCCTAACAACAGAAGCCAAGCGGGTCACTTTAGCCTCTAGAGATTCTAGTTTGGAAGTGCGATTCGATATCCATGGATTTTATAGATTGGTTGTCAAGATCAAGCAGAGGAAATGAGAGTATATGGGTTATTGTGGACAGGTTGACCAAGAGTGCCCATTTCATTCCAATAAAGTTGACCAAGACGACACCTGTTTTAGCGAAATTGTTCATGAAGAACATAGTTAGACTTCATAGAGTTCCTAGTAGCATAGTCAGCGACAGAAATGCTTTATTAATTTGTGAATTCCGGGAGATACTATAGGATGTGCTAGGCACTAGGCTCAATATGATTAATGCATATCAGCCACAGACGGATGGGCAGACAAAGAGAGTCAACATAGGTACTCGAGGATTTGTTGAGAGCTGTGTATTGGATTTTGGTGGATCTTGTGAGGATCACCTACGTTTGTTTGATTTTTCCTATAATAATATTTATCAAACTAGTATTGGAATGGCGCCTTTTGAAGCTTTATATTGAAGGCCACTCAAATCTCTTATATGTTGGTTAGAGACTGGAGACAAATTAGTCTAGGTCCAAATTTGGTTAGGGAGCGTCAAAAAATGATTGAGTTAATCTGAGAACGGATGAAGGAATCTCAATTTAGACAGAAGAGTTACACAGATAGCAGGCATAAAGACCTTGAGTTCTCAGTGGAAGACGGTGTTTTCATTAAGGTATCATCGATGAAGGGTGTGGTACGGTTCGAGAAATTAGGTAAACCGGCACCGAGATATGTTGCACCATTCCAGATTATAGAAAGGATTGGAAAGCTCGCATATATATTGGAGTTGCCAAGTAGTATGGCAGGTGTCCATGATATATTTAATTTGTCTCATCTTCACAAGTATATACATGATCTAGAGGTATTATTCCTCCGACAAGGTTGGAGGATCTAGTAGTAGAGCATAATTTGACTTTTGTTAGACAACCAGTTCGGTTTGCAGCGAGAGGTGAGAAACGATTGAGAAACACGACAGTCAAGTTGGTGAAAGTTCAGCGGAGCGACAACGAGAAGGACTGTACTTGGGAGACATAGGACTGGATTCAAGATACTTATCATGAACTGCTTTGAGGGTATATATATATATATTAGATTAATATAAATAATTCCTAGTCAGGTGACTAGTATGTTTGTTAGGAGTCGTTATAGATGATTGCTATGTTTAGTATTTAGTCCTTACTGAATTTCGAGGATGAAATTCTTTAAGGAGGGGAGCCTGTAACATCCTTAATTTTTGATAACATTATTCGTGAGATTTAATTGGATAAATTAAGTAGAATAATGTAAATGTTAAGTCATAGAGGATTGAGACTTGAATTAACTTAATTAAGGCCGAGCCTAATATAATAATTAATGGGCTTAAGAATGGTTTTATGTTAATACAATTACATGAGAGTATATTAGGAATTTCCGCCCATAAACCCTATCCTTATATATTTTCATTCCTACCATTTCACTACCCATTCACGTCATTTTGAAATGAAAAATCAAAAGCTTAAGGAAGGCCGGCCATGAAGAGAATAAGAGGAATACGAACTCAAAATTAGAGAATTAAGCTTAGGGTAAATCAGTCTCAATTGAATCTCCTTATCCTAATCAAGATGAATAATAATTCCATCTCTATTTTGGTTTTTATAATCATAGGATTTCGGATTTAAGGGTAATTTCATTTTTATGATTTATGTTGGATGATGATATGTTTGGTTTTTAATTTATATGGTTTAAACAAGATTGTTTAAAAGAGGTTATGCATAGTTTTAGGGCAAAACCGAGATTTAATGATGTTTAAATGTCATGGGAAAATTTTATGTCATGAGAAACATGATTTTGGAGTTGGGTTTCAATTTTGATAATTTTCCAAGCCGTGGAAAGATTATTATGACTTTTCAAAGGAAAATATGGTTATTTGGGTTTATAAATTAATTTTGGAAAATATATTAAGATTTTTGATCTGGAATTTTGATATGCTAAATACATGATCAAAGTGAATTTTAGGAATTTTTGGGGAATTTTCCAAAGTGATTTGCAATGTAAAATAAATTATTTTAGAAGAGGGACTTCTTTGCAAAATTGGTTTTATTTAATGGAAGGGATTAATCGATTAACTTAACTTGGTTTAGATTTGAAATTAGCAGCAGTAATTTTGGTAAAGAATTTTAAAAAGTTAAGGCAAGCAATCTTGAATGAGTAGAATTGCCTCCAGGAGGATGCTAAAGTATAAAAGAAAGATATTGGCAGGGGTCAATAGGTTCTCAGTATGCCCATGAAACCGTGTATAGAAAAAGTCATTGGTAGGGGCCAATATTTTCATAGTAAGCCCATGAAAACTATGTGTAAAGGAAGATGTCAGAAAGACGGGTTCATAGTAAGCCATGAAAACTATTATTGGATATTGGCAGGGTGAGTAGGTTTTTAGATAGCCCATGAAAGCTATATCCAGATTAAGATATTGACAGATGTCAATAGGTTCCTAGTCGGCCTGAGAAAAAATAGGGTAAGAAGAAAGGATATTAGGGTCACCAATAGGTTCCTAGTCAACCCATGAAAACTAGGATAAGAGTATAGATATTGGAGTTACAAATAGGTTCTTAGTGATCCCATGAAAGCAATGTAATTGGACAGGTTGCCCTTAAATATTTTACCGGTTGTTAGACAGCCCATGAAAACTAATAGGTTAATAGTAATCCTAGAAACTATAATTGAGACAGATATTAAGAATGAACGGGCATGGATAATCCAGAATTGATTCATTTGTTTGCATATCATCGTATTGCATTATTTTGAATTGTTTTAACCATTGTGGATGCAGGAGCATAGTATATGGTTTTATAAAGGTTTTAAGATACTATTGAGGAGAAAACCCATTCCACTAAGCGGTGTGGTCTCACTAGATATCTAAATGATTTGAGATGGAAGATTATTATTTTTATCAGGCTTTATGTCCGACTCGAAGTTTATTTTTTCCCCTTAAACTCTCGGATACTCAATTGATTTTGAGTAGTTTGAGAGTTGAGGTTTTCATGTACCACTTAAGACGAATAAGCTTCTGGAGACATGCATGGGGTATGATAGCTATTTCGAGTTCTCTTTTCTTTTGATTCGGCTATGTTGTTCGTAATGGCAAAGTTGTAATATTGCTTGTATATACTTCGATCATCCAAGGGCGCATCTTCATATGTTGCTCTTAGCGTATGTTGTAATAAATACATTTTTTCTGAACGTGAATTTCGATTGTAGGATTATGTAATGAATTGGAAATGTATTGAAATCAAAAATAAGTTTATTTGAAGTTTAATTATTTTTCCATATTAATGTGTTTCTATGTATCAATGATTATAACACCGTCATATATGGTCGTTGAGGATTAATAATTATGGATGACTAGCATCCATAGCCATTAGTTTTGAGCCCCCAAGTAAAGGGATACTATTGTCTCGTGATCAGTTGGCGAGTTCTACTGATGCTGCTTTGTCGTCTGTTCCTATGTTAGTTGTCTCTGAATCCTCAGGCGGCCTCAGAAATTCTTCGAAGATCGTGCGATGATTAAAAGATGGAGAAGGCCGGGAATAAGAGATTCACATTCTTGGCCATTCCTCTAATTCAAGTAACCTTCTTTTTTCCCCCGAGTTTGAGAATTTTCAACTCACACCACAAGAACAAGAGGAACTTAATGCTTTTGTTTTTGATCTTATAGATCCGTCCTCTTTACCTATCGCCTAAAGGTTTCCTCGATGCTTGGGCTTGCCTCTATTTCAGCTGCCTCGACACTAATCTCCATAACTGCTCTGATTGTTGCGTCTTCTTCTGGCTCATAGCCATGGTTGGAATTTGAGAAGATTGCTGCATTGCATGGTCTATATGACCCTTATCTTTAGAGGGTGACTTCACGGTAGTTGAAGCTCCAGAGAAAGTGAACTAGATTGGCTAGCTGCATAAATCTAAAAAGCAACCGGTTGCCGTTAAGAGGGGAAAGGTTGAAGCAATAAAATCTTCGGGGAGCTCCTACAAATCCCAAAAGCGCAAGGCCAAGGGGGAATCTTTCGAGAAGGTCAGAGAGTATGTAGAGGATCCTGGCGTCGAGGAGATAGTTGATATTACAAGCATCGACACCACCATTGGCCGGGATTCTGAGGGGAAGTAGAAACTCCCACTAAAGGTGGGAAGGGAGTGGTGGAAAGAGGCATTGACAGGTTTGGGTAGTAGTGGAGCCGGTTTTTGGCATATTTTTTTTGTTTGATGCGTGTTTTGTTTAAGTATAGAGTCTGCACTTACTGCTTTGGTTGTTGTAGCATCTGTATTTTTCTGTTGTTCGATATTGTGTGGGTATAGCCCCACATTTTTGACTTTGTATAGAAAATGCAATAAGTGATAAAATTTTGACATTTTGATTATAACTTTATCTGTTTACATATCTGTGTTTCATGCTCTTATGCCAACTTTATGTACTGTTATTTTATTTTATCTCGTCCTGTAATTACCGCAAAAATTCTTTTTTGGAGTAACAGAGCAGTGAAGTTTTTTTGTTTTTTGTGTATTTTTTATTTGAGTATCGGTGTGTGCCTGTGTGTGCCCCCAGTTCATGGGGCTGCTTACTTTGAACACTTGACAAATGACCGGCTGATCCGAGTGATTTTTGGATGTTTGTAATCGAACCTATTTTGCAGTTCCTTTCTTTGGGAACTTGCGATTTGAACAGCTTGATTTCAGATATGTTATCGGTGAATAATCACAATTCTCTGGTGACTTGTAGTTGTTTGACATTGTCGGACTCATAGCCATTACTCCCAATGGTGGGAGTGGGTTGATTTTTGTTATTCCTTAAATGGATGAGTTTCCAGGCATTACGAGGCAATACCAATACTTAAGAGTGTGTACGGATTATGAGTGACTATTGGGAGTGTGCGTGGCTTATAGGGTGGACGACTTTTGGGATCTATATGACCCATCAAACCGAAATGGTTTGGGACTCCTCTACATTACCAATCTTCGAGAAACTTGAGGAGTTCATGCTTCGAAAGCATGATTCCATGGTTCAAAAGGTAATGTTGGCTTATGAGAGTGCGCGGCTTTTAAGATTGTGATTGCCTGGATGTGATTCCACAATCCAAGACGTGATTCTCGGCTTACGTAATGCGTGGCTTTGATTTGGGCCTTCGGGGCATTGCTTAAGTAACACCGACTCCTAGAAGGTGGCGATTAGATCGCCAATCAAACAGTTTTAGTCGATTTGCTTCCATCGACCTTACGGGTAAGTGGGGCGTACTTGTTGAGCGTGGTTCCATTATCTCAAGTAGCGATTGGATGGTTTTGAGACCATTTGACACTGTCGACTTAGCGGGTTACTTTCATGAATACCGTTTTATTGGTTTAGAAAGCAAAGCAATTTGATTAATAAAAGTTGGGCAAGTTCTACCTATTAACAAAGCCTCCGGTATTCTGGATGGCTTATTTGCTGAAAATAAGAATTACATAAGATAGTTTTATATAAAGTAACGACGTGGCGATTCATTGTTCCGTGCTCAGGGAATTTGGATTCCGTCAACGGTTGTCGGTTTGAAAGTTCCATTCCCTGACTTTTGAATGGTCAAATATTACCCTTACAAATTTGGTTCAAAGGTCTCAGTACGGGTTAGACTCGTTTGAGGTGAAGGTCTCCCACTTCAAAGGTTCGATTGTCAACTATGGAGCTGAAGTACTATGCGACCCTTTTTTGGTGGCCGGTGATCGTTAATTCAGCTTCTTCCCTCTTCTTGTCGATTATATCAAGCGACTTGAGTAGGAGCTGCTCTTTTTGCCTCTGATTGAAATTCTATCTTCGATGAGAGGGGACTTCTAGTTCGATGGGGATCATTGCTTCCGAGCCACACGCCAAGATGAACAGGATATACCCGGTTGTTGCTTTGTATGTTGTTCTATAAGCCTATAGTGCAAGTGGAAGTTCAACAACCCAATTCCCCTTAGCTTTAGTTAGCCACTTTTTAATGGTGAACTTGATGATCTTGTTCATTACTTCCACTTGCCAGTTTGCTTGCGGATGAGCAACCGTAGAATAGCTCTTCTCGGTTCGGAAGCGCTTGCAAAAGTATTTTAACTCAGCACTTTCGAATTGGGTCCCATTAACAGCGAGTATTTTGCACGGCACATTAAACCTACAAATAATGTTTTTAGTAACAAAGTTGATGTCTTTCTTTGTGGTAATGGTGCCCAGCGGTTTTGCTTCAGCCCATTCGGCGAAATAATCAACGATAATTATAGCATATTTAGCACCACCTTTTTCTATTGGCAATATGCCAATCAGATCAATTCCCCATATTGTGAATGCCCTGGGCTGATCATCTATTTAGCTATGTTGAGGGTGTTCTTTTGATCTTGCTGTCTTTGGCATCGGTCGCACAATCCGGCGTAATCCGCTGCATTGCGGTTTACTTTTGGCCAGAAGTATCTATATCGGAGGATTTTCTTTGCAAGGGTTTACCTCTCGGTATGGTCTCCGCAGTCTTTGTGAACTTCTCTCAGAATCCTTTAAGCTTCGTCATCAATCACACATCTGAGAAGAAGGGTAGATAACCCCCTTTAGTAGGGTATCCCATCCTGTATTATGAATCACAGTGCCTTCTGGAGAAGCTTTATCCGTAGTTCCTATCTTCGGGAAGAGTTAATATAAGTAATTATTCTTTGATTGGCGTCATCCACGTTTTTGGTTCAATGATGACCTCAAAAATCCAGTTGAAATCCATTTCGCTTATGTTTGGAGTGTTCAGGGTTTCAACCAGGACTAGTCCTAACGTTTGAGCTTCTCCAGAACTGGCCAGTTTGGCCAAGTAGTCAACTTTCGTATTCTATTCCATCAGATGTGAGTTATGGTGTAATGTTCGATGTCGTTCAGCAACTCTTGCACTTTATATATCGATGCAGGGAAAGGTACTCCCCTCGAGAATGGTATTCGCCTTTCACCTAATAGACGACTAGTTGAGAGTCAATATAGATGTGTATGGATCTTATCTCCAGCTCTTTGATAATTTTTAGCCTATCTATCGTGCCTCGTATTTTTGTTTGTTGTTTGTCGCTTGGGATTCTAATCGTAAGGCATAGCAAATAGCTCATCCTTAGGAGTCTTAAGCAGTAGACCTACCCCCGAGCTGAAGTTATTAAATGCGCCATCAAAAAAGAACTTCCATCATGTTTCCACTTCCGGTGTAATTTCCTCTTTATTATCCCATATGGTAAATTCGACGATGAAATATGTCAACGCTTTCCCATTGATTTCTGTTCTAGGATGGTAAGTGATTGCATATTGACTTAATTCGATATTCCATTTGATGAGCCACCCAGAAGTCTCAGGGCAGTACAATACTTGCTTCAAGGGTTGATCGGTCAATACTTTGATCGGGTATGCTTGAAAATACGGTCGTAACTTTGTGGATGTGATTAAGTGATAATACACTAGCTTTTCCAATTTTGGATAATTTTTCTCTGCTCTTGTAAAATGTTTACTGACGTAGTTCATAGACCACTAGATCCTAGCTTCTTCACATACAAAAGTAGCACTTAATGTGTGAGGTGATATTGCTAAGTAGATGAACATGTCCTCTCTATCTACTGGCTTCGATAGGATTAGCTGCGTTTCATATGTCGCAGCAACCTTTCGAACATGGTTTGACAGGCCTCATTCCACTCGAAGTTCTTCTTTCCTTTCTTTACTGCATCAATGAACTGTATACATTTGTCGGTGGCTTTTGATATAAACCGACTTAGCGCTGCGACTTTCCCATTCAAGCTTTATAACTCTTTCCTGCTCTTTTGGGCTTCGACTTCTTGTATGCAGTAATTGCTCGGGATTTGCTTCAATGCCTTCGCCGCTCACTATGAATCCTAAGAACTTTTTGAAGGCTATCCCGAAGTGACATTTGAGTGGATTGAGCGCGTCCTATATTTGTGAAATATTTCAAACATTTCGATGAGATTATCTAAAAGATTGCTAGCTATTTGTGATTTAATCAACATGTCATCCATATAGACTACCATGGTTTTTCCGATCTGACGCTTGAACATGACATTTACTAATCTTTGGTAGGTTGCCGCGACATTCTTTAAACCGAATGGCATTACCTAGTAACAGTATAATCCTAGATTGGTGATGAACCTGGTGTTTTCATGATAAGGTTCGGGCATCAGGATCTGGTTGTATCCCTAGCATGCATCCATAAATGATATCATCTCATGTCCAGCCGTCCTATCCATAAGCTTGTCAATTACGGGTAGAGGAAAGCTATGCTTTAGGCAGGCTTTGGTTAAGTCAAAGTAGTCGATACAAGTTAGCCATTTTCCACTGAACTTCTTGATCAAAAATAGGTTAGATTCCCATTCGGCATAGGTCGCATCACGTATAAAACCATTGGCCATCAGCTTTTCTACGTTTTCTCTCAATGCCTTGGACCATTTGGGACCGTGGTATTTTTTTGCTCAAGGATGATGATTCTTGCCTTATGTAACATGTTATCATCCGCAAACTCATGGATAACATGATCATACAACAAAGGTTTCAACAAAATAGAAAATGGTATTACTAAACTATGAAAACAACATAGGATATTGAGAGTTATTTCAACCATAAATTCAAGTAAACATCTAAACTACAACATGCAATTCACTATGGACTAGAAGTGTGAGTGATACTCACCGAACTCGAACCTGGATTAGTGCTTAGAATTCGAATGCACCTAAGTTATCACTTTTTATCCGCAAAACCTTGGTAAGCTTCTTAGAAGTTCCAAAAACAAGATTACTAATCTAAGCCAAAATTGAAATTAAAATTTTAATAGATGAGATATGGAATAGAAGAGATTACACGAGTTGATTATCTTCAAAAATTAGCCAATTGCCCTATGATTTAAATTGAATTTGAGGAGGATTTTAGTTTCTAGGGTTTTAGAAATGAAGAGGATTTTTTTTAGGTTTTTGAACTGAAATAAGAAGTGAGAAAAAGTGTACATACATGTTTCTTATTTCCTCCAAGGGCCAAGAGAGTTGGATATGAAACCAATGGAAAGATATCAATTTTTTTGGAGAAGTGTTACTATTCTTATTTTGTTTTATCATTATAAAATACCAATTAAGCATAAACAATTTTTATTTAAGGAACATTGATTCCTTCAATTTTCCACAAAACAAGTAACATGTCCAATATTTCATTTCTATCGATATTGAGACATCTTATAAACATTAAATAACAATTTTTTTCCTTAAAATACTAGTTACACAATAAAACAATAGTATGCCAAAACTCAAAATAAGCATGGAATTCTAGTCCAAAAATGTAGCCTAAACACTACTAGAATACACCAAAAGAAACCTAGACCAAATCCACTTTGATTTGGCTTTAATTGATCAGAAAACCTGACTGAAGTACATGCAACTGGTCCACCTGTTATGCCAACCAGTCCACCTATTTTCTTCTAAGATAGACAACCTATAACAAGAATTTTTCAAATTTTGTTTTGCTTGTTTCTCACTCGTTTTAAATCGGATTCTTGATCCATTTTCTTTTAAATTTAAATATGATTCACAACCACCATTCTAATTTCATTTCATAAAATAGTTTGAAAAGAATTCATTTCAAAATTGTTGTACAAATCGGCATTTCAAAGCAAGTTTCCAAAAAATAGAAATATCACATTTTTACATATATATCCTCAAACTACCTTTAGAAGTAATTATAAATTTTAAATACAATCATAATAAGATCTGATATATCAAATTGCTATTTATAACTATTTTTATATAATGTACATATATTTTTTATATATTTATTTCAATATATGTTGGCATTAGAATTGGCGACCAACACCTAATTATGTAAAAGAACCAATATCCAATCCAATCATAGAAATATGAAGAGAACTAAATGAAGAAAAAAATAAAATAATTAGAAAGCAAGTAAAAAGAGACAAGATTTATAGCGGTTTGGCTAACTCCGGCCTACGTCCACTCCCATATATTCCTTTTTTATTATACTGATGTTTGTTTATAGTTACAATCCAAAATCCTGGAATAAAATTGGCAGTCTGTAGCTTAGGTTGAAGACAAAGGGTAGGAAGAAGATTCCTTTCCTGACACCATAACTTCTGTATTTATATGGGAAGAAATGCATGGATCGGGTAGAAATTTTGACAGTTCGGGAAACCAGGACGAGGCCACCCAAAAGTTTCCAGGCCTATTAATGCCCACAATAGGGATCAGTACCGATCCTTATTATTTTGTCTGAATAGGCTGCGTTCCCTAAAAGAGGGTGCCCCGGGATGTTAGCTACTTGCCTCCCAAATTTCGTGCCATTTCGACTTACGGCTTATGAGATATCGCGTTTTCCATGAAGTGGCGTTGCTTGGATTCTGATTTCTGCCATTCCCTCTAGAGGGATAGGTATTGGTCCCTCCAATCTCTTCCAAATGCCATGCGATCCCTAGAGGAGCTTCTCGATGTTGTATTATGCTTAACCTTCAAGTTTTATGTCAACTGGATTTGTAGAAATCGAGTTAATCTTTGTTGCAATAAGTTGTGAAGGCTGATTATAGTCAATCCCTATGGAGTGATAGGTACCTATCCTCCCAACTTGCCCCAAATGATTTGCTTTCTAGAGGGTGTTCTTGTAATTAACTTGTGCTCTAAGTTTCCTGATCGGATTAGTAGAAGTTGAGATATTGACTAATCTCTGCCAGAATTTAAATATAGCCGACCCTTACAAAGGAAGAGTGCCGACCCCTATGGAGGAACCGGTACCGATCCCTTCAAGTTGCATGTTCTACGGTGTGACCCCTAGGGTGAACTCCCTAGGGTCCCATATTATTGTTCCTAGAGTTTCACTTCGATCCCTCTTGTGGTTGTTGACTTATTAATTATTTTCTATCAAAATGCACTTTCTCCTATGTATTTAACCATATTTCATACTTAGAACATTCTGCCTTGCATATATATATATATATATATATATATATATATATATATATCAATTCAATCTCAATTTCATGTTATTATCAGTATCTGATTTCTGGGTCCCAAAATCATCACACTAGACTCATCAACCTTGATAATCGTGGAGTCTTTTGGGTTAAATCCACCTATATACTGCTTTGGTGAAAGGTGGGTTAACAGTTTTCCCCCAAAACATGCCTTGCATTTGGATGATGTGTTTTGAATTGCCGTAAATCCAAAATATGAAATCCATAACCCATTGATAGCTATATTTTTCAATTCAAAATCAAATCTATTGCCAATCCAAATCCACAATCTCTCCAAATCATTATGAACTCCATGACTGACGCGAGTCGATATGCAATTCCGTATACATTCCAAATCCTTAGTCATATCCATTTCTATCCACAGCCAATAGTGTAATCCATGATTTTACTGAATCATTTGCCAAATCCAAAGCCTAGATCTCACTGGATCTTCGCTAAACACAATCCATGTTCGACGACTTGAGTAGGCCAATCCATTACGTTCGAGCAAAAAGACCTATCCCTTGCTAGGCATAGTCCATACCTGATGACTTTGATCTCTCGGGAACCTTGCCGAGCAAAATCCATACTCGACAACCTGAGTACGATGATCCATTGCATTTGAGCGAAGTGACCTACCCCTTGCCAAGCATAGTCCATACCCGATGACCTCGATCTCTTTGGATCCTTGCCGAGAGCAATCCATACTCGACGACCTGAGTAGGCTGATCCATCGAGTTCAAGCGAAGCAACCTACTCCTTTCCAAGCATAGTCCGTACCTGACGACCTTGATCTCTTTGGATCCTTGACGAGTACAGTCTATAATCGACGACCTGAGTAGGTCGATCCATCATGTTCGAGCAAAGCAACCTCCCTCTTTCCAAGCATAGTCCATACTAGACGTCTTGTGTTATCTATTATATTGATCCAAATTTAGACATTCCTAAGTTCATTTAAAAAAATATAAAATAAGGGTCCGTACGACTAATAAACCAGAGTTCGAAGCAAACAAGAAGAAAAAAATAACTTTACAAACTCAAGCAATACGGTTTATCATCATCTCAGAGCATGCCTAGGGACTGTCCTTGATCCCATATGTGTAAGTGACTTAGCCGTCCTACTATAGAGTTTGTTACTTATTCCACGCTATTCCTATCAAATGATGACAATTTGATATGATGGCTGGATCCAATGCCATATTCATTTGAAGTGGATGGTGGCTGTTCCTATTCCACTGTCATACCTCGAGTCCTCACATATTATTGTAATTGACCATTCATCACACGTTCCTCAATAAAATCCTTTAAATGCCCGCAGTTAATTTTATTATGCCCATCCAGCTCATGGAATAGGCAACGCTTTCCTGATGTCCATTCGCGTTTGGAGTATTCCTTCCTTATCGGCTTTCAATACGTATGGCGTCCTCGAGTATCCAGATATATCCGCTCTAGGGTTTCATTCAATTCGATGAGAAGAGAATCTGGGTTCCCCCTTCTATCACTTCGATCCATCAAAGCTATTATCCATGTTCCATTAACCCTTGTCCTTTCCTTAGTTTTCACCATGCGGTTCTTCATTCAATACCATATTAACTTCCATTGCCTTTTTAAAAGATTTCGAATCTTCTAGTCATACAATCCCTTTAGCTTCATGGTAGAATTCCTCAAGATCCATTGTTGGATCCCGTATTAGTGATATCTTAAAATCTGAATTATCCGCAACTCCAGACACTACCACAATCAAAACCAATGATGGACCTGGTTGATCCACCGAAACAACTACCGCATTTAGCCTAGTTAAGAAATTCTTCAATGATTCTCCTACCCACTGCTTTACTGATGCCAATGTCTTCACAATCTTGGGTCTTGTAATATGAAGCCAAAACTGCTTCATAAATCTATCGACCAATTCCGTCGACGTGCTAATAGAACCGCTCTCCAACTGTCTGAACCATAACGCAACTACATCCATTAAGTACTGGGGGAAGTATCATACCATGGCTTCTTTCCAAGCCTCTAGTACTTTCGTATGCCGTATATACCTCATCATATGCATAGTTGGATTCGACTTTCCATTTTAAGCTTCCACTGTTAGTAGTTTGAATTCGGGTGGATTCTTATCATTATTAATATTAGGAGCAAATGGACTTCTATTTACATCTTCTAGATTCTTGTTCACTAATCCTCCACACATAACTCTCTTGATGATCTCTACGAACCTATCATTGTCATCCATTGGTATTCTCCTATCATCACGTCCAAGCTACCCCCGAGTCTACGAGGGAATTCTGGAACGTATTCCTCTAGATAAGCATCCAAATTTCGATTTGCACCAAGCTCCATGGGATTGACCGTAGAAGCTCCAGCATCACGATCGACCATACTAAGGGCATGCCCCCATGTCTTTGGGGATCAGTGCCGATTCCTATAACATGGCTGGGGACTTCCCCCAACTGCTCAGTACCACTCCTTTACTCTATTCTCCCGGTTCTGATTTCTAGTGAATCTTGCCGCCTTAGCTCCTTGATCCATAGCTCCAAAAGTCCCAATCTTTCTAGCTCCTTAGTTTTGCATTCCAGTAGCTCCTATGTCCTTAGCCAATCCGATTTGTTGACGTAGATTCTGCATCATCTCCTGTTGTCTTTTCAGCATCCGTTCCTGCATGACGTCCATCATTGTTCCTGTTTCATTTTTGGTGATGTAAATAGATGTTTGATTAGCTTCAACTCCTAAAGAAGTCTCATGACTCCCTTTATGATGGCTCCCATCAACAACTTGTCTCCTTGTTAATTCTCTTACCATTGCTCCAAATCCAAGCTCTCCAATTGATTCCAAATTTGAACTCCAAATCCATGGGGACTAGCTTTCTCGATGAAAGCACCAAAATGGTGGCGTCAAAATTGGCCGCCAACACCCAATTATGTGATAGTACCAATTTCCAATCCAATCACAGAAGTACGAAGAAAAATAAATAAACAACAAATGAAAACAATCAGAAAGCAAGTAAAAAGAGACAAGATTTATAGGTATTTGGCTAACTCTGGCCTATGTCCACTCCCAAATAATCATTTTTGTTATACTAAAGTTTGTTTAAAGTTACAACCTAAAATCCAAGAATAAAATCGGCGGATTGTAGCCTAGGACGAAAATAAAGAGAAGTAGAAAGAATATCAATTTTTGATGCCATAGCTGATGTATTAATAGCGGAAGAAGTGCACGGATCGGGTTGAAATTTTGACAGAAGGTTCCGAAGACCAAGACGAGGCCACCCAAAAATTTCCAACCCTATTTGGTCCCACAATAGGGATTGGTACTAATCCCTATTAGTGTGTCCAAATGAGCTGCGATCTCTATTAGGGGTGCCATATGATGTTATCTACTTGCCAACTAAATTTCATGCCATTTCGACTTACGGTTTGTGAGATATCGCATTTTCCGGGAAGTGAAGTTGCTTGGATTCTGATTTCTATCGATCCCTCTAGAGGGATAGGTACCGATACCTCTAATCTCTTCCCAATGCCATGCAATCCCCAAGGGAGCTTCTCCATGTTGTATTATGCTAAGCCGCCAAGTTTCATGTTAATTGGATTAGTAGAACTCGAGTTATTGATCAATCGATTTTGCAATAAGCTGTGAAGGTTGATTATAGCCGATCCCTATGGAGGGATGGGTACCGATCCCTCAAACTTGGTCCAAATGATATGTGATCCTTATAAGGTGTTCCATATGTTGTAATTAGCATATGCTCCAAGTTTCATATTAAATAGATCAGTGGATGTTGAGATATTGACTAATCTCTGCCAAAATTTGAATATAGCCAATCCCTATAAAGGAAGAGTGCCAACCCCTATGGAGGGATCAGTACCGATCCACTCAAGTTGCATTTTTTAGGGTGCAAACCCTTGGGTAAACTCGCTAGAGTCCCCTCTTCTTGTTCCTATAGTTTCACTTCAAACCCTCTTGTGGTTGTTGAGTTATCAATTGTTTTCAATTAAAATGCACTTCCTCCTATGTGTTGAACCGTATTCCTTACTTCAAACATTTTTCCTTGCATATCTATCAATTACACTCTATCTTAACTTCATATTATTATCTATACTTGTTTTCTAGGTCCTACAATCATCACTATGGATTCATTGGCCTTGATAATCGCAAAGTCTGTTGGGTTAAATCTACCTGTATACTACCTTAGCCAAAGGTGGGTTAACACTTTGCTCCCCAAAACAAGCCTTATGATAGGAAGGTGTGTTTTGAATAGCTGTAAATCCAAAATCCATAATCCATTGGTAGCCGTATTTTCCAATCCAGAATCCAGTCCATTGCCAATCCAAATCCTCAATCTCTCCATATAATTTGTGAAAACCATGATGATTCCAAGTCGATATGCAATTCTAAATACATTCCAAATCCTTAGCCGAATCCATATCTATATAAATCCAATAGCCAAATCCAATATCTTATCGGATCATTTGCCAAATACAAATCCTCAATGTCACTGGATCCTTGCTGAACACAATCCATATTCAACGACCTGAGTAGAATGACCCATCGCGTTCGAGCGAAGTGACCTACCTATTGCTAAGCATAGCCCATACCCGACGACCTTGACCTCCCTAGATCTTTGTCGAGCACAATCCATACTTGCTGAATAGGACGATCCATCATGTTCGAGCGAAGTGACCTACCCCTTGCCAGGCATAATCCATACCTGACAACCTTGATCTCTTCGGATCCTCTTCATATAAAATCCGTACTCGATGACTTGAGTAGGTCGATCCATCACGTTTGAGTGAAGTGATTTACCCCTTTCCAGGCATAGTCCATACATGATGACCTTGATCTTTCTGGATCCTTGCCAAGTATAGTCAATACTTGACGACCTGAGTAGGTCGATCCATCACGTTCGAGCAAAGCGACCTAGCCTTTGCCAAGCATAGTCCATAATTGACTACCTTTGCTATCTAGCACATTGATCCAAATTTAAACATTCCTAAGTACATTAGAAAATATATAAAATAAGAGTCTGTACAACCAATAAACCAAAATTCGAAGCAAAGAAGAAGAAAAAATAAGAAAAAGAAAAACTTACTTTACAAATCCCCTATGGTTTATCATCATCCCCGAGCATGCCTAGGGACCGTCGTCGATCCCGTACATGTGTAAATGACTTAACCGTCCTACTATGGAGTTTGTTATTTATTCCATGTCGTCTCGATCAATTGATGACAAATTGATGATGATGCCTTGATCCAGTGCCATTATCATTTAAGGTGGACGATTGCTGCTCCTGTTCCACCACCATAGCACGAGTCCTCGTGTATATTTGTAACTGACTAGTCCTTACATGTTCCTCAAAGATATCCTTCAAATGCCTGTAGTCATTTGCATTGTGACCATCCAACTCATGGAATAAGCAGCACTTTCCTAATATCCATTCGCATTTAGAGGTTTTCCTCCTTGCCGGCCTTCGATAGGGAAGGCGTTCTCCAGTATCTAGATATATCCATTCTAGGGTTTCATTCAATTCCGAGTAAGAAGAGAATTTGGGTTCCTCCCTCTATCGCTTTGATTCATCGAATCTATTATCCATGTTCCATTTGCCCTTATCCTTTCCGGAGCTTTCACCAGGCAATTCTCCATCCCGTACCATATTAACTTCCATTGCCTTTTTATCAGCTTTCGCATCTTCCTGTCGTACAAGCCTTTCTGCTTTCTGATAGAATTCCTCGAGATCCATCGATGGATCCAATATCAGTGATATCTTGAAATCATATACGTCTACAACTTCTGACACTACCGCTGTTATTCCGCCTTCTAGAAGGGCCGTGACACCAAGAAATTGACTGAGAATCAAAGACAGTTCATCTTGGAAAAAGGTATACATAGGTTCTCTATGGATACTGATAAATATTACCCGAGTCTGGATCGAGCAACAATTAACATCACACAGCAATCAATGCTATGAAAGCCAATGTTACAAATTTAAAGTCAACGCGAGTTCATATGCTCAAGATATGATCGATACAAACCAAGAAAACCAACTCATTCGTATCCATCGGTTCATCACCTTCGCATCGGTTTCGTTCGAATCTATCACAGAAAACGTTCTTCGTATCCATTCCCAGTCGCATCCGTCAACAGCGGCCTCCTTTGTTTCCATCGAAATTGGACTCATTCGCGTCGATGGAACACCATTCGTATCCATTATACCTATCCCGCTTCGTATCCCTCGCATCCGCTCTATTTCATATCCATCGCTTGAAGAGATTTTGTATTGCTTCCACTTACGCAAAAGTTCGTACTAATTATTACCTAGTTCCTATCGATCGGTCAATGATTGATACGAAACGTGCCACCAATATATGATACGAAACAACATTTAATAGGCCTCGATACGAAACTAATCTTCAATCGATACGAAGAATATAAGTTTATATCAATACGAATTGGAACGGTGACTGTAGATACGAAGTGGTCACTATGCTATCAATACGAAGTGAGTGCAGCCGACCGATACGAACAATGCAAAGACGAATCGATACAAAAAAACACATTCAAGTGGAAGACTCGGTCACTCGCCATAAAAAGTGGATCGATACAAAAAGTTAGCGCCACGTCATCACACATCACGTGTCTAGAAGCGATACGAAAGATGCGAATAGGAAGCGATGCGAATTCAATAGCCGTCGAAAAATCCAAACTTGCATCGATCATAAACCAAAACCTACAAGTCCAAATGCCACCAAATTTTCATAGGAGCTTGCGTACCACCTCGGGATTGTTTATGATCAATCTCGACTTGATTGGACAAAATCTTGATCGATACAAATTTCATTCGTATCGATCATGGATCGAGTTCAATCGACCGTGGATCGATCACGTAGGCCCAACCATATGAGAGAAAGCGTCTTCCAAGATCCGAGAGAGATATTACTGCCTACACCTATAAAGCTGCCCAACACCTACTGAAAAAAGGAACTTCGGCTCTTCGACGTCCAAACTTTGCTGAAATCACCATTGTAATCGAATTTCACTATTGTATCTCATTGTAACCAGTAAGGTAAAATTAATAAAAGTCAATCATTTCATAGTGGATGTAGGTCATATGCCGAACCACTCTAAATCTGCATGTTTCTATGCATTTTTCTTGTTTATCATTAGTGTGTTTGTAAGATTTTCCTCTTTTCCCACATATATACTTCATTTTATCTCTTCAAACACATCCGAAGAGTGTTGTGCCCAATTTGGTACAAATTCTTTGGTGCTTTCACTGAGAAATCAGTTTTTCTCCTTCTTATTGGATCTACTATCAATATCGAATTGCGTAAATCTAAGAACAAGATCTAGATTTCAAGCCTAAATTCTTCCATCCTATTTAAATTTATACCAAGTCTAGGAAAGAGCTTCGCTATCCGTCATGGTCAACACTAGGACTACTTCAATAGCTGTAGATCCAAAAGGATGGGACCAACAGAACCCCACACAAGTTCCTCCTACCGATCAGAATGCTGTTGGACCTTCAGATCCGCAAGGCCTCATCACCAGCGAAGAATTTCAATTGCTAATACAAAAGCTAACACAAAGCCACCAGCAACTTAACCAGCAACTCTGTGCCAACACGGAATTGACCAATCAGCTGAATCGCCAAAGGCGAAGGAGATCTAGAAGGGATCAGGCTTTCTATTTATCCATTGAGAGTTCAGCCTCTTCTGACTACCATCACAGATCCACGCGCCCACGGTTGGACAAAATCTATACACAAGCTACTGGACAGCAGCATACCTTGAGCCATCGACAACCAAGAGCTAGCCCGTCGACTAGCCATCAGACAAGACCCTCCTTCCGAAGAGGTACTATTCCTTATCATGCTACTGACAACTGCACTACCACCACTGCTACTGAATTAGGAGTTGATGCCTGAAACCGAA
The DNA here is from genome assembly GCA_030765085.1 of Allium cepa. Classification (NCBI taxonomy): domain Eukaryota; kingdom Viridiplantae; phylum Streptophyta; class Magnoliopsida; order Asparagales; family Amaryllidaceae; genus Allium; species Allium cepa. Next base: position 871,641,035 of record CM060929.1, on the reverse strand, counting down.
CAGATTTGAACCGTCTCCAACATGAATATAATCCAAAACCTTATGTCCCAAAAGGCCTAGAACCAAGGAGGCAAGACATGGACCGTCGACTACGTCGGCACATCCTCGCATTATGGAACCCACACCTTGGCTCAGCATGCCCAAAACATCCAGATGCCGGATATCCCAACAATAATCCATTAGATGATCCAATGAAGTCAGTGTCTCACCGATGACTACTAGGGAATCTCCTAGAGTCATACCCCTTTCACTGATGACATGCTCTACACGGAGCCACCTCGGTGATTCAGAATGCAACTCTACCCGTTTATGAAGGGAGATCTGATCCTAATCAGCATATCTTAAAGTATGAATGGTTGATGAATGCTGCACGAGTCGATGATGTGATCAATTTACTCATTTACTACCTCGATCTGTTTCATATTTTGACCAGTTGGTGACAAAGTTTGCTGAATAGTTTCGCATGCATATCACAAGGCCGAATGATGTTTATACCTTATCTAGTGTCATTTAAGATCTTGGAGAGAAACTTAGACGCTATTTGGGGAGGTTTCACGCTGCATGTGCTAAGATTAGTAGTCCTAATGATAACTCAACCCTGATGGCACTGACTAAGAGGATCGATCCCGATTATGAATTCGACAACAGGTTGGCCGAAAAACCACCGGCGTCATTGGACCGTTTCTATTCCTAGGCAACCCAGTTCTTGAGAAGGGGGATGCAAAACAGTCTAGAAAAAAGGATGATGCAGGACCCAGTGTGGAAGGAATCTAGAGAAATGTTGTTGTTAAACAAATCGGGGAAAGTTTCGAAAAGGTACAACTGAACATACAGAATAAACAAAATAAATAGAAAAGCGATGGAAATCAAAAAAGGAAATGGGATCAGAATCATGGGCCACGACGTAGAGCTCCTACGCTTGACAATTATATTGCTTTAAATATGTCATTGGAAATTATGTATTTACAGACCTGTAATAATATCTAGTATAAGATGCCTTCTCCAAAGCAATCATCGGGAAAAAAAATTCAAATAGGGAAATTTCGTAGATTCCACGATAGCTATAGCCATAGCACAACGAGTGCCGTCATTTGCTCGATATCATTGAGAAGTTGATACATGAGAGAAAGTTGGAATAGTTTGTGTGGGTGCCACAGTGAGGAGGTGGGGGTCCATCGAATCAGAACCATATACCAATTCAGGTGAGACGGGAGGAACCCACTTGTACCGACGGGAGGTTGGTGATAAATACTGTTAGTAGTGGTCGTCATCTAGCAGACCGAAACTGGAAGGAAATGGAGTCGTATGCCAGTTCTATTAGTGGTGGCCATCGATACGAAATGGTCACTATGCTATTGATATGAAGTGAGGTACAACCGAGCGATACAAACAAGACAAAACTGGATCGATATAAACAGAACACATTCAAGTGGAGGTCTCGGTCACTTAGCGTAAAAAGTGGATTGATCCAAAAAATTAGCGCCATATCATCAGACATCACGTGTCTAGAAGCGATAAGAACAGATCGATGCTAACAGGAAACGATGCGAATTCAACATCCATCGAAAAATACAAACTTACATTGATCATAACTCAAAATCTACAAGTCCAAATGCCACCAATTTTCATAGGAGCTTGCGTACCATCTCGCGAATGTTTATGATAGATCTTGACTGGTTGGAAAAAACCTGATCAATACAAATTTCATTCGTATCGATCATGTATCAAGTTCAATCGACAAGGAATCGATCACTTAGGCCCGCCCACGTGAGAGAAAGGGTCTTCCGAGATCCGAGCGAGATAATAGTCATAGTGATCCTCCTATTCAACTACTTCAACCATTTTCGAACACGTCATCTCATTTTCAGGGCATGCAATAGTTCAATTATGTATGGATGATTCGTTGTTACATGCCCTTTAGTTTCAGCAGTTATCCGCTCTGCACTTGGCTACCCAGCGTTTACCGTGGGAACGATAACTGGTACACTAGAGGTGCGTGCTGCCTATGCCTATAAATAGCAGCCCAGGACCTAATAAAAAAGGACTTTTGGCTCTTCGACGTCCAGACTCCGAAATCACTATTGTATTCAAATTTCACAGTTGTAACTCATTATAACCAACAAGCAAAAATTAATAAAAGCCAACCATTTCATAGTGGGCATAGGCCATATGTCGAACCACTCTAAATCCGTGGGTTTCTGTGTGTTTTTCTTGTTTGTCATTGGTGTGCTTGTTAGATTTTTTTTCTTTTTCCATTTATATTCTTCATTTTATCTCTTCAAACACATCCGAAGAGTGTTGTGTCCAATTTTGATACAAACACTTTGGTGCTTTCAATGAGAACTTAGTTTTTCTCCTGCTCATTGGATCTACTATCGATATCGGATTGCATAAATATAAGAAGAAGATCCAGATTTCAAGCCTAAAGTTCTTCCATCTTTTTGGATTTATACCAAGTCTATGAATGAGCTTCGCTATCCATCATGGTCAACAACAGGACCACTTCAACAGCTGCAGATCCAGAAGGAGGGGACCGACAGAACCTCGTGCAACTTCCTCCTACCAATCAGAATCCTCCGGACCTTCAGATCTGCAAGGCCCCATCACTAGGGAAGAATTTCAATTGCTAATGCAAGAGATAAGGTAAAGCCGCCAGTAGCTTACTCAATAACTCCATGCCAAAGCGGAATTGATCAATTAGCTACATCGTCAAAGAAGAAGGAGATCCAGAAGGGATAAGACTTCTTCTACATCCACCGAGAGTTCAGCCTCTTATGGCTACCATCATAGATCCACGCGCCCACGGTTGGACGGAAGCTATACAAAAGCTACAAGACAGTAGCGTACCTTAAGCCTTGGATAACCAAGAGCTAGCCCGTCGATTAGCCATCAGACTAGATCCTCCTCCCAAGAAGGTACTGTTTCTTATCATGCTACTGATAATAGCACTGCCACCACTTCTACTGAATTGGGAGTTGATGCCCGAAACTGGTCAGATCCAAACCGTCTCCAACATGAATATACTCCAGAACCTTATGTCCTAGAAGGCCTAGAACCAAGGAGGCAAGACATGAACCATCGACTACGTCCAGCCCATCCTCGCATTGTGGAGCGCGAGCAAACCGTGGCTCAGCATGCCTAAAACATCCAAATGTCGGATATCCCAACAATGATCCATCGGATGATCTGTGAAAGTCAAGGTCTCACCAACGACCACTAGGGAATCTCCCAAAGTCAGACCCTTTCACTGATGATATACTCTATGTTGAACCACCTCGGCGATTCAGGATGCCAACTTTACCCATTTATGAAGGAGCTCTGATTCTAATCAGCATATCTTAAAGTATGAATGGTTGATGAACGCTGCACGAGTCGATGATGTGGTCAAGTGCCGAAGCTTCTCGATTTCCCTAGAGGTAGAGCAATTATGTGGTTTACTGGTTTACCACGTCGATCTATTTTGTGTTTTGACCAGTTGGCGACAAAGTTTGTTGTATAAATTCACATGCATGCCACAAGGCCGAAAGATGTTAATACCTTATCTAGTGTCACTCGATCTCCTAGAGAGACACTTAGACGCTATCTGGAGAGGTTCCACGCTATATGCACTGGGATAAGTAATCCCAACGATAACTCGATTCTGATGGCACTGACTAAGGGGATCGATCTCGATTCTGAATTCAGCAACTGGTTGGCCGAAAAACCTCCTGCGTTATTGGACCATTTCTATTCCAAGGCAGCCCAGTTCTTGAGAAGGGAGGATGCAAAACAGTCTAGGAAAAAGGATGATGCCGTGGAATGAATCCAGAGCAATGTTGCTGTTAAACAAATCGGGGAAAGTTTTGGAAAGGTACTACTGAACATACAGAATAAACAGAATCAACAGAAAAGCAATGGAAATCAAAACAGAAAACGGGATCAGAATCGTGGGACACGACGTAGAGCTCCTATGTTTGACAATTATAATCCTTTAAATACGCCGCTGGAAATTATGCATTTGTAGACCTGTTTTACAATCCAGTATAAGAAGCCTACTCCAAATTGATAATTGGAAAAACAGATTCAAACGGGGAAGTTTTGTAGATTCCATGATAGCTATGGCTATAACACAAAGGAGTGCTGTCATTTATAGGATATTATTGAGAAGTTGACATGTGAGAGAAAGTTGGAACAGTTTGTGCGGGCGCCGCAGTCAGGAGGTGTGGGCCATCGAATCAGAACCATATACCAAATCAGGTGAGACAAGAGGAACCTGCTCGTACCGGCGGGAGGTTGGTGGTTCATTTTTTTAGTGATGGTCCTCATCCAACAAACCGAAGCTGGAAGGAAATGCAGTCGTATGCCAGTTCTATTAGTGGTGACTATAAATTTCAAATTGCGTAAATCTAAGATGAAGATCCAGATTTCAATCCTAAAGTTCTTCCATCCTATTTAGATTTATACTAGTTCTATTGGTGGTGACTATTGATGTCTGATTGCGTAAATCATGGTCAAAACCAGGACTACTTCAAAAGCTGTAGACCCAGAAGGATGGGACCGATAGAACCCCGCGCAACTTCCTTCTACCGATCAGAATCCTACCGGACCTTCAGATCCGCAAGGCCCCGTCACTAGGGAAGAATTTCAATTGCTAATGCAATAGCTAGATAAAGCCACCAGCATCTTACTCAAAAACTCCATGCCAACGCGGAATTGATCAATTAGCTGAATCGTCAAAGAAGAAGGAGATCCAAAAGGGATAAGGCTTCTTATTCATCCACTGAGAGTTCAGTCTCTTTTGACTACCATCACAGATCCACACGCCCACGGTTGGACGGAATCTATACACAAGCCATTGGACAGTAACGTACCTTGAGCCTTGGACAACCAAGAGCTGGCCCGTCAATCAGCCACCAGACTAGATCCTTCTCCCAAGAAGGTACTGTTCCTTATCATGCTACTGACAACAGAACTGCCACCACTCCTATTAAATTGGGAGTTGATGCCCGAAACCGGTCAGATCCGAACCGTCTCCAACATGAATATACTCAAGAACCTTATGTCCCAAAAGGCCTAGAACCAGGAGGCAAGACATGGACCGTCGACTATGTCCGACCCATCCTTGCAATGTGCAACCCGAGCACACCTTGGCTCAGCATGCCTAAAACATCCAAATCTCGGATATCCCAACAATGATCCGTCGGATGATCCATAAAAGTCAGGGTCTCACCAATGACCACTAAGGAATCTCTCGGAGTCATACCCCTTTCACTGATAATATACTCTACGCTAAACCACCTCGGCGATTAAGGATGCCAACTATACCCGTTTATGAAGGGAGCTCTGATCCTAATCAACATATATTAAAGTATGAATGGTTGATGAACGCTACACGAGCCGATGATGCGGTCAAGTGCCGAACCTTCCCGATTTCCCTAGGGTAGAGAAACTATGTGGTTTGCTTGTTTGCAACCTCGATCTATTTGGTGTTTTGACCGGTTGGCGACAAAGTTTGTTGAATAGTTTTGCATGCATGTCACAAGGCCGAAAGATGTTAATACCTTGTTTAGTGTCACTCGATCACCTGGAGAGACACTTAGACGCTATTTAGAGAGGTTTCACGCTACATGCACTGAGATAAGTAATCCCAATGATAACTCAATTCTGATGGCACCGACTAAGGGATCGATCTCGATTTTGAATTCAGCAACTAGTTGCCTGGAAAACCTCCTGCGTCATTGGACCGTTTCTATTCCAAGGCAGCCTAGTTCTTGAGAAGTAAGGGTGCAAAACATCTAGGAAAAAGGATGATGCAGGACCATATATGGAATGAATCCAGAGCGATGTTGCTGTTAAACAAACTGGGGAAAGTTTCGGAAAGGTACAACTGAACATACAAAATCAACAGAATCAACAAAAAAGTAATGGAAATCAAAACAGAAAACGGGATCAAAATTGTGGGCTGCAACGTAGAGCTCCTATGTTTTACAATTATACTCCTTTAAATATGTTGCTGGAAATTGTGTACTTATAGACCTGTCTTACTATCCAGTATAAGAAGCCTACTCCAAATCAATCATCGTAAAAACAGATTCAAACAGGGAAGTTTTGTAGATTCCACGATAACTATGGCCACAACACGAATGAATGCTGTCATTTGCAGGATATCACTGAGAAGTTGACACGTGAGTGAAAGTTAGAACAGTTTGTGCGGGCGCCGCAGCCAGGAGGTGTGGGCCATCGAATTAGAACTATATACCAAATCAGGCGAGACAAGAGGAACCCGCTCGTACCGACGGGAGGTTGGTGATAAACACTATTATTGGTGGTCCTCCTCCAATAGATCGAAGTTGGAAGGAAATGGAGTCGTATGTCAGTTCTATTAGTGGTGACTATCGATGTTGGATAGCGTTAATCTCAGATGAAGATCCAGATTCAAGCCTAAAGTTCTTCCATCCTATTTAGATTTATACCAAGTCCAGGAAAGTGATTCACTATCCACCATGGTCAACACTAGCACTACTTCAATAGCTGCAGATCCAGAAGGACGGGACCGACATAACCCGCACAACTTCCGCCTACTGATCAGAATGCTGTCGGACCTTCAGATCCACAAAGCCTCGTAACCAGGGAAGAATTTCAATTGCTAATGCAAGAGCTAACACAAAGCCACTAGCTTCTTACTCAACAACTCCATGCCAATGCCAAATTGACAAATCAGCTGAATCATCAAAGACGAAGGAGATGCAGAATGGATCAGGCATCCTATTCATCCATCGAGAGTTCAGCCTCTTCTGACTACAATCATAAATCCACGTGCCCACGGTTGGAAAGAAGCTATACACCAGCTACTGGACAATAGCGTACCTTGAGCCTTGGACAACCGAGAGTTGGCTCGTCGACCAACCATCAGACTAGACCCTCCTCTCAAGGAGGTACAGTTCCTTATCATGCTACTAACAACAGAATTGCCACCACTACTACTGAAATAGGAGTTGGTGCCCGAAACCGGACAGAACCAAACCGTCTCCAACATGAATATACTCCAGAACCTTATGTCCCAGAAGGCCTAGAACCACAGAGGCGAGACATGGACCGTCAACTACGTCCAACCTATCCTCGCATTGGGGAACACAACCACACCTTGGCTTAGCATGCCCAAAACATCCAAATGCTGGATATCCCAACAATGATCCATCAGATGATCAATGCAAGTTAGGGTCTCACCAACGATGACTATGGAATCTCCCGAAGTCATAGCCCTTTCATTGATGATATACTCTACACTGAACCACCTCGGCGATTCAGGATGTCAACTCTACCCGTTTATGAAGGGTGCTCTGATCCTATCAGCACATCTTAAAGTACGAGTGGTTAATGAACGCTGCACAAGCCGATAATGTGGTCAAGTGTCGAAGCTTCCTGATTTTCCTTGGGGGCATATTAATTATATGGTTTACTCGTTTACCACCTCGATCTATTTCGTGTTTTGACCAGTTGGCGACGAAGTTTGCTGAACAGTTTTGCATGCGTGTCACAAGGCCAAAAGATGTTAATACGTTATCTAGTGTCACTCAAACTCTTAGAGAGACACTTAGACGCTATCTAGAGAGGTTTCGCACTGCATGTGCTAAGATAAGTAGTCCCAATGATAATTCAATTTTGATGGCACTGACTAAGGGGATCGATCCCGATTCTGAGTTCGGCAACTGGTTGGCTGGAAAACCTCTTGCATCATTGGATCGTTTCTATTCCAATGTAGCCTAGTTCTTGAGAAGGGAGGATGCAAAATCGTCTAGGAAAAAGGACGACGCATGACCCAATGTGGAAGGAATCCAGAGCAATGTTGCCGTTAAACAAATCGGGGAAAGTTCTGTAAAGGTACAACTAAACATGCAGAATAAACAGAATCAATAGAAAAGCAATAGAAATCAAAATAGGAAACAGGATCAGAATCGTGGGCCGCGACATAGAGCTCCTATGTCTGACAATTATACTCCTTTAAATACGTCGTTGAAAATTGTGTATTTGCAGACCTGTTTTACTATCCAGTATAAGAAGCCTACTCTAAAGAAATCATCGGAAAAACAGATTCAAACGAGGAAGTTTTGTTGATTTCACGATAGCTATGGCCATAATATGAACGAGTTCCATCATTTGCAGGATATCATTGAAAAGTTGATACATGAGAGAAAGTTGGAACAGTTTATGCGAGTGCAGCAGTCAGGAGGTGCGGACCCATCGAATCAGAACCATATACCAAATCAGGCAAGATATAAGGAACCCGCTCGTAGCGATGGGAGGTTGGTGATAAATATTGTTAGCGGTGGTCCTCATCCAGGAGACCGAAGCTGGAAGGAAATGGAGTCGTATGCCAGTTCTATTAGTGGTGACTATTGATACGAAGCGGTCACTATGTTATCGATATGAAGTGAGGTGCAGCCGAGCGATATGAACATGGCAAAGCCGGATTGATACGAACAAAACACATTCAAGTGGAAGACTCGGTCACTTGACACAAAAAGTGGATTGATCCAAAAATTTAACACCATGTCATCAGACATCATGTGTCCAGAAGCAAAACGAACAGATCGATGTGAACAGGAAGCGATGCGAATTCAACAGCCATCGAAAAATCCAAACTTGCATCGATCATAACTCAAAATCTACAAGTCCAAATGCCACCAAATTTTTACAGGAGCTTGCGTACCATCTCGGGAATGTTTATGATCAATCTCGACTCGATTGGATAAAATCTTGATCGATACGAATTTCATTCGTATCGATCATGGATCGAGTTCAATCGACCGGGGATCGATCAGGTGAGCCCAGCCATGTGAGGGAATGGGTCTTCTGAGATTCGAGTGAGATATTTGCAACCTACGACTATAAATAGCAGCCCAAGACCTACTAAAAAGAGGACGTTTGGCTCTTCGATGTCCAAACTCTGTCGAAATCACCATTGTAATTGAATTTCACTATTGTAACTCATTGTAACCAGCAAGGTAAAACTAATACAAGTCAATCATTTCATAGTCGACGTAGGCCATATGCCGAACCACTCTGAATCTACGTCTCCGCATTTTTCATATTTATCAATGGTGTGTTTGTTAAATTTTCCTCTTTTTCTATTTATATTCTTCATTTTATTTCTTCAAACACATCCGAAGAGTGTTGTGTCCAATTTTGGTACAAACACTTTGGTGCTTTCACTGAGAACTCGGTTTTTCTCCCGCTCATTGGTTCTACTATCGATATCGGATTGCGTAAATCTAAGAAGAAGATCCAGATTTCAAGCCTAAAGTTCTGACATCCAATTTAGATTTTTACCAAGTCTAGGAATGAGCTTCGCTATCCATCATGGTCAACACTAGGACTACTTCAACAGCTGTAGATCCAGAAGGACGGGACAGACAGAACCCCGCACAACTTCTTCTTGCCGATCATAATGTTGCCGGACCATTAGAACCACAAGGCCCTATCACCAGGGTAGAATTTCAATTGCTAATGAAAGAGATGACACAAAGCCGCCAGCAGATTTCTTAGCAACTTCGTGCCAACGTGGAATTTACCAATCTACTGAATCGTCAAAGACGAAGGAGTTCCAGAAGAGAACAGGCTTCCTATTCATCCATTGAGATTTTAGCCTCTTCTGACTACCATCATAGGTCCACACACCCACGGTTGGACGAAAGCTAAAAACAAGATACTGGACAGCAGCGTACCTTGATCCTTAGACAACCGAGAGCTAACCAGTCGACTAGCCTTCAAACTAGACCCTCCTCCCTAGGAGGTACTGTTCCTTATCATGCTACTGACAACAACACTGCCACCACTGCTGCTGAATTGGGAGTTGATGCCCGAAACCGGACAGATCTGAACCGTCTCCAACATGAATAAACTCTAGAACGATATGTCATAGAAGGCCTAGAATCAAGGAGGTAAGACATGGACCGTCGACTGCGTCCGACACATCCTCGCATTGTGGAACCTGACCACACCTTGGTTCAGCATGCCCAAAACATCCAGATGTTGGATACCCCAACAGTGATCCGTTAGATGATCCGTGAATGTCAGGGTCTCACCAACGACGACTAGGGAATCTCCCAGAGTCATACACCTTTCACTGATGATATGCTTTATGCTAAACCACCTCGGCGATTTTGGATGCCAAATCTACCCGTTTATGAAGGGAGCTCTGATCCTAATCAGCATATCTTAGAGTACGAATGGTTGATGAACGCTGCACGAGCCGATGATGCGGTCAAGTGCCGATGCTTCCCGATTTGCCTAGGGGGCATAACAACTATGTGGGTTACTCGTTTACCACCTCGATCTATTTCGTGTTTTAACCAGTTGGCGACAAAGTTTGTTGAACAGTTTCGCATGCATGTCACAAGGCCGAAAGATGTTAATACCTTATCTTGCGTCACTCAACCTCCTGGAGAGACACTTGGACACTATTTGGGGAGGTTTCACACTGAATGCGTTGAGATTAGTACATCAAAATGATTACTCAATTCTGATGGCTCTGACTAAGGAGATCGATCCCGATTCTAAATTCGACGATTGGTGGGCCGGAATACCTCCTCCATCATTGCACCATTTCTATTCCAAGGCAGCCCAGTTCTTGAGAAGGGAGGATGCGAAACGGTCTAGGAAAAAGAATGACACCGGACCCCGTGTGGAAGGAATCCAGAGCAATGTTGCTGTTGAACAAACCGGGGAAAGTTCTTAAAAGGTACAACTGAACATACAGAATAAATAGAATCAATAGAAAAGCAATGGAAATCAAAACAGGAATTGGAATCAGAATTATGGGCCACGACATAGAGCTCCTATGTTTGACAATTATACTCCTTTAAATAAGTTACTGGAAATTGTGTATTTGCGGACCTGTAATACTATCCAGTATAAAAAGCTTGCTCCAAAGTAATCATTGAAAAAACAGATTCAAACCGAGAAGTTTGGTAGATTCCAAGATAGCTATGGCCATAACACGAAAGAGTGCCATCATTTGCTGGATATCATTGAGAAGTCGATACGTGAGAGAAAGTTTGAACAGTTTGTGCAGGCGCCACAGTCAGGAGGTACGGGCCCTTTGAATCAGAACCATATACCAAATCTGGCGAGACAGGAGGAACCCGCTTGTACCGGCGGGAGGTTCGTGATAAATCCTGTTAGCGGTGGTCCTCGTCCAGCAGACCGAAGCTGGAAGGAAATGGAGTTATATGCCAGTTCTATTAGGCATACAAGCTTCGAATGTTGTAGTAGTTTCGAAGACGGGGCTCCGACCAAGCAACAAAAAACGATGACAGATGACATCGTATTTCAAGACAGGGATGCCGACAGCGTCGAAGCCCCAACTATTGATCCACTTGTCATTTCAGCTTAAGCAATTCCTGCTTGGATGAAGAGGATCTTAGTAGAAAGTGGAAGTTTAGTGAACATACTATTCAAGTTAGCCTATGATCAGATGAAAATGCAAATAAAAGACTTGAAGCTTTGTCAGTTTCGTATTCATGGCTTCAATGGGAGCACAACTATACCACTGGAGTCGTAGAACTACCAGTAGAATTGGGAATTGGGGAACGTCAAAGAGTGCAGATATTATAGTTTTTTGTGTTGGATATAGACTCGGCATACAATGCTTTCTTGGGCCGATCGGCCCCAGTTGAATTCAAGGCTGCCATTGACTCTTGGCGTTTGACTTTAAAATCCCCTATCGACAATGGAGTTAGAGTCGTTCAGGGCGACCAAGCTGCGGGATGAGCCTGTTATGTTGCCCAGCTACGAGAGGCGCAGTAAAAAGAAAAGGAAAGGGTGTGGAGGAATCTCTCGGTGTCCGCTTTGTTGAAAATCGACAGTTAACGCCTGGGCCTAGGACCAGGCACCCCATCCCATTGTCAACGGATATTGACTCGAGACATATCGAAAGTAAAGATGAAAGTAAAGAAAGTCAATCTTCCTCGGCCAAGCTGACGATCGATGTTCCGATCGACGATAATGACGATTCTAAAATGATAAAGATCAGATCTCAGCTAAACCAACAAATGCAAGAGGAATTGTTTGAATTTCTCCGGGCAAACCTCGACGTGTTTGCCTAGACATATTTTGACATGTGTGAAATCTCCTCGGACATTACAAGCCACAAATTGAACATTGACTCGCGGTATGTTTTGGATAAGCAAAACAGGCATGGTGTGGATCCAGAGAGATCTGCCGCCCTTAAAGAAGAGGTAGAAAAGCTCAAATCAAACGGGTTTATCCGAGATGCATTATATCCAAAATGGGTGTCAAATCCTGTACTTGTCCGAAAGCTAAACGGGAAATGGAGAACATGCATTCATTACTCAGACTTGAATAAGGGTTTCCCTAAAGGATGTTTTCCACTTTCCCGAATCGATCAGCTCGTAGACTCAACAGCGGGACATGAACTCTTATCCTATGGATGCATATTCTGGCTACAACCAGATAACCATGCACTTACCTGACCGGAATCATACCAGCTTTGTAATCGATCTGGGACTTTACTGTTACAAAGTCATGCCATTCGAACTCAAGAACGCTGGCACAACTTACCAACGATTAGTTAACCAAATGTTCGCTAACCAGATCGGGAAAACCATGGAGGTATATGTGGACGTCATGCTTATGAAGTCACGATTCTCCACTAATCATATCAAAGACCTGGAATCGATGTTCAATATCTGCCAAGAATATAGAATGAAACTCAACCCGTTGAAGTGTCACTTCGGAGTCTCTTTTGGAAAGTTCCTTGGATTTATCATCAGTGCTCGTGGAATTGAAGCCGATCCCGATAAGATCTAGGCGATCAGATATCTTGAGACTCCGAGAACTATAAAGCAAGTCCAAAGCCTCAACGAGAAAGTAGCATCACTAAGCAAGTTCATTACAAAATCCATTGACAAATGCATTCCCCTTTTTGACCTGAACAAAAAAAGGGAAACGAAACTTTGAATGGACTACGGAACATAAGGGTGCATTCCAAGCGCTAATTCAACAACTCTATACACCACCTATTCTGTCAAAGCCCATTGATCACGAGAGATTATACATCTACTTGGCGGTGTCAGAAAACGCAATCAATGCTGCCCTAACTTGGGAGGAAAGTCGGATACAACGGCTGGTCTATTACATTAGTAAACGACTAATGGTAGCAGAGAGAAATTACCCAAAGCTGGAAAAGTTGGCTTATTGGCTTATCATTTCCTCAAGGAAGCTCCGTCCGTATTTCCAGGCTCATCCTATCACCATCTACACCGACCAGCCGTTACAACAGGTCCTTACGCGGCCTGAGACGTCTGGTAGGCTACTCAAGTGGAATATCGAGCTAAGTCAGTTTAACATTACTTACACTCCATGGCAAGCTATTCAAGGACAAATCCTAGCAGTCTTCATTGCTGAATTCAATATCTCGAAGGGCTTGCCCAAAACCAGTGGATCTCCAAAGTATATTTGGAAGCTGCATACTAATGGTGCATCAAATGACCGTTGCTCAGGTTCCAGAGTTGTACTTGAAACTCCAGAAGGTCGATTTATATGCTATGCTTTAAAGTTCGATTTTCGTGCGACCAACATCGAAGCCGAATACGAAGCTCTACTCGCTAGATTAAGACTTGCCAGAGATTTAAGAATTATTGCTTTAGAGATTTGTTATGATTCGCAATTGATTGTGGGTCAAGTTAGGGGAGAGTACCAGCCCAAGGACGGAAGGATGGCTGCTTACCTTGCTCGAGTTCAGGAGACATTGAATCAGTTCGATTATTATGCCATCTATTGCATATCCCTAGAGCGCAATTAGAAAGCTGACTCGTTAGCAAAGTTATCATGTATAGAAGAGGCACAACAACTGGGAACCATTTCCGTGGAAACATTATCTTTACCGAGCATCAATCAGACGGAAATGGATTGGGTATTTGAGGTCATTCCCGATAAGGAGTCATGGATGACTCCGTTCAGAAACTATCTCGAGCGTGGGACCCTATCGGAGTGCAGAAGTGAAAAGAGACAAGTTCTTTGAAAAGTTTCGCGGTTCACTATCCAGAATGGAGTCATGTATAGAAGAGGGTACTCCGTTCCTTTACTACGGTGTATGGCTCATAATGAAATCAAACGAATATTGCATGATGTACACAAAGGAGAATGTGGCGATTACACTAGGAGGCAAGCTCTTGCCAAGAAAGTGCTTGGATATAGAAACTATTGGTCGACTATAAATCGCGATGCATCAGACTACACTAGAAATGTGACAGATGTCAAAAACACACTCGGATTCCTAGAGCCCCCCTACCGAAATAACTCAGATGGTCAGTCCATGGTCATTTGCAGTATAAGGCACTGACATTGTTGGTCCTCTACCTCTAGCCAAAGGTGGTGTGAAGTATGCCATCGTCACAGTTGATTACTTTACCAAGTGGGCGGTAGCTAAACCCTTTGCTACAATCACAATGAAGAAAGTGGTCAACTTTGTAATACGCAACATTATCTATCGATTTGGTCTTCACATACCATCATTACAAACAACAGAGTTCAATTCGACAGTGTTGAATTTAAGAATTTCTGTCAACGATTCCATATCCAGAAGAAGTTCTCCATAGTAGTACACCCTCAAGCGAGTGGACAAGTTGAAGCTGCTAATAAAGTTATAAAGTCTATTCTAAAGAAGCGACTGGAAAAGGCCGGAGGCAAATGGGTCAATGAACTCCCTATGGCTTTATGGGCTTACCAAACAACCCACAAATCAGCAACCGACCACACTCCATTCTCGCTTTCCTACAATTTAGAAGCCGTTATTCTAATCGAGAGGGAAGAACCTTCTCATCGCGTGGCATATTATGATCTGAAGACAAATGCTTTATTACTTGCCGAATCTCTAGATTTATTGGATAAGAAGTGTGAAGAGGCTGATTTAAGAGCAACCGCATATCGAAGTTGAGTCGCCCGGTTATATAATGCCAAGGTCTGATGCCGAACCTTTGAACTCGGCGATCTCGTCCTCAAGAGAATTTACTCGGTTCCTTCACATATGAAACCAATGTGGGAAGGTCCATATGACACTAAATGAAAGATTGGAGAAGGTACATTCAAATTATCGACCGTTGACGGTCCCATTCTCCCACGAGCCTGGAATAGTGAAAGTCTATGTCGCTACCATATATAGCTGGCTCTGTTTATTTATTCATTCTATCCTTCATTTGCAATTCGTTTATGCATTTCGAAATTTGTATTTGTATTCAGGTAACTAACTTTGCCGCATTTTCTTATTTTAGCAATAAAATGCAATCTCTTCGAACCAGAGTTGTGATTTTTTGAAATGCGTCATACGACCATCACTATGCATGGAGAGCTAAGTTCCACCATATGGTGGGATTTATTCAAATATGGAGTGATCATGATACGACCGGTCACTCGCTAAGTGAAACCTGGGCTCGGGGACAAGCCATCGCATTAAAGCCAAAAAAGGATTGATACACGACAATTCTCTAACTAACTCCAAATTCCTAGAGTGAGAACTGGAGTATAAACCACTAAATGCGATTCGAAGAGGGTGGATCCGTCCGCCTAACGACTTCACCCGTATCCAAACCAAGTTCAGGGAGGATGGACCTATCCATCTAGCTGTAAGATCGATTTCACCCTAGAGGGGGGTGAATAGGGTGATGGTGTTAATTATAAAAATTAATTGCGGAAGCTTATAAAATTATTTCAACACAGATCACAGATTATTAGCAGCACAGAAAAATAGCAGAATAAAATGCAGAAATAGAACGACATAGAATTTACCCAGCTTCGGCAAAACCCTGCCTACGTGTTGCCCCCAAGGTTTCTACTAGAAATTAGATAGTCAGACGCTTACACACGTAAACTCGCGACACCCGCTATCGACTAAACCTAACTCTACGCTCAAAACCCTGCCACAACTCAGCCACTGAGTTGCGAATTCTCAAACTACGCCACGTAGTTTGTCCCTTAGTCACACGACTAGAAATTACAATGGTTTAAAGTTGAAATACAAATTAAAACAATCTAAAATAAAGACAACCCTAATTTAAAATAAATAAACCCTTTATAATAATAAAAGGAAAGCTCTTAAAAAGAAGGCCGGCCCAAAATGAATTGTAGTAGAGAAAATTCGCCGGCCCTTTCCCCTTTTTCTTTTATTATGTCGGTTGTTCCTTTATCTTGAGAATGGCGGCTTTGATTTAGGGCTTTGCAAATTTAGGGATTTCATGATTTCAAAGAGGCCGGCGTTGGTTGCTAGATCGAATGGAAGATTTATCACTTTGTTTGCTTCGTCGATCGCATGCTTCTCTGTTTTGCTCTCGGTTTTTGAAATTGATCGAGTTTGTGGTATGGCTTCGGTAAGTAATTTTTTTCTCCTTTACTTTATGATTCAATGCTTGAACTCGATACCTCCTATGCCGATGATGATTGTTGCAATTTATAGGAGTCGAATCTCCTTGAATTACGTTCGTCTGATTTGTTCATTATCATGCTTTCGGCCATTCGATTTTTGTTGAACGTTGATGATTTATTTGACTTAATCAAATTCATATATTTGATGCTTGAGATTTCACTGACTTTTTCAAATTCGTATATTATGATAAACTTGGTCAATTGCCTTTGCGACCACGGTTTCGATTTCGAACTCATGATTACGGCTTTGAATTCTCTGAATCTTTGACTTTACTCTCTGATTTCATTTTGACTTTAGCATTGACTAACTTGATTTTTTACTTGATCAACTTCGATGTTGATTTGTGAGTTCAACTCTGTCTTCACTCATCGTGTTTACTTCAACCATTTTATTTCTTAAACTAAACTTCTTGATACTGATCGAACTGTACACTTGCTCGATTTTACTTGCTGTTCACGGCCATTATATTTTTACTTCCATGTGACACTAGCCGTTCATGTTGCATTATTATTGCATCATTCATGTATCTGCTGGCTTCGGTTTTCACTGTCCTCGCATGTACATGCTTCATGTCATACTTCCATGGTCTGGTTCTCGGGCTATAGTGTTCATGTAGTCTAATGCATTTGGTTCTTCACTTGTGCATATTGTTGCTTGATTCTGTTTTTGCTGTAGTCGTTTGGGTTCATATGTACTTGATGGTTGTAGCTTGGTTTGTGTTGTTGCTTAAGTCACTTTGTTGTAGCATGCACTCTGTTTATGGCCACTTGTTCATTGTTATTGTCTCTATCCATTTGCCTCTGGTTACTTTGAGCTTCACTGTGATATGTTCACTTGAGTCATTTGAAGTTTGTTGTGCCCTGACTTTGTGGTCTTTGCATGGTGGTCTTGTGGCACTGTTTACAGTCGTATTGAATTGAGTTTGATCTGATCATGTTTTCATCTGAGTGTTGTTAGCTTTGTATTTGTTGACCACACATGTACATGCTTGCATCATTATTGATTTGTTCAATGGAGTCAGTGGTTTGAGGCTGCACTTCAGTTGCTTATATATGTGTAACAAGTGTGATGGTTTCTGGTAGTTGTTCATTGTGTAGCCTTGGTCTTTGTTGTTGCATTGAGTTGAGTCATGATTGCAGTGACTTGACCTTTGAATTTGGTTTATTTTTCAAAATTTCACCTGAGTTGAATCCAGCTTAAGCTTGGATTTGACCTTGTGTTGAGAGTTGTGACATTTATTTTATTGCACTTGAGTTGAATCCGATAATTTGGGTTTGACCTGTGCTTACCTGTCCCTGTAACATTATCAAGTGTACATCAGTGTGCCCGGCCTTGTAGCATGTACAGTGATACACTGTGCATGTCACATTGTTCGTGTGTGATGAATTCAAATGCAAATGATGACGAACAACCCAAATAACCGAGGCAAATAATATTTTCAAAATCCATATTTTATTTTATATTGCAAAAAATATTTCCTTTTCAATTTTACTGCGTTAGTGTATATTTTTGCAGATTGCTAAGATGTTGGATTCTAACTGGAATGAAGTTGAAGATAAATACGAGTGTGAGTGATATGTAGTGAGGTCAACTGTAAATTGAATTGTGATGTAATCAAAAATTGTATTGTAATTGAAATTGTATATGTATAGCGAGAGCTTGAATTTGTACTATTCAAAAATTGTAATAAATATTTGTTTGAATAAAATTTCTGTTTGAATTCAAATTCTGTGTTATTTAATTTTATTTAGCAAATATTTATTTAACCTGTGAAAAATAAAATAGTACATTAACAAATACATTTAAACGAATGTATATATGTTTATTATCATCGAACAAAAATCATATAAGCGCATATTCAACAATCTCCCCCTTTTGATGATAACATAGATATATTTAAGATTTTGAATATATTAAATGTATTTGATCATTGATATGCTCTAATTGCTCCCCCTATTTAAATGCTTCCTCTCTATACAAAGCTCCCCCTACATATATGCATACAAATAAAAATATGCAAATGAGCCTAGATGCAAATAGAAAATTGTTTGACCTTTGCTTCATTTTATTTGACAAAATCTTAACTTTTCTCTCCCCCTTTTGTTATCAGCAAAAGAATAATAGTGTTAGAGAAAATAGAGATAAGGTGATCGATATTAATTCAACATTAAAACTCAATTGAATATAAATATTAAATTTCAATAAAAAAACAAACAAAAATCTTAAATATTTTGTTAGGCGCATATTCCACTTTTAGAATGATGGGAATTATGTCATCATATAAAACCATACAGTTGTGTCTATTTGTGGTATATTTATATCAGGAATTTGAATACCTACTAACCATGCATAACCGTTAGGACTTTTAAATGAGATTAGTAGTATTCCAATTTTATTTTAAAAATAAATAAATTTAAGTATCTTCTAACCATGCATAACCGTAAGGACTTTTAAATGGGATTAGAATCAACTTGTTTATTTTAAAAATCAACTTTGGATATGCGTTCCATACATGCATAAACGTGAGGACTTTTAAATGAGCATGGAAGCACATAACAAATTCCAAGTAATTCACCCATGCATAACCGTGAGCACTTTTAAATGAGAGTGAATACTTTGGTATTTATTTATTTATATATTTTTTTACTATATAAATTTTTTCTATTTTTTTTTTTAAAAAATAAATGTGAAAATGAAAAACGAACGATTCCTGTTTAAAGTACCACGTATTGACAAACTATATAGAATTTTGATGAGTGATGGTTGTTAGAAATATGATAAAAATAGAGATTGTCATGGAATTTTTACCAATAAAAAGTTTTATAACTCTTGTTTAAATTTCTAAAGAAATTTACTAATTATACTGTCTTGGGTCATAATATATGATCAATATTAGCACTCATCACTCTTTCAATCACTATTCATCTTTTTGATAATCATAGGGAGTCAGATTAGTCAAAATAGTCATTTAAAATAAATTCAAAAATAATTATAAAATCAATTTTTCAAAAATGACTAATATGGAAATATGGTCAAAAATGATTTTCTCAAACGGGTTTTATAAGAAATTTTTTTGCTATTTGAAAAAATTATTTGAAATGAAAATTATGCATATATTTTCTTTGAATAATGATGCAGTTACTAAATGTCTCAAAAATCACGTTCAACTAGTAATTTTTCTATCAACTAGATTACCAGTGTAATCTGCATCTGAATTTCTTTTTCACTCAAAATTATCATTAATTGAATTTGATCGACCAAACCATGACGTGTGCACTAAAAATTTCAAACTCAATTTTAACAGCAATTTAAATGACATTCTCTTGAATTTGTATTGAAGCCGTGTAAATAATTAAAAAACCGTGAATATTGAGTTAGCCGTATTATAACCAATTGTATTAACATCCAACAAAAAACACTATTATTAATCCAAATGATATATATGAAGTAATTCAAAGAATCTAGAGATTTTTATAGTGTTTTTGGCATAAGAATATAATTGGCCAACTATTTTGAATAAGTCAGAATCATCATCTTCTCATCATCACATTATTGGCTTATTTAATTCAGAATATGGTGCAGATTATCACATTTAATATATCGTACAAATAAGTATACCTTTACCTTTTATACCTTTACGATATTTTTCATTGTTGTCTATTGTGATTCTGTCACCTTTATACTAGGCTAAGAACTTTGCTTTGTTGCTCGTTGTGTCCTTAGAACAGCCAAAATACAGAGAACACTATTGTTGTTCCTTAGCCTGTCACCACACCTACACGATGAAAGATTTTTGTGACCTATTTGTTTTTATAGGTCCATGATTGTTAGTGGCAGAATATTTAGAAAAATAATTTTGTGGAGACCCAAAACTATTTATAATTGTTCCATTCGGCACCCAAATTTGTTTAACTTTGAGAGATTTTATATTTGTGCCTTTTGGAACCCAAATCGGTATAGTTTTCACATGTTTGGGTCTATACCAACAATTATTGTGATTGTGTCCATATTTTCTACAAATTGTGCACATTGAATTTTCTTGATTAATCTTATTTTCAACAATTTTAGATTGATTATATCCAAGTCCTTTTCTAACTGTATTAACAGTTTGCTTTCCTAATAGCATATTCAACATTTTTTCACTTTTTGAAAATTTTCTAAAGTCGTTGACAATTGTTGGACTTGTGTTTTGAGAGATTCATTTTCATTTAACAGTTGTATGCACTTTTTAATAGAATTCTCTCTTCTAGTATTTTCATTTTCTTTCAAAATCAGAATTTCATTTTCAAGTGATTTTATATTAATTTCTGATTTTTTAATTTCTCCTTCAAATGTTAGACACTTATCACACTTAGGGATCCTTCTTTGATAGTTTTCAACTAATTGGTCAAGTTGTTCGTTTAATTCTATCAAAGTGTCTTTTTGTGATTCAAGTTTAGCATATTTTTCCCTAAGTCGTTCAAAACAGCCATTCACTTCGTGGAAATAAATAAGTAATTAAGAGTGAGTAAGTTTTGATACCTCGCTTGCCTCGTCATCGTCGCTATCGGTTATATTTCCACGAAGGCACATATCTGCTTTCGCACTCTCACTGCTAGAACTTTGATTATCTTCATCACTTGTTTTCCACGTGGCTACAAAACTTTTCCTTTTTGATTTCTTTTTAAAGTCGCGTTGATTTTGAGGACAATTGGGCTTGATGTGTCCGGGTTGGTTGCACTTGTGACGGATGATCTTCTGTTCTTCAGAGTAGTCTAGTGCTTTGGCTATTCTGCTTTTCGCTTTTTGAATTCAAGCTGAATTTCCATATTTGTAATTCCATCTTTTGAATTTCTTTATTAATAGCTCCAATTCTGCTGCTGCATCATCATCATCGTTATCATCATCACTTTCGGTTGTTCCTTTGAGTGCTATTGATTTCTTTCGAGTGTCAATTCCTTCACGCTCTTCCTTGAACTTTATTTCTAGCTCATAAGTGGTGAGATTACCGATGAGTTCTTCAACTTTCATGTGTTTTAAATCTTTTGATTCTTGAATGGCAGTCACTTTCGATTCAAATTTTCGTGGAAGGACTCTGAGGATTTTTCGGACTATTTCCAGTTCCGTGTATGATTTTCCGAGAGCTTTTGATTTATATACGATATTGGAAAGTCGTCCATGCATCTCTTTGATATTTTCTTCCTTCGCCATTGTGAAGTTCTCGTATTCGCTGCTTAGCATGTCAAGGCGAGATTCTTTGACTTGAGATGTTCCTTCATGAGTCACTTCTAGTGAGTGCCATATTTCCTGCGTAGTTAGACAATGTGAGACACGATTAAATTCATATTGATCCAATGAATAGATAATAGAATTCATAGCTTTAGCATTAGTATTTTGTAATTTAATTTCTAGTTCTGTCCATTTTTTCTTTGGTTTCTCTATTTCCTGATTATCTACAGTCCTAGTTTGTATTCTATAACATGTCTCAACAATATCCCAAGCGTCAATGGTTTTCAGAAAAATTTCCATCCTATTTTTCCAGTAAGCATATTCACTATTGAACATTGGTGGTCTAACTATGGACTGACCCTCAGCAAAAGCATTATTAAAAGAATCCATTTTAAAAATTCAAATTTTTTAAAAAAAATTGATTTTTGAAACACGAATTTTTAAAACAAAATTGACTTCTAAACCTGGCTCCGATACCACTTGTAGGATCGATTTCACCCTAGAGGGGGGGTGAATAGGGTGATGGTGTTAATTATAAAAATTAATTGCGGAAGCTTAAAAAATTATTTCAACACAGATCACAGATTATTAGCAGCACGGAAAAATAGCAGAATAAAATGCAGAAATAGAACGACGCAGAATTTACCCAGCTTCGGCAAAACCCTGCCTACGTGCTGCCCCCAAGGTTTCTACTAGAAATTAGATAGTCAGACGCTTACACACGTAAACTCACGGCACCCGCTATCGACTAAAACTAACTCTACGCTCAAAACCCTGCCACAACTCAGCCACTGTGTTGCGAATTCTCAAACTACGCCACGTAGTTTATCCCCTAGTCACACGACTAGAAATTACAATGGTTTAAAGTTGAAATACAAATTAAAACAATTTAAAATAAAGACAACCCTGATTTAAAATAAATAAACCCATTATAATAATAAAAAGAAAGCTCTTAAAAAGAAGGCCGGCCCAAAATGAATTATAGTAGAGAAAATTCGCCAGCCCTTTCCCCTTTTTCTTTTATTATGTCGGTCGTTCCTTTATCTTGAGAATGGCGTCTTTGATTTAGGGCTTTTCAAATTTAGGGCTTTCGTGATTTCAAAGAGGCCGGCTTTGGTTGCTAGATCGAATGGAAGATTTATCACTTTGTTTGCTTCATCGATCGCATGCTTCTCTGTTTTGCTCACGGTCTCTTTGAAATTGATCGAGTTTGTGGTATGGCTTCGGTAAGTAATTTTTTGCTCCTTTACTTTATAATTCAATGCTTGAACTGGATACCTCCTATGCTGATGATGATTGTTGCAATTTATAGGAGTCGAATCTCCTTGAATTACGTTCGTCTGATTTGTTCATTATCATGCTTTCGACCATTCGATTTTTGTTGAACGTTGATGATTTATTTGACTTAATCAAATTCGTATATTTGATGCTTGAGATTTCACTAACGTTTTCAAATTCGTATATTATGATAAACTCGGTCAATTGCCTTTGCTAACACGGTTTCGATTTCGAACTCGTGATTACGGCTTTGAATTCTCTGAATCTTTGACTTTACTCTCTGATTTCATTTTGACTTTGGCATTGACTAACTTATTTTTTAACTTGATCAACTTCGATGTTGATTTGTGAGTTCAACTCTGTCTTCACTCATCGTGTTTACTTCAACCATTTGATTTCTTAAACTAAACTTCTGGATATTGATCGAACTGTACACTTGCTCGATTTTACCTGCTGTTCACGGCCATTATATTTTTACTGCCATGTGACACTAGCCATTCATGTTGCATTATTATTGCATCATTCATGTATCTGCTGGCGTCGGTTTTCACTGTCCTCGCATGTACATGCTCCATGTCATATTTCCATGGTCTGGTTCTTGGCCTATAGTGTTCATGTAGTCTAATGCATTTGGTTCTTCACTTGTGCATATTGTTGCTTGATTCTGTTTTTGCTGTAGTCGTTTGGGTTCATATGTACTTGATGGTTACAGCTTGGTTTATGTTGTTGCTTGAGTCACTTTGTTGTAGCATGCACTCTGTTTTTGGCCACTTGTTCATTGTTATTGTCTCTGTCCATTTGCCTCTGGTTACTTTGAGCTTCAATGTGATATGTTCACTTGAGTCATTTGAAGTTTGTTGTGCACTGACTTTGTAATCTTTGCATGGTGGTCTTGTGGCACTGTTTACAGTCGTATTGAATTGAGTTTGATCTGATCATGTTTTTATCTGAGTGTTGTTAGCTTTGTGTTTGTTGACCACACATGTACATGCTTGCATCATTATTGATTTGTTCAATGGAGTCAGTGGTTTGAGGCTGCACTTCAGTTGCTTATATATGTGTAACAAGTGTGATGGTTTCTGGTAGTTGTTCATTGTGTAGCCTTGGTCTTTGTTGTTGCATTGAGTTGAGTCATGATTGCAGTGACTTGACCTTTGAATTTGGTTTATTTTTCAAAATTTCACCTGAGTTGAATCCAGCTTAAGCTTGGATTTGACCTTGTGTTGAGAGTTGTGACATTTATTTTATTGCACTTGAGTTGAATCCGATAATTTGGGTTTGACCTGTGCTTACCTGTCCCTGTAACATTATCAAGTGTATATCGGTGTGCACGGCCTTGTGGCATGTACAGTGATACACTGTGCATGTCACATTATTCGTGTGTGATGAATTCAAATGTAAATGATGACGAACAACCCAAATAACTGAGGCAAATAATATTTTCAAAATCCATATTTTATTTTATATTGCAAAAAATATTTCCTTTTCAATTTTACTGTGTTAGTGTATATTTTTGCAGATTGCTATGATGCTGGATTCTAACTGGAATGAAGTTGAAGATAAATACGAGTGTGAGTGATATGTAGTGAGGTCAACTGTAAATTGAATTGTGATGTAATCAGAAATTGTATTGTAATTGAAATTGTATATGTATAGTGAGAGCTTGAATTTGTACTATTCAAAAATTGTAATAAATATTTGTTTGAATAAAATTTCCGTTTGAATTCAAATTCTGTGTTATTTAATTTTATTCAGCAAATATTTATTTAACCTGTGAAAAATAAAATAGTATATTAACAAATACATTTAAACGAATGTATATATGTTTATTATCATCAAAAAAAAATCATATAAGTGCATATTCAACACTAACGACCTCACTTGTTAACTTAGGTGGATGTGATTCGACCGTCTACGATCTTGACAGATCCGTCGTTCCCGGAGTGCGAATGAAATCCTAATGCCTAAACAGATATGACTGACCATCTGTTGGCCAACTCTATATTCCTGGAGTGTGAACTGGAGTATAAACATAAATACCAAATGGGTGAGCTTGACCACCCATCAGCTAACTCCGGATTCCCAGAGTGTAAATCGGAGTATAAACATCAACTAACTCCGGATTCTCAAAGTGCGAACCCGAGTATAAACATCAAATAACTCCGGATTCCCAGACTGCGAACTGGAGTATAAACATCGACTAACTTTAAATCCCCGAGCACGTATTAGAGTACAAACACAAGCCGGGTGTGCAACGACCACCTATGAATCCATCTAAGTCGCCAGAGTGCGGATGGAGTTTCGAATATCGAACGGGCGTAACTGACCGCCCATAAAATAACATAAGTCCCCGGAGCGCGGATGTATCTCTAAACCTTAAGCGGGTGTGACCGATCTCCGATCTACAAGTGTAATCCCCAGAGCATGGATGTGATCACCAATAGATGAGAAAGTGTGTTTTGACCACCCGAACTCGTCTTTTTTCAGTTCCACTTCAGCGAAGTTAAGCCTGATGTATTAAAGGTAAACAACGATTGTTAACCAATCTTTTCAACTTATCCCCAAAAATGGGGGGAGAACTCCGATTGAGATAGTGCAAAATCAGGATTCAACTTAACGCTCGATCGCGGCCCAAAGCCGTAGCTATGGAACTTAGCAACTAAATTCGGGTCCGATTTAAAGACTAAAACTCTACAAGTGTATTGAATGGAAGTTTGAGTGCTGAAATACTTTAACAAGTGAATACAAATTGAGCTAGAGACAAAATGGAATTTTATTTCACCTATTCTTTGGAAGAAGAACATAAGTACAAATTCTACCAATAGTCCTACTAGCAGGGGCCGAACCCACGTGTATACATGCCTACAAAGATCTAAGTAGATTCCTATCTATCTACGAAAAATGAGCCAAAAAGACATATCTATTCTTTCTTTTTTATCGGCTTCTTCTTCGACGTTGACCCACTGGAGCTGCCACTTGGTTTCCTCTTTAAGCCCTTGCCTTTTGGCGGTTGATCTCCAGTCGGGGGGATTATAGTAACCTCCTCCTCTGAACTCACATGAATTGGAATGCTTCTTGAAGGTGGAGTCGGAGGGATTGGATCAATGTTAGAAGGCGGAGGAGGCATACTTGTGTCAACAACCGTGCTACCAGGAGAGATCATTTGTAAAGGAGTTGGACCAGGGCCTGCCATTCCACCTCCCAAACTACTGGTCTATGCAACCGCTTCCATTTTCTTGATTTCAGTAATGATCTCCTCTTCGTGCATTATTTGGGCCTCCCCGAGGGCGCTAGCAGTTGGACCCGAGGGCTGGTCACTGGCGCGCCTCCACTCATGACAAATGGAAGATTAGCAAAGGGGTCACTATGATGACCGAGAAGTTCCTCCATCATCTGTTCATCGAAAGTAAGTATGCTTCCTTGTACCCCGTCCGTAGGTGCAGTACCCATTGTCGTGGTCGCTTCTGTTGTGATAGCCTCCTACTCGTGATGCAACTCTTAGGTTGCAGGGTGCATGGAAGATGTAGCTCCCATCACCGAATAGAGACAAATAAAAAGAGTTAGCAAATAATTCAATCAACGCTTCCAACTTCGAATGAGCACAAGAGGTGTTCAGAGTACCTTCCTCGGGTTACTTGCAGATGACAAAGCAGCTTCAGAAACATTCTCATGAACTGGAGTTAACTGCATTTGATTGGGGTTATATGCAAGAATGGACTGAGGATCAACCACAGAGGTCGGCTCGGGCTGGGTTGGCGCAAGAGTTTCAGAACCCACATCATGATGCACAACACCAGAACCCTCTCCAGCTTTCGAATGCTTAGTGTCGAGTTTCTCTTTTTCGTATGCGATCGTGATATCGTGGAGAACTTTTCTTCCATCTTTGCTTAGCACCTGGTTCTCCAGTTCAAAATTGTCAACAGATTCGTCGTAATGTTCGGCTTTCTCGTCTTCCACCAAGCGGCCTTAAGTATTATACAAGTGAGATGGGCAGTTGTCGAGCCAGGTTAGGTTTCGGCATTCTAGCACATTAGCGTTATACGTGACAAGAAGACCTTCAATATCAACCTCCAACCTGGACTCTGCCATCTTCACTTCATTTTCAATCCTGGCCTCAGCCTCCTGAATCTTTAGTGTTACCACATCTCTCTCGTTCCGAAGCACCACAGCCCACTCGCATGCCTCCTGAGCAGCTTTATTTGCGTCATCTTTCTCCTTGATGATTTCGGCGAATTTGGCCTTAAGCCCCTCAAGTTCCTTCAACGCTGCATCCCTTTCGGCCGTAACAGTGGTATTCCGGTGGCTTATCCCCTCAATCAAAGAAAAATGCGTTTGTCGCATCCTTTCCATAGATTGATTTGCCCCATCGGCTTTCTTATTAGCCTCTATCTCCGACCTCTTAGAAGACTCGCTCTCATCATGAAGCACTTGAATAATGCGGTCTTTTTTAGCTAGATCAGTTTCTAACTTCTCAATCGTCTTCGCTCGTTTGAAATCCACCACCAGTACTTTGTCCGCGGTCTTCATCCACTCGTTATATTGGCTGTAGACATCATGGATGTAATCATGCATAGTTTGCTCGGCCTCAACTGGAATTCTCTTTAAATGCGGAAGGAAGATGAAGCCGTCGAAACAAATATTTAGGAAGTCTATTTTCAGCTCGACGATTTTCATCACTCCTTCCCCAGTGGGCTCGGTAATAGCTTTTTCAATGATAGTGGGAGTTTCAGCCTCGGGTCTACGGTGCTGTGAATTGGACCTGGGAGCTTGAGAAGGATAGTTTTGACATGGAGGATCTAAGGGTTGTTTCCCGTGATCGGAGGATTGTGTTGGTGCTCGAGGAGGCGGGGAGTACGATCAGGAACGATGTCTATATTCTCTATCTCTGTCCCTCTCCCTATCATAGCGCTCCTAGCTAGAATAATCGTGATCGCAGTCTCTATCGGATTCCCTTCTATGAGACTCGTAGTATGAACTGGATGATTGGCATGCTGAGTGAAGGCTTCCTAACATAGATTCTCGCCTAGACATCGTATCTGTAAAATGGGATGAAAAGAAGAATCAGCAATCTCCAGAAATGAACAACTTATGATTGGAAATCGTGTAGCGCCGTAAAGTGTGCGTATGCATGTGTTAAAGCCCCCGACAACCGGTTATGTCGGCCACACTTGTAGGCAGTGTCTCGGTTAAATCTAAGTCATTTTGAAGCTCTTCCAATCCAGTGTCGTGTTGGAGTGACACATAGTCCAGAACTGGAATGTCGGTGAGCCCTTTAAAAGGATTCTCTATCTGCGAGGGACGAGCCTCCGAAATTCTAACACCGAAGGCTGGTAGGGACATGACTACGGATTTTCATCTCGAAGACTTATGACGTTTATATGCAATTGCCTTGCCTTTCACCCTTCCCTCTATATCCTGAGAACTGTTTAGAGGGCCGGCTACGAGTTCGTCTTCACTGGATGTATTCTCTTCATCGCCCTCCTCATCAATTACAATCCCAGGGTGCTCTATGCCAAGCCCATCTCACCAGGGCTGCCCTAAGCAATCCCTCTAGTCTTATGCTCTGATTTTGATCGATTAGTCCGACAAACCTCAAGTTTTTATCTATCAGCACCGAGTCGATCTCTCTCATCTCACCTGACACTTCTTGAAGAATCCATACTATCTCTTTAAATTGGACGCCTTCGGATCGTGGAATTGCGGCTGTAAAAGAAAGAAAATGTTAGACTCAACACTAGTTACAACTATCTCCTTAGCTATTGGAAAATTGCGGCACTTACGTCTTACTAACAACTGGCTAGCGAATCTTGGAGGACGCCGGACATAAAACCACTCCGTCTTGAAGTAGCTAAGCCTGGTGCAAGATCCCATCACCACTTGGCAATTCCTAATCGCCTCTAGAAATGCGAATGAAGGATTATCTCCCCGACTCTTGACATTAAAAAGTATCTGACTTCTTTCAGGGTCGGGGGTCGAAATAGATGTTCCATGAAAATAATCAATAGACCGTTCAGTAGTGCATATCCATTTAGCTGTAATTGCGATGGAGCAATTCTAAGGAAAGCTAACAATTCTCAAATATACTAGTTTAATGGAGGAAGTGTTCTTGTTGTGGATGAATGTCGATTAAAGGCTGTGAATCCTTCTGGAGGAGCGTGTGGCCTGTCATTCGGTCCAGGTATGTCATCTAATGGTAGACCGTGTCTTAAGCATATTCGTCCAAACATATCTTCCAAAATATTGGATGGTACAGAATCTTGTGGATTCTCAATAAAAGTTGCTCCTGGTAGCTCGTCCAGAGTTGGGCCTACAACTTCGGCTGTAATGGCCGGCATCTCTATTATCAAGGGAAGTGGACTTTGGTCCCCCTGCTGTTGTGAACTTCCAGATTCCTTAACTAATCAACTTAGTAAAAGCCATCATTAGATGATAATAATCCCGTGTTTCCCTCGGTGTGAAATGCACGAGTGTGTTGTGCAATGCAATATTATATAGTACTGGAGAAAGTTCTATAAAGATTAGCAAGATGTTCAAATGATGAGACTTCGACTCAGGGTGACCGTCATCGCTGACCATCACACCCATGTCATCTAGACATCGGGAACCGATCCAAATTAATGCTCGTCGGAATTTTGTTAAGTTACAGTTCTATCAACAAGCTTCAAAAGGTAGTCAAATATTCAGTTTAATTGATAAGTTCAGATATGCAAGGCTGAAGCTCGTCGAATCAAGTGTTCGATTATGCAAGATTTTGCATTCATCGAAGTCCTAACTTGGATTGTTCCACACAAAGGTCTTAACTTCTTATCGATCTAGGAATTTCCATTTCGTATCGATCCGAAGGTTTCACTTCGCATCGATCAAAATCCATTGGCTTCGTATCGATCAAGTCACATCGACTTCGCATCGATCGGGTTACAACGAAGTTCGTATTGGTCATACATTACTGGTTTCATATCGATCCAAAACCATGAAATTTGTATCGATCACCTATTACAGGTTTCGTTTTCGTAGGTGGCTATTCGTTTTCATATCAATCGTCCCTGATCGATACGAACTATTATCACTTTGAATCGACACTAAGTACGTTATTTCATCGATCGATTACTCACCAACACAAATCTCATGCGCAGTACGAAGCAAAGCCCTCCCTTCCCTTTCATCGATATGAAGTTAAAGCTAGGCATCCCTTCTCACTCATTCTTCCCCCAAATGGCCTTAACTCCCTTATTTTCCTTCCTCGACGATGCTCCGACCCAATTCTGGCATTAACATCACTTGAATCGATCACAGACTCGTACGAATTGGCATAAAATCCAAGTCTCATCATTCTAAGATGAATTATTTCAACTAATTACCTAGTTTGGTGGATCGGTTTAGGAAACTAATGAGCGAATTTGGTTTTGGAAACGAAGGACGTTTTCTTCTTTCTTACGTGCTTTATCGATACAAAGGCAACCGTGAAAGTGATGGCAAGTAGAAAATTCGGCTAAGTCCAAAATGCATTTATACGAACTCATGACCAGGCAAAAAAGGATTCGTCTCCCACTAACCAAACCCAATATGAGCGGTCACAAGTTCCATCGATACAAAGAAGCTTATTTGTGTCCATCAATCCAGAATGTTCTGAAGCGTAGCTGTTCCTATCCATAAGCAATCCATCGATGCGAAATGACAACTTCGTATAGACTATTCTAAGGTCCACTAGTACTCATATCCATCGATATGAGGCATGTAAAAAGAAAAAAAATCAACGAATTCGTTTCGATCCCTATCGATATGAAGAATTATCCCAAAACAATCGTCAAGCGTTGTTACAACTCGAATTTCACATTGATTCAGGAGAGGATCGATATGAAATTCAACACAAAAAGGTGAAAACGACTCGTGAACATGCAAACGTTAACATACATACATGTATGATAGACTAACAACCAAACTTTTAAACAATTCATAAGAATTGAATGCTCACCTAATGACAGTTACAACATCAAACAACAGTTTTCTATCATTCAACGCTCAGTTACAACAGTGCATAGTACAACAATTGGTAGTCAAAAATTCATTGTTTATATTATTAACAGTCGTTCAAAGGTTACATCTTTCGACGAAAAGACAACTAATCAACAAGTCAGATGGAACTTTTTAGAATAAAGATTGCAGCTTTTCAAAGCGCGTCGTGTCCTCATAAGAAATACATTGTAGGGAAAATGTTATCCCGCCTTTTGGCAAGGCCGTGATACCAAGAAATTGACTGGGAATCAAAGACAGTTCATCCCAGAAAACGGTATACACAAGATCGCTATGGATACTGATAAATTTTGCCCACGTCCGGATCGAGCTACAGTTAACATGACACGACAATCAAAGCTATGAAAGCCAACGTAACAAATTTCAAGTCGATCCGAGTTCATATGCTCAAGATATGAGCGATGCAAGCTAAGAAAACCAACTCATTTGTATCCATCAGTTCATCTGCTTCGCATCGATTTTGTTCTAATCCATCTAGGGCAGTGTTCTTCGTATCCATCCTTAATCGCATCCATCAACAGCGGCCTCCTTCGTATCCATCAGAATTGGACTCACTCGCATTCATGGAACACCATTTCATATCCATTATACCTATCCCACTTCGTATCCTTCGCATCCGCTCTGTTTCGTATCCATCGCTCGAAATGAATTCGTATCGCTTCCACTTACACACAAGTTCGTACTGATTATTTCCCAGTTCATATCGATCGGTCAATGATCGATACAAAACAACATTTAATAGGCCCCGATATGAAAATTTTAAGTTCATATAGATATGAATTGGAACAGCGACCATCAATACGAAGTGGTCACTAAGCTATCGATACGAAATAAGGTGCAGCCGAGCGATAGGAACAAGTCAAAGCCGGATCGATACGAACAAACACATTCAAGTGGAAGATTTGTTAACTCGGCATAAAAAGTGGATCGATCCAAAAAATTAGTGCCACATCATCGGACATCGCGTGTCCAGAAGCAATACGAACAGATCGATGCCAACAGGAAGCGATGCGAATTCAACAGCCATAAAAAAAATCCAAACTTGCAATCATAACTCAAAATCTACAAGTCCAATGCCACCAAATTTTCACAGGGGCTTGCGTACCACCTCGGGAATGTTCATGATCAATCTTGACTCGATTGGACAAAATCTTGATCGATACTAATTTCATTCTTATCGATCATGGATCGAGTTCAATCGACCGGGGATCAATTACCTAGGCCCGCCCACCTACGAGAAAGGGTCTTCCGAGACTCGAGCGAGATATTTGTTGCCTATGCCTATAAATAGCAGCCTAGGAACTACTGAAAAAGGACTTTTGGCTATTCGATGTCCAAACTCTGTCGAAATCACCATTTTACTCGAATTTCACTATTGTAACTCGTTGTAACCATTAAGCAAAAACTAATAGAAGTCAAACATTTCATAGTGGACGCAGGCTATACACTGAACCACTCTAAATTCGTGTGTTTCTTCATGTGTTTCTGCGTGTTTTTTTGTTATCATTGGTGTGTTTGTTAGATTTTCCTCCTTTTCCATTTATATTCTTCATTTTATCACTTCAAATACATTCGAAGAGTGTTGTGCCAAATTTTGGTGCAAACAGCCGCCATCAAAACCATTGATTGATTTGGTCGCTCCACTGAAACAACTGTCGCAATGAACCTTGTTAAGAAATTTTTTAGTGACTCTCATGTCCACTGCTTTATTGATGTCAATGTCATCACATTCTTGGGTCTCGTAATGTGAACCCGAAACTGCTTCATAAATCTTTCGACCAATTCCGTCCATGTGCTAATAGAACCGCTCTCTAATTGTCTGAACCATAGCGCAACTACATCCATTAAGTACAGGGAAAGCATCATGCCAAGACTTCTTCCAAAGCCCCCAATACTTCCATGTGCCGTATATACCTCATCTTTTTCATAGCTGGATTCGACTTCCGATCATAACCAGTGTTGTTAGTATGAATTTATGTAGGTTCCTAGCATAACTGATATTAAGAGCGAATGGACATCTATTTACATCCCCCATATCCATGTTCACTAATCCTCCATACATAGCTTGCCTGGTCATCTCTACAAACCTTTCATTGTCTTTTAGTAGTAGTCTATTGCACGTCCAATATGCCCCTCCCCCGAGTCTACTAGGGAATTCTTGAACGTATTCCTCTGGATGAGCATCCAAATTCAGATTCACACAAGATCCATGGTATTGACCATAGATGCTCCATCAGGACGATCGATCAGACCCGGGGGCATGCCCCTATGCCTTTGGGATTGGTGCCAATCCCTCTAAGATGGCCAGCGACTACCCCAAGCTGCTCAGTTCCACTGCTTTGCCCAATAGTTCCGTCTTCACGCTCCCTGTTTTGACTTCCAGTGAATCTTGCCACCTTAACTCCTTGATCCATAGCTCAAGTAGTCCCTATCGTTCCACTTATTGGTTTTGCACTCCGGCAGCTCCTGTGGGTCAAGCTTGTCTGATCTATCGATGTAATTTTGCATCATCGTTTCCTGTCTTTTCAGCATCTGTTCCTACATAGCATCCATCATTGTTCCCATTTCATCTCTGGTGCTGCAGATAGTGTTTGATTAGCTCCATCTCTCGAGGAAGTCTCATGACTCCCTTCATGATGGCTCCTATTCGCTACTTTCCTCCTTATTGATTGTTTCACCATTGCTCCAAATCCATGATCTCCAGTAGATTCCAAATTTGAACTCCAAATCCGTGGGGACTAGCTTTCTTAGTGAAAGCACCAAAATGTTGTCAAAATAGCCACCAACACCCAATTATGTAAAAGTAATAATATCCAATCCAATCATAGAATTATGAAAAGAAATAAATGAAGAAAAAAACTAAAACAATAAGATAGCAGGTAAAAAGAGATAAGATTTATAGTGGTTCAGTTGACTTCGGCCTATGTCAACTCCCAAATTATCTTTTTTTATTATACTGAAGTTTATTTACAGTTACAATCCAAAATCCAAGAAAAAAATTTGTAGAATGTAGCCTAGGTTAAAGATAAAGATAAGAAGAAAGAAGATCCCTTTTCTAACGCTATTCCTTCTGTATTTATGAGGAGACGTGCACGGATCGTGCTGAAATTTTGACGGAAGGTTCGAGAAAACAAGACGAGGCCACCCAAAAATTTCCAAGCCTATTGGGTCCTATAATAGAGATCCGTACCAACCCCTAAAAGTGTGTCCAAATAAGTAGTGATTCCTATGAGAGTTTCTACATGATATTAGCTACTTATCCTTCAGATTTCATTTCAGCTTACAGTTTGTGAGATATCGCATTTTCCATTAAGTGGTGTTGCTTGGATTCTGATTTCTACTGATCCCTTTAGAGGGATAGGTACCGATCCATCCCAAATGCCAAGTTATCCCTAGCCTAGCTTCTCCATGTTATATTATGCTTACCTCCAAGTTTCATGCCAATTGGATTAGTAGAACTCGAGTTATTGGTAAATCTTTGTTGCAATAAGTTGTGAAGGCTGATTATAGTCGATTCCTATGGAAGGGATAGGTACCGATCCCTTCAACTTACTCCAAATGATATGCTATCCCTATGGATTGTTCCATATGTTGTAATTAGCTCTTGCTCCAAGTTTCATATCAATTGGGTCATTAGATATTGAGATATTGACAAATCTCTACTAGAATTTGAATATAGCCAATCCCTACAAAGGAAGAGTGCCGAACCATATAGAGAGGGATCAGTACCATCCCTTCATGTTGCATGTTTTGGGATGCAACCTCTAGGTTGAACTCCATACGGTTCCCTCTTCTTGTTCCTAGAGTTTCACTTTGATCTCTCTTGTGGTTGTTGAGTTATAATTGTTTTGTATCGAAATGGACTTGCTCCTATGTGTTGAACTAATTCCATACTTCGAACATTCTGCCTTGCATGTCTATCGGTTCCATTCAATCTCGACTTCATGTTATTGTCTAAACTTTATTTTTGGGTCACACAATCATCACTCTTGACTCATCAGCTTCGATAATCGTAATGTCTGTTGAGTTAAATCCGCCTGTATACTGCCTTGGCAAAAGGTGGATTAACAAAATAATTCATTTAATAGCTCATACATTTTTTTATCTCGTTTTCACACTTAATAAATTGTATCTCTTAGAATACATATTTATAAAACCGTAATTAAATTTAGAAATTCACAAATATATGTATCCTAAACTTAGAAATCGTTTTTATATCATTTTGATGTGATATTATATCCCAAATCATTTTTTCACAAAATCAGGCCGATTCTCATATATTATGAACGCATCTTTCTAATTTCATATAAATTAGAAAAAATTCCAAAAAAAATATTTTTTTGTCTTGATACCACCATATCATACTTTAAAAAATGGTCATGTATCAATTTGATATAATTAAATGTCTCAAATATTTAAAAATGCAATTTCATGCCCGTTTTCCCATATTAAAAAATGTAAGATTATGAATTCATATAAATTATATAAAAATGCCCAAAAATAATATTTAGGTCTATCATATTTCATCCTTGAAATTAATTCGAATAAATTTCTAACCATTATATTGTAAATTTCTCATTTATATTTATCTCATTTGGAAAATCCATTTAATAAATTTCTTATTTATTTAATTCCAAATTTTCTTCAAATTGGAAATAAACCAAAAAAATTCCCCAAATTTATCTTAAAATTAATTAAACCATATTTTACATTTAATTTTAGGTAATCTCGACCTGGGTTGGTACATTTATGATCCTTGATTAGATATGGTCTGACCCGTGTGTAATTTTACAATACTCAGGTCAGTTCAAGACATTTCAGTCACAGGGATAGCACGATCAGCTTGTGTTTTGGGCTTATAGGAGGGTAGTACATAGTATAATGGTTATTATCCTGTATTGTGTATTGTATTACAACTTATATGCATATTCATATGACATATATTAGATGTGATATATTTTGTAATCAATATATATGTTATCGCTGCGATTGACTTTGTGATCTCTGTTCTTCACCGTATATTTTGTATTGTTCTTTCCTAAAGGCACATATGTTTATTATTTTGTACTGATACTACGTGCATATAGATCTTCACACCAACAACTTGAATACAAGTTCTAACTGAAAAGTAACGAGTCTTAAAAATGGGAGTCTTCCCACTGTTCTCCAAAAAAGGTCCTTTTTCACTACGTCCGTGCTCCTCTATTTATAGGTGAAGATAGGCTGTACTTCCCTTACCGACTCAGGGACAAGGTATCTCAGCCCACAGTAGGTGACTTTTGTTCACCGAG
Source organism: Allium cepa (assembly GCA_030765085.1). Lineage (NCBI taxonomy): Eukaryota > Viridiplantae > Streptophyta > Magnoliopsida > Asparagales > Amaryllidaceae > Allium > Allium cepa. Next base: position 871,604,807 of record CM060929.1, on the reverse strand, counting down.
CCATGCATGCCGAACGAGTCATACCGAGCGAGAAATGCCGATCGACAATCGGCCGATCCAGGAGCTACGAGCCATCGTGGTCGACCGATGATCGTCTTAGAAAGTGACTCGAAGCAAGACCTCTAAGTACTCGAAGCAAATGGTGGGTTGACTCGAAGCGAAACCACGCCGAATGCCTCACTTTGTTGTAGTCCTGTTAACCTACCAACTTCTCTAGGATGCACTGAGTGATGTGCGCCGAACATCGGAGCCGAGCGACATGTGTCTGTGCTTCCTCGACCGAACCATCCATGCCGAGCCGTATCATTTTTAACTTTACTGACTGAACGGCAATTGCCAAATGATGTTGGCCGAGCGATGACTCCCTCTCTAAGACCGAGCGTCGATCTCCCCATCAAGGCCGAGCGAGTGGTCATTGAACCACGCACCCTTTTTCACCGAGCCACGTAATCGTCTCTTTATGGCCGAGCGGTACGCGAGCCGAACAACCAAATGCCGAGTCACCCTAGCCGAGCGATGATGGTCGATTGAAGGATGCCGAACGGTGCGTTTAGGCTGAACGTTGCGTCCTGGCCGAACAAGACTTATGGGCCGAACGGTGCATTCAGGTCAATAATCAGTGTCTCGTACCCAAGACAAGTAATTGGGTAAAAAATACAATGAGCGAGCTACCTTAATTATTGAGAGTCGGGATTGGGAGCCTCTCACAACTAGTCGAATCTTCTTTTCAAACAACTCACGAGAGACATCTATATTATCAAGAACTACACGTAAGCCTGGTATAGATAATATTCCTGGGGTAAATACTCAAAATCCGATTAAATTTATTTTACTTCGATTTAAAAATAATGTGTTATGGATTGTTTTATTTTAGGTAAAACATATGAAAATTTAGATCAAAACTAAATTTGAATTATGAATCATTTACAACTTTAAAATTTTTGTTGGAAATTTATAGCTTGTTTAAAACTTAGGTGCCTTTACGACCATCATTTAAAAGTTTAATCAATAATTGAAGAATTTCATTTAATTTTGTTGATAGTAATATAAATGATTTATACCTTTAAACGAACTAATTAGGTAGTCATATATGGCTATTTATATAAAAAGCAACTAACACCAACAAACAATTGTATTATCAAGTATAATTAATTCGATATTATGATTTAAATGCAGATATACATATACTACGGTTATAGTGTTTTGTTTATGGTTATAGTGTTTTGTTTGTAGTTTTGGATTATTGGGAGAGACTCGTGGAGGAGGTGCGAGAGCCCAAGAGTGCAAATCAAGAACCGAGGTCCATAGTGAACAAGCTAAGAACAAATCAGCCTCATGTAGGATATTTTAGGCAATTGAGGTAGGAGCGGGGGCAGGGATTAAGATCTTCTTAGCGAATTATTCTTATTCTGCTTCTACATGTGTGACTTGATGCTATTTTTGTGATGGTTTGAACTTGATGCAGCAATGTACATTTTATGATGGTATGAACTCGACGTAGTGAGTGTGGTTTAATTTACTTCGGACATTATGCATTTCCAAAATATTTGCATTTTTATTTGTTGGGCTTTGAAGTTGTTGTGTCTTGTATTATATCGTTTGTTATGTTTATGTTAATCATTACCTTTTTGGAATGATATCTACTGGTAGCATTTGTCTGTTTGGTATAGTTCATTTGGTTTATGTGATATTATGTTGTTTGTGTTTGATGCAGCAGAAATATTCAACGTTTTGTTTAAGCTTGGCATGGGGAAGGCGTATGGATGATGTGGAAAAATCATATTTTTACACTTCGAGAAAAAATATAGGGATGAGAGAGAAGTTGTTGGGAATTTTGAGATGCAGGAAGACATAGGATATGACGCACAGAACACGTAGACAAATTTTCGAAAAACCAAAGAAAAACTTAGTCACAGAGTCATAGAGATGATGTAAGAAAAAATTGTTGTAGAGAATTTGGTACAGGGAATAAGACTTAAGCAGATTTGTATGAAATTCGGGATCGATTCAGTCGGAAAGACGGAGGGACGATGTAGGTAAAATAGAGTATGGAAGACGTAGACAAATTTCCATCGCACAAGAGAACGCGGAGGAAATAATTCTGTAACGTGTAGTTTTCCTACACCAACTTTAACATCCGGAAATTTTTTCACCGAGTGGCCCCTGCGACAATACATGTTTTGATCCGGCAATACATATTTGAATAACTGGCAAAGAGATTTATTGACGCCGTTGGTAATCAATCATTGCACCTTTTAATCATGCCTCGGTGTATTGATTATGTTTTGCATGCACACATGTGCGTGTCCATGTATCATTCAATGTAGCAACGCTAGATGGATACACGTTATGGAGAATGCACGTAGTTTTGCTTATTGTGGGATCAAACTTTCCATCCTCCTACAGGAGTTCACATATTCAAAGCGGCCCTAATTAATAAACACACGCTTACGTGTAACAAAAAGAGAAAATTCCTAACAAGGTTAAGCAATACACTATAGGTACGGACACATGTGAACTTAATTTTAAATATTAATGAGGAGTTCTGGTGCAGTTGTCATATATAGTTTATACTGCGGAAATTGGTATCCCTCCTTATTTTCAAGTTTTATAACACTTTTTTTATTTTATTTTTCCACATGTTTTACGTGAGTTTTATATTTGTACTATGGTTGAAGGAATAATTTGGAGATGAATCCTCTTTAACTGATCTTTCAACGCATGCATAACTAGGTCGTCGTTGAAATTCAATTCTTACCAGTACAACTCGCATGCTACTTCTGACATTTCAATGACCTAGAAAATATGCCATCCTTTTTATCTTCTTTTACTTGCTTCACATACAGATGTACATATCTTAACGAAACCAAACCATTGAATTCTAACAATACTGTCTCCCATTTGATGTGACCTTATCTTCATCATCATGTATTTAGCTGTCATATTTATTATAACTGTTGACATGTGAAATTACAAAATTTGGGTTCCAAAAGGCACAAATATAAAATCTTTGAAAGTCAAACAAATTTGGATGCCAAAAGAAACAGATATAAATAGTTTTGGGTCTCCAAAAACATATTTTTCATATTCTGTCACTAACAACAATGGACCTATAAAAACAAATAGGTCACATAAATCTTTTATCGTGTAGGTGTGGTGGCAGACTAAGGAACAACAAGAGTGTTCTCTGGATTTCGGCTGTTTCAGAAACACAACGGGCGACAAAGCAAAGTTTCTTAGCCTAGTACAAAGGTGACAGAATCACAATGGACAATGACGAAAAATTATCGTAAAGGTAAAACAGGTAAATTTATTTTTGAACGATATATCAAATGTGATAATCTACACCATATTCTGAATTAAAATCAGCCAATATTGAGATGAATAAAAGATGATAATTTTGATTCTGATTTTTTCAAAATGGTTGGCCAATTATGCGTTTATGCCAAAAACACTACAATCCTTGAAATACTTTATATCGATTAATTTGGATAGCTGATGGTGTTTTTATTGATTGACGATAATATTTTTGGCTAAATCTATATTCATGGTTTCTTCTATTTACATGGCTTCAACTTAAAATCCTAATGAATTCTATTTAAAAAAAAATGTAAAAAGGATTTTAAGAAATTTTTTGACTTGTTCTTATTTATAACATTGATTTGTGCTTAATTGATGACCAATCAGATTTTCAATTTTGAACTAATTTATATAAATTTGTTCGGTCAAATGCTGGTTACTCATGCTACACGTAGATATATTTGTTTTGATATTTTGATCACTGCTTGTAAATTTGCACGATTTCAAATTCATGTGAAAAAGGATTTTAAAAAATTGTTGAAACTTTATGAAATTGTTGAAACTTCAAGAAATTGTTTTGAAATAATTATGATGATGATTGATTGTTGATTACTTATGAATATAATTGTTTATCCTATGGTTTCTGAAATTAACATCATGATATGTGTTTGAGTGTTAACACGGCTTCAATTCAAATTCAAAAGAATGTCATTTAAATTGATGTTAAGTTTGAAATTCTTGGTGTACACTTCATGTTTTGGTCAATCAAAATTCAACGAGTGAATATTGAGTGAAATTTAAATTCAGATGCAGATTACACTGGTAATATGGTTGATAGAAAAATTACTAAGTGTAACGTGATTAATTATTTTGAAACATTCATTTGCTGCATCGTTTTTTTTTTCAAAGAAAATATCTGCATATTTTTCACTTGTTTCAAATAGCAGAAAATTTTTCTTATAAAACCCCCTCGAGAAAATCATGTTTGACCATATTTACAGCCTAATCATTTTTGAAAAATTGATTTTATAATTTTTAATTTGATTTTAAATGACAAATTTTGACTAATCTGACTCCCTTTGATTATCGAAAAGATGAATAGTGATTGAAAAAGAGATGAGTGTTGATATTTATCATATATTATAACTCAAGAAAGTATAATTAGAAAATTTCTTTAGAATTTCATAACAAGAGTTATAAAAAATTTTTGTTGGGTAAAAATTCCATGACCATTTCTATTTCTATCATCTTTCTATCGACCATCACTCATCAAGATCATAATTTAGTATGTAAATTTGTGGTAGTTTACAAAGGAAATCATTTGTTCTTCAATATCTTTAAATCTGTGAAGGAAATTATTTGTGCTTCAACTTATTATATTTAGCAATAAAAACAAATATCCAAAGTATTCACTCTCATTTAAAAGTCCTCACGGTTATGCATGGGTGAATTACTTGGATTTGTGGTTATGTGCTTCCATGCTCATTTAAAAGTCCTCACGGTTATGCATGTATGGAACGCATATCAAAATTAATTGATTCAAATAGACAAGTTGATTCTAATCCCATTTAAAAGTCCTCACGGTCATGCGTGGTTAGAAGATACTTGATTTCATTTTTTTTTAAAATAAAAATTGTGAATACTACTAATCTCATTTAAAAGTCCTAACGGTTATGCATGGTTAGTAGATATTCAAATTTCCTGAAATAAATATACCACAAATAGACAGAATTGTATGATTTTTGATGATTTTATCCTCATCACTTCTGAAAGTGGAATATGCGCTTGACAAGGGTAATTATGATTTTTGTTTGAGTTTTATTGAAATTTGATATTTATATTTAATTGAGTTAAATGTTTGATTCATGTCTATCACTTCATCCCTATTTTTATAACACTGTTATTCTTTTGCTGATAACAAAAGGGGGAGAGAAGAGTTAAGATTTTGTCAAATAGAATCAAGCAAAGGTCAAATAATTTTCACTTTGCATATAGGCTCATTTATATATTTCTATTAGTATGCATATATGTAGGGGGAGTATTATGTAGAGAGGAGCATTTAAATAGGGGGAGCAATTAAAGTATATAATTGGTCAAATACATTTGACATGGTCAAAATCTTAAATATATGTTTGTTATCATCAAAAGGGGGAGATTGTTGAATATGCGCTTATATGTTTTGTTTGATGATAATAAACATATATATTCATTTAAATGTATTTGGTAATGTACTATTTTGTTTTTCATAGATTAAATAAATATTTGTTGAATAAAATTAAATTACACAGAATTCGAATTTGAATTCAAACAGAACAAGTTAAACAGATTTTGAATTCAAACAGAAATTTTATTCAAACAAATATTTATTACAATTTTGAATAGTATGTATTTGGTAATGTACTATTTTGTTTTTCATAGATTAAATAAATATTTGTTGAATAAAATTAAATTACACAGAATTCGAATTTGAATTCAAACAGAACAAGTTAAACAGATTTTGAATTCAAACAGAAATTTTTTATTCAAACAAATATTTATTACAATTTTGAATAGTACAATTTCAATCTCTCACTATAACTATACAACTTTGATTACAATCACATCACATTTCACATTTACAGTCAACCTCACTACATACCACTCATACTCGTATTTTTATCTTCAACTGCATTCCAGTTTGAATCCAGCATCTGAGCAATCTGCAAAAATATTCACTAACGCAGTAAAATTGAAAAAGAAATATTTTTGCAATTTAAAATGAAATACGATTTTTGAAAATATGATTTGCCTCAGTTATTTGGGTTGTTCGTCATAATTCACACTTGTTTTCATCACAAAGTCGTGCATATAGATATTACAGGGACATGTAACCATAAGTGGCTGCAATACACACGTGTACATTCATACACGTGTGCACTGCCTCGCCAACTCGTGTGCGCAGCCAACAATAGCAAGTATGCAAGTTCAACCTCTTCATTAAACAACTCAAGACCAAGCTGCAAACATTCAAAAGTGCCAACAAAGAATGCAAGCTCGACCAACATAATGAATACTGCAGTGCAGTCCAAAGAAATGCCACCAAGAACATATGAACAGAGTACATGCATGAAGCATGAAATCACAAGTTACAAACATCAAGTCAGGCATGAATACAACACAGTTCATATACAAAGCTCAAGTCACAATGTCGAGCATGCATGAAACAGTGCAATGAACCAGTGATACAAATGCAACAATGAAGCTACTGAAGGCAACATGAAGCAACAGTCAGACCAAAAGGCTACATGAAGAACCAGAATACAAGTACAGGAGGCAGTTCAATATAAACATGCTCAGGTCAGAGACAACACACAAACCCAAATGAATATCACAAGTATGATCAGTGGTACACATGCAAGCTCGAGCACAAATATGGAAACTGCACCAAGTACAAATCACCAAATGAAGACTTCAAGTACAAGACAACAAGTACAACACTGTACAAACCCAAGCAACAACTACAAAGACCAGATACTCGATGCAACTCAGTGGACAATGAAGGCAACCTGACTATCAGTGACTAAATTCACTTATGCAAACTTACTTGAAGATTGCCATCAACATGATGATAATACAGCAGCCCCAAAATCAGTGACACAACAACAAATAATGCAAACAACAAAATACAGTTTCAAGCTCATGAGGATGCAGACACCAAGTTCAACAACATACAAACAAGCATGCAACAGCAAGCTTGCAACAGAGAGCATATGCATCAACATAACAGCAAAGACCACATGCCACTGGAGAAAATGTATCACTAGCATATACTACAGGGATGAACACTCGAGAATGGATAAGTCAAGACAGCTACAACACAGAAGTTTTCAAACCGACTACAAATGCACAGCATACATACGAAACAAAGTACTACAAAGACCATGTCGAACATAGTGACAACATTAAGTATGCAATATGGTGAAGCAGCATGTAATGACATTATATACAAATGTAAAGAACAATGGTGATGCAGTGCAGATATCCAGACAGCAAGCACATGTATCCAAGTACAAGCTCGTGTCGAAGAAATCAACAGAACAGAGAATTTTCAAAGCAAGTCAATCATCTCAAAGCACATGGTAAACAAATGTCTCGAATTCAAAGCATATTGCAATCGGGTCAACAGAGAGATTCACGGCCATAGTCAATCAACACAAATTCAAAGGCCGAAGCCAATTGTGAACCAGTCAAAAATCAAAACCGTGTGCGCCAAGCATCAAAAATACGAAATTGACAAAGTCGGATTTTATCACAAGCATCCAAGTGTAATCGAGTGGCCGAGATGAATAAATTGACGAATTCAAACGAACGTAATTCAAGGAATACGAACGCATATAAAAGCCCCAAATCATCATTGGCATAAGAGATAGTTCGAGTACGAAAATCGAAGAGGAACAGAGCCAAAAATCTTACCTGAAGCAAAATCGAACTCACCAAAGCGAAGCCAAGCCAAGCCGATAATCATCTCAACCCTAATTCGCAATCGAATCCCCAAATCCATAAACCCTAAATCACAGTACCACGACAAAGCGAAGCCGTGAATTCAAGAGCAACGAAGATTGAGCAATAGCCAAGATTAAAGAGCATCGAAACAAAGCCGCCACTCATAATATTTCAGATCGAAGGAACGAAGAAAGAAACGGCCACCATTATCAAGAGAAAAAGGAACGGGCCGAAGTTTATCAAAAGGGGAATTAAAAAATACTATTTACTTTTTAGGGTCGGCCTTATTATTAAAAGGAGGGGTTTTAGTTTTTAAATTTTATAATAGGGGTTTTAGTTTTTAATTTTATATTAGGGGTTTTTAGTTTGAGCAAAAATTACGTGTCCAAAGTTCATATTATAATTTTTTGCTCCTGGTTGTATTTTTGAAGTTGTTTTCTCTTTTCAAGTCAAAGGAGTAGTAAATCACCACCTAGGTTTAGGTAGTGTCAGATTGTCTATTTTGAATTAGTTCAGTGAGCAGGGTGTGCGAGTTTGCAAAGCTCTATAGGCGGGGGCGGTGTTTGCGAGTAAGCGAAACTCTATAGGCGGGAGCAGGGTGTGCGAGTCTAGTAGAGTGTTTGTGAGCGGGAGCAAAAGGGTCTGCGAGTCTAGTAGAGTGTTTGTAAGCGTGATACTGTTTAATTCTAATAGAAATCTGTGAATGCAGCAGTAGGCAGGGGTTGCCGAAGCTGGGTAAATTTTGTGTGTGATTTACTTTTCAGCATATTTATTTCTGCTATTATATTTCTGTGTTTAAATCAAGAAAAATTTGCTATAACCCTATTCACCCTCCCTCTAGGGTTAATCTAGATCCTACACCGTCGCTAAATGTCGTTGCAAAATATCTCGTTGCAATTAAAAAAAGCGACGGCCTTAACGCGGCTCCGTTGTTCTTTTTGCAACGGCTTGTAACGGCTAAGTGTCCACGTGGAAGCAACCGCTGGGGTTATTGGTTTTCCGGGTTGTTGATGCAAACCGTTGCAAAGTGTTGCAATATAGCCGTTCCTAGCCGTTGCAAGCCGTCGTTAAATTTGACCAATGAGCCGTCGCTTGTCATTGCAAACCTGAAATATATTTACTGTCAATTTGCAGCACTTTCAACCCTCAATCCCAATCAACCCAAATAGTATAACTCCATCGTTCTACACATATAATATCATTACATCATACCATATAATCAATACCAACAAAACCAAATCATCAAATATTGCATATTCTAACATATATTCACAAAATTAAATTAACATAACCAAATATAAAAATCCGTCAAACCAAACCACATAACTAAATTAAACGACCAGTACATATCAAATGCCAAAGTATCAATCACAACAACCAAAATACCAAACCCATCAAAACACTAAGTATCAATCACAACATCCAAAGTACCAAATGTCAAACCCATCATAATATGTACACACATAGATGTGTGTGTGTGTGTGTGTGAGTGTGTGTGTGTGTATATATATATAAAGCGTACCCATCAAAACAAACCAGCTAAGCATCATCATCATTTGCACCTCCTTCCCCGGGCGTTGACCATGCTCCTGATAGAAGGCAGCAATACGCTCATCTATCTACGTCGCCAACTGACTCTTCCGCCAATCATTGAGCTTATCCAATTGTGTTTGCATCCGAGCAATCTCTTCCTCATCTATGGATCTCAAATATGCCCTTTGGAAATTAAGAGTCTGTGAAATAATTCAAGTGAATAAGAAGTTCACGACATACAATAACAATAAGAAAACTCAAGTTATTGGTAATAAACTCAAGTGAATAAGAAGTTCATGACATACAGATTTCTACTGTATAAACATTGAGTACATACCATATTGTCGAAACTGTAACGCCTATTTCGACTTGCCGGTTCAATGATTGAGTCTCATATCCGATTACACTCATCAACCGTAAGTGACTCCCATCCACTCACTTGTATCGCTCGTGCTTGCTCTGCATTATTTCTCTCCTACAATTACGAACAGATATTTGACACAATTACTATACAATTTACTTATTTGCTTTGAAATAAATGAATATGAAATATTTTCATTACAGAAATAAATATATTTACCATTACAGATGCGGCCTTGTCGTCCGACCAATCAAATGAAACATTCCCATCATCGTCTGTATGCTCCACTACATGTGTGACTCTGAAAACCTCAGCCTTTGTAAGCTCCCTATCCTACTTTGCCCACTAAATGTATACAAGAATGGATTATATTGATAATTTGCATGAGTATATACAAGAATAGATTATATACAAGAATAGAATATATGGTAAAGAGACAATAGTAACTATATACATCAATAACATAAATATTGGTTAATTTATTTACCAATTCCGCCTATGTTGTTGGAAGGATTTCGAGCCACCACGATGTAAAGCGAGGTTTTTGTTCCTATTAGCTTTGTTTCTTGCCGATAATTCCTATTAATTTATACACACTATCAAGTAAAATAATTCAACACATTTAAATGTAAAAATATAGTGACAATATAAATTACTTTGAAGGCTTCAGATTCTTGATATTGTCGGAATCCAGCCAAAATATCTTCCCCCATCCAACTTTGACTTTTTCCCTGAACTCTTTGCCCTTGACAGAGTCTCTCTGTAATTTTTTCGCATCTTTTTATTCCAATGATTTACAAAAACATCCATATCCTACGGATCCACACGTACAACTGTCTGCATATTGGATTATCATATGTGTTATGTAAAAGAGATTATATGATTAAAAAACAATCAGCAGAACAGAATACGTAAAACTGATATTATAAGACATGATGGCATATTGTTTTTGGTTTCATATAAGACATAATTATATATTACAAAATTGCACTTACCATAAGATCAGCCCATATTGCGTTTTTTTATATGTGTTGGGATGTTATCCCCCAGAGGCCAACCCCTGGACATCCTACTCTTGTATGCTTCTTTCGATTCTTGTAAAATGAAATCGAAAGGCTCCATCTCGAACCCTATGTAGAAATGTTGATGTATATATTCAATATATTTCATATAATATAATTCAAATATGTGGAGATCTGGCTCGGAGCTACTCAAACCTGCTCCAAGTGAAGGTGACTGAGATGTACTACGTCGATTACGTTGTCTATCAGACATAACTGACAAACATAAATATAATATCATACACTGCTTAGAAAAGAGTACTGATAACATAAGCATTACATAATCATCAATCAATATCACATAATCATTAATCATCGCATAATCATCACATAATTATTAATCAAGTGATAGTCATCACATAAGCATACTCTGCACATAATCATCGAAAAAAGCATACATGAAAAGAATAATGCATAACTCAGAATGATACAGATCATATATAGTCATCATTATTATTACATAGCTCAGAATATTACAGAATATAGTTATTACTGTTAATACATAGCTCACAATTATACAACAAGCGATGCCTTCTATGATCACTCTTCGTCATATTCTGATTCAGACTCGGTCTCGTACTCTATATCATTTTCTTCGGTACTTACAAATGCATCTATTAAAAAATTCGATTCATCAGTCAACGACCCTACATCAATGTCATTGGTTATCACTATTTCAATATTTGGCTCGAGATTCGCTTGATACGCTGCTTTTATTTCCATCAAATGTATATCTTGCCTTCATTTTAAAAACATCCCACTAGTCTGCTTTATCTTTTTTTAAACTTCTTTTCCTTTCTTTTTTCTTGGTTTGTATCTTTCCTTGTTACATATTCTGCAGTTAGTAAGATTAACGTCTTCTTTCCAATACTGCATGCAACCTTTTACACATGTATCTATCTTCTGGTACGGCAATACAAAAGCAGACATAAGTTTTTTTTAATTTATAATGACTATCACATATCAAATTATTAGGTGGCATGTATCATTTTGCAGTTTGTACAACTGCTGTAAATGCAACTTCTGTAAGATTAAATTTCGATTTCATAGTGATGTATTCGGCGGTTACAGATAATTCGGTTCCGCTTGTACATCCATCCCACAATGGCCTTTTAGCAGAATCCAATAAATCATAAAAAAATTAGCTTCCGCGGTCGGCTCTTCATCAATATTTTCGTTTCCATCATCACCTTGGTCAAAGTTAGGAAACATTGATCGTGCAGCATCTTGCACCATGCTTTCTATAGGATTGGTCATAGTATTATCATCCTCTAACACTACAGGATTAGGTGTAGATTGAACAAGTTCTCCATGGCGATCTCATAAGTAATAATTCGACACAAAACCAAATTTGTACAAATGTACTTCTACTACATCCAGTTTTCAATGCTTCAGATGTTTGCACTTACTACACGGACAACGAATGTCTACATTACTTCGATTATTAGATTAAGAAAATCTAATAAATACGTGTACATTGTTACAGAAACATTCTTTTATTGATCCTTTCATACCTTTTCGAGATTCATACATCCAACTACAATCGAGAAAATAACCGAACATATTTCCTGATTTGTAAATTGTAGGTTAGAAGATTGAATAACACACTTGATATTAAAGTATTGTAAAAATTCATATATAACCCTTTACTATTTTAACAAATTCAAATCAATATTGCATACAAAATTTCAATTCTTAAGTTTATTATTTTTTACATTGACGGCCAGTTATCCTACTTCTCATTACAAACACAATAACGTAATCATATTTTATAAAGCATTTTAGGTTAAACGATTCTAAAAAATTTCGGCAGCACTTCCCTTTATTCCTTGTATCGTACACAAATGCATATACATAGGGAAAAAAGGAAGTTCCATCGAAATTTTCTGAACCATTTAAACTGAAATAATTTATAAAATATGATTACTTTATTGTGTTTGTAACTTGTCCAAATACTAAGAAAAATCCAATAAATGTTGTATCAGATGAATATAGATGTCCATTCTGTGGAAAAACAAATATCCATATAACGATGATATACAACACTTGTCAGACGGGGCCAAAAATTCTCTAAGGGGTTCACATAAATAAAGCACAAATTAAAAAATATTAATATTGAGGTATTAGTGGTCTGTAGTGAAATAATGATCTTAATTTTTTTTGTAATGTAGCCAAATAGAATTCGTTTAATTATGAGTCAAAATCCATGGAAACTATCAGTAACTCGGAAAATATGCCTTACCTCACAAATGGGAACTATGAGTTACTAGTTTAACAACTACAAAAACTATTTTATAAAATTGATTTAATGGTATTTTATAAACTACAAAAACTACAAAAACTATTTTATAAACTATTTAATGTTATTATATTCATTTCTTCATTTTTTACAAAATCGATTTTAGAAGAATATTTATTGTTGTTATATTCATTTCTTAATTTTCTACAAAAATTGATTTCAATATAATATTTTTTGTTGTTATGCTCATTCCAAAATTATATAATTCATTCAACCATTTAAATATTTTATCTAATACATTGGGAATTTCAAAACGTATTTTAAATTTCAGCTAACAATTTAATTTTTTTTATCGATTTTGTAAACGAAAATTAGATGTTAGCGCTTGTAATAAACTATAATAATTTTATTTTTACTAACAACTAATATTTAGAATGCACACACGCTAATTAAATAAAAAATATTACTTCTATTTAACTGTACCAATCTAGCAGCATTTTAATCAACAATTGTACACTAATGTTTGCGAGAACTATAATAAACATTATTCTAATTAACTATAATAGATATTCACGTAAACTTAATTATATATCCATATCAATCGCTAGTCTACACTAATTTTTGGATTATAAATAAACCCTAAATTTTAATTACGAATTAAACAATCAAACCACTAATTAATATCACTAGCTCAACAAATACAATATTATCATTAACTAATACATAATAACAAACCCATAATTAACTAATTTGCCGAATTAGGGTTCTTATCATATCCCCAAATCAATCAATATGCTACTATCAACAACTATTACCGCATAGTCATTAATTTCTATCACATATAATCAACCAATTTTCAAAATTAGGGTTTTGATTAAACCTAGATTAAGTAGAAATTGGAGAGCAATAGCATACCTTCGAGGTTTGGAGCGTTGTGGCTTTTACGATGGGGAGATCGGAAGCTCGTGTCGGGGGGCAGCGGTTGGGGCGTCGGCAGTTGAGGAGGGGTTTGCTCAAGTGAATTGGGTAAAGGGAAGTGTGTTTTTCTGTTCTCTGGTCTGCATGTATATACGCGTATAGAGACGGCTATCGACGTCCGTCTTTTTTAGCCGTCGCTAGTACCGGTCACTAAATGAAGTCTGTTTTGTAGTGAAACTTCTCAAAATTACTTCATCTCTCCCGCCTTTTCGCCTAATTCGACGGCTCTAACCCGACTACTTTTACCATCGCACTACTATCAATCAGCGTCATTGTTTTTTACAGTCCATTTCGCCGCCACTTCAACTATTTGTTCAATGATGACATCCATTGTCATTGTTTCTTTCATCGCCAACATCTCCAACTCGCAAACAAAAATCATGACAGACCCATGTCGAATCTCAGTGTGGCAGTGCACTATCACGTTACTTCACCACAACCTTAACCAATGTCATCGTCGTACTGGACAACAATAAAGAACACTCAGAAATATTAAATTAAACTAGTATCAAATTAACATAATACTAAATTTGTTTGTATACTTCAAAAAATGCTAAATCAAACAGTAAGGAATAAATTAAAATAATGTTCATTTTCGCAGTTAAAAAAAATGCGAAATTAAACAAGTATTATGCATACATAACTCTTATAGTTCAAGTAATGCTAAATTAAACTAACAGTAAATGAAAAAAAATATCATTCGTTTTCACAGTTAAAAGAAATTGAGTTAACATAGTATATGTTTATAATCATGCTCACTTTTACCATTCAAGTAATGCTAATACAATTTAGAATTTTCGGCCTATTATTTTACAATAAAAAAAAGAAACGTCAACAACCGCCGCCGTGTATGTCTATCTCCAACAAACTGCACTAACACACCCTCCTCAACACTTTGCTACATTTCCTAAAAAACACAAACTCTTTCTCTCAAAAATGAAAATCGTATATATAAACACCACCACCATGTGTCGTCGTCACCACAGCCACCACCAGCCCATGTTTCTCGATGTCGATGCCACATGCACTAGTCGCCCTAACCGCCTGCGCTCCTTGCTATTTCCGTCATGCCCCATGGAAGATCCTTTATCACCACTTTTAAAATTTGATAAATGTTTCTCCCTTAGGGGAAAATCAAAACTTCATGTCTTACAATCCAAAAAACACGTTAAGTTTAGCCTTAATCCTATTTTGCACTACTTGTAGAGTATGTTTTGCATCATTATTATTAGTTTACCAAAAATATTGACATATAGAGGGCATGGTAAATTTTTGCTCCGTTTCATCCACGTTGCATTTAAATGCATCCAACTCGCAAATAAATATGATCTTCTGAATAAAACTATCCAAAATGATACATTGCTATCGGATGTGTTGGGTTCGTTTCACTCCAATGACTATTTTTTAGAAATGCTTCCTAATCTCCTATTGGTGGGCAATTCCATATTTCTCCACAAGCACTTTCCTTCCTTATCATTTTCAACTTTTTCTTGTTTCCTTCCATGATGGAAACTTGCAATCAAATTATAAAGCCGATGATTCAAACATTCTAGCGGTTTTAATAACTTATTTGTAAAAAAACAAATTATTGAATCAGGGATGCCACATGGCATGCCACAAAAATGATATATTATATAACATAAATCATTTTACTAATGTTGTACTAGACTTTTTTGTGTGTTATTGTGAACAAATATATTGCATATATTAAATACTATTTAATATTTAATATATGTATTATTATTATTTTGAAATTTTGAATTATTATTTATTTACTTTTTTTTATAAATGTTTTACATACATTAATCATTATACTCATATATGGGAATATATGTATACACACACATAGATACATACATAGATAAACACATATATTATAATATAATTAGCTAGAGACAAAATTATGGATGTTAACGCATAGTTAATGATATTTAGCTCCACAAACATTTGTGTATGTTAATAACATGATGTGTGTATGTGAGATCGACTATTTGGACACATAATAAAACACAATTTGTGACACAAAAGACCTGCACCATAGAATCTATTTATTCTTATATCGAAGGTGGAAATCATGAGGCAATCCAAAGGTGAAGATCCATTGTATCATCAATTATGTCTTATTTTGTGTTCCAATGCGCACACACATATGTATGTATGTATGTATGTATGTAGATGGATTTGAATTCATGTACACAAATTATCATGTGCGTGCTCGCACTACACAAACAAATGCATAGATACATACATACATACCTACATACATATATGTGAGTGTGGAGGGGGGTGGGTTGGGAGGGTATGAATTTTTGTACGCATATTACACAAAAATACTTATATATATGTGTGTGTATTCGGTCTCATATAAATATATAATTTTATTCAATAATCTTAATTTTACAAATTCAAACGAAGATCGTAAAATCTAAGGTTTTATTAATTCAAAAATAGAAATAGTTAATCAATTGATCTAGGTTATCTAGTCCACAAATTCCAGGACAATGATTGATTGCCTCGGATAATCGATCGAACCATGTTAGTTTTCTATATATTTATTTCTAGAACAAACCACACGTTTCTTGTCTCGAAAAGTTGACTGACGAAGCAAGACCAGTCGACTATTTGATAAAAATGTGATATATACATATATACATACATATATTAAAATCTTCAAGAAGAAAAATAAACAAAATATTTTCAGTCTACAATGCATATACATATATTTATTTATTTAAGTAATTAAATTTTATACACACACATACATCGTACGTATATCTACTAAACTAAACATACATACATAATTAATATACATAATAAAAATTATGTAGATACGTACTGTTTGCGCCAGAAATAGTCACAAACCCCAAATTCCGGGAAAACACCAGTGTATGAACACAATATTCAACACAAATCTCAGATCTAAGCAAATAACAAACAGCAATCCAGTAATAACAAACAGAAACACAAGATTTATAGTGGTTTGGCTATCTCCGGCCTACGTCCACTTCAAAGTTTTATCTTTTATTGATTATCCTTGCTGATTACAGATGATTACAGCGATTACAACGAAGTAATTTGAGTACAACAGCGATGGTAAGGTGTAGAATTGAATCCGGCAGAGTCTGGACATTGAACAGCCAAAAGATCTTTTTTCTACAGGCATCAGGGGGCAATTTATAGGCGTAAGAGGCTGATATCACGCTCAAACTTCGGGAGACTTATTCTGGCACGTGAGTGGGCCCACGCGACCAGTCCCACCAAGTTTCGACTCGATCTGCGATCGATACGAATTGATTTCGTATCGATCAGGAAGTTGTTCAATCAAGCCGAAACTTGGCAGAGACATTCTTTAGCATGCACATAAGCTCCTGTGAAAATTTCATAGCATTTGGATCTGTGGTTTAGGAGATAAGATTGATACGAGTTGTGATTTTTTGGCAGGCCGTGTGGTTCGAATCGATTGAATCGCATCGATACCTTCGAATCGATCAGGGCACGTGAGCATGCTGTGATGTGTTGCGAAATCCCAGGATCTATCCACTTTGTGTGCCGAGTTTGACCGAGTTATTCGCATCTAACGCCGAAGCTTTGCTCGTATTAACCGTTTAATCGCATCCATTTGTTTCAGCCCTTATTCGAATCGGTTATCGATACGCTGTAGCCCTTGCTCGCATCGATTATTATTGGGGTACTGCATATCGATCGCTGCAGCTGCCATCGACACGAAGTGACCTCGCTCGAGTATGATGGATACGAACAAGGACTTGTACGGTATCGATTCGAATAACCACGAACCATATGGATACGAACTGAGCCTTTGTGATCGATTCGAGCTGGGTCCACCCCTGATCGATACGAAGTGTTTCGACTGCGATGAATACGAGCAACATCGATACGACGCTATCGCTCCTGAATCGATGCGAAGAGTCCAATGCTGCATGGATTTAAATAGATTGAGGCGGTGTCATTCCGATGGATACGAAACCGATCGATTCGAACAAGCTAATGTCATAATTTCCTGATGGATGCGAATATGATGGATTCGAACAAACCATCACGTTAACTCACCGATGGATACGAACATCATATTATTTTCACCTTGTATAGATCATATCTCCTTCATAAGAACTCCGATTAACCTGAAATTTGACATATAGCTTCTTCTTGCTTTGATCGTCATCTCCAATCGATTCCGTGCTTATCGGAGCTCGGTCAAATTTAACTACATCGATTGCAGCCTTGTTTCCAATCGATCACCAATTCTGATATCTATTCTTCCTTGCCAATTTATTAATATTCCAGCCTTGACCAAAAGGTGGGATAACATTTGCCCCCAAAACATGCCTTGTGATAATAAGGCGTGTTTTGAATAGTTTCGAATCTGATATCCGAAGTCCATAGCCATATCATCAGAGTACATCATCCTTGACCGCTCCGAGTCGATGCTCAATACCAAACCCAATAACCAAAGCCTTAGCCAATTCTATATCCGCTTGAACTCAACAACCGAGTCCTAATCCATCCTTACCCAATAGCCAATAACCAAATCCAGGACCTCTCTGGGTTGATATCCAGGTCCGTAACCTCTCTGGGTTCTTGCCAAGCGCAATCCACACTTGACGACCATGGTCCAGTGTCCCTGGACGTTGAGCTAACCTCTTTGGGTTCTTTCCAAGCGCAATCCACACTTGACGACCGTGGTCCAGTATCCCTGGACGTTGTACAATGTCATGGCTTAAGTCCTAAGTCGAATCCTGGTCTCTCCGGACCCTTGCTAAGCATAGTCCATACTCAGCGACCTGAAACAATGATATATAATATGGGGCCTAAGTCCTAGGCCGAATCCTGGTCACTCCGGACCCTTGTTGAGCATAGTCCATACTCAACGACCTGAATAAGCCAATTCACCACATGCAGACGAAGAGACTTACCCCTTGCCAGATATAATCCATACCTGACGACCATTTACCAAAACCCAGATAAAATCCAATCCGAAATCCAATCTGAAATCCAAATCAAATTAGAAAATTAGAAATCCAAACCAACATCCAGAATAGAAAACAACCATCCAAACGAGAATCCAAGCCAGAATGCAAGCAAAACCAGGAGTTCAAACCAAACTCCAAAACCAAATCAGAAAAACAATTATCCAATCCGAAAACAAAAGACAGATTTCACAAACCATGGCAACATGGTTTATCATCATTTAGAGCATGCTTAGGGGCTATCTCCGTCCCCATACATGTGTAAATGACTTTGCCCTTTGCCAGTAGCTTGTTACTTATTTCATATTATCCCGGTCAATTGATAACCAATCGACCATCATTCCTGGGCCTCACACCATCGTTGCTTGGGGTAGGCGGTGGTTGCTCCTACTCCACCGCTGCATTCCGAGTTTCGACATATTGTCGCAACTGTCCATTCCTTACATGCTCCTCGATTATATCCTTCAAGTGCCTGCAGCTATTGGTATCGTGCCCATCCAAATCATGGAAGAGGCAGTACCTTCCTGATGCCCTCCAGAAGGTTCTCTCCTAGATGGCCTTCGGTAGGGAAGGCGATTCCGGATTTCCAGGTATATCCGCTCCAACGTCTCGTTTAGTCCTGTGTATGTGGAAAACTTTGGATCCTTCCATCGCTTCCTAGCTTTTCAATAATCATCATCCAGCTTCCTTTTTCCTTTATTTTTATTCGAGCCTCCGGTGGATGGTCCTCCACCCCCAGTCGCATTCACTTCCTTTAACTTTAAATCTGCACATGCATCCTCTTGTTGAAGGAATCTCTCAGCTTCATGAAAGAATTCTCCAAGATCTAGTGGTGGGTCCCGTATCAGAGATACTTTGAAATCTGAATCCTCTCTGACTCCCGATACTGCTGCCATTAAAACCATTGATGGATCCAGCCGATCCACCGAAGCAACCACCGCATTGAATCGAGTTAGTAAAGCTCAAAGTGATTCATCCGTCCTTTGGTTTACCGACGTTAGCGGCATCACGTTCTTATGCCTCTTAATATGAACCCGAAATAGCCTCAGAAACTTATCCACCAACTCCGTCCATGTTCTGATAGACCGTTCTTCCAACTGCCTAAACCACATCGCAACTATATCCGTCAAGTACAGAGGGAAACATCAGGCCATACCTTCCTCCGATGCCCCAGCACTTCCATGTGTCTAGTGTATCTCATCAGATGATCTGTTGGATCAGCCTTGCCATTGTATACTTCCATATTAGGTAGCTTGAAATCAGGCGGATTTTGAGCCATCCTGATTTCCCGTATAAACGGACTCTTGTTCACTCCTTTCAAATCTCTATTGGTCAGACCTCCGTGCATAGTTCTCCTAATAATCTCAGCTAATCCAGCATTATCTATCAAAGGTTTCCCCCATGCCCCCTAGGGAATTCTGGTACATACTCCTCATGCGGTTCACTAATGTTAGCGCTCACTCTAGCTTGTTGAGCCCATCCATAGGCCTTCCAGTGTCAGATCCTACGGGCCTGCCCCCAAGCCTTTGTTGATTGCCCTCTAGTTCTGTATTCTGTCCTCCATTGGATTCCGCGACCCTAGTTCCTGGTTCCACATTCGCAGTCACCGTGGTCGGCCTAAGGTTTTGTGTTCCTACAGCTCTCATCTGTTCAAAGAAAGTCTGCATCATGTCTTGTTGACTTTTCAACAATCTCTCTTGCAATGAATTGGCCATAGCCTCCATTTCATCCCTGGTGATGTAGATCGAAGCTTGTCCTTCCCCGGCTCCGGAGGATGCTTCTTGACTTTCTTCCTGTTGGCTCCTCTCAGGCCTTTGTCTTCTACTTGTCTGTCGAGTCATTGCCTTTCATATCTATACTCTTCACTCTTTGCAAATCTGAACTCCAATCCGATGTAACGGGTGCTAGTCCTTCTCAGTGAAAGCACCAAAGTGATTGCCCCTGAAGTGGCCACAAACCCCAAATACCATGAAAGCATCAGTTTATGAACACAGATCAGCAATATTCAAGCACAAAACTCAGATCTAAGCAAACAACAAACAACAATCCAGTAAAAACAAACAGAAACATGAGATTTATATTGGTTCGGCTATCTCCAGCCCACATCCACTTTAAAGTTTTATCTTTTATTGATTATACTTGCTGATTACAGATGATTACAACAACTACAACGAAGTAATTTGAGTACAACAGCGATGGTAAGGTGTAGAATTGAATCTGGCAGAGTCTGGACGTTGAATAGCCAAAAGATCCTTTTTCTGCAGGCTTTAGGGGGCTATTCACAGGCGTAAGAGGCATGTATTTAATGAAAGAAAGTAAGAGGCATGTATTATAACAAATAAGCTTTAAAATAAGGTTCCTTAAATCCAAAAAATTTATTAGACTCGTTATTTTTTAAATAAGTATAAACTCAATATTATTAAACTGAAACTAATAGTATACTCAAATCTTACATTAAATTTGTAAATCGAAGTATAAAATTTCATACCTTCATATTTAATTTAAACACTTGTTTCAAAATGAATATTCTAGTACAAAATTCAAATAGTAAATAAATCTATAAACTTCACTATTAGTACTTTGAAATCAAGTAAATATTTCAAACTATACTTCCAACATAGGGAATCAAATTTATTTGTCAAGTATATTGCTATAAATAAACTTCGCAAATCAAATTTTTTTCTTCTTTCCATTTATATGATATCTTTAAATTATACATTCAAAGAAACTTATATAAATTTTACTTGAAATATTCATTTGAAAGCTTTATTTGCAAATCAATCATCTTTAATACTTTTCAAAAATTCATTTGTAAAGTTTCTTGCTTTATTTATAAATACCATTTAAATATTGTAAGTAACATCTTTATAAATATATGTAAACTATTTGAAAATAATTATTTACATCATTACTTATATTTGCAAAGAAGCTATTAAAAACATTAAATCCATTATTTATAAATTTATTAATTTTATCTCAAGATACTTTCCAAATATTATTAATAAATCAATAATCATTTACTTTAAATATGTTTTATTTAATTATTAACTTCTAAAATATTTACAACACTGATAATTTACTATTAAACCATGTTGTAAGTTATTAAACAATATTTTAAACGTTTTAAAGTATTTAGAATTGACAAAAAATGACCAAAATGTCTTTTATATAATACTTTATCAAAATACTTTTATAACTCGATGTCTTAACAGGTTTATCCTCGTTCTTGCAGACTCTGGCCATGCGTTGATCAGACGCAAAGCTAGAATTCTTCAAGTACTTAGTAGACCTATTTCAACAACCAGTGAAAATACTTGAAAAATCTTTAAAAACAGATATGGAAAGCACAATCCAAACAAAACAACCAAACCAAAACCTTTGTCCAACCATGGTTCGCAGATACACAATGGTTACGCCTGGATCCCCCAGGAAACAATCCGTATCCGTAAGCTTTCTCAGCCCTACGAGTTACGCCATGATGACTAGTAGCGTGCAGGATACACAATGGTTACATCTGGGTCCCCTAGGAAACAATCCGTACCCCTAGGCTGTCTCAGCCAGGTAGTTTCGCTACTAATGCAACCTACACAAATTGCAGGATACACAATGGTTACGCTTGAATCCCCTAGGAAACAATCTGTACCGTTAGGCCAGACTCAGCCAGGCAGTTGCGCTATGCTGTCGCAAGAGAAAAAAAACCCATAGGTTACGCCACGATGGGAACACTCGAGTATCACATCCAAAAAACCAAAATTCAAAGAGAATAATATCGATAAAATGAATCCACAATGTGGCCACAAAGCGGATATCAAGCAGAAGGCACTTTCCATATCTTTACTTCGAAATATATATCATATATTACCTTTCCAAATACTTTCAGACATCATACTTATATAAAGTCCATTATATATAGGATTCCATTTTCAAATTGAATACTTTCCAAATCAATAGTATATCAAATCACACTTATGTAGGCTTCGTTATATAAAATTCTCTTTCCAAATTGAGTACCTTTCAAATCAATAGATTTCAAATCAACTTCATACTTATACAAATCCATTTTATATAAGTTCGACCATTTCCAAATCAAGTACTTAATAATATAAGGTTCTCAATTTCAAATTATTTGTATATCAATTCAGTTTCAAAATCATATATGATTTCACTAATTTTCTTCCAAATTAAATATCTCAATTTCAAAGCTCCCAAATAATAGGTTTAGAAAATAAACCTAGTTTCCAACTTTATAACTATCCCTTTAAAACCTTTAAACTTTTGATTTCTATATGAAAAATCCAAATTTCCTTTTCGCAAATTATTTATTTAACAAAAGTTTCAAATTAACTTAAGTCATACCCTTCATACTTTAAACATACAAAACTAAACTTATATTCTTGATCAAATATTTATACTCTTCGAAATTTCTTAGTTTTAGAATTTTAAACCTTGATTTGGAAGTGCTCGAACCTTCAAAATAGTCGGTGAAATCAAGTTTCAAATCCAAGAGATGGAAATCAGCAACAAATCAGTAAATCAATTTTTTTATAATAGAGTTATACTAAAACAAATTCGAAATTCGAGGATTGAACACCGGTTCATTTCAAATCATTTCAAATATATATACATGTATCTTTCGAATATCAAATCATACTTCGAAATTGGAAATCAAAATTGGTTTCACAAAATCACTCGCATAGCAAAGCTACTAAAGTGGCCTCTCCCCCACCCTGAGACTTGAAAATCAATGTCGATGATGCGTGCACTCATCACCGAAATTATTTTCCAGCGACATAAGTGAGTTCTAGACTTCTATTTTCTTGAAAAATTCATTGAGATTTCTTTGTAATCATTGGAATCCATTTGAACTCATTTGAAACATTTCTTATTTGGAAAATACTACTAAATTGTATTATTATTATATATATTTCCAAAATCTTAAACTAATTACAAAATACCGTAATTCAATTCTCAAATTTCAAATTTAACCCTTCAGTTATAAATCATTTTTAATCTCATCGATTAACACAAATATCACTTCATACTTTAATATTTGTTTCACAGAATTTCTCCATTTAATATAAACATTAATATATCCATTCTCATAATATTGCTTATATTTCTCTTTAATTTAAATTACATTCATTTCACATGTAATATTTCTCATTTAAAACTAATTTATTTACATATCATTTCATAAGGAATTTCTTTACGACCAATTAATAAAACTTAATTCCTTTTTATAAGATATTGTTCGAGTTTAAAGTTATCACAACTTTATTTATAACCATTTATTGCAACATCTATTTATTTCATAACAATTTACAAGTCATGGCTTTATTTGTAATCATTTCACTTTTAATTCATATTGCTTACTCCATTTAGTTTCATCTTTACCTTTAAATTTATTTATGACATGTTTCATAAATGTTAATTAAGTTTATAAACATATTTTTCCAATTCAATCTCATTTACAACATTTCCTTAATCACAATTTCAATTTAAACATCCCAAGGCTTAAAATACACACTTGTATATTATTACATTACATGCTAAGAATGTATACCCCAATTCTATTCATTTACTAAACATAGATATAACTAATTAAACCTTATTTTACTTTCTTTCAAATTAAGGTTATCAATTCAACTACATAATTCAACCTAATTATCAAGTTTCACTCTTATATTAATACAAAAAGGTTTCGATTATCCAAAATATCCAAATATTCCATTCTTTCCAATAGATGAAACTACATGTGTCAACAAACAACAAAATTCACATCAACATTTCAATTTCATAAACAAGTTTCCTAATTATTCATTTTATTCTCTTTAATACACCATTATTAAACTAGTGTTTAGTCCATTAATTCAATCAACAATAATTAACCAATGTTTATAATTAGATTAAATACAATATGTCAACACAAATGATAATAATTAAATATTACCATTTCATAAATCAAACACATTACAAATAAATATGTTAGTCTTAAAAATTTATTCCTTTATATATATCATATAATATTAGGAAAAATAATTTCATTTCAAAATTTATATAAAACATTTTTATAACACTAACTAATACGTGCTCTCGTATATACACTCAGACAACTTATTCTAGGGTATTACTACCATATCTCTAATGAGTTAACCCCAACAGACTAAGGTATGTCTAAACCAAAGCTTTGATACCAACTGTAACAGGCCACCTTTTTGGATAGTTCAAATCGACAATAAACACACATGTCAGAATCAAACCATTCAAAATGGAGGATTGTTAATGGGGTAAATAAGAAGAAAAAAAAAGAAAAAGGAAAGAAAAACAAAATACAGAATCTCGCAGCGTAAGAACAAAATATAATAATAAAATAAACAGTTCATGAAGCTGTTTTACAAATAACATGTCATTACACTTTTACAAATTCAAATCAGAGTTATACATATATCATAAATAACCAAATAATGCAGCGGAATACAGAATGTAGTGGAATAATAAATAGTAATAATATACTGAATCTTCGTCTTCGTCCACCAGAAATAGTGTTCAATGCTGAAAAACTCAGGCTGACCCGAGCATAAAGGAAAATAATACACTCGAGTCAGATCTAAAATTGTTATGCAAATTAAATCAAAAGTATATGAAATAAGGAATGCAGATAACTACATTTTTGAAGGTTCGAATTTCTGGAAATGTTATTGCTTCCACATTCAAAATAAAATGGATTTCACAATAGATCCATTCTAGTAAATTACAAATTTACAAAATAATTCCCAGTTAAATTTCATAGTTTTAGATATTTGATTTATAAAAAGGTTCCAAAGTTTCAATATTCACTTTTTTTTTTGGAAACTTCCCAATGTTTCCAAAATTAATTTTGAAAACTTTCAAGTAAGGTAACGACGGTTTATTTTCCAAAATCATTTTTATGGTTCAAATAGTAATCTAAACATACTATTTTTTCTCTGATGCAAATACTTGAAATTCATGGGTTTTACATCCTTATTCAGTGTGCAAATAATCAATATGAAATTTAAATAATTACAATAAACTATAGGGTGATAGCAAAGATATATCAAATAAATGAAAAAATATACATTCAATCACAATAGCATCCATCACAACAGCATCCATCACAACATACAATCAACATTCAAATCAATCAATTCAACAAATCAACCAATTCAATAATATGTCACAGTAATTATTAGTCATCACATATTGGAATTTAGCTATTCAAATTAAATATTAATAAATATTCCAAACCAACGGTCAAAAATTTATCACTATATGACCTGGTTTAACTTGCAATAAAATTTTAGTATTTCGTGAGTGAGTTTAAACACTCACCTTCTGGATTTCCCTTTTCTAATTGAATTTGGATCCGCTACTACTTCCTCCTTTTGAGTTGTTTCCATCTATCTCAATCTTTTTTTTATAATGTTTTGGAAGAGATAGAGAAGTTGTTATAGATCTGGATTTAAAGAAAAAGATTTGGAAAAAAGAAGAATGTTTGAAAAAGAAGAAGAAAATTTAAAGAAGATGAAGAACTGAAAAAGAAAAGAAGCTTTCAAAAAGAAGAAGATTTGAAGAAGAAGAAACAAAAAGACAAAGAATGAAGTAAAAAAAAAGAAGAAGGAGATTTTAAAAAAGAAAAAATTAAAACGGAAGGAGGAAGGTGAAGAGAGAAAAAAATGAGATGGAAGTTTTATTTGAAAAATGAAGCTATAGAAGATGAGATTAGAAAATGAAATATGACTAAAGGAATGAAGATGGAAACAAATGAAAAGCTAATAAGGTATATATAAACAAACTAGGAATTGAAATAATGTAAAATATGAACATCCCTAAAACGTAGTATTGAAAGATATGAACTAAATGAATATGAGGTGATAGAATAAATAAAATGAAAATGAAGAAATAAATTATAGATTATTTAATAATAAGGAAATAAAGGAGGAGGGACAAAATGCATGTTTATTTTTAAATGCTTTAGGCATTGATAATGCATAAGGAAATGTATGTAGAAATGAGAAAATTTGCAAACCAAAGGAAACTGAAAAATTTTATAACCATAAATGAGATGGAAAGAATTAAATATAGCCTAAAAGCTTAGGCTTACGTATTAAACCGAAGGAGAAATGAACGGACCAAGTTTTAATAATGAGGTTAGTATTTTAAAACGTACATGCAATAAATAAAAAGAAATGAAGGGACCACATACACATTTTGAAATTCAATTTCTTTCGAAACGTAACCAAATTAATTTCATTCACTCAAATAATACTCAATTTGTATACATACAAATTTTTATCTACGTACAATTAATAAAATTATACCTACCTTAAAAATGAGAACGTTCAATTCTTTTATTTCCATTAAAGCACCATTTCTATTTAACACAAAATGTACGTTTCTTTTATTAAAATCTATTAATTGCAATCAAAGTTTTCTTTCCTTTTAATCGAAATATTTCCATTACATTAATTGCAATTAATAACAAAGTTATATTTCAAAATAGATAAAACAAAATGGACGAGAAATATGATAATTGTTTCCTTAAGTCATTTAAACATGTTCATAAATTTGTTGTTTTACACCACCGTAATAAATAACTTACTTAAATTATATTTCTATTCTTGAAATCAATATGTATGCTAAAACATCGTTCAAATAAATGTACATTTCCTTTTTTTTAACAAATCATTCTATTCTTTACTCTAATGAAATTAAATCTACATTCACAAATGAAATATTTCAAGGCAAGGCTCGCGTGTAAATAAATAAAACTTACTGGAAGACCAAAAGAGGCATGTATTTAATGAAAGAAAGTAGTAATAACATAAAATAAATGAAAGCGACAGATTTAAATTTGAGAATGTAGTCCGTACACAGAAATCACAAATCAAATATACTAGAAAAGCAATTCATTTTAACATATTTTATTAACCCTAATACTCTCAAATTTACACACATATATGTATTTTTATTTAGTAAACAGTAAATAAAATTAAAAACTACAATTAACATAATGAGGACCGCCACCCCACACATTAAAAGATGAACTGAGACCCCAAAGTCAAATTTGAAACGGAATAAATCTCCTATGTTAATATGCTAACTATTCCAAATCAAAAACTTAACCAAACCTTCAAGTTGTTTTCTTATCATTTTATTATTGTATAAATATTTTTTAATTAAATTCAAATTAAGGAATATTTAGATAAATCAAATATTCCAACTAAAACATACAACAAAATTCAATTCTTTGTTTTAATGAAATTAAATTAACATTCATAGATGAAATATTCACTTTATTTGATAAGAATATTCTTATCAAGAAACCACTCTTTTCTTTTATTTTTATGAAAACATATTTCTTTTTATTACACATTCATTTACAGTTAACACCTCCGCCTTTAAAACCAACTTATATTTAAAGATTATCCCACTAAAGAGTCACAGAAATAATACTTCATACAACCACATCATTTCTTTATCAATCAATTTCATATAATCGTTATATTTGTACCAAATTTAAGTGCTTACAATTTGAAAGCAATATTTCTCAATGAAATTCTCAATATATTTTTAACACAAAACATATGTTGCACATATCATTAATTAATTACCATTTACTTCTATCTCTTATTAATGGCAAGATATAATTACTATTACTTACAATGATTAAATCTCATAACATACCATAATACAGGGAAGATGATTAATCCAATTGTTTCCTTTGAAATCCAATTTTCTATGTTAAACCCAATATCTATATACTACTATAATTCCAACATTTAATTACAAATGTAATAAAACCTGTTCATTATATATTTAAATTTCAAACAAATCCTTTTATTTTGATTTACATTCTTATTATCAAATCAACTATTCCCTTATGCAATTGATTAACATAAGTTTTACACTCACCACTCAACAGTTAACGTTTCTTCTTATATCAATTGTAATATTTCATTACATTAATTCTCCATTAATTACCAAATAAATTTCTAGCGGATTTAATAATAAGAAAATAAATAAAACAATGGTTATACGTTAATAATCCATATCTATTAACTTATTGTTTACAAACAAAGGTTAATAAATTTACGTACAAAATAATTGATTTCATACTCCATATTAAAACAAATTTCAATTAATAACATAAGGTTACATCAGTTTATACATCTTTTGTTATATTCCTATTAACCTTTACTATTTAAGTTGATTGAAATTATATTAACATAGTCAATCAATATTAGCCAATTATATGTTTTATCCCATTAAATTAATTGTTTTAAGATTTATCTTAAAGTCAAAATTTCTAATCTAATAAAATTCAATTTAATAAATCATAAATTTTAATTTATGACAATATTAAAGCCCAAATACTTATTAAATTTAATATTTTTAGTTATCAAAATATGGGTTGTTACAATCTCCCTCACTCAAAACTTTTTCGTCCTCGAAAAGGAACAAGAAGGAATCGAGGAATTTGAAATATTTTATTCAAAATGATCAATTTATAAACAATTTAACTTACATATTTAAATTTAATATAAATCTAAAAATAACTCCATTCGGTTATTGAATAAAAATTTAAGTTTTTTGGTATTTGCCCTTGAAAAGAAAAGAAATATTTCAACATATCTAAAAATTCAGTTAAAACATTTAACCTCATTCACTTAGTAAAAATAAAAGATATATTTAAAACATCCTCATAGCATTATGCAAAGATTTTTCAAAAGTCTAAAACAATGTTAGAAATTTATATTAAAACACTATAATAAGCTTTAAAATAAGGTTCCTTAAATCCAAAAATTTTATTAGACTCGTTATTTTTTAAAATAAGTATAAACTCAATATTATTAAACTGAAACTAATAGTATACTCAAATCTTACATTAAATTTCTAAATCAAAGTATAAAATTTCACACCTTCATATTTAATTTAAACACTTGTTTCAAAATGAATATTCTAATACAAAATTCAAATAGTAAATAAACCTATAAACTTTACTATTAGTACTTTGAAATCAAGTAAATATTTCAAACTATACTTCCAATATAGGGAATCAAATTTATTTTTCAAGTATATCGCTATAAATAAACTTCGCAAATCAAATTTTCTTCTTCTTTCCGTTTATATGATATCTTTAAATTATACATTCAAAGAAACTTACATAAATTTTACTTGAAATATTCATTTGAAAGCTTTATTTGCATATCAATCATCTTTAATACTTTTCAAAAATTCTTTTGTAAAGTTTCTTGCTTCATTTATAAATACCATTTAAATATTTTAAATAACATCTTTATAAATATATGTAACCTATTTGAAAATAATTATTTACATCATTACTTATATTTGCAAAGAAGCTATTAAAAACATTAAATCCATTATTTATAAATTTATTAATTTTATCTCAAGATACTTTCCAAATATTATTAATAAATCAATAATCGTTTACTTTAAATATATTTTATTTAATTATTAACTCCTAAAATATATACAACACCGATAATTTACTATTAAACCATGTTGTAAGTTATTAAACAATATTTTAAACATTTTAAAGTATTTAGAATTGACAAAAAAATGACCAAAATGTCTTTTATATAATACTTTATCAAAATACTTTTATAACTCGATGTCTTAACAGGTTTATCCTCGTTCTTGCAGACTCTGGCCATGCGTTGATCAGGCGCAAAGCTAGAATTCTTCAAGTACTTAGTAGACCTGTTTCAACAACCAGTGAAAATACTTGAAAAATCTTTAAAAACAGATATGGAAAGTACAATCCAAACAAAACAACCAAACCAAAACCTTTGTCCAACCGTGGTTCGTAGATACACAATGGTTACGCCTGGATCCCCCAGGAAACAATCCTTATCCGTAAGCTTTCTCATCCCTATGAGTTACGCCATGATGATTAGTATGGTGCAGGATACGCAATAGTTACGCCTAGGTTCCCCAAGAAACAATCCGTACCCCTAGGCCGTCTCAGCCAGGCAGTTTCGCTACTAATGCAACCTACACTGATTGCAGGATACACAACGGTTACGCCTGGATCCCCCAGGAAACAATCCATACCCCTAGGCCAGACTCAGCCAGGCAGTTGCGCTATGCACTCGCGAGAGAAAAAAACCATGGGTTACGCCGTGGTGGGAACACTCGAGTATCACATCCGGAAAACCAAAAATCAGAGAGAATAATATCGATAGAATGAATCCACAATATGGCCACAAAGCGAATATCAAGCAGAAGGCACTTTCCATAT
The DNA here is from genome assembly GCA_030765085.1 of Allium cepa. Classification (NCBI taxonomy): domain Eukaryota; kingdom Viridiplantae; phylum Streptophyta; class Magnoliopsida; order Asparagales; family Amaryllidaceae; genus Allium; species Allium cepa. Next base: position 871,573,585 of record CM060929.1, on the reverse strand, counting down.
ATTTACTTTGAAATATATATCATATAGTACCTTTCCAAATACTTTAAAATATCATACTTATATAAAGTCCATTATATAGGATTCCATTTTCAAATTGAATACTTTCCAAATCAATAGTATATCAAATCACACTTATGTAGGCTTCGATTATATAAAATTCTCTTTCCAAATTGAGTACCTTTCAAATCAATAGATTTCAAATCAACTTCATACTTATACAAATCCATTTTATATAAGTTCGACCGTTTCCAAATCAAGTACTTAATAATATAAGGTGCTCAATTTCAAATTATTTCTATATCAATTCAGTTTCAAAATCATATATGATTTCACTAATTTTCTTCCAAATTAAATATCTCAATTTCAAATCTCCCAAAATAATAGGTTTAGAAAATAATCCCAGTTTCCAACTTTATAACTATCCCTTTAAAACCTTTAAACTTTTTATTTCTATATGAAAAATCCAAATTTCCTTTTCGCAAATTATTTATTTAACAAAAGTTTCAAATTTACTTAAGTCATACCCTTCATACTTTAAACATACAAAACTAAACTTATATTCTTGATCAAATATTTATACTCTTCGAAATTTCTTAGTTTTAAAATTTTAAACCTTGATTTGGAAGTGCTCGAACCTTCAAAATAGTCGGTGAAATCAAATTTCAAATCCAAGAGTTAGAAATTAGCAATAAATGAGTAAATCAATTTTTTTATAATAGAGTTATACTAAAACAAATTCAAAATTCGAGCATTGAACACCGGTTCATTTCAAATCATTTCAAATATATATACATGTATCTTTCGAATATCAAATCATACTTCGGAATTGGAAATCAAAATTGGTTTCACAAAATCACTCGCATAGCAAAGCTACTAAAGTGTCCTCTCCCCCACTCCGAGACTCGAAAATCAATGTCGATAATGCGTGCACTCATCACCGAAATTATTTTCCAGCGACATAAGTGAGTTCTGGACTTCTATTTTCTTGAAACTTCATTGAGATTTCTTTGAAATCATTGGAATCCATTTGAACTCATTTGAAACATTTCTTATTTGGAAAATACTACTAAATTGTATTATTATTATATATATTTCCAAAATCTTAAACTAATTACAAAATACCGGAATTCAATTCTCAAATTTCAAATTTAACCCTTCAGTTATAAATCATTTTTAGTCTCATCGATTAACACAAATATCACTTCATACTTTAATATTTGTTTCATAGAATTTATCCATTTAATATAAACATTAATATATCCAGTCTCATAATATTGCTTATATTTCTCTTTAATTTAAATTACATTCATTTCACAAGTAATACTTCTCATTTAAAACTAATTTATTTGCAAATCATTTCATAAGGAATTTCTTTACGACCAATTTATAAAACTTAATTCCTTTTTATAAGATATTGTTCGAGTTTAATTTATCACAACTTTATTTATAACCATTTATTGCAACATCTATTTATTCATAACAATTTACAAGTCATGGCTTTATTTGTAATCATTTCACTTTTAATTCATATTGCTTATTCAATTTAGTTTCATCTTTACCTTTAAATTTATTTATGACATGTTTCATAAATGTTAATTAAGTTTATAAACATATTTTTCCAATTTAATCTCATTTACAACATTTCCTTATTCACAATTTCAATTTAAACATCCAAAGGCTAAAAGTTCACACTTGTATATTATTACATTACATGCTAAAAATGTATACCCCAATTCTATTCATTTACTAAACATGGATATAACAAATTAAACCTTATTTTACTTTCTTTCAAATTAAGGTTATCAATTCAACTATATAATTCAACCTAATCATCAAGTTTCACTCTTATATTAATACAAAAAGGTTTCGATTATCCAAAATATCCAAATATTCCATTTTTTCCAATAGATGAAACTACAACAAACAACAAAATTCACATCAACATTTCAATTTCATAAACAAATATCCTAATTATTCATTTTATTCTCTTTAATACTCCATTATTAAACTAGTGTTTAGTCCATTAATTCAATCAACAGTAATTAACCAATGTTTATAATTGGATTAAATAATATATGTCAACACAAATAATAATAATTAAATATTACCATTTCATAAATCAAACGCATTACAAATAAATATATTAGTCTTAAAAATTTATTCCTTTATATATATATATATATATATATATATCATATAATATTAGGAAAAATAATTTCATTTCAAAATTTATATAAAATATTTTTATAACACTAACGAGTACGCACTCTCGTATATACACTCAGACAACTTATTCTAGGGTATTACTACCATATCTCTAATGAGTTAACCCCAACATGCTAAGGTATCTCTAAACCAAAGCTCTGATACCAACTGTAACAGGCCACCTTTTTAGATAGTTCAAATCGACAATAAACAAACATGTCAGAATCAAACCATTCAAAAGGGAGGATTGTTAATGGGGTAAATAAGAAAAAAAAGAAAAAGGAAAGAAAAGCAAAATACAGAATCTCGCAGCGTAACGACAAAATATAATAATCAAATAAACAGTTCATGAAGCTGTTTCACAAATAACATGTCATTACACTTTTACAAATTCAAATCAGAGTTATACATATATCATAAATAACCAAATAATACAGCGGAACACACAATGTAGTGGAATAATAAATAGCAATAATATACTGAATCTTCGTCTTCGTTCACCAGAAATAGTCTTCAATGCTGAAAAACTCAGGCTGACCCGAGCATAAAGGAAAATAATACACTCGAGTCAAAACTAAAATTCTTATGCAAATTAAATCAAAAGTATATGAAATAAGGAATGCAGATAACTACATTTTTTAAGGTTCAAATTTCTGGAAATGTTATTGCTTCCACATTCAAAATAAAATGGATTTCACAATAGATCCATTCTAGTAAATTACAAATTTACAGAATAATTCCCACTTAAATTTCATAGTTTTAGAGATTTGATTTTTAAAAATGTTCCAAAATTTCAATATTTACTTTTTTTTGGAAACGTCCCAATGTTTCAAAATTTAATTTTGAAAACTTTCAAGTAAGGTAACGACGGTTTACTTCCCAAAATCATTTTTATGGTTCAAATAGTAAATCTAAACATACTATTTTTTCTCTGATGTAAATACTTGAAATTCATGGGTTTTACATCCTTATTCAGTGTGCAAATAATCAATATGAAATTTAAATAATTACAATAAACTACAGGGTGATAATAATAGTGTCTATAGTAAAATAAACATACTTTTAAACATCTTTATAAACTGTATATTTGATTATTATATTTTATCCTTTCGCTGTGAGATTCTGTTTTGTTTTTATTTCTTTCTCGTTTTCTTATTTCTCCCATAACAATCTGCCCTTCCGAACGGTTTGAATTGGCACGTGTGTCGATTTAAAGCGTGCGAAAAGGCGGGACGTTACAGGAAGAATGGAGGGAGGATGGAAGGGATGAGAGATAGGCGAATGAGAGGACAAAGGCGATATAAGGACAATGGAAGAATGGATTGTTTCGCATGCTGTGTTATTTCCAAAAATGAGGAAAAAAAAGTTGTTTTATATTTTGTATGTTAACTTTGTTTTCTAAATCGGCCATTTTCGACAATATAAAGGCATCGTGTGCATTTTTGTATGGACAAAAATCTAAAACTAAAAATAATAAACCAAACACCACCTAAGTCTCTTCAACTCGTAGCTCTTCCATTAAATAACTTATGCGTTAATCAATAACTAATTTATCCACTCATTTTTCTGCCATTGTAAGCATTCTTACACCTTAGTTATGGATGACTATGCATGTGCGTATTTAATTGAACCACGAAATAATCTGATATTATAGTTATTTTATGTAAATAAATTAATTAAGGCATAAGTATTAGACTAGATTTCGAGGCAACCTCAAAATGATAATTAAAGATGGATTTTAGTTAAGGTAACTCATCAAATTGTTGCTTAAAATATAAAATAAAGAGGGATTAAGAGAATAAATTTGGTGCAAGTAGATTAAATAATATGATAAGTTGAGTGGTTCGATCTAGAAGATACGGTGTTCACTAGGTTGCTTTCCTTATTAGTTTCAGTGTTTGGTTACAAGATGAATTTTAATGGTTATTACAAGAGGGGAAAAGTAGATCCTTGTATAATGTCATGAGAGGACATCTAGTCATTGCTTTAGAGTTCATGCTTTGAAGGGCAGAGATTAATGCCTTAGATGCTAAGTTTTGTGAGAATGATTGATTACGATTAGCTTTCTCTATGCAGCCAGCTTGGATTCCACATGGATGAAGCACTACAAGGTATACTACATTTAGCGGCGAAGGGGCCGATGGCCATCGATGGTCCATCGAATATGTGGCGACAGCTAGCCATTTTATTATTTACCAATATTTAATTTAATTTCCATTATGTTTTAAAAAAATGTTCGAAAATACTAATTTAATTCCTAAATAAAAATAAAATGAATAAGTAAATACTAATTTGATTTTTAAATACTTTTTGGGACATAGAACGAATACAAAATAATAAAAAATTCACCCGCCATCGCTAGCCGATGGAATGTTAAGTATATAGATTAAAAAGGGCATGACTTTTTTATTATTTCCAGCTTTCCACCAAAACTTACACATTCCACAAGGAGGGAAGATCTTAGCAATCGCCGGCGCCTCCCTCGGCCGCTGCCACCTCCTTTGACTTCGTCTAAGGTCTCCAAAGCTCATCGGAATCACCATTATCTTTAATTTCATCTTAATTGAGGTAAAATCAAAACTTAATTTCGGATTTAGGGCTAATTTGTATGATTATGAGTTTGAAATTGATGACTATTCATATTAATTTATAATAACAATGTATTAGTTGATTTGAGGATATTAATTAGCGTTGTGATTGTCTAATTTGTAACTAAAAATTAGGGTTGATTTAAAATCTAAAAATTAGTGTATAATTATTGATTAATATGCTTATTGATCCGAGATGAATATTTATTATAGTTTAGAACAATGTTTTTTATAGTGTACACGAATATTAGTGCATAATTATTAACTAATATGCTTATTGATTGGTAAAATTAAACATAATTAATTTATTTTAATTAATTAGTGTGTGTTAATTTTAAGTGTTAGTGGTTAGTATAGAATAAATTTATTTTAATTTATTATAAGTCCAAAGTTCAAATTTTAGTTTACAAAATACTAAATTAAAAATTTAAATAGTTAAATGAATTTTATAATATGTTTTAAAATTTCAATTTTTTTTAACAAAGTATTTAAATAGTTGAATGAATCACAAAATATTCTTTAAAATTTCAAGTATAAATAGTTGAATGAGTTATAAAATATGATTTATCATTTAACTTGTAGTTATTAAAATATTCATTTGCATATTTTTGGAAGTTGTTTGAAATATTTCTTTTGAAACAAATATTCTACTAAAATCAATTTTTTTTAAAATTAAGAAATGAATATAATGTTTATTTGAAAATAAGCATTAAGTATTATTTTAACAATTACAACGTTATCCGGTTGCCTAGCCCGACTATGAGATGCTAATTATAGGGTTTTCATCGAATCTAAGTTAAACTCGAGCCAATAAAAGAATAAACCAAATTGAGGAGTTTGACATATATACATCATTTGGCATGTAAGCACGGTTCGGCCTGAATGCACGGTTCGACCTACTTACACGGTTCGGCCTATATACATTGGTCGGTCTGCATGCATGGTTCAGTCTGGTGCGGTGGCATATGCCGCTCGGTAAAAAGGACAGTGATGGTAAGAACTCAACACCATAGTTCGGCTAACGTTGCTCAGCTAAAGGAATGAAGCTATAGAAGCATAGTACATGTCGCTCTGCAAGGGTGGCTCGGCAATTGGTGGACCGGCCTCGACGGAATTAGTACGTTTGGCTCGGTATTTGGTGGCTCCGCATTAGGGCATTCGGCATGAATACATTAGTCACATTCCGCTCGGCCATGAAGGGACGGTTATGTGGCTCAGTGGGGAAGGCTACGTGGCTCAGTGACCCCTCGATTGGCATTGAAGGGAAATTAAGCGGCTCGGCCGTGGGGCATTCGGCATGACACCACGGTCCTTTCGGGTTGGCAAGCACCCCTCGGCTATAATCGTTCGGAAAGCATCCATCGACATGAAACGCTCGGCAAGCACCGTTTAGCAAAGACTCGCTCCACAAGAATCGCTCGACAACTACCATTTGGTATGCCTGGTTCGGCATACAGAGGTTGTCTATTGTGGCCCGAGGTATCTTGTCCTTAGGCCTACGCAGGCAGTCCAACCTATCTTCGTCTATAAATAGAGAAGCAGGGGCACAGTGTAAAGGGACCTTTTTTCAAGAACTCTGGAGGGACTCTGCAATTTTCAAGACTCATTTCTTTTCTGTAAAAACTGGTACTCAAGTTGTTGGTGTACGGATTGTATATGTATTCAATTATTTGAAGTAATAAAGATTACGATCAAAGTGGACGTAGGCAGTTACATCAAACCACTATAATTATGGTGTTCTCGTTTCTTACAGTTCTTATTGCATTCTACTGTAAAATTCCTCAGTTTTAATTTATTATCTTCATTAATCTCTCTACGCAATCCTATTCAAGGATGTTAGTGACCAATTTTGGTGCTTTCACTGAGAACTGCATTCTCAAGCTGTTAGGATCTGCTTTGCTGCTATTGGATTAAAGAAATCCCGTAAAGAAATTCCAATTTGGTTCACAAGAAGTTCATAGATTCTACGCAGAGTTTCTACCAATAACTATACTATGGGAAGAATACGTAGTAAACCGGCCTCCCACATTGTGGATGTCAATGAGACTACTAGTGTCCAACAAGTAGGATCTAGTAATCAACAAGCTACTCTAGGTGTAGGGACCACCGCCATCCTAAACCAAATAGTAGTCACCAGGACGGAGTTCAACGAGCTGATGAGAGAACTCATAGAAAGCAGGAGATAGCTTACTGAGAAAATTCAAGCGAACGCCAGCCTCATGACTCAACTTACTCAACAAAAGCATCAAGATGCTGAAGGAAGTCCCGTTGCCTACTCCTCGTCCGACAATTCCACTTCGTCTGATGAACCATCCAGGCGTAGACGCCATAGAACTGAAAAAACACAAATAGGTTCAGCTAAACGATCCGCCAGGGATGGTCCAAGTTCCCTGCCTGGAGCCATGGCCACTCGCTTACACTAGGGTAATCGTACTCAAGTTGGAACAGGAAACTTAGGATCCGGAGCACGAGTGGAAACTGGACGGCCGACTCATCAAGGTCACAATGAAGCAGGTCCCTAGGACACGCATTTGATAGATTGCCAACTGAGGAGGCATCAACCGGAACGATCCCACAGGACAGATTCCAACTTGCCACCTTCCATACGAACCCCAGACCTATCAGCTATGGTCAGACAGCTGATGAGGGAAAATCAAGGCTTATCTAATGATGATTGGGGCTTATCTAGGAGCCATAACCCATTCACAGATGCTATCCTGCATGCTGAATATCCCATGAAGTTTAACATGCCGACTATTCCGGCCTACAAAGGGAAGACTGATCCCTGATAGCATGTAATGAAATATGAGTGGATGATGGACTCAGCTAGGGCAAACGATGCAACTAAATGTAAATGCTTCTCAATAACTTTATCTGGAATCGCCACCATATGGTTCACCCGACTTCCGTCGCGATCTATTTACAACTTTGATGAGTTAGCGGCGAAATTTATGGAGTAATTCAGGATTCATGCCACTCATCCCAAGGAGGTGATGTCCTTATTCAGTGTGATTCAAGCTCCAGGGGAGTCGTTGAAGGAGTACTTACAAAGATTTCACATTGCTGCTACTGACGTAAGCAACCCGAATGACCATGCTATTCTAATGGCCGTGATGCGAGGAGTAGATCCAAATTCAGAGTTTGGTGATTGCTGGCAGGAAAAACTCCAACTACACTGGAACATTTTTATTCAAAGGCGCATCAATTTATAAAAAGAGAGGAAGCCAGGTGGACGAGGCGAGACAATACACTAGGGCTTGGCAAGGATGCTGTGTAGAGCAACATTGCTGTAAAACAATACAGTGATAACTCTGGAATGGTCCATGTCAATGTTCAAAACAAGCCAGAGCAATCTAAAGGATCCGAAGGAGGAAATCCCTAAAAGAAAAGGGAGGCAGGAAAGTGGAAACCAAGGATCCCAATTTACAACTAGTACCCTCCTTTGAATGCGTCTCTGGAAAATATTTACCGATCGCCTTGTAACACTTTTCAATATCGAAACGAACAAAAGAGTCCACAGAGAAACAAAAGCAGACTGGGAAGTATTGCTGCTTCCATGAGACTTACGGGCACAATGCCGAGGATTGGACGCACCTCCACGATGCTATAGAAAAGTTGATTCGATAGAAGAAGTTGCAGGAGCTTGTCAAGAGTCTGCAGGAAGGCGGACAAGGAACATTAGACCCTGGTTGTAGGCAACTCCATGCCATCCTGATGAACCTGCTCGGACTATAGGTAGACTAATCATAAACACAATAGTCGGTGGGCCTCATCTAGTGGACAGGAGTTTGGAAGAAATGGAACGCTATGCTAGTTCCATGAAACACGTGGACTTTGAATGATGTTCGAACACGAAAGATGGGATTCCAGCGAAACAACAGTGAATGATGACTGATGATAAAGTGTTCAGGGGTAGAGATGTTGATCGTGTGGAGGGCACCTACCGTTGACCCGATGGTCATCTCGACAATGATTGGGCCAACATTTGTGAGAAGGATATTGATTGATTGTGGAAGTTCTGTTAACATCATCTCCAAAAAAGCATATGACCAGATAAAGATGGAGACAAAGGATCTAAAACCATCTAAAGCCCGTATTCATGGCTTTAATGGTGCGACTACTAATGCAGTGGGTTTTGTGGAATTTTCAGTTAAACCTGAACAAGGTGAACGTTGGAGGGTGCGGATCCTACCGTTCATCGTTTTGGATGTCGATTCTCCGTATAATGTGTTTCTGGGTCAACTGGCCCTAGTAGAGTTTAGGGCAACTTTGTCCCCGTGGTGTTTAACTTTGAAATTTTCAATGGATAAAGGAGTTGATGTTGTGCATGGCGATCAGGTGACTGGTCGTGCATGTTATGTGGCTGAGCTGAGAGAGACCCAACGAAGGGAGAAAGGAAAGGTTGAGGACAATTCCGTCCGTTGACGAGTCATTGAAGATTGAGAAGTAATGCCCAAGCCTTTGCTCGGGCAACATGATCGGATCTACAGAGATATAGATCCGAGGGACGATAGTGAGGAACCCAAGGAGGCAAAAGCAGCACCGGCGGAACTAACAATTGACATTCCGGTCAACCGCGATGACCCATCGCGGCTCCTTAAGATTGGATAACAACTCAACCCCTCGATGATCGAGGATCTTGCCGATTTCCTCTGAGCGAATCTGTATGTTTTCGCTTGGAAACATTCCGATATGCGCAGGATTTCTCCCACCATTGTGAGTCATATGTTGAACATAGACCTGAAATACATGCCGGTGAAGCAAAAAAGAAGAGGCATGGACCCAGAGAGGTCTACTGCTCTCAGAGAGGAGGTGGACAAACTCAAAGCCAATGGGTTCGTCCGCGATGCCCTCTACCCATAATGGGTCTCTAATCCCATGCTAGTGAGAAAAACAAATGGGAAATGGAGGACCTGCAGTTATTACTCAGATCTGAACAAAGCACGCCCTAAGCATAGTTTCTCTTTGCCCAGAATTGATCAACTGGTCGACTCAACAACAGGACATGAGTTATTGTCATTTATGGATGCGTACGGGATATAATCAAATCCCTATGCACATTCCAGATCAAGGAAACACTTATTTCATTACAGATAGCAACTTATCAACGTCTGGTGAATCGGATGTTAAAAGACCAAATTGGTAGGACGATGGAAGTCTATGTGGACGACATGCTCATGAAGTCACGGCAGTCAAACGACCGCATTCAAGACTTGGCGAAAATGTTTGATATACTCAGGTATTACGGAATGAAAATCAGTCCTCTGAAGTGTTCCTTTGGCATTGCATCAGGAAAGTTTTTGGGTTTCATTGTTAATGCATGGGGAATTGAAGCTAATCCATAAAAATTCAGGCTTTTCGAGACATACAAATAAAACAGGTACAAAGCCTAAACGAAAATGTGGCCGTGCCGAGTCGATTCATATCCACAGCGACAGACAAGTGTATTCCCTTCTTCGATGTAATAAAGAAAGGAAATAGAAATTTTGAATGGACGCCCGACTGCGAGGATGCATTTCGAGCGCTAGGAAGGCATTTGGAAAGTCCCCTAGTGTTGTCGAAGCCTATAGACCATGAAGTGTTGTATGTATACATGGTCGTATCTCAACATGCCATCAGTATGAATTTGGTTTGCGTTCAAAAGCCGGTGTACTATGTTAGTAAACGTTTAATGGGGGCAGAATGAAATTATCATAAAATTGAGAAGTTAGCCTACTGCTTGGTGATTGCATCACGCAAGCTTGATCTGTACTTTCAAGCACACACGTTCAGTGTTTATACCGATGAACCCTTGCAACAGGTAATCCAACGACCAGAAACCTCTGAAAGGTTGTTAAAATGGAATATTGAGTTGAGTCAGTTTGATATCACCTACTTGCCACGGAGGGCCATACAAGGGCAAGCGCTAGCAGACTTCATCGTAGCATTCACCATATCAGACGAACCAAACAATGATTATATTATTCCCCTAATTCGATGGAAACTATACACCGATGGGGCATCCAACTACCATTTTTCTAGGGCCGGTATAATTCTTATAACTCCCAAAAACCGATCAATTTGTTATGCTTTGATGCTCGATTTCCTAGCTACAACTAATGAAGCCGAGTATGAAGCATTGATTGTTGGCTTGAAACTTATCAGAGAACTTAGAGTAAAATTGGTTGAAATCTTTGTGACTCACAATTGGTGGTATACTAGGTGCAGGGAGACTATCAAGCAAAGGGGCAAAGACTTGTCCCATACCTTGCTCAGGTTTAAGAGCTGTTGGCAGATCTCGAATATTACGAAATTTCGCACATCCCACGTAAGCAAAATGGGAAAGCCGATTCATTGGCAAAATAAACGAGTACTGGTGATGCACAACAGATGGGATTGGTTCACGTTAAAATCTTACATGCTCCGACTATAAATGAGATGGAAGTAGATTTTCTTTTAGAAATAGAAATCGAGAAGGATTCATGTATAACTCCATTCAAGCAATACCAGCTACATGGGGTTTTGCCCGAAAGAAAGAACGAAAGAAGATAAATCATTTGCAAAGCTTCATGATATGTAATGGAGGAAGGAGTAATATATTGAAAAGGATTCTCGGTTCCCTTACTTCAGTGCATCGCCAATGAAGAAATAAAGCGGGTCTTGAAAGAGGTTCATGAAGGAGAATGTAGCGACCATACAGCGGGCAAACATTAGCGAGAATGATCCTAAGCTATGGATATTGTTGGCCAACCATGAATCGAGGCGCTGCAGACTATGTGTGAAGATGCGACAAATGTCAAAAATATGCTAAAATCCCGAGAGCTTCGTCGGCAGAACTTACACAATTGGTTAGCCCTTGCTCGTTTGCAATATGGGGAATCAATATAATAGGCTCCCTGCCAATCTCCAAAGGTGGTGCAAAATACGCAATAGTTGCGGTCGATTACTTTACCAAGTGGGAAGAAGCAGAGCCCTTAGCTACAATCACCATCAAAAAGGTCATTAATTTCATTGTGCGAAACATCATATGCCATTTTGGCCTTCTGCGAACTATCGTTATGGACAATGGAACTTAGTTCGAAAGTAGGGATTTCAAAGAATTTTGTCAAAAGTATGGCATTGAGAAAAGGTTTGCAGCAATTGCTCATCCAAAAGCCAATGGACAAGTAGAAGCCGTAAGCAAAATAATCAAATCCATATTAAAAAAAATTTGGAGAAGGCTAGAGACAAGTGGGTGGATGAGCTTCCGACAGCACTTTGGGCTTACAGAACCACCACAAGTCCGCGACTGGCTACACTCCGTTCGCATTGACATATGGCACGTAGCTGTTATACCCATGGAACTTGAAGTTCCTTCACATCGGATAACTCATTATGACCTTAAGATGAATCAGGATCTTTTACTGGAATGACTGGACTCTGTTGATGAAAAACGTGAAGAAGTTTCTTTAAGGGAGGCTGCATATAGGCATCGAGTCACTCAATATTATAATGAAAAAGTCTGACCGAGAATCTTTGTTGTGGGCGATCTCGTTTTGAAGAAAGTTTTTCCGATTCCATCGCATATGAATCCCATATGGGAATGTCCATATGTCATTGAACGGAAGCTTGGAGAGCGAACTTTCAAGCTGGTGACCATTAATGGCGTGACATTCCCCTAAGCATGGAACAGTGAGCATCTACGATGTTATTACACTTAGTCTATTTCTTCTTCGTTTTGGTTGCAATTATTTCCAATGTATGTTTATTCTGTTGTTCTTAGTTTTTGGCATGTAATAAGACAATTCAGTTTTTTTTTCATTAGTTATGATCAATAAAGGCTTGAAGCCATATTTTCCATGAACTATTGATGTATCCGTATGTTATGATTCCATGGCAAAAATTAAATTATATTATTCCATCTGGCGTATGTTAAAAATCTCTTAGCCCCAGAGTGCGGGCTAGAGTACTCTGAGTCACCAAAGTGCGGACTAGATTATAAATGACTTAAAAATCTCTAAATCCCTAGAGTGCGGACTGGAGTACTCCGAGTCCCCAGAGTGCAGACTAGTGTATAAATGACTTAAAAATCTCTATGTCCCCAAAGTGCAGACTGGAGTACTTTGAGTCCCTAAAGTGTGGACTAGATTATAAACGACTTAAAGATCTTTAAGCCCCAGAGGGCGGACTGGAGTACTTTGAGTCCCTAAAGTGCGAACTAGAGTATAAACGACTTAAAAATCTCTAAGTCCCTAGAGTGCAGACTGGAGTACTCTGAGTCCCCAAAGTGCGGACTAGAGTATAAATGACTTAAAGATCTCTAAGTCCCCAGAGGGCAGACTGGAGTACTCTGAGTCCTCGGAGTGCGGACTAGAATATAAACGACTTAAAAATCTCCAACTCCCCAGAGTGCGGAAGGGGATTACTCTGAGTCCCCAGAGTGTAGACTAGAGTATAAACGACTTAAAAATCTCTAAGACCCCAGAGTGCGGATTAAAGTACTCTGAGTCCCTAGAGTATGGACTAGACTATAAATGACTTAAAAATCTCTAAGTCCCTAAAGTGCAGACTAGCGTACTCTGAGTCCCCAGAGTGCATACTAGAATATAAACGACTTAAAAATCTCTAAGTCCCCAATGTGCGGACTAGAGTACTCTGAGTCCCCAGAGTGCGGACTAGAGTATAAATGACTTAAAAATCTCTAAGTCTTCAGAGTGCGGACTAAAGTACTCTGAGTCCCCAAAGTGCGGACTAGAGTATAAATGACTTAAAAATCTCTAAGTCCCCAGAGTGCGGACTAGAGGACTCTGAGTCCTCAGAGTGCGGACTAGAGTATAAATGACTTAAAAATTTCTAAGTTGCTAGAGTATGGACTAGAGTATTCTGAGTCCCCAGAATGTAGACTAGAGTATAAACGACTTAAAAATCTGTAAGTCCCTAGAGTGCAGACTAGAGCATTCTAATTCCCCAGACCGCCGATTAGAGTACAAATGACTTAAAAATCTCTAAGTCCTGGGAGTGCAGACTAAAATGTTTTCTAAGTCCCCAAACCGCGGACTAGAGTATAAATGACTTAAAAATCTCTAAGTCCCCGAAGTGCAGACTAAAAAGTATTCTAAGTCCCCAAAGTGTAGACTAGAGGATCTACAATTCCAAAAATTTCCGCGTCATATGGAAGTGACTTAGAACTTGCGTAACTCATAAAATTTTGAATTTCGGCTACAAGTTATATAGTAAGCTAAACAACGAAAAACATCAAGAGCAAAGAAACAAAGTTTTATTCACTAATCCAAAAAAAGTTCCACTACAACTTCTACTAAACTCAAAGAAAAAAGTCTATTTACAATTATTATGAAAATAAATAGAAATAATTACATGTTCCAAGCCTATTCACGTGAACGAGATGTGATAGGTACTTTTTAGACTTCTTTTACTTCCACGGTTTCTCTGAAGACTTCTCCCCTAGCCGTTTTCTCTTAGACGCGTTGCTTGCTAGGGAAGCCGTGCACGGAGAAGGGAGAGGAACTTCCAGTGGTGAGGTCCTACCAAGGAGAATAACCTTCGGGGGCCCGTTCAGTGGATCGTCAAGTTCCACCACTTGAGGTCAACCTTAATATCAGCCTTCTTCTTCCCCTCTTCGATGATTTGCTCCTCCAAGCTCAGTTTTGAAGTGTGTTCGGAGGCGCCAATAATTTCAATCTCATCATATTCTTCGACTGACGATGGATTTTTGGATTTGTCTTCGTCAAGCGCCTCGATCACTTAAGCGTCAAGTTTGGGAGTCTCCGTAGTCTGAATGGCCTCTCCCGCTTTCTCCTCTTTCTCCGTGGTGGCATCGCTCCTTGGAGATAGCTCGGGATCAAAATGGCTTGCGCGAAATCATAAGAGACAAATGTTAGAACACATTTACTACTCACCAAAAATGATGGCTCTTTGAATGCTAGAAAGAAAAGTTATGTACTAGTTTCTAGCTGACTCTCAACTATTCGAGGAGTTTCACCTTCTAGAATAGGAGATAGAGCTTAAATATCAAGTCCAGGCTCCTTTGGGTCATAACTAATATTTTGCTCGAAGGGATCCAGTGATGGGCGACCAGTCGGCTGAATAGGAGGAGGAACTGAGGACTCGGTTCCGAATGGACAGGCAGTGTCATTTTTTCCTTTTGATGAGGAAAAGTCCCTTCCATAAAGAGCCTTTGCCGCAGATAGGCCAGTGCGCTCATTCTCGCGAAGCACTTCCTTCACAAGAGACTCCTTATCAAATTCTTCAGTTCCCAACTCAACCTTTTTAATTTCTATTCGAGCGTCCCATGCTTCGGCCAAAGATTCGAATTAACCCTTGCCAAGAAATGTTAGGTTGCAATGCATGAGAACTCGAGCATTATATTCTGCTATGAGTGGATCAAACATGTACTTAATTTCCTCCCTACGAGCCTCAGCAGCAGCCTCGAGGCAAGAATAGATTTCCGAAAGCGCCACACTTTTGCCCTTCTCACAGGCTTCACCCTTCAACGCTTCAGCCTAGGAGAGCTCCTCATCAAGCTTTGTTTTTAGGAATCGTGTAGCAATAATCTCGTCACAATACCAATGTGACACCTCTTGAGCGGTAGTTTTTTCTTCCTTTTCTTTGAGGAGTAGCTCCTCTAATTCTTTGAATCATTGAGCAAGGACATCTTTCTCTTTTTTAGCCGAGTCCTTCTCTAAGGCTAAGGCACCACAGTGTTGAACCGCTTCATCAATTTCTTTTTCGTGGGTAGCCTCTAGGTGATTGACTACCTTAGCATTGTCTTTAGCATTCTTTTGGGTGATCTTAAGTCGAAATGTATATGAAGAAAGATCTTCATCTTGGGCTTTGATAATATCCTTATCATGGATGGCCTCAAGCTTCAGGCGATCGATTTCATGCTTGTGCTTCGTAGAAACTTCAGAAACTTTTTCGGCCAATTGAACAAATGCATCATATTGGACGTAGACATCATTGTTGCTTGCAATGGCACTTTCTTTAACGCGCCCTAGAATAGGATGGATCGTAGGAAGAAATTTTAATCCATCAAATCATATTGTTAGAAATGTGGCTTTAAGATTAGCTAGCTTTTCTGCTATCGGTAGATCGTGTGCAGGGGATGAGGAAGTTTGTTTAGCAGAAACCACGGACTTATTGTGAGGCTCGCAAGATTGCCTAGTGCTTGATGAACTAGAGTATTGGTCGTGAGAAGCTTCATATTGAGTTCCCCTTTGTGCCAATTTCTCCCTGCTTTGTTCTAGATAAGGAGGAGGATCATTAGGGTATGAAGAATGGCTTTAAGTTTTCCTTCGAGTTTACGATGAATCTCGAGGACGATAGTCTTTATCGCTGTTGTCGTCTCTATCCCATCATTTACCGAACCCCGAGTCTCAACTGGAATGATGAAATATAGAGGACCCATGTGGGCGGTCAAACCATGAGTGCGTCCCATATCTCCTGCAAAGAAATTAAGTGAGGAAAAATTAACAAGAATAACATGATGGCTTAAGTTTAAGTGCAAGGTGAAGTGTAAGTGTTCGTGTGTGTCCTATTGATTCTCCCTGACGGACCAGTTTCTTTTTCTTTACTAATTGGGGTTGACTCTCCATGTCGATCAGCCGAATCGCCTACATCACTTTTCATGGGTGAATTAAGTCCCATATCTCATGGGTCGTTAAAACCATAATTCAGCAAGCCATCAAGGATGGTCAAGCCTAAAAAACCTTTAAGTTCACCCTCTAGATGTTGGGGAGAGGACCTTTTCTCTATCGGGGTAATTGTCAGTGTCTAGGTTCTGTCTACTATCTTCTTCCTCAGTTTGTAAGCTAGTTTCTTTTTACCCTTTGAAGGAGAAGGTGGCTCATCAATGCTAGGTGCATCAACCACAGGTTCTAGAACATGTCTATATTCACATCCAGCGCTTCTGGTACCCCAGCTTCTCTAATCTCACCCTCCTTGGATGTGTCAGGTGCAACACTGGTAGGAGGCACTAAAGGTCCAGCCTGTTCTTTACCCATCTTCGACGTGGATCCGGTTGTAGTGGCCCCGGATGGAAGATTTGTTCGACGACACTCCAACAACAATCTGAACTTTGAAAGAGATTCATTGGAGGTAACGGATTTGATCTCCTGGTCTCCACATGAACTGCTCAAGTAGCCTTAACGGCGTCAGAATACTCGGTACCATCGGGACGGGGATAATACCTGTAAAATTCGAAAGAAGTTTAAAAACAATCCACTTCTTGCCTTAGACCAATATTCGAAAATGGAACTTACTCCCTTCTAACCATCTTCTCACAAAGCCCAGAGGCAACATACATAGAACCATTCCTGCTTATATTGGGTGAATTTACACTTAAAGTTTGGCTCGAGGAATGTCAAAGATGGACTATCTGATCGTCTTTTAAGGTGATAGATGTAGCGGATTTCACATGGAGTAGGGGGCCTAAATAAAATGCTCACAAAGAGAATAAGAGTGTCATAGATGAACGCATGACTATTGTGATGTATCTGTGTCTGGGCGATCCCGATATACTCTAGCACTTCGTGGAGAAAGGAGTTGAATGGTGGCACGATACTGACCCAGCACATGAATTTGTTGCAAGCTGTATATCCAACTGGGGGCAGGTGAGGACGATCTCTCCCCAATGGAACTAATACGTCGTCAAAAGGATTCTTGAATCGAACATAGATGATGAAGAGCGATTTCATTGATTTTTGAAGCTTGGGAATTAATAGGATTATCTAGAACAACAGCTACGTCTATCACATCTGGAGCCACGTCAATAGTTGCACCCAATGGGTTTGGGATATCCTATGTAGGGGTTGTCGATGGATTCGACGTTCCCACTACTTCCTGCTGAGAACTTGGCTCAGGTTTATCTGAAACTATGGCGGAGCTCGACTTTTTAGACATCCTTAACGAGCGTCGAATTTGGGTAAATACCTGTTTGAACTATACTTGAAAGACAATCAGTATTAGATATAACAATAGAAATATTCCCCCGTGTGGTGTATAATAGTGCAATCATTCGAGCATAAGTGTGAATGAGTTAAAGATTTAAGGAATGACGAAGTGAGATTGAACATGAAACTGTCCTCTTCGAAGACCGTCATCGCTGATCATCTTTGAGAGCTTGTCCTATGTTCGGTGGCATGGATCTTGAAATCAGACATTGAAGTTATATGTTGGAGAGTGTTGTTTGCTGTTGTTAAGATTAACTCGTGTTTGTGGTCATTAGAACTAGGAAGTTATCATTCCAAACCAGTTCTATGTGCTCATGTTCTTAAGTTTATGTCATTGTTCGTTCTTCTATAGTCAGGCGTGAAAGCATGTAATGTTGGCATATGCTATGCTTAAGTGGAGATGATCTTGGTTGTCAATGCTGATCCCAAAACCCAAGGCAGATCACCTTTCTGAACCAACATACCGAACCACCTAACCATGAGCTACCGAGCAACTCCTTATATTAACAACATTGACTCACTCAACCTCCTCGCCAACACTCTCTCGTCACCGACCGGCCTATTGTGGCTACATCGAACTACACTTTCCTGGTAAACCGGACCCTCCTAGTGGACTCTCACAAGGCCGTAACACCACACTCAAATGACCGAACTACACTCACTCACTAAAACCGAGCGGTTACATTGCTAAACACATGATTGGCTGGTCCACTCTTTTATTATAGGCCGAACAACACTCTCACCCTTGCACCGTTCCCCCAAGAGACTTAACGACAAATAGACTTCCACCTAAAGTACTGCCTCGATGTTGACACTCAGCCTATGCATTCTAAACTCACGAACTCCTACCGACCACTCATACTCCCTCCTCTTAATTTTTCTAATCGTCGAATGACTTCGTACCCGATCACCAATTCAACCCTACTTCAATAATTTAACAACCACACTCCCATGCTCGATGCCTAACATGAACCTATATCCTAAAGAAAAATCGATGGCCCAAAAGACGTGTTTCTATCCCTAATTTGTCTCCAACGACTACTACTATCCATACTCTGAAGAAAACTCATGAACTCGAGCTTCATGCAACACATTTAATTCGGTTAGATGGGTCAAGTGAGAGATCCATACCTATAGGAATGAGTTGAAGGTTGTAGGAGTCATAGATTTCGAGGTCGATACTCGTTTAGGTTTATTAACTGAAGGGATTGCGAGGCAAACGTCTTGGAGTCGAGAGAGGAAGGAAAGTTGGAGTAGTTGTTGAGGTTCGGGAGAAAGTAGGTTAGTAGGTCTCGATGGAATAAAGTAAAAGTGGAAATAAGGAGGAAGGAAGTGTTCTTATAAATTGGAGAGGGGAGGTGAACGGGCTATTTTTCGTAGATCCGGTCATTGTGGTTTGGAAAGTTAGCTACTAAATGTACCTATACCTGTTCAAGTTTACCGATCGAGTGGCTCGGCCTTTGTATGCTGACCTGTCGAATATTATATTTATGTAAAAAATGGGGAGAGGAAAGAGGTAAAGAAAATAAAATCGAAACTGTTGCATTTGACTATTGACAGTAGGAACTGATTACTGATTCAAAGCATGTCATGTTGCTTCACATGACACACTTTGGGAGGAAAATGTTACCCGATTGCTTAGCTCAGCTACGAGATGCTAATGACAGAGGTTTTGATTGAATCTAAGTGAAAGCCGAGCCAATGAAAGAATGATCCAAATCGAGGAGTTCGATATATATACATCATTCGGCATGTAAGCACGGTTCGGCCTGAATGCACGGTTTGGCCTACTTACATAGTTCGGCCTATATACACGGATCGCCTACATGCATGGTTCGTTCTGGAGCGGTGGCGTATGCTACTCGATAAAAAGGAAAGTGATGGTACTCAACACCATCGTTTGGCTAACATCGCTCGACAAGAGTAAAAAATCTATTGGAGCACAGTACATGTTGCTCGGCAAGGGTGGCTCGGCAACTGGTGTATCGGCCCCGGCGGAATTGATACGTTTGGCCCGGTATATGGTGGCTCGGCATTGGGCCGTTCGGCATGAATGCCTTAGCCACATGCCACTCGGCCATGAAAGGATGGTTATGTGGCTCGGTGGGGAAGGCTACGTGGCTCGGTGACCCCTCGATCAGCATTGAAGGGAAGATTAAGCGGCTCGGCCGTGGGGCATTCGGTATGGACGCCTTGGTCATTCCAGCTCGGTAAGCACCCATCGGCAATAATCGTTCGGTAAGCATCCATCAGCAAGAATCGCCGGGCAAGCACCGTGCAGCAAGGCCTCGCTCGGCAATAATCTCTCAGCAACCACCGTGCGATATGCCTGGTTCGGCATACAAAAGTTATCTATTGTGGGCCGAGGTACCTTGTCCCTAGCCCTACGCAGTAAGTCCAACCTATCTTCGTCTATAAATAGAGGGGTATGGGCTCAGTGTAAAGGGACCTTTTATCAAGAACTCTGGAGGGACTCTACCATTTTCAAGACTTATTTCTTTTCTGTAAAAACTGGTACTCAAGTTGTTGGTGTACAGATTGTATATGTATTCAATTATTTGAAGAAGTAATAAAGATGACGATCAAAGTGGACGTAGGCAGTTACGCCGAACCACTATAATTCTGATGTTCTCATTTCTTACAATTCTTATTGCATTCTACTGTGATATTCCTCAGTTTTAATTTATTTTGTTCATTAATCGCTCTACACAATCCTATTCAAGGGTGTTAGTAACCAATTTTGGTGCTAACATACAACAAAAAATTAAAGCCTTTAGTCCCAAAAGGCTTTAATTTATTTCAAAAAATACAACAATACACCCCGTGGATGCAAAAATTATGCATATAAGAGAATGAAGTACAGTGCTATTGAAATAAAAGCCTTTCGTCTAAAAAGGATACAATTTGTGTTAGAAAGAAGTGAAGTGATGTTGAAATTTCTAACATATGTTTTTAAATTAGAAAAAATGTTTGATTATTTTCTTGACTGTACTTGAATGTGTGAACTCAGAACTGGTCTGAAAGGTTCACTAAATGAACATTTCTACAATGATGTACATGAATTTATTAGATTAGCTAAATCTAATAATCGAAATAACGAAGAAATACATTGCTTTTCTAGTAAGTATAAATATTTGAAGCATTAGAAACTAGACATAGCTAAAGTACATTTGTATGAAGCTGGTTTTACGCCAAAATATTACTTGTGGGATCATCATGGAGATCCTGTTGCACCTACACCTAATCCTGTAGCGTCAGACAACGATTATGTTATAGCGAATCCAATAGAAGATATGGTGGAAGATGCAGTATGATCAATGTTCCCTACCATTCAAGTTGACGATGAAGGCATAAATGCCGAAGATGAACCCACCGTGTGAGCAAAACAAATCTGTCATTTATTGGATGCAGCTAATAAACCATTGTGGGATGGTTGAAAAAGCGAAACCGAATTATCAATTACTGCTGAATACATTGATATGAAATCAAAATTCAACTTTATAGCGGGATTTACAACAGTTGCACCAGCTACAAAATGATATATCCACCTAATAATCCGATGTGCGTTAGTCATTATGAAGTAAAAATCTTTTGTCCACTTTCAGTCTGCCATACTAAAAGATAGATACAAGTATAAAAGGTTGGAAAGATGAAATTAATCTTAGGAAATGGAAGATATGTAATGGGGAAAGATACAAACCAGGAAAAAAAAGGAAGTTCCATATAAGAGAATGCATTATTTACCCATCACTCCTAAACTTTAAAGATTATTTGCGTCTTCTACTACAACATGTCATATGCAATGGCATGAACACAAGAAGAATGAACTATGACACATCCATCTGATAGAGAAGCATGGAAACATTCCGATAAAACTTATCCTGCATTTACTGCGGAGAGCCATAATGTCAGGCTTGGTTTATGTATGTATGAATATTCACCATTCTCTCAATTTAGTAGTACATATTCATCTTGGCTTATTATCATTACGCCTTATAATTTACCTCGATGAATGTGTATGGAAACTCCATATATGTTTCTCATTATATGTCCCCGGCCTTGATAATTCGACACAAGGAATCAATGTTTATTTACAACTATCGATCGAAGAGTTGAAAAAAATGTGGCATAAAGGATTTGAAACATAAGATATTTGAAGTAAATTTTTTTTGCATGTTCGTTTCTTTATTATGGACTATTTGTGATTTTTATGCGTATGCAATGCTTTCAAATTGGAGTACGATAGGTCATCTAGCTTGTCTATAATGCATGGAAGATATAAGAAATTTTTCTTTGCCGCATGGGAAGAAAATTTTATGGTTTGATTGTCATCGATATTTTCTCTATATTAATCACCCTTTTAAAAGTGAAAAAATTAATAGTTAACAGAGCAGAGACTATGCGATCACCAATGATTTGGCCTAGTGGAGAAATGTATAAAATTGTAAAGGATTATTTAAACATACATGAAAATGGAGTACGGACTGAAATTCTAAGCAGATTGATGATTCATAATTAGTGCAATCAAAGTATATTTTGGAAGTTATCATATTGAAAAGACATCTTTGACATAATGTTGAAGTAATGCATAACAACAAAAAACGTGTTTGATAACATGTTTAATACAATTTTAAATGTTAATAGGAAAACAAAGAACGATTTAAATTCAAGACATGATATAGAACACTTTTGCAAACATCCCGAACTTCATATGAAGCCCAATGATAGTAGAAACCCCAAAGCACGCAATGAGCTAGACAATAAGAAAGTAAACTTGTGTTAAAGTGGGTGGAATGTCTAACATGTCCTGATGTGATTTCTTCTAATCTTCGTAAATGTGTTGACTTCAAAAACAATAAATTGAGTGGGATGAAAAGTCATGATTGCAGTATCATGATGGAAAATTTATTACCTTTGGTTGTTAAAGAACTATTGCCTGTAAAAGTATGCAGTGTTATAACAGAATAAAGTTCATTTTATAAACAACTTTGTTCGATGATGCTAAAAGTCGACCATATATACACTTCTCGGCAAACTAGAGAAAATATTTCATCCAGGATTCTTTAATGTAGTGGAGCATTTACCTATTCATTTTCCTCCCGTAGCACTTCTTCGAGGTCATGTGCAGTATGGATGGATGTATCCAATTTAGAGGTACTATTGAATATCTGTAATATTAATTTTAATTTAAAATTTAGATAAAATTCTATTTTACATAAGTAAATTTAAATTGAATTAATTTTGTAATAAGTACTTGAATCATTTGTAGGAAAATGTTGGGCAACAAAACATGAGTTGAATGTTCGATTTGCAAATCATATCTTGAAGAAGAAGCTTTATTCTTTTTCATTTGTTACTTCAGTAACCATAGGAACTATTGTAAGTGTTCCTCGTAGTAATGAAGCCATTGAACAAGATTCTTCTCAAACAATGTTGTCTACTGTTAGATAGCATGGCGTACCTGCTGAAAAATATGTGGAAATATGGTTAGAGATAGTGATTACTATGTAGCACACATATATGTTCTTCTTAATTGTGCTGAAGTTGCATCATATGTTAGGTAATATTAAATTCATAATTATTTCAATTATACTTACATATAAGTTATAATGGAACATATTATAATATTTGCAGTGTTTACGAATCATAACATCCACTTGGGGATGAATGTAAAGAATTTTCTAATTGGTCATCGGACTACATTTATGATCCAAGAAATTATGCCATTGATGAAGGATTATAATATCTTGCGCTAGGACCAAATAGAGATGTCAAGACTTATATAATATTCTTCTTCAATGAATTCAAATTCAAGGAATATAGTATTGCAAATTAACATATAACAACGACATATTTCTCAGAGATAGTGATGATCTAGATGAGCGTATAAAAGATATTTATGGAATTTTAACATAGGTTTTAGGGTTGACATATTTTGTATGACCTGCAGAAAAAGTTTTTTTTATTCAAATGCAATTGGTTCAGCAATGTTTCTAGTTCTGGAATCAACGTGCACAAAGATTATAAGCTTATTAAAATAAGGCATACCTCGCATTATTATAAGTATGATCTTTTTGTATATCCAAGCAAACATTACAAGTTTATTTTGCTTCGTATCCTTACCTAAAAAGAGATAAAGCATATTGGTTGGTTGTTTTTAAAACAATGGCAATATTTTGTTTAAAGAAATAACATTCCAGATGAAGTACCTTATCAAGCAGATCTTGAGCCAAATAACGAAATAGTAATAACTGATGGTTATATTGATTTAGGATCTTTGAATGATGAATCAATTTTTTTAACAGAAGCACTTGAGAGCATAGAGAAAAACGATATAGATTACGAGACCGAGTTTGAATCATAAAATGATGAAGATTGATTATTCTAAATGTTTGTATTGCTTGTTTTATAATTTATATTTTGAGTTTTCGCTGTTACTAATGATGATGACTATGTTGTGAGCTATGTATTATTATATTTTATTAATTCTATGTATGTATTCGGGAGATCTTATTCTAATTTTGTAGTTTTAATGGAATTTTTATGTGATTATTAATCAGATATTTTTTCTAATAATAAAATGATATGTTTTTTCACTATATGAAATGATATGTTTGTGGAAGATATGTCCTATAGGAGATATTCCAAATCTTAGGCTTCTCCTTCTCTTGCTGCCGGTGAAGGTGCCAACAGCATGGTGGATTTACGCCCAAGGGCAGCCATTATTCCGAAGAGTGGAGGGTATGTATCAGATTTATTACAGCATCATTAACAGTTAGTGCATGTATATTATTTAAAATTTATTAATTGTGTTCATCAAAATTAATATATGAGTTTCAAGCTAGAGCCTTCTGACTATATTATGGTCGTCTCTAGGAAAGCGTTCATGAATCAGATGCTGGGATGTTGGCCTTATTGGTACCATTTACCAGTGCATATTAAGAATGCTGTATAGGCCAATATGATGGTAAGTATAAATTTATAATTCTTTTGACAATTAATATACTGTGTATAATTCAATTTAATTTCAATGCGTAGGCTGCAACAACTGTTGAAGAGGCAGATAAAATATATTCAGGAACCACTGGATGCAAACTCTAAGAAAAAATTACAGGGATACCCTCTGAGACGCAAAAAATACTAAAAAACCTGATTGGCCGAACACTAATATTTAGGCGGAATTTCTACAATATTGGGATACTCCTACCATGAAAGTTAGTTATCTAATTTCATATTGTTACTATAATTTTTTTAAAGTTTGTATAATAATTGCATTAATTTAGTCATTCATATATATAAGTTTATAGGAAATTGCCGAACATAACTTGGTAAACAGGAATAAAAATCCTATTGTACACCATGGTAGCTCAAATCCTTTCAAAAATATCGGAAGGAATTGGTAAATTTATAAATTGCGATTATAGAGTATTTATAACATTATTTAATCATATATATACATTGTTTATTCATATATAATTTAAAGCTAAGGAGAAGCAACATAAGCCTACTGCGAAGGTCTTCACATGGACTCAAGCCGTCGAGCATGCCAATGATGATGGATATGTTTCATATACTTGGATGGATCCAAAATCTCAAGCCATAATGGTAAAAATGCATAAATTTTTTCTTTCATTTGATATTACATAAGTTGTAAATTGAATATTTATTGTGAAAAAATTCTTTTCCTAATCATAGAAAAGATTTGAAACGGAGCTTGCTCGAGTGATGCAGTCCACTAGTCGAGAGGAATTGACCACTAAGGAGCAGCATAAGATTTTCAACGCTGCCACCGACCCACCCACACGAAATAAGCGATACAGTTACGACAATTAAGAAGTAATGTTTACTGAGTTCAATTGCATATTAACTAATATATAAACTTTATTTAATATTTACCATAAATTATAACTAGCTATTAACTAATTTACAAGCAAAGATGTCCAAAGCCAATTATAGAAAATCATAGGCCAAAGAGGAGATTGCTCTGCTCAAATAGCAAATAGGATAGTTAAATGATTGGATTATTGCCGGAGGATTGACTATGCTTCTAGTTGAGCAGATTACGACATATTTTGCAAAGCACGGTTCATTTCCTGCAGGTGAGTCGGGAAATAATGATGATGCGTAGGTATGGTTGTGTTTGCGATGGATTTTGTTTGTTTTATTTTGTACTTATGTGTTGATGGATTTGATTCTTATTTGATGGTTGTGTTGTTTGTAGATGTTTAAAAGATTTGCGGATGTTTGATGGTTGTTTTGTTTGATGAACATGAGGATTTGTATGAATAGTGGTGTTGTTTGATGGAATATTGATTTTTACGACATAAGCTTGCTTATTTGTGTTATGTATGAGACTATGTAATGTTGCAATAGTTATAATTGTGAAATTGAGTTTATATGTATTTTATATAAGGTGGATAGAGAGATGAATATAATTGTGCGGTTGAATGGCCTAAATAGCAACTGTTTTGTAAAATAGAATACCCAAGTTTGCGTTGGCTAACGATGGCTTATTGATGCGAGCTAGCGATGGCCTATTGGTACAGGTTGGTGATGGCTAGCAAAACCAAATTGGTTCATTCATTTCATTCCAAGTCTCCAATAGCATGTTCCTAGACATCAAAAAATTAATGAAGAAGCCATCGCCTTTTCTTCTTTCGACAACATTTGTCATCGCCTTATGATGGCTAGCAACGGTCGTCGATGGTTATTTGTCGTCGCTAAACACATTATAACCTTGTAGTGGACTGGTCTAGATACATGCCAACTAGTGAGCATTATTTCAATGCGCTTGTGTCAAAAGGACTGCGTGACATAGGAAGTATTTGTTATACACTGATGTTTTGTCAGTGTTGTTGTAATGACACTTATATCATATGAACAGTGCCGCTATTATGTTTCTGTGAAAAGCACAACACAGGAAACCACCTCTATTAGGGAAGGCCTAAAACCTTTTCCAAAAGACCGTCTAGCCATATCAGAGTGAAGAAGGCAGAGGAATTGGTTGGCTAAGAATCTTGATGAATTGGGGTTATAAGGACGGAGACTATATGAAAGAGTTAGTGGTATGCTCTAGGGGTAATTATGTAATATTTGCAATGATTTACTTCTGTATTCAATCCTATTCGAAGTAACGGTATTTGTTTTCATTTATATTCATTGTTATATTGTGATATAATTTAGTAAATAATCAATTCAAAGTAAATAATAAACAAATCCTTAAATAAAATGTCATTTAATTATAGTTGTAAATAATTGTAATCATGACTAATTAGTCACAAAATAAAATGAGATTTTTCTTTCAATATTCAAGGCTAAGGTGTTTTGAGAAAGGGATACTGATTCAACCATTAAGAATAGGGCATGTAATGCTCTTCAAATGTTGGATAATGTATTACTCATGGTTGTTAGGTGCACTAAAGGGTTACATACTAACCGTTGTTGAGGGTATAAAATTCGCCTCCTTAGTCTTAAGGTTAATACCAACGTCAACTTTAATCAATTAAAAGTGAAAATATCTGGCTAGAGTAGAACAGTTAATAATAAATATTATTATTGAACCTAAGAATTTGTTTTATGTCCGATCAAGTTGAATGTGGATAATATTGGAGCTTAAATCAGTACCAAATTCATTCATCCTAATGTGATATAGCATTGGCAAAGAGAACATGTGTAAATTTTAACTACTAGTACTAATTATGTAACAGCCTACACCTCTGGAGACACTGATTCAAGGCCTAAAATGGCGTTTGAACTCACTTCGGGCAAAAGATATAAATTGTCGGTTTTGTTTTAAGAGTTACACAACATAGAGATTAATATGAAATTTAGAAAATTCTACACTTTCAGCTTGTGGGAAATGATGTAGTGTAAATTATAATAGTGTGAATGGATCTTAAAGCTACTTTAACACTAGAGGAGGTGAATAGTGTTTTATGATTTATATGAAAATTTTCTATACGATTTTAAGACTTGAATTTAAAAACAGATAATCAACATAGATATATGTATATTAACAGACAGTTATATATATATATATATATATATATATGGTAAAATAAAGTGAAAGTAAGAGAGATGACCATTATACTGGTTCGGATTAACCAATCATACATCCAATCTCATGCAATGTGTGCATAAATTTCCTTTTAAGCGCATACTTTAATCAGATAGCAGAATATAATCTTTATTTCAAGGCAAAAAATACACCTTCCTGACTTTTCGAGCTCAGGATAGACTATCTTGGTTTAATCGGGTGAAAGATCACCCACTTGATTTAAATGGGAAACAAGCACACCCACTTGATTTGAACGGGAAACAAAAACACTCACTCAATTTGAACGAGAAATAAGCAAAACCTGCACAACAGTATTAGAGAGTTGTTGACTCCAAATATAAATGGTTCTGCTTGGATATAGAGTATCCTATTGCCATTTGATAGCACTTTGATCTTTGAATTGATGAGAGAGTGCATTCAAATCAATAAGTAGATTGTAGAAAATGAATGTATTAAAGTAGGTTTGCATTTGAATGAAGTTGAAGAGAATAGAAAACTGATTAATTTTGTGAAATATATAATGAGAAACTGGAGTGAGAAGAATATAGAGAAAGTAGTTGTAAAATTTTGTTTTTCATCCCTTTTACATAATGTTTGAAGGGCATGTCTTTCACGAAGAGATGTAAACAAAAATCATGACTATTAAAATTCAAAAGGGACCTCTTCAACAGTACATATGAAAGGTATATCGATATGCCCTTGTTTATTTTGAAAACCAAAAACACTTTTAAGGTGCTTCCAAATACAAGAATTTTGTAAAATTATTTAAACATAATTTTAAAATTCATTAATATATAAAACTTTTAAAATATTTGTAGAAATATGTTTTGAAAAAAAATAAGTATTTTGATAATAAAATAAATATTTTGATAAGTGAGTATTCAAAGAAAAGAAAGTTGCTATTCAAGAACTATAACAGTTTAGTATAATGTTAACTATAAACTATTTCTTGAACTCTTCATGCCATTGTCTCTAAACTCACGAGTCTTTAGTTATCTTGATTATCTCTGAATCTCGATCTCTAGTGTTTTTACCGCTCAGTCTTCAAACTTGATTATTTTGTACTTGTATAAACCTATGAAACATCCTATAAAATATATTATATTAACAATCTTCCCTTTCTTGATGATCACAACTACGTAAATATATTTATTACAAAATATAATGTAACTCCCCCCGAATTGGTCAATTCCCCCTATTTTGAATAACCCCCTATTATATGCATATATTATATTTTTCTCTCACTTTGACATCAACAAAAAAGGGTCAAAAATAAACTCCCCCTAAATGTGACGTATTGTAATGGCCCGTTTTTCCGTACCCTTTGAATCGACAATAAACCATACATGTATAACTCGAATTGCATGAAAAGACGGATCACTAAGGGTAAAATGAAAATAAAGACAGAACAGAATCTCACACGATGGAATAACATATATTATTTCAATAATAACCTTTACAGCTGAAAATTTTAAATAGAATATTAGAGTCTAACCTAGATTAAGGCTGGACAGTTGTAACACCTGCCCTTACAAATGCTGACAAACAACAAAACAAATGCAATAGATGTAGCGGATAATAGAATACGTCCATACGATGATAAAGATTTTCAGCTCTCCTATGGAAACTCCAACCATCTTTAACTCAACCTGAAACTACGCGGATCTGACCTGAGTGTTAAAAATACCTGAATCAGGCTTGATAAACCAGCGTGAGATACTCGAAATTTAAAATGAATATGTTATCAAAACCTTTGAAAAGAAGGGTATCTCATAAGACCATGCCCACACATAAACACGGACAGGTTTTTACCTTATGATAACCAAAACACTTTTATACCAAAATACACTTGATATTATTTTATAATGACCTTCTTTTTAAAACACTTTTCAAATAAACTTATTCAAATAGGGTATTAATATCCGGACTAAGTCTAAGGTACTATATCCGGAGTAGGTCAATGGATTATACCAATCGAATATATGATACCAGAAAGGGGGTAGCTGAAATGTTTACAAGTCATTACAGCTATTTTGGGAATACGATCAAAATCGTAAATCTCGTATTGGAAATTGATTTCAAACATAATAGGAAACTAGTGGAAAGATCAATCTGTATCCACCGGCTTACGTCCAAGACTGGACGCCGTTATACAACGACACAAATGACTAAAAGTGGATACAATCTGCGTATAACATCCAAGGACTCAGACTTCGCGCATCCCTGCAGTGAGGCCCAGACGTATCTGGTACCTAGGGCTTAGAACATCTGATAACCCAAATAACTACTATCCGAAATGCAATCATACATCTAATCACATAGAATCCAATGATAACCAGGGTGTGAGGCTTGCTAGGCTATGCTCAGTTTCTGCAAAGAAATTTTTCATAAAAACCACGCTTTGATCATTACAGGTTCCACTTTGAATGCCACACTGCCATTTCATTGATCACTATTTGCTCCCACAAGCATACAACCCTTGAGCTCATACGTCTCAAGGAGGGTGTTAAGCTAAGAGAAGTTGCCTCTCCGCCACCACTGATGTACATTTGTAAAAGTTGAACGTTGTGTCTCAGAAATGCAATGTCAAACATTCGTCCATACAAGTTCGTTCTGGGACTGAACGAAAGTGAAGGCACTTTCCTCGTCCATTACTAGGCGAGAAGCCCTTGTAATTCGAAAAAATCTCCACAACGAGGAGACAACTGCTATAAATAACTCCATAAAGGGAGCTACCAAGAGCGTGTTCAACAAGCAGTCTTCACGCTATAATGATCCACGGTCTTCAATACTCATCATCTTCAATAGGTCTTCACATTCGAACGTATATGTTGGTTCGACATGGTTTTCGCACAGGAATTATCCAAATCCGACCCTGGTTCCTTCGAAGCCAATCATCGATTTAAAAAGATGTTAAGTTCATACGTGGATATCAATCATCAATTAATTACTTCATCTTCTATTTAAATAAAATATCTTTCTTAGATACATTCTTTTCAATTTATTCCATTTCTTTTCAAGAGTATATTGAATCATTAAGCCTCATTTATCAAATCATTTGATTTATTTAAACCTTTCATAAATCCTAATCATTTTCTCTTTTACTTAGAAAAACTTTTACAAATCATTCTTTTAATCTAAATTAATGATTCCTTATGTTCAACTTATAACTTTTCGCTTAGGAAAAATATTCTCAAATCATTCATTAAATCTAAATCAAAGATTTCTTTCTTAACTTCAAATTATATTCTTGCAAATCGAAGATTTTCATAATAGAGTATTACTGCCACCTTAGATATGGTAAATTTCACCTCGAGGAACTAATGGCAAGTTTCACCTCCAGGGACTAATGGAAAGTAATCCTACATCATGAAGATCTTTCTCATCAATGGTCATTGACTTCAACATATTTTATTTCGAAAATTAGTTTGAAGGGGTTTTCGGATTGGGATCGCCCAAAGCCAATCTTGGTTCCTTTGCATAAACCATCGAATAAAAGATGCTAAATGGTCAATTAACATTTAAAGAATTTTTTTTCTTTTCTTTTATCTTGGAAAAACTTAAATATGTTGTTTAGAGCACCTAGTCTTTCCTTTCGATCTATTTTACCCCTCTTCTAAAAAGAGAAAACATAGGTCAGGTAAGTTCAGGGCACTGGTTGCTCCATCCCTAACCTTAGTTAAACACCTTGTTTACCTTCCCAGATCTCACAGGCGGGACAAATGTACTAGTCATTTCCACATACTCAGTTTATTATTACATTCAATATTCTTCACTTTTTGTTTAAGTGTTATAAACAATTCATATTAATAATTTATTCAAACTCTTATTAAAACTTCCAAATCATCATTAAATTACTTAATTATTCATTTAAAATCATTCAGAAAACATTTAAAAAAGAATTGTTAAGTTTAAACTCATATTCAAAAGGTTATGGAATTCACAGCATAAAAGTGCTGCGTAAAGTGCTATGTAAGCTTATTTGATTTAAACAACTTTTTAATATTTGAAAATTCATATTTTCTATTCCAAATCTCTTTTAAACCATGTTAATAGATTTATCAAACTTATTTCATATTTTTAATTATTTAAAAATATAATTTATAAAGAAATCCCGTTTTGGATTCCGAACTTCAAAATTTCGATGTTTTTAGAAAATTGTTGTGGAGATATTTCAAAATCTAGTCTATGAAATCTTGATTTTCTTTCTTCTTTGAAAAATTATTATCATTCTGGACCAAAGAATTTTTATTTCGAAGAAATCCGTATAAATCATTCTCTACATTAATTTGAAGTTACGGGTCGAAATTTACGAACGTCGCTACGCGACGAGCTCGATTTTGACCAATTTTGTGAATAGCTTCAAAACATGTCCAAAACACTTCAAATTTGTTTTAAACCATATTTAAACTACTTTAACTTATTTAAAATCATTAAGATGTTAAATAACTTCCATGCACATATTTATATGGATTTAATTCTCATTCAATGAACTTTGGTTAATTACTAATTATTTCTCTTATCATTTATCAAACAAGTTGTCATTCACATAATCAATCACATAATCAACCAATTTGCAACCAAGTTGTCAAACATTTAATCATTCAACATATTTAAACTTTTCAATCATTATACTTGAAATAATTTCACCTTTAAGCAAATTGTTCACTTCCTACCAACATTCATGTCATCCAACACTTCACTAAATTCTTTTATCTTCACCAAATCTTTTCCCTAGACTTTCCTTTTGATCCCGTCAGCACTTCCTTCTCTTTTTCTCGCTTTCAAGCTTCATGACTTACTCCTTCTCTTAAATATGTTCGGCCTCCTTCTATTTCCCCCTTCCTCCATCATTTCTTCACTTCTTAGGTCCTAGACCATGTTCTAATGGTATTATAAGATTTTTTGGCAAAGTTTGGTGGTGTTTGGAGTTGGTTTGATATGATTTTGAAAAAGTTAGTAAGCATTTGGAAGAGAAGAAGAAGCCATTAAAGAGAGCTTCAAGGAAGAAGAAAACGAAGGTAGAAAATGATGTGAAAAAAAATGAGAAAGTGGACGCTTATTTATAGAAAAAGAAATGAAGTGGTAAGTTACCAAAATATCCCTTTATCAAATTACCAAAATAACCTTACTTACTTCTTAAGTAACCTTATCTTTTTTCAACACTTAATATCACATTTCAAATCATTATTTTATGCCATTTTCACTTAGATATTAAGTAAAGAAAGTAATAGTTATGTTTCTTTGATTTGATGTTTTACTTTTTGACTTTTGTACTTTTTTATCTTTTTGTGCTTACTTTTTGTTAATTATATTCTAGAATTTTCTAAGTATGTTTAGTAAAAGTAAACTTGATTAGTGAATTAATTAATACTTGCACTATTTGAATATATATTCCTATATAAGAAAATAAATGTGCGACGATGTTGCGACACCTTTAATCCACAAAACGTCGTGTTTCGACAAAATGTTTTACGGTCACATTTTGACGTTTTAGTTAAACTATTTATTTACGTAAACCAAATTTAAAAATGAACTTTATACTTCTTTAAATAAATTAAAACATGTCTCTCTATATTTTAAAATCATATTTAAATAATATCAAAATCTCTAATTTTACGGTGTATGTAAAACTGACAAAATACGACAAAATTTGATTATTTTTGTTAAACGATTATTAACATACTTTTAAATATTTAATACACTTTTATTATCTTTATTAGATGTTTTCAATGATATTTATCTTTTTAAATAAACATTAAACCTATTTATTTAAGCATTTATTTATTTTTAACAAAACTTAACTTTTGTTGATTTGTTCTAAAATCCAAATTTATACTTTTTGAATTTTCAAATATAAGAATAAAAAAATTCCCTATTATTATCTATTATATGTAACTTGTTTATTTAAGTTTTAGACATTTTCAAATTTAAAACAAATATTTTCGAAGTAGCGGAATTACGGGTTGTTACATTCTCCCCTACTTAAAATAATTTCGTCCTCGAAATTACCCAAAAAATTTATCTTTAAACTTAATTCCATATAATATGCATAGATCATCCGTATGAAATATCTTATTCGATCTATTATTCGAATACAAAACTTTAATTTCGAACTAGTATCGATCTCCTAATCCTTTAATGTGGACCTTAATCAGGTTCTTTACTTTGAAATCTTTGCTTTCCTTGCATAGCTCTCAACTATGATAGAAAACTCAAGTATCCGATCATAAACCCTAATCAATGTTCGCCGTCAAGAATGTCGAGTGATAAATCCTTTTTTGGATTGATGTAAACACCCCAATGTTCCAAACTCGAATGTTAGATCAACATTTGTGTGACGAAATGATCTACATATAATATATATATTTATTAACTTAAAATAAAACTTTCATAAATACTTTATCTTAAGTTTAAACATTTTATAAAGGTGCTTCTTTATATAATCCCTTTCATTATTTATTTTCAAATGTTATTATTAAAGGAAAATATTTGAAAGAAATCATTTTTTTACTCAAAAGATTATTTATCTTTTAAAAATATTTTATAAATTTCAAAATATTTATTATTTTAAAAGGAAACATTTTATTCCAAATTTTTTTCTCAAAACCATCTTTCAGTATAACACATTTCTTTATTTCAAATATTTATGCAAAATAGTTATATCTTCTTTTCCAAAGAAATCGATTATCTTTTATTTGGAAAATATCATTAAAATTTTATTTAAGCACTCTCTATATTTTTTTTTGAATTTTCTTTGCTAATACATCTTATTATAGATTTTATTTTCAAAATTATCTTAAGTTTAAATAACTTTCCTTTATTTCTTTAAACTTTTTCAAAATATTATGATAAAATTTCCATAGTTTCATCCTTTACTTTTTAAATAATTTTCTAAACTTTAAACACTTTTTTATAAAGCTATTTCTTTATAATAATCCTTTGAAATTTTATTTCTAAATATCTTATTAGATTTGATCGAATATAAGATTGAAGAAGTGCATCGAGAGGATAATCAAAAGGAAGTTTATTGATTAAGATCATATTCATACATCTATTTCTGTCTCTAGCTAGCATTACAAAATTTCAGAGATAACTTTCCTAGGAAATACAGCCTATCACATACTACCATTGTATAAATACTTAGACTACTATGTACTATTCTTGAATTCCTTTTGAGGTAGACGGTGCTCTATCTTTAGGGCTTAAGTAATCTGACCTTTCCCTTGGGTAGTCCTTCTTAGAATGTCCATATTTACAACATGATCTGCAAGGCCATGAAAACGTGGCTGTCTGAATAGTATGCGCCTTAGCCGACTTTTCTCCTTTCTTTACATTGCAATCTTTGACTATTTGTCCAAATTCTTTGCACTGATAACAACAATTTTCCTTCCCTTTTGGGCTTTGGGTTTCTTCTTTTTTCTAGGGCAATCATGTAGAAAATGTCTTAGCTTCTTACACTTAAAACAGCGTATATCTTTTCAAACAAGTTTTTCTTCCTTCCGTTTCTTTATTTTCCTATCACAAAAAACTGCATAATGCCCTTCTTAAAAACACCTAAAGCAGTAGATGCCAACATACGCTCCTAGTTTTTATTTCTTTTCTGCTTCTCTTTCTACGCATGCTCTTCGTGCTTACTTCGGAGTCATCCAAAACTCATTACTTGACATATAATAAGCCATTCTGCCTCTAAGTGATATTTCACGATAATATTAGAAGTGTTTATACTATTTACATTTCATATTATTCAAACATCTTTTATCCAAAGACTTATTTCAACTTGTTTGGATTTGAACTTGCCTTCATCCTCCAACGGGAAGAATAATTTATCAAGTACTCAATACCGTTTGCCCAAGCCAACATATGATTGATACTTAGAAGATTATTTTAATCATCATTTGATGAATTAAGACCTTATCCATGGGACTTTCCTAAGGGAAAGTATCTTATAAATTTCCTTAACTACATAAAATTTTGTATCTTTTGAAAGACAATCCTTTATATGTAAAAAATAATCTTTTCAAAACAGTGTGTTGATATGCCTTGTTAAGAGTTTAGAAATACCTATTGATATAGTGGCACTTCCCATATCGGCCATAATTTATAAACCACTCAACCGATAAATCAACAAAAAATATTTTTATATCCAGTAACAAATATGCACTCATATATATATATATATATATATATATATATATATATATATATATATATATATATAAACACACACACACACACTCTCAAACTCATTCTAGGGTGTTACTAACCCTATCTCTAATGAGTTACTCATCCTAGGATATTACTAACCCTATCTCTGATGAGTCTTTTCTCCAACAAAGCCAAGGTTCTTGCTTAACCTTCAGCTCTGATACCAAATGTAGCGATCTAGGCTTTTCAACCATCGACAGCGGCCACTTTCCGCCGTAGCTAACACCGGTACCTCACGCTTTGCTTTTACGGCCAGCCTCTCGACTGAAACCAACCCTTCGATACTCGATCACAAGGACATGTAGGAGTAAGAGTCATCCGTTCGCTACCTAACAAGAAGAGAGAACCCCCTACCATATACGAACCTCACTAAGCAAAGCGGATAATATAATACGTCCATACGATGATGGAGATCTTCAGCTCTTCTCTGGAATCTCCAACCGTCTTCAACTCAACCTGAAACTACGTGGATCTGACCAGAGTATTAAAAATACCTGGATCAGGATTGATAAACCAGCGTGAGATACTCAAAATTTAAAATGACTGTGTTATCAAAACCTTTGAAAAGAAGGGTATCTCATAAGACCATGCCCACACATAAACACGGATAGGTTTTTACCTTATGATAACCAAAACACTTTTATACCAAAATACACTTGATATTATTTTTAATGACATTCTTTCGAAAACATTTTTCAAATAAACTTATTCAAATAGGGTATTAATATATGAACTAAGTCTAAGGTAATATATCCGGACTAGGTCAATGGAATATACCAACGGAATATATGATACCAGAAAGGGGGTAGCTGAAATGTTTGCAAGTCATTACTGCTATTTTAGGAATACAATCAAAACCGTAAATCTCGTATTAGAAAATGATTTCCAACATGATACGAAACTAGTGGAAAGATCAATCTGTATCCACAACTAACGAAAAAAGACTTGGACGCGGTTATACAGCAACACAAATGGCTAAAAGTGGATACAATCAGTGAATAATATCCAAGGACTCGAACTTCGCGCATCCCTGCCATGAGGCCTAGACGTATCTGGTATTTGGTATCTAGGGCTCAAAACATCTGATAGTCCAAATCACTACTATCTGAAATGCAAACTTACATCTGACCACATAGAATCCCATCATAACCGGGGTGTGAGGCTCGCGAGGTAATGCTCAATTTCGTCAAAGCCATTTTTCATAAAATCCATGCTTTAATCATAACAGGTTCCACTTTGAATGCCACACTGCTATTTCATTGATCACTATTTGACTCCCATAAGCATACAACCCTTGAGCTCGTACGTCTCAAGAAGGGTGTTAAGCTAAGAGAGGTTGCCTTCTCCATCACCGCTGATGTACATTGTAAAAGTCAAACGTTGTGTCTCAGAAATGCAATGTCAAACATTCGTCCATAAAAGTTCGTTCTGGGACTGAACGAAACCGAAGGCATTTTCCTCGGCCATTACTAGGCGAGAAGCCCTTGCAATCCGAAAAAATCTCCACAACGAGGAGACCATTGCTATAAATAACTCCATAATGGGAGCTACCAAGAGCATGTTCAATAAGCAGTCTTCACGCTATAAAAATCCACGATCTTCAATAATCATCATCTTCAACAGGTCTTCACATTCGAACGTATATACTGGTTCGAAGTGGTTTTCAGACAAGAATAACCCAAATACGACTCTGGTTCCTTCGAAGCCTATCATTGTTTTAAAAATATGTTAAGTTCATACATGGATATCAATCATCAATTAATTACTTCATCTTCTATTTAAATCAAATATCTTTCTTAGATGCATTCTTTTCAATTTATTCCATTTCTTTTCAAGAGTATACGGAATCATTAAGCCTTATTTGTCAAATCATTTGATTTATTTAAACCTTTTTTAAATCCTAATTATTTTCTTTTTTGCTTAGGAAAACTTTTCCAAATCATTCTTTTACTTCAAATCAATGATTTCTTATGTTCAATTTACAACTTTTCACTTAGGGAAAATATTCCTAAATCATTCATTAAATCTAAATAAAAGATTTTCTTTCTTAACTTCAAATCATATTCTTGCAAATCGAAGATTTTCATAACAGATTACAACTGCCACCTCAGATACGGCAAGTTTCACCTCTAAGGACTAATGGTAAGTTTCGCCTCCAGGGAATAATGGCAAGTAATCCTACATCATGAAGATCTTTCTCATCAATGGTCATTATCCTCAATATATTTTATTTCAAAAATTAGTTTGAAGGGGTTTTCGGATAGGAATCGCCCAAATCCGACCTTGGTTCTTTTGTACAAACCATCGAATAAAAGATGTTTAATGGTTTGTTAACATTCAAAGATTTTTTTCTTTTCTTTTATCTTGGAAAAACTTAAATATGATCTTTTAGAGCATCTGGGCTTTCCTTTCGATCTATACCAC
This sequence comes from Allium cepa, assembly GCA_030765085.1. Taxonomy (NCBI): domain Eukaryota; kingdom Viridiplantae; phylum Streptophyta; class Magnoliopsida; order Asparagales; family Amaryllidaceae; genus Allium; species Allium cepa. Next base: position 871,535,177 of record CM060929.1, on the reverse strand, counting down.
CGCTCTCCTAAAAAGAGAAAGCATATGCCAGGTGAGTTCAGGGCACTAGTTGCTCCATCCCTAACCTTAGTTAAACACCTTATTTACTTTCCCAGATCTCACAAGCGGGACAAATGTACTAGTCGTTTCCGCATACTCAGTTTGTTATTAAATTCAATAGTCTTCACTTTTTGTTTAAGTGGTATAAACAATTCATCTTTACAATTTATTCGAACTCTTATTAAAACTTCCAAATCATCTTTAAATTACTTAATTATTCCTTCAAAATCATTTGCAAAAGATTTAGGAAAGAATTGTGAAGTTTAAACTCATATTCAAAGGGTTATAGAATTCGCAGCATAAAAATACTGCGGAAAGTGCTATGTAAGCTTGTTTGATTTAAACAAATTTTTAATATTTGAATTCATATTTTCCATTCAAAATTTGTTTTAAACCATTTTAATAGATTTATTCAATTTATTTCATATTTTTAATCATTTAAAAATATCCTTTATAAAGAAATCCTGTTTCGGATTCCGAACTGCAAAACCACGATGTTTTTAGAAAATTGTTTGGAGATATTTCAAAACCTAGTTGATGAAATCTTGATTTTCTTTCTTCATTAAAAAATTATTACCATTCTGGACCAAAGAAGTTTTATTTCGAAGAAATCCGACTTATAAATCATTTTCTACATTAATTTGTAGTTATGGGTCGAAAATTATGAACTACCGCTACACGATGTGCTCGATTTTGACCAATTTTGTGAATAGCTTCAGAACTTGTCCATAACACTTTAATTTTTTTAAACCATATTTAAACTTTTTTTACTTATTTAAAATCATTCAGTTGCTAAATAACTTACATACACAGATTTATATGGATTTAATTCTCATTTAATTAACTTTGGTTAATTACTAATCATTTCTCTTATCATTTATCAAACAAGTTATCAACCACAAAATCAATCACATAATCAACCAATTTGCAACCAAGTTATCAAACATTTAATCATTCAACATATTTAAACTTTTCAATCATTATACTTGAAATAATTTATGGATTTATTGGTAAATAAGAGTACTCACTTTTAGCCAAATTGTTCACTTCCTACCAACATTCATATCATCCAACACTTCATTAAATCCTTTTATTTTCACCAAATCTTTTCCCTAGACTTTCCTTTTGATCCCTGCAGCACTTCCTTCTCTTTTTCTCGCTTTGAAGCTTCATGACTTACTCCTTCTCTTACATATGTTCGGCCTCCATCTATTTCCCCCATCCTCCATCATTTCTTCACTTTTTAGGTGCTAAACCATGTTCTAATGGTATTCTAAGGTTTTTGGCAAAGTGGTGTTTGGAGTTGGTTTGATATGATTTTGAAAAAGTTAGTAAGCATTTGAAGAGAAGAAGAAGCCATTAAAGAGAGTTTCAAGGAAGAAGAAGAAGAAGGTAGAAAATGATGTGAAAAAATGAGAAAGTGGATGTTTATTTATAGAAATAGAAATGAAGTGGTAAGTTACCAAAATGTCCCTTTACCAAATTACCAAAATAACCTTAGTTACTTCTTAAGTAACCTTATCTTTTTTCAACACTTAACATCACATTTCAAAGCACTACTTTATGTCATTTTCACTTAGATATTAAGTAAAGAAAGTAATAATTATGTTTCTTTGATTTGATGTTCTACTTTTTGACTTTTGCACTTGTTTTGTCTTTTTGTGCTTACTTTTTGTTAATTATATTCTAGAATTTTCTAAGTATGTTTACTAAAATTAAACTTGATTAGTGAATTAATTAATACTTACACTGTTTGAATATATGTTCCTACATAAGAAAATAAAGGTGCGACAATGTTGCGACAGCTTTTAATCGACATAACGTCATGTTTCGGCAAATGTTTTACGGTCATATTTTGATGTTTTAGTTGAACTATTTATTTATGTAAACCAAATTTAAAAATAAACTTTATACTTCTTTAAATAAATTAAAACATGTCTCTCTATATTTTAAAATCATATTTAAATAATATCAAAATCCCTAATTTTATGGTGTATGTAAAACTGACAAAATGCGATAAAATTTGGTTATTTTTGTTAAACGATTATTAACTTACTTTTAAATATTTTAATATATTTTTATTATCTTTATTAGTTGTTTTCAATGATATTTATCTTTTTAAATAAACATTTAAACCTATTTATTTTAGCATTTATTTATTTTTAACAAAATTTAACTTTTGTTGATTTGTTCTAAAATCCAAATTTATACTTTTTAAATTATCAAATATAAGAGTTTTAAATTTTGGAAAAAAAAAGAGTATGTCGACATACATGGAGAGGCTATGTCTACATACATGCAAAAAAATTGCATGTTTTGGTTTTAATTTTGTTTATATTTTACACTATTTCAGTTTACGACTGAAGAAAACAAAATAATCCGATTAACAACAGAAATGTAGTGTCTAATCAAATTTCATTCATGAAATAGAGAGATACAAAACATAACAAAAAATACATGAAAATAACAGAAGTAAAAACTAGAAAACCATAACAACCCGAGTTCTAGTGGGTCCGGATTTTTCGCAAAAATGCCAAAATCCAAGCCCTCTGAAGCCCGAGTTGGGTATCTGGTATCATGCAAATAGGCAAAGATAAATATATCATAGCTCAAATAAATATCTCACATCGGAACTGACTAAAATAAAATACTAAGTAAATACCCACCAAGGTAATAACACTTTCTAAACAAGTGTCATAAAGTTGGAAAATCTCTTCCATCTATCTAACCTGTGTGATGATATGAGGAGGGGGTCAGAAATAAAGTTCTGGTGAATGGGCAAATTATAAACTTCTAAGCATAATTCTACATATACCGTTCTATTTTTATTTTCTGTTATATTAAGTTTATAGGGTTTATAATACTCTCGCCTCTGTGCATAAATCGTGCCCATCTACTCCCTAATAGATGAAGACCAAATAACCAATATATATTTGTAACTAGTACTACCCATAGTACCTTTTGTATCCTCCTTGAAAAGGACTCGATCGTCTCGCTACAAAGCATATTGTAATCACATCTGTAAAGGACGGCTTTGTGGGGACCTACAATAAAGATGTTCCATCGTCTACTATGAAAATGTGAAACTGCGTTCGCACTAGCTTATACTAGTGCTCGGACATCCAAAATGTATCACACAGTGCGTACCTTAAGTGTATGAATATGCGCTTATATGTTTTTATTTGATGATAATAAACATATATATTCATTCAAATGTATTTGATAATGTACTATTTTGTTTTTCATAGATTAAATAAATATTTGTTGAATAAAATATATTACACAGAATTTGAATTCAAACAGAAATTTTATTCAAACAAATATTTATTACAATCTTGAATAGTACAAATTCAAGCTCTCACTATACATATACATTCTTGATTACATCACAATTACATCACAATTCAGTTTACATAATTTTCTCACTACATATCACTCACACTCGTATTTTGTCTTCAACTGCATTCCAGTTTGAATCCAGCATCTGAGCAATCTGCAAAAATATTCACTAACGCAGTAAAATTGAAAAGGAAATCTTTTTGCAATGTAAAATGAAATATGATTTTTGAAAATATTATTTGCCTCAGTTATTTGGGTTGTTCGTCATCATTTAAATTTGAATTCATCATACACGAACAACTTGTGACATATACAGTGTATCACTGTATATGCCACAAGGCCATGCACATCGGTATACACTTGATAATGCTACAGGGACAGGTGAGCACAGGAAAAACCCAAATGAAAAGCCGGGTTCAACTCACGTGCAATATATTGAAAATCACGACACGAGCACAAGGTCAAACCCGAGTTGTAAAGCTGGATTCAACTCAAGTGTAATGGACAGTCTACACAAATTCAAGAAGGCACCAAATAACAAACAAAGTGCAAAGGTCAAGCCATCACTGCAAACTTGACTCAACTCAATGCAATTCAAACTGCAAGTCCAAAACAAATACACAATGCACCAAGCATTGAAACAGAAACATGATCATCACAGCAACAATGGCCAGGCAGTATGCATCAGGCACTAAATCAAGAGAAACAACACAAACCAAGCTACTAATGAATGGAACTCGAGCTCCAGACCACATACAAGTCCAGAACTCAATAACTGAAACAACTCACATGTTTGAAACCATAAGAGAATGAAAACAACCAACTACATGCATGAGAACAAAGACTAAGTGCGGCATCAGTGAAGCCAAAGCATGATACAGGTGAACAGAAGGATCAAATGTGCAAAGCTTCAGACCGGCATGATATGGTAAAAGGTTCAGACATAAGGGGTGCACACAAGTACACATTGGAGCATGCAGCTCAATCAAAATCAATGGTCATTCAAAAGAACCAGGTTAATGCAATCTACAGCAAACAATGAATATGCAACAGGGAACACAAAACAGTGACACAGCCTCAACAATGAAGTGGCTATGAACAAAAACACCACACAATGAACACTATATACATCAAAGTGGACAATGCAACAACAATTCACTATGCATCAGTTTCAATTCAAGTACTGCAACAAGTCGATGCAAACATACATGAATAGGCAGTGCACATGTGAACCAAGGCAAGCACAACCAGAAGTATACATGAAGTACTGAAATGACCAGAAACAATATCAGTGCAACGGTGATGGCCGTGGACATTATCATGTCATGCAATCGCATAAACAAAGTAAAGTGATCTCAATATAGTAATGACAACAGATATGAATGCAATGAAGACAATACTTGAAACCGAGTAAGTACAAGCTGATACAAGATAAATCAGACAAGCAATAAAAAAAAATGTATCAGACTCTCCACCGAAAAAAAAACAATGGATCAAAGACAAGCTCGAAGTCAAAACCCAAGAAGTGTCGAAATCGTGAAAATAAACAAAGTCAAGTGACCGAAGTCAGAGTTGACAAAAGATTAGAGATGACCAAGTCAAGAAAATCAAATACGTATCTTTGAAAAAGTCACGAAGTAAAACCAAAATGTTTCTGCCTTTTTAATCAAGAAAAATCGAACGCGTGAAAATCAAAGCCGTGAGTATCAAGTCGAGAAATTATATCAGGAAAGCCGTGTGCATCAAGAAATCAAATTTCAGGAAAGTATCGAATTATTTAGGGTATTCGAATTCATATAAATACCAAACACCGCCATAATCATCGGCACAGAGAAGAAAACCGAATTCAAGCAATCTATACAGATAACAAAAGGATAAAATCACATACCAGAGAGAATTCGAATTAAAGCATCTCAAAGCAACCAAGCTGTTTACATCAAAAACCCTAAGTTCACAGAGTGATCAAGAGAAGCAGCCGAGTGCAATTCAAAAGAGCCATCGATCGACAGAGCAAGGCGCAAGATCGAACGAAGAAATGAAACCCTAATTTTCGCAAGGGAACAAAAGCCCCAAATCAACAGAGCCGGCATTTTTTCACGAGTCACAAAGAAGGATCGGGTTAAAGAAACAACAGTGGGCCGTCCTTGTTTTATGAAATAGGCTTTGTTAAGAGGGTTTTAATTTATAGGGTTTTAATTTGTTTTGTTTTTTTAATTTTTTTTGTTTTTTAAATTTGTTTTTAAATTTAAATTCCTTTTTTTAAGGTTGTCAAACCTTGGTAAATCACCACCTAGGTTGTAGGTAGTGTCAGATTGTCTAGTTAGAATTAGTTCAGTGAGCAGGGTGTGCGAGTTTGCAAAACTCTATAAGCGGTAGCAGGGTGTGCGAGTCTGTTAGAGTATTTGTAAGCGGGAAACTGTTTAATTCTAATAGAAATCTGGGAATGCAGCAGTAGGCAGGGGTTGCCGAAGCTGGGTAAATTTTGTGTATGATTTACTTTTCAGCATATTTATTTTTGCAGTTTGTTTCTGTGTTTAAGTCGAGAAAATTTGCTATAACCCTATTCACCCCCCCCCCCCCTCTAGGGTTAATCTAGATCCTACAAGTGGTATCAGAGCCTGGTATTTTTATTTAACTCTAGAGTCATGAATACACCAAATAATGCTTTTTCTGAGGGGCAATCTATTGCTAGACCACCCATGTTTAATGGGAATGATTATGCTTATTGGAAAGTTAGGATGGGTATTTATCTTAGTTCTGTTGATTATGATGTTTGGGATATTATTGAAACTGGTTATAAACCTCCCACTACAACTGTTGGTGGTACTGAGATTTCTAAACCTAAGGATAGGTGGGATGCTAACGATAAGAAATTAAAAACTACAAATGCCAAAGCAATGAACGCTTGATCTGTGCTCTTGATAAAAATGAATTTAATAGAATTTATCATTGTACAACAGCACAGGAAATTTGGCACACTTTGGAGGTGACACACGAAGGAACTTCTCAAGTCAAGGAGTCTCGTCTAGCCCTATTCAGCAATGAATACGAAAACTTTGTGATGGATAAAGGCGAGAGCATAAAGGATATGTTTGGACGTTTTTCAACTTTGGTGTACAATGCTAGAGTGCTTGGGAAGGTCTTCACTGAGGTAGAGCTTGTGCGGAAGATACTACGAGTCTTACCGATGAAGTTTGAGGCAAAAGTCACGGAAATACCAGAATCGAAAGATCTGAGTAAACTAAGCATGGAGGAGTTGATTGGCAACTTGATGACATATGAGCTTGAGCTAAAAGCAAAGGAAGAACGCAACAACTCCGAATCAAAGAAGAAAATGATTGCCTTAAAGAGCAAAGAAGAGAGCGATGAGGATGAAGAAGATCCGATTGAAGAGCTTGCAATGGCTGTCAATAATCTTAGAAAATGGTCAAGATTCAAACCACGCAAGAAGAAAACATCTAGTAATAGGCCAAGAGAGTCTAACAATTCCGATAATGAATTGACGTGCTATAACTGCAACAAGCCTGGCCACTTCAAAACAATGCCCACTTCTCAAAAACAAGAAAGAAAAGAAAAAGAAGAAGAAGCCATTTGCAGCGACTTGGGATGATGAAGAAGGAGAGGAAGTTTCAAATAATAGCTTAGAGGAGGCTAACTTGTGTCTTATAGCAAAATCAGATTCAAAAGCAAGCTCAGAGGAATCTAGTGAGGTAGGTGACTATTCTTATAAAGATCTTGTTTTTATGTGTCTTGATCTTACTAAAGTAGTTGATACTCTTGAATCTAAAATTGAAAAACTGAAATCTGATAGGAGAGAACTTGCTCGTGAAAATTTTAGGTTAGAAACTGAACTTGAAAATATTCAAAACCTAGATGTAAAAAATGTAAAATTGTAGATTCAGAATTATCAAGACTAAAGAATAGCTTTGAGAATCTTGAAAAAGAAAACTTGAGTCTTAAGGAAATCATTGACACTAGGAAAAAGGATTTTATAAATAGATGCACCTCACTTGTCACTGAAAACACAACACTAAAAACCAAAGTCCAAAATCTTGAGAAATCTTTGAATAACTTTTCAAGAGACGAAAAATCTTTCAACACGCTATTGGGAAATCAAATTTTTGCTAACAACAGAAAGGGACTAGGTTTTGGGAAAACACAAGTTGAGGATAATGCAAAAGGTAAGAGTGTCTTTGATAGATCTGAAATAATTGGACATCATATTGAAAATTGTAGTCATAGGAACAAGAACACAAAATTTATACAAGTTTGGGTTCCTAAGAACTCTATAAACAAATTTCATCTCTATTGGAACAAGAATAAAAGGACAAAACAAGTTTAGGTTCCAAAGGGACTATTTATTCACAATGCTTCAGTCCCTAATATCATTGGACCTAAGAGTTTCTCTAGGTCATTCTCCTCTCTCTCTATGTAGGTCTGTTGGCGAGCTAAGGAACAACAAGAATGGTTTCTAGATTCAGGTTGTTCTAGACATATGACAGGTGACAAATCGAAGTTCCTTAGCCTAGAGAATTTTAAAGGAGGAAATGTGATCATGGGGGACAATAGCAAGTGTAAGATTATTAGTAAAGGTGAAGTAGGTAATGGTATTTTTCCCTTGACTAATGTTTTATACGTTGATAATTTGCGACACAATCTCATTTCTATTAGCCAGCTATGTGACAAAGGTATGAATGTGGTTTTTGATAGTGATACTTGCAAAATCATTGATAAAATCTCCAATAACATTGTTTTTATGGGCAAAAGAAAAGGAAATGTTTACTTACTTTCGTTTGATAATCTAAATCTTTCTAGATGTTTGGTAGCCACTGACGAAGAGGCATTTTTATGGCATAGAAGACTTGGACATGCTAGCATGAGCCTCTTAGAAAAACTTGAAACGAAAGAATTAGTCAGAGGGTTACCACATCATAAATTTAAAAATAATAAAGTGTGTAAAGCATGTTCCTTGGGCAAGCTTAGTCGATCATCATTTCGCCCTAAAAACATTGTTAGTACATCAAGGGTCCTTGAATTAATTCACATGGACTTATTTGGACCAAATGAAATTGCAAGCTTGAATGGAAAAGGTTATTGTTATGTATTGGTTGATAATTACTCTAGATTTACATGGGTTTATTTCTTAGCCAAAAAGTCTGAATCTTTTGAGTATTTTTCAAAATTTACAAAACTTGTTCAAAATGAAAAAGGAGTTTCTATTAAAATCTTGAGAAGTGATCATGGAGGCGAATTTGAAAACTTGGAATTTGAAAGCTTTTGTGAAGAAAATGGCTTAAAACATGAATTTTCTGCTCCACGAACACCTCAACAAAATGGGGTGGTTGAAAGGAAAAATCATACATTACAGGAGTTGGCTAGATCCATGTTGAGTGAGTATAAACTGCCACTAACCTTTTGGGCAGAGGCAGTGAATACTTCGTGCTATGTAATAAATAGAGTAATGATCAGGCCAATACTTGGCAAAACGTCTTATGAATTGTGGCATGAAAGAAAACCTAACATTTCTTATTTTCGTGTATTTGGATGTCCTTTTTTCATTCTTAGCACAGGTGATCAACTTGGAAAATTTGAATCAAAAGCCGATGAGGGAATTCTCATGGGCTATTCAACAAGGAGCAAGGCTTACAGAATATACAACAAACGAACAAAGATAGTTGTTGAATCAGTCAATGTGAAATTTGATGAATCTGACCTGGAAAAGACGATCGATGATGGGGAAGATCATGAAGTCATTGAAGAAGGGACATCTAGTAAGAAAGCTGAAAATAGGGCTGTTGATGCTGATAGATTGAAGTTCAAATCCAATCACCCTCCTGAATGGTTATAGGTGATCCTACGGAAGGTATACGCACTCGCTCTTCGTTTGATAAAAATTTGTGTGCATTTTGTTGTCACAGTGGTTTTATTTCTGAAATTGAACTTGATTCTGTTGAAGTGGCTCTTAGTGATGAAAGTTGGATTTTAGCAATGCGGGATGAACTTAATCAATTTGAAAGAAATAAAGTTTGGAAATTAGTTCCTAGGCCTAATGACTATCCAATTGTTGGAACTAAATGGGTGTTCAAAAACAAACTTGATGAATCAGGAAATGTAATTAGAAACAAAGCTAGGTTGGTCGCTAAAGGATATAACCAAATAGAAGGCATAGATTTTAATGAAACATTCGCTCCAGTAGCTAGGTTAGAAGCCATTAGGATTTTGCTAAGTTTTGCATGTTATAAGGGTTTCAAACTTAAACAAATGGATGTAAAAAGTGCCTTTCACTACGGTGATTTGAAAGAAGAAGTTTTTGTGGAACAACCCCCCGGTTTTGAAAATCATGATTTTCCAAATCATGTGTATAAACTAGAAAAAGCATTATATGGTCTTAAGCAAGCTCCTAGAGCTTGGTATGACTGCCTTTGTACATATCTTTTGGCAAATGGTTATATAAAGGGAGTGCTGACACAACATTGTTTCTATTACATAATGGAAGTGAATTTTTGATTGTTCAGATTTATGTGGATGATATTATTTATGGTGCTACTAATGAACTCTTGTGCAAGAAATTTGAACAAGTCATGCAGGCTAAATTCGAGATGAGCTTGGTTGGAGAATTGAAATATTTTCTTGGATTCCAAATCAAGCAAAGCAGAGATGGTTTTATCTCACAATCCAAGTATGTATTGGAACTGTTGAAGAAATTTGGAGTTGAGAACTCCAAACCATTGAGAACTCCTATGAGTCCATCAACGAAGTTGGACAAAGACGAGAAAGGAATTGTTGTTGATCAGAAAAAATATCGAGGGATAATTGGTTCACTTCTCTATCTTATAGCTTCTAGACCTGATATTATGTTTTCTGTGTGTTTATGTGCACGTTTTCAATCTAATCCTAAAGAATCTCATTTGAAAGCCACTAAACGAATTTTGAGATATCTTTCACACACACACAAATTTGGATTATGGTACCCTTCTTGTGAAAATTTTGATTTAGTTGGTTATTCTGATGCTGATTATGCTGGTTTATTGGCTGACAGGAAAAGCACTAGTGGTACATGTTTCATGCTAGGATATTCATTAGTTTCATGGTCAAGTCGAAAATAGAATTGTGTTGCATTATCCACCACTGAAGCAGAATATATTGCTTTAGGAAGCTGTTGTGCTCAAATTTTATGGATGATGCACACTCTTTCTGATTTTGGCTTAGTTTATAAACAAGTTCCATTAAAATGTGATAGTAAAAGTGCAATAGACTTGTCAAATAATCTTGTTCATCATTCACGCACAAAACACATTGATGTGAGACACCACTTTCTTAGAGATCACATTGCTATGGAAGACATTTGCATTGAATATATTTCAACTGAGGCTCAGCTTGCTGATATTTTCACAAAACCCCTCCCCGAAGACAGATTTTCCAGATTAGGTTTGGATTTGGGGATTATAGAAATTGACTGATCATTTTCAATTTTTAGTTGAAATATTCTTGGATATATACTTTCAACTTCAATTTCTATCTGGGAATTACTTCATACATATTTGTTTGAATTAAACATTGTGTTTTGTTGGATACATTTGGTCATAATTCGGCTAACTCTATATTCTCAATTTCTGACTATTTACATGGCTTCAATTCAAATTCAAAGAATGTCATTTGAATTGTTGCTAAAATTGGGTTTGAAATTTTTGATGCACACTTCATTGTCTGGATTATCAATTTTAGTTAGTAATATTTTGGATTGAAAGAGAAACTCAGATGTAGATTACACTGGTAATCTAGTTGATAGAAAAATTACTAGCTGAACGTGATTTTGGGACATTTTGTAACTGCATCGTTTTTCATAGAAAATATATGCATATTGTTCATTTTAAATAATTTTTCATTTAGCAGATTTTTTTTTTCATATAACTCCTTCGAGAAAATAATTGTTTGACCATATTTTCAGATTAGTCATTTTATTTGATTTTAAATGACAAAATTTTGACTAATCCGACTCCCTACTAATTATCAAAAAGATAAATAGTGATTGAAAAGGTGACAAGTGTTGATATTTAACATACATTACTCAAGAGAGTATATTTGGAAAATTTCTTTAGGAATTCAAACAAGAGTTATAAAACTTTTTGTTGGGTAAAGATTCCATGACCATTACTATATCTATCATTATTTCTATCGACCATGGTTTATTAAATATTCAATATAGTTTGTCGATATGTGGTACTATATTCAGGGATTATTTGTTTTTCATTTCACATTTTTTTGTAAAAAATAAATAAATATCCAAAGTATTCACTCTCATTTAAAAGTCCTCACGGTTATGCATGGGTGAATTACTTGGATTTTTGATTATGTGCTTCCATGCTCATTTAAAAGTCCTTACGGTTATGCATGTATGGAACGCATATCAAAATTAATTGATTAAATAGACAAGTTGATTCTAATCCCATTTAAAAGTCCTCACGGTCATGCATGGTTAGAAGATACTTGATTTCATTTTTAAAATTAAATTGGAATACTACTAATCTCATTTAAAAGTCCTAACGGTTATGCATGATTAGTAGATATTCAAAATTCCTGATATAAGTGTACCACAAGAAGATTCAACTGTATGATTTTATATTATAACATCATTTCCATTCTTTCTAAATGTGGAATATGCGCCTAACAAGGGTAGTTATGATTTTTGTTTGATTCTTATTGAAGTTTAATATTTATATTCAATTTGAGTTTAATGTTAGATTAATAACGATCACTCTATCTCTATTTTCTCTAACACTATTATTTTTTTGCTGATAACAAAAGGGGGAGAGAAAGTTAAGATTTTGTCAAATAGAATCAAGCAAAGGCCAAATAATTTTCCATTTGCATCTAGGCTCATTTATATATTTCTATTTGTATGCATATATGTAGGGGGAGCATCATGTAGAGAGGAAGCATTTAAATAGGGGGAGCAATTAGAGTATATAATTGGTCAAATACATTTACCTCGGTCAAAATCTTAAATATATGTTTGTTATCATCAAAAGGGGGAGATTGTATGAATATGCACTTATATGTTTTTGTTTGATGATAATAAACATATATATTCATTTAAATGTAGTTGATAATGTGCTATTTTGTTTTTCATAGATTAAATAAATATTTGTTGAATAAAATATATTACACAGAATTTGAATTCAAACAGAAATTTTATTCAAACAAATATTTATTACAATCTTGAATAGTACAAATTCAAGCTCTCACTATACATATACATTCTTGATTACATCACAATTACATCACAATTCAGTTTACATAATTTTCTCACTACATATCACTCACACTCGTATTTTGTCTTCAACTGCATTCCAGTTTGAATCCAGCATCTGAGCAATCTGCAAAAATATTCACTAACGCAGTAAAATTGAAAAGGAAATCTTTTTGCAATGTAAAATGAAATATGATTTTTGAAAATATTATTTGCCTCAGTTATTTGGGTTGTTCGTCATCATTTAAATTTGAATTCATCATACATGAACAACTTGTGACATATACAGTGTATCACTGTATATGCCACAAGGTCGTGCACATCGGTATACAGTTGATAATGCTACAGGGACAGGTGAGCACAGGAAAAACCCAAATGAAAAGCCGGGTTCAACTCACGTGCAATATATTGAAAATCACGACACGAGCACAAGGTCAAACCCGAGTTGTAAAACTGGATTCAACTCAAGTGTAATGGACAGTCTACACAAATTCAAGAAGGCACCAAATAACAAACAAAGTGCAAAGGTCAAGCCATCACTGCAAACTTGACTCAACTCAATGCAATTCAAACTGCAAGTCCAAAACAAATACACAATGCACGAAGCATTGAACCAGAAACATGATCATCACAGCAACAATGGTCAGGCAGTATGCATCGGGCACTAAATCAAGAGAAACAACACGAACCAAGCTACTAATGAATGGAACTCGAGCTCCAGACCACATACAAGTCCAGAACTCAATAACTGAAATAACTCACATGTTTGAAACCATAAGCGAATGAAAACAACCAACTACATGCAGGAGAACAAAGACCAAGTGCAGCATCAGTGAAGCCAAAGCATGATACAGGTGAACAGAAGGATTAAATGTGCAAAGCTTCAGACCGGCATGATATGGTAAAAGGTTCAGACACAAGGGGTGCACACAAGTACACATTGGAGCATGCAGCTCAAACAAAATCAATGGTCATTCAAAAGAACCAGGTTAATGCAATCTACAGCAAACAATGAATATGCAACAGGGAACACAAAACAATGACACAGCCTCAACAATGAAGTGGCTATGAACAAAAACACCACACAGTGAACACTATATACAGCAAAGTGGACAATGCAACAACAATTCACTATGCATCAGTTTCAATTCAAGTACTGCAACAAGTCGATGCAAACATACATGAACAGGCAGTGCACATGTGAACCAAGGCAAGCACAACCAAAAGTATACATGAAGTATTGAAATGACCAGAAACAATATCAGTGCAACGGTGATGGTCGTGGACATTATCATGTCATGCAATCGCATAAACAAAGTAAAGTGATCTCAATATAGTAATGACAGCAGATATGAATGCAATGAAGACAATACTTGAAACCGAGTAAGTACAAGCTGATACATGATAAATCAGACAAGCAATAAAAAAAATATGTATCAGACTCTCCACCGAAAAAAAAACAATGGATCAAAGACAAGCTCGAAGTCAAAAACCAAGAAGTGTCGAAATCGTGAAAATAAACAAAGTCAAGTGACCGAAGTCAGAGTTGACAAAAGATTAGAGATGACCAAGTCAAGAAAATCAAATACGTATCTTTGAAAAAGTCACGAAGTAAAACCAGAAAGTTTCTGCCTTTTTAATCAAGAAAAATCGAACGCGTGAAAATCAAAGCCGTGAGTATCAAGTCGAGAAATTATATCAGGAAAGCCGTGTGCATCAGGAAATCAAATTTCAGGAAAGTATCGAATTATTTAGGGTATTCGAATTCATATAAATACCAAACACCACCATCATCATCGGCACAGAGAAGAAAACCGAATTCAAGCAATCTATACAGATAACAAAAGGATAAAATCACATACCAGAGAGAATTCGAATTAAAGCATCTCAAAGCAACCAAGCCGTTTACATCAAAAACCCTAAGTTCACAGAGTGATCAAGAGAAGCAGCCGAGTGTAATTCAAAAGAGCCATCGATCGACAGAGCAAGGCGCAAGATCGAACGAAGAAAAGAAACCCTAATTTTCGCAAGGGAACAAAAGCCCCAAATCAACAGAGCCGAAATTTTTTCACGAGTCACAAAGAAGGATCGGGTTAAAGAAACAATAGTGGGCCGGCCTTGTTTTATGAAAGAGGCTTTGTTAAGAGGGTTTTAGTTTATAGGGTTTTAATTTGTTTTTAAATTTAAATTCCTTTTTTTAAGGTTGTCAAACCTTGGTAAATCACCACCTAGATTGTAGGTAGTGTCACATTGTCTAGTTAGAATTGGTTCAGTGAGCAGGGTGTGCGAGTTTGCAAAACTCTATAGGCGGTAGCAGGGTGTGCGAGTCTGTTAGAGTATTTGTAAGCGGGAAACTGTTTAATTCTAATAGAAATCTGGGAATGCAGCAGTAGGCAGGGGTTGCCGAAGCTGGGTAATTTTGTGTGTGATTTACTTTTCAGCATATTTATTTTTGCAGTTTGTTTCTGTGTTTAAGTCGAGAAAATTTGCTATAACCCTATTCCACCCCCCCCTCCTCTTGGGTTAATCTAGATCCTACATTAAGGACTACACGTAATCATTCCGTCTACTTGCTGAATTCCACGAACATGGTCTACCTTGTATGGAACTCAGTCAGGGATTTTCTATATCTATAAAGGTCCACTTCGTTAGGCCTACAATACTGATATTCTACTTGGTCTGTCTTTTTTCTCATTGTGGCTATGGCCCCACGCAACCCCCCTCAACTAATCGAAAGACTTTTCAAGGGCTACGTGGTTGTGCCCTACTGCAAACAATCTAAACATCCAATTGGCATTGCCTTTCATCCAATATCTCAATAGTGAAAGAATCGTTGGCACGTTGGTTTAACTCTAGTATTTCCCGAACTCACTCTGATTGATGATGCCTGATATCCGCATATGACTATCCTTACGGGTCCTGCCCACTATAACCTATTTGAACTAGAGTACGGTGTCATACGAATATCCTACTCCATCATCAAACTTTTGATTGCCTACAAAGGTCCGCTTCGTTTGGCCTACAATGAAAAAGCAATTAAGTCATACTCTCTTGATGGAACACCTACAGACCTACCTCCAGGGATGCAGCTTCGTTAGGCCTACCCTAGAGGGCCATTTTAGAGTATCCTCACATCCTGTTGAAGTCTCGTACTTCCTTCTGGTCCAAAATAACTAGTTGGACATGCTCTTTCTATACTAAAAATCTACGATGAACTACTTCATTAGGCTCTTTATTCAGATTCCCTTCGGTTGCTCCAAACGCACCTTACCATTTTATTAGACCCTACGTTTAATCTTTTATTATGCTTTTAGTTTACATTTCTTATTCTGTTAGCTACTTATTTACCCTAATCAGCATGCCCGGCCCCACCCATGTGTGAGAACATCAGTCTTAGACCTGAAAAGGAATGCTGCTGGTATGGGCCACTTCTAATATTTTTGCTTATTGACTTAATCCAAGATCTAAATTTGATAAAATAAGCCTCTTCTATCTCTTTCTTTTTAATTGTAACCCGTGTGTTACAATTATACTTGAAATTGTCACTTTTATATTCTTTCCTTCCTTTTATAACCTACATGTTGTAAATGTAACTGCAAGTGTCTCTTTTCTATTCTAGTCTGTCTTCTTTTATTATGAAACTAAACTCTCTTTAGTTCTCTTATATTATATGACCGTCTTAGCTTGGGACTACGTCCAGCCGTCATAAATTACTTATCATAATAACTGCTTTACTTTTTATTCTACTATCTGCACAGTAAATGCAGATCTGGTCACATTTTCTATATATTATTGCTAGTCTTTCCAAATACTTAACTTGATTATTTCCTCTTCTTTAATTTCTTTAATGCTTCACGTTATTCTCTTTTATTCTAGAAAGTAGTTCTACTCAATTTGGTTGGTTACAAAACCATACTAAAATCCATTTCCATATTTTAATACTAAATAATGCTAAAAAAGTTAATTCGTAACTGCAAGATATTTCTTTTATTATTCCTTTTATTGTTGGATAATGCAAAATACAGTAATGTCTCTATTTTGCACTAATTCGTTTTTCTTGCTTTTATTCTTGCAATTACGTTTACCTTTTTTCTTACAATATTAAACTATGTAAAAGTATTCCCTTTTCTAAAAAAAGCCAACAAATCTATCACTAACTTCCTAATCAAGTTATTAGATTTTCCTTTTTTGTTTCAATCTCCGAATTTTAACATAATTTACTATAAATTTCTCACTTTTAGGCTTATGCCTTTCTCTATAATTTTTAAGCCTAATATTAATTATATTTAATTGGATTCTTTTCTTTTCCATATAAATAACATTTAAATATAAGTACACTTCTCTTATAAAATTTAGAGTTTCAAAATAACTAATTGGTAGAACTAATTACAGAAATTAGTTCAAATGCTGAATTAAAATATTTAACATGAATCTAACGATAACATATATCATCAACATAAAAGATATATAATTTAAATCCACTCACCTGAAAAGAAAACAGTCCAAATTCCAGATATGATTTTTAGTCTAGTTCTATTATCCATACCCTTCTCCTTTGCAACTCTATTTGGAACCACAAATCGGCAACTGTATGGATTTATACATCTAGATCTAATTGAAGAAAAATAAACATATAAATTAAAAAACCAAATCTGAAAACTCACCTCATATGGACGAATTAATTTGGACATCTCTTCTCTAGAACTATAGTTTCTACCACCGAATTGCAAATCAAAAAAACCTAAATCTAATATATTTGATTTCTGAAGAATTAGAGGAGAAAGAAAAGTGACAGGGCTTCCGCGCCTATTCAGAAAAATATGGGTTTGAAGGCTAGCCCTGCACGTTTATTTATAGAAAGCCAAAGCAACTTCGTCCTTTCTTTTAAAGCGAGTGAAATCTAGCAGTTAATTACAAGCAAAACACGTCAGTTTTGACGTGTCTATTTGTTCTACCGTATTAATTTATTTCCTATATTTTTAAATTTTAATTTTTAACTGTTTCCTATTCACTCTAATTAATTTCCATCAATTGCAAATTTAATTACCTTTATAACACATTTTATTTTGAAATTCAAACGTTGCAAATTAATGTAAATTGATTTTCCTTAATTGCTAATTTGATTAACATTGCCTACTAATGTTAATTAATTACCTCTAATTGTTATGTCAATTAATTTCCTTTATGACGTGCGTCTATTTTGAAATTCAAACGCGCATTATTTCTAGAATTTATACGCACATATATTTATAAATAAATATATATATATACACACACATTTACACATATATTTATTTTTCAACATGGAACTTCAAACGTCAATAACTTTTTCATACGAAGTCCGTTCGAGGCATATTATATATGTAAATTAATTAAAAAATTATCGTGAACACAATGGTATATGTTTCGAAGCCATATTTTGACAATTCCAAAAATGCTCATTTTCACTGTTTATAATTATTTGATTATTTCATTATCTAAAAATATGGGGTGTTACATTCTCCCACCCTTTAGGAAATTTCGTCCTCGAAATTTGACAAGGGTAAAACTATGTAATTCCTCACATCAAACACTTCCATCTTGTGTACATCCAATTTTTGCAGCCATCTGTGTCTTTGTGCAAATGTCATATAACAATAAATATGTGCATGTTAATGAATTTCTAAGTGGCACCTCCTATATGAATGCTTTTCTTCTTTAAAAACTCCTTTTTAGAATATTCTACACGCATCCTAAATATACTTGAAATTTTTATATGAACGGAAAACTCAAAACGTTTTTCATCCAATTTTTCCCACACTCCTATTGAATAGGGGCGTAGTTCACAAATTTTTCATCCAAACCCTACCACACAACTTTTAATATTCGAATTTCAAAAAATTATAATTTTTCGAACTCGATTTCTTATGTCAAAAGGAAGGTAGAAAATAGAAAACCTCACATTTCAGCGTTTGACTTTTGCACACCTCTTTCTCCGTACTCAGAACTTGTGCCACTATTCTATAAAAATACCTATTTTCTTTCTCCCAAGCATAGTTCACATAAGAAATATGTTCTTTTCAAATTTTTCTGTTGACGTTTCTTTCGCTTTCTTTAAATTTTTTTGTTTTTTTAGTTAATCTTATTGGCTTTTACTTTTCTTTTATTACTTACATCGTACGTTTTATTCTCTTCTTGTGAACATCACAGAAAAAGAGCATCATACTAATCAGTACTGACTTGCAATAACAAAGACAAAATGCTTACATTGGAGTACGATCTCATAACTAAATGAGAAAACAAGTCTTACTACAAAGAAATACTAGATAAATAAGTATAGCAGCTAAACACAGCTATCGTCTAGGGCCCGGAGGCCCAGGACCACGTCCAGCTTGACATAGAAAGATCCTACTCTACGCATCCAAGTAACTCATATGCTCCACCTACCACATGTTACTCGTTACTAACTTATACCGTATTAATCACGATAAATAAGATCTATTCATCTCTTCCATTCCATACTCAAAATGGAATAACTAAGTCTCATTTACTATAACGTATGAGGATTTCAATTTATGCAGTCTCTATCTAAAAATGCAACTAAGCTTGGGGAAATTTTCTCTTTACCTTTACCTTTCATTTTTCCCCATCTAAGGTCTACCAATCCCAACCACGTGTGTCTTACTGTCTTACCAATATCACTTCACTATTCTTTTATAGTCTACACACATGAAGCAACATTCGTAGGTTCTCACTAATGTCCTATACACTTTATGTGAACTTTTATTATTACTATTAAAAGTAATCACTGTTATCTCCTACATAGCCTTACGCTTTTCCCGTCACACCTAGGAAATGATTCATATCCACTCCATATCTAAATGTTTGGTTTGGTGTTTATCATTTCATTTCAAAAATTAAAATTTATAATTTTTAATACATCAAATCCCAAAATCCTTGCCTTTAAAAGTGTTTCTTTGAAGTTTCTATTAAATTCAAATGTACTTGGTTACTTAACATTTTATATTTCAAGGCTTGCATCTTTACAGCTCTTTCAATTTAAATCATTCCCCAAACTAGAGGGGAAAGTTACAAATTCTAAGTTTAAAACTCATTCCTCATTTTTTTAAAGCCCTTTACAGCTTTCCATAAAAAAATTGGATTTTAAATCTAATTGTTTACTAAGTTTTTCTCCTCTAAAAACTTATTTACTTTTTCACTAAACCATTTTTCTTTAAAACATGCCTTGCTTGCCCTTAAAACATTTTTTTCTTGACTTCTAGAAATGTCCTCACATATTTTCAAAACATCTTTTCATAGATTTTCAAATTAACGAAAACTGGAGTAGATAACAACAACTGTTTTATCAAAATCCCTTGACTTTCCTACTCTTTCAATTACCTAACCTTAAAGGAGTTTCTAACTTATCACAAATGGGGTCTTCCTACAAAGGCAAGTAACCAATCCGCATAATCAATGGAAAAATATGAAATTTCCATTGCTTTGCTTTCCTACTAAGTCTCTCTATAATATCCCTCTTAGCTAATATTGTCTCAAATTATTGCACTTCTTATTACGCCTAATGGTTTTATACCTTAATGTATTAGAACTACTTTCTCTTATGAGGAACCATTAACGCTAAAACCTTCTATGAATCCTTTAAAAGAGAATTTAATGTTTATGTGAAATTCCAAGGAAATTATTTTATAATTTATCGAAATAGGCTATACAAAATATGCTGCTTTCCATACCTTGTACATTTCTTTCACGTATTCCTTATAACTTGCAAAAAACAACTTTATTAGTGATTCGTTTTCATAGAAAATTATATCATTATTCATTTCATTTCAATAGATTAAAGTATGTTTAATCTATATTCACTTACAATAATCATTTTCTACGCAATTTATTAATTTCCTAATATTTAATTTACATACAAACCACTTTATTTCTATACTTAGACATTATCTTCAAAACACATTTTTATTTGGGTCAAAACAGATGTTGTGTAAAACACCGTTACTACAACCCAAAAATACTAGCATATGGATTCAATTAAAATAAATATTAATAAATCCCATATGTTATGTAAATACATTTCTTTGGGAGTCACCTACTGTAAAAATGGTGTCATAGTCTATGCTTTCTTTATTTTTCACAAAAACATCTATTATAAAAATAAATGTTGTAATTTACGTTTACAATACTTCACACACTCTAGGTTTTAAAATATAAAATCTTTGTTAACCTACAAACAAATTAGCGAGCTATATGTGCTCAATAATTCTTCAAAAAGAATTTCACTTTCAATAAAATTTACACCATATAAAAACCAATTTAAATTTCATACCACTTTTTGTCAAAAACTCAATATTTACTTCCTCGTACATATTAATAATTATATTTGTCAACTTTTAAATTCCAAAGTTTCATTTTATTGGGCTAAACATAGAGTGGATGTTCTTTTTACTACCCGAGGAATACCCTTCCTAAACCTTGCAAATCTCATTTCCTTACTGAAATCTCTTATTCTTTCCAAAATGAAAATACTCTCCCTACTTATCAAGAGAACTTTCCCACTTTCTATAACATATGGATACCAATATTCTCTCAAAACATAGATTATTGTACACTATAAATCGACAACAACAAAGGGCACAACATCCTTGGGTCATCCCAAACTTAACTTGCAAACTATACACAAATTATTTCTATAGACTTTCCACATGTTAAAATCTATAACTGGAGACTATTTGGATTTGGTATATAATATATTTATATTTTATTCAAAAATACAAATACATTTACTCATATTTCCTAATTTACTTAGGATCTACTAACCTAAGCTCTAATACCAAATGTAACAACCCGAGTTCCAATGGGTTCGGATTTTTCGCAA
This sequence comes from Allium cepa, assembly GCA_030765085.1. Classification (NCBI taxonomy): domain Eukaryota; kingdom Viridiplantae; phylum Streptophyta; class Magnoliopsida; order Asparagales; family Amaryllidaceae; genus Allium; species Allium cepa. The sequence continues at coordinate 871,513,671 of CM060929.1, read as the reverse complement.
AAATGCTAAAATCCAAGCCTACTGAAGCCTGAGTTGGGTATTTGCTATCCTGCAAATAGGCAAAGATAAATATATCAGAGCTCAAATAAATATCTCACATTGGAACAGAATAAAATATAATAGTAAGTAAATACTCACCAAGGTAATAACACCTACTAAACTAGTGTCACAAACTTGGAAAATCTCCGCCATATATCTAACCCGTGGGATGATATGAGGAGGGAATTCTGGTGAATGGACAAATTATACATTTCCTAAGCATAATTCTACATATACCATTCTATTTCCATTTTCTGTTATATTATGTTTATAGGGTTTATAATACACTCGCCTCTGTACATGAATCATACTCATCTACTCCTTAGTGGATAAAGACCTAATAACCAATATATATATGTAGCTACAAGCACAAAGGCCGCATTGGTCCTAGGTACTACCCATAGTACCTTTCGTATCCACCTCAAAAAGGACTCCATCATCTCGCTACAAGAGCATACTATAACTACATCTGTAAAGGGCAGCTTCGTGAGGCCTACATATAGATGTTCCGTTGTCTACTATGAAAACGTGAAACTGCATTCGCACAGGTTTATACTGGTGCTCGGACATCCACAATGTACCACCTAGTGCATACTTTAAGGACTACCCGTAATCGTTCTGTCTACTCCCTGAATTCCGCCAACAAGTTCTACGTTGTACAGAACTCAATCGGGGATTTTCTATATCTGTAAAGGTCCGCTTCATTAGGCATACAATACAAATATTCTACTTGGTTTGTACCTTTTCTCATCATGGCTATGGCCCCACGCAGCGCCCCCTCAACTAATCGAAAGACCTTTCAAGACCTAAGTGGTTGTGCCCTACTGCAAACAATCTAAATATCCATTTGGCTGTGCCCCTATCCAATGTCTCGATAGTGAAAGAATCATTGGCCTGTTGGTTTAACTCTAGTCTTTCCCGAACTCACTCTGATTGATGATGGCTGATATCCGCATGCGACTATTCTTATGGGTCCTGCCCACTATAACCTACTCTCAAACTAGAGTATGGTGTCATACAAAAGCAGTTAAGGCATACTCTCTTAATGGAACACTTACAGACCTGTCTCCAGGGATGCAGCTTTGTTAGGCCTACCCCAGATGGCCATCCTAGAGTATCTTCGCGTTCCGTTGAAGTCTCGTACTACCTTCTAGCCCAAAACAACTAAGTTTGACATGCACTTTCTATACTAAAAGCTGCGATGAACTAATTCGTCGGTCTTTTTATCAAAAGTCCCTTCAGGTTGCTCCAAATGCACCTTACCCTTTTATTAGACCCTACGTCTAATCTTTTATTATGCGTTTAGTTTACTTTTCTTATTTTGTTGGCTGCATATTTACCCTAATCAGCGTGCCCCGCCCTACCCATGTGTGAGACCAGTAGTCATAGATCTAAAAGGGAATGTTGCCGGTGTGGGCCACTTATATTATTTTTGCTTATTAACTTAATCCAAGATCTAAGTTTGATAAAATATGCCTCTTCTATTTTTTATTTTCAATTACAACCTACGTGTTAGAATTATACTTGCAATTATTACTTTTATATTTATTTTCTTCCCTTTATAACCTACTTGTTATAAATGTAACTACAAGTGTCTCTTTTCTATTCTAGTCCGTCTTCTTTTATTATGATACTAAATTCTCTTTAGTTTTCTTATATTATATGATAGTCTTAGCTTGGAACTACATCCAACTGTCACAAATTGCTTATCATACTAACTACTTTACTTTTTATTTTACTATCTGCATAGCAAATGCAGATCTAGTAACATTTTCTGTTTATTATCTCTAGTCTTGTCAAATACTTAACTTGATTATTTCCTCTTCTTTAATTTCTTTAACGCTTCACGTTATTCTCTTTTATTCTAGGAAGTATTTCTATTCTATTAGGTTGGCTACAAAAACTGTACTTAAATCCATTTCCATATTTTAGTTCTAAATAATGCCATAAATAGTAACTCGTAACTGTAAGATATTTCTTTTATTGTTCCTTTAATTTTTTGGATAATGTAAAATACAGTAATATCTCTATTTTGCACTAATTCCATTTTTCTTGCTTTTACTCTAGCAATTATGTTTACCGTTTTTCTTACAATTTAAAGTATGGAAATGTATTCCCTTTTCTAAACCTGCCAACTAATTTATCACTAACTTACAAATCAATTTATTAGATTTTCCCTTTTTATTTAAATTTACTGTAAATTTCTCACTTTTAGGCTTATGCCTTTCTCTATAATTTTTAAGCCTAATATTACTTATATTTAATTGGATTCCTTTCCTTTTCCATATAAATAACATTTAAATATAAGTACTCTTCTCTTATAAAAGTTACAGTTTCAACATAACTAATTAGAAGCACTAATTACTGAAGTTAGTTCAAAAGCTAAATTAAAATATTTAACGGAAATCTAATGATAATACATATCATCAACATAAAAGATATATAATTTAAATCTACTTACTTGAAAAGAAAACACTCCAAATTCCAGATCTGATTTTTATTCCAGTTCTGTTATCCATGACATTCCACTTTGCAACCCTAATTGGATCCCCAAATCGAAATTTGTAGAATTTATAAATGTGGATCTAATTGAAGAAAAATAAATAGATAAACTAGAAAATTAGATCTGGAAACTCAGCTCATATGGATGGCTTGGACATCTCTTCTCTAGAACTACAGTTTCTACCCTTAAATTGCAAATCAAAAAACCTAAATCTAATATATTTGATTTTTGAAGAATTGGAGGAGAAAATGACAGAGCTTCTGTGCCTATTCAGAAAAATATGGGTTTGAAGGCTAGCCCTGCACTTTTATTTATATAGAGCCAAAGCAATGTCATCCATCCGTTTAAAACGTTTGAAGTCTAGCTGTTAAAAACAAGAAAAACGCATCGGTTTTGACGTGTCTAGCCTTTTTGTTTTATACGTATTAATTTATTTGCACTATTTTTAAACGTTAACTTTTAACCGTTGCCTATTCATTCTAATTAATTTCCATCAATTGCAAATTTAATTACCTTTATAACACATGTTTATTTTGAAATTCAGACGTTGCTAATTAATGTAAATCAGTTTCCCTTAATTGCTTATTTTCTTAACATTGCCTACTAATGTTAAATAGTTACCTCTAATTGCTGATGTCAATTAAATTCCTTTATGGCGCGCGTCTATTTTGAAATTCAAATGTGTGTTATTTTTGGAATTTATGTGCACACGTATTTACAAAAAATATATTCATGCACATTTACATGTATAACTATTTTTCGATACGGAACATCGAATGTCAATAACTTTTTCATACGAAGTCCATTCGAGGCATATTATCTATGTAAATTAATCAGAAAATTTCCACGAACACAATGGTATAAGTTTTGAAGCCATATTATGATAATTCTGAAAATGCTCATTTTCATTGTTTATAATTATTTGATTATTTAATTATCTAAAAATGCGTGGTGTTATAAAAACATAAAGATAGCTAAATAGATCTGGAACGATGGTGATGAAGATAAAGAATTTTCACTAATATTTCTTGTTGCCTTACCAACGTTTTTGTTGACATTATTTGAGAAGCTACTAAACTTCTTACTAAAATATCGCTTAAGCTTCTTTTGATTATTGTTAAGCTTCTTTTGATTCTTAAGGATCTCTTTGTTTGAATAACGAGAAGATTTGTTATAAATTTCAAGACATGTACCCATTTCCTCCTCCTTTTCATATTGTTCTTCCTCCTCATCTATTTCCATTTCTTCACTTTCTTCTTCTTAAAGAATATCTTGTTCTTCCTCGCTTGCAAGTCTCTCTTCCTTTTTAGTAAGTGACTCATAAGGTTCAAACTTGGGAGGGATGTGAATCAAAGAGAGATTTATTTTGTCCAAAATTTTATGAGGTAAAATGATTTAACCTCTTAAATCAATACTAATAGTCGAAAATTCTAGTGAGGTGCACACTACAATAAAGTGTGTTTTATATCTATAAATTTTTCTTCAAACAAAGTCATCCAAAATTACTTGAGCCCAATTTATATCATATTTTTAAAAAATGACAAAAGGAGCGTTTAATTTTTTTTGAATGGGGTAATTGTAGTTTCCCATCCTCAATGTAATAATTTGTTGTAAAACAAGACTGATTGATCTTGATTTTGTCCTAAGATTTTTAACTTTAAAAGCACATCTTCATCATTCAAAACTTCTTTATTTCCATAATCAATTTCAAAAATAAAGAGGCCATTTCCACAACTTTTACAACCTAGAATTTGACCGAGAATTTCACAATCTAAAACAATGATAGTAGCTTTAACAATACACTAAATTGACCTTCTTCTCCTTGATACAACTTTCCGTTCAAATTAGCATAAAATATTTTAACCATCAAAATCATTTTGAGATAAATCGATTGAACGAAGATACCATTTTCTGAAGCAAGATTTGGTAAACCGTAAGAATAAAACTTATTAGAATTTGCAAATCTTCCCTAAAAGACTTTACCATAAGTAGCATACTCAATTTATGTTTCAATGGACTCTTGCTCATTGAAAAGTTTACTTTTGATTCTTTTGGTAAGCCCAATGGCTTTGGATGAAAAGGGTTGGTTTGATGAAGAAAATGCTGGTTTGTTGCGGAGGATAGAGAATGAAGAATATGTTTGATTTTTTGAACTAAAGCGTATGCAGAAAATAAGGTAAGAATGAGTGAATAAATAGAAGTTGAATTGTCAGTTGATAGGTAAAAAGGCAGCTTTTCAAAATTTTAATTTAATGCAAAACAAGATGGAATTTCAAAGTTTATACTTTGAAAAGATTCCTTAAATTCTACCAAATATGTCGACATACCTAGGTGGCATATGTCGACATATATGCCGAAGTTTTCAAATTTTAAAATTAAAGAAATATATTGATATATATATATATATATATTCTTATCATATCATATAAATCTATATTCATATTTACTTATTATCATAATTATATTAAGTATTTTTCAAAAAAGTAAAAAAATATATAAAATATGAAATGTAAAATGTATCGTTTCCATTGTTTGATCAGATTAAACTTCCATTACCGTGAAACACATATTAATATTTTTAGTGTCTGGTTCATTGTTACTAGATGTATTAGATTCATCCAAAGTTGATTTGTAATCCCTATTTCTTTTGTTGAATAAATCTGTGTTTGGTGAATTTTTTGCATTCTTCTGCTGCAGGCAGTCTCTTCGTAGATAGCCATATTCACCACAGTCGTAACATTTAAAAACATTTCCATTGTCGAACTTTTGTTTTAACTTTGACAAAAGCTGTACATTTTTTATATACTAGAATTTTTTTGAAATTTTGAGTAATAATAGCAATCTCCTCATCACTATTATCATCTAAATCTTGATCGTTAGTTGTTGCATTGAATACAATATATTTCTTTTCTATCGCCTTATTTTCCTTTCTACCCTACTACTGTATTTCATAAGACATTAGATTGCCAAACAATTCAACTATCAATAAACTTGACCAATAAGTATAATTACTACCACAAATAGTGATGGTCTAGTAGTAGACTATCCACTATAAAAGTGTTAAAAAGTCTACTACTAGTGTCATTAGACATTTATACTTTCTCAAAAATCAAGTAATGGGTTTTTGAAAACCTAATGCTCTGATATCAAATATGGAAAACGATATCTTGTAAATTATAATAGTTGAATGGATCTTAGGGCTACTTTAACACTGGAGGAGGGTGAATAATGTTTTATAACCTATATGGAACTTTTTTATATAGTTGATTTAAATTAAATCACATATATTCAACATAGATATATACTATCAGGCAGTCATATACACACACACATAGAAAAATTAAAGTACAGTAAGAGAGATGACATCGAGAGTTTTATATTGGTTGGGATTAACCAATCCCAAGTCTAGTCTTGTACAGTGTATGTATAGATTTCCTTTCAAACGTCTACTTTAATTTGGTAGCAAGCAAACCAGAATACAGTCTTGATTTCAAGGCAACAAGATACACCCTCCAGACTTTCAAGCACATGGTAGACTCTCTTGATTTAATCGAATAATAAGATCACCTACTTGATTTAAATAGGCAACAAACGTACCCTCTTTATTTGAATGGGAAATAAGCACATCCACTTGGTTTGAACGGGCAAAAAGCACACCTAGAGAAATAGTAGTAGAAAGTTGCTGATTCCAAACACAAATAGTTATGCTTTGGATACAGAATATTCTATAACCTTTTATAACAGTTTGATCTTTAAATTGTTGAGAAAATACTTTCAAATAAATGAGTAGATTGTAGAAAATGAATGTAGTAAAGTAGAGATTGAATTTGAATGAATTTGAAGAATATAGAAAGTGGATTTTGTTAAATATAAAATGAGAATTAGGAGTGAGAAAATATAGAAAAAGTAGTGATAGAAATTCATTTTCTATCCCTTTTATATTGTGTTTGAAGGGACTGTGAGAAATGGGGATTACGAATCTTAAGGCTAGAATTAACACTAGAGGAAATAGTGTTTTAAGGAATTACTAATTCTTTTTGAGTTTATATTAATTTGAACACAAATGTATGCAATATTCAGACACAGATATGATCACAGAATCAAACATAGATGCAGATATAAAGTAAAAGCAATGAAGGAAAGAGCACACCGGATTTTATACTGGTTCAGAGTTACCTACATCTAGTCCCGCAACACAAGTACGGATTTCCTTTCAAAATCATTTCATATAATTACACCCTCGATTTCAAGGCCACGAGGTACACCGCTCCAGATTCACAATCTTCTGGTTAGAGATACTTGATTTTACGGGCAACAAGTTCACCCAATTGATTTTCCAGGTTACAATCACACCTTTTCTCGCTTGATTGATTTTACAAGCTACAATCACACCTTTTCTCACTCAATTAATTACAAAGAAGTCTATAACTCTAAATAGCACTGGGATCTTGTTGAGATAGTGATAGAGAATCAAACCAGAGATGATCTAGTTAGATTCAATGGTGATTTCGACAGAGTAATGGTAAAAATGTATATAAAGAAATGTGGAAGAAGAAGAGGAATGAAATCAAAGAATATATGAATGTAAATTCGTTTAAAACAGCCCCTATTTATAGTAGAACAACAGCCATGTTCATTCATGAAAGGATATGATGAATAGACACTTCCTTTGAAATTCAAAATTTTGAAATAAACTGTAACCTTGTCGACAAGGCTTCCTCGGGGTTGTCGACAGGCCTAAGTAATTTTGGTAATTTGTTTTTCTTTGAAAATAACTTCTATCTTGTATTAAAACTATTTTAAACTTTATACGTATAATTAACTATAGTTAATAAGTATAAAGAATAATATTTTGGTCTATATTAAATTTTATTATAATTTTATTTTTAAATCTAAGCATAAACATTAAAATTTAAATATATTATAATTAAAAGATAGTATAAAACTAAGGATAATTTGATTTTGAAAATAAAGATTATTTTGACGCTAAAAGTATTTTAAAACCAGGATAGGTGTTTTTGATTCTTTTAAAAGAAAGATTTTGAAATCATTTTGAAAACAATATATGATTTTGTAAAACATTTGAATAAAAGTTAGTGGATACAAAACAGTGTTCCACTAGATTTTTCGTAGGTTCCATCCTACTAGGATTCCATCCCTTTAACGGGCTCAAAGTGGATTCCATTCCACGAATAAAATGGATTTTAAGATGTCAATGCTTTTCTAGGAGTTTTAACAAAATTCCTAATTAAATTACTTATTATTGAAATCTTGAACTCTTGATAATCTTGATACTTATGAATCTTGAATCTTGATATCATCGATCTTGAGTTTATCAATTCTTGAATCTCTATATTGTACAGTCTTCATTCTTTGGTACTTGTATATATATCCTGCATATACATATATATCTAAACAATAACGTTAGTATTTATATTTTATAATCTTATTCTAAGGTTGTTGTAATCAAAACCAACTTCTCAGGGACTAACAATCTCCTCCTTTTTGATGATGACAACCTTTGTTTATAGAATATTACTTCTATCCTAATAACTCCCCCTTAATTTATGCCTAACTATCCTATTTTATACTTCTCCCCTTTTGTCATCAACAAAAACTAACTCCAATCTATATAACTCCCCCTTATTCTTGTACTAGAGTACGTGCAATAATAAAATATACAATCGAGTATATAATAGATAGATTAAGAGATAATTATACTGATAGTCATGATAACTAAACAAAGATCATATAAATATCAATGTGTATTTATACATATTATGTTTTACACACTAAGTATCAATCCACACCAAACCAAACCAAATCAAATCAATCCAAGTAATCAATTCAAATCAAACGAAGCGATCAAATAAAATCAAACATTACGAGGAACTTCCATCCATTTTCTACTCCAAATATAGGGTCTGTTTTAATGGCATCCCAATTTTCATTTTCATTGGTGAGAGAGACTGGAGGATGTGCTTCATTATCATTTTGTGCAGGGAGGAATCATCCATCGTATCGTATTGAAATGCTTTTCTTGCTCCTTGATCATCTGCATTTGACTCAACTCTAAGTGTTGCTGATTACGAAGAACGAAAGAAAGAATATTTTTTAAAGAGTTAAGGGTTTCTTCAAGATTCTCGGTCAAACTATGAATTGGATTCGCCATATTTGAATTTGTGAGAAGAAATATAGATAAAGTAGATAAGAATTGATTTTGAGTGATGAATTCTGGAAGAAATATGTATTTATAGGTGTAGAAATTCATTTGAAATGATTAGATACAAGGTAGTTATTCAAATTTCAAATTTAAAATGAAAAGTCATTTCTGACCAGTACTTGTTGACATGGTCTATGGGGGGTTGTCGACAGGGGTTAGTTAATTTTGATGACTCATTTTGATTTTGTGAATAATTATGTGTGTATATATATATATTTACATAATATACTAACATTTATTCTAGAGATAGGATAAGCTAGATAACAGGAAAGGAATTCAATTTCATTTCATAATAGAACGATACAATGATTAAACATTAAGAACTACACGAACATTCAAATCAAAACAAACTAAAACCAATACAACATGACATGAAAAGGAAAAACTAGTTAGAGGATGACGAAGATGAAGATAATCCAAGCTTCTTGCTGATTTTGGAGATAAACTTGTTCATCTTGGATGACATTTTATCCAATTTCTTACTAACGGATCGTTTAAGTGTCCGTTGAGATATGGTCTTTTGATTTATAGTAAGGTTTTATTGGTTGGATTAGAGTGATAGTCATTACTTTCCAAGGATGTTTCACTTTCTTCTTCTTCTTCTTCTTCTATTTCCATTTCATCTCCTTCTTCTTCTTCCTCTTCCTCCTCTTCCATCTCCTCATGAGCCAAACGCTCTTTCTTTTCGGCAAGAGTCTCATATGGTTGGAAAACATATGGAATTTTCGTAAGAGAAATGTTTGAGTGATTAAAAACTTTTCTTGAAACAAATTCTTCTCCTTTGAAATCTACTCCAAAATAAAATTTGAGTGAGATATATTCCATGATGCAAAGTGTTTTCACCCATTTAGAAAAAATTTGGGACGAAATTCATCCAAAATAACTTGCGCCCAATTAATATCATAATTTCCAAAAAAAGCAAAAAGTGCTTTGCATACTTTTGAAGTTGGATTGTTAAAACTCCCCGATCTTAGGGTCAAAGTATATTATAAAAGAAGATTAACAATTCTAGCTTTTGGTCGAAAGTTTCGATTTATGAATTCAAGGTTATCATTTCCTTCGAAAATGTGATGAAATGTCTCACGATCATTTTCATCGATATTAAAATTAGAAAGATCCATTCCCATGCTCTTGCAATTGAGAATGGTACCCAAAATATCACAATTTAAGATGATTTTAGTTCCTTTGACACTACTCCAAATTTCATCATCGTTTCCATTATAAATCCACGGTTGAGATTTGCATAGAAAATTTTAACAAGATTTGGATAACAAACAAAGTCATTTTGTGGAGCATCAACAAGATGAAGAACTTGGTTGTTTGCAAAATAAAAATCGATTTCATAAGTAGAGAAATCTTGAAATAAAGCAAACTTCCCGGGATGGACTTTTCCATAGTTAACATAGTTGATATATGCTTTTATAGCCTCCGGACTATTAAAAAGTTGCTTTTTATCTTTCTGGAAATTCTCATTGTGGATGGGTTGCTTGAAGAAGCCATTAGAGTAGAGAGTAAAGAAAGTGAAAAGTTGTGATAAGAGATAGTAAATAAATAGATCCTCAAGGGACATGTTCTCTGATCAAAAGGTGACTTTTCAGAGACTTGAATAAGTGAAAAGATGGAGGGAAATTCAACATTTGAATTCAAATTTGAATTTCAAATTTCTGTACCCTTGTCAACAACGTGGGGGGCCCCTTGTCGACAGGTGTCTTTGAATTTTCATGATTTATTTCTCTTAAGTATTCTATAATATATATATATATTTATTATTTTTAATATTTATATATATCTGGAATATTACTAGAATTATAGTATATTTCATAAAATATTACGATACTATTAAAAAATAAAAATAAAATAATAGTGAAAATATAATAATAAAAATAAAATTTTAAAATTCAAACGACACGCCAATTTAAAATTAACCAATCAAACATCCAATCCTAAGCATGCAATTTCAACTAATGTATTGTAAACGTGTACCTTTTTCTGAGTCCATTTCTCTTAATTTGTCGGAGTCGTGAATTGCCGTGAAACACATATTTGAATTATCTGTCTTCTGATCATCATCGCTTGAGGACGAGTCTGAGTCATCTAGAGTAGCAGTAAATGCATGTTTTCGTTTCTATGCGGAACCATTGTTTATAGGAAGATTTTGCCTATCTGGATGCGAACAGCCTCTTTTGATATGGCCTGGTTCATCACAGTTGAAACATTTGATATAGTTTGGCACTACATTCTGATTACCAGAGTTCTTATAGTTGTTTCTCTTGAGATTATTCATCTTTCTATATTTCAGGAATTTCCGAAAGTTCTTGGTCATAAAGGTTATCTCTTCATCATTGTCGCTGTTTGAGTCTGATCCATCGGTCAATGCATTGAATGCAATTGATTTCTTTTTAGATGCTTTGCTTTCTCTTCTCCTAATCATTTGGACTTCAAACGACATTAGATTTCCAATTAATTCTTCTATCTTTAAGGTACTGATGTCATTTGCCTCTTCAAACGCAAGTGTCTTTTGATCCCATTTTGGAATAAGAGAATTTAAGATTCTTCTGACTTGATCTTCTTCCGAAAATTCCTTTCCCAAGGATATTAGAGAATGCACAATATTCTAAAATCTACTATACATATCTGAAATAGACTCAATAGAATTCAGTTGAAATAATTGAAACTGATTTGTGAGCATGGAAATTTTGGTCTGTTTATCTTTGATTGTTCCTTCATGAGTAATTTGCAAAGTTTTCAAGATTTCATATGCAGACTTACAAACTGACACTCTAGTAAATTCATTCCTATCAAGTGAACAAAATAGGATATTCATAGCTTTTAGAGTTGTTTTGCACAACGGTCTTTTGCTCAACAGTCCATTGTGCAAAATCAGTTGTGGGTTCAAAATATTCAGTCTGTGTGATATTCCAAGTGTCTAGTCCTTCTACAAATGAACTAGTGACAGGGATAATAAAACCAGTGTTGGTAGCCATTTTGAAATTTTTTCAAAATTCAGATTATGAAACCTTGATAACCTTGCTTCGATGCTAAATGTGAGAAATGCGGATTAAGGATCTTAAGGCTAGAATTAACACTAGAGGGGGGATGAATAATGTTTTAAGGAATTACTAATTCCTTCTGAGTTTATATTAATTTGTACACAAATGTATGCATCATTTAGACACAGATATGAACACAGAATCAAACACAGATGCAGATATAAAGTAAAAGCAATAAAGGAAAGAACAAACGGATTTTATACTGGTTTGGAGTTACCCTACATCCAGTCCTGCAACACAAGTACGGATTTCCTTTCAAAACCAATTCTTACAATTACACCCTCGATTTCAAGGCCACGAGGTACACCTCTCCAGATTCACAATCCTTAGGATAGAGATACTTGATTTTACGGGTAACAAATTCACCCAATTGATTTTCCCAGGCTACAATCACACCTTTTCTCGCTTGATTGATTTTATAGGCTACAATCATACCTTTTCTAACTCAATTAATTACAAAGAAGTATATAACTCTGAATAGCACTGGGATCTTGTTGAGATAGTGATAGAGAATCAAACTAGAGATGATATAGTTAGATTCAGTGGTGATTTCGGCTGAGTAATGGTAAAAATGTATATAAAGAAATGTGGAAGAAGAAGAGGAATAAAATCAGATAATATATGAATGTAAATTCGCTTAAAATAGCCCTTATTTATAGTAGAACAACAGCCATGTCCATTCGTGAAAGGATATGACGAATAGACACTTCCTTTGAAATTCAAAATTTTGAAATAAACTGTCACATTGTCGACAAGGCTTCCTTGGAGTTGTCGACAGGCCTAAGTTATTTTTGGTAATTTGTTTTTCTTTGAAAATAACTTCTATCTTGTATTAAAACTATTTTAAACTTTATAAATATACTTAACTATAGTTAAAATACATAAATAAGTATAGAGAATAATATTTTGGTATATATAAAATTTTACAATAATTTTATATTTAAATAAAAGTATAAATATTAAAAGTTAAATATATTATAGTTAAAAGATAGTTTAAAACCAAGAATAATTTGATTTTGAAAATAAAGATTATTTTGAGGCTAGAAGTATTTTAAAACCAGGATAAATGTTTTTGACTCTTTTGAAAGGAAGATTTTGAAATCATTTTGAAAATAAGATATAATTTTGTAAAACATTTGAATAAAAGTTAGTGGATACAAAACAATGTTACACTGGATTTTTCGTAGGTTCCATCCTACTTAGGGTCCCATCCCTTTAATGGGCTCGAAGCGGATTCCATTCCATGAATAAAATGGATCTTAAGATGCCAGTGCTTTTCTAGGAGTTTTAACAAAATTCCTAATTAAATTACTTATTATTGATATCTTGAACTCTTGATAATCTTGATATTCATGAGTCTTGAATCTTGATATCTTCGATCTTGAGTTTATCAATTCTTGAATCACTATACTGTACAGTCTTCATTCTTTGGTGCATGTATATATATCCTATATATACATATATATCTAAACAATAATGTTAGTATTTATATTTTATAATCTTATTCTAAGGTTGTTGTCACCAAAACCAACTTCTCAGGGACTAACAGAGACATGTCTATTTGGGAAGAGAAGTAGTCAAAATCACAACCATTTAAAATTCAAAAGGCACCACTTTAATGGTGCATATGTCAACAAACATAGGTAAGGTATGTCGACTTACCCTTTTTTATTTTGGAAACTAGAAACACATTTAAGGTGTTCCAAAATTCTAGAATTTTGTAATATTATTTAAACATTGTTAAAAATACTTTTAGGTATAAAAATTTTATAAAATATTAATAGAAATATATTTTGAAATAAACTAAATATTTTGATAATAGTATAAATATTTTGATAGAATGTGTTCAAAGAAAAGAAAGTTGCTATTAAAGGACTTTAATAATTTAATCTTATGTCTATTAATCATAAAATGTAGTCTTAAACTCTTCTTGTCCTTGTCTTTAAACTCTTGAGTGTTCAATTATCTTGATCATCTGTGAACCTCAATCTCTAGTCTTTTTACAGATGGTTCTTCAAACTTGATTATCCTATACTTGTATAAACACATGCACACACATACATAATGTGCATTTATGTATGTATGTGAGTGTGTATGTGTGTATGAATTGGTGTATATTGTAGGTGTTAGCCATAACTATATATCTATGATGAAGATAGGCGGCGTAGTAATGTGTAGTTTGGTTACAAGGGTGAACATCGCTTTACGACAGTGAAACAATTGGGAAAAGGATCTGTGATGACACAAACACCCATATCAAACACTTGGAGGAACCAATGCTTGGACTTAACCAAAAGACACCAAACTTCAATCGCATAAGAAGGAAATATGAAAAGATGAGTAAGTGACTCCTCAAAGGAGATGGCGTGACAAAAGTGCGAGAACCGAACGTTAGAGTGTGCTTCGAACTAGGCATTACTACTCAGTTCAAAGCAAAAACTGGTGGGCCGATGGCATTGGCCGATGCACCGTCCTATGGCTAATCTAGGCAATAATGCATAGATTCAGAGCATTTTGGTCCCGGATCAATCCCGATTTCATCCAAGCGACCTAGGAGATGTTTGAGGAAGATGTTGTGGTTTGTTTCTATGGTATTTAGAAAGTGAGACAATGGTATGATATCGTTTTTTAGTGATATATGTATATGATTGTGTGATGCTATATGACTTCGGTGCCCTTTATGGCTCCCAACAGCATGTTATATGGGACACGTCCGTTATTCTCTTTCGTAAAGGCATTTTATAGCGATGAGTTAATGTTAGTTGGATTTGATAAATGGAAAGTGCATAAAATAATATTCTGAAGTAATCAAAAGTTGAATGTAATTTATTTATTTATTAAATGGAAATCTTAATTTATAAGATTTGTTACATATATTATTAAGTGAATTTTTGGAAGTAATATATTACTATGTTTGATATAGAATTTTGGTTTGGTGGAATAATAGTTTTAAAAGGATTTGAAAATAAAGGAGAGTTTTAAATAATGATTTTGAAAATATATATTTGGGTTTGGAACTATTATTTGATTGGAAATGATGTGCTTCTAATCGATGTTTAAAAATAACTAGAAATTCAAATATCTCTATGGTATTTCTATAATATAATTGAAGTAGAAGTTAGAAATGAAAGGACTTTAATGTTTTAAATTTAATAATGGGTTCAGAGAAAGGTTTCTTTGAAACGAAATTAGCGATTTTAAAATGTGTGTTTTTGGAATTAAATGGAAATATTAATATTTATTATTTTCAAAGAGGGTGAAATGAATAGAAGAGGTGCTTTGTTGTCAAATAAAATTGAAGTGTTTTTATAAAAAGAAGAAAAATTAAAGTGAATGTATTTAAATAAAACCATTCATCTTGTTAATTACTAATTAAATAATGTTGGGATGTTTATTGATAGATTGCTACAAACGAGATGAAATTAAATCCATTTGTTGTGTTGATCTATGAAGTAATAAAAAGGAAGAATAATGAGTTGAAATGAAAATTAAGCGAGAGTGAATTAATAAGCGAAGTATAAATTTGTTTAGTGTCGATTAACTTTGAGTGTTGTGTACTTAATTGTATTTCATTAGATGGTATGGGACATCCGTGTGGACATATTCATTTACTTGACGTTAGTATAATGTCGGATGATTTATTGAAGTTGTAGTTTTTAATAATTGGATACCAGTGAATTATTCTGAATTATACACGTATACTAGTCAATATTATTTGGATTTCTAACTCAATGTGTGAGGTGTGTTATATTATTTATTTATTTTCTTTTAAAGCGGGAATATGATTATCTTCGCTTTTGATTAGATTGAGACATGCGATGTGAAATTTCTTACATAGATGTGATTACCAGAATTTTTACTAGCCCCATCCTAACTTGGCTGATCGCGGGATGGTTCCCCAATGGTTATGATGATATGGCCCCACATCACATGGTCAAAATGAGGTGGTTGACAATGGGAAATGAAGTACGAGGAAGCAAAAAAGCGACGTACTTTTATTGTGCAACTAAAAACTAGTGAGGATGTTCAAAAAAATTTATGCATAGGGTCTCCCTTTGCTTCTGAGAAGTGGAGAGGGGTAGATATAGACTCAGCTTCTGCTAGTGACATTAATAGTGGAAGTAGCGATAACAGTGGCAGTAATGAAAATGAATTTAAAGAATAAAATTAATAAATCAAATATAGTTAAATAAATATGAATGAATTTTTGTATGTTGTGCAATGTCTGTGGTAATATGCAATGGTGTGATGTGTTATGTTTTCGGTGATGTGTGATGTATGCGATGTGTATGAAGTGTGATGGTGTGATTTGTTCATTATGTGTAATGTGTGATGTGTGTGGTGTGTAATATGTGTGATGTATGCGATGGATATCGATGTGTGTGGTGTGATGTTTTTGATGGATGCTTATGTGTATTGTGTGATATGTGCAATGATGTTTGATGTCTTATGGATGTTTTACTATTCGTTTGGTTTGGTTTCTTTATTATGTTGTGTATATGTTACTCCTTGAGATATTGTTTGTGTGCTCATCTTTGAATTTAGACATAGTCTGACCCGTTTATGATTTATATAATACTCGGGCCAATCTGAGTCAGTATAGGTTCGGGGACGAAGAGGCCAGTTTGTGGATGTTGGGCATACGAGGAAGATAGTGTATTATTATATATCATTGCATATTATAATATTTTCTGGTCTAAGAAATTCTGTTGTATGCTGGACATTCATTGTATATTGTCGAGATAATGGGAGTTTGACCTATTCTACACCCACTCATGCTCGTGTATATTTATTATTATATGTTATTGTTGCGTTGATGACTCTATGACCTTTATTCATTTATATCGTGTATTGTTCTATCCTTGAGAACCATATGTGTTTATTGCTTTGTACCGAGACTATTTACGTTAAGGTTATTTGTTTTAATATTATGAGATGTATTTGTTGGTTATCCAAGGGAATATTCTCTTGCGTATCACCCAAATCTCCTTATTCTCCTTGTTACTCAATAGCAATACTAAATAATCCTCTTAGGTAATATGGGTATAGAGGTGGGATGTAACGAACCGAAATTTTTAATAATTTTATTTGTTTTATTAATATATTTAATTGAAATTTGTGAAATTTAAAAAAATAAAATTTGAAATAAAATTTTGATATTTAAAATACGTCTACTTTAACATAGCAGATGCTAAATTTTCATCTGATAATATGGAAGTTTATTTCCTTATGTAATTATATTTCAAATCATATCAGTTAAAAATTGATGATAATAAAATATTATCCAAACGTGAATATTTTTATACAATAAATTTGTAAATCATCTTCTGAGTGAGACGTCATCTTTTATTTCTCCAAATTTGAACAGCTATTGCTCCGTTTATCTTATTCTCGGCGTTTTAGTAGCATGTACCATTGTACCGAATATCATTTTTGATCGGTTGATCGTACAACTGATATCTGCATACCGTTTTGATCGTCTCGTCGTGTTGATCACCGCGGTATATTCAATTGTGTGTTTCGGTGTTCGATACGTAGTGGAAATCAGTAAACGACTTCATATATGTTCGTGACCTTTTGTTTTCCATCTACCCTCCTGTTCAAAAACCCAACAACCACTTTCCTTTAGTATTCCCAGGTATTAATATCAAGCTCTTGTCATTCTATCGATTCGACATGATATTTACTATTCATTGGGTACCTTTCCTCTTTCTTCATTTACATATCTGTCCACATTAGAGAAAGAAAAAAATTGTGGCTATCCACCCTATCAGCTCCTCACGCCTCCATCATCTCCACTTCGTTTTGCTCCTCCACATCTCCACCATTGGCCTTCACATCAACCTCAGCCACATTTCATTCCACCTCTGCTCTTTTACCTCGACCGAGATCCAAGCCCAACCCATAGTTCGTATCCCCTCTCCGCCTTCCCCTTCCGAGGTCTCATGACCAAATGGCCTCCACCTTCCATACTCCCACCACCACCGTGCCTGTGTTCAACTCGAACCCGCCCACGCTGGTTTCTTGCATTATAACCGAGCTCCATCTTCCTTACTTCGTACAGGTATATTTATTTATATATGTTATAGTATTATATTACTACTTGGTCACTTAAATATGTTCAGATATTATAATGTTAGTTAGTTTGTATATATATTGTGTAAGTATGGAACTATATTTCATAAGTCTACTTCTTTTATAAGGGTATTTATGTATGTTTTGGGTTTATAATTTATATATTATATGTTATAAAAAAATCTTAATATAATATATATTCTATTTTCTGGTTATATTTGTTATATAAAGTGAAATTGGGTTTTGCTGTGCTATAGTGAAATGTATACAGAAATGTGTAAGTTGTTAAGCTTTGGATTTCTTTTGTTTTATAATTTTCTATTACAGCATATATATGTTTACAATAAGAAATAGGTGTAATAGTATATAAGTTGTATAATAGTTTACATGGATTGTGTTGTTCTCATATATACTGTTTAAACTTTATGGTCTAATGTATACATATATATTACATATACTTCTGCAACAATTGTACACTGGTAATATATTTGTTTTATAAAAGATTGATTTTTAAACTATGCTTGGGCATACATGAGTATATTCATATCTTAGATATGTTTGCATATATGTATTTGTTAGTTATATTTAAAGTACATGTTTGTTATGTATGTTAGTATTTTTTATGTAAGTATATATATATATATATATATATATATATATATATAAGGATAATTTGTTTCTGGTTTTGATGTTAATGTATATATAAAGTATATATGAGTTTATATGGGTTTATATACATAGATATTTTTAAAATAAACATACAATATATGTAAGTATTTTGCATTTTGTTAAGTATACATATTTATTTCAATCTATATTTTATAGATATGTTGTTTTATTTTATGTGTTTTTGAATTGAGAATATGATTTCATAAATAGTTATATATAGGTATAAGTTCACTTATACCATCTATCTTCATCAATCCATTTCCGATTTGTTCCATCAATTCCCGTTATCAGCTTTGATTGTTGAATTAACGACTTTTGCTTTGCTTGGATTTGTAATTCAATTTCAGGGTCTGTATCAGTATGCGTATCAATGTCATCTTCTGTATTCTCTAGCTTTGAAAGGTGAGCAATCACTCACGATTAAAGTTCTTATATTCATTAAATTTGATTTCAATTGAAACGATAATTGAAATATGCTGTTGTTAGTTATTTACATTGCCATATATCTGTTGTTATCTGTATCTGTTCACCTGTGACATCTGACACCATTATCTGTTAGTCATGCTGATGATATATGCCTGTTATATTATTACCATATCTGTTATCACTCTGAAAGTTCCCTATTAGTATAAAATTCCCTATGGATTGAAATGATACATAACCGAATGATCTGTAGAATAGGAGAAAATCGTTATGGGTTGAAATGATAGACCTAAGCGATTTTCATTTAAATTGAATTTAGGATTGATGGTTGAAATGATATATACCCGTATATATTTAAATTACAGATTGAAATGATAAATATCCGCATCACTTGACCATAGGATAGAAAATTATATACAGACACCATGGTCTATAAATATAAAAATATTTTGAAATGATTTCTATGGTTTTGGAAAGAAATATATGGTTTTATATAATATTGATTTTAGATTTTATATAATTGTTATTTTATATATAGTTAAATTCTTAATTTTGACCTATATATAAATTTTTTTTAAATTAAAATAAGTTAATAATAAAGTTTGAATTTATTTAAATATAATTACGGTTAAGTATTTAAATTATATATTAATATAGAGTTTATAGTGATTTTAATAAATTAAGGCTGAGAAGATAGATTTGAAATCGGTTTGAAATTGTATTTAGTTGAGAATTTTATTTAATTAAAATCGATTTGGAGCTTATTAAATTTGATATTTTAAAGGATATGATTTTATAACTTGATTTTAAGTTAAAGCGGTCAATAAATATTTCAAGTTTAAATAAATTGAAGGAAATTTTAGTGATTTGAAATCTGGGCTTTTATTTAAAACATATTGGATTTATTAAGTGAATATTTCAAAACTAAATAATAGTAAAAGTAAATTAGATATATATATATATATATATATATATATATATATATATATATATATGGAATTATGAAATTTAGTTTTGAAATTATGGAACATTTTAAAGCTTTGAGATATATTGAAATTGAAATGGTTTATTTGAGGTTCAAATCTGTATTGGATATCGATATAATTTGAAATGGTTTATTGAGAACTGAATTGGATTGAACTGATGATTTGAGATATGATTAAATTTGAATTTGGAATTTAGTTGATTTGGAATCGATTTGTGAAATTTGCGGAAATTATATTATTACATAAAGTATTTTTCAATTATATTTAAGACTATTTTATATTTTTGTATAAATCATTTTTAATATAAACTATTTTAACTTATCACTATTTTTTTAACTATTTTTTTATAAACTAGTTTATTATTATTAATATCTAAACTGTTTAAAGGGAAGTGTTGGGGTTTTTCCAAAGTAATTATGATTTCTAAGGCGTTATGATTTCCAAAAGACTATAATTTCCAAAGTGTTATAATTTCAAGTATTTTGGATTCGAAGTGTGTAAGAACCCATAATTTTGTAAATATTTTTAATTAAGTTTTATTT
The DNA here is from genome assembly GCA_030765085.1 of Allium cepa. Lineage (NCBI taxonomy): Eukaryota > Viridiplantae > Streptophyta > Magnoliopsida > Asparagales > Amaryllidaceae > Allium > Allium cepa. The sequence goes on along the minus strand of CM060929.1, from coordinate 871,493,161 downwards.
GGAAACATTAATTTTTAAATTATTTGAGATTGAATTTTTGGAATTTGTTTGTAATTTATTTTCCAAATAAAATAAAATAAACATTTTTGAAAATTTTATATTTTGGTCAACTCTGGTCAAATTTTGAATTTCAGTTTAAATTTTAAAATGTGAATTTTAAATTTTAATCGTTTTTCTTTGAATCAGAATATAATTTTGATATATGTTCTGTCTTTTGTTTCGTTAAATTCCGATTTATACCTTTTAAATTGGAAAAAATACAGCGTTTTACACGCAATTATTTTCTGTATTTTATTCTCTATTTTTTTTCTAAGTTCATTTCTCTATTTTATTTTCTATTTTATTTTGTTTTGACTTTTATTTACTCATTGGATTTTTTCTAACTTAACAAATTAAATTAAACTGTTCTTCAATTACTGGGTGAAAATATGATTCAAAAAAATCAACTGATCTTCTCTAATTTGTTATATGTCTTGGTGTTTAAACAAAAATTGCTAGAAATAGTACGATTTAAATTCTAAAAATATTTTAAATAGAAGTTGATGACAGTTTCAACTGGGATGTAGAATTTACAGTAAAAAAACTTATGTATATCTTAGATTTTACTTTAATTTTTAAAAATGTTATTTAATTGATTTTATTGAGAACATAAATTGTTGTATTATTTTCTTTTTAAAAGAATTTATTTGTATAAATTTGAATATGCATTTATAAATTAGAAAATTAATTACAAAAGCTTTATAAATAAATAAAGTCATGCATAATTACACATGTTAGTTAAATGTGTATAGTTTAACAAATGGTAGAATATTAACACATATGAATGACAAATGTTAAGAAGTTTAACATGTGTCACAAATTTATTTTATTTTTCTTTTATATTTTAAAAATCATAATTGATTCCATATATACATCTTTCTCTTCTCTTCCTTTCTTTTTTTCTTTCCTATCCTCAAATTTTCTAAAGCAAAGAGAACCAAAGTTCTGTAAAACAAATACAAACCAGAAGAAAAAAAACAAAGCCTATATATATTCTCAACTACCTTAAATAATCAAGCAATCAATTACATTTTCAACCTAAATTATCAGCAAGCAAGATCATCTCAACAACAAGTTTCCAAAGATCATAGCATTCGGTTTTTCTTAAATCAAAGAGGCATTCAAATTTTTCCAGATCCAAAACTGTTTCAAGCCCTGTTCAACAGTTTCCAGGTGAGTAAACAAAGGAATAGCTCTGTTGAAATCTTAATGCATGCAGTAAAATTTAAATTTAGATTGGTAATAATGGTTATAAGTATTTAAATAAATGGATATAGTTGTGTGCATGTTAGTGTTTCGGTGTATTACTCTGATACCAAATTTAACGACCCGGAAATTTTGACTCCGAAATTTCCAGATAGTTAGTGAAAAGAAGAAAAAGAAAGAAAAAGAACAAAAAACTCAAACTCAGAATCTCACATTCGCAGCGGATAAAATATAATCTCACATAAATAATAGTTATACAAAGAAGAACTGTATTAGTACATTTATATTTTATACATCAGAGTTACAATCCATTTCACAACACTGGACAGTTTTGAAACAACATGTCCCAGACAACTATACTATATCATTCAATCATTCATAAGCAAGATTTATCAACCATACCATTAATTACTTCAATTACTTCTAAGTCCTGCTTACTAATCATTAATTAATGACAAACCAATTAATTAATGATCCACAAATTTTCCGTCTTCGTTAATCATCCTTGATTAATTATACTTTAATTACATTACATTAATCCTTAATTAATTACATTAATCAATTACTCTCTAATCACTTATTGTCGATAAATTAATCTTAATTAATCAACCCTTAGTTACATCATTAATTATATTAATCAATGCTCCTTAATTATTACTTCAATTAATTATTAATCATATTAAATAATTAGTCTTGAAATAATTATTCATTAATCAGCCTTGATTAATCGCAATAGTAATTAAATTCTCTTAATTAATTACATTTCTTAATTATGTTCAAATACTTTATTAATCAATTCTTAAATTAATTACACTAAGTAATTAATTATTAATTACTTCCACTAAGTAATTACCCTTCTTATAAATTATACAAGGTAATTATACCCAAATCATTTCCATTAAAATTACCATTCTAATTCAATTAACATCCAGTAATTATTCATTAATTACTTTACTAGGTAATTACTCTTTTCCATTGACATTCAGCAATCATACTTTAACAAACCATCATGTGATTATCTTAAATTAATTAAACCAATTAATTAACTTGACTAATCACATTACTTTAATTAACTACATTGGGTAACTAATCCCTTAATTACTTCCATTCAGTAATTATACGTAAACAATTTCATAATTTGATTATCTTTAATTAATTAATCTAATTAATCATCTTAAAATAATTATATTAATCAATCATTTGATAATCCTTAGTTAATGATCCTTCATTAACTATTAACAATCCTTTAATTACTCCCTAAGTAATTAAAATTTAATTAATAATTTCTTAATCCCAATTAATTAATTCATATTAACCAATTAATTAATTTTTTTCTAATTACCCAATTATTTAATTACTTGACTATAACCTGATTAATCTTTAATTACTAATTAAATTAAATAATCCACTAACTACTTAAGTTCTTAATTAATCTAAGACAAACCATAATCTTAATTATTTGCTTAATTTTCATGTAAATTTATTTAAATGTTTGAAATTTAGTTGTAGGAAATCACCTCTTTGATTAATTATAAGCTTAACCTTTATCTTCTTATCCAACTCATGGATTAATTTAATCAATCAACTTGATATATTATTATTATTTCCCATCAGCAATTTAATTTCAACAACATTTTGACCATAAAATTTTAATTTCATGAAATTGGTTTGAAAACAAGCCCTGGATACTTGTTTCCATTTTCTTTTTCCTTCTTCACTTTTATTTCTTTTACATATCTTCAAAAACAAAAGTCTACAAAACAAAGAAAGAAAATCTGTAAACCACAAACCTGAGAAAGAAAAATTTTATAATCAAACTTGGAAGCTAGTAGATTAACTTCAAAAATCAAGTATCAGAACGTCTCAAACAAAAGCAAATCAAGGTCATCCGCTAGAAAATTTTCAGATTTCAATTAAAGCCTGCTCTGTCCCCTGTTTCCAGGAAGCACGTGAGTAAACTTTTACCCTTTGACTAGATCTACCTATTTAAAACAATGCATGTGGTAAATACTTGAATTATTGATGGTGAAATATTTGCAAGAATGTTGAATAATATGTATGTATATATATATATATATATATATATATATATATATATATATATATATATATATATATATTAAGATGAGTGTTGTGCGCATATCTGAGAATATCTCTCTGTTAAATTTCAACAGACCAAAAAAATACTCTAAATCAAATATCTTTTCACATAAGCTAATTTAAATTTTGATGTCCAAAGGGAAACTGTTTTTATTTACCTAATCTTGTTTTTAAAAATGTTCATAAGTACAAATAGAAAGGAATTAACTGGAAATAGGTATATACAGTGAAATTAAAATTCAAGAAAAAAAGTTAAGTTGTTAAATTCTTAAGTTCTGATGGTATATTTGGATCTGTGATTCGAAACCTGCCCGGGTCAGACCGAGTATTACAAATTTTCAGGTAAGGACGTTCTGGAGCTCAGGAGGCGAGCTAGATGGCCGGAACGTATGGAGAGTTTCCGCTGTGATATTATTGTATCTGGACATGATTGTTTTGTCCAGTGTTTATGTATATGTGTAACCCTGATGTATTAAAATGTACATTAATAGATATAGTTTTTCTTTGTATAACTGCTATTTTATTTGATATTATATTTGATCCGCTGCGAATGTAAGGTTTCTGGACTTGTTTTCCATTTCTTCTTCTTTCTCTTTCTTCTTTTCACTAACTATCTGGAATTTTCGGGATTGAAATTTCCGGGTCGTTACAATTTTTGATTGACTCGTCCTTCATAAATGGCTTGGAGAAATTTAAGAGATATCGGTTACACGCTTTAAATTCTTGCCATTTTGTTTTCCTAGCATTTACACTCCATAGCCATTCACTTTTGTCATTCTTAGCCGTTTATTCCTATCTCAATCACGTACAAGAATATTTCTTTCTCATCTGAATATCCTCATTTGCATTTAAGATTAAAATATATTGTAAGTTTCTTTTTCCTAACTCATGCCTTTTCTGTTTCTTAACATTCACTTCCACTACTTTCGAGCCATGCATAACTCCATCTATTAGCCGTGAGAAACATCCCATTTCCCCATCTCTTCATTTCTTATTCACAGCTAAGAAAAGAAGAAAGAAAAAAAATTAAATACACCAAGTTATTTGTTTTTATAGTGTTGCCTTTTTATTTTCCAAACCATTCAAACTCTTGCCTTTTATTGCCTAGCCTCTTTATTTCTTACCTTAGCCATTCATTCCTTTAATGTAGCTATGCTTTTTGTAAACCCTAGCCGCCATATCATTTTACAAATCACGTATAAAGTTTTTCATCTCCTCATTTTATTCATTTCCGTGAAAGAAAGAAAAATACAAGCTCTAAATTCATGGCTTCTTCTTACCTTCTTCTTCCATATTTCTTTTGTTTTCCCTTTTGTCTTCAAGATAAGCTCGGCCTCCAAGCTATAGCCGACCTCACCATCTCCACCACACCAACCCCATGATCACCTCCACAAACCATCTCCTCCATGCCGTGACCATTGATGAAGACAACCATCACCAAAAGCAACCTAAAAGCTTATTTCCCATCACCTCCTTCCCTAGTAGCCTCGGCCACCACTCAATACAAGCCCATGCCTTGCTTTTCCATGAACTTATCACCTCCTTTCCGTGACTAGAGATGCACTTGACCCAAACAAAACCAAGGCCGAGCCCACTTGGTGTTTGAAGCAAAGGTTATGTCATGTTTATCTCATATTTCCCATTGTTTTAATTTCTATTCTTTTGTATTGAAATATCTTCCTATATATGTTGTATTTGTTTAGATATGAGATTTGGATCTGACTCTTCATTCACTCAAAAATATAGTCATGCTTTGTCGTGCCTTTTCGTGCTTTGCGGAGTTTAGATTTGGGTTTGAATTTCAATTCTAGCTTTAAAAAAGGTGAGTTTATCCCTCTCGACATACGTACTTTTATAATTGTGAAATGATGACAAGTGAATTGCATAAACTAATATGCTATGTTCATACCTGCCCGTGATATATTTATATAATGTTAAGTGTTGTTTATATGCCTGTTACATCATCTGATATGATATTATATGCTTTACTGTTATTTTATTTCCTGTTTATCACACTGCAAGTTTTCTATCACTATGGGTTGAAATGATACATACCTAAACGGACTTTAGGATAAGGAAAATTACTATGGGCCCGAATGATAGGCTCGAGTGATTTTCGTTGATTTTTTTGTATTGATTTTACTTGGGATTGCGGGTTTGAAATGATAGAAGCCGTATTTTTCTTTTTAAATTACGGATTGAAATGATATATATCCATATCACTTGACCTAGGTTAGAAAATATTATACAGGCCCATGGTTATATTTTTAAATAATATTTTTCCAAAAAAATTTATTAAGTATTTCTAAATAATATTTTTCTAAAAGATTATTAAGTAATTTTGAGTTTATAAATATATGAAAGTTTAACTTAAAATTTGATTTAATGATTTAAATTATAAAGGTATATTGGTTTCTCTGTAAGTTAAAATTTATAATTTAATAATTGGCTTTAAGTTGAATTAAAGATCTTTATTGATGATAAATAACTTAATAATTGAGTTTGACCTAATATGGAAGTGTAAATCTAACCTAGAAATTGTTATGAATTTTACTTTATGAAATGGACATGTTTTGTATAGTAAATAATGTATTTTGAATTGGTAAAATGGAATACAGTTTTAATTGGACAATTTGTAATAAAATTTATTTAACTAGAAAATCATATTTAATTGATGTCTAAATGAATAGATCTATGAAGAAAATTTGATTGTTATATTAACTATGATGAAATATTCTTTTGTGAAATGTTATGTATTGTAAGATAAATAGCTTTGACTTTAAAATGGAAAAATGTAAGTTAAAACATACATGTGAGATGTAAGTTTAATCAATATTTTAATTGATTAATATAATAAATGTTCTTTACTCTAATAACAAAAACGAAAGAAACATGTAAAGTTTTAATTAATGCAAGAAACATGTAAAGTTTTAATTAAGGAAGGAAACATGTAAAGTTCTAATTTATGAAAGAAACATGTAAAGTTTTAATTAATGAAAGAAACGTGTAAAGTTTTAATTAATGTAATATTGATTAAAATGATAAATGCTCTTTATTGTAATAAATGTAAGTTAAAACTTACATTTGACGTGTATGTTTTAATTAATGTAATGGTGTATTTTAAATTGATTAAAATGATAAATGTTCCTTACTGTCATAATAAAATGTAAATTAATAATGTACATTTGATATGTAAGTTTTATTTAATGTAAATGTCATATTTTAAATGACTAAAATAATAAAGTTTCTTTATTGTAATAATAAATGTAAGTTAATAATGTACTTTTAACTTAACATAAGAATTTCAGCTTTAAATTGGATATTACAATAACAAAGCTTATTTAACTATAAGGCTACGATAAAATGACCATGTGAAATTTGTAAGTATATAAATACTTTGATTATATAAAATGTTAAATTGGAAAGTATTACATTCCAAAAATGTATGATTCCTTAAGGTTACATTTCCAAAATGCTACGATTTTCTTAAGTATTACTTTTCCAAAATGCTATGATGTCCTGAGGTTATGTTTTCGAAATGCTATTATTTATAAAATGTAATATTTTCGAAATGCTATGATTATAGAGGTTATATTTTTAAAGTATATGGTTTCTAAATTATTATGATTTTAACGTGTTATAATTGAATGTAAAAAAATTTGGGAGTGTTACAACTTTGAAAATGAATATTGCTTTTCTAAAGAACAATGATACTAGGTTTATATGGTTTTGAAATGAATATGTTGGATATGAAATGCAAACCATTTAAAAATGAAATAACCATGGGTTATAATGACGTTTGGTTGTTTAAGAGACCGGGATCGGAAGTTGTCATACTTTCTGCCAACTCCGAAAACCACTTTAACAACCGTGTACGTGGTGGAGACTCCAGAATGAAGTAGGATGGTGGCAACGTTCTATTGCGGTATATATATGGACCCGACTCCCGTGAGTTGGCATAAGATGGCTAAAACAGGAGCGATTCCTGGCCAATGAGGTAGCTCCTCTGATTGGACACACTCCTTCGATATTATATTATGACTTTGAGATTGATTTGGTGGCCACTTTTGATTTTTGATTTGGGGGTGTGGCTCGAGGTGGGCGGTAGTGGCTGCTACGCATTACCACCAGTCCAGATAGTAATTGGTATACCCACCCCGGCATTGCCTAGTTGTGCCGTGTCACCTACCCTATTGCGCCTTATACAAATTTGGTTTTCTCCCATAGCCCGTGGAGTATCCTCTAGTAGCCTCCCGATCAAGAGGTATTATGATACTAGATGGACTAATGGGACTATTACGTGTTAAGGTGGAAAATGTAAAGCCTTAACGCTATTTAAAAGCAAGTTTAATTTACTATAGACATTATTATAATAGCAAAATATTAATACATAGTAAATAGTTTAACGGACCCTTAGAGGATGGGTAGTCCCAAGCATCCTTTATGTTACTTGTACCTTATATCACGGTTCACTTGAGTTGGTTTACATTGTATAAGTATGTATATCCTGACTCGAGTATTTTGTGTTTTTCTTTACGCTCGGGTCAGACTGAGTGATACAACATTCGAGACTCGGCTTTGGAGTTGGAGGTTTGCTTGAAGATCCAGCTATCTATTCCATTCCAGTTATCCAGTTGATTCCAGTGACGTATCCAAATTTGTATTTGATTATCATCTTGTTATTTCTGTTATATCTCGTTACTCTTATCGTATCTTGTTTAACTCTGATGTATTTATATAGTAGCTTCACGAACTACTATCTCTTTGCTTCCGCTGCATTATATTACTCTGTGTCTGTGTCTATGATCTCTGATTTATTTATTTACCGCAAATTCTGAGTTTTGCAAAATTCATTTTTTTACAATTCCATATTTTGAGCAATTCAAGTCTGACATGTGCAGATGCGAATGGTTGAAAATATCGGGTCGTTAAAAAGTGTTGTAACTTTGAAATACTATGATTTTTGAAAAGATTTATTTGAATGGAAATTATATCGTATTTGGTTTTGCAATGGAAATGATATCGTATTAATATGGCTTTTAAATGGCAATGATATTTTGGTTTTCAAGTATAAACTATTTTGAAATGACCGCGGTGTAATAATAACGGTTGGTTGTTAAAGAGACCGGGATCAAAAGTTTTCATACTCTCTGCCAACTCCGAAAACCACTTTAACAATTGTATATGTGGTGGAGATTCCAAAATGAGGTAGGATGGTGGCGGCATCACATTGAGTTATATACGTGGACCCGACTCCCATGAGTTGGCATAAGGTGGCTAAACCAGGAGCGATTCTCTGGCCAATGAGGTAGCTCCTCTGATCGGACACACTCCTTCGATATTATAAACTTTGTGATTGATATGGTGGCAACTTTTGATTTTGATTTGGGAGTGTGGCTCGAGGTGGGTGGTAGATGTGGTTATGCGTTACCACTAGCCCGGATGCGTTATTGGTATATCTACCCTGGCATTGCCTTGTTGTTCCATGTCAACTACCCTAGCGCGCCTTATACGAGTTTGTTTTGTATCATGCCTATGGAGTGCCATCTGACAACACCTAATACGGGTGGGATTACGATACTGTATAGACTATGAGAATATATAAATGTCTTAAGGGGGATATGTGTAACGCCTTAACGCTATTTTAATAGTTTACTTTACTTTAGACATTATTATGATAGCGTACATTCCTACATAGTAGATAGTTTAACGGATCCTTAGAGGATAGTTATCCCAAACATCTTTTGAGTTACTTGTATTTCAGTTGTTATTTCACTTGAGTTGGATTTATTGATATAAGAAAGTTAATTCTGACTCGAGTGTTTTGTGTTTTACTTTACACTTGGGTCAGACTGAGTGATATAGTTTTTGACACTCACCTTTAGAGTCGGAGCTTCGTTTGGAGATCCATCTACATCTTTTCATCTTTGAGTTATTCAGTTGATTCCAGTGATGTATTCTGATCTTGTATCTGACTATTATATTCGAGACTTTTGTTGTATTTTATTTAACTTGATTATATATATTAGCTTCATGAATTACTATTCTCTTGTTTCCGCTGCATTATTATTATATTACTCTGTGTCTGTGATTCTGTGATTTACTTATTTACTATATATGCTGAGTTTTGCAAAATATGAGTTTACAATATGATATTTTGAGCAATTCAATTCTGACATGTGTGGATGCGAATGGTTGAAAATATCAGGATTTTACATGGGATGTTACATTTTTGGTATCAGAGCAAGGTTTAGAACAATATAAAATATAAAAACATGATTCTTGGCTTTGGATGAGATTTAAAGTCCTGTCCCCATCGTTGTGTAGTAGATTATTGTTTATACTTAAATGATAATAGGGATATACGATGATTACCCTAGTAATCATCCATGGACATATTTCTTAGATGTGGGATATACAATTATTGTTTTTCTAAATTCTTATTATGTAGTATATATTTCTTTAACCTTTTTTTTGAAAATAAATTTATGTATAATATGCGGAGAAATTAATGAGGTCGTGAAGTTTGAAATGGTTAGTTCGGTCAGTAGTGTCGGTATTGATGGTGAATGTTAGCCCTCTGTGTAATTCTGTAGTAAGATTGAAGTTTTGATTTAGGGAAGCTGCAAATTCCCTAATTCAAATCTCATATTGAATACTTAACAATTCCAAATCGTGATAAGGCGAGATGAGTAAGAAGATGGAGTAGTTATTAGAGTGTCATAACAAAAGTATATAGATTGCTTTGCATTGAGTATCTTGATTGTTTGGTTGTTTTTATGATTGATGTTTGGATCTCTTTGTGTGATTGCATTGATTGATGATGCTTTGTTTGGGGATCCATCTTAAGTACGGTACTATACAGGAATTATTAGTCAAGGTGAACATCTCAATCACATCTTTATTTAGAACCCAACGATTTCTTCGATCATGTATTTACCGCAAGGGATAATGGAAATTATTTTTACGTAAAAATAAAATGAGATTAGTGATGTTTATGTTTTTGTGGATAGATGATTAGTGATGTTTAGATTTTTGCAAGTAGAAATTTTTTTTATTATACTCCTATAGATTATTTATGATTTAATACAGGAAAGCATAGATTTGGTTGAAAATCTTTTTGGTTATGGTGTGTGTGAGGGTTAGGAAAGAATTTTTATGATAAGCTAATAAATGTTTTTATAAAAGATTAAGATGTTTAAAGTATATCTGTAAGTAAATAAATTTTTGAAGCTGATTTCATCCGTTGAGTGCTTTATGAATTTTGATCGATGAATTTAGGCAACGTTATTAATTGGAATTCCTAAACACTAGGACAAACATAAGACTTTGAAGACTAATGTATTATTTTAATGAGAAGTAATATATTTTGAGTTCTATTAAAAACCAATGTAAGAAATAATATTTCAAAGAAAGTTATATTAATTATTTTTTAAGAGATTGGAGTGATATGAGGAAGATTTTGCCACGAGAATGAAAAATTATTATTAGAGAGAAGTATATAATTTGAGGAAAAGTATAAGTAATATTTTTAAGAAAGGTGTTTTGGAAAGAAAACAATATTGTAAAGTAGTATTTGAGCTAAATTTTGAAATAAAAAGTGTATGTATGTATATGTATGTGAAGTTTTAAGAAAGAAAAAATGAAATGTAATAAATATTTGGTCTTTTAGTGCCAATAAAATATATTGAAATTGATTTATGTTGAAGCAATGTAAATACTATTTTGAAAATATTTGATGGACGTTTTGAAAAGTTGGTTTTAAAGTATTTGAATTTTGAAATAAGGATGGTACATAAACAATAGGTATGAATTCATACAACGTGCTTCAAATGTTAGCGAGCATAATATTGTAATATTGTCTTGCTTTCCTGTGTTGGGATATGTGTGTATATATTGTGATATATTGCGTTTTAATTTTTCGAAACACTCTCCGTATAAAGGAGAATTCACCAAAATTTTCTGAAAAAATACAATAATTAAAAAAATTGCACTAAATTTTATCGTATGCAAAGAACAGAAAATTGTTATTTGAATCCATTTAAAATTATAGCATACGATAAGATATGTTGGATTATAAGAGCCACACAGAAGATTGATCAGCTTAAGCATGATAAAAATCTTTAAATACAAAGAAAGTTTAGGATATGACGTTTATGACAAATTATGAGGATGCAATTTTCTTAAGGGAGAAGTCTGTAATGGCCCTGCTTTCTACGCCGTGAAAATAAATAAATTTAACTAAAATAAAGGTCTTTGAATTCGATTTATGATAATTTATATTTTAAAATAAACTTTTAGTTAACTGAATTCTAGTTAATAAAAGATTTTGTTATAATAAACTGAATTAAATTAATAAACTCTCCTAGGATAATTTGTTTAAATTAAATAAAATGTTTAAATAATATGAAATAATTTAAAGTGTAAATAATTTTTGTTTATGATTGGAATGGTTGGAAACTACGTTTATTTTTGAAATAGTATATTGAAGGATTACACAAGAAAATATAAGCAGTGAATTTGATAAAACCGTGCAATTATCATAGTATATTTCATAAAATATAGTGTTAATCAAATCAAACTAGATTGAAATTTATTTTCATATAAGTAAAATGGATTATTTAAAAAAGAAGAGAAAATCAACTAATTTAGACTAGGGCCCAAATTCAAGGCCCAAGCCCCCAATTCTAACTTCTTACTTGCTTGGACCCAAACATAAATCCTTTTATCATTTTCCAGCCAAAATTTCACTGAGTAAAATCACGGCCTGAAGTAAAGTAAAAACAATAATCGTGCTTGATGAATCATGATGCTCGACAATCAATTCTGGGGAAGCAAGAGGAGGTCGATGAGGGTGAGCAATGGGATGCAAGGAGAGATGCCCGAATGGACTTTGTGGTTAAATATGCGTAGGTGTCATGATTTGGATGGTCGTGCGTGCAATAGGGATGGCAGTGTAACGACCCGGAATTTTCGAACCCGAATATTTTAGTTAGTTATGAAAAAGAAGAAAGAGATAGAAGAAGAAGAACAGAAACACCAAACATCTCACATTTGCAGCGGATAAAATATAATAATAAATAATAACAGTTTACAAAAGAATATTATTCTGTCGATTACATTTAACATACATCAGAGTTTCACATTATATACAGTCACTGAATATTTACAATTATCATGTCCCAGATTAACAATAACATAACTACAGTGGAAAATACTCTATACGTTATTGCCATCCAGCTCGTCTCCTGAGCTCCAGAACGTCCTAACTTGAAAATCTGTAATACTCGGTCTGACCCGAGCATGACATCGAAGTAACACCCGGGTCAGGCTGGAAACCAACGTAAGTAAACCCGACTAACATGGAATGAAAGGTATACAATTCATATAAACCCGGGGTAACTCATATCAATTTTTTTACTTCATAAGTTGTTATAGACATCCCTTATTCCACACATCAATTTCTAAAGAATCGAAGTGGTTTCGGGTATTAACTAATACCCGATTCCTGTCTCTTCGAATTCGGTTCATCTTAACACATGTCATCCAAGTGAATTGCAATTCAATTTTAAATAAAGATGTCACCTTTACTCAACCATTCATCATTAATACATAACCTCATTATCATTACCCATCCAAACACATCACATCACGAATCATTTCATATCAGGGGTATCAAACAATTCAGGGCATTTAAACAATCATTAAATCATACCTAAGCAAGATAATCAATCACCCCATCTCGAATAATCTAATTAACCACGATTGAATTAAATCAATTACCTTTAAGTCCTGCTTATTAATTATAACCCAATCGACTTACCATCCCATAATCATTCATCTTTAATTACATTAAGATTATCATCATTATCTAATTTCTTCCATTAAGTAATTATATTTAACCATATTTCATGAATGATTATCCTTCATTAATTGTATCCATTATTCAACCCCAATTACTCATAAACAGTAATTACCCCTCTGTAATTACTTACTTAAATAATTAACTTCTCACTTAATTATTAATCCCCTTTGATTAATTACACCCATTAATTTATCCTTAATTACTTCTACTAAGTAATTACCCTTTTATTTCTCCCCATTAAGTAATCCCTTAAATTAATTAACAAATTAATTTCAATCAGGTAATCCATCACTTAATTACCCTTAAACCCAGTTAATAAATCTTAATAGCAGATTAATTATTATATAACCAATAATTAATAAACCTTAATCATTGATTAACACTACCTAATTACAAATTTATTTATCAATTTATCTAAACTCTAATTACAATTATAATTTAATTATTCTTAATCACTTTCAAAATAATTAAGTGATATTATTAATCATCTTAACTAACATTTTTAAAGAAATCTTCTTTAACTTTGAAACAAATTATTATTAACTACAAATCCTTAATCACACATTTATTAAGTCTTAAATTACTTGTTAAATTACAAGTATAAATTATCGTACATTTCAAAATTAACTTACCCCTTTAAATTTACTTATCATCTTACATTTGCAAACTTTCTTGATAAAATCAAATCAAAACTTAGCCTAACACTTGACAATATTCACAACTTTACTAATATTAACTTGTTTTCCATTTTAAGGTTTATTCAGGCTAACCCCTAGAAGTTTGGACCTGAAGTAAACACTCTGTTTACTCGAGTGAAACTAGTGTCCCACTTACTCTCTTCCCACGTCCCTCTCTTCTCAGCCTCTTCTTCTTCTACCTGTTCTTTTTCTACTTTTTTTATAACTTAAGTTAATAACTGAAGAATTTAAAACATATATACACACCTGGGTTCGACTCGAGCTAAAACTTTCCCCAAATTTCTCGAGTATCACTCGAGACAGCACAAAACTCGAACTGCTACACCGTGCGCCACCGTGCACGTGCACGGTGTTTCACCGCCTCTCCGGTGGCCTTCCTCTCCTCCCACAAACCACACATCAACCCCTCGTTCAACATCAAAACCCAAATCCTTATGAAAAGTTCGAAGTCGAAAATATGTCAGTAGCTCGAACCAACAGCTCGAACGCTAGACAGTAAAACGCCACGTTCTCCCAACACAGACCACCGGAGGCGAAACAACTTCGTCTATGCCATGACCATACTCCCCTCGACCTTCACCCAAAATGTCGAATCACTCGATCAGGCGACGGCGACAAAAACAAAAATTTACAGTGCACAGTAAATATTTACCCCAAAACCCTATATTCGATTCGACTTAAAAATCCTTGCATTAGAATTTTTTTTTAGCATTTTTCCTATCATCAACAAGTATCAAGCAAGCTCCAACATGAATTTCAACATCTAAAATTAGTTGTATCTTCGGATAATCTCAAATAAGCATTTTCGGTTCCTTTGAAAATTGTACTTTGGATATTGATCTAAAAATCATCAATCTTGTTGTAAAATCATAACTTTTTATGTTAAATCAAGATATGGGATTAAATTAACAAACTAAAACATTTTAAATTTAGCTTATGATTTCTTTTCCCCGTAACTTGAAGAACAGTATCTATACCACACTGTTAACTTAAAACAAGTTTCCAGTCTCATAATTTAAGTTAAACATACCTAATTAGTTTAAATTCCTAGGTTTAAATTGGTTTAAATGAAGGAGCGTTAATTTTCTTACAACTCTTGCTCGCGTTTGAACTTCCAGATAGCATCTCAGAAACACATACATACAATATATAGCAACCATAGGAAATACTCGAACTAATTACCAAGCTTAAATTATAAAATTTGTATGTTTACTCACCTAATAATAGTTGGAACAGAAAGCAAAGGGTTGTTGAAGAAACTACAGTTTGAATTCCCTGAAGATCCCTCTGTTTCAACGTTGAGTTTTGTTTGAGTTTGCAAGGCAAAAATGTCTATTTTCTTTTCTTTCTTATCTCAGGTTTGGTAAGTTTTGTCAACAAACTAGAATAGGATATATATATATATATATATATATATATATATATATATATATATAAAGCTTTGAACAGAAAGGTTATAACTGGGCAACCTTCATGTTTGACCATACAAGATTTTGTTTTCAATTAAAATAAATTGAAATGATATCTGCTATATCGGTTGTAAGCTTTCTTGACAAAAGTTGTGCTAATTTAATGCATATGTCTTCAAATTAGTTTACACACCATTAATATTGGTTGATACCTACATTTGGTACAAAGATATTTTGAATATGTGTGAATACTTGTCTTCTTTGATAAGATTTTATAAATACTTTGAATCATAATACTTTAAGAGACACTTTAAAAAAACTCTTTAGAATATTCTTTTAAAAGGGAAAATTATATTTTCAAAGTGTATTAAAACCAAGGTCAAAACAAATGTCAAAACATTGTTGATTATAAACCCAAAACAGTTTGCACTTAGCTTTAATTGAAACAATTCTTTTTAAAAGATCTTCTTGTTTATAAACTATTATTTACAAATTTTAAAATAATATTTATTATCCCAAAAGATAATAAATCAATTAAAATTGCTTTTATATATTTTAAATCAAAGGTTAATCATTCCGAAGGATAACTCATGTAACCTTTTTAAAACTTCTTAAACCACAATAATTTTCAAAAAGAAAATAAATCAAATTTAAAAATCCCTTTTATAAATTTAATCCAATATTAATTATCCCGAAAGATAATTTATCACATTTATAATCATTATAAATTTAAAAATAATGTTAGTTATCCCAAAAGATAATTAATCAAATTTATAATCTCTTTTAATAAACCAATCAGTTATCCTTTATTAAAACGGTTAGTTATCTCTAAAACACTTTTATTTAATCAGTAAATTAACTTTAAACCTTTATTAAATCAGTTCATTAACTTTAACACACTAAACAAGTTAATTAACTTTAAAATAGTTTTAATAAATCGATTACTTAACTTTTAAAACACCATTAATTAAAAATATTAACTAAATTCAAATATCATTAATTAAAATGATAAATTAGATTCAAACATCATTAATTAAAACAATTAACTAAGTTTAAAACACCAGTAATTAAAATAGTTAATTAAACTCAAATATCATTATTTAAAATGGTTAATTACATTTAAACAACATTAATTAAAATGGTTTAATAAGCTCAAATATCATTAACTAAAATGGTGAATTACTTTTAAACATCATTAATTTAAAATGATTTATTAAACTAAAATATCATTGATTAAAATGATTAATTCATTTAAATATCATCATTCAAAATGATTCATTGAATTTAAAACATCTTTGGTTAAGATGATTGATTAACTTAAAATATCATTACTTATAACGATTAATTAAATTCAAATATCATTAATCAAAATAATTAAAAAAATTAAATATCTATTTTGTGAAAATTCAAGCTCAAGAAAACGCACACGAAGGGTTTGGGAGATAACTAATGTTATAGTGGAAATTTCTAAAACGACACAAACAATTTAAATAGAATATCATGATTAATTATAACTAAACATCAATATAGCAGCATAAGGAGATAAATAATAGTTATAGGTGAGAAACCCCTTAGGGTTTCTCTACAAATATTCCCTGCGAAACGATCGATGGTTACAGACAATATATAATCATATGGGTTCACATCAATCAAGTTAATATGTCATCCGTTTTCCAGAACGGAATTTCAACCAAACAACAATTTAACTAACATCGAAGCAATCAACAATAGTCTATAGCATCACAGATATTATATAGTAAATTTGGAGGTAAGTAAACTCACAGAAATTCTAGTTACTGCCGAAGCGCTCCAGTTTGAACTAAAATCGAACGAATGTTCGACTTTAGTTTGAAATTCTACAAGCTCCAATCTCCTTTAATCCAATTCCAAAGTGTAGATAATGATTCCACTAGTACAATGCAACTGAACATGTTCAATTTGGATCTTATACGAAATAGTTGTTTTGTTTACAAGGTTCTTGAACTAAATAATATAATTATTCAATAATCAATGCTTAATTAACTAATGACCTTGCTAAATAATTCATGGCTATATGATTCCTGCATCAAAATTGCATTTCTCTTCAAACCAACCCAGGCTACCAATTCAAAACCCATGAAGCCATCGCTTGAGACCAACTCCAACCGCCGCCTCCTTGCCACGGCCTCCCCTAGCAAAGGCGCAACCATCTCTACCCACCTCATACCCCAGAACCGGCCATGGCTCGATAATGAACGCAAAATCACTACGTTGTCGAAATATGATTGTCGCCTCCTTGCTCCTCCAATCGCCCATCCATCACCAGCGATGAACTCCTCTGGCCACGACGCACAACTTTCATGTTGATCCCTTCCCGTAACTTGGCATCGATCACCGTGGTTGATATGGGATGTTGGATGATGAGATTCAAAATAAATACTAGGTTTATATTCTAGGTTTTGGGCAAAGATGATGGTTATGGGTCCTTTTATAGATTTTCTAACCGGCACTATTCACGTCCAAAATTTCACGACCTCCAATCGAGGCGTGTTCACTAGCAATCCCAACAAAATACCATTATTCTGAACTCAATGGAACTACTTTTGAGAGCTAATTCTATCATATAAATAAGTTAGCTTTTAAAATCAAATTATATTATATATTAATTCCTGAAATTAACTGTTATAAGTTTCGAGCGAGCTCGATCACGTAATATGTTCGATCACTATGTAACTGTTTGGTATACAACAATTTATTATTTTGAATCAAATGGCACTAGTTTTTTCAAACTCTGAGATAGTATCTTGGAATGCTAATTTTACAAATTAAAATATCTTTTTATATTTTCGATCTAATTATCAATATTTGTTGATCTGTTTGTTATTGCAAATTAATTTACAAATTGAATTTACCAATATTATTTATTAATTTAAAGGAGTTGAATGTTTATTAATTCTACTTAATTAATATTTAATTCATAATTCAAGCATTCAAAAGATCACTATATTTGAAATCAAATTATTAGATTCCAAAATCCAATTATTTAAATATTGAAAATTAATTAAATATTAAAAATTCAATGAATAAAATTTTGGGTTGTTACATAGGTTGTTAGAAATCAAATGGTAAAAATTGTTCTTTAAATTGAAAATTTAATTGTGATTTTTGAATATGATTCCCCTTTTAACCAAGATACGTAGACATAAATCTTCAAGTCAATAAAAATTGACATAAACTTTCATGTAGTAACCCAAGGCTACATTATTTTACTATAAATTTGTGTATATTTGTAAGTTGAGTTTGATAGAGAGTTTTGGATAATTATAAATTTGATATTGACAAGTTTGGTTAACTATAACTAGGGTTACTTTATGATAATCTATGATTTAGTTTTAGGGTAACAAATTTGGGAACGAATGTGATTAAGGAAACTAATTAACAAACAAAAATGAATTAGAACCTAAATTAAAACCCTAATCAGCGACGACCAATCGACCGCATTAACTGGAGTGGTCGATAATAAGTGGTCGACGTCTTAAGGAGCAGGCAATCAACACGTTAGCATTCCAGAAGCACAATTTGAACCTCGGATTGAGGCCCAAGTTATAAATAAAATAGATACTAGTGTGTGTCTATATATATATGTATATGTATATGTATATGTATATGTATGTATGTATGTATATATATATATTGGAGTAGGAAAGTAGTTCCCAATGAGGCAATGCTAGGACGTTGCATGGCTAAGTAAATGCTAATTATCTTGTAGAGGTCGATATTCGACTTAGGACGACTATATAACGAATTGCACTCACAGGAGGTTCTACTCTTTAAGCACAGCACTGATAGATGCCTGATGAATTGTATGGCCCCCACATAGTGGGAGTTCCTTGGTACCAACAGATGATTTGATGTAGAGAAATGTTGTTGGATCTCGACATATGTAATAAGAGGCATTACGTTACCATCGGAAGGAGGATATGAATGCAGACGATGAGAAACTTCAGCGAGCTTGCGTTGTGGGCTGCCCCTCAATGCATAACGTGGATGCATATAGTCGTAGTTATAGAAAACTTAGTAACACGGTAGAAATTGTAGGGAAACCTATGTTGAAATAGTTACATGTGATCATAATATGGGAAATGGTAGGGTAATCCTATGTGGAATAGTTCCAGTAGTTATTAGCCGATCATCGATTTTTAAAGGTTTGATTAGTTGTTAGATCCTAAGTATCATCCTGCATAAGTAGTTAATGTAGGTGTGTATTGAGCTAAACCCCATAAGTAAGGTAAACAAGTAATTCACAAACACTTGTATGATATTTCAAGTCACATAGAGTGTTACTAAAGTCAACTGCATATGATCACCATATATTAATAATGTACTCATTCAACAAATTTGTGTTCGACCCGTCTCTTTTCCTTTTTTTCCACTATCGGAGGATAGGGCAGTAGGTGATAGGTTCGTCATTAGTACATAGAGAGGCAAGTTCATTATCGGAGTTTCTTGTTATTTTATATTAATATCCATGTAACCATCTATCTTATTCGGTACTTAGTATTTATCAGACTAGGTATCGTATTTCTATATACTCTGAATTTGACTACATATTTTTTTTTGAGACTGTGTTATGAGATATTTTTTAATATGGTTATTTACTATATTTATATATTGTTGCCTTCCGTTATGAGATCTAAAAGTGTAGAATGTCTTTATATCATACACACACATAGTCTTTATAATATTTTAAAAACCCCAAAAGTCATCCTAGCCTTTGGATCGATGTATCAGGTTTTCAAAGCCACTAACTACCTTTTATTTTACTACCACTTTTGATGCAGGTAAAATTCACATACGCTGCCCTGTCGAATTTTTCATATGCTAAGGATATGGCATTTTAAAAATTAGAAATTTTCTATTTCTACTCAAAATCCTTTCCAATTAAATTCTAGAATAGTTAGAAATCTTTTAAAATTAACCTTAATTTTCAAAACATTAACAAAAAAATTTACATTTAAAATCAAAGAGTTTTGAACAAAATTTTGAAAAGTATATGGTTTTACTTTTCAAAACAATTTTATCCACTCTATATGCAGTCGAGATTTAGTCAAAGGCGTTAACATTCATGATTGACTCTTTTCTACTATATTGTAAATTTTCGAATTTATAAAACTTGTTCCCTTTTGTTTTTGGAACAATAATCAACTCACAAGTTTATTTTACAAATTTCAGCTTTTAAGGGATGCAGATAGTGATCCGTCATTTCGCAACGACCTTCCCTGGCATTCATTTGCTAAAAAATTATTTTTCCAAAATTTTAAAGCTTTTAGGGACTTGACACTATTTTACTTTTAGTAGCTACTAAATTTCCTTATTTATTTTATAAACTTCCAGTCTTACTTTTCATTTTTAAAGTGTCTGCATGAAAGTTACTTACACACTTTTCTAATTAATATAGTGGTTATCCAGAAAATAATTTTCAAGAGAAACATTTCTCATAATATTGTACGAGTTTTATGCAGTAGGAATAACTAATGATTATAGCCCAAATAAAAGAAAGACAATGCTGGAAGAAAATAACAACTGCTACTGATAATCTAACTATTATCTACGGGCTACAAGATGGCCCTGCTCCTCTACGAGAACCTGAACTACTACCATGGCCTTTGAACAATCGAAGCATGATAGCTATGCATCCGAGCTTGCGACCCTAGTATTGCTGCTCTGCCCATATTTCTTGTAGCTTGGCGTCGATTTGGATTTGGGAATCTCGAATCACCACATGCTCCTTGACCAGTGGCTATGGCTAGGCAGGCTCCTAGTCTAGCCATGGAGCCACTCCATCTGTGCGTACTCAACTTCTCCCTACACCTATCCTGGCCCCCATGCTTCAAAATTCATAGGTTCCTCTCCTATCCTATCCTTCTAATGGAAATTCTATCCAACATTGAAAGCGCCTTCTTCTACAACTGCTCCCCTTGGAGAGTAACTCCATATTATAGGAAGACGGGAGTGAAAAGATGATGATTTGAAAGATTGTTCATCCACTTCCTAACTCCAAGGCCCACATAATGGCATATGATGGCCTTGGCCCAATTCAACTGAATAACACATATGATTACATAGGTGAACTTCTGAACGGAGGGGTAGATCCCTCCTTCTTGGGGACGTGTTGTACTGAATAATGCAGGTAAGAAGACAGGCTTGGTCCCTCATGTTGTCTAACTGCCAAATGCCTACTCCACGGTGGAAGACCCGATGAAAGATAGCTAGGTCGAAGGTCTCAATATCCTCAGATCCTCTCCTACTGTGAAAATGTGCATGATCCCTCTGAACTGTTTGTTTGTCGTCTGAATCTCTAGTCCTTTTACTATGGATGCAAAGCTATTGTTGTCCTTGTTAAAAGAATACACTATATTAGCATCAAACAGACGCATGCAATGTGGGTAGCATTCTTGCCCAAACATATCACGGCTAAGGATCAGCATTAATCTTGTAGTCATAAATAAACCCACCAAATCATAAGTGATGAAGTCCTCAAACTTCACTAATCGACCCTATAGAAATGCAAAGTTTGCCACTTTTTCATTGCTTTTTTCCCTTTCTTCGTCATGTTGAGCCACGCAATTTCTTATAGGATCATACCCGGGAGATGAGAGGAGACGTTGCTGCATGGAGGTGTAATGATTTTGTTCGAAAGAGGATTTTAAATCTTGATTTGGGGCTAAATTGGATGGTGAGCCACTAGTTTTTAGGATTTTAGAATCTTCTAGAGTCATCACCGTCGGTGTGGGGGCGCAAAGATGGGTCGCATTATTTTTGAGAAGGTGAGAGGAGGAATCGGGCCTGAAGGAAGATGGGGATCAATGAAATGAAGTGGAAAATCGACCTATACATGACTTTATGTTGCATTTGAGGTTTGCGTTAGAAAAAAACCCATACTGGTCAACCACTTATGCTTGGGGCGGACAACCGCTACCTATCGACCTGTTGGTTCCAAGTAGTCGATCGCTCCTGGCCTATTTAGGCTAGGTGAACCTAGACCCATATCGTGCCAGACCGAATTATGACTATTAATTAAAACTAGCGTTGTTTCGTTCTACCTCCATCCTCTCCATCTTTGTTCTGACTGTTCTAAAATATTCCTATCAACCCATATCGACGCATCCATCTACCGCTTTGTTTCTGGGTTCTTGTTGTCTTTCCCATGCTTTTTACACCATTTAAAACAAATACCACTTCCTATTACCCATCCCTTTTAAAAGAATTTTTAGGACTTAAATTTCTCGTAATCAAAAAAGTCGACGAGTTATACATACGTTTAATTTTGATCAAGGGAAATATCTCTGCATTAGAAATCAAATCTTATGTTGAAATTTTCAATCCAATAAATTTTTTATTTTGTACAAGAAATTTTATTTAAATAAATTAAGGATATTTTATTTTTTCAATAATTTAATATTCAAAATAGAAATTTTCTACTTTTAAACAAATCCCTTGAAAATCGTTTCAAATATATTATTTATATATTTCTCAAACCTTTTTATATTAAATTCTTTCATATATGTTTGGACTTAGAGAGAGTTTTACTTGTAACGACCCCACCGCTATGCCCAGTTTAGCAAATAACATTACAAGTAATTTCTTCTGCTACGCCAAAAATTTTTGTTGGAAAAGGGCGATCGAAGGTGAACATTTCTTTATACTAACACTGATACGTCTTATTTACCATTTTAGGATCTGAAATGAATATTTTATGCATGTAGTATTAATACAATTTAATAGATACACCGATTAAAAATATTCAGAATAGTATATAATATAGATAAATCAGAATTAGAGTCACATATTGCAGCGAACTAATATACAACATATTTCATAATAAGATGGGAGTCTACAAAATGTTAATACTAGACTCACTCTTATATACTGTTATCCCGCTTTTTGGCAAAGCCATGATACCAAAAGATCGATCGAAAACCAAAGACAGTTCATCTCAAAGATTGATTGTACTTTGCTTCACCATGGATATCGACGAATTTTTTTCGAGCCCCGATCAGACTACAATTGATAGAACACGGCAAGGAAAGTCATGGGAACCATCATTCCGAGTTTCAGGTTAATCGGAGTTCGTATGAGTGAGATATGATCGATACTAGTTAGAAAGAGCGTGTTGTTCGTATCCATGAAGAGGTCGAGGTGAGGGTTCCTTCGAATCGATCGACTTCTAATCCATTAGCATGACATCGCCTCGCTCCATTCGAATCCATCAGATTCGAATCCATCAGGAGTTGGTCACTTCGGATCGATCAACTTCGAATCGATCGTCTTCGAATCGATCTGTTTTGAAACGATCAGATAGGCCTCACCTCAACTCTGTTCGAACCGATCAAGAATCTCCGCACCTAGTTCGAATCCACCAAGTTCGTATCGATCAGTGATGAACTAATCCTATCCATCGTGCTTCGAATCCATCATACTTGACAACTGGTTCGTATCCATCTGGAGTCATGCTATTCGTTTCGATCTCGGGGTATCCTACTTCGTATCGGTCCATCAGTAGCATAATTTGTATCGATGGTGAAGGCTTTGTTCGCATCCATGCACTGACTGTTCGTATCGACCAAACTTCATAACGATCGGATGATGCGAACGCTCAAACAATCGATGCGAATGGCGTCGTTACTATCGATGCAAACGGTACGAAAGGGTCAACGCGAACTCAACTCCGATGATGGATGCGAATAATACTCTTTTAACTCGGCATAAAAGGTGGAGAGATCCGGGAATCTCGCTCCACATCACGCCGCATCACCATGCGCACCTGCTTCGGATGGATTCGAAGACGATGGATACGAGACCATGGATTCGAACAGGGCAGTGCATACGGAACCTTAACCTCGTATCGTTCATATCTCACAAATCCCTGGTCCAAATGCAACGAAATTTTCACAGTAGCTTCCATACAAGGTAAAGATTGTTCCTGACAAGTTTCAGCTCGATTGGATCATTTTTTGATGGATATGAAATCACTTCGTATCGATCTTAGATCGAGTCAAAACTTGGTGGGGTCGGTCGCGTGGGCCCACTCACACGCCAGAAAAAGTCTCTCGAAGTTTGAGCGAGATCTGGGCCTCCTACGCCTATAAATAGCATCCTGAGGCCTAAAGAAAGGGGATCTTTTTTGGCCATTCAACGTCCAGACTCTGCCAGATTCAATTCTACTCTTCATTAACGCTGTTGTAATCAGATTTCAAAGCTATTGTCAACTGTAAACCGCTGTAATCGATTGAAACCATCAAGTGAATCAATAAAGACATAAACTTCAGAGTGGACGTAGGCAAGATCGCCGAACCACTATAAATCCTGTGTTTCTGATCGTTATTGTTGAATTATTGTGATTGTTATCGCTCAGATCTGAGTTTTGTGTTGATTATTGCTGATTTGTGTTCATAAACGGGTGCTTCCGCGATATTGGGTGTTTGTGACCAATTTTGGCGCGAACATATACATCATATCTCATACACTATATCAAGAACATAATGACTACTGAAGAATATACATGACTTAAATACTAAATATCAATATACATAATGATGAAATAAACTGCAACCATCAAAATTGTCTACGCCAAAGGTAACCCAATATCCAAGATTCGATGAGTCCCTGTACCTGTAAAGTCTCGGCCTGAACCGTGTATTAAAACAATAAACAGGTCAGGCTATATGTAAATAAAAGGATGGGATACTGATGATATATGTATATGGCTAACAATAATAAGTAATTCATAGTATAAAAATGCCTTAGAATAATCATCAGAAAAAGGCATATAAAAAAACCACCATTTCACAAATACATATCAAGTCTCAATAAACAATCATCTCAAAACATGGTGATAACCGATTCAAAATTCCTCAGAGACATAAAGGATATAAATATCCATACTAAAAATCTCTGAAGAATTAATCATCAATAATAAAATAATAACGGTAGTCATCTATAAGTTTAATACAGTGACACGTAATCCACTAAAAGAGACCCACTACATAGAAAGGAAGCCTACCGAAAGAGATTGTAGATTAGGAACACCGCTTAAAGAAAAGGCAGCTGTGTACCTAATCTGTCCTTTGCAAATTTACCTACTGAAAGAGGTAAACATGGTCTAACTATATAAAACAAAATAAACCGATAGGTTATAGTATCTATAGACTATGATGCATTTAAAAATCTGCCTCCCGAAAGAGACAACCATATTTACACCATAAAAATTCTTTCAAAGAGATTTGTCTATCTAAAAATGTATCGATTCTCGGATCGATAAAAAAATGAGTTATCTTCTCTCGGGGATTTATAGATTTGAAATCCAAACATCCTAAGATAATACCACTCTAAAGTGTTTTTTACTGCCACTTCGGTAATCACAAAAATTTAACTAATTGTCCCATACTAGATAGTAAATTCAAGTATCTACTAAAAGCTAGTAAATTCCACTCAAACTCTATTTAACGAATTATAATCATAATCTAACGAATTGTACAAAATGTCCCATACCAATCTGACAATTCAATTATTTATTAAGATTCTTTGTTGCATAGAAAAGCATGAAATTTCAATAAAAAAGAATGAAGTACCATTCAATTGAAATAAAAACAATAAAAATAAAAAGTTTGATTTTTGAATATAAAATTTGTTTGAAATTATAGCTTACGTTGTGAAAATCTACATAGGTATATACATATGATGATTTTCTCATAAATATTTTTAAACTTGAAAATCTTACTTTAAATTTATTTTAAAACAAAACTTTATATATAGGTAATTATATTGCTTTCAAATAACATCAAAATAATTTCAATTCAAATAGTCAATTGCTACTGAAAATCAGAAGGTAATATAATTTAACTATATTTTATAAACTAAATTCCAATGAAGATCAAAATAGATAAAATCACATTCAAACAATAACCCTATCAAAATTTGCAACTTCCAGAGCCAACACCACTCTATAAAATATAATTCCATAATATTGATTTATTTAGCGATCCAAATTACTTTTCGACAATTCTTATCACTCAAACAACGTATGTATTTCTATACAAGTTAATAGAATTCAATACGCAATCGAACAAGGTTTTGTTTGCAAATTAGCCTCTTTTGATCACATAACAATCTATATATCACCCAATAATCAATCAAACCTAAGTATGCAACAAAAAGTCATTGAATTCAGTCATTATTACCTAAGTATTATAACATTGTCAACCATATCAACGCAATCTATGTAAAAGAAATTCATATCGATAGATATAGAAGTGTGATTTAAAAATAACTCACCTTTCCATTTGCAAATCAAAATGTTTTGCTGGTTTGTACATGCACCAAAATCCCAATCAAGTTGCTACCTTAAATCCTAGCACACCGCGCCCAACTTACTGTGTTTGCATCAGTAGCGGCTACATCCTCCTATACTCGAATGCCAGATAATGCCTCGAAGTCAGAACCTCCCATCATCACGCCCCAATATTATCCACCAACTCCTCAACTTCATCCACACAACTGCATGTGCACAGGCCAAGAAATCGAAACTTTCTTGCCACGTCACTATCCTTCACTTCATCGTAGCCATCTCCCTAAAATCGAACCCAACAACCGCCTACAAACCTTACGTCGCAATGCCTAGGTCGTCACTCATACCCGTCGCATTAATGGCGATCCCACTTCCACACACAAGCGTGGGTCTTTCCTTTTTCTATTTTCTCGCTTCGAATTATCTGATTTTAGGTCATTTTAAAATATGAGGATATGGCAAATGCTTTCTTTTATATTTTGCAATAGAAAAAGGGCTAGATTTTGGTTTTAGGAGAGAATGGAAATAAGCTTAAGGGGGTTGGTTTAGCTTTAGGCCCTTGTTTTAATTAATTAGTTTTTCTTTTCTTTTCTCTTTTGCAACTATTTTCATCAATTTGTAACTACTCTAGTCTAATTGAAATCGTTGAAACTTATTTACACTTGATTCTGCAAATTATATTTCAATAACCGAGTCATTTTATCTGATTCGGTCATTCTTCTTATTTAATTATCCATCAAATCGATATAAATAAATTTATTCATCTTCGTCAATTTATCGATTTACACTTCTATCTACCATATAATTTGATAATTGCACAATTTCATTCAATCCAATATTATTTCGCTCCCTTCAATTATTAAATAGCTTAATACAATTGAATCTTATTAAAACATTTTTATTTGAATTTTAATGCATTATCTAAAAGGAATTTTTATTAACAAATTCAATTTCTTTTATTAAATTAACTTTAATCAAGTAAGAATTCATTTCCAAAATAATACTTATGAAAAAAAGAATTCAAACACTTCTATTTTAATCAAATTAATTTAATATTAAGGTTTTGAAAACAGAGTTTTTACAGACCTTCCCCTTATGAAAATTGCGTCCTCGCAATTTCTCATAGAGAGACGTCACCCACGCTCAACCATTAGTTCTCTTTTGGATTCTGTAATTGAGTTGAAACAAGCAATTCCCCTAAGTGGTTAACATTAGAATCAGACTTATTGCGTGTTAAAAAATTTAAATGGATTCATTTATTAACTTTTATTTCTTCGCATACAAAAAATTATTGAAAATTTTCTAAGTGTTAGAATTTTCAAAAAATTTCGGCAGAATCTCCTTGTACGGGGAGCCATTTGCAATTTCGCAAATATGTTGAGTATAACTCAAACTATGAGAGTTTTTTCTTCTATGAGTATCAAATTATGGAAATGCATAAGATACACAGGCCTGCCATATAAAACTACATTTTTGGCCTTGAAAACATCAAAATTTCATGTAACACTTCAAATGAAAGTCGTAGCTGAGGTTTCGAGCTTTTCGAAATTGGCCAAAATCAGAATCGGATAAACGATTTGAAAGTTATAAGAAAAAGAATTCTGCTTAATTTTGAGCTATTTAATATTTTGGAATAGTGGCCTACTTTTTATTTAGTTCACATTTAAATATCAGTAAACTTCAAAATTTTGAAAACCGACAAATGTGAATGTGAATCTCTATTAAAATATATTTTAATAAATAAAAAAATAATCATCAAAAATTGAAAAAACATTTAAAAGTTAGAGTCAAATGAAGTTGCCACTGTTTGTGATATTTGCAGTTTCCCAGCAGCGACGATTACCCTTATTAACTCCTACTTAAATTGTCATGAATCTAAAAAAATTGAAAGTGATAAAAAACAAAGTTATCGATTATGCGATTGCCTTACCAACGAAAGAAGAATCGACCAAGTCGGTTCATTTCATTACAAGTTATGGTTCTATTCGTATAGCACTTTAAAAATGAAATTCCTAAACTTCATTCAAATCTTCTTCAATTTTTAATATTTTTTTCATAATGAAATTTAATGTATTTACGTATTGAAGTTACTGTGCAGTTCAACTAAGAGAATTGATGTATATGAGTAAAAGCTACTACATTGAATATAATCTTTAGCATTACCCTATCCTTAACTCAAATTTTCATATTAGTCACATATAATGAGATAAGATAAACATGCATTCATTCCATATATGTAGACAATCCCAATATTCTTTTTTAGGCCATACTTCAACAAAGATTTCGAGCATCAAAATACATAATTTGAGGACAGTTTCAAGGCACTAATACACACAAACATACAAACTAAATCAGAAATCAGATATGATTTGTATTTGAAGAAAATAGTTTGTATCACACAAACTGTTAATACAAAATGTACAGCACAAAATAGAAAATTTACATGTATTTATATACAAAATGGGCTGGGCCCAGACACACTGGTGATCCGCGTCATAATATTTCAGTGCTTGTGTGCCTTTGGATCTTGTGTGATCTGATGGTTCATATAGGAAGAAATCTGGTCGGTAGATAAAGCCTTCTTTGCTGTGTTGTGTTTCTTCAGATAGCCACCCTCGATTTTATCTAGGGTTTTCTTATTTCCCTTTTTCTCACTTCGTCTTGTAAAACTTTCAATTCCTCCCTTAATCTGATGAAATTTTTGGCTGAGAGAGCCTTGGTTAAAATGTCGGCACGTCGATAGTATGTGGGAACGTGCCTTACGTCCAATCTTCCAGCTTCTATTTGCTCGCATACGAAATGCAAATCAATCTCGATGTGTTTTGTACGTAAGTGTTGAACGGGGTTTGCAGAGAGAGAAATAGTGCTTAGATTGTCGCACCACACGATTGGCTTCCTTCGAA
This sequence comes from Allium cepa, assembly GCA_030765085.1. Taxonomy (NCBI): domain Eukaryota; kingdom Viridiplantae; phylum Streptophyta; class Magnoliopsida; order Asparagales; family Amaryllidaceae; genus Allium; species Allium cepa. The sequence goes on along the minus strand of CM060929.1, from coordinate 871,463,615 downwards.
TGCTGAACCCTAATTCTGACATTAAGGTTTCTATCCAAGCTATTTTGGCAGTGACGCTTGCGAGTGACCTATACTCTGCCTCCGTGCTTGAGCGAGATGTGGTGTCTTGCTTTTTCGTGCACCATGAAATCGGATTTGGTCCGAGAAATACACAGTATCCAGAGGTAGATCTGCGGTCATCCACGTCACTTGCCCAATCTGCATCGCTGTAAGCATTTATATTTATGTCATTGCAAGCCTTTAGAGATAATACATGATTTTGAGTCCCTTTTAAGTATAAAGGATACGTTTGACTGCCTTCCGGTGCTCTTCGAGAGGATTTTGCATGTGTTGACAAACTTTATTTACACTATAGCAGATGTCAGGTCTAGTTATAGTGACGTATTGTAGAGAACCAACGATACTTCTGTATTGTTTAGTATTTTCGATAGCTTCACCTCTGTGCTTTGATAAATGCAAGCTAGTGATCATAGGAATAGGTAAAGATTTGGCTTCATTCATGTTGGCTCTTTTGAGAATTTCGCCAATGTATTTCTTTTGGGATAGAAATAGTTCTGACTTGGATTTTTTTGTAACTTGTATACCCAGAAAATAGTTTATGTCCCCCAGATCCTTGATGGCAAAAATTTTATCAAGCAACTGTATTGTGTTTAAAATTTCGTTATCATTGTCACCAGTAATAATGATGTCATCTACGTAGACAAGTAGATAAATGATGTTGCCATTATTCTTCATATATAATGAATTGTCTGATTTGGTGGGAGTGAATCCAAATTTCAAAAGAGTTGCTTTTAGTTTTTCATGCCATGACCTTGATGCCTGCTTTAAGCCATAAATGGCTTTGTGTAGTCTGCATACTTTATTATCTTCTGTGTTGTACCCTTCTGGTTGTTGCATAGAAACTTCTTCATGAAGGTCTCCATTTAAAAAGGCATTGCACATATCTAGCTGTCTAATTTTCCAATTATTGCATAATGCTAGGGTTAGCATAAGTCGAATGGTGGTAGGTTTGACAACAGGAGAGAAAGTTTAGTTGAAGTCAAAACCAAACTGTTGTGAATAGCCTTTTGCAACCAATCTGGCTTTGTGCTTGGTTATGCTGCCATCAGCATTTTTCTTAATCTTGTAGGTCCACTTGCATCCCACAATGTTTTTGTGTTTTGGTTGATCAACTAAGATCCATGTTTGATTTTTTATGAGTGCATGATATTCCTCATCCATGGCCTTTATCCATTCATCATGTTTGATGGCTTGTTCATAACTTTGTGGTTCTGCATTGCTGATAGAAACTGAGTATATTTTTGGTTTAAAAATTCCACTCTTTGACCTTATTGTCATATGGTGACCAGCAGCTGTAGCATTTTGTTGTTGTTCCCGATCACTTTCACTTGATGTGTTTTCTGTGTTTTCTGTTATTTTATTCTCATTGGATGTGTTGTTCCCATTACTATCAATTTGTTGTGTGCCTTCATATGGTTGTGGTAGCATGTCTGAATATGAGTTCTCTGAACTGTATTCTGACCTTGTATCAGATGCATGTTTTTCTGTGGGGGTTTGATCCTTGTCATTCTTGTTTGTGGTAAAATGTTTAGGCAAGACTGGAATGGATTGAACTGTAATGTTTGTTGTATCTGATTTTTTTCTTGCAGTAACACCTTTTTCTGCAAAAGGAAATATGTGTTCATTAAGCACAACATGTCTTGAGATATAAATTCTTCCCTTGTCATCTAAACATTTATAGCCTTTTTGATTATTAGTATAACCCAAGAAAGTACAAGGACTTGACCTCAAACTTAACTTATGTATGTTACAAGGCCTAAGATATGGGAAACAAAGACACCCAAAAGTTTTCAAAAAATCGTAGTTGGGTTTTATACCATAAAGCTTCCCATAGGAGCACATGTCTTTTAAAACTTTAGTGCGCATTCTGTTTATGAGATAAACTGATGTGTAAAATGCATCATTCCAGTATTTCATGGGCATAGAAGCTTGTGACATTAGTGTTAGACCAGTATCTACTATGTGTCTGTGCTTTCTTTCGACTAACCCATTTTGTTCTGATGTATGAGGACATGTAACTCTAAGAAAAACGCCCTTTTCTTGGAAAACATCTTTAAGAGGTAAAAACTCCTTTCCTCCATCACTTTGGAAAATTTTTACACTATGATTAATTTGTTTTTCTACTAGTGTAATAAATTGTTTTACTATGCTAGAAGTTTCAGATTTTGATTTAAGGAAGAATATCCACGCATACCTAGAATAAGCATCAACTAAAGAAAGATAATACCTGTGGCCAGAAGATGAGTCATGTGGTGCCGGACCCCATAGGTCTGCTGCAATCAGATTCAGTGGCTGTCTGTGCACTGTTTCAGATCTAGTAAATGGTAATTTGTGTATTTTGCCAATCTAGCAGTGTGTGCAAATTTCAAAAACAGGTATATCATCAAATTTTACTTTATTATCTATCGGAATCCGTTCTACAATGTCATTACTGGGATGTCCCAGCCTCTTGTGCCAACATTCAAGAGTATTTCCTCTACTTAACATGCTAGTATTGACATGATTACACCAGTTTCTCCCTATATGGCCTTTATTCGACTTGATGGAAGTGAATTTGTATAAGCCCTTGTCCAAACTACCTTGTAACAATATGTTTTTGTTTAGCAAATCCCTAACTAAGCAAAAATTAGGGTGAAACTCGAAGTATACATTATTGTCGTTGGCAAATTGAGAAACATTTATCAAGTTTTTCTTGATTTTGTGTACTCTTTATAGGTTGTTTAAAAATATACCTCTTACCTATAATACTGCCAATTCCAACGTGTGATATACTTATAGCTTCACCATTGCCCATATGTATAGCTTCCATACCTGAGTAGCTTTTGTTGCCAAGATTCAAGTTTTGAAGGTTGTTGGTGATGTGATTTGTCGCTCCTGAATCTAGGTACCAGTCTTCAATGTTTAGATCCTCTGATTTGACCATGTCATCACCATTGCTGCCTTGTGTCTTGAAACCATCACTGTTGGTCTTTAGCTGTTGATTTATTTAGGCCATGATGGCATTAAGCCCTTTTTGACTTGACTGTCCTGTGTTAAATTCTGAGTTGAATCTGAAATAACACTTATTGGCTGCATGGCCAAACTTCTCACATATTTGACACTTCACTCTGTTATTATAGTTGTTTCTGCTCTGCCTCTTCCTCTTTGTGGTTGATTGCTTCTTTGTTGTTGACTGTTTGATCTTGGGTTTTGGTTTTGTGTGAGTTTTTGCTGATTCTTGGTTCTTGAATTGAACCCAGATGCATAGTTGACTGACATTTCTGATTGTATTTCCTTTCTTTGCGCTATTCTACCTTCATGAGCAGTAAGGGCAGACTGCACATATTGTAAATCTGGAAGTGTCTTTTGTGATGCGATGAAGGTAACCACTGACTCGTATTCTTCGTCTACGCCATTAGTTATAGTGAGAATTTCTTCACTGTCTGATATCTTGTGACCTACAGTACTTAGTTTATCACACAAGTTCTTGATTTTAGCAAGATAGTCCCTCATGCTCATATCTTCTTTTCTTGCACATTGTAACTGTCTCTTGTAATGCATTATCCTCGCTGTTGATTATGATTGAAAATTTGTTCAATACGTGGCCATATTTCATGAGAGGAATTACATCCAACCACTTGTGACAGTAGACTAGCACTTATAGAAGATAATAACCATGAAGATAATAGACTGTCTTGTTTTTGATAATTGGCATATTCTGGGTTGCTAATAGGACTTCCTTCTCTGTCTTCCTTCATGACAGGTGGAATGGGGATTGTGCCTTTGATATAATCTTGAAGGCCATGTCCCTTCAAGGCCGTGTCAATTTGGTACTTCCATAAGATGTAGTTATCTTCCTCGAGAGGGATGGTTATAACATTGCTTTTGAGTTTGACAAGGGATGGTGCAGTTTCCTTTACTTCATTTCTTGACGTTGCTGATGTTATGTCATCTTCATCGTGAGCCATTGCGGAAATTTGATAAGAACTGATTATTTCCATGTTTCTTGAATAGGAGAGAGAGGATTCTGGCGAAGCAAGATGCAGTCAGAAAGTTGACTGGAGCTTTCTTGGCATGGCACAATTAGATCTGAAAATCACTTAACTGTTGCAGCCAGAAATGGAGATGAAGACACTGTTCTGATCCCTTCTTGGCGTGGCACAGTTAGGATGATGGGGTACAAGAACTATGCTTGATCAGAGAGGTTAACTCCCTGGTGATGAGGATATATTCTAAGGGGAACGAAGAAATGTTTCGTCTCAGTGATGATCAGCGAAAGAAAAATGCCTTTAGGCGAATCTGCTCTGATACCAAATCAGAAATCAGATATGATTTGTATTTGAAGAAAATAGTTTGTATCACACAAACTGTTAATACAAAATGTACAGCACAAAATAGAAAATTTACATGTATTTATATACAAAATAGGCTAGGCCCAGACACACTGGTGATCCGCGTGCGAATTTTAAGTAATAAAGTAATATATCTTTATTCTACAATAATTAGTTCTCTCCCATGGCAGGAGAAAATAAGAGACCTGGTTCATGTCTTGAGGCTAAAAACCGAACATCTAAGTTTCTTTAAACAAACTACTCTTTTAAGTTCATTATTTCTTTGTTTTTATTGCAATGTCTAGTAAAATCTAGCCAGAAAAAGGAGAGACTGGCCATGAAATGTGTTTTCACATAAGAAAATTTCAATGGAGGTTTTGGAGCACAAAGCACAGTTTAGGTCTTGTAACGACCTGATATTTTCAACCATTCGTATCCGCACATGTCGGACTTGAATTGTTCAAAATACCGTGTTGTAAATAAAATTTGGCAAATCTCAAAATATACAGTAAATAAATATCACAGAATCACAGACATGGATATCAGAAAATTTGCAGCGGCATTTAAAATACTTAGTGGATCATGAAGCCACTATAAATAGTCTCAATCAAATAAAAATTACATAGTCTTTAATCCAAATATAGTTTTAAATCATCAGTAGAAAAATCAAAATATCCACTAGTCTTGATTTCAGAAATTTAGACAAAGAACTGGAAGGGAAGTTTGCTAGCAGCTTGAAAGTGATCTACAGAAATCCAAGCTTCGGGATGAAACTGAACTGCAACTCAGGCTGACCCGAGCGTAAAATAAAACATAACACTCGAGTCAGGACATACATACTTATATAGTGTAAGCTAATTCAAGTGTACTGTAATATAGAGCAAGTAACTTAAAGGATGCTTGGGACCGCCCATCCTCTAAGGATCCGTTAAACTATTTACTATGTAGTAATATTCGCTATTATAATAATATCTATTAGTAAAATAAACTTACTTTAAAATAGTGTTAAGGGGTTACCCATATAGCCCTTAACGCACATAATGCCAATAGTCTATACAGTACCTGCATATCTCCTGATCGGGAGACCACGAGAAGATACTCCACAGGTATGACACAAATCAAACTCGTACAGGGCTTACTATGGTAGGTGACACGGCACAACTAGGAAATGCCAGGGCAGATATACCAATTACGTTTCCGGACCGGCGGAAACGCGCAGCAAGCAGCTACCGCTTACCTCGAACAACACTCCCAAATCAAAGGTGCGCACCAAACAATCACAAAAGCAATAGAATGGCATACGAAGAAGTGCGTCCGGTCAGAGGTGCTACCTCATTAATCCGTCAATCGCTCCTGTTTTAGCCACCTTATGCCAACTCACGGGAGTCGGGTCCACGTATTTACCTCAAAGAAAACGTCACCACCATCCTACTTCATTCTGGAATCTCCACCGCATACACGGTTGTCAAAGTGGTTTTCGGTATCGACAGAGAGTATGCCCATATCCGATCCCGGTCTCTTTAACAACCAAACGTTATTATAACCCGTGGTTACAACTTTTAAAAATGGTATTGATACTAAAAAAATCAAAATAAATTTCAAATACATTTCAATATCATAATATCATTTCAAACATCATTTATTTAAACATCAGTCGTTTTATTTAATATAAAATACCATTTAAATCTATTCAATTTATTTAGGAATTAATTGCCTTTCAACTCACATTTAAAAGTTAAATTCTTCCATTTAAAACCATTTAAAGTCAATTCCTTATTTTTATTAATTACATATTAAATTCCAAAATTTAGGCCTTTTTCCCAAAGATTATTAAATTTTATTAAAACAAACAAAAATTCAGTTTCCGTAGCACTTATAAAATGCTACCTAAAGTTATAAGTTAAACAGTTCATTTCCAAAAGACAACATTTAAGTGCTGTAATAGATTTCTTTATTTCCAATTAAACTTTAGTCATCTTTATCAACTATAGCACTTACAAAGTGCTATAATAGCTTTTAGTTCAAATTAGCCTTTAAGTTCATTTAAATTTAACTACAACATTTACAAATGCTGTTATATCCTTTATATTTAAAATTTCAAGGTTTAACTATGATTTCATAACTAAGTAAATTTTTCATATAAATTATATATTTTCACATTATAAAGTCATAATTTCAATACTCATATTTTTATGAATTTATAAGTAAATTTTCATATAAAAATCAAATTTTATTATGAATTTCTTATTTAAATCCAAATATTAAATTCCCATTTCTTTAACTAAATTATTAACTTAACAATTAAGTTTTAAATTCCCAAAATATAACTTATTATCAATTATTTTACTTAACTAAAATCTCACTTTTAACAAAAATTCAGAATTTTCGAAAATAAGTTATATTTCAAAATTTTACTTAAACATTCATTTATTTAACATTTCCACTCATTCAAAAATCATTATAAATTTTATAAAAATCATTTAAATACATTTTAAACCATAATATTATAAATTTTCCATTTAAAATATTTTTAAAACATTTCAGAAAAATATTATATAAACCACGGGTCTGTATATAGTTTTCTAACCTAGGTCAAGTGATACGGATATATATCATTTCAATCCGCAATTTACAAAGAAAACCCGGGTTCTATCATTTCAAACACGCAATCCCAAGTTTAATAATAAATAATTAAATAATTAAATAAATGAATAAATAATTATCGTTCAGGCCTATCATTTCAGCCTGTAATGATTTCTATTCTACAGAGAACTTGCAGTGTGATTATAACAGTAAATAATAATAAATAGTATAACTGCAAAATATAACAATAGATAATACAATTGATGATGTGTCAATTAAAAAATGGGGTTTAACATCATAAGTTAATATCACAGGCAGATAAAGTTAAATAAAATAAGTTTACAATTACACTTGTGATTAATTCACAAATATACAAGTATGTTTGTCTAGTGAGGAATACTCACCTTATTGCCGTCGAAGATTTGATTCAAGAATGATGGTAACACTTTGAAAACAGAACGCACAGAAGCACGATCAAATAGTTGTGAAGGCTGCGACCAGGTTTTTTTATTCTTGAAAAGGAAACGAATAAATTCAACATCAAAACTAAGTAAAATTGAACACAAAATTTCGAAATAAACTGAACGAATGGAATCAAATATTGACTTGACCACTTCACTAGATGGAGAGAGGAAGGTAGGGTGTAGATGAGCATGAAGTGGATGACAAAATATAACAAACAAAAAGAAGAAGGAAGGAAAAAAAAGAATAAAACCATTACCTGATTTCCCTGCTTACGAAAAAGAAAGAAGCAAATGGAGATGCGGAAAATTTTGAGGTGAGGAAATGTGATATGAGGTTTGTATTTATAGGCAGAAGCTTTGCACGCAAGGAAAAGTAACGTGTGCAAATCAAATGGGAACAAAAAGGCAAGCAAATATTTTTGCTTTGATATGTGATGTTGAATTATTGCGTTTATAAGGCAAAGAATATTTAAATCAAATAGTTAATTTTTGCAGTGGTAGGAAATAACAGATAAGTAATATACGTTATCCGTTTCTTTCTGAAATAAATTAGCAGTCTATGCATGTGAGATCTAAAGTTATTGCATTGTTTTTATCATTTTCTGCCATGTAGGTTAAATTACATTTAGTTGCAAATATAAAGCAAATTTAACTGAAATTTGGTTCTACTACATAGAAAATGAAGTTTGACATATTTTATTATTACAGGAATAGTTTTACTTCGCAATCTTTCAAAATGAAGTTAAGGGAGGCAAGCTGATAGGGAAAAAAAATATACTACTTACGTGACAAGAAACTTGCATTGATGATTTAGTTTAAAAGATGAAAGTTTTTTTGATAGATAAAATAAGGAACGCACAAATTAAGGATATGAATGTTAGAAAAATCAAAGATTTTATACCAAATAAAATAGTTGCAGCAAAAGAGAAAAGGGATGTCCCTAAAAAGGTAAATGGCTAGTCACGGTTAAAGGAAAATTGAAACGGATATGCTTCCCTCTTACTCAAAAATGTACGTGTACTGATTTACTTAATCACTTTTAGTTACGGTATACACATTTGGAATGCGCACTATAGACGCAATAACTAACTCAAAATTTTACGCTCAAAATGACGCCTAAATTCTTATACGCTTTCTTATATACATTATTTACTCCATTAGATAACGTGCCCTTTAAATGCATACTTAAACAGTTTCTTTATGAATCTTGAAATTTATTACTTATTAAGATATGTTTTGTTTACACTGGGTTTTTATTTATTCATTTATCATTTACCCAAAATCTATTACAAAAGTGTATATAAGTAACGGTATAAATTATTTTATTTTTAAAAGGTATACAATCTATTTTAAAGAACAAAAGTGAAATAAAAGTTGTTGTGAATTTATTCAATTAAACTAAAAGATTTGAAAACTAGAATTTAAAAAAAGATTTAGACTCTGATGAACGTTAATTTATAACCAAAATATGCATTTTAGAGTTTTCTTATAAATAAAAATCTTGGGTGAGCTAAATTTAGAAAAGGATAGAAAAAAAGAAAATTGGAAAATGAATTGCTACAAGAATGGCAAGAAATAAAGAGGCTAGAATTGAAAAGATCATGAGTTAAGGTAAAAGAAACATATATATTTAATCTTATATGCAAATGAAAAAGGAATGAGATAAGAAGAAGATTTTGGAGTGATTAGGAAGAGTAATACATAACTAAAGTATGGTAATAAAATAGATAGGTAAATAAAAAGGTAAGAAATAAATGATTTAGCGTATGCGTAATTAAAACAAAGTAACGTATGTATAATTGAAAAAAAAAAATTCAAGCTATTAAATAAAAGATATACATAAGAAATATTCAATAGATAAAATAAGGTCTAGACAAATAAATAAAGAATATAAATGTCAAGAGATAGACATAGGAAAATAATAAAGAGACTAGGCAAATAAAAATGAGAAGTGGGAGAAAAATCTTTTTATTTGAATGGCAAAAAGAAATACACAGTTATGAATGAGGTGGATGAGTAAGGTAAGAAAGAAAGAGGGTATAAACGAATAATTTGATGTATTAATTTTTCTTTCTAGAATTGCATGAGAGATGAGAAGTTATAGGCAAGAAAAATATAAATATTGATATTTTAAAAGGGACATGAGTTGATTGAGCATAGATTTATTACTTGTTATACACTGCCACTTAGTTCTATTCCTATTATAAGCAATAGGTAGGAAATCTTGTTGTGTGATGGAATTATGCCATGAGTTTCGTAATTAAGGAGAACATAAAACGACAAGCGATTATATTAGATTGTGTACAATGATGATGTTTCCTTCATATATATCTTTATTGGTCATAGTATTATTAAAAACATATATGTATACGTATATATATATATATATATATATATATATATAATAGACTTATACATATAAATGTGCTAAAATTAAGTTTCACTATTTTATGAGCCTGAAATTTAAAGACAACAATTTTGAACCTAATCTCCAGATTAAAAGGGTTTAAGATTATGAAAAGTTATGACTTTGCATACAAGTCCATCTTATAAATCTTAAGTCAAATTAACACACACACATATGTATATACAAATCATTGTAAATAATGTCTTAAACTTAATACAACATCTTTATGTTAAAATTTATAACTTAGTAAATTCTTTAATATATATTAAGCAATAAATTAAGGTCTAACGTTAATTTAAAAGGAAATAAAAGGAATCGTGATATTTTGTAATAAATTCATTTTTTTATTTATAAAGAAGCCCCCCTTTTTTTAACTTTAAACAAAAGTATGCAAAAACCAAAAGATTGGATTTAAATAATGAACACATGCAAACATTAATAAACTACATATGTTTCCTATTTGAATCAATAACTGAAATATTACATTAATTAAGGCTTAAATTTAAATTACAATAAGTTTTTCTTTTTCCCGCTTTTTTTTTACCAAAATTTATTAACTTAAAAATCTAATTATTGAAAATTTTACTTAAAATAAAACAACGTTTTCAAGTAAAACTTAATTAAAATATTTACAAAATTATGGGTTGTTACACTCTATCCCACTCAAAACTTTTCATCCCCGAAAAGGAAGGAGGTAGGAGAATAAAAACGCCCTGAAAGAAAACTAAATTGAAACTCAAAATGGAATCATTGATTTAAACCATATAAATTCAATTTAAATTAATTAATATTCAATAATTGATTTAATTCATTTGATTTTTACTGAAGTTAAATCAATGTTAACTATTTCCAAATTAATTATCTTATTATCCAATTATTTTGAAATTAACAATTTCCAAAATCATAAATTTGTATAGTCATTTATAATAATCGTCTTTTATTCAACAAATTTAATTCTTCTTTATTCCAGATTATTATTAAATATATTCTACTTAATATATCTTATCGCACATATTAAGTAGATTACATTTATTACAACTATTCCGATTTATTTCTAAATTTCCTTTAACACCATTTGATATTGTATATTATTCAATTATTATTTTATTCTACTTACCTCTATTTGTCCTTTTTGTAACTGAAACTTTAAGTGTATAACATTTATTATAACCACTCAAATTTTATTTATAAAATCCTTTTATATTATACATTATCCAATTACATAGTTAATTTCTGAATGATTTAGGTAAGTTATATTGGCATGCAATTTAATATTATACAAGTAAAAACTTTTCCAATTCTATTATTCAAGTTTAAATATTCATTCAAAATTTGACTTTATTTTATCATTAGAATCACCTTTTAACATACATTTATAAATTAAATTTCCAATCAACTTCAAACACTTTAGAGGTAAATAAATACATACATATAGTATATGTCAAATCAAATTTAAATCATATATCTATATATATTATAAATTAAATCATATTTTAGAAATTCAAATCAATTAAATTTTTGAAGCAAAACTACAGCGTGGTCTCATCACTTCGATACTCGAAAATGAATGTCGATGATGCTGCAGTCATTACCGAAATTATTTTCCAGCGACAAAGAGAAGAGCACTTATTTTTAAAACTTTAAAATTCTTTGGAAACAAATTTCTATTCGAAAATAATTTAAATAATAATATATCCTTTTAAGAATTTAAACACAAGGTTTGAAACTATCAGAAATTAAATTCTTAAATTCTTGTTTTAAATTCATTTCTATTTCCAAATAAATTTATAACCATGTTTTATAGCTCAATTATTTATATAAGACAAAACCAATGGTTTACAAACCATAAATAAAATCAAACACTATTATCTCTAAACAACTAGTTAAATTCTGAAAATTATACTTATATATATAATATTAGATTTTGCCCAAATATAGGAATAAATTTTCCAAAACAAGTGTAGAGATTCAAATTTGAAGGACTCAAATCAAAGAGAATTCTGATTTAAAGATAAGTTGGAATCAGAATATCCGAAGATTAAATAACAGAATAAGGAACAAGATAAGTTTATATAAATCGCAGGCAACCTTAACCGGGTCAACTGTGACTTAAAGAATAAGATCGATGTGGATTTTCTGGGGTAAATCTACATTCGATCTGAAGAGATAGAGTTCATAATAACCAACGATACTAGCGTCTAAACCGAGGATAAATATACATCTCTGGTGAATCAATGCTAATTGCAAAGGAGTTTCACCCATTTATTAGAATATTGGCGAGACCGCCAATTTACTATAAAGATCATCTGAAGTGGAGTTATAGGATACTCCAGAATCGAAAGAAAATCAATAGTGAGGGACACGAATGAACTTCAGAACCACAGGGAACGTTCCAAAATTCGAAAAGGAAGAGATTCAAGCTCAAATGAAAGTGATTCTCTAAATCAAATTTACCATACATTCTAAGTTTTTCCTAGAGCCAAAGCTCTGATACCAAATGTAACGACCCGATATTTTCAACCATTCGCATCCGCACATGTCGGACTTGAATTGTTCAAAATACCGTGTTGTAAATAAAATTTGGCAAATCTCAAAATATACAGTAAATAAATATCACAGACACAGATATCAGAAAACTCGCAGCGGAATTTAAAATACTCAGTGGTTCATGAAGCCACTATAAATAGTCTCAATCAAATAAAAATTACATAGTCTTTAATCCAAATATAGTTTTAAATCATCAGTAGAACAATCAAAATATCCACTAGTCTTGATTTCAAAATTTTAGATAAAGAAATGGAAGGGAAGTTTGCCAGCAGCTTGAAAGTGATCTACAGAGATCCTAGCTCCGGGATGAAACTGAACTGCAACTCAGGCTGACCCGAGCGTAAAATAAAACATAACACTCGAGTCAGGACATACATACTTATATAGTGTAAGCTAATTCAAGTGTACTGTAATATAGAGCAAGTAACTTAAAGGATGCTTAGGACCGCCCATCCTCTAAGGATCCGTTAAACTATTTACTATGCAGTAATATTCGCTATTATAATAATGTCTATTAGCAAAATAAACTTACTTTAAAATAGCGTTAAGGGGTTACCCATATAGCCCTTAACACACATAATGCCAATAGTCTATACAGTACCTGCATATCTCCTGATTGGGAGACTACGAGAAGATACTCCACAGGTACGACACAAATCAAACTCGTACAGGGCTCGCCATGGTAGGTGACACGGCACAACTAGGCAATGCCAGGGTAGATATACCAATTACGCTTCCGGACCGGTGGAAATGCGCAGCACGCTGCTACCGCCCACCTCGAACCACACTCGCAAATCAAAGGTGCGCACCAAACAATCACAAAAGCAATAGAATGGCATACGAAGAAGTGCGTCCGATCAGAGGTGCTACCTCATTAATCCGTCAATCGCTCCTGTTTTAGCCACCTTATGCAACCTCTCGGGAGTTGGGTCCACGTATTTACCTCAAAGAAAACGTCACCACCATCCTACTTCATTCTGGAATCTCCACCGCGTACACGGTTGTCAAAGTGGTTTTCGGTATCGACAGAGAGTATGCCCATATCTGATCCCGGTCTCTTTAACAACCAAACGTTATTATAACCCGTGGTTACAACTTTTAAAAATGGTATTGATATTAAAAAAATCAAATAAATTTCAAATACATTTCAATATCATAATATCATTTCAAACATCATTTATTTGGACATCAGTCGTTTTATTTAATATAAAATACCATTTAAATCTATTCAATTTATTTAGGAATTAGTTGCCTTTCAACTCAAATTTGAAAGTTAAATTCTTCCATTTAAAACCATTTAAAGTCAATTCCTTATTTTTATTAATTACATATTAAATTCCAAAATTTAAGCCTTTTTCCCAAAGATTATTAAATTTTATTAAAACAATCAAAAATTCAGTTTCCGTAGGACTTATAAAATGCTACCTAAAGCTATAGGTTAAACAGTTCATTTCCAAAAGACAACATTTAAGTGTTGTAATAGATTTCTTTATTTCCAACTAAACTTTAGTTATCTTTATCAACTATAGCACTTACAAAGTGCTATAATAGCTTTTAGTTCAAATTAGCCTTTAAGTTCATTTAAATTTAACTACAACATTTACAAATGCTGTTATATCCTTTATATTTAAAATTTCAAGGTTTAACTATGATTTCATAACTAAGTAATTTTTTCATATAAATCATATATTTTCACATTATAAAGTCATAATTTCAATACTCATATTTTTATGAATTTATAAGCAAATTTTCGTACAAAAATCAAATTTTATTATGAATTTCTTATTTAAATCCAAGTATTAAATTCCCATTTCTTTAATTAAATTATTAACTAAACAAATAAGTTTCAAATTCCCAAAATATAACTTATTATTAATTATTTTACTTAACTAAAATCTCACTTTTAACAAAAATTCAGAATTTTCGAAAATAAGTTATATTTCAAAATTTTACTTAAACATTCATTTATTTAACATTTCGACTCATTCAAAAATCATTATAAATTTTATAAAAATCATTTAAATACATTTTAAACCATAATATTATAAATTTTCCATTTAAAATATTTTTAAAACATTTCAGAAAAATATTATATAAAGCACGGGTCTGTATATAGTTTTCTAGCCTAGGTCAAGTGATACGGATATATATCATTTCAATCCGCAATTTACAAAGAAAACCCGGGTTCTATCATTTCAAACACGTAATCCCAAGTTTAATAATAAATAATTAAATAATTAAATAAATGAATAAATAATTATCGTTCAGGCCTATCATTTCAGCCTGTAACGATTTCTATTCTACAGGGAACTTGCAGTGTGATTATAACAGTAAATAATAATAAATAGTATAACTGCAAAATATAACAATAGATAATACAACTGATGATGTGTCAATTAAAAAATGGGGTTTAACATCATAAGTTAATATCACAGGCAGATAAAATTAAATAAAATAAGTTTACAATTACACTTGTGATTAATTCACAAATATACAAGTATGTTTGTCTGGTGAGGAATACTCACCTTATTGCCGTCGAAGATTTGATTCAAGAATGATGGTAACACTTTGAAAAAAGAATGCATAGAAGCACGATCAAATAGTTGTGAAGGCTACGATCAGATTTTTTATTCTTGAAAAGGAAACGAATAAATTCAACATCAAAACTAAGTAAAATTGAACACAAAATTTCGAAATAAACCGAACGAATGGAATCAAATATTGACTTGACCACTTCACTAGATGGAGAGAGGAAGGCAGGGTGTAGATGAGCATGAAGTGGACGATAAAATATAACAAACAAAAAGAAGAAGGAAGGAAAAAAAAGAATAAAACCATTACCTGATTTCCCTGCTCACGAAGAAGAAAGAAGCAAATAGAGATGCAGATAATTTTGAGGCGAGCAAATGTGATATGAGGTTTGTATTTATAGGCAGAAGCTTTGCACGCAAGGAAAAGTAACGTGTGCAAATCAAGTGGGAACAAAAAGGCAAGCAAATATTTTTGCTTTGATATGTGATGTTGAATTATTGCGTTTATAAGGCAAAGAATATTTAAATCAAATAGTTAATTTTTGCAGTGGTAGGAAATAACAGATATGTAATATACGATATCCGTTTCTTTCTGAAATAAATTAGCAGTCTATGCATGTGATATCTAAAGTTATTGCATTGTTTTTATCATTTTCTGCCATGTAGGTTAAATTACATTTAGTTGCAAATATAAAGAAAATTTAACTGAAATTTGGTTCTACTACATAGAAAATGAAGTTTGACATATTTTATTATTACAGGAATAGTTTTACTTCGCAATCTTTCAAAATGAAGTTAAGGGAGGCAAGCTGATAGGAAAAAATATATACTGCTTACGTGACAAGAAACTTGCATTGATGATTTAGTTTAAAAGATGAAAATTTTACTGATAGATAAAATAAGGAACGCACAAATTAAGGATATGAATGTTAGAAAAATCAAAGATTTTATACCAAATAAAATAGTTGCAGCAAAAGAGAAAAGGGATGTTCCTAAAAAGGTAAATGGCTAGTCACGGTTAAAGGAAAATTGAAACGGATATGCTTCCCTCTTACTCAAAAATGTACGTTTACTGATTTATTTAATCATTTTTAGTTACGGTATACACATTTGGATTGCGCACTACAGACGCAATAACTAACTCAAAATTTTACGCTCAAAATGACGCCTAAATTCTTATACGTTTTCTTATATACATTATTTACTCCATCAGGTAACGTGCCCTTTAAATGCATACTTAAACAGTTTCTTTATGAATCTTGAAATTTATTACTTATTAAGATATGTTTTGTTTACACTGGGTTTTTATTTATTCATTTATCATTTACCCAAAATCTATTACAAAAGTGTATATAAGTAACGGTATAAATTATTTTATTTTTAAAAGGTATACAATCTATTTTAAAGAACAAAAGTGAAATAAAAGTTGTTGTGAATTTATTCAATTAAACTAAAAGATTTGAAAACTAGAATTTAAAAAAAGATTTAGACTCCGATGAACGTTAATTTATAACCAAAATATGCATTTTGAGTTTTCTTATAAATAAAAATCTTGGGCGAGCTAAATTTAGAAAAGGACTAAAAAAAGAAAAATGGAAAATGAATGGCTACAAGAATGGCAAGAAATAAAGAGGCTAGAATTGAAAAAATCATTAGTTAAGGTAAAAGAAACATATATATTTAATCTTATATGCAATTGAAAACGGAATGAGATAAGAAGAAGATTTTGGAGTGATTAGGAAGAGTAATACATAACTAAAGTATGGTAATTAAATAGATAGGTAAATAAAAAGGTAAGAAATAAACAATTTAGCGTATGCGTAACTAAAACAAAGTAACGTATGTATAATTGAAAAAAAAATTCAAGCTATTAAATAAAAGATATACATAAGAAATATTCAATAGATAAAGTAAGGTCTAGACAAATAAATAAAGAATATAAATGTCAAGAGATAGACATAGGAAAATAATAAAGAGACTAGGCAAATAAAAATGAGAAGTGGGAGAAAAATCTTTTTATTTGAATGGCAAAAAGAAATACACAGTTATGAATGAGGTGGATGGCTAAGGTAAGAAAGAAAGAGGGTATAAACGAATAACTTGATGTATTAATTTTTCTTTCTAGAATTGCTTTAGAGATGAGAAGTTATAGGCAAGAAAAATATAAATATTGATATTTTAAAAGGGCCATGAGTTGATTGAGCATAGATTTATTACTTGTTATACACTGCCACTTTGTTCTATTCCTATTATAAGCAATAGGTAGGAAATCTTGTTGTGTGATGGAATTATGCCACGGGTTTCGTACTTAAGGAGAACATAAAACAGCAAGTGATTATATTAGATTGTGTACAATGATGATGTTTCCTTCATATATATCTTTATTGGTCATATAATTATTAAAAACATATATGTATACGTGTGTATATATATATATAAATAAATAATAGACTTATACATATAAATGTGTTAAAATTAAGTTTCACTATTTTATGAGCCTAAAATTTAAAGACAATAATTTTGAACCTAATCTTCAGATTAAAAGGGTTTAAGATTAAGAAAAGTTATGACTTTGCATACAAGTCCATCTTATAAATCTTAAGTCAAATTAACACACACACATATGTATATACAAATCATTGTAAATAATGTCTTAAACTTAATACAACATCTTTATGTTAAAATTTATAACTTAGTAAATTCTTTAATATATATTAAGCAATAAATTAAGGTCTAATGTTAATTTAAAAGGAAATAAAAGGAATTGTGATATTTTGTAATAAATTCATTTTTTTTATAAAGAAGCCCCTTTTTTTTAACTTTAAACAAAAGTATGCAAAAACCAAAAGATTGAATTTAAATAATGAACACATGCAAACATTAATTAACTACATATGTTTCCTATTTGAATCAATAACAGAAATATTACATTAATTAAGGCTTAAATTTAAATTACAACAAGTTTTTCTTTTTCCTCTTTTTTTTACCAAAACTTATTAACTTAAAAATCTAATTATTGAAAATTTTACTTAAAATAAAACAACGTTTTCAAGTAAAACTTAATTAAAATATTTACAAAATTATGGGTTGTTACACTCTCCCCCACTCAAAACTTTTCGTCCCCGAAAAGGAAGGAGGTAGGAGAATAGAAACACCCTGAAAGAAAACTAAATTGAAACTCAAAATGGAATCATTGATTTAAACCATATAAATTCAATTTAAATTAATTAATATTCAATAATTGATTTAATTCATTTGATTTTTACTGAAGTTAAATCAATGTTAACTATTTCCAAATTAATTATCTTATTATCCAATTATTTTGAAATTAACAATTTCTAAAATCATAAATTTGTATAGTCATTTATAATAATCATCTTTTATTCAACAAATTTAATTCTTCTTTATTCCAGATTATTATTAAATATATTCTACTTAATATATCTTATCGCACATATTAAGTAGATTACATTTATTACAACTATTCCGATTTATTTCTAAATTTCCTTTAACACCATTTGATATTGTATAATATTCAATCATTTTTTTATTCTACTTACCTCTATTTGTCCTTTTTGTAACTGAAACTTTAAGTGTATAATATTTATTATAACCACTCAAATTTTATTTATAAAATCCTTTTATATTATACATTATCCAATTACATAGTTAATTTCTGAATGATTTGGGTAAGTTATATTGGCATGCAATTTAATATTATACAAGTAAAAACTTTTCCAATTCTATTATTCAAGTTTAAATATTCATTCAAAATTTGACTTTATTTTATCATTAGAATCACCTTTTAACATAAATTTATAAATTAAATTTCCAGTTAACTTCAAACACTTTAGAGGTAAATAAATACATACATATAGTATATGTCAAATCAAATTTAAATCATATATCTATATATATTATAAATTAAGTCATATTTTAGAAATTCAAATCAATTAAATTTTTGATGCAAAACTACAGCTTGGTCTCTTCACTTCGATACTCGAAAATGAATGTCGATTATGCTGCAGTCATCACCGAAATTATTTTCCAGCGACAAAGAGAAGAGCACTAATTTTTAAAACTTTAAAATTCTTTGGAAACAAATTTCCATTCGAAAATAATTTAAATAATAATATATCCTTTTAAGACTTTAAACACAAGGTTTGAAACTATCAGAAATTAAATTCTTAAATTCTTGTTTTAAATTCATTTCTATTTCCAAATAAATTTATAACCATGTTTTATAGTTCAATTATTTATATAAGACAAAACCAATGGTTTACAAAACCATAAATAAAATCAAACACTATTATCTCTAAACAACTAGTTAAATTCTGAAAATTATACTTATATATATATAATATTTGATTTTTCCCAAATATAGGAATAAATTTTCCAAAACAAGTGTAGAGATTCAAATTTGAAGGACTCAAATCAAAGAGAATTTTGATTTAAAGATAAGTTGGAATCAAAAGATCCGATGATTAAATAACAGAATAAGGAACAAGATAATTTTATATAAATCGCGGGCAAACTTAACCGGGTCAACCGTGACTTAAAGAATAAGATCGATGTGGATTTTCTGGGGTAAATCTACATTCGATCTGAAGAGATAGAGTTCAAAATAACCAAAGATACTAGCATCTAAACCGAGGATAAATATACATCTCTGGTGAATCAATGCTAATTGCAAAGGAGTTTCACCCATTTATTAGAATATTGGCGAGACCGCCAATTTACTATAAAGATCATCCGAAGTGGAGTTATAGGATACTCCAGAATCGAAAGAAAATGAATAGTGAGGGACACGAATGAACTTCAGAACCACAGGGAACGTTCCAAAATTCGAAAAGGAAGAGATTCAAGCTCAAATGAAAGTGATTCTCTAAATCAAATTTACCATACACTCTAAGTTTTTCCTAGAGCCAAAGCTCTGATACCAAATGTAACGACCCGATATTTTCAACCATTCGCATCCGCACATGTCGGACTTGAATTGTTCAAAATACCGTGTTGTAAATAAAATTTGGCAAATCTCAAAATATACAGTAAATAAATATCACAGAATCACAGACACAGATATCAGAAAACTCGCAGCGGAATTTGAGATACTTAGTGGTTCATGAAGCCACTATAAATAGTCTCAATCAAATAAAAATTACATAGTCTTTAATCCAAATATAGTTTTAAATCATCAGTAGAACAATCAAAATATCCACTAGTCTTGATTTCAAAGATTTAGATAAAGAACTGGAAGGGAAGTTTGCCAGCAGCTTGAAAGTGATCTACAGAGATCCTAGCTCCGGGATGAAACTGAACTGCAACTCAGGCTGACCCGAGCGTAAAATAAAACATAACACTCGAGTCAGGACATACATACTTATATAGTGTAAGAAAATTCAAGTGTACTGTAATATAGAGCAAGTAACTTAAAGGATGCTTGGGACCGCCCATCCTCTAAGGATCCGTTAAACTATTTACTATGTAGTAATATTCACTATTATAATAATGTCTATTAGCAAAATAAACTTACTTTAAAATAGCGTTAAGGGGTTACCCATATAGCCCTTAACGCACATAATGCCAATAGTCTATACAGTACCTGCATATCTCCTGATCGGGAGACTACGAGAAGATACTCCATAGGTACGACACAAATCAAACTCGTACAGGGCCCGCCATGTTAGGTGACACGGCACAACTATGCAATGCCAGGGCAGATATACCAATTACGCTTCCGGACCGGTGGAAATGCACAGCACGCTGCTACCGGCCACCTCGAACAACACTCCCAAATCAAAGGTGCGCATCAAACAATCACAAAAGCAATAGAATGGCATACGAAGAAGTGCGTCCGATCAGAGGTGCTACCTCATTAATCCATCAATCGCTCCTGTTTTAGCCACCTTATGCCAACTCTCGGGACTCGGGTCCACGTATTTACCTCAAAGAAAACGTCACCACCATCCTACTTCATTCTGGAATCTCCACCGCGTACACGGTTGTCAAAGTGGTTTTCGGTATTGACAGAGAGTATGCCCATATCCGATCCCGGTCTCTTTAACAACCAAACGTATTATAACCCGTGGTTACAACTTTTAAAAATGGTATTGATACTAAAAAAATCAAAATAAATTTCAAATACATTTCAATATCATAATATCATTTCAAACATCATTTATTTAAACATCAGTCGTTTTATTTAATATAAAATACCATTTAAATCTATTCAATTTATTTAGGAATTAGTTGCCTTTCAACTCACATTTAAAAGTTAAATTCTTCCATTTAAAACCATTTAAAGTCAATTCCTTATTTTTATTAATTACATATTAAATTCCAAAATTTAAGACTTTTTCCCAAAGATTATAAAATTTTATTAAAACAATCAAAAATTCAGTTTCCGTAGCACTTATAAAATGCTACCTAAAGCTATAGGTTAAACAGTTCATTTTCAAAAGACAACATTTAAGTGCTGTAATAGATTTCTTTATTTCCAACTAAACTTTAGTTATCTTTATCAACTATAGCACTTACAAAGTGCTATAATAGCTTTTAGTTCAAATTAGCCTTTAAGTTCATTTAAATTTAACTACAACATTTATAAATGCTGTAATATCCTTTATATTTAAAATTTCAAGGTTTAACTATGATTTCATAACCAAGTAAATTTTTCATATAAATTATATATTTTCACATTATAAAGTCATAATTTCCATACTCATATTTTTATGAATTTATAAGTAAATTTTCATACAAAAATCAAATTTTATTATGAATTTCTTATTTAAATCCAAGTATTAAATTCCCATTTCTTTAATTAAATTATTAACTTAACAAATAAGTTTTAAATTCCCAAAATATAAATTATTATCAATTATTTTACTTAACTAAAATCTCACTTTTAACAAAAATTCAGAATTTTCGAAAATAAGTTATATTTCAAAATTTTACTTAAACATTCATTTATTTAACATTTCGACTCATTCAAAAATCATTATAAATTTATAAAAATCATTTTAATACATTTTAAACCATAATATTATAAATTTTCCATTTAAAATATTTTTAAAACATTTCAGAAAAATATTATATAAACCACGGGTCTGTATATAGTTTTCTAGCCTAGGTCAAGTGATACGGATATATATCATTTCAATCCGCAATTTACAAAGAAAACCCGGGTTCTATCATTTCAAACCCGTAACCCCAAGTTTAATAATAAATAATTAAATAATTAAATAAATGAATAAATAATTATCGTTCAGGCCTATCATTTCAGCCTGTAACGATTTCTATTCTACAGGGAACTTGCAGTGTGATTCAAACAGTAAATAATAATAAATAGTATAACTGCAAAATATAACGATAGACAATACAACTGATGATGTGTCAATTAAAAAATGGGGTTTAACATCATAAGTTAATATCACAGGCAGATAAAATAAAATAAAATAAGTTTACAATTACACTTGTGATTAATTCACAAATATACAAGTATGTTTGTGTAGTGAGGAATACTCACCTTATTGCCGTCGAAGATTTTGATTCAAGAATGATGGTAACACTTTGAAAAAAGAATGCACAGAAGCACGATCAAATAGTTGTGAAGGCTGCGACCAGATTTTTTATTCTTGAAAAGGAAACGAACAAATTCAACATCAAAACTAAGTGAAATTGAACACAAAATTTCGAAATAAACTGAACGAATGGAATCAAATATTGACTTGACCACTTCACTAGATGGAGAGAGGAAGGTAGGGTGTAGATGAGCATGAAGTGGACGACAAAATATAACAAACAAAAAGAAGAAGGAAGGAAAAAAAGAATAAAACCATTACCTGATTTCCCTGCTCACGAAAAAGAAAGAAGCAAATGGAGATGCAGAAAATTTTGAGGTGAGGAAATGTGATATGAGGTTTGTATTTATAGGCAGAAGCTTTACACGCAAGGAAAAGTAACGTGTGCAAATCAAATGGAAACAAAAAGGCAAGCAAATATTTTTGCTTTGATATGTGATGTTGAATTATTGCGTTTATACGGCAAAGAATATTTAAATCAAATAGTTAATTTTTGCAGTGGTAGGAAATAACAGATATGTAATATACGGTGTCCGTTTCTTTCTGAAATAAATTAGCAGTCTATGCATGTGATATCTAAAGTTATTGCATTGTTTTTATCATTTTCTGCCATTTAGGTTAAATTACATTTAGTTGCAAATATAAAGCAAATTTAACTGAAATTTGGTTCTACTACATAGAAAATGAAGTTTGACATATTTTATTATTACAGGAATAGTTTTACTTCGCAATCTTTCAAAATGAAGTTAAGGGAGGCAAGCTGATAGGAAAAAAATATATACTGCTTACGTGACAAGAAACTTGCATTGATGATTTAGTTTAAAAGATGAAAGTTTTACTGATAGATAAAATAAGGAACGCACAAATTAAGGATATGAATGTTAGAAAAATCAAAGATTTTATACCAAATAAAATAGTTGCAGCAAAAGAGAAAAGGGATGTCCCTAAAAAGGTAAATGGCTAGTCACGATTAAAGGAAAATTGAAACGGATATGCTTCCCTCTTACTCAAAAATGCACGTTTACTGATTTATTTAATCATTTTTAGTTATGGTATACACATTTGGAATGCGCACTATAGACGCAATAACTAACTCAAAATTTTACGCTCAAAATAACGCCTAAATTCTTTTACGTTTTCTTATATACATTATTTACTCCATCAGATAACATGCCCTTTAAATGCATACTTAAACAGTTTCTTTATGAATCTTGAAATTTATTACTTATTAAGATATGTTTTGTTTACACTGGGTTTTTATTTATTCATTTATCATTTACCCAGAATCTATTACAAAAGTGTATATAAGTAACGGTATAAATTATTTTATTTTTAAAAGGTATACAATCTATTTTAAAGAACAAAAGTGAAATAAAAGTTGTTGTGAATTTATTCAACTAAACTAAAAGATTTGAAAACTAGAATTTAAAAAAAGATTTAGATTCCGATGAACGTTAATTTATAACCAAAATATGCATTTTAGAGTTTTCTTATAAATAAAAATCTAGGACGAGCTAAATTTAGAAAAGGACAAAAAGAAAAAGAAAAATGGAAAATGAATGGCTACAAGAATGGCAAGAAATAAAGAGGCTAGAATTGAAAAGATCATGAGTTAAGGTAACAGAAGCATATATATTTAATCTTATATGCAAATGAAAAAGGAATGAGATAAGGAGAAGATTTTGGAGTGATTAGGAAGAGTAATACATAACTAAAGTATGGTAATTAAATAGATAGGTAAGGAAAAAGGTAAGAAATAAACAATTTAGCGTATGCGTAATTAAAACAAAGCAACGTATGTATAATTGAAATTTTTTCAAGCTATTAAATAAAAGATATACATAAGAAATATTTAATAGATAAAATAAGGTCTAGAAAAATAAATAATGAATATAAATGTCAAGAGATAGACATAGGAAAATAATAAAGAGACTAGGCAAATAAAAATGAGAAGTGGGAAATAAATCTTTTTATTTGAATGGAAAAAAGAAATACACAGTTATGAATGACGTGGATAGCTAAGGTAAGAAAGAAAGAGGGTATAAACGAATAACTTGATGTATTAATTTTTCCTTCTAGAATTGCATGAGAGATGAGAAGTTATAGGCAAGAAAAATATAAATATTGATATTTTAAAAGGGTCATGAGTTGATTGAGCATATATTTATTACTTGTTCTACACTACCACTTAGTTCTATTCCTATTATAAGCAATAGGTAGGAAATCTTGTTGTGTGATGGAATTATGCCATGGGTTTCGTAATTGAGGAGAACATAAAACGGCAAGTGATTATATTAGATTGTGTACAATGATGATGTTTCCTTCATATATATCTTTATTCGTCATAGTATTATTAAAAGCATATACCTATACGTATACGTGTGTGTGTGTGTGTGTATATATATATATATAATAGACTTATACATATAAATGTGTTAAAATTAAGTTTCACTATTTTATGAGCCTAAAATTTAAAGACAACAATTTTGAACCTAATCTTCAGATTAAAAGGTTTTAAGATTAAGAAAAGTTATGACTTTGCATACAAGTCCATCTTATAAATCTTAAGTCAAATTAACACACACACACATATGTATACAGAAATCATTGTAAATAATGTCTTAAACTTAATACAACATCTTTATGTTAAAATTTATAACTTAGTAAATTCTTTAATATATATTAAGCAATAAATTAAGGTCTAACGTTAATTTAAAAGGAAATAAAAGGAATCGTGATATTTTGTAATAAATTCAAGTTTTTTTTATAAAGAAGCCCCCCGTATTTTTAACTTTAAATAAAAGTATGCAAAAACCAAAAGATTGGATTTAAATAATGAACACATGCAAACATTAATAAACTACATATGTTTCCTATTTGAATCAATAAAAGAAATATTACATTAATTAAGGCTTAGATTTAAATTACAATAAGTTTATTTCCCTCTTTTTTTTAACACAACTTATTAACTTAAAATTTTAATTATTGAAAATTTTACTTAAAAGAAAACAACGTTTTCAGAAAAACTTAATTAAAATATTTACAAAATTATGGGTTGTTACTGGTCTCGAACTTCAAACAAATATCAGCCTAAAAATATTCCTCTAATTTATTCTAGTATTCATTGCAATAAACGACAGCCTAATACTCATGTTATATATTGACATCTTAAAGATTTTCTATCAATGTATCTATGAGACGTAAATTTGGGATCATTTTAATAAGACAGTCGAAATAAACTGTATGTGTGTTGTAATTTTTTTCCTAACGTTCAATACTAGTTTACCTAGATGATAGGATTTTAATTTAAAATGACAGGTACTATTTAGTAGACATTTATTTACCGGAGTTGATTGGATGGGTTACTGGGCCGAGTTGACCCTTCAATGATACTCATCTTAAAGATTGCTAACAGTATGAATGAAATTTATAGTAGTACACTTTGGCATCAGGAAATGTTAACAAAACCAAAAAAGGAAGACGATAATTTTATTTCAATGATAACTTATCAAATATGAAGCTAAATAGTGGTAATAAAACATTATATCAATCTGTTAACGAACGAAGTAAAAACATAGCTTTTTCAAGATTAGCATAAAAAGAAGAAACATTTTCAGCAAATTCATTGCTGACTTTGCAACAAGTAAATAGCAAATGAAAGTTTGGACTTTTGCAAAAATGACATTATAATGGAAAAAATTCATAAGCTACAGTGAAGAATATGAGATAGTTTATATCTTATTAGGTATTTTAATAAATAATTTATAACACCCATGTATATGTTTGAATTGGACAGTCTTTAAGACTTAAATTGCCAAAGATGAATATAATCAATATTGCTTTTTCAAGATATAAGATAATAGGATTGCGAATATCTTCTCATTAAGTTTGCATATATACATTCTTATTACAGTATTGTAGATATTGATACATTTTTTTTCATTGTTTGTAGTATTTCTTATATAATCTCAATTTAATGAAATGAAAGAAGTTCTAAAACTATGGATTGAGAATATTTTATCAAAATTTAGGTCAATAATAAGAGATTATAACATACAAATTAAAAAATTACCTCTTTTACTTATTAAATCTTACTAGCGTCATAATCAGCTATTTTCATTTTTATTTTAAAATTATAGAAAACGCATAATTAGATGGTAATTGACTAAGTCTATTATCAGTTAATAAACATAATAGAAATAAATGAAATTATCAATTCATTTCATGGGATAAGTAATAAGGTTATTGGAAATTAGTTTAACAACATACAATAATCCTTTTATTGAGCACAATGAAATATATAGCAAAAAAGGGTTTTCTCTTATTAAATTTTATTTCAACTACTATTTCAAAACTTTCTTTTCATAATTAATGACTTAAAATTTTTATTTTGGTACATAGCGTGTCTTTGTACACAAATTTAATTATTATTGTTATCTTCTCAATTTCTTTCACAAAATTTCTTTCTTATCAACTTTCAATAATTTAGAAAAATTTACATTTTATTCACAATTCGGAGTATCTAACTTTTAATAAGTTATTACACTTATAAATGAGTTATTTTTTCATTTCTTCACTTACGTTGGAAATTTCAATAAATAAGTTTTATAAACCGTATACTTTATTCAAGTATAAATTTTGGCATTTATTTCAACACAATATAACATGCATTATCATCCAAACTATCACAAAAAAATTTATAGAACATACATCACTTCAAATGAGTATATAAAATTTAATAAATATCTAGTAACGCACAATTATCCTAAACTTTTATTGACATGCCTTTTCAAAAAATATGTTAATTTTCTAACTAACGCACTCTCATTTTAGATAAAAAAAATTATTTATTAAAATATCTTATGATATCTTCTTTCCAAAATATAACATATTATAAAATATTATTTTACCTTCAAACAATCCTTCTAAACGGTCCGTTTTAATATATATATATCATTTAACTTATTTTAAAATTCTATCTTCTTTACCAAAATATTATATACTTACTAATTATGATGTAACGACCCGTATTTTTAACAACTAAAAATATTCAAGTAAATAAGACTTTGGAATTTAATATTGGAAGAAATTAAAAAATTTGATGTTTAATAGAAAAAATTATTAGAATATAATTTAATAATGTTGATTGAATATAATTGACAAATACTGATGTAATTTCAATTAATGGTAATAATAAAAGTTAATAAGTAATGAAATTAAATGTTGTATTAAAAAGAGTAATCATAGGTTATTTTATTTAATTGGCTTTGGCATGTAATAAGAAATCAATTAGTTAGTACGTAGATTTAGTAATCTTTGGTTGTAAACAATAAATTTTGAAATGTCTTAAATTACTAAGCTATAACAATTGTTCTATTCTCATTCATTTGGTTTATCTATTTTGAAATTAATTTGAAAATCAATGAAATTAGTGGAACTGAAATATTGCAGTTAATGTAAGAAAAGACGTCAATAATAGAGTATGAGAATTATAAGATGGAAACTTATGTTGATTAAATACATAAGGTAATAGTTGATTTAATATAAGAACGTTTAAACAAAAAATAAAAGAATATGTTGGAATTTAAATTATAATAAACTAGGTTTTTATTTCGATTGGAAATTAATGTAAAAATTATATTTAAATCTAGGATTTAATATGGAAAATTGTATTTAAAAAGATTATTAATTTATATTTAATCAAGAATGATGATAGAAAACTTTGATTTAGAATTTAAAAGTGATTAAATTGATTTTTAAAATAGTTTGTTTTAATTAACGTGTAAAATTAGTCGTTTTGGGCGATGTCTTGAATTTCAATGACACCGGTTTCATCGAATCCGTAATAGTGAATTATTATAGGATTTCAAGTTTGTAGCGATTGGACTTATCGTTTGATCATGCGAGCTCGAAACGCGTAGAAATCAATTATAGAAATTTAATAAAAGTAATTTGATTTTAAAGATAACTTCTATATACAATAGAATTAGGGTTTGTAATTAGTTTCATTGAATTTAAAAATATTGAAAACCAATATTTCGACATATAGGATGACCAACTTTTGTTTCGGGAAAGAAACGGGCTTTTCAGGTCTTTACTATCGCTTCGACCTAATCGATATGTTTCATCCATTTCTATTCAATCTATGTGTGTGTGTGTGTGTCTATATATATATATATATATATATATATATATATATATATATATATATATATATATGTTGTTATAAACCCTAGCAGATTTCTATTTTCATTTCATGTATGTATATGTTAGTTTTAATCTGCTCCTTCTCAATGGTCATTATCCTATAAACCTAATTCCGATATCAAATCGAATAAAAAATTCAAATTGCTCCAATCCTATCATATATTATATCATCGCGAAGCTCTTGACCAATGGAATCTGCATCTACAAATCATTTTTCGATTGTAGGCTCCGTCTTCGTCCTTTAAAAATAAAGTTGCAACTTCCCGATCGTCGAATGGTCGACGATCCACCATCGAATCGAAACCCTACAATGGACGGCCGAGAACGTTTTGCCACTTTTTGGACAAATGGAGCCTCCATCCAAACACTTCGCCGAACAATTCAATCGGTAGGAGCGACGGTCTTGGATCTGGTCGAAGGAAGGCCTAGCGGCGGCGGTAGGTGAAGCCTCCAATCGAAAAACGAATTACTGACGCAGATTCCATCTCCAGAGAGCTTTGCGATCATAAATTGTATGATAAGATTAGAGCAGTTTGAATTTTTGGATTTGATTTGAAATTAGAATTAGGATTATAGGATAATGACCAGTGAGAAGGACCAAATTAGAACTGAAATGTACGTACAGAAAATGAAAATAGAAAGCTTCTAGGGTTTATAACAACATATATGTATATATATATATATATATATATATATATATATATATATATATATATAAAGATTGAATAGAAATGGATGGAACAGATCAATTAGGTCGAAGTGGTAACAAAGACCCGAAAAGACCGTTTCATTCTCGAAACGAAAATAGGTAATCCTATGTGTCAAAATATAGGTTTTCAACATTTTTTAAACTCAATGAAACTAATTTCAAACCCTAATTCTATTGTATATAGAAGTTAGCTTTTAAAATTAAATTATTTTAATTGAATTCCTTCAATTGGTTTCTACGCGTTTCGAGCTCGCACGATCAAATGATAAATCCGATCGCTACAGACTTGAAATCCTATAATACTTCACAATTACGGATCTGATGAAACTAGTTTCGCTGAATCCGAGACAATGCCCAAAAAGACTAATTTTACACGTTAATTAAAACGATCTATTTTAAAAATCAATTTAATCACATTTAAATTCTAAATTAAAAGTTTTGTATCACCATTCATGATTAAACAAAAATTAATAATTTTTAAAAATAAAATTTTCCATATTAAATCCAAGATTTAAATATTATATTAATTTCAACATTAAATTAGAATGGAAATAATAACCAAGTTTATTATAATATAAATTCCAACATATTCTTTTATTTTTGATGTAAACGTTATTATATTAAATCAACTATTAACTTATGAATTTATTCAACATAAGTTTCCAACTTATTATTCTCATACTCTACAGTTGACGTCTTTTCTTATATTAACTGCAGTATTTCAATTCCATTAATTTCACTGATTTCCAAATTAATTTCAGAACAGATGAACATAATGAATGAGAATAGAACAAGTGTTACAATTTAGTAATTTAGCACATTTCAAAATTTATTATTTACAACCAAAGATTACTAGATATACGTACTAACTAATTGATTCTTATTGCATGCCAAAACCAATTAAATAAAATAACCTATGATTTCTCTTTTTAACACAACATTTAATTTCATTCCGTATTAACTTTTACTACTACCATTAATTGAAATTGCAGTGATAGTTGTCAATTACATTCAATCAACATTATTAAATTATATTCGAATAATTTTTTTCCATTAATAAACCATAAATTTTAATTTCTCCCCATATTAAATTCCATAGTCTTATTTAATTGAATATTTTTAGTTGTCAAAAATACGGGTCGTTACATATGATTTCATAGAACATTTTAATGCCCAAAACACTATGTCCGAATGTCTCGTCCTAGTGTTTATGAATCCCTATTGATAATGTTGATCAGAAGTACTGACCATAACTCTTAAAGCACTCAATGGGAAAATTAACACCAAATTACTTTCTATATGGTATACATATATCATTTAATACTTTATGCCTCTACAAAATATTTGCTTATTTATAATAAACATAATCAAGTTCGTTATATTTGTATATTTAATATCAAAATATTTTAATTCAAATAGATGTTTGTTTTTATTAGAATCCTTACAATCAATCTTAAAGTTATCCTAGAAATAATAGTTTAATGATAACAACTCCATTGCAAACATATTCATTAATATATTTCAAGAAAGCATCAAAATTTTAATTTATCTTAACATTTAATTGGTCTCATATATATGAAATTAACATTTCATTTTTAAATTTTTAATATTTCTTATGGTATATACACTATGAAGAAACCATAAGTTTTGTTATTATTATTATTGAGCAGGTTTCAACTCTTAATGGTGATTCCTACACAATATTAATTTTGCACAATCACTTATAATTTTAAAGCAACCAACCATCCGTCAACTAATCAATTTCTATTACAAAAATTTGTAAATTACTTCAATTTTTTTTACAAATACGTCTCGATGATTATTCCCAATAATCATTCATATTTCTGTCTTAATAGAAATATAAATTCAAATTCTACCCTGTTGTAACATCCCGTATCTAGAGGCCAAAAGCGCAGCGCTACAAATGGTGCAATCATATATAGTATTAACTTCTGGTGACACAATACGACTATGTTAACGGTATCCATAATATCAGAAGCACTTGAATATGAACAGAATCACAGAATTCCAAAACAAGCAACATTTTTGCTGATTACATTTCAAAACAATATCATATCCAAGTTGAAAAATCCAAAAATGTTTCCCATGAATTGATCAAATATAATTTACAGTACTAGACCAAGAACGACATATGATGATGTTCCCTTGGTTGATCAGAGAAATATTGTTATATCGTACTTAATATACACAACAAAAAATAAACCGAATAATTTGTGTTCATAATTAGCCCGCCGTCAGCCACCTGCTCGTCTCTAGAAGCTTTTTCGCCAAAAAACTAAAATTTGAAAATCTCAACCCTCACGTACTCAAATAATTTTGATAACCCGAGAGTTTAAGGGGAAATAAAAACTTCGAGTCAGACATAAAGCCTATTGTGAATGATTCTTTTACATCTTGATTTACTGATATTAAGTGAGACCACGACGCTTAGCGGAATCGGTTTCCCCTCACTAACATCCTTTTCAAAACATATATATTTCGCAAACCCTTTCCTGCAACCAAACTGGTTAATCAAACAGGTTATATCAGAATAGCGATATCCTTTATAATAATAAATGGACTATCTGTCCGTAAAACTGGTAATATGTGAACAATCTGCCCACATCATAATAACAAGGTCCGGTATGCTAACAAAAGGACTATCTATCCGAAAAACAATAGCAACATCCGTTATGCTAAATTGACTAACTGTCCACAAAAACTGGGCTGACTGCCCCCAAACTGGACTAAATGTCCGGATAAGAATGGAATAACTGCATGAATCATTTTCTTAGGATAGACTACCATTTAAATTCCTTAAAAACCTTTTCAAAATGATTTAGTCCTTCAAATCATATATATACAAGGAAAATATATCTTTAGCTTTACTCTAAGCAATTTTTTCATGTTATATATACTTTACCCAAAATAATGTTGATGAAATTTAATAAGGATTAACTACCCTTCCAAAGCATGTTAAAATCTTTTTAACTTGAAAATACTTAGGCCATATTGTCTATTCAATACATTCAGAAAACCTTTAAACAACCTTTTCAAAACCCTTGAAGGTAGCCCCTTCGAAACCATTGAAAGACCTTTTGATACCATTAAATATAGCTTTTCGAAAACATTGGAAAAACCTTCCCTTTGTTTTCTCTAAAAGCTTCGAAACATCAGATATCCTCCTTAAAAAGATTTTAAATATTGCCATCCGAGAACATAGGAAAAACCTTCCTTTCAATCCTTTCACAACCCTGGGGAACCACCCCTTTCGAAACCATTCATTAAAACCTTTCGAAATAGTCAAAACTCAATCCTTTCGAAAGCAATTTGGGTTCAATTTAAAACATATGAAAACCTTTCAAAACCATTCAAATATTTACCACTTCTAAATCTTTGAAAAATGTCTCGGTCGAAACCATTTGGATTCTGCCTTCAAGTAGAGCAAAAGGATCGGAAACCTCTTAAATTTGAAAGCATCCCCTTCGAAACAATTTAAAACCATCCCTTTTGAAACCATTTGTGTTTTACTTCATGCATCAAAAAAGGGTCTTAAAATATAAGTTGAAAGCATTTGTTTTGAAACCATTTCCTAAGTAATGAAGTGATGATGTCGAAAAGTAATGACCCATATTTTTAATTATTTCAAATTATTAAATTTAATGTGATTAGTGAATAAAATTGGTTAGAAATAAAAATTTAATGATTTATTATTGAGTTACTGAATATGCACTTGAATAAAATTTTAAAATAAACAAATTTCGAAGATTTTGGCAATAGTAACTATTGAAATGAAATTTAGATATTAATGCATTTATAATCAAGAACTGGAATGGAATAATAAATATTGAATTATTTAGATGAAAATAAAATAATTTTTGACAACTAAAAATTTATTTGAAATATAATGATTTATTAACATCGATTTATCAGATAATAAATTATTAATTTAATATTGAAAATTATTTAAATATTTGAATATTAAATTTAATACGAATGAAATGATATAGAAAATTGATTTAATTTTTTTAAACAAGATGAAGGTCGTTTACTTTTAAAATTGAATTTAAAGGTGAATAAGTAAAAATCAGAAATTTTATATTTTAATTAATGTGTATAAATAGCCATTTCGACCACTATCTTGGATTTTGGCGAAACCAGTTTTATCGGATCTGTAATAGTGAATTATTGTGGGATTTCAATTTTCGTCGCGATTGGAGTTATCGTTTGGCCGTGTGAGCTTGAAACACGTATAAATTAATTTAATTAAAATAATTCGAGTTGAGAAGCTATCTTCTGCATGTGATCGAATTAGGATTCGAGGCTAGTTCCATTGCATTCGGAGTAGAGGTATAACATATAGAACGCCAGGTAATACATCTCATTTAGAGCTCGAGAATTTTGGATGTTTACAGTCAAATATTTTCTAATTTTAATAATATAAAGTCAACCTTATCTGAACCATTCTTACATGCCGCACCCTTTATGTCTACCTCGTACCCTCCTTGTCTTTCTCCCTATTCAATTCACATCAGATGGATGGAAAAAACTAATCGTGTGCATGAGTGGAGGCGCATATGCGGTAGCACGAGTGGAGGCGAGTATGTCGCGAAAAGGGTGGCATAGTTGTAGGGTTCGACTGGAGTTGTTTAGGGTTTGGATTTTGAATGCTTCGATTCGCACTAGTGAGGACAAGGTGAGGTAGAAGGAGGCTAAGCGCGCGTGAGATGTGGGAGGCTTGGCATGATGGCAGGCGAGGCGGCGATGGCGGATGGCCTAGCAATGGAGGTGGCACGTCGTTTTTTCGTTGGTCGCTATTTTAGGGTTCGGACCTGGATTTCAGCGCTTTGGGCTTTACCTGGGTATAGAATGTTGAAGGATGAGGGTGATTAGCATATCAACTATGTTTATTAAATTATTTAATTGTAAGTTTAATTGCTTTATTATGCTTACTATCCTATATCTTTTTCGTACGGGGATCATTTGGGATGAAACGAATTGTATTGGGATCGTATCGAAGTAGTCTATGGCATGGAATCGAAGTGGTATTTAATTGAAGCTAAAGATATTTTCAATTTCAAACAAAAGGTGAATTTTTTTATACCCTCAGGAAGTAATAAAATAGTTTTAATGATAGTTAAATCTATATTATGAAGCGATTTGAATTTATTAACCGTTGTTTGGTAAAGTTAACTAACATTTAAATTGATATGAATTAAAATGATAGGAATTTAAATTGACAGTTCAAATTTGAAATGGAAACTAAATAGCTAGTTTAAATTCTCAATTATTAATAATTAGTTAACAGTCATGATTTATTGGCTGTTGGATGATTGATTGTGATGGATGCCTATTTGTTGATATCTGGATATATATATCATGTTACCACCATGTAAATTATTTACAGTATATAAAACTGCAAATTGAATTATTATGAATAAATTAAGAAATAGGTTGAAATGATATGTACCTATGACATTTACTTAGATTGAAATGATATATATCAATCCTGAAATTAAATTGAAATAACTGATCACTTCACCATATGATAGAAAATTATATACGGACACCGGATTGGTTAAATTAATTAATTTTAAAAGTCTTCATTTTGAAATTATTTAAATAAGTTTGAATTAAAGAAATAAAAATCAAATTTATGAGGTTTGAATAAATTAAGAATTCGAATTTGAAATGTTGAAATTAAATTCGGTTAAAAGAAATTATTAAAGAATTTAATAGGAATTTGAAGTTATGATGGAAATATGATTCAATTATCGAACTTATTTGAAATAAATAAGAAATAACATAATCAGGTAATAGTGTCTAGGGTTTTCAAATAAATAAGAAATAGCCGAAATTGTTACATTATTAAATTCCAGCTACTAGCCACAAAAGTGGGTAATACGATCAAAACCGTTGGCACTTATTGGATTTTTGGATTCCATATAATGGCAGGGCTACTGGGGTACCGCCCGTCACAATACGTGGCCTAGATCACCGTACCGAGGAGTACTCCCACTCCCCTACAACACAAGACTGGACCCATTCCTTACTGAATAGTTCCGAACAAGACAACCCCGACGGTTAGAGCTCAAAAGACCGTCCACATAACCGAAATAAAAGGGACCTCTAGACAGGGGTAAATCTCGCCCTCCAGTGGATGCGACCCATGAAGCCTTGCTGCACCTCCCCTGTTTTAGCCATTCCCGGTTGATGAGGCTTGAGGCTACGATTACCTTTATAGGACATATCACTTGGAATGCTCATCGTCCACCTGACGATGTTCTGAAAGCATTCAATCCATACAAGTTTGTTTCGGGTTCGAACGAAACCGAAGGCATTATCTCGTTACACTCATTTTGGAATCACCCTCAGAGTTAGCGACAATAACCTTTGCACTCTAATTCACCATCTCAAATCTATAAGTACTATTCCATCAACTCATTACGGAATCACCCACAGAGTTATACTGACGTATTGCTCTTACACCTCGAGTCTTCACAAAGCTCCATTTTTGATACACGACCTAACGATATTTGGAATCGATGTGGTTTTCGGATATCCAATTATGGAAACCCGATCCCGGTCTCATTGAAAACCAAGCGTGTCTTTTAAGGCCAAGTTGTTTTAAAGGTTTAAAACAATTCAATATAGTATCTATATACACAGATAGATAACACACAGAACAATAATTAAGAATCAGCATTATCAAATAAGGGGTAATTCACATTATCAATATCTAATAGATATTCCATATATCACCATCACAATAGATAACCTATGTTATCATCACAATACAGTCAAACATCCATGCCACACAATATTATTTATCTCATTACTGAAATCACAAAGCATCCAAGTCAATCAATGACATACATTCATACATAAGCAAAGATTCACTCATACCACGATATAATTAATTTAAAATGAATTAAATTAACTATCTCTGATTCTAATTAATTTAAAATGAATTAAATTAATTCCTTCATCTTTAATTAATTAAATTAAATTAAATACTTCACCAATATAAATCTTTCTTATCAATCATATAATTGATTACAATCAGTTAATGATTCATTATTAATTACCTTAATTAATCACCTTTGATTAATTACCCTTAATTACATTCATGCAATTATCCTTAATTAATTTCACAAATTAATTATTCTCAACCAAAACAGTAATTAACCTTTAATTACTTAAATTAATTAATTAATCATAATTAATTATCCTAATCCTTAATTAATTACATTAATTAATTAACTTTAATTACCTATTATTGATTAATTAATCATAATTAATCAATATTAATTACATCATTAATTAAAATAATTAATGATCCCCTTTTATTAATTACCTTAAGTGATTGACGTATAATTATTAATCATCACAGATTAATCACATTTAGTAATTAATTAGCTTAATTACTTTATTAAACAAATTATTTATCCCTTAATTAATTTCTTAATTAATTATTTGATTAATTACTAAATAATTAATCCAAATTATCTCATACTTAAGCATCTCCACTTAATTACAATCATGTAATTATTAATTAATTACTTAACTAAGTAATTTCTAAATCATTAATTACCTAAAGTAATTATTTATAAACCCATGTGTTTATAATTAATTAAACTTAATTAATTAAAAATAAACAATCATATTAAACTATACTAAGCAATTAATTTCTTAATTACTTTATCAAGTAATTATACTCAAACCATTTACAATTGATTATTATTAAATTAATTAATCTAATTAATTATAAAAATTAATCACATTAATTAATTATTTAAATAATCCTGGTTAATGACCTTCATTAACCATCCTTTAATTATTTTTATTAAGTAATTAACCGAGATTAATTACAAATTTAATTATCTTTAATGGTCTATAATTTAAAGTCTAATTATTTAATTAATTGACCCTGATTAAAATTTAATTACTTAATTAATAATTTATTAATCTTTAATAAATAATCTAATTAATGATTAAAATTTCAAATTTGATTAACCCGTAAATCAATATGCATTAAAGCTTAATAATTAATTAAATAAATTAAGTATTTCTTAATTACCTTTTTAATAATTTAATTACAAAACATTCATTCTTAACTAAATTTTAAAATAAGACATTTCTAAATTATGTTTAAAACAAATTTTATTTTAAATAAAGTACTTTTGAACTTGTTTCCAAATTTCATTTTAAATACAAGTTTTAAAATGAAAATAATTTAAACTTATCAAAGTTAAACAATTTATAGCTTTTAACCTCTCAATAACTTCAATTTATATTTAGTTTAAATCTTTCAACTTCAAGTTTTCTTTCAATTTCAAAAACTGAAATACATATTCCACTTTGATTCCAGATTTAAACTTAAGATTCAAATTAGCTTTGAATCCAGATTTAAATTTAAATTTTAAACTCTGTTTAAACCATAAACTTCAGATTTTAAAACATTTTATAAAACACTTTAACAATTTCAAAGTTGTTAAAAACCTTTCATTTTTATAAAACTTATATATATTTTAAATCTTATAATTCAAACTCATTTTGAATTAAGATTTTAAACTTATTTTAAAACTTTGTTTAAAACTTGCTCTACACTTTTTAAATTCAGTTTAAATTTTAAAAACTTAAATACCGTCAGGTTTGTAAACAATATTTGATAAAACAAGTTCAAGTTTATTAAACCTGTAAAAATTCTTTTAAACTTCATTTTATTTAAACTGAAATTTTAAATTAGCTTGAATTCAAATAAATTCAAAATTGAATTCAAATATGATTTAAGTTCTCTTAACAATTAAAAAAAATTCAGGGTTTACAAAATTTAAACCCTGATGTTACAGGTTATTAAAACCTGTAAAAAAAACAGAATACCTAAACCCCCACAAACTGCTTCGAATCTGCACACCACTTTCCGGAGGAATTCACTACATTACTTCGAGTAGAAACAGGTTTTACCCGAGTCACCTTCAGCTAACCAAACATCACCTGTACTCTTACTTCACCGTGCATATGCACGGTGCATCCGGCCATTGATGATCGCCAACGACCATCGCATCTCATCAAAAACCAACCTAGCTACCCACTACGACTATCGATTCATGCTTCAAATCCCTAATTTGAGTTTGAGGATCTTAAACCCAAACCTGGAAACAAAAACAGTTTCCCCCCCCCCCCCTTCAAAACCTGTCAACGGTAAATACTCTCCCCTCCGACCACCTGACATCCAACCTTCTCGGCCACGAACACTTCTACACACCCTCTACCCATTACCCAAACACCAAAGCACTCGGTGAATCATACAAGTTAATTTGACCGATTTCTTATAACCCAGCAAAACTAGGGTTAAAAAGTAAAATCCCCAAATCTGCAATTATTCTGACAATTAAATCAACATTCAAGATTTTACCCCTACTCCCCACTCAACCTACTTCCTTCAAAAAGAACCCCGAGATCTCCCCATACAAAGATCATCAGAATTTACTAAAATTCCATTTTTAGTTCAAAACTTAATAGCAACTACATCTACTACCTAAAAATTCTAATATTTGATTTAAAAATCATGTTGCAGATAGTATTTTTGATTTATGATACTAAATTAGCAAATTAACAGGTTTGGGATTTTATAAAATCAACATACATTGATGTTGTTCTGTGTTTCCAGAGGCTAAGACTTTATATTTGGTTTGATTAAATTTTAAACTATAGTTTAAGCTAATCAACAACATTTGTCTAATATAAGATCCTATCTAACTAAGTTAAGAGGTAAGAATTTTAAAAATTACAGAGATTTTTTTTTTAAACAGGTAGCCACAGAGCATTACATAGCATATATATAATATTTGCATCCAATATCACTTAAAATAACATGCAGTGCCTATTTCATCTCATCTTACAATTATGCAACCAAGATTTAAATTTAAATTTTAAAAGGGGTTACTCACCTTAAATCAATGCAGGCCTCTGTTTTCCTTTATGAATTTTGCAGAAATAAAAATTGCAGAGTCCTTGTTTTGACTTCCTTTTGAATTTATATGCAGTTTTGGCCTATTTGTTTTCTCTGACTAAAATGCTTGCAGGCAGATGTAAAAGATGTTGTAGCTAATTTCCCCCAAATACATGCAGATGCTTCCATTTCCAGGTTTAAACAGAATTCAGGCACTTTTTTTTAATGATATGCAGATTTGAAACTTGCAGGCCTCAGAATTTTTTTGATGAAGAAGGTATTTGATTTTGAAGAGGTGGAGTATGCAGATGTTTGAACATGGTTTAGATTATGCAAATTGATTTTTAAATGAAGATGGATCTGATTTTAGAAGTTTTGAAGATTTCTTTTGATTAAGGAAAAAAAATGAACATGCAATATGAAATGAAGATGCAAACTTAAACAAATGTATTTCAGATTTATGAAATAAAAGAAAAATTAAAACTAAATTTTTTTACACTTGTCAAATTGTTTATTAGTTTTTGAACACTTGTTAATTTGTTATGCTCATTTTTATACACATGTTACATGAATGTAACACTTGTTTCTTTTAAAATAATTATTACTCAAATTTACAAATGTATGTTATATTAGCTTAGTTTTAAATTGTTAGTTTATATTTTAAATATGGATATAAATTTACAAAAGAAATAAGAACAAACTATGTTTATAAATAAACTTATACATATTAAAGATTAATACAATTAAACAATTAAGATTTTATACTTTGAATTTAAATTCAAACTAAATCCAAAATCAAATGTTTCAAATCAAGTTATAAATATAAATTCAATTTTGAAATAAAAATTACAAATCTTATTCAAAGCTTATTTAAAAAGTCATTACAATATCAATATTATTTTTATAACTCTCTTATTATTAAATTAAAATTATTTTACAAGAAATTATATTTTTATAAATAAAATATCTATTTTATTAAGCCATGAAACCATTTATTGAATTTATTCTAAATTTAAAACTTAATCCAATTTAGTTTAAACACTTTAATATTTTTCTTATCAATTTAAAATCATATATTTATTTATGAAATAGTTATTAAAACTCAATACTAATTAAAATCAAAATTTCCAAATTAAATGTATATATATTAGAATTTTAAAACATGATTTAATTATTAAATTAAACCAAAATCATTTATTATATTTTGAAAAACCTAAATATTAAATAGAACAAATTTTCCAAATTATTATAAATAATAAAACTAGAAAATATGCTTTACTTATTAAAATTAAAACAATACCAATCTATTTAAAATATATACTATATATATATATTGTAGATAGAAATCAATTTATTATTTAGAAGATTATATAACCAATTTAAATATTTATTGAAGATGATTATTAAACCAATTTGAATTATTATTAACAGATTATCAATATCAATTTAATTTTTAATATAGATTATTAAATTGATATTGTTAAAAATTCCGGGATATTACAATCCTTCCCCCTTAAAAGAATTTCGTCCTCGAAATTTTAAACAAAGGTAATTTAATAATCTCATTAAATTTTAAATTTAAA
Source organism: Allium cepa (assembly GCA_030765085.1). Lineage (NCBI taxonomy): Eukaryota > Viridiplantae > Streptophyta > Magnoliopsida > Asparagales > Amaryllidaceae > Allium > Allium cepa. The sequence goes on along the minus strand of CM060929.1, from coordinate 871,422,679 downwards.
AACACAAGCATATATCAAACATATGCTAACAACCAAAACAATCAATCAAACAAATCTAATTATCCAGACAAATTCTGGATAGAATTTTCTCGAGTTTCCCCAAGTGTGTATATATATACCTGGACACTCGCTCTAGAGAATCCAAACAATCAATATTATGAAGCTATAAAAGCTCCTATACAACTATATCCATAACACTAGACAAGATATCAGACTACAAACGAGTCTGACTCAACAACAAAAACTCCAAAACTGCTGGTTCACAACCAGAGATAGATCACACACGTACTCCCTCAGAGATACGTGAAACTCATTGAATTCTAGTTATCCAAACTGGCAATTCAATCCTGTAGATCAATCACTTATCCTCAAAAACATAGAAAAAGATCCAAACACTTAAGAGCTAGCTTCTCAGCCTTATCCAAACTTACAGCTCCTTTATGATCGGAGAAAACTTATCCAAATCAAATCTCCGACTTCAGAATCCAAAATTTCTCCGACTCATATCCACAAAACTCTCCAGACGATCCTGGGCTGTCCACAAACTTACTGATCAGCTCAACCTTCGCTGACACTTCTAGAAACAAACTGGACCAATCAACACAACAAGATGATCTCCTCAAGATCAACCAAAACCAACAACTCAAACTCTACTCCTCAACATCAGAAGACAACAACTTCTTCTGTCCAGAAAAAAGAAAAGCAGATGCACTTCCAAACTGCTTCCGCTGCTCAACTCTGATTCGATGTAGAAGAGAATGCTGAAGAAGAACGCAAGCACACCCCAGAGATATGGTTCAGCAAATCCATAAGAATCATTCAGAAGTTCCTCCAAAACTCCGAGATGCTACACCAACTCAATCTCCTTGAAACCATTCTTCTATAAAGCTGAACCACCGGTACCACTCCTGGAATTCCTGTCGATAAGAAAACTCAATCTCCAGATGCGGACAAAACTCTGACTTCCTGAAGACATCCAGAAAAACTCAGATAACCCAAGAGAACACTCAAACAATCGCGAGTCACTTTTGCGAACCACCCAAACTAAATCCAAGTAAAACTGTTCTCCCTTAACCAAATAGAACAGCTTAAACTTCACTAGTCAACTCAACGAAGAAACGGGTCCACTCAACTGCTTCTGAACTCCACTCCAGAAAAAACTGCTAAGCTAAAAGATCTCTTCCCAACACTGAGAACACTCCAAGCTGCACTGCTGCCACATATTCCAAAGAATTTCAAAACAAAGCTCTTCGAGAAACTCGGACTTCAAAGCAAACAGAAACTCAAGCTGACCACAGCCACAACATTGAAGCAGACTCACTTCCATAGTTTGTTCCAAAGAAAACATCTTCGGGAACATCCATAGTCACTGCATCTCATCACGCAGCTACTACTTCCAGAGGTATCAAAATACCATCACTCGCTTCTGCCAACCAACAGATCCAAACTCTACCCATCAAACTTCAGAAATAAACTCCGAACCTTAATAGGTTTCCTTCAGAGATCAATGAAGTTCTCCATCACTACAGAACTCACTCGAGACGGTATTGGGTCTACAGTCTCGACAGATACACCTTCAAACCTCCAATATTCAAACTCCAACCAATGGTAGGTTGTGTTACATACACTACTACCCCATCTACCTTTATAACTTATATTGGAAAACCTTAACAGGTAACCCAATAGATAGGTAGAAATAAATATTTATATATAGTTATATATAAAAATTATAAATACGCTCTCTCAAGATTGACACCACTACAGAGCCTAGGTATTCACTCAACCTAATGCTCTGATACCAAGTGCGATCATCTTTAAGAAAGAAAGGGATAGAAAAGAGAATAGAAAGAAGAGAAGAAAGAAACAACACATCAGAATCTAACACCGGAACGAATAAATTATATTAATAACATAAATATTACATAGTTTACAACCAGTATCAGAGTACACAGATATACAACACATACTAGACAGTTATAAACACCTGTCTAGTTATACAACTCAACACAACAACTCAGAGAACACATAGCGGAATACTAGATAAATATCTACACGTAGAAGCCTCCTGCTCCATTGCTCCTCCAATATTCGTCAAAGCTAACCTGAATCCTAACCTGAATTCCCTTGACTACTCATAAAAATTTGAGTACCCAAGAGTTTATGAAAAACAAAAATAAACTCCGGGTCAGACATGGGTCTGGTGTGAGTAACAGGTTAAAGTTGCTTAACTTTTAAAAACCTTTGAAAAGAAAGGTATCGCGTAAGACTTCCCACACATAAACATGGAAAAAATTTACCTTATGCTAACCAAAACATTTGATAGGAAATCCGATGATATTATAATAGTGTCTAGGGTTTTCAAATAAATAAGAAATAGCCGAAATTGTTACATTATTAAATTCCAGCTACTAGCCACAAAAGTGGGTAATACAATCAAAACCGTTGGCACTTATTGGATTTTTGGATTCCATACAATGGCAGGGCTACTGGGGTACCGCCCGTCACAGTACGTGGCCTAGATCACCGTACCGAGGAGTACTCCCACTCCCCTGCAACACAAGCCCGGACCCATTCCTTACTGAATAGTTCCGAACAAGACAACCCCGACGGTTAGAGCTCAAAAGACCGTCCACACAACCGAAATAAAAGGGACCTCTGGACAGGGGTAAATCTCGCTCTCCAGTGGGTGCGACCGACGAAGCCTTGCTGCACCTTCCCTGTTTTAGCCATTCCCGGTTGATGAGGCTTGAGGCTACGATTACCTTTATAGGACATATCACTTGGAATGCTCATCGTCCACCTGACGATGTTCTGAAAGCATTTAATCCATACAAGTTCATTCCGGGTTCGAACGAAACCGAAGGCATTATCTCGTTACACTCATTTTGGAATCACCCTCAGAGTTAGCGACAATAACCCTTGCACTCTAATTCACCATCTCGAATCTATAAGTACTATTCCGTCAACTCATTACGGAATCACCCATAGAGTTATACTGACGTATAGCTCTTACACCTCGAGTCTTCACAAAGCTCCATTTTTGATACACGGCCTAACGATATTTGGAATCGATGTGGTTTTCGGATATCCAATTATGGAAACCCGATCCCGGTCTCATCGAAAACCAAGCGTGTCTTTTAAGACCAAGTTGTTTTAAAGGTTTAAAACAATTCAATATAGTATCTATATACACAGATAGATAACACACAGAACAATAATTGAGAATCAGCATTATCAATTAAGGGGTAATTCACATTATCAATATCTAATAGATATTCCATATATCACCATCACAATAGATAACCTATGTTATCATCACAATACAGTCAAACATCCATACCACACAATATTATTTATCTCATTACTGAAATCACAAAGCATCCAAGTCAATCAATGACATACATTCATACATAAGCAAAGATTCACTTATACCACGATATAATTAATTTAAAATGAATTAAATTAATTATCTCTGATTCTAATTAATTTAAAATGAATTAAATTAATTCCTTCATCTTTAATTAATTAAATTAAATTAAATACTTCACCAATATAAATCTTGCTTATCAATCATATAATTGATTACAATCAGTTAATGATTCATTATTAATTACCTTAATTAATCACCTTTGATTAATTACCCTTAATTACATTCATGTAATTATCCTTAATTAATTTCACAAATTAATTATTCTCAACCAAAACAGTAATTAACCTTTAATTACTTAAATTAATTAATTAATCATAATTAATTATCCTAATCCTTAATTAATTACATTAATTAATTAACTTTAATTACCTATTATTGATTAATTAATCATAATTAATCAATCTTAATTACATCATTAATTAAAATAATTAATAATCCCCTTTTATTAATTACCTTAAGTAATTAACCTATAATTATTAATCATCACAGATTAATCACATTTAGTAATTAATTAACTTAATTACTTTATTAAACAAATTATTTATCCTTTAATTAATTTCTTAATTAATTATTTGATTAATTACTAAATAATTAATCCAAATTATCTCATACTTAAACATCTCCACTTAATTACAATCATGTAATTATTAATTAATTACTTAACTAAGTAATTTCTAAATCATTAATTACCTAAAGTAATTATTTATAAACCCATGTGTTTATAATTAATTAAACTTAATTAATTAAAAATAAACAATCATATTAAACTATACTAAGCAATTAATTTCTTAATTACTTTATTAAGTAATTATACTCAAACCATTTACAATTGATTATTATTAAATTAATTAATCTAATTAATTATAAAAATTAATCACATTAATTAATTATTTAAATAATCCTGGTTAATGACCTTCATTAACCATCCTTTAATTATTTTTATTAAGTAATTAACCGAGATTAATTACAAATTTAATTATCTTTAATGATCTATAATTTAAAGTCTAATTATTTAATTAATTGACCCTGATTAAAATTTAATTACTTAATTAATAATTTATTAATCTTTAATTAATAATCTAATTAATGATTAAAATTTCAAATTTGATTAACCCCTAAATCAATATGCATTAAACCTTAATAATTAATTAAATTAATTAATTATTTCTTAATTACCTTTTTAATAATTTAATTACAAAACATTCATTCTTAACTAAATTTTAAAATAAGCATTTCTAAATTATGTTTAAAACAAATTTTATTTTAAACAAAGTACTTTTGAACTTGTTTCCAAATTTCATTTTAAATACAAGTTTTAAAATGAAAATAATTTAAACTTATCAAAGTTAAACAATTTATAACTTTTAACCTTTCAATAACTTCAATTTATATTTAGTTTAAATCTTTCAACTTCAAGTTTTCTTTCAATTTCAAAAACTGAAATACATATTCCACTTTGATTCCGGATTTAAACTTAAGATTCAAATTAGCTTTGAATCTAGATTTAAATTTAAATTTTAGACTCTATTTAAACCTTAAACTTCAGATTTTAAAACATTTTATAAAACACTTCAACAATTTCAAAGTTGTTAAAAACCTTTCATTTTTATAAAACTTATATATATTTTAAATCTTATAATTCAAACTCATTTTGAATTAAGATTTTAAACTTACTTTAAAACTTTGTTTAAAACTTGCTCTACACTTTTTAAATTCAGTTTAAATTTTAAAAACTTAAATACTGTTAGGTTTGTAAACAATATTTGATAAAACAAGTTCAGGTTTATTAAACCTGTAAAAATTCTTTTAAACTTCATTTTATTTAAACTGAAATTTTAAATTAGCTTGAATTCAAATAAATTCAAAATTGAATTCAAATAAATTTATGAGGTTTCTGATTTGAAATGGAATAATTGAAATTGAATAAGTTGGTTCGAATTTGGACTTAGATCTTGATTGGTTAAAATGAAAAGTGACAGTTTGATTTGGAAATAAATTATTTTAATATAAACTGTTTGAAATCTATCTTTCTAAATATTCAGATTATTTTGATTTTTCCATGCTATTTTATTATGTAAGCCATTTTCAATACTCAAACTATTTTAACCTTTTAAGTTATTTAATATTACTCAACTATTTTCTAAAAAATAAAACCGGTCAAGGCTGGAATGTTTATATTTTAATCGTTGATTTAAATACAAATTGGGTTAAAATGAAGTTATAACCTAAATTGAATTTCGGAACAATTTTGGAAGCGAAATTGAGATATTGAGGCAAAAATGATTTTGAAGTGACATAGTATATTTTGAGTAAATATGATGATTCCGAAATGAAGTGATATTTTTAAGTGAATATGATATTTGAATATCAAATATGAATCGTTTCGAAATGTAAAAGTACCAACCGGTGCGTAAGATGACGTTTGGTTGTTAAAGAGACCAGGGCCTCTTATTGGCATACTCTTTGTTAATATTGGAACCACTTTAAAAACTATGTACATGAAGGAGACTCCTGAAAAAAGTGGTTTGATTTGACATCATTTTCTAGATTTGAAGAAAGAGAACGATGATGGACAGACCCCGACACTTGTGCCAATTTGAAGACTAAACCAAGACGGCTTGAATGGGCCAAGCGAGCTTGCTACCCCTAGCGAACATCCATCCTTCGATTTCCTTGGAATTTATTCATATTATTCCTCTTGTTGTTGATTTCGATTGGTGCACCTTTATTTGGATAACCTCCCTTTGACTCGATATGGGATGGATGGACGTGGCGGTCCATCGTGGCTATGATGCGTTACTACCAGCCCTACGACTCGGACTGGTAGTATACTACCTTGGGCATTATCTCACATGCCTTGTCTTACTTTTATCCTTATACAAGACCTCTACGATTTATGTTTAGTGCTGTCGTATCATGGCACATCCCTATCCCCTGACGTGCTACTAGGGCGTTATATGCAAACTGTACGACGATGCTTAAAAACGCATTAAGGGGGATTAATGTAAAGCCTTAATGCTAAGAAAACTATTGATTTCACTGATTAGACATTATTTATATAGCGTATTCTATTATATATAAATAATTTGATGGATTCCTAAGAGATGAGAAATCCCATAACATCTCATGAGTTATTGCACGCACGTTATACACTGGATAGGAAAGGTAAAATCCCGTAAACATCTCTGACGCTATTACATTCGTGTATGTGATATCGATTTAACTCACATAACAATATTTTAGTCCTGGCTCGAGTGTTTTGTATTTCATAACGCTCGGGTCTGTCTTGAGTTTTCATCGCATTGAAGTTTATTCTCTAGAGGATTAAGATGAAGACTTGGTATTTTATTATTACTATTACTATTCCCTGCATCATGTTGTACCACTGCATTATATTTTATCTCTGTTGCATATATAACTTTGATAAACGCTGTATAAATTATAATCAAATGTATAGTAAACATTTTCATGAACTGTTTATTTGATTATTATATTTTGTCATTCCGCTGCAAGATTCTATGTTTGTTTTCTTCTTCTTTTCTTATTTTTCTTAATTAACCTTATTAATTATCTATGTTCTGGATTGTTTAAGTTGGACATGTGTGGATTATTGTCGATTTAATCTTTTTGAAATGTGTGTCATCACAGTTGGTATCAAACTTTGGTTTAGCGATAACCGTAGCTTTGTAGGGTTTGACTCATTAGAGATCGGGTAGTAATACCCTAGGATGAGTTGTTTGAGTGTATATATGTGTATAAAAGCACATACTTCTTAGTGTTGTAAAATGTTTTGTATTTTGTTTACTTATCCGTTGAGTCGTTTATAAATTTTGGTCGGTGCTTGGGATGCCATGATATCGATAGGAGTTTCTAAACACTTAAACGAGGCAAGTGACATAATATTATTTTAAAATAGGGTAAATGAAATAATTTTCCTATATTATATTATATATATAATGATTATTACTGAATATTTTTTATTAGGAGATGATGTTATTTAATTATCATCGATTATTGGTTGAATTAAATTTAAAAATGATACTTTATGAATTATATTTCACGAAGTGTTTAATAACTAATCGAATTAAAATCTAATTGCAATAAGAATTGTTTAAAATAACAAAGTTTAAAATTAATAAAATATTGGTAATAAGGTAATAAAATTTGTATAAGCTATATTATAAATAAAAGGATTTAAAAATTGAGAACTTAGAATTTAAATCCCTTTTTTTCAAAATTGTTTTCAAAGTTCTGAATTAATAATAATATTATTTGAAAGTGTTTTGACTAGAAATATATTCGAAAAGATTTATGAGAAAGAAATAAAAGCATAGAACTCGCTTTAGTCACTAGGAAATAATATTAGGGATGACTATAACATCGCCAGTATTCATTTTCGAGTTTCTGATTGAGAATTGCTATCAAAAGAAATTTATTTCTAGTTAAAACAAGTTTTAGTTGTGAAAATTATTCTAAATATGATTTGATAAATATACGAAAATAGTTTTTGCAACTTATAAATTGAAATTAGTACAGACAAGAAATTAGTTTATAACTTATTAATTTGAATAGAAATATAAACAGAATTTTAAAAATTGTTGAACATTTTGATCAACAAATAAAAGAGAATTTGAATTTGGAATATGAAATAAAAGAATTAACCTAAGAAATATGAACAAATTGAGTTAGTGAAACAAAGTAAATAAAATGAGGTTTAACTCAAGAAGCTTAAATAAAAGTGAATGTTATTTGAAATGAATTAAATGAAATAATGAAATGAAATTTTAAGTGAATCAAGTTGTATAACTTATAGATTTGAGTTATATTAAGCTAAAATCAAATTTTAAGTTTGTTCAATGTGAATGATAAGAAGAAGAAAAATAGAGTTAAATAAATCGAGTAATGGATTAAATGATATAAATTTAACTTGATAAAGATTGAATGAATTGAATTGTATTTGAATTGAACTAGATGAACAAGTGAATTAATTCCACTTATGGAACAAAATGAATTAATAGTCTAAACACAACTTGAATTATAAAATGAAATGCAATTATAGTTGGGAACGAAATTGAATAAAAATAAATGGGTGAAGAAAATTTATATGAGTAATTAACTTTGATTTAAATTGAATGTAAATAAATTAAATTCAAATGGAATGAGTTTTGATAAAATTGAACGGTAACTAGTTGAATGTAAAATAAATTAATGAGATAAACTAAAAATAGAAGTTAAATGAAAGTAATTGCGATAAAAAGAAATTTTTTATTTATATGAATTTGAGTATAAAATAATATTCACTTAAGTAAAATTAATAATATGAATTTGAATATGAACTAATGAAGTGAATCAACGAATTAATATGACCTTAAGATATGAAGTAATAATAACAAAAGTGAGTTGTGTTATATATAATGTTTATAATAAACTAAAATGGTTTATAGTTGATATTAGTATCAATGAGAATACACTACGTGGCAATGAAATAAAATTTAACATGAATAAGATTAAATGGAATAATTTTATAAAATAGTTCGTAAATAAACTTATATGAAATATGTTTAAAAAAAGTGAAACAATTGAAATATAACAAAATTGAATTGAATAAATTAAATGTGAATGACATAGATGTGAATAAATTTGAAGTGAAGCAATTAAGTATTAATAAAAATTGAATGTTAATAAGAAATGAAGTGTATAAATTAAATATCGACATTAAAATGAAAATTGTGATAGTTTAAATTAATTGGACGAATATTAATAATTGTGAATGATTTCTTTGGTTGTAAATATCGATTTTATTGTTTTGGCTGCATATGATTGTTTTGTTGTGTATCGGTGCTAATGTTTATGATTTGGATTCAAAATTCATGTTATGTGATTCTATTTAACTCATATATGCTTTCCATATCTTCATAAGTGACTAGTATTCTAAATTGAGTTGAGATAGGTACAAACGAAGACCGTTTGGATGTGTACGTGGATTTTATATGCTTTTGCTTGCTTAATGCGAGCGAACTCGCTCGTATTAGTAATAATAAGATAAATATCTCGGATTATATACTGCACTTTTATAATTTCCTTACGGGATGCCTCACCATTGAGATGAGATATATATTTGACATGTTTGGTATATAATCGTGTTATACATTATATTGTAAAATTTTCCGATCGAGTCGCGCAAAGGAGATGCTGCCGAAATTTTCCGTAATCTAGGTGTTAGGAATGTTTTGAGGTTTTAAAATTTTTATAACTTGTTTTTATAACTAAGTTGTAATTTCTATAAAACCAACATCAAGCAGGCGCAGCAAGAGCATAGTAAAGGTTTTGTAAATAAGATGTTTATGTTTATACGTTGATTATTTTGAATAAAAATATATCATATGTTAAATTTCATACTTAACCCCTTTTCGACGACGAAAAGTTTTAAGTGGGTGGAGTTAACGATCCGTATTTTTAACTATTTTATATTAAGCTTAATGTGATTAGTGAATAAAATTGGTTAGAAATGAAAGTTTTATGATTTATTATTGTAGTTATTGAATATGAACTTGAATGAAATTTTGAACTAAACAAATTTCGAAGAATTTGGCAATAATAACTATTGAAATGAAATTTTAGATATTAATGTGTTTAATCAATAACTGGAATGGAATAATAAATTTTGAATTATTTAGATGAAAATTAAATAATTTTTAACAACTAAAAATTTATTTGAAATGTAATGATCTATTAATATCAATTTATTGGATAATTAAATTGTTAATTTAATAATGAAAATTATTTAAATATTAGAATATTGAATTTAATATAAATGAAATGACATCGGAAATTGATTTAATTTTTTTTAAACAAGAATGAAGATTGTTTACTTTTAAACTTGAATTTAAAGGTGAATAAGTACAAATTGGAAATTTTATGTTTTAATTGACGTGTAAAAAAGGCCATTTTGACCACTGTTTTGGATCGACGAAACCAGTTTCATCGGATCCATAGTAGTGAATTATTATACGATTTCAAGTTTCGTCACGGCCGAACTTATTGTTTGGCGTGCGAGATTGAAACGCGTATAAATTAATTTAATTAAAATAATTCGATTTGAAAAGCTATCTTCTACATACGGTCGAATTATGCCTCAAGGCTAGTTCCATTGCGTTAGGAATAGGGGTATAACGTATAGAACGCCAGGTGGCATATCTCGTTTGGAGCTCGAAAATTTCAGATGTTTACGGTCAGATATTTTCTAATTTAAATAACATATAAAATTCAACCTTATCTGAACCATCCATACACGCCACACCTTTTATGTCTACCTTGTACCCTCCCTGTCTTTCTCTCTTTTCAATTCGCAGCAAGTCGAGAGAAAAAAGAAAAAAACTAATCGCGCACATGAGTGGAGGCGCGTTTACGGCGGTGCTTGTGGAGGCGAGTATGGCGTAGAATGGGTAGCACAAGTGTAGGGTTCGTTTGATGACCCTCCCTTCATCCCATAGAAAGATGCATCATCAATAAGAAAGAAAGAGGTAGAAATCACTACAAGAAAAACTAGTAGTAACAGCAATGAAAGTCAGCGTTTTTACGTTGAGCGTTGTGATACAATATAACAGACGCTGTGTAATATAACGGTACTTGCCTAAGCGGGAAAAATAATTAAGACGCAAAATTTATTTCCTCTCCCTTCAATATCGATCCTTTTCGATTTTTTCTCTCCTAAAATACGATAACTTTTCTTTTCCTAATCCAGAACCCTAAATCATTTACATTTTCTCCTTCAGAAACCCTAATTCGACGAGCTTAATTCCTTTGGAAACCTTAAATATCATCGACTTCTCATAATTATGGTTTGCTAGTTTTCATGGATTTGAGGTTCATCAAGGTTAGGTTCATCGGTTTTCTCAAATTCCTTTGATCGCATCACCAGTATTCGTAAGTGCTACTAATCCCCTTCCCTAAAATTCAAAGGAAATATGAAGTCTTAATTTAAGATGGCTCGTCATGTTTTTCAAATTTTATCATGTAATTTGATTTCATAAAGAAATCCCAAACCCCTCTTTTATTTTAAATCGCCTTATTAGATATTTTGGACTGATTTTGGAGAAAGTGGATGTGATTTGTCTAAACTGTTTTTGCATTTAAAATTAAACCTATTTTTTATGATTTCGCCAGAATAAGGATGCCGATAATGTATATCTGCAGGTTCGTGTATGTGCTTTCCCAACAAATGGATTTGGGTTTAAAGACATTGGAATTAGTCCAGACTGCAATCCAGAAAATAGAGCTACCACCAGACAGGTTTATATCCTTTTATTGTTGCATTGATGTACAAATGTGCCATATTTTGTGTTCTGCAGGATAAAATGCAGAGTTTTAACTTGCTGAATAATAAAACAGTATAGTAAAATGGTTCAAATTCTGCAATTTCAGTTATTGAATTGGGCACTAGAACCTGCAGATGATGATATTCTTGATAGATTATACGAGCTTGGTTACTTGGATGCAGCTGTTTGGGGTGCTCAGAATCCTTCAGAATTAATCTTAAATGAAGAAGGAAATATTAGCGGTTAAGGATGCTATCATTTGGTTATAGAAACAGAAGCATACAACCAAACACAAGCTGCACAGATTTGTAAGTGTATTTTTCAGTTTCTAATATATTTTTTATGTATTTTTGTATTTTTTAACGTGTGGAAAAAAGACCCTGACTGTTATGACAGTCATATTTCTGTATTTTTTAACATGTGGAAAAAAGACCCTGACTGTTGTGTTTAAATTTCTTCAGTCTTTACTTTTAAACTATTTATTACTTTATTGAAAAATATTTTTAACAAATAGATAGTTTGCAAATGTTAAAAACTATTAAACATAGGCATTATTTGAGTCAATAAGTCAAGCATTTGCTGCCACTGATTTATCAAACAGTGCCACGAGTAAGTATTTGATGCTTTGGGTTTTAATTGATAAATGGATATTGTATGATTACAGAGCCACTAGGATTCATGACTACATATGGCATAAATTTTGAGCATATGATGCATTTTCCATTACCATTTTTGACAGCAAACTTACATTGTGCTTTTGAATGGATAAAAATTAAAAAGTTTTTTTGAACTAGTCTAATATACAATTAAAATACTTATTCGAAAGTTTAGAGTCTTCTTATGTATTGATTTGAAAAAACAGTTGCATGGTTCAATGTTTGTCATAAACTCTATATACTTAGATATACGATCTCATCTTCAAACGTTACACTCTAACGCATTTAGTGATGTAAACAATACAATGGGTAATTGTTGACACAAAAAATATGTAGCGGTATTAGCCATTAATTTGTAGTATATTATAGCAAATAAGTAGATTTAAAAGCTGTTGATACATAAACATGAGGCAGGTTGCAAATAAATCTGTTAATATTATATTTCTTGTCTCTCATTACTATGAGCCTTCATTACCTATTTGCGACCACCGGAACTCCTTTTCGATTTCCATTCATAGAATTTACTAATAATGGTAACATTATTTCTAGATTTTGACAGTTGTGTTCTTTTATTTCTTTATCAATTTAGTTGACATTTTTCTTGTGGAAATTCAATTCCATCATTATAAGAACCATTAATGAAATTCAATATGCATATATTACCTGTACAGATAATCTCGTGGATCATTATTGACTTCATGGTTAGCTGTCTATATTATTCGATGGAATAGTATTTTTTGAAAATGATAATTATAGATATTTTTGATAAATATAATGATAGCACTGTATATTCTTTCTCTCAGGAAACAAAATCAGGAATGAAAGAATTCTTTGAATATAATTGTGGCAGGTTAGTAAACTTGTTAGAGTTTTTTTGGTATATGTTGTTAACTACTAACATATATGGTTCTTGATATTCAAGTGAGTGTAATAAATGGTTTTTTTAGAAACTTATATATGACAGGTGCTGGAGCTTGTTTATCTAGCTTGAAAGTAAGTATACAAAAGATTTATTATATTTAAGAGGCCCAAGCCATTTTAGCTGAAATAGTTACGACTTTCTTCCTTCGTGCAAACTTCAAGTTACATGTATGTAGTTCTAATTAGCTTGAATCAAATGGACCAGTTCATGCTGCAGCAACACCAACAGCTAATGGTGAGGCCTAAAGCTACCTAAGCTATAGCCCTTGCACTATCTTTTATCATCGGATGACTGCTCGTGCTTTCTCTTATTATTATTATGTTGTCCTTGTTTTTTAAGTTGGCGGTCTTTGCACCCGGTTTTACAAGCAAGTCTCTCTTGCTTTATCCATGTTTGGTTTACCTATGCTTTAAAATCTATATTCCTTTCCCATCAGATAAAACTAAATTGTATCATTTCTTCTTCATTTGTAGAGCAGTACATTCTTTTATTCTTTCTAAGAAAATGTCTTGTGTTTATATGTTATGTTGTTTTGCTTTATTTGCTGTTATTGCCTACATATTGCTTTATCAACTGTATGTTTATAGTATCGATTACTCTTCCTATTTTATTTTACTAAGATTCAGCTTGTATCATTAGGAGTGCAAGCTTTCTTGACCTGTGTTTTTCCTGTCATTATAATCTATTTTCATAGAAACACTACATGGTTTGAATTCATATTCTTAGCTGTTGTCGGTTTGATAAGTGCTTAACTGCAATTTAAGAGAAAAATGTCATCGCCCCCAACAGCCGACTACAATTTGCCATACCAGAAACCTATACCATTCTATATTTCTGTTCATTCTTACATTTAACAAAAATATAACAAAACAAGCCTTGGCTGCCATTAACAAGAGGAAGAGAAGAAAACTGATCAAGAGCAGCTCTGCTTTCATTTCCAAAGATAAAAGAGTACTTTAATAAGCTTTTTTTCTAGGTGAGTAATATTAACCATGTTTATCGTTCGAATCTGTTTAGATTTGGATCTACTGTTTATATATTGTTTATAATGTTGACAAACACCTTCTAACAATTTCATGTAAGTTTGGTTGTTAATTGATAGTTAATGACATGTTTATGGTTATGATTTGAGCATGATGTTTTGCCAAATTATTTTGAGCACAATCAGCTATTATTTGCTTCCATGGACACAGATAGTGCATGCACGAAAAAGTAGCTGTGTTCATACTGTATGAACTACTTTATCGAAATCTTTCTAGTAAAGCTTTGAAATGTCATAAGCATGGAAATATTTATATGAAATATTCAGGAAGGGATTTATCCAGTGTTAGGTTTTGCCAGGAGTAACTCCTTGACATTGTTGTTAATATGAATATTCGTAACAGTGTTTCAGTATAATTTTGTAAATATTTTCATCCTAGTTGTGAAAAGATTGATAAAAGTAATAATAGCAGTACTTGCCCTCTTTCCTGGTTTCTTTTCTACAGGTTCGAAAATGTTGTTTTCGTTTATTTTTTTTTGATTTGTTAGTTCTCAAATTTTATATGACAATCAGTTTTTATTTTTTCCCTTTATGTTAAGAAGGTATTGTTTTCGGCTATTTATAGATATCAGTAGGGATGCATTAGGCCATAACAATCATAATCGTTTTGGATTTGTGTTCTTGCATTTATTTTTGCATTAAAATGCTTTATGGTGCTAGAGTGGCATATCAGAAGTTAAATTAATGTTCAGTTTCTAAATAAAATTAAATTTTAATTGAATAATAGATGTCTTTTTTTAATTTTTTAATTTTATTTTGTTCCTTTCTGAAAGGTTCAAGTTCTGTTTTTTTGGAGCAACTTTTTCTTCACAGAACTTGGTAGTAGTAGCTATCGTTTGAACTGTTCCATTTGACATGTAAATGAAATTCATTTCCAATAAACTGACAGAAAGATGAGATATTTGTAGCAGATAATTTATGCTTCATTAGTGCCATTAGGCTGCCCCATTAGTCTTTCAGATCACTCACTGTTTGAACTGAAACACAAACACCCAAGCTCTTTTGAGTGGTGATTGATAAAACTCAAGTGTTCAGCAAAATTGATAGTAAAAAGGATTTTGCACTTGTTTTAGTCTTTTAACTTATATTAGTGTTCATTTTTTCAGATACACGGCTTTACTGAATAAACTATTTTAGCTGTAAAAAAGCATGTAAATCGAAAACATTTCAATACCGGAGCGTGTAATGGTTGGGGAGGACAAATCTAGCAGCAGTATGACCAAAATTTGTGCCATGCCATGAGACAACCTTTCTGTAAGCTTAAATCGAGCATATACAGGTATAAATTACACCCACTCTTTTTGAACTGCTTCATCATTATGACCGTTTGAAGAGTGGATATCAAATTTACTTGCTCTGATAATGACTAGATCCACTATGTGCTTATATAACACTTGTTCTGTTCTATAATTTGTTTTTTTAAAAAATTGATCAGTAGCAATATTAATGGTGTTTTTGCATTGTGAGTCTGATAATGTTCTAGCTTTGTTAGTATATACTATTTTATTGTTAATACATTTGGTTCAACGGTAACATTCAACATTAATCACACATTTAAGAAATATCTTTCACTACAATGATGCAACAGTGGAATCTGTTAAACGAACTTATGAATATAAACATGCTGACGAATATGTTATATGAGCGATATTGGAAATATTAATGTATCTCTTATAACCATTACAAATCATCATGCATATATTTGCTATTTTAACTGCATAGAGTTGTTTTCTTTTACAGTTTACCATGCATTTTGTAATTATATATAAAGTATGCAACATGAGTGATTCTACAAATTGTTTTATGCGGCTAATTTGCTTGCTTCAAAAATCTATCTCAGGTGCTTGTTAACTATACCAGATCATCAAAAGAAGCGGAAGAAGTTTCCAAAGAAGTGAGTTTCATTCCCTCTTTAGTGTGTTATGTGTGTATGGCATAGTTTGTTTTAGTTAAGTTGGAGCTGTAATTCCTATTGGATGAAATTCCATGCATTCTTTTACTTTTTAGACTCTCTGGCCTATGCGATTTTCTAGTTAAATAAACAATTTTATAGTTGAACAAGTACGATACTAATGTTAGAAAGAAGATTTTTAATTTTTACAACTACATAGTGATATGATTTAACCGGCGCTATAGTTTACATTTATAGATAAAATGAATTTTATTCAGTGTTTATATATGGAACCAGCTTACATAATGCCATACAATACCACTACCATGAAACATGATTGAAAACATGGTTGATCAGAACAGCCAGAATCTGCTGCCAGAGGAAGCAATCATGAAGCAATAATGTTTCATACTTTTACATATGATTGCATGTTGTTAATAAAGCATTATGTTACATTATGACTTGATGGTATATTATCGATTAACAAATGAAGACATCCATATTTTACAGTTAGACATTAAAACAGTAATTGATACTACAATAGTGGGAAATTGATTATCCTCTTTAACCCCATGTACTAGCTTACTTATTAGATTTTATGTAATATAATCAGTAATATTGTTTTCTCTGAAGTTGTGATGGATTTGATGAGTTACCTATTTAAATAGCATGAATCAGCACAAGTCTCTAACTCGGAGCATTGTGCTCAAACTTGCAGGCATTTGGGTTTCAGTTAGAAAATGGAATCCCAATAGAGAGCTGGTTTGAAGACCGGAATGATAAAGAACTGCTTTCATTACTTCCATTTCTGGAAAGCTTGGTAGGAGTTGAAGATGTTCGACCAATAATTGCCAAGAAATTCAACCTGCGTGAAAAGGTAGCTGCTTCCTCTTCTTCACTGTTGTCGCTTGACTTAAGAAGGTGATGGCCTAAAAAAAGACTACTTTCTGTACGGGTTCAAACTTGGATGACCGTATGTACTATTACTATTCTTGTAATTCAATTTCTTGTATCTTGACGTTGGTTGTCTTGTTTACAGGCTACCGTTGTTTTTACATTTTTTTTATGAAAACCTGAACCTGTACTAAGATGTTGTAGAGTTTCGGAAGTAGATTTTCAAGTCATAAATTGGTTAAGGCCAAGTATAATTGTAATAGTGTAATATTTTATTAAATTTGGTTCAGTATCTATATTTAACGTAGCTCTGGTACTATCAATATTTTAGTGGAGATTTATAATCTTGGAAGTACCTTTCTTTTCTTTTTTATTCTATTATATAAATAGAAGACAGCGTTTGATTAATGCTGTCAATGAAGAAACAACAACGTTCAATTCGTGCTGTAATTATCTTGAAATAGTCAATAACAGCGTTTTTTACATGCTGTCGAAATAGTTGATGATTCAATAACAGCATTTTTAACATGCTGTCGAAATTGTTGATGATTCAACAATAGCGTTTAGAAAACATAATACAACACGTTATAAACGCTGTTGAAAACATTATTGACAGCTCGTAATAAACGCTGTCACAGAGATGTTTCAACAGCGTTTACAGAAACGCTGTTGTAAGTTATGTATGTACGACAGCATGTCGTTATACAGCGTTTCTAATAACGCTGTTGTATCATATTACAGCGTTTATCAAACGCTGTTAAAAGCCTTTTGTGGTGTAGTGAATAGAATAGAAAGAAGAAAGAACTCAACTTATCAGAATCTCACAGCGGAACGGAACAAAATAAAATATATCAAATAGATATTACATAACCATTTACATATCAGAGATTACACAGATACAACAACCTTTCACATTAGATAGTTATAATGCTCTGTCTATCCATTACATTCCAAATACAACAGACAAAGACTTTAACTCAGCACAGCGAAAATATAGATATAGCTACGTCTGGACTCCTGCTCCAAGCTATCCAATATTCGCCAAAGCTAAAACCTGATCTCTTGGCTACTCATAAAAATTTGAGTACCCGAGAGTTTAAGAAAAATAGAAATAAACTCCAGGTCAGACATGGGTCTGGTATGAATAAATAGTTAAAAGTTGCTTAACTTTTGAAAATCTTTGAAACAAAAGGTATCACGTAAGGCTTCCTACACATAAACACGGGTAAGATTTTACCTTATGCTAACCAAAACATTTGATAGGAAATCGAGTGATATTGTAATAGGGTCTAGGGTTTTCAAGTAAAATACAGAAATAGCTGGAATGCTTACATCTCACATTCCAATATAGTTGGGCACAATCAAAATGTACGGCTCTTATTGGAGATTGGATTCCATACAATGTCAGGGCTACTGGGGTACCGCCCATCATAGTACGTGGCCTAGATCAACGTACCAAGGATCCACCCTAAATCCCCTGCAACACAAGGCCGGTACTATTCGTTGCTGAATAGTCCCGAACAAGAAAACCCCGCAATTGGCTGTAGATCCAACTGTCCACACAGCCGAATAAAAAGGGACATCTAGACAGGGGTAAATCTCGTCCTACTTGCGCATGACCCACTTAGCCTTACTGAACCTCCATGTTTTAGCCATTCCTAGTTGATGAGGCTTAAGGATACGATTACCTTTATAGAACACATATATCTTAGAATGCTCATCGTCCACTTGATGATGTTCTGAAAGCATTCAATCCATACAAGTTCGTTCCGAATTCCAACGAAACCGAAGGCATTATCTTGTTATACTCGTTTTGGAATCACCCTCAGAGTTAACGACGATAACCCTTGCACTTTGAATCTTCATCTTCACTTGAGATTCACGACCTAACGCTTAATTTGGATCGATGTGGTTTTCGGATATCCAAATTTGAAAACCCGATCCCGGTCTCATCGAAGTCCAAAACGCCATCTTTTAGGTCCAAGTTGTTTTAGAGTTTAAAACAATTCATTTCAATTCAATTCAATACTTGAATTCACACAGCATTTAACATAGATAAATATTACACATCTGTCACTGATGTATCCAATATCATATCACAGAATATCACAATATATCATCCAATAGATATAATCCAATAGATATCATCTAATAGATATCATCCAATAGATATCATCCAATTGATATCATCCAATATATATCACCCAATAGATACCATCTAATATAGATATTCTACACAAAAAATCATCCATAAATAGGAATTATTAACCCATGTTATAAATAATTTAATTGCCTTAAATTAAATTAATTACTAAAGAATTAATCCCCTAATCCTACTTAAACAATCATTAATTAATTACAAATATTTAATTAATTAATCACTTATTGATCATTTTATAAATCAATTAATTAATCTATAACCACGGATTAATTATCCTTTAATTATCCATTAATAAACCTCAATTATTAATTAATCTCCTTTAATACAAAGTAATCAACCTTTAATTACTTTTATAATCAATTAATTAACCTTTAATTAACTGATTAATTATCCATTAACTATTAATTAATAACCTTAATTATTAATCAATATCTCTTAATTACAAATTAATTAATCCATAATTAATCTTACAATTAATAAATTATTTATTAATTAAATAATTAATTATCCCTTAATTATTAAATAATAAACTTAATTATTAATTAACAACCTTAATTACAAATTAATTAATCCATAATTATCAATTAATCAATCCTTAATTAACATTGATTAATTATTAATTACCTTTGATTAATCCTTAATCACCTTTGATTAATCTTTAATCAACTTTGATTAATTCTTAATTACCTTTGATTAATCCTTAATCACCTTTGATTAATCCTTAATCACCTTTGATGAATTAATTAATTAATATTTAATTATAGATTAATCATCCTATAAGTATTAATTAATAAAACTTAATTATTAATTAATAAAACTTAATTACAGATTAAGTAATTCTTAATTATTAATTAAGTAACCTCTAATTACTAAATTAGTCAAATCTTAATTACTTGATTAATTAATCCTTAATTACTTAATTACTCAATTAATTAACCTTTGATCACTAATTAACAATCTTTAACTAATAATCCTTAATTATAAATAATTAATCTTTAATTAATTAAATAATAATCCTTAATTAATCAAACCAATTAATTACTCTTAATTAATTACTTAGTTAATCCTTTATAATTAATTAATCAAATTAATTAATTATACTTAATTCCCATAATTAACTTAGTTAATCTCAAGGTTAAACCTTTAATCATCTTAAGATTAAACATTATCTTATTAATACCTTTATTAATATTAACATATAAAACATTTTAACATTACAATTTATCTTTACTTAATTACATCATTAATTAAATTTTAAAATAAATAATCATTTAACTTGATATTTTTAAAGTAATCAAAGCTTAACTTCCTTAAAAAAACTTAAAACATTGTCAAGTAAAGGTTTCAAACCTAATTACAATTTGTATTTTAAAACTTACTTTTATAAAATCATAAACTAACATTTTAAATTAATGTTTTAAAATCACTTTAAATTTCATTTAATAAAATTTAATCTAAACAACTTTTAAAACTTCATAACCAATTGTTTAAGAAATAATTTTTATATAAAAAGAAAGTTTATATAGAAGTTTAAACTAGATTTAACTTTAAATTTCAAAAATATTTAATTTTAAAACATTCTAAAAAATGTTTAAACAGTTGCTTTGGGTTTTACCCGAATGCCACTCGGGCCTATCCCCGAGTCAATCCACTTTTCTACCCATTTTTAAAAATTTAGTCTAAAATTTAAGTTTTAAACTTACAGGACTAAACTCGCAAATTACTCGAGTTCAAACTCGAGTAATCTTCCTAAAAACATGACATCGTCTTCGAGTTCGAATCACTACCCAATCCCAAACTCAGACACCCAAAATTCCTTGTGCACCTGCACAATCAACATCGACGCCGATAATCCCCTCCGGTGACGTCGACACACCATCCATCCCCTCAACATCAACGCTCGATCATCCAAACACACTCACAATTGTCAAATCAAAATCGAGCATGGTAGATGAAACCGCAACAAGAAACACTGCCAGGAAATTTTCTCACAACCACTACTCCGATCATCGGAGTTGCTACCCCTCTGGCTACGACATGCCGACACCCCAAGCTACCATTACCTAAAATTCCAAGCCTCTCTGTGCACTAGAGAGAACGAAGAAACCTAATCTTCCAGCGTGACCAAAACTAGGTTTAGAAACCCATTTGCTTTGCCGCCGACACCACAATGATCAAACACCCCATCTTCCATTTTTCCTCACCTCATCGCACAGTCCTCCACCACCAGACAAAGCCCCGACCACCCAAGACCCTTATGCCATCAACAGTTGCTCAAAAACCCAAATCCAGTCAACACTGAAATGCCCTTCTATCCTATTACTAAAAATCTTTATTTTTGTTTTAAAAATCTTCATTTTCAAAATAGATTCAAGTTATGAGATTAGATTATCAAATTATAACATTTGATTTATCATGCATTTTAGAATTTGCCACTGCATTTCTCGGTTCCAGGTAAAATTAAACCTATATTGCTTTAAGTATATTTTAAATTAAAACTCATGATTTAACAAACATAAAATGTTTGGGTCTCTAACCCTAACAAGATTAGATGATAAGATTTGGAATTTTTTTATCAAACTTTATTTTCTGAATCAATAATAGAGATACTTTTAAATACAACGGACATGCACAGTTACAAACATTCGTATCACAGATATAACTCATATATATGCACAACCAAGCATAATTTATCTCAAACTTCACAAATAATCAGATATAAATTTACTTAGATTTTAATTCAATTTGTTTACTCATAGATTAAAGAGTAGAGGATGGAAGCTTTAAATTGTTGAGGCTTTTAAAACTGGAAAGCTTTTGAAAATTATGACGATTCAAACACTTGAAACCAGCTTGATAATGTAAGATTTGATACTCCAGGCTTTGCATTTTGAATGTTTATAGGCTTGAGAGGATTTCTTGACAATGAACTTTCTGGTTGCATTTAAAAATCTACTACATGGTTGCTTACTGGTTTTGATTCTTAAGTTTGAGAGGTTTATAGGTTTTCATTTGTTTTGGTTTGAAAAGGCTGTAGATTTGAGAAAAAGGTTTTTGAACTAGAGATTGCATTGATTCCAAATTGTATCTTTGAAGATGTAGCAGTTTACAGGATTTAATTTTGGTTTGAGGGAGTGATTTAATGATTTGTTTGAGGAGGTGTTTTTCAGTGCTTTAGTTTTTGATATGAGTTTGGGAAATTTTTTAATTCAAGAGGATTTCAGTTTTGATTCAAAAATTTCTGGTTTTGGGAAGAGTTTCAGGTTTGTAAATAGATGAATATGTCTTTGAATTTTTTTTTAGAAATGAAGATGGAAAAGAAATAAAAGAGAGAGAGGAGATAAAACTTTTTGTATTTATTTACCATTTAATAAACTCTATCTTAATTAATAAAAATAAATTCTTTTTAAAGAAATAAATAATATTTTAAATAAAAACTCATTCATATATTTTATATCCAAAATAATTCAAGATATATATTCATTTTAAATCCAAATTTAAATCTAAATTCAAATTCAAATTCAATTTGAAATCAAATTTAATATCAATTCAAATATACATTAATTTTAAACAAACGCAAATTAAATTTGAAAACAATAGCTTTATTTAAAAATCTATTTATAAAACAACATTAATTAGTTTGAAAATAATAACTTTATTTAAAAATCTATTTTTAAAATCAATCTCAATTATATATATAAACAAACACCTTGTTATTTCAAAAATAATAATTCTATTTTAAAATCCATTTATACCTATATTTAAACATCACATATCATTTATTTTGGTTATTTATATTTGAAAATAATAATTTTATCAATTTTAATTTATTTATTAATAAGATTATCACATTTAAATTCCTCGAAACCAAAATATCACATTCCTCTCCCCTTAAAAGAATTTCGTCCCCGAAATTTAAAACAGAGATAATCCAAAAACTTTTATTTCGTTTCAACAATCCAAGCATCCATATCAATCATACACTATCAACCAAACAAACAATTTCATCCAAACAACCAATTTATTCGAACAAACAAATTATTCAAATCAAACAACTCTAGCTATCCGGACATAGGTCCGGATAAGTCTTCCTAAAACTATTTAGAGTTTCTCAAGACAAACTCTGAAATCCCAGCTCCGCAGAACCTTAACTAGCTATACCACTATGATTCAGAGCTTCCTCTCATTTCGATCAAAAATCTGAACCAGATATCAGACCACACTACAAACCAGTTCAACTACTGTATCCTACTGAACTACAGATCCTAACTAAGACGGATCATTCACGTATTTCCTCAGATGAGATACATGAAAAACACAACACGAATTCCAGCCATCCAAAATGGCAATTCAATCCTGCAGACCACAATCACTAAAGCTCTTGAGCACTGGGAACAGACCAATACATCTTGGAGCAAATTTCTCGTCTTTCCAAATCCGATAACTCCTTTAAATCATGAAACTTTGACAAAGACTAAATCCTTTGATCTCAAAATCCAATTGTCTTTGCCTCTAGTGCACGAATTCTTCTGGCGATCCTACGCTGCTCTCAAACTCTTCTAGATAAGCTCCGCCTTCGCAGATGCCTCTCAGATCAAACTGGACCAAGAACCAGACGATCTCTTGACTCTACTCAACCGAATGGGAGTCTACAAGGTCTTCCATACAAAACTCCATAGGCTTCCATCTAGACCATCATCTGATTACAGAAATGAGAATTCCATTCAATACATATGGTATTTCCAAGATCCACCAAATCCAAAATACAAGCTCTCAGCACAACCTCAAAAATTCTATTCAGCCTTTCCGTCTGACCGTTGATCTAGGAATGATAGGTTGAACTCAAATTCAAACTCAAAGCTGATAGCAAAGCTTCTCAAAACTTTTTGAAGAAGACAGGAGCACGGTCGCTAACAATGCCGACTGAAACACCAAGCAGTCGGACCAACTTCTTCTAAAAAACTAAGCCAAAGATGCTGCAGTACGAGTTTCCTTGATCGGAATAAAATGAGCGCTCTTAATTAATCGGTCTTTAATTACCCATATTCCATTTCCCTCTTTGATCCTTGGCAAACCGTCGATGAAATCCAAAGAAATCATTTCTCACTTCACTTTAGAACTTCTAAGGCTGCAACAACTTGCGATCTTTTGTTGATCACCTTCACTTGCTGATTGACCACACATCTTCTGACGAAAGAAGCTACATCCTTCTTCAAGCTCAGCTACCAGAAGATTTTCTGATAAAACTCCTTGCCTCAAATCCTTCCGATGATCTTCATTGTTCCTTGACCATCAATCCATCCATAACAGGCACACACACATCGTCCGCATAGAACTCAACTTACTCTTGCCTTCCAGAATTGCTAGAACAGGCACACTGGTCAGCCTTGCCTTCAAATCCAAGAAAGCTCTTCACACTCGGGTCCACTTAAATTTGTTCTTTCTCGAGTCAACCTGGTTGTGTGCAAAGTAATCTTGGGTCAACTTCTCCAACTCTTCTCTCCTCCTTCGACGCAATCCTACTACTAGGCCAAACAACAGGCACTGCGCCTGGAACTGGGACGATCGGAAACTCTAACTCTTGATGAAGGAAAACCTTCACTCCTTCGAAAACATCCGGACAGCCTCTAACCATAATGATGGACTCTACGCCTCCTGGAGATGCCTTGTTTCCAAGCAACAGATGCTCAAAAGAATTCCGGAATAATCGCAAGTCACTTTTTCCATTCCTTCCAACTCAGCCTCCAAAGAAACAATCCTTACTATCCATCCAATCCAGAATAAGATCAAACCCTTCAGGATCTAATACCGATGGGTCACAAGAAAACTATGGGGGAGATAATAAATCTTAAGCCTCTACAGATCTTATCTATCTCGGTTACTCCACCTACAGGATTAGATACAAGGATATGATGGTCAACCAATAAAGAAAGGGATGAAACTTCTCAAGAACTCATGTTGGAAATCCGAACAGATACCCAACAAATTCATATAGATATATAATTATATAAAAATTACAAATACATGCTCTCAAGATAGACACTACTCTAGAGCCTAGGTATTATCTCAATCTATGCTCTGATACCAACTGTGACGACCCACCCTTTATCCTAAAGAAAGACGCATCATCAATAAGAAAGAAAGAGGTAGAAATAGAATAGCAAGAAGAAAGAACTCAACTTATCGGAATCTTACAGCGAAACGGAACAAAATATAATATATCAAATAGATATTGCATAGTCACTTACATATCATAGATTACACAGATACGACAACCTTTCACATTAAACAGTTATAATGTTCTGTCTAATCCATTACATTCCAAATACAATAGACAAAGACTTTAACTCAGCACAGCGGAAATATAGATATAGCTACTTCTGGACTCCTGCTCCAAGCTGTCCAATATTTGCCAAAGCTAAAACCTGATCTCTTGGCTACTCATAAAAATTTGAGCACCCGAGATTTTAAGAAAAACAGAAATAAACTCCGGGTCAGACATGGGTTTGGTGTAAGTAAACGGTTAAAAGTTTCTTAACTTTTGAAAACCTTTGAAACAAAAGGTGTCACGTAAAACTTCCCACACATAAACACGGGTAGGTTTTTACCTTACACTAACCAAAACATTTGATAGGAAATCATGTGATATAATAATAGGGTCTAGGATTTTCAAGCAAAATAAAGAAATTGCTGGAATGCTTACAACTTACATTCCAACATAGTTGGGCACAATCAAAACGTACGGCTTGTATTTGAGATTGGATTCCATACAATGGTAGGGTTACTGGGGTACCGCCCATCACAGTACGTGGCCTAGATCAACGTACCGAGGATCCACCCTAAATCCTCTGCAACACAAGGCCGGGACCATTCCTTATTGAACTGTCCCGAACAAGACAACCCCGCAGTTGGCTGCAGATCCAACTGCCTACACAGCCGAATAAAAAGGGACATCTAGACAGGGGTAAATCTCGTCCAACTTGGGCATGACCCACTTAGCCTTGCTGCACCTCCCCTGTTTTAGCCATTCCCGGTTGATGAGGCTTGAGGCTACGATTACCTTTATAGAACATATCTATCTTAGAATGCTCATCGTCCACCTGACGATGTTCTGAAAGCATTCAATCCATACAAGTTCGTTCCGGGTTCAAACGAAACCGAAGGCATTATCTCGTTACACTCATTTTGGAATCACCCTCAGAGTTAACGACGATAACCCTTGCACTCTGAATCTTCATTCACTTGAGGTTCACGACCTAACGCTTAATTTGGATCGATGTGGTTTTTAGATATCGAAATCTGGAAACCCGATCACGGTCTCATCGAAATCCAAAACGCCATCTTTTAGGTCCAAGTTGTTTTAGAGTTTAGAACAATTCATTTAAATTCAATTCAGTACTTGAATTCACACAGCATTTAACATAGATAAATATCACACATTTATCACTGATATATCCAATATCATATCACAGAATATCACAACATATCATCCAATAGATATCGTCCGATAGATATCATCCGATATATATCATCCAATAGATATCATCCAATACAGATATTCTGCACAAAGAATCATCCATAAACAGGAATTATTAATCCATGTTATAATTAATTTAACCGCCTTAAATTAAATTAATTAATAAAGAATTAATCCCCTAATCCTGCTTAAACTATCATTAATAATTACAAACATTTAATTAATTAATCACTTCTTGATTATCTTATAAATCAATTAATTAATCTATAACCACAAATTAATTAACCTTTAATTATCCATTAATAAACCTTAACTATTAACTAATCTCCTTTAGTACAAAGTAATCAACCCTTAATTACTTATATAATCAGTTAATTAACCTTTAATTAACTGATTAATTATCCATTAACTATTAATTAATAACCTTAATTATTAATCAATATCTCTTAATTATAAATTAATAAATCCATAATTAATCTTATAATTAATAAATTAATTATTAATTAACTAATTAATTATCCCTTAATTACTAATTAATAAACTTAATAATTAATTAAAACCTTAATTACAAATTAATTAATCCATAATTATCAATTAATCAATCCTTAATTAACATTGATTAATTCTTAACTACCTTTGATTAATCCTTAATCACCTTTGATTAATCTTTAATCAACTTTGATTAATCCTTAATTACCTTTGATTAATCCTAAATTACCCTTGATTAATCCTTAATCACCTTTGATTAATCCTTAATCACCTTTGATTAATCTTTAATCAACTTTGATTAATTAATTAATTAATATTTAATTATAGATTAGTCATCCTTTAAGTATTACTTAATAAAAATTAATTATTAGGTAATAAAATTTAATTACACATTAAGTCATTCTTAATTACTAGTTAAGTAAACTCTAATTACTTAATTAACAGCCCTCTAATTACTAAATTAATCAAATCTTAATTACTTGATTAATTAATCCTTAATTACTTAATTACTCAATTAATTAATCTTTGATCATTAATTAACAATCTTTAATTAATAATCCTTAATTATAAATAATTACCCTTTAATTAATTAAATAATAATCCTGAATTAATTAAACCAATTAATTACTCTTAATTAATCACTTAATTAATCCTTTATAATTAATTAATCAAATTAATTAATTATACTTAATTCCCACAATTAACTTAGTTAATCTCAAGGCATTAAACCTTTAATCATCTTAACATAAAACATTATCTTTTTAATACCTTTATTAACATTAACACTTAAAAACATTTTAACATTATAGTTTATCTTTACTTAATTACATCATTAATTTAGTTTTAAAATAAATAATCATTTAACTTGATAATTTTAAAGTTATCAAAGCTTAACTTCCGTAAAAAAAATTAAAACGTTGTTAAGTAAAGGTTTCAAAACTAATTACAATTTGTATTTTAAAACTTACTTTTATATAATCATAAACTTACGTTTTAAATTAATGTTTTAAAATCACTTTAAATTTCATTTAACAAAATTTAATTTAAACAACTTTTAAAACTTCATAACCAATTGTTTAAGAAATAATTATTATATAAAAAGTAAGTTTATATAGAAGTTTAAACTAGATTTAACTTTAAATTTCAAAAATATTTGATTTTAAAACATTCTAAAAACTGTTTAAACAGTTGCTTCAAGTTTTATCCGAAGGTCACTCGAGCCTATCCCCGAGTCAATCCACTTTTCTACCCATTTTCAAATGCTTAGTTTAAAATTTAAGTTTTAAACTTACAGGACCAAACCCGCAAATTACTCGAGTTCAAACTCGAGTAATCTTCCTAAAAACACGACATCATCTTCGAGTTCGAATCACTACCCAATCCCAAACTCAGACACCCAAACTTCCTTGTGCACCTGCATAATCAACATCGACGCCAATGATCCCCTCCGGTGACGTCGACACACCATCCATCACCTCAACATCAATGCTCGATCATCCAAACACACTCACAATTCTCAAATCAAAATCGAGCATGGAAGATGAAACTGCAACAAGAAACACAACCAGGAAATTTTATCGCAACCATTACTCCGATCATCGGAGTTGCTACCCCTTCGGGTACGCCATGCCGACACCCCAAGCTACCATTACCTAAAATTCCAAGCCTCTTGATGCACCAGAGAAAATGAAGAAACCCAATCTTTCAGCGTGACCAAATTTAGGTTTAGAAACCCATTTGCTTTGCCGCCGACACCACAATGATCAAACACCCCATCTTCCATTTTTCCTCGCCTCACCGCACAGTCCTCCACCACTAGACAAAGCCCCGACCACCCTAGACCCTTAGGCCATCAACAGTTGCTCAGAAACCCAAATCCAATCAACACTGAAATGCTCTTCTATCCTATTACTAAAAATCTTAATTTTTGTTTTAAAAATCTTCATTTTCAAAACAGATTCAAGTATGAGATTAGATTATCAAATTATAACACTTGATTTATTAAGCGTTTTAGAATTTGCCACAACATTTCTTGGTTCAAGGCAAAATTCAAACCTATATTGCTTTAAGTAAATTTTAAAGTCAAACTCATGATTTAACAAACATAAAATGTTTGGATCTTTAACCCTAACAAGATTAGATGATAAGATTTGGAATTTTTTTATCAAACTTTATTTTCTAAATCAATAACAGAGATACTTTTAAATACAACAGACAAGCACAATTACAAACATTCATATCATAGAGATAACTCATATATATGCACAAACAAGCATAATTTATCTCAAACTTCACAAGCAATCAGATATAAATTTACTTAGATTTTAATTCAATTTGTTTACTAACAGATTAAAGAGCAGAGCTGGAAGCTTTAAATTGCTAAGGCTTTTAAAATTGGAAAGCTTTTGAAAATTGTGATGATTCAAACGCTTGAAACCACCCTGATAATGTAAGATTTGATAATCCAGGCTTTGAATATTGAATGTTTATAGGCTTGAGAGGATTGCTTGACAATGATCTTTCTGGTTGCATTTAAAAATCTGCTACAGGCTTGCTTACTGGTTTTGATTCTTAAGTTTGTTAGGTTTACAGGTTTGCATTTGTTTGGGTTTGAAAAGGCTGCAGATTTGAGAAAAAGGTTTTTGAACTAGAGCTTGCATTGATTCCAGATTGTATCTTTGAAGATGTAGCAGTTTACAGGATTTAATTTTGATTTGAGGGAGTGATTTACTGATTTGTTTAAGGAGGTGTTTTTCAGTGCTTTGGTTTATGATATGAGTTTGGGAAAGTTTTTAATTCAAGAGGATTTCAGTTTTGATTCAAAAATTTCTGATTTTGGGAAGAGTTTCAGGTCTGTAGATAGATGAATATGGATTTAAATTTTTTTTAGAAATGAAGATGGAAAAGAAATAAAAGAGAGGGGAGGAGAGCTTATAAATGTGAGTTAGGCTTTAATTTAGAATTAAAGAAAAATAAAAATAAATCTTGACACATGTTTACAAATGCTACACTTGTCATTTCCCATAATTCATTAACTTACATATGTATTTTTAAGCTTTAATAAATCAACACTTGTAATCTTTCATTTTTATTTATTTTTAAAAGATATTAAAAGCTTTAAAATAAATTTTCTTAATTAATAAATACCTTTTGCAAATTAATAAATCTTTCTAAATTTTATAAAAATAAATTTTTTAAAAGAAAATAAAGTATAAACCAATTATAATTTAAATAAATCATATTAAATATATTTATTCCATTTTTAAACGATGATATAAAACTTTTTGTATTTATTTACCATTTAATAAACTCTATCTTAATTAATAAAATTAAATTCTTTTTAAAGAAATAAATTTTATTTTAAATAAAAACTCATTCATATATTTTATATCCAAAATAAATAAAGATATATATTTATTTTAAATCCAAATTTAAATCTAAATTCAAATTGAAATCAAATTTAATATTAATTCAAATATACATTAATTTTAAACAAACACAAAATAAATTTGAAAATAATAGCTTTATTTAAAAATCTATTTTAAAATCTATTTATAAAACAGCATTAGTTAAATTTGAAAATAATAATTTTATTTAAAAATCTATTTTTAAAATCAATCTCAAGTATATATATAAACAAACACCTTGTTATTTCAAAAATAATAATTCTATTTTAAAATCCATTTATACTTATATTTAAACATCACATATCATTTATTTTGGTTATTTATATTTGAAAATAACAATTTTGTCAATTTTAATTAATTTATTAAGAAGATTATCACATTTTAAATTCCTCGAAATTTCGGAATATCACATTCCTCTCCCCTTAAAAGAATTTCGTCCCCAAAATTTAAAACAAAGATAATCCAAAAACTTTTATTTCATTTCAACAATCCAAGCATCCATATCAATCATACACTATCAACCAAACAAACAATTTCATCCAAACAACCAGTTTATTCGAACAAGCAAATTATTCAAATTAAACAACTCTAGCTATCCGGGTACAGGTCCGGATAAGTCTTCCTAAAACTATTCAGAGTTTTGCAAGACAAACTCTAAAATCCCCGCTCCACAGACCCTTAACTAGCTATACAACTATGATCCAGAGCTTCCTCTTATTCCGATCAAAAATCTGAACCAGATATTATACCACACTACAAACCAGTTCAACTACCATATCCTACTGAACTACAGATCCTAACTAAGACGGATCATTCACTAATTTCCTCAGATGAGATACGTGAAAAACACAACATGAATTCCAGCCATCCAAACTGGCAAGTCAATCCTGCAGACCACAATCACAAAGGCTCTCAGCACTCGGAACAGACCAATACATCTTGGAGAAAATTTCCCATCTTTCCAAATCCGATAACTCCTTTAAATCGGGAAACTTTGACAAAGACTAAATCCTTTGATCTCAAATTCCAACTGTCTTTGCCTCTAGTCCACGAATTCTTCTGGCGATCCTGCGCTGCTCTTAAACTCTTCTAGATAAGCTCCACCTTCGCAGATGCCTCTCAAATCAAACTGGACCAAGAACCAGACTGTGACGACCCGAAATTTTTTAACATTTGAAATGGAATATTTAATTGATTTTAAATATTTGGAGGTTAGTTTAACTTGAATTTCGAATATGACTAAGGATTTGGCAATTAAATTATTAGATTTAACTTTTTGAAATTTGGGTAAGATATTAAATCTTAAATTTTATGTTGATTAAAAATAATTTAATGGCTTGGAAAATATATTAATAGTACTGGAGGTAATAAAACTTTTAAAAGTGAATTTAAAAGCTGTTTGTTCAATTTCGAATTTATATCGTTTAAATCGATATTTAAAAATAGCCTTCCGAGGCACAGTCTCGGAATTCGACGAAATCAGTTCCATTGGATCCATAATATTGTATTATTCTCGGATTTCAATTTTCGTAGTGTTTGGAGCGATTGTTTGGATGTACGATAAGCAAACACGCTGAAAATTATAGCGAAATTTAATTTAATAGCTGGATCAAAAAGCTATCTTCTACATACGATCGAATTTGGACTCAGAACCTTTTCCATTTTGTTCGAAATAGGGGTAGAACCTTATAAACGCCTAGTGGCACGCCTCGATAGGAGTTTGAAATTTTAAGTTGCATTTGAATTTAAATTTGAAATTTTAAAATATATTGTTGGACTGGTCAAACTATTTTCAACAACAGCCTACTTTCTATAAACATCAAAACTTTTTAGTCTCCTCTGCAAATCGCTATAGCTTACCCTACACGCAGTCGTTCTGTTTAAATCACGTTGCATCCTTTCATATCTTGTCCTTTTTCCACTTCAATCGAAATCGTGAATTCCTTCAGAAAAATTAAAATCGAGCTAGGGCTCGTTCAGAAAAATCATGGAGGTAATTTCAAAAGCAATCGTCGAAGTTATCGTGAGGGTTGGTCTCGCCATCAGGCGAAGGGGCGCTCGATTTCGAAGCTGTGATGGAGAGCTTCAATCATCATGGGTGTCGCGCGAAGCAGAGGATGTCGTGGCAAGCGATGGACGTGAGAAGCTAAGGGATTATCGATCGAGGCATCGCGATTTTATGGAGTTTGAAGGTTCGACAGCAAATCATCGAATGCCAGGGTCGGGGATGGCAATACGTCGGCATTTGGGGCGATCAAATCACGGAACAGCATAGTCGCAATCGTGCATGCGAGCTCGTGATGCAGAAAGTGGCTACGACATGTACTGGTAACGGTGGTAGAATTGGGAATCTCGTCATCGACAAGCTTTTGTGTGTGATGGCAAGTAACAAATTTATTTGTTTTCAATTCAATTTAAAACTGTATTTGAGCGTTTTAATAGTATATAGTAAAGCAAAATATAAATGAATATTAATACAGTAAAAAAAATAGAATACACGTATAAGAAGTATTGTTTATTTTTGGGAAATTGGTTTGAAATAAAACATTGGATGATTAAAACTATCAAAACAAAATTTGATTTTTCGATTATTTCGAATATTAATAAATTTTATAATTGTTTATACAAGGTTTAAAATTGTGAAGAAAACAAGCTAGTTTGGAAATGGGTTGCATGCATAAAAAAGGTGAGATCTTCCCACTCAAGTTTAAACTGGAATTTCCAGTTTGATTTTGAATAGTTAAATTTAAATTGTTGATTGTTTGCTTGAATGATAATTTATTATCAGTTGTATTGAAATAGATCCTATACGCCACATAATAGCGGATGATATTATATTAACCTATATACCACGATATTCCACCTCGAAGTGGAATTGGTATTATATATGTATTTGGAGTTGTTGATTTCCCGCATTGTATAGTGGATGAGACCCTATGCGCCACATAATAGCAGACGATATTTTATAAATCCCATATACCGTGATATTCCACCTCGAAGTGGAATAGGAATTTAATTGTTGTGCCACCATTTGTGGATGCAGGAAAACAGGTTGGAGAGGTCCAACTGGATTCCTCAAATAATTGAATTTGTTCAATATTGTGTGTTGATTATTTATAATCTGTGTGTGACTATTTGTAATTCAAACTGCTGAAGGCTATAATTTAGCCGAATATATTTTTGGTATCATAGGGTACCAGAAATAAATCAAATTGAATTTTTGAAATTTGGTAGCAAATTTATAATAAATTAATTTTAGAAAACTGAGTAAATTTAAAAGAAGGAATTTGTTTCAAAAGATAATAAATTTGATGTTTGAAATAAATTTGAGAATCAATTTGAAATTTGATTTGGTATTTTGAAAATAAATTAGAAAATCAATTTGATATTGATTTGGTAAAAATAATAACTATTTGAGAATCGATTTGAAAATCGTATATTTGTGGATATTTGAAAATTTAAAATTCACAATGGGAATTTTATAAAAGAAAGGGAAATTTGTTTTAAGAATAAATATTGTTTTATTTTTAAAAGTGTGGAAAGGAATTTACAAATTTGGAACGTAAATTTAAAATAAATCCAGAAAGATTTATAAATTGATTTGAATAAACCATTTTAGAATGGAAGGTGTACTTTCCCTAGAAAGCCGAGTGCGTTTTCAAGGTAGCTTTCGAATATAAATTAAAAGTGCCAGAGATGATTTTAAAAAGAATATTTTGGATAATTTATTTTCTTAATTTCTTTTGAAAATATTTAGAGTAAAGATTTATATAATTAATTATAGAAGTGATTTAAAGATTTAATTGATAATTGTTTTAGGAAAAGTTTATTTGAATAATTGAACTCTGTCTACTAATTTTATTTTTTAAAATTAGTTTGGACTTAAAGTTATATGTGATATTAGTGTAATGTTTTCATAACTAATACTTAAGTAAGTGTTTAAAAGTAGTTAAATGTTTTCCAAGTGTATTTGGATAAACATTTTAAATTATTTTAACCCGTTAGATTTTCAGTGGAAATAAATAAATGTTTGGAAATATTTTTCGCATAAGGAAAATGAATTGAAATTTGTTTTCAAAGGATTAAAATGTGGAAATTGATTTAATTTTTTTTTTCAAAAGGTAGAAATATGAAAATATACCTTGCGAAGATATGTCGAATGTAAATAATTGGGCAAAATCATTTGAGAATTGGTGATTGTTGTAAATTATTGATTGATAGTTAAACAACCGACTATTAATATTGGCCTTTTAGTGGCATTTGAATTTCGATGCGACCGGGGGTCGGATTCCAAATGGATAATCGAAATCCACATTGAACCTTTGTGATTGTGATGGATCTTTTGTTTAAGAAGATCAACGTGGAAATTTTTGTGATTTGTTTGAAATCTGAATGAACACTTATTTTAAAAATAAGCGCTCATTATTCGGATTAGCTGGGAGAGGACCTTGTGTCATAAAACCCATTTCGAATAATGATACGATGAAATGGAATTGCCATTGAAGACGGTGTTGAAGACCGGGTATTTTCGAAAACGAAAGGATTACCTGTCGAATGTCTCTGCACCGGATTGCTTTGGTATAGATATTTTATCACCCTTTGTGATGGGGATTCTAGACGTGATTAGTAGATATCCGGATTTGCAAGGGCTTCTTTGAAGTGCCTTCGGTTCCGTTCGATCCCGGAACGAACTTGTGTGGATATGTGTCTGACGTTACACCTTGAGATGTAAAGCTGGTTTCTATCAAATACATTTCTGTTTGGTGGCAAAGATTTATTCTCTTAGCTTAACACCCTTCTCTGAGAGGTACAAGCTCAGAGGTTATGTAGTTGATGGTTACTAGTGATACATTCCCAATTTGGTAACGTGTCATACGAAGTGCTGCTGATCATTTTTTAATCAAAGCATGACTTTGTGAAAAGTGTAGCTTTGAGGACGAGACTTCGTCGGACCTCACACCCCGAAAATGGTCAAAACAGGAAAGATGTGGCAATGTTATGAGGGTCGCGCCCTTTAGGGTATGTCATTTCCTTTTGGAAAATTGTGCTATCATGGTATGGAGCCCAGATATTTAACCTATGTGGTTGCTGCAAATCTATTACTCTTTGTGGTTGTTGCTTTGTGGTTGAGGATCCTCGGATAAAGGTCGCGAACGACCGGGGGATGGCATACTCGTGTAGTAGTTACCTAGTTACAGATGTAACCCGGCCTTGTGTTGGCAGAGAGCTGGTTAA
Organism: Allium cepa; assembly: GCA_030765085.1. Classification (NCBI taxonomy): domain Eukaryota; kingdom Viridiplantae; phylum Streptophyta; class Magnoliopsida; order Asparagales; family Amaryllidaceae; genus Allium; species Allium cepa. The sequence goes on along the minus strand of CM060929.1, from coordinate 871,386,757 downwards.
GTTCTCGGGACGTCCCTCCAGCGGCGTACCCATGTGGCAATAGGAAGTTCCTTAGCTTGACCATATGTTGGAAATCCAAAGAAATAATACGCACCCTGTACGGTTTTAGTTGTATAACCTGCCATGGAATGTGGAGATAACCTGCTATTGAACATGGTAGCAATAGTAGGCATACAATAATGGTTGTATGCTGGTTGAGATTAATATTATACTTTCGAAATGTTTTCTGCACTATGCACTAATAATAATAATATCAAAAGATTCTGCATATTAAGCATGTTTGACTATCATAAGGAGAAATATCCTCCAATTCTGCGTTTGCATTGTGTGTGTGTGGTGGGAGGCCTTATGGCAGTTTCATTTTCAAAAAAAGCATAGCGGATTTCTTTTCTTTTCTTTGTGAAAATAATTGTTTTTAAGATCTCACACTAGTCACATGACTGATCTGGAGTTTATTGTTCCCTTTCTAAACTCTAGGTGCCCACAATTTTTTCACACGGGCAGCATAGAGTCAGGTTATCATTATTCTGGAGCGAAGTCGAAAAAGAGATGCTGTGGAGATCAGGAGCAAGCTGGATGGCGAAGCGTATCACTAGTATATGTTATATTCTTTTCCGCTATTTGTTGTTGTAATACTCTGACAATGTAATATGATGTAATATAAAAACTGATATAGTGTTTTTGTTTTAAAAGATATTCATTTATCTATTATATGTTGTTCCGCTATGAAATGTGAGATTCTGTTATTGTTTTCTTTTCTTCTTCTTCCACCTCTTTCTTCTTTAAACCCGAAGAATCGTACATTTGTCCCACTTTGGGCTGAATTGTTGTGGGATTTTTCCAGCTCAAAAGGGGTACGGATTTGCGGGCCTTTACAGTGGTATCAGAGCATTTGGTTAGGCGACAACCTTGCCTCTGTTGGGTGTTACTCATTAGAGATAGAGTCGGTAGTACTCTAGAATGAGTTGAGTGTAATAATAGATATGAGCGCGTGTTTGTTAGTGAATATATAAAATTGTTTTATATTGTGATGATTGGTTTGTTGAGTGGTATATGGATTCTGGCCGATATAGTCTGTACAAATCTATCAATAGGGATTTCTAAACACTCATACAGAACAATTCGACACGATATTGTTTTAAATAAGGTGAATGAAATAATTTTACCCAAACTATTTTTGTATATGAAGGAAATAATCTTAGTAAAGTATTATAGTATATGGTTGCTTGATTGTTAGGAAGTGATAATATTAAATTATTATCATTAATTATTGAACAAGAAATTGAAATCATAACTTAAAGCCGAGAAATAAAATTCATATACAAATGGAATTTGAGGATGTAAATTGTAAATGTGATTTATAATTTGAAACAGAATTCCAGAGAAGTGTTTTGAAAGGGTTTGAAATTTGAAAAATTTGGAAATTAAATCCCTTTTGAGTTTGAAAATGATTTTCCAAGGTTTTTGAAAAATGTTTTGAAGGGATGAAAAGCTCTAAACTCTTTTAGGTCGCTGAAAAATAACTTCGGTGATGACCGCAGCATCATCGATGTTCATTTTTGAGTTTCCAAGAAAGGAATTGCTGCCAAATTATTTTAAACGGAAGTTGTTTGCAAACTGGGTTTGGTTTTAGAAATTTAAAGGGATAATTTGAATTGATTTCAAAAATGGTTTTAAAAGGTTGAAAAGACTCTGGAATGTTATATAAAATATTTATGGAATATCATTAAGTTGATAACTTGAAAAGTTTGAAGTTGTTAAAATAAAAATCCAACTTAAAGAGAATTTAGATAAAAGTAAAGGTGGAAAACAAAATAAGTTGGAAGGAAAATTTAATTCAAGTGGAATTAAAAAATGAAATTGAATAAAAGAATTGAGATTGAAAATTTGAGTTAATTTGTATGAAGGTGAATCTGAGAAGTTTTATAGACTAAATGATTGGAATAAAATCTATTAAGGTGGAAAATAAAGTTGTGAATGAATAAATAAATTTACAATTGAAATTAAATGAAAGTGAAATTGAATGTTGAAATTAATTTCGAATTTTTAAATAAATAGAACTGGAATTGGAATTGAATTTGATTTGTGATAAACAAAGCGAAATATTGAAATGAAATTAGTAAGTGAATTAATTGAAGAAATGACAAATTAATATGGTTTGAAATGAATTGAATCCAATATTTATAAATAAAAGGCAAATTAAATTCATATGGGATTTAAAATCCAGTTTAATATAAGTGGTTGTAAACCAAATGGTGAATTGAAATTGAATTGTGTTTGGGAATGAACAAAAGAATAAAACTGGAATTGAAAACTGAATATTGAAAACCAATTTGAATTGTGCGAAATAAAATGAAGTTTTAAAATTAGTTCGAAGTGAACTAAAGATTATAAAGGTGAAATAAAGAAATGGTTTGAGATAAAATGAATTGAAATTTGTAATGAATTAGTAAATAAAACTAATTTAAATAGTGATATGAATCAGTTGTGAATGAAAGATAATTGATAAAAAATTAATATTTAGAAGTTAAATTGAATCCAAACAGAACTGAAAGTGTAAATCGAATTCAAATGAAATTGAAAATGTAAAGTTGAATAAAAATGGACATATAACTTCAATAGTGAAGTAAAAATGGTATAAGAAGTAAGTATTTAAACATTTGTAATGAAATATGCAAAATGATATATGAATGTTGTAATTGAATATTATGGCTAGTAGAATATACAGGTATGTTACAGGAAAAAGAAAAAAAATGGAATTGGGATTTTGAAGATAAAATTGAATTGCTCGACAAAAAGGTATGAATTTAAATTTCAGTATGAAATTTGATGATTTTCTTGTCTTGCCGCTTGGCTTTTCGCTTTCTTTTTGAATCTGGGGGCCTATGGTGCCATTTTGTAGTCGTATCGAGCTAGCCGCGCAAAGGAGAAGCTGGCACTTTTTTTTGAAAATTTAGGGAGTTAGAAAAATTTTGAATTTTTTTTGAAAGTCTAAAATTTAAATTTAAATTGTTAAAGAAAACAATGTTGTTTGGAACTTATAATTGAAGTTGGAAAGTTAGTTGAATTAATGATGGGTACTAAATAAAAAGATTTGTTTTGGTAAGATGATAAAACTATTTGGATTGGGAAAAATAATAAATGGGTTAAGGATCAATCTTCTTAACTAGTAATTTAGAGACGAAATTCTTTTAAGAGGGAAGGATGTGACGATCCGGAAATTTTTAACATTTGAAATGGAATATTTGATTGATTTTAAATATTTGGAGGTAAGTTTAACTTGAATTTCGAATATAACTTTGATTTGGCAATTAAATTATTAGATTTAAATTTTGAAATTTGGGTAAAATATTAAATCTTCAATTTTATGCCGATTAAAAATAATTTGATGGCTTGGAAAATTTATATTGATAATACTGCAGGTAATAAAACTTTTAAAAGTGAATTTAAAAGCAGTTTGTTCGATTTTGAATTTATATCGTTTAAATCGATATTTAAAAATAGCCTTCCGAGGCACGATCTCGGAATTCGACGAAACAAGTTCCATTGGATCCGTAATATTGTATTATGATCGGATTTCAATTTTCGTAGTGTTTGGAGCGATCGTTTGGCTGTACGACAAGCAAGCGCGCTGAAAATTATATCAAAATTTAATTTAATAACTGGTTCAAAAAGCTATCTACTCCATACGATTGAATTTGGACTCGGAACCTTTTCCATTTCATTCGAAATAGGGCTACAACCTTATAAACGCCTAGCGGCACGCCTCGATAGGAGTTTGAAATTTTAAGTTGCATTTGAATTTAAATTTAAAATTTTAAAATATATTGTTGGACTGGTCAAACTTGTTTCAACAGTAGCCTACTTTTTATCAACATCAAAACTTGTTAGTCTCCTCTACAAATCGCTATAGCTTACCCTACATGCATTCGTTCTGTTTAAATCACGCTTCCTCCTCTCATATCTTGTCTCCTTTCCACTTCAATCGAAATCGCAAATTCCTTCAAAAAAATTAAAATCGAGCTAGGGCTCTTTTCGAAAAAATCATGGAGGTAATTTCAGAAGCAATCGTCGAAGTTATCGTGAGGGTTGGCCTCGGCATCAGGCGAAGGGCCGCTCGATTTCGAAGCTGCGATGGAGAACTTCGATCATCGTGGGTGTCGCGCGAAGCAGAGGATGTCGTGGCAAGCGATGGGCGTGCGAAGCCAAGGGATTATCAATTGAGGCATCGCGATTTTATGGAGTTTGAAGGTTCGATAGCAAATCATCGAATGCCAGGGTCGGCGATGGCAATACGTCGGCATTTGGGGCGATCGAATCGTGGAGCGCCGTAGTCGCAATCGCGCGTGCGAGCTCGTGATGCAGAAAGTGGCCGTGGCACTAACTTGTAGCGGCAGTAGAATTGGGAATCTCGGCGTCGGCAAGCGCTTGTGTGTGATGGCAGGTAACAAATTTATTTATTTTCAATTCAATTTAAAATTGTATTTGGGTGTTTTAATCATATATAGTAAAGCAAAATATAAATGAATATATATACAGCAAAAAAATAGAATACATGTATAAGAAGTATTATTCATTTTAGGAAATTGGTTTAAAATAAAATCATTGGATAATTAAAACTATCAAAACAAAAATTATTTTTCGATTATTTCGAATATTAATAAATTTTATAATTGTTTATACAAGGTTTAAAACTGTGAAGAAAACAAGCTAGTTTGGAAATGGGTTGCATGCATAATAAAGGTGAGATCTTCTCACTCAAGTTTAAATTGGAATTTCCAGTTTGATTTTAAATAGTTAAATTTAAATTGTTGATTGTGTGCTTGAATGATAATTTATTATCAGTTGTATTGAAAAAGACCCTATACGCCGCATAATAGCGGATGATATTATATTAAACCTATATACCGCGATATTCCACCTCGAAGTGGAATTGATATTATATATGTGTTTGGAGTTGTTGATTTCCCGCATTATATTGCGGATGAGACCCTATGCGCTGAATAATAGCGGATGATATTTTATAAATCTCATATACCGCGATATTCCACCCCAAAGTGGAATGGGTATTTAATTGTTGTGCTAACATCTATGGATGTAGGAAAACATGTTGGAGGGATCCAACTGGATTCCTCAAATAATTTAATTTGTTTCAATATTGCGTGTTGATTATTTGTAATCCGTGTGTGACTATTTGTGATTGAAACTGTTGAAGGCTATAATTTAGCCGAATATATTTTTGGTATCGTAGGATATCAGAAATAAATCAAATTGAATTTTTGAAATTTGGTAGAAAATTTATAATAAATTAATTTTAAAAAATTGAATAAATTTAAAAGAAGGAATTTGTTTCAAAAGATAATAAATTTGATGTTTGAAATAAATTAGAGAATCAATTTGAAATTTGATTTGGTGTTTTGAAAAATAATTAAGAAAATAAATTTGATATTGATTTGGTAAAAACAATAACTATTTGGGAATCGATTTGAAAATCGTTTATTTGTGGATAATTGAAAATTTAAAATTCACAATGGAAATTATTAAAAGAAAGGGAATTTTTTTTAAAAATAAATATTGTTTTATTTTTAAAAGTATGGAAAGGAATTTACGGATTTGGAACGTAAATTTAAAATAAATCCATAAAGATTTATAAATTTATTTGAATAAACCATTTTAGAATGGAAGGTGTAATTTCCCTGGAAAGCTGAGTGCATTTTCAAGGTAGCTTTCGAATATAAATTAAAAGTTCTAGAGATGATTTTAAAAAGAATATTTTGGAGAATTTATTTTCTTAAGTTATTTTGAAAATCTTTAGAGTAAAGATTTAATTAATTAATTATAGAAGTGATTATTTAAATATTTAATTGATAATTGTTTTAGGAAAAGCTTATTTGAATAATTGTACTCTATCTACTAATTTTATTTTTTAAAATTAGTTTGGACTTAAAGTTATATGTGATATTAGTATAATATTTTCATAACTAATATTTAAGTAAGTGTTTAAAAATATTTAAATGTTCTTCAAGCGTATTTAGATAAGCATTTTAAATTATTTTGAATTATTTTAACTCGCCAGATTTTCAATGGAAATGAATAAATGTTTGGAAATATTTTTCGCATAAGGAAAATGAATTGATTTTTTTTCAAAGGATTAAAATATGGAAATTGATTTAAAATTTGCTTTCAAATGGTTGAAATATGAAAATATACCTTGCGAAGATATGTCGAAAATAAATAATTGGGGAAAATCATTTGAGAATTGGTGATTGTTGTAAATTATTGATTGATGATTAAATAACCGACTATCAATATTGGCCTTTTAATGGCATTTGAATGCGACCATGGTCGGATTCCAATGGATATTCGAAACCCACATCGAACCTTTGTGATTGTGATGGATCTTTTGTTTAAGAAGATCAACTTGGAAATTATTGTGATTTGTTTGAAATCTGAATGAACACTTATTTTAAAAATAAGCGCTCATTATTCAGATTAGCCAGGAGAGGAACTTGTGTCATAAAACCCATTCCGAATAATGATACGACGAAATGGAATTGCAATTAAAGACGATGTTGAAGACCGGGTATTTTCGAAAACGAAAGGATTACGTGTCGAATGTCTCTGCACCGGATTGCTCCGTTATAGAGATTTTATCACCCTTTATGATGGGGATTCCGGACGTGATTAGTAAATATCCGGATTTGCAAGGGCTTCTTTGAAGTGCCTTCGGTTTCTTTCGATCTCGGAACGGACTTGTGCGGATGTGTGTCTGAAGTTACAGCTTGAGATGTAAAGCTGGTTTCTATCAAATACATTTCTGTTTGGTGGCAAAGATTTATTCTCTTAGCTTAACACCCTTCTCTGAGAGGTACAAGCTCAGAGGTTATGTAGTTGATGGTTACTAGTGATACATTCCCAATTTGGTAACGTGTCATACGAAGTGCTGCTGATCATTTTTTAATCAAAGCATGACTTTGTGAAAAGTGTAGCTTTGAGGACGAGACTTCGTCGGACCTCACACCCCGAAAATGGTCAAAACAGGAAAGATGTGGCAATGTTATGAGGGTCGCGCCCTTTAGGGTATGTCATTTCCTTTTGGAAAATTGTGCTATCATGGTATGGAGCCCAGATATTTAACCTATGTGGTTGCTGCAAATCTATTACTCTTTGTGGTTGTTGCTTTGTGGTTGAGGATCCTCGGATAAAGGTCGCGAACGACCGGGGGATGGCATACTTGTGTAGTAGTTACCTAGTTACAGAGGTAACCCGGCCTTGTGTTGGCAGAGAGCTGGTTAAGTTCTCAGGACGTCCCTTCAGAGGCGTACCCATGTGGCAATAGGAAGTTCCTTAGCCTGACCATTTATTTGAAATTCAAAGAAACAATACGTGCCCTATACGTTTTTAGTTGTATAACCTGCTATGGAATGTGGCGGTAACATGCTATTGAACATGGTAGCTATAGTAGGCACACAATAATGGTTGTATGCTGGCTAAGATTAATATTATACTTTCGAAATGTTTTCTGCACTATGCACTAATAATAATAATATCAAAATATTTTTCATATTAAGCATGTTTACTATCATAAGGAGAAATCTCCTCCAATTCTGTGTTTGCATTGTGTTGGTGGGAGGCCTTATGGTAATTCATTTTCAAAAAAAAGCATAGCGGATTTCTTTTCTTTGTGAAAATAACTGTTTTTAAGATCTCACACCAGTCTCATGTCTGACCTGGAATTTATTGTTTCCTTTCTAAACTCTGGGTGCCCACAGTTTTTCCACACGGGCAGCTTAGAGTCAGGTTATCATTATTCTGGAGCGAATTCGAAAAAGAGATGCTGTGGAGATCAGGAGCAAGCTGGATGGCGAAGCGTATCACTAGTATATGTTATATTCTTTTTCGCTGTTTGTTGTTGTAACACTCTGACAATGTAATGTGATGTAATGTAAAAACTGATATAGTGTTTTTGTTTTAAAAGATATTCATTTATCTATTATATGTTGTTCCGCTGTGAAATGTGAGATTCTGTTATTGTTTTCTTTTCTTCTTCTTCTTCTACCTCTTTCTTCTTTAAACCCGAAGACTCGTACATTTGTTCCACTTTGGGCTGAATTGTTGTGGGATTTTGCCAGCTCAAAAGGGATACGGATTTGCGGGCCTTTACAGCCCAGACGATCTATCGACTCTACTCAACAGAATGGGAATTTACAAGGTCTTCCACACAAAACTCCATAGGGTGCCATCTAGACCCTCGTCTGATTACAAAAATGAGAATTCCATTCAATACAGATGGTCCTTCCAAGACCCATCAAATCCAAAACATAAGCTCTCAGCACAACCTCAAAAATTCTATTCAGCCTTTCCGTCTGACTGTTGATCTGGGTATGATAGCCTGAACTCAAATTCAAATTCAAAGTTGATAACAAAGCTTCTCAAAACTTGCCGGAGAAGATAGGATCACGGTCACTAACAATGCTGACTGAAACACCAAGCAGTCGGACAAACTTCTTCTAAAAAACTAAGCCAAAGATGCTGCAGTACGAGTTTCCTTGACAGGAATAAAATGGGCACTCTTAATTAATTGGTCTTTAATTACCCATATTTCATTTCCCTCTTTGGTCCTTGGCAAACCGCCGACAAAATCCAAAGAAATCATTTCTCACTTCACTTTAGAGCTTCTAAGGATGCAACAACTTGCGGCCTTCTGCTGATCACCTTCACTTGCTGATTGACCACACATCTTCTAACGAAAGAAGCTACATCCTTCTTCAAGCTCAGCTACCAGAAGATTTTCTTATAAAACTCCTTGCCTCAAATCCTTCTAATGATCTTCAATGTTCCTTGACCATCAATCCATCCATAACAGGCACACACATATCATCCACGTAGAACTCAACTTACTTTTGCCATCCAGAATAGCTAGAACAGGAACACTGGTCAGCCTTGCCTTCAAATCCAAGAAAGCCTCTTCACACTCAGGTCCACTTAACTTTGTTCCTTCCTGAGTCAACCTGGTTGAGTGCAAAGAAATCTTGGGTCAGCTTCTCCAACTCTTCTCTCCTTCTTCGGCGCAATCCTAGTACTAGGCCAAACAACAGGCAATGCTTCAGGAACCGAGACTAACCGAAACTCTAACTCTTGATGAAGGCAAACCTTCACTCCTTCAAAAAAATCTGGACAGTCTCTAACCACAATGATGGACTCTACGCCTCCTGGATATGCCTTGCTTCCAAGAAACAGATGCTCAAAAGAATTCCGGAATCACCGCAAGTCACTTTTGCGATTCCTTCCAACTCAGGCTCCAAAGAAACAATCCTTACTATCCATCCAATCCTGAATAAGATCAAACCCAAGGGGTCCAATACTGATGGGTCACAAGAAACCTATGGGGGAGATAAGAAATCTTAAGCCTCTATAGATCTTATATATCTCGGTTACTCCACCTATAGGATTAGTTACAAGGATAGGATGGTCAACCAACAAAGAAAGGGATGAAACTTCTCAGGAACTCATGTTGGAAATCCAAATAGATACCCAACAAATTTATATAGATATATAATTATATAAAAATTACAAATACACGCTCTCAAGATAGACACTACTCCAGAGCCTAGGTATTATCTCAACCTATGCTCTGATACCAACTGTGACGACCTGCCCTTCATCTCATAGAAAGAAGCATCATCAATAAGAAAGAAAGAGGTAGAAATAGAATAGAAAGAAGAAAGAACTCAACTTATCAGAATCTCACAGCGGAACGGAACAAAATATAATATATCAAATAGATATTACATAGTCATTTACATACCAGAGATTACACAAATACAACAACCTTTCATATTAGACAGTTATAATGTTCTGTCTAATCCATTACATTCCAAATACAGCAGACAAAGACTTTAATTCAGCACAGCGGAAATATAGATATAGCTACGTCTGGACTCCTACTCCAAGCTATCCAATATTCGCCAAAGCTAAAACCTGATCTCTTGGCTACTCATAAAAATTTGAGTACCCGAGAGTTTAAGAAAAACATAAATAAACTCCGAGTCAAACATGGGTCTGGTGTGAGTAAACATTTAAAAGTTGCTTAACATTTGAAAACCTTTGAAATAAAAGGTATCACGTAAAACTTCCCCCACATAAACACGGGTAAGTTTTTACCTTGCGCTAACTAAAACATTTGATAGGAAATCTAGTGATATTATAATAGGCTCTAGGGTTTTCAAGTAAAATACAGAAATAGATGGAATGCTTACATCTCACGTTCCAAAGTAGATGGGCACAATCAAAACGTACGGCTCTTATTGGAGATTGGATTCCATATAATGGCAGGGCTACTGGGGTAACGCCCGTCACAGTACGTGGCCTAGATCAACGTACCTAGGATCCACCCTCAATCCCCTGCAACACAAGGCCGAGACCATTCCTTACTGAACAGTCCCGAACAAGACAACCCCACAATTGGATGCAGATCCAACTGCCCACACAACCGAATAAAAAGGGACATCTTGACAGGGGTAAATCTTGTCCTACTCGGGCATGACCCACTTAGCCTTGCTGCACCTCCCCTGTTTTAGCCATTCCTGGTTGATGAGGCTTGAGGCTACGATTACCTTTATAGAACACATCTATCTTAGAATGCTCATCGTCCACCCGACGATGTTCTGAAAGCATTCAATCCATACAAGTTCGTTCCGGGTTCGAACGAAACCGAAGGCATTATCTCGTTACATTCATTTTGGAATCACCCTTAGAGTTAACGACGATAACCCTTACACTCTGAATCTTCATCTTCACTTGAGATTCATGACCTAACACTTAATTTGGATCGATGTGGTTTTCGGATATCCAAATCTGGAAACCCGATCCCGGTCTCATCGAAATCCAAAACGCCATCTTTTAGGTCCAAGTTGTTTCATAGTTTAAAACAATTCATTTCAATTCAATTCAATACTTGGATTCACACATCATTTAACATAGATAAATATCACACATTTATCACTGATATATCCAATATCATATCATAGAATATCACAATATATCATCCTATAGATATAATCCAATAGATATCATCCAATAGATATCATCCAATACAGATATTATACACAAACAATCATCTATAAAAAGGAATTATTAATCCATGTTATAATTAATTTAATCGCCTTAAATTAAATTAATTACTAAAGAATTAATCCCCTAATCCTGCTTAAATAAACATTAAATAATTACAACAATAAATTAATCACTTCTTGATTATCTTATAAATCAATTAATTAATCTATAACCACAAATTAATTATCCATTAATTATCCATTAATAAAGCTCAATTATTAATTAATCTCCTTTAATACAAAATAATCAACCCTTAATTACTTTTATAATCAATTAATTAACCTTTAATTAACTGATTAATTATCCATTAATTATTAATTAATAACCTTAATTATTAATCAATATCTCTTAATTACGAATTAATTAATTATTAATTAACTAATTGATTATCCCTTAATTATTAATTAATAAACTTAATTATTAATTAACAACCTTAATTACAAATTAATTAATCCATAATTATCAATTAATCGGTCCTTAATTAACATTGATTAATTCTTAATTACCTTTGATTAATCCTTAATCACCTTTGATTAATCTTTAATCAACTTTGATTAATCCTTAATTACCTTTGATTAATCCTTAATCACCTTTGATTAATCCTTAATCACCTTTTTTTAATCCTTAATCACCTTTGATTAATCCTTAATCAACTTTAATTAATTAATTAATTAATTAATATTTAATTATAGATTAATCATCCTTCAAGTATTAATTAATATAACTTAATTATAAATGAGTAAAACTTAATTACACATTAAGTAGTTCTTAATTATTAGTTAAGTAACCTCTAATTACTTAATTAACAGCCCTCTAATTACTAAATTAATCAAATCTTAATTACTTGATTAATTAATCGTTAAGTACTTAATTACTCAATTAATTAATCTTCGATCATTAATTAACAATCTTATTAATAATCCTTAATTAAAAATAATTAACCTTTAATTAATTAAATAATAATCCTTAATTAATTAAACCAATTTATTACTCTTAAGTAATTACTTAATTAATCCTTTATAATTAATTAATCAAATTAATTAATTATACTTAATCCCCACAATTAACTTAGTTATCTCAAGGAATTAAACCTTTAATCATCTTAAGATAAAACATTACCTTATTAATACCTTTATTAACATTAACACTTAAAAACATTTTAACATTATAACTTATCTTTACTTAATTACATCATTAATTTAATTAAGTTTTAAAATAAATAATCATTTAACTTGATAATTTTAAAGTTATCAAAACTTAACTTCCTTGAAAAAACTTAAAACATTATCACGTAAAGGTTTCAAAGCTAATTACAATTTGTATTTTAAAACTTACTTTTATATAATCATAAACTTACATTTTTAATTGATGTTTTAAAATCACTCTAAATTTCATTTAAAAAAATTTAGTTTAAACAACTTTTAAAATTTCATAACCAATTGTTTAAGAAATAATTATTATATAAAAAGTAAGTTTATATAGAAGTTTAAACTATATTTAACTTTAAATTTCAAAAATATTTGATTTTAAAACATTTTAAAAACTGTTTAAATAGTTGCTTCGGGTTTTACCCGAAGGCCACTCGGGCCTATCCCCGAGTCAATCCACTTTTCTTCCCATTTTTAAAAACTTAGTCTAAAATTTAAGTTTTAAACCTACAGGACTAAACCCACAAATTACTCGAGTTCAAACTCGGGTAATCTTCCCAAAAACACGACATCATTCGAGTTCGAGTCACTACCCAATCCCAAACTCAGACACCCAAACTTCCTTGTGCACCTGCACAATTAACATCGACGCTGATGATCCCCTCTGGTGACCTCGACACACCATCCATCACCTCAACATCAATGATCGATCATCCAAACACACTCGCAATTCTCAAATCAAAATCGAGTATGGAAGATGAAACCGCCACAAGAAACACTGCTAGGAAATTTTCTCGCAACCACTACTCCGATCATCGGAGTCGCTACCCCTCCGGCTACGCCATGCCGACACCCCAAGCTACCATTACCTAAAATTCCAAGCCTCTCGATGCACCAGAGAAAATGAAGAAACCCAATCTTCTAGCGTTACCAAATCTAGGTTTAGAAACCATTTGCTTTGCCGCCGACACCACAATGATCAAACACCCCATCTTCCATTTTTCCTCGCCTCACCGCACAGTCCTCCACTACCAGACAAAGCCCCAAGCACCCTAGACCCTTAGGCCGTCAAAAGTTGCTCAAAAACCCAAATTCAGTCAACACTGAAATGCTCTTCTATCCTATTACTAAAAATCTTAATTTTTGTTTTCAAAATCTTCATTTTCAAAATAGACTCGAGTTATGAGATTAGATTATCAAATTATAACATTTGATTTATCATGCATTTTAGAATTTGCCACTGCATTTCTTGGTTCCAGGTAAAATTCAAACCTATATTGCTTTAAGTAAATTTTAAAGTTAAACTCATGATTTAACAAACATAAAATGTTTGGATCTCTAACCCTAAGAAGATTAGCGAGGCAGGCCACCTCTCTTCAAATAGACGAACTGTAAGCTCTTTCGGTATAGGTAGCTTCATACGCTCTCTGAGGCGATACCGTGCACTACTCTAAATAAAGAAAGGGCAGTATGCAAGAGCCCCTCTTTCCTAGCAGCAAGCCTGATCACTGACGTCGCGAACAGATACAAAGAAAGGGTTGGGAGTGGCAATGAGCGAGGTAGCTCGAACTTTATTTTCTGAATCAATAACAGAGATATTTTTAAATACAACAGACATGCACAGTTACAAACATTCATATCACAGAGATAACTCATATATATGCACAACCAAGCATAATTTATCTCAAAGTTCACAAGCAATCAGATACAAATTTACTTAGATTTTAATTCAATTTGTTTACTCACAGATTAAAGAGTAGAGGCTGGGAGCTTTAAATTGCTGAGGCTTTTAAAACTGGAAAGCTTTCGAAAATTGTAATGATTCATAAACTTGAAACGACCTTGATAATGTAAGATTTAATACTCCAGGCTTTGCATTTTGAATGTTTACAGGCTTGAGAGGATTGCTTGACAGTGAACTTTCTGGTTGCATTTAAAAATCTGCTACAGGCTTGCTTACTGGTTCTGATTCTTAAGTTTGAGGGGTTTACAAGTTTGCATTTGTTTTGGTTTGAAAAGGCTGCAGATTTAAGAAAAAGGTTTTTGAAGTAGAGCTTGCATTGATTCCAAATTGTATCTTTGAAGATGTAGTAGTTTACAGGATTTAATTTTGGTTTGAGGAGTGATTTATTGATTTGTTTGAGGAGGTGGTTTTCAGTGCTTTGGTTTATGATCTGAGTTTGGGAAAGTTTTTAATTCAAAAGGATTTCAGTTTTGATTCAAAAATTTCTGGTTTTGGGAAGAGTTTCAGGTTTGTAGATAGATGAATATGGCTTTGAATTTTTTTTAGAAATGAATATGGAAAAGAAATAAAAGAGAGGAGAGGAGAGTTTATAAATGTGAGTTAGGCTTTAATTTAGAATTAAAGAAAAATAAAAATAAATCTTAACACATGTTTACAAATGCTACACTTGTCATTTCCCATAATTCATTAACTTGCATGTGTATTTTTAAGCCTTAGTAAACCAACACTTGTAACCTTTCATTTTTATTTATTTTTAAAAGATATTAAAAGCTTTAAAATAAATTTTCTTAATTAATAAATACCTTTTGTAAATTAATAAATGCTTTCTAAATTTTATAAAAATAAAATCTTTAAAAGAAAATAAAGAATAAACCAATTATAGTTTAAATAAATCATATAAAACATATTTATTCGATTTTTAAATGATGTCACAAAACTTTTTGTATTTATTTACCATTTAATAAACTCAATCCTAATTAATAAAAATAATTTCTTTTTAAAGAAATAAGTCTTATTTTACATAAAAACTTATTCATATATTTTGAATCCAAAATAATTAAAATATATATTCATTTTAAATACAAATTTAAATCTAAATTCAAATTTAAATTCAATTTGAAATCAAATTTAATATCAATTCGAATATACATTAATTTTAAACAAACACAAATTAAATTTGAAAATAATAGCTTTATTTAAAAATATTTTTTAAAATCTATTTATAAAACAACATTAATTAAATTTGAAAATAATAACTTTATTTAAAAATCTATTTTTAAAATCAATCTCAATTATATATATAAACAAGCACCTTGTTATTTCAAAAATAATAATTCTATTTTAAAACCCATTTATACCTATATTTAAACATAACATATCATTTATTTTGGTTGTTTATATTTGAAAATAACAATTTTATCAATTTTAATTAATTTATTAAGAAGATTATCACATTTTAAATTCCTCGAAATTCTAGAATATCACAGTTCGACTAAAATTGTTTAGGGTTCAGATTTTGGGGGCTTCGATTTGCACTGGCGGGGATAAGGCGAGAAGGAAGGAGGCTAAGCACGCCCTGAGAGGCCGGAGGTGTGGCGCGATGGTAGGCGAGGCGGCGATGTCGATTGGCCGACGATGGAGGTGGCGTG
This sequence comes from Allium cepa, assembly GCA_030765085.1. NCBI lineage: Eukaryota > Viridiplantae > Streptophyta > Magnoliopsida > Asparagales > Amaryllidaceae > Allium > Allium cepa. The sequence goes on along the minus strand of CM060929.1, from coordinate 871,371,101 downwards.
TCGTTTGTTCGTTGGTCGCGGTTTTAAGGTTCGGACTTGGGTATCTACGCCTCGAGCTTTGCCTGGGTATAGCATGTTAAAGGACGAGGGTAATTAGCCTATTATCTATGTTTAATAAATTAGTTAATTATAAGTTTAATTACTTCATTATGCTAATTATCGTATATCTCTCTCGTACAAGGCTCGTTTTGGACAAAACAAATTGCGTTAGGATGTATCGAAGTAGTCTACAGCATGGAATCGAAGTGGTATTTATTTAAAGCTGAAATTTTTTTATTTCAAATAAAAGACGAGTGTTTTATATGCTCACGAAGTACTAAAATAATTTTTATGTTAGTTAAATTTTTATTGTGAAGTGATTTAAATTTATTGACTGTTGTTTGGTAAATTTAACTAACATTTAAACTGATATGAATTAAGATAATAGGAATTTAAATTGACAATTCAAATTTGAAATGGAAATTAAATTGCTAGTTAAAATTTCTAATTTTTAATAATTAGTTAACTATCATGATTTATTGGCTGTTGCATAATTGATTGTGATGGACGTCAATTGGTTCATATTTGGATGATTGGATGTTTATTTATTTTTAAATATATCCTGTTATCACCCTGTAAATTATTTACAACACATAAAACTGTAAATTCAATTATTTCGAATAAATTAAGAAATAGGTTGAAATGATATATACCTATGACATTTACTTGGATCGAAATGACATATATCAATCCTGATATTAAATTGAAATAACTGATCACATGGTCATAGGATAGAAAATTATATACAGACACCAGATTGCTTAATTTAATTAATTTTAAAAGTCTTCATTTTGATATTATATAATTGATTTTTAATTAAAAAATAAAAGTCGAATTGATGAGGTTTGAATTAATTAAGAGTTCGAGTTTGAATTGTTGAAATTAAATTTGATTAAAAGAAATTGTTAAAGAACTTAATTTGAATTTGAATTCATGATGGACATATGATTGAATTATCGAAATCTAATTGTTTAAAAAAGATTTGAACTTTTACTTTAATTTTGAAGTTATTTAAGTAAAGATGATATAAATTGATATTTCAAATCTTGGGCTCGGGAATGGAATTAATTTTAAGATTTGAACCAAAATTCGAAAATTGAAGTTTAATTTGAATTAAGTGATCTAAATCGATATTTAGCCATTGAACTCGAAATTGAGATAAATTGAAATGGTTTAAAAATTGAGAATTGAATTAAAATTAGTTCAAATTGGAACTGAAATCGAAATTGAATTAATTTGAAATTGAAATTGAAATTGATTTAAATTGCAATTGAAATTGTTTGGAATTGAATTGAAGTTTAGTCAATTTGAATTAAAATGACACTGAAAAATGATTTGAAACGGAATAATTGAAATTGAATCAGTTGATTGGAATTTGGACTTAGGTCCGGAATGGTTAAAATGAAAAGTGATAGTTTGACTTGGAAATAAATTATTTTAATATAAACTGTTTAAAATCTATCTTTTTAATATTAAAATTATTTTGATTTTCCAAGCTATTTTATTACATAAACAATTTTTAATAGTCAAATTACTTTATATCAAACTATTTTAAATTTTCAAACTATTTAAAATTATTCAACAATTTTCTAAAAATTCAAACAGGTGAAGGCTAGAATGTTTAGATTCAAAACGTTGATTTAAATATGAATTGGGTTAAAATGAAGTTATATCCTAAACTGAAATTCGGAACAAATTTGGAAGCGAAATCGAGATATTGAGGCAAAAATGATTTTGAAGTGAAATGGTATATTTTGAGTAAATATAATGACTTCAAATTGAAATAATATTTTGAAGTGAATATGATATTATGATATCAATTATGAATCGTTTCGAAATGTAATAGTCGATGTGTAAGAAAACGTTTGGTTGTTAAAGAGACCAAAGCCTCTTATTGGCATATTCTCCATCAATATTGAAACCACTTTAACAATTGTTATGCGGAGGAGACTCCATAACGAAGTTGTTGGATTTGGCATTGTTTACTGGATTTGAAGAAAGAGAACGATGATGGATAGACCCTGGCACTTGTGCCAATTTGAAATGACTAAAACAGGACGGCTTGACAGGGCCAAGCGGGCTTGCCACCCTAGCAAACATGCGTCCTTCGATTTCCTTGGGCTCGGTCCATATTATTCCCCTTGTTGGTGGTTTCAATTGGTGCACCTTGATTTCGGATAACCTCCCTTTGACTCGATATGGGATGGACGGACGCGGTGGACGGTCATGGCTATGATGCGTTACCACCAGCCCTGCGACGCGAACTGGTAGTATCCTACCTTAGGCATTGCCTCACGTGCATTTTCATACTTTATCCCTATATGAGACCCCTACGATTTGGTTTAGTGTTGTTGTTTCATGGCACTTCCTTATCCCACAACGTGCTACTAGGGCATTATATGCAAACTGTACGATAGTGCTTAAAAAACGCCTTAAAGGGGATTAATGTAAAGCATTAATGCTAAGAAAAATATTTATTTTACCAATTAGATATTATATATAGAGTATTCTACTATAAATAAATAATTTGACGGATTCTTAAGAGATGGAAAATCCTGTAACATCTCTTAAGTTATTGCATGTACGTTATACGATGGATGGGAGATATGAAATCCGGTAAACATCTCTGACGCTATTACACTTATGTTATGTGATATCGATTTGACTCACATAAGAATATTTTAGTCCTGCCTCGAGTGTTTTGTCTTTTCATTCCGCTCGGGTCAGTCGCGAGTTTTCAGCACATTGAAGATTATTCTCTGAAGGATGAAGACGAAGACTTGGTATGTTATTATTAATATTACTATTCCATGCATCATGTTGTTCTACTGCATTATATTTTGTTTATGTTGTATATATAATTTTGATAAACGTTGTATAAATTATAATCAAATGTATAATAAACCGCTTCATGAACTGTTTATTTGATTATTATATTTTTTCATTCCGCTACAAGATTCGACGTTTGTTTTCTTCTTTTTCTTAATTAACCACATTGATTATCTATGTTTCAGATTTTTTTCAAGTTAAACGTGTGTGGATTATTGTCGATTTAAACCTTTCGAAATGGAGGTTGTCACACCAAACCATCCCTTCGAAAGCATTAGAGAGGTGGCCATATTTTTGAAAATAAAAGGAACCCCTTCGAATCCATCTGGATCGAAAGGTAGGAAGCGGCACAAAAGGTTTTGACTCGGTCGAAAGCAAGCATTTAAAAAAAAAGACGCAACCCAATTGAAATGATTCTTTTAAACCATTTGACCTTGTCGAAAACCAACTAAGTCGAAATTAAAAGCAAGCAAGCGTATTTTTCTTTAAAACCAAAACAATGCTTCAACCCCTTCGAAACACCCTAGTTCCGATCATATACCTTTCGCCCTCTTCCAATTCACTACGTGCTAGTTACCTGATATCATGTGCATTGATTTCAACTGTGTCCAAGGCTATAGTATGAAGGCGGAACCTGGTGCCGAAAAAGACGAAACGGTGGAAAACCTATTTGTTTGTACTTTTAAACTATTCTTTTGTACCTAACCTGCCTTATTTGTCTGAATCTGATTGGTTGGAAGGTTTCTCTTTTCGAAAGTACTACCGACTTTCTAGATTTAAAAATTTAAACATTTTTCAAAAAGCCTTTTCTCCTCCTTTAATTATGTAAAACTTTTAAGTCCCATATCTTAAATAGTTTTATATAACCATTAAAACACTTAGGAAAAATTTGGGAAAATTCCAAAAAATCTCCATTAATATGTTCTCTAATATATAAAATTTTTAGACCCAATCAATTAATTATTTACCCATAAATTATTTATAACCCAAATACCATTTTATTTACTATAAAATTCATATTAATTCCATGAAAACTCAAAAAAATATTAAAATTGAAACCCATCTCCAAAATAATTTTTATGATCTTCATATAAATTCACAAGACATTTGGATGTCATTTAATAAGTTTTCACCATAAAACATATCCTAAATTCAATATGAAAAATCATAATTCATCAACAAGTATATATATTCATTCCATTATTCAAAAACATGGCAAATCATTGTAAAATATTTGGAATTCGTCTTAAAACCAAAAACACAATAAAAAATGAGATGCAAACATAATTCACCTTAGCCTTAGAGATTAAGGAGCTTGAGATTTGGATGAATTTGATTTGAATTAGCTTTTTCTTTAGCTTTTCTTACTCTTCTTCCCTTTTTTCCTTGTTAATGGTAGCCGACCTCTTGTTTTAAAATTTTCAAAATAAAATGAATGTGTACTCTAATACACGACCAAGTTTTGGAGGATATAAGAATGATCTCTTTCCTATTTTATCCCTCCTCTATTTTCATTTTAACTCTTCTTTTGCTAATTGTTAAATGGCACGGCTACCCTTAATTAAAACTCAAATCCCAATTCGTTAGTCAATATATTATTTTATTTAATTAGCCAATTAAATATTCTAAATAATGTCGCCAAAATCTAGGGTGTTACTGACTCCCCTTCTTAAAGATTTTAGTCCTCGAAAATACGATAAGGTACACAACAAACCAAACAATGATATAAAATATACAATCAAATAAGTCAGGATAAGTATCTCTAATCCTGCTCTCAACCTCCCAAGTACAGTCCTTGTCATCGTCGCTCCACTGGACTTTGACCAATCTGACCATCTTGGTTCAAAGCCTCTTTTCATCTCTCGCAACAATACGAATAGGCTTTGTCATAGTAGTCAAATCCAGTTCTACTACTAAGTCATCTAGCATAGTCGGTGCAATATCGGTCTCCGGATCTCTAACACACTTTTTGTTATGAGAAAGATGGAAAACATCCTAGACTCCTGCTAGACTAATCGGTATCTCAACTCTATATGCTAGTTTCTCGATCCTCTCAATAATAGAAAAGGATTCAACGAACCTCGAGGCTAACTTCCTTTATTTTTCAAACCTAATCACACCCTTCATCGGTGTCACTTGGACGAAAACTTGATCTCCAACCGAGAACTATAAATCTTTCCATCTCTTGTCTGCATAACTTCTCTACCTAGATTGAGCCTCCTTCCTTCTAACCTGAATGACTCCAATCTTTTCTACTACTTCCTTGACCAAATCTGGAATAAGAACCAACATATTCCTGGTCTCCAATCAACAAACGGGGGATTTGTATGGCCTTCCATATAAAGCATCAAACGGTGTCATCCCAATACTAGTCTGATAACTTTTTTATACGAAAAATCGACTAAATGCATATAGTCTTCTCATGATCCCTCGAAATCTAGAAAACCAGCTCTTAACAAATCCTCCATAATTTTGTTAGCTCTTTCCGTTTGCCCATCTGTCAGTGGATGGTAAGCGGTACTAGTCCTGAGCTTGGTTCCCAAAACTTTATGCAGACTCTTCCAAAACTAACTAGTGAATAAGGGATCTCCATTACTAACTATACTACTAGGTATTCCATGCAGTCTGACCACATTATTCAAGAATAACCTCGCCAAAGTAGATGCCATTCTAGTTGACTTAACTAGAATGAAATGGACACTCTTTGTCAATCTATCCACTATGACCAAATATACTATCATTTCTTCTGTTCGACCTTGGCAACCCGTCAAATAAAATCCATGGATATTGAATCCTACTTCCATACCAGAATATCCAACGGCTGAAGCAACCCACTTGGCTTCTGGTGCCCAGCATTTGCCTACTGGCACTTCAAGCACTGCTTTACACACAAGCCAATATCCCGCTTCATACCTATCCAGAAGTAACTCCTCTTCATATCTTAATACATCTTAGTATCTTCTGGATGATTGGTGAACTTCGAACGATGGCATTCCTCCAAGACTTATTTCCTTAAGTTTCCTACACTCGTAATACATATTCTTCCTTTCTTTCAACCACTCATTCTAGTCAAGACTGAAATCTTTCAAGTCGTTGCTCTCAGTTCCTTCTTTTATCTTCCTAATCCGTTCGACTAACTCCGGATCTGCTATCTGTTTGGAAGCAATCACTTTGATCATCACTGGTCGAGCTTCCAAACAAGATAATACAACTGTATCTCCACTAGACCCAACCTCGGATCTCTACTGCACTCCGCAATCTGCCAATGCTTCTAAATCCTTCCACAAAGCAATCATTGCCAATACTGCATTCTAATGTTTCCTGCTAACTACATTTGTAACATTATTGCCTTTCCCAGTTGTGTACTCAATCCTAAAATCATAAGCGGCTATAAACTCTAACCACCTCTGTTGTCTCATGTTTAACTCCTTCTAGGAGAATAAATACTCCAGTGACTTATGATCTGTATATAACTCACACCTTTCACCCAAAAGGTAATGTCTCCACACTTTCAAAGCAAAAATAACTACAGCCAATTCTAAATCATGTGTAGGGTATCTGATCTCATGCGGCCTAAGCTGTCTAGAGGCATAGGCAATCGCCTAACCTCTCCGCATCAGTACATCTCCTAGTCCTGTTCCACATGCATTGGTGCAAACCACCAAATCATGATTTTCTTCCGGAACAACAAACACGGGTGCTTAGGTCAATAAGTGTTTTAAATTCTAGAATGCTTCCTTACACTTATCGGTCCATACAAACTTCACATTCTTTCTTGTTAGCTTGGTCATCGGTGCCACAATCCGCAAAAAATCCTTAATGAAATTCCGATAATAACTAGCCAACCCAAGGAAACACTTTATCTCGATTACAGTCTCAGGCCTCTTCCAACTATACATTGCTTAAATCTTAGTCGGATCTACAGACAACCGTTCCTTTGAGACTACATGACCAAGAAACTTCACTTCTTTCTTCCAGAAGTGATACTTCGAAAACTTCGCTTTTAGCTGATGCTGTCTAAGCATCTCAAGCACCACTCTATGATGAACATCATGCTTTCTTTCATCCTTAGTGTATATCAATATATCATCTGTGAAAACCAATAAGAACCTATCCAAGTGCTCTCGGAAAACCCGGTTCATCAAATCCACAAAGAAAGCAGGTCATTAGTCAGTCCAAACGGCATGACTAACCATTCGTATGACCCATATCTAGTCCTAACGCCATCAAAGGTATAGTATCCGTGCTACCCTGAGCTGATGGAAACCTATTGCTAAATCCAACCACGAAAATGCCTTGGCTCCACTCAACTGGTTGAACCACTCGTCAATCCTCGGCAATGGATATCGATTCTTTATCGTCCTCTCATTCAACATAAGATAGTTGATACATAGCCTTAACGATCTGTCCGGCTTCTTAACAAACACTACGGCTGCTCTCCAAGGAAAACTACTTGGCCTTGTAAAACTCTTGCCTTCTAAATCCACCAACTGCTCCTTCAACTCCCTCATCTTTGAAGGGGTCATCCTACTTGCCGGCCTACTCATTGGTTCTACTCCTGGAACCAAATCTATCTGAAACTCAATGGATCGTTTCGGCGGCGATGCAACTACAAGCTCAAACACATCTGTGAATTCTCTAACCATGAAAACTCAACTCATCTTATGACTCCATAGCACCAACAAGGCATACATCTCACCATAAGAACCTTCTACGGTATAAAATATTCTGCCATCGTACTCACTTAACCAGTCCATATCAAGAACGATCCCAAATCCCACAAAATCAAATACATGCAAACTGCAAACGAAAGTATAACCTAATAGGTCAAACTCTAACTGGTCACATCTCAACCCTAGAGTTGCATACCACTACAAGAAAAATACCTTTTTATAGCGTTTAAAAAACGCTGTAAAAGGATACGATGGCGTTTTTATAAACGCTGTATATCAACAAGTTGTAATATGTCAGGGATCTATAATAGCAACCTCGGAATCGCTATAAAAAACATGCTATAATTGACGTTACTTATAGCGTTTCACCATTGCTATTAAATGGATGGTTCATGACATACAAGTACCTTTCTATAGCAATTGTAAACGCTGTAGATATATCATTACCTGATTATTTTAGCAATTATAAATGCTATAGAAATATCATTGCCTGATTATTATAGCAACTATAAATGCTTAAAAAACGCTATAGAATGTTTACTTTAGTCTTTCATAGCATTATTTACTTGCTATGAAAACTGTTTAATCGTTGCAGAATATTTTTATTGCACTAGCATAATGCTATAATATGTATAACCATGACAATTTTTATTCCTAGCATTAATATAAAAGGATGTAATATACGGTATCTCACACAGTATTAACAATTAAGCATAAAAAAAATATATGAATAAAAGCATTTCGTGCACAATATTAATCATATAAATATTAGTAACAATTCATACAATCGTAGCTAACCAAAACAATACATAATAAAAGTAACAATCCATACAACCATAGCTAACCAAAACAATACATAGTAAAAGTAAAGATGTAAGAACATCGACACAAAATAAATTTGAAGGAGAATGAGTGCGGCAACATATTTTTTCATGCCTTCCACCATAGCGTAAACCCAGAGCATCATACACCACCTGTCAAAAAGCACATACGTCTATTAGTCATAAAAAGTAAACATAAATTATCATGAATACCGAAATATGGAAAAAAATATGTGCGGAAAACAAAGAAAATACTCAAAATTAACGGCTAAATCATTCTATGCACTAATTCTATGTACTGGTAATTATTTAGTTTATTATTGAATGAAAATCTGGTTAATGTAAACAATAAAGTACAAACTAGAGTTGTTTAATTGTTTATTATATTACTAAATACGCTTCCAATCATTCCAACCTCTACACTGCCACCACCCTCCTTCTAAACTGCAACCGAACACCTGTTACCAGACCCTGCATCGTGTGCACGCATTACTCTCTCTTCATTTGATGCAACTAGCTCTGTTTGGTGCAACTTGTTTCAGCAGCAAACAACTTGGGAAAGCATCACATAATCATTTGCTGCCAGTCAAGCTTTACTTTATTTTTGCAATCTTTACTTCGTTTTTACAAATCGCCATCATCATTTTATTATTTACATTGATTTCACCCATACATCATTTTATTGTTTACAAGTTTCATTTGCACAGCCACTCCACTTTCAAATACCACTGACCACTGCAAGCCACAAATAAACTCCAATACCCATCACAAATACCACTGACCACTTTCAAATACCCATCACAAATAAACTCCAAGCCATCCCACTGACCATTGCAGTTACATCACCAATACAGCAGTCAACCTCCTCACCACATACATCATCAGTAAACACAACTGCCTCTTGCCTACTTTACTTTAGAACACATACAGCACAAACCATTACTTCACTACAAAACTGCTGCTCTTTCAAACAATTCACCATCAAACTATCTACAACATATCAACCACCCAACATTTCACCATCCATTCATACTTCAACTAATCCTCTCTGCCCAAACTCCAATATCCCCCCTCTGACATCACACATACCACATCGTTGCCATTTCAACAATTGTAGATTGCAACTGCTATCAGTTATAGTGCAGTTCAACCCTTTTCGCCTCTCCCTATACATTGCAACTGCTATTAGTTAACACCAGCAACCAGTGCAACTCCCTCCTCTGTCTAATATCAACCAAAACATAACTCTCCATTGCCACATACCAAACACGCTCGGCCATTCAAACAACCACTGTCACTGCCTTGCTCAAATCTCCCCTATCAACAGTTCCGCCATCAAGCTCATCCAACAGCACTTCACCTTCCCTCTTCACTGCGGCAACACTGCTGCACAACCTGCAAACAACACTACTGACAACACTGATGACCAACCCGTAAACATCTCACTACCTTCAGACAACCCGCAAACAACACTGTCACTTTGCCTTCAGACATCTCACTACCTTCTCTGACCAACCCGAAAACAACACTGCTGCGCTGCCTTGGCCTCATCTTCCCACTACCAACATCAACTACCCTACACAACTACAGCCACATACATCAACCTGCCAACACCCTCCACCTTCCCTACAATAATCCACAACTGCCTCATTGTTCACTGTCATTACATTCTCTGTACCATTTCCTTCATATCATACCATACATCTGCCTTCAGCTCATCCCCACCACCACTGCATTCATTGTTGTTCCAAACAACTTCACCCCACTTCATCAAATACCACCCCAAAATTTCCTTCTGCCCCTACCGTGTCATCCTTCACCAGCAACTCCACATTACACAACTGCAACTGCAACCAATACTTCACCAAACTCCTCACTGTTGTACCACATCACAACCCCTCAAAATTCATGACCGCTGCATTCATAACTGCCTGAAACCATCAAGTTATCTCCAGTCATCACCATAACTTACTGTTACCTTACTGCCAAAATCATCATCTTCCTGCAAATCTTCTCACCAGCAAACCAATCGCCTCTCAGCAAACTCCTCGACTTACTGCAAACTTACAGCCTAACTCAGCTTCAAATAAGTAACCCCAAACCTACGCCTTCCTCTGATCATCTTCTCACTTCTTCACACTCCACCAATCGCAACCCGAAACCCCCTCCAATCCCCGCAAATCGACCACCTCAGCAACTCAAATCACCACAGCCTCCAGTCCCAAAATTGTTACATCATTCTCCACTGCCTGTCACCGAAATCATCACTTCAACATCATCCTTACTGTCAACCACTACACTGAGCTACCTGAATTGCACGCATACACACTTTATTACAATCTGATCACCAACACTTCCAACATACCCACAATTCAAGCAACAACTCCACATCTACATACATACTCAGTCCTTACTCCATACTCTATACATGCATACAACTTGCTACTGCCAACGCTACATACATACTCAGTCCTTACTCCATACTCTATACATGCATACAACTTGCTACTGCCAACGCTACATTCAAACTGGACATTCAAACTGGACATTCAAACTAGAGATTGCAAACATATCTACTTCAGCAAGGTGGTCAAAAGGATAAGGGTGAAGTATGATTAGACTTCTTTGTGGAAATGGATTTGGGACCGCATTAATTATACTAAAACAAGTGTTTGTTGCTATAAAGCATTAATGAATTTGCTACCAATGAAAGATAGGCCTGTTCAAAGGTTAATGCAGGTTAATCCTACTTGTGTGTTATGCAAGAGGGAGGAGGAAAGTGTGGATCATCTATTTTTCAGGTGTAAGTTTTCAGCTTATGTGTGGAAGTGGTGGAGGGTTAAACTTGGGTGATCAATAAATTATGTGGAAACTTTATAGAAATTCAAAAACTTAAGCGGCATTTCAATACTAAGTGCAATAGCAGTAATATAACTAAGTTAACATTCTCAGTGTGCCTTTGGAATATATGGAAGAACGTAATGATAGAACGTTCATATTTGTTAACTAACTAGTTAATAAATATTACGGTAAATAAATTGGCAATTCTTACCAAATCATCAGCTACTCGTGCCATTCCTTTACGGCTACATATGTGTGGTATCTGATTTTCTCTAATAGCTTTGAATTTCTGACTCAATTCCTAAGGATAAAAAATATATTATTTATGTTCGTTCACTAATTCAAACTTCACAACTTTCAACAATACTAAAATACCTTAAACTCTGGCGTTGTTTTGGACTTGACAAACTTCTTCCACTCATTCATACTTAGGTTATCGGGTTTCAACCGAATTCTTTCTTCTTCGTTCTTTTCATCTGCTATTTTGCGAACTAATCTAGCTTTTGAACCTCTAAAAATGCACCCCATTTGCTGAAATATGGACGATTTTTGCCATTCCTCGTCCAATTTAAATCTAGCCTGCAATATCAGCGTTAGCTAAGAAGAAAACTTTTATAAACCAACACTAATACCAATTAATTAACAGTTGTTTACATTATGTTGTATAGTCAAATGGTAGCAAAACTAAAAATAAATGACATGGATCATACTACTGAATCATACTGTTTTATAGTCATAATGCACAAAATCATTCTAGGCAAAATCATACTACTGAAAAATGGCATGGTATCTGATCCTCTAAATAAATGACATGGTATCTGATTCTCTCTAAAAATGACATGGATCATTCTGTTTTATAGTCATAATGCACAAAATCATACTACTGGAGAATGGCATTTGCTAGTTACAAACGAAACAAATGCATATAATTCAAAGATGGCAGGTTCTAAATACAAATCAAACAAAAATAATGGATCAATCAGAGATAATGTTTAACTATGGGGCTTTTTAACTCAACACTAAAAGCTAAGTATTGAAGAGGGTAGCATGCAAAGAATTGTTCAAGTTAAAAGGCAGGGACTGTTCAAGTTTAATTGACAATGTTTTAAATTCCTAAAGGCCAATATTAATAAATTAATTTGTAGTGGAATTTGTAATAGTCTGTAATTTGAAAATTGTAATAGTCTGCAATCTTTGAATTTGTAATTACAGACTATTACAAACTTTATAAAACATTTTAAATAAAATAAAGACAAGTGTTAAACCAGGTTTTCATTTTCTTGCCACTTCCAAAAACCTGGAGATAAAAAAGAATTGTAGCATCTGCCTGAAATCAAACAAATCATCAAGCAATTTCAGATCAGTTTTGAAAACCTTAAATCATCTCAGCAATTCACTGATTCCTGTAATAACAAGATCGAGTTTTCCAGTTAAAAACTAATCGGGCTTCAACAATTCAAGTTTTCAAAGTTTCCCAGTAAAAAAAATCAAGTCCTCTGCCTCTTTAATTTGTGAGTAATTTATTATCTGTTTAAACTTTGATTCATGTAATTAATATTTGAAATAATGTTGTGGTAAATGATTTCATAAAAGTAAAAAATGTTTGCATGTCTGTTAATATGTATGGGTTGATTATGCATGTCTGTATATTGATATAAATGTCTCTGTTCTTAATGCAACAGCCTTAATAAATTACAAAAATTAAAATCCCTTCACCTGATCACTTATAACATATGATGTTCAAAGGAAACTTGTCTGTATTGATGAAATGCAAATTTTAAAAATATTTGCAAGTAAAATTATTAGATAATTAGCTGGTAAATATGTAATTACTGTAAAAAGTAATCGATTGCAGACTATTACAAATTTCAAATTACAGACTACTACAAAATTTGTAATAGTCTGTAATTACAAATTTCAAATTGCAGACTATTACAAAAATGTTTAAAAACTTACTCATACCCGAAACCACGTCTCAAACATTCTTGATGTCATCTAGTGGAATAATGCATCACTCATGTCTATAAAACACCCAGCACAACAAAGTTACAGTATCAAATGAACTCTTGTATTTTCAAAACACAACTCCTCTTTCATCATCATAATACTTCAACAAACATGCAATCCCTTACTTCCTCCAACTCAGTCCTAACAGTTATAGAATTTACTTCACATAGTTTTGTGTAACAGTTATTGTAACAGACAACAAAGCAACTAGTTTCAGGAGATTGAGACATTGTTAAAACTGGTAATATAAAATGCATCATTTTCATATATACTTTAACTAAATTTAGAAAAATAAATAAGACATATATGACATAAAAATGGTATATACCTGAATGCATCCCCACAAAGCAATTTGTAATCTGTCACTTAGTTCCTTCCACTTATCAAGTGTAACAGGAACATGTTCTCTTACTAGCGGGCCTAAATATGAAGATAGTTTGACAAACCCATCTCCTATTGGTTTGCCATCCGCATTAAATTCGACTTCAATGCGACTCAATGGATTTACTGGAAGTCTTTTCACTTTAGTTGGACCTCTACGTTTGCGCTTCACTACCGGATTTGCGGTGGCATCTCAAGTGGTTCTCTCATTCATGTCAGCTTCAAAATCTTCTTCAGCTTGCATTGTATCTTCGTCAACTGCTTCGGCGATGTCTTGAATTCGAGCTTCATTGTTCTCAGAATTTCCAATTTCTTGCGAGTTGTCTTCAATACCAACGTCGCTACTGACCCTATTGTCCTTGTGTTTTGCATTAGCCGTGGATTTATCAATTATTTTTAGCCATTTTAAAGCAGCCGCCTTCTTTTTACCCATTTACTGCATGTAAAAGAAAAATCTGGATGTTAAAATGCATTCAAGGTTGAGAACTGCATTTAAGAACTGCATATATTGTTTCTAAAAGTAAGTGTTTTCACTGTATATTTTAATTTTCCAGAAAAACTCAAACATATTATACATAAAAATATTTTTTAAACTTAGATCATGTTAATTCAAACATATCTTGTTTAAATATCAAAGCCTATAAGAGAACAAGTGAAAAGATTTTGATTTTTGAATTTGTTTTAAAACCTTAAACTTAGAACAGAGCAAGCACAGACATGCACACCAATATCATCATAAATATATACATGCAATCATATTTACACACTTATAATTGATCTTTTAACTTTGAACAGAGAAGCCTGGAACTTAATAATTGATCTTTTAACTTTGAAAACTGGAGATTGCTTTGACTTTGATCTGATCTATTTCTTTGATTTTGATTTGCTTGATTAAACCAAGTTGAGTTGAACTTTGCTTGATTCTGGTTTTAGATTGAAAGAGGTTATTTGTTTGATTTTCTTTTCTGGTTTTAGCTTTCAGGTTTTTGTTTTGAATATAATTTTGAATTAAAATATACAGTGAAAACTCTAAAATATACAGTGAACTGCATTTAAGAACTGCATTTAAGAAATTTGAAGTCACCGAAACAACTGCATGAATTATTAAACTAGATGTCAAAATATTTTCAAAATAAATTTCTTACTAAAACAAACAACTTGCATTTTATTGGGTTTTTTCACAAAACCATTTACCTATATTTTGAAATACCGATATGTCAAATCACCTTATTCAAGTATTTTAAACTTTTCTCAAATATGCCTTCACAATCTTCTCTAACATAGCTACCATCCTCCACATAATCCACATCCATCATGTTTTCTTCGCAATCTTGAATAACATGGCTTGTGTCCTCAATATAATCATCTGTCTCTAATTCATGATAACCTCTTGGTGGTGCCTTCATTACAACATACCAATTAGAAGAATCATTCTCTCTTGAATAAAAAATTTGTTTCGCTTGAGATGCAAGAATATATGGATCCCTCGAAAATGAAGCTTGGTTTTGATGCAAATTAACAAGAGTAAATCCATCTTCAACCTTCACCCCATTTCCAATGTTTGCCCAATGACACTTAAAAATTGGAACATAAAATTTATGATAGTCTAATAAGATTATGTCAGTTAAAATCCCATAGTACGTTACCACATCAACTACTTGAGAGACATCTTTTGCACTTGCTCTACACATGGTAGTAGCATCATAAGTCACTCCAGAATTCTGAGTTTCTCTCTCAACATCTTTTGTATGAAAACGTAACCCATTAATTATATATCCTTTGCAGGACGAAGCATTACTACTTGGACCATAGGCAATCCATTTTAATAATTCATCGTGTTCGCTTAAGTTAATAGGTATCTGGAAAAATCATATTTTCAAATATAGATTCAATATAGATTCAAAAACAATATTTTCAAACTTATACACAAAATTTTAAAGAGCTGATTAACCTTCTTTTTAATCCAATCAGCAAAGTTTTTTGTGTGAATTTTCCATAGCAATGTAGCATTTCTTTCCATGCGCTTGTCTGAACTTTGTAACTCTTCCAAATGCATACTACCATAATATAAAAGATGTTAAGTTACATTTATAATTACACATATTACGATAAATCTGATAAAGAAAACAATATGTGCTTACTCTAAAAATGGCTCGGTTATAGCCATATTCATTAGCACAGCAAGGTGAGCAGCTTCCTTCTCATGAGTTGTCAATGTAATTGTCTTGTATTTGATATCGGACGTCCTTCGAGTATTGCATCATCATTCTTATAATCTCTGTTTCTACCCTCTTTCTCCTCAAATTGTGATGATTCTTTAGAAATTCGCCAAAAAATCTTACGGATTCTTCTGCAAGATAGTTTTCTGCAATGCATCCTTCAGGACGTGCATAGTTCCTAACATAATCTTTAAGCGTTTTCATATACCTTTCGAAGGGGTACATCCAACGAAAATGAACTGGTCCACACAATCGAGCTTCTTTTCCAAGATGAATTGTTAGATGTATCATTATGTCGAAAAATGAAGGTGGAAAATATCTTTGGAGATCACATAAAATTGTAGCAATCTCATCATCGATTTGTTGCAGCTTCTCTCTGTCAAGAACACGCTGACATAGTTTATTAAAAAATAAACACAAACGAGTTATTACTTTCCTTGGTTTTTTTGGAAGCAGTCCTTTCATTGCAACCGATAACATTTGTTGCATTAAAACATGGTAATCATGCGACTTCAATCCACTAACTTTGCAATCCTCCAACGACACACATCTTTTGAAATTTGAGCAATAACCATCAGGTCCCTTGAAGTCATACAATCTTTTGCAAAATATTCTTTTTTCAGAACTAGACATGGTATATGGAGCCGGTGGAAGATATGTTTTCTTCCCACGAGGTTGTGCATATAGAGCAGGTCGGTTTCCCAATCCTCTAAATCCTTTCTAGAATTAATACCATCTTTCGATTTGCTATCATGCAATATTGTGCTGAGTAAACTTTCGACCACGTTTTTCTCAACATGCATCACGTCTAAATTGTGGCGTAGTGGAAGTTCCTATAAACATCAACAATATGACTGCTTTAACATTATATAATTTTATAATTAGATTATTGTGAATAAAATATAATTTGAACACTAACCTCCCAATATGGTAAGTCAAAGAAAATCGATTTTTTTTCCACCTTGATTGCTCTATTTTTGCAGAACTATTTTCATCTTCTTGGTTGTCAGTACACTTCCTCTTCCTACACGTAATCTTTATAATTTGCTTCTTATTTAACTTCTTATTCTTTCTCTTCTTGGCTGTTGCTATTTCTTTATATTTAGCTTTTCCAAAATCATTTGAAAAATCTTTCAAAATAACAGAAATATCTCTACCTGTAAGAATCCTGGGTTTGCTACCTTCCTCCACGGTGTTATCAAACCAAGCCTTTTGTTTTCTTTGTGGATCTGACAGAGGTAAGAATCTTCTATGTCCCATATAGACATTTTTCCGACTATGATTTAGCCATCGATGATGAGTATTCACGCCACATAATGGACAACCTTTTTTTCCTTTTACACAACATCCAGCAAGATTTCCATAAGCTGGACAATCGTTTATAGTCCATAACAAGATTGCTTTCAAGTTAAAAAGTGTCTTGCTAAATGCATCATAAATCTCCACCCCGTTACTCCATAACTGCTGCAAATCTTCTACCAAAGGAGCTAAATATACATCAATATCATTCCCAGGTTGCTTTGGACCAGGAATCAATAATGTTAACATAATATTTTCCTTTTTCATACACAATATAGGCGAAAAATTATATGTCACAAGCATCACTGGCCAGCAACTATACTTGGTACCCTTAATGTCAAATGGGGTAAAACCATCGGTAGCAAGACCAAGCCGAAGGTTACGTGGATCACTTGAAAATGATTCCTATTTATCATCCACCATGGTCCATGTCAAAGAATCCACAGGATGACGCATTTTATCATCATTACTTTTATTACTAAAATGCCATCTTAAATCTTCTGCCGTCTGTGGGGACCTAAACATTCTTCTGAATCTTGGAATAATTGGAAAATATCTCAACACTTTGACCGGAATACCTTGCATTATCTCTTTCGTCCGCTCATTTATCTTCCATCTCGAAGAACCACATTTCGGACAGTTATTCAAATCATTGTACTCTTTTCTAAAAAGACAACAATCATTCTTGCATGCATGAATCTTGTCGAATCCCATGTCAAATACTTTGAGGAACTTCTTTATTTCATATAAAGTTTTCGGAAGGACGTTATTTTTGGGTAATAACATTTGTTGCACATTTAGAAGCTTATCAAGACCAGTATCAGATAATCCAGTTTCGCATTTAAGATTGTACAATGCAGTGATAGCAGATAATTTTGTTTGATCTACGCAACCAGGGTACAGTGGAGTTTTTGCATCTTCTAAATTTTTAAGAAAATCATCCATTCGCTTTTGTGCATCATCATTATTTTTATCATCGGAGAAAAAAGTTTGGTTGATAAACGCTTCATCTATAAAGTGAACGGCTTGAAGTAATTCATACGTGTCATCCACCTCCACCTTTTCAGTTATATTCATTTGCTCACCATGACTGTACCACTTACTGCACTTGTATAAAGGATCCATTCCTCTTATAATCAAATGCTCGACAACAATATCACCATTTTGATGAGTGAGATTTCGACAAGCTAAGCAAGGACATAAAAAATTTTCCAGGCTTCCTAATTTTCTCTTTGTGGCATGCACAAAATTCCATGCTCCTTGCTCGTACTCGCTACTAGTTCTAAGGTAAAATTAAAAACAAAGTTTTCGACATAAAAAATCGAGTTATTATTTTAATTTTCAGGTTACATTTTAAGCTAAATATTGTATTATTACCTGTGTAAATGCACCCAATCTTTTTCCATCGCAAATTATCTGCAAATTATGTATAGGCTCCCTTGAATTCACTATCTGCAAATTTGATTTATAGTAGGCTATTGAAAATAGAGAAGAGTTGCCTACTTTGCTTGGTATTCATGTGTAGACAAATTTGATTCTCATCGAGTTATAAAAACATCCTACTATCCTATATCCAATAGGATCATAGGCAGATCCTATATCCATTTAACTTCAAATAAAATGAGCAATTTCTACTCCTTTTTTAAGAGGTAAATGTTTGATTAAATTCAACAACTAACGGGCTGATTTCAAATTGTTATTATAATTGTGATACATTATTTAGTACCCCTGCATTAATGGCCATGGAGTCGCTTTCTGTCTCTTACTATAATTTTTTTTGAAGTCCTCCGGTACATTCATTTGTTCAAGTAATTAACTTAGTGTATTAATTACAAAACAAATGTATCACCAAACCTATAATGGTTTTTTTTAATCACAAGATTATAGTCTTATCATCGCCTTAGCTAATATAATTTTATTTAATAATTTATCCTATTTCTAAGCATTTTGTTTTTTCTCAGTTTGTTTGTTTTCTCCACCTTTTTTTTTCTTTTATGGTTTTTTATTAGCAACATCATGTCCATCTCCTTCAGTAAACAAATCGGTCTTGAAAATAATAATAAGAGGTTTGAAGTGAACAAACAGTAAGAGTCTGAGGTTTGAAGTGAACAAACAGTAAGTGAACAAACCTATAATGGCAACAGTAGTTTTAATACTAAACAAACAGTAATTAAATAGCATTGATAGTTAGTGGCATCCTAATTTTCCAATTGTTACTAACACTTAGCATTAGGAAATATTTGCAGCAGAGGAATTCATATTGTAGAAATATTTACTTGATTTTCCAATTGGCACTAACACTTAACATTTGCAACAGAGGAATTCATATTGTAGAAATATTTACATTCTTAAAAATTTCACCGTGAGAATTAACAAATATTGTAAACAATGAATTAACATTCTTAAAAGAATTAACAGAATTAACAAATATTGTAAACAAAGAGAATTCCCAAATAAGAAAATCAATCAGCTCTATTGAATTCTTGTCAAAAAAAGCAACAGCATTGACAGAGAGAGGCAAAAGTAACAAGAAATAATTATACCGCAACCTGTATATAAACAATGACATAAAAATATACCTAATCCTCGCGCTTGACGAATTGAACTTCGGACCAAATCGCGCTTCAACGATGAAGAATTGAGTTTGAGGAATTGGGAATTGCGTCTGGACCAAATCGCTTTAACTTCGGACCAACTTCGGAGCGCTTCAACGATGAAGAATTGAGTTTGAGGAATTGGGAATTGCGTCTGGACCAAATCGCTTTAACTTCGGACCAACTTCGGATCGACTGAGTTTGAGGATTCAACGATGAAGAATTGAGAGGACCGATGTTAAATATAATTGCAGAAGAGGAATTGAGCTTGAAGAATAGCTTGACCGATGTTAAAAAGAGTGTGAAGAGGGTGAAGATGAGAAGCCTAAGGGGGAGAAAACGAAAATGAAATTTTGGCGGCCAAAAAAAAATTAGAGGGGAACGAGAGAGTGGAACGCAAATTCACCGTGAACAGCATTAATATAATTGCATACATTTTAATATAATTGCACTTGAAGTTGTTGTCTTTTTGAGTTCAATAAAAAATAGCCACTTAACTATAGCAAATCAAGTTTTCATGCAATCCACGCTTGCTATTGATATAATATTTTCTTGTAGTGTACCCTCCTATTGATTCACAACTGTAAGGAAGTAACTAAATATGTGGGTTCTAGGTTAAGCTTATCTATCAAACATCTAGATATAAAAGAATGTGATACACCCGTATTAAATAGAATGCTAACAGACATACCATGAATCTGAAGCGTACCTCCCAAAACTGCATTTCCCTTCTCCTGGGCTGTTGGTTTTGAAAGAGTAGGCTCCAATGCATACACTTTGCCCTTATCATCCTTAGCGGGCTCCTAGCACTGGCTCTTATAGTGGCATATCTGGTCACTATTGTAGCACTTGACACTCTTACACCGAGCCACTACCTTTGCCTTCCCAGCATAACACTCATGGGCAAAGTGTCCCTTCTTGTCGCACTTGAAACAGACAATCTCAAACTTCTCTTTCTTAGCCGCTCCACCCTTCTGAGCACCTTTCTTAGGAAAGAACTTCCTCTTCTGACCCTGCCCATCCTGAAATTCTTTAGCCTAACCCTTCTCTAGGGAATCAAGCAACTCATATGCCATCTCCACTAAGAAATCAAAAGGATCCCTAATATGAGCTAATGTAGCTCTGGCTAACTCAGGCTTCAACCCCCTGATAAACTTCTCGTTCCTCTTCTTCACTGCATCCACTGAAGCATACCTATATTTGGCCAACTCCCTGAACCTCCTAGCATATTCTAGAACAGCATCTCTCCCAACTCTAATTCATCAAACTTTCTAATCAAAGATGACTATGCCATTGTAGACATGAACCTCTTCTGGAACCTTCCATTGAAATCTTCCAAGGTCATAGCGTCCTCATCCACTTCTACAGTCACACTATTCCACCAGAACAAAGCAGCTCTCTAAAGCTGTCTAAATGGCAATCTCCTCTTCTGCTCATCATTGAGCCCTAAATCTGCAAAACTTCTCTCGTAGTGCAACAACCAATTATCCACCTCAATAGCATCCGCCGTCCCAAAAAACGGCTTCCCTCCGATCTTAATGTAGTCCCCACTCAACTTAGCATAGTCGTTGATAACTGGAGCTCCAAAAATTCCTCCTTCTAGTACTCCAGCAGCAACACCCGCCTGCACCATATTCACAAAGAGCTGATACATAGCTTCCATTCCAACTTGCGGGACTCCAGCACCAACATTCTCTACTTGTGCCTGACCTTAACCTCTCCTCACATTGGGCCTGGCATTCCCATCCGTGCCTTCCCTTCCTGGGTTAATTCTTCCTCTTCTTCCTTTTATATCTGTATTCAAACCTCATGAGATACAGAAAATGACCTAAAAATGATAGAAGACTAGAGATAAAGCACATACTTATATATAGCAAATATAAGTACGTTACTATAGCATATCCCATTCTTATTCTAATTCTTTAGGATTATGTTTTAAAAAGCAATTTTAGTTAAAGTTTTTCATAAACCTAAGCTCTAATACCAAGTTGTAAAATCCCGTATCTAGAGACCAAAAACTAAACACTACAGATGCTGCGGTCATCTATAGTATTAACTTCTGGTGACAAAATACGGTTACGTTAATGGTATCCATAATATCTGAAGCACTTGAATATGAACAAAATCATAGAATTCCAAATACAAGCAATATTTTTACTGATTGCATCTCAAAACAATATCATATCCAAGTTACAAAATCCCAAAACGTTTCCCAGGCATTGATCAAATTTAATTTACAATACTACACCAAGAGCGGCATATGACGATGCCGTCTTGGTCGATCAGATAAATATAGTAATATATGACTTAATATACACAGCGGAAAATAAACCAAACAATCTATTTTCCTAATTAGATATTTTTCAACAACCTTCTCGTCTCCGGAAGCTTTATTCGCCAAAAGACTAAAACCTAAAAACCTCAACCCTTAGTCAGTCAAATCATTTTTTAGTACCCGAGAGTTTAAGGGGAAACAAAAAATTTGAGTCAGACGCAAAGCTTGGTGTGAAGAATTCTCTTATATCTCGGTTTACTGATATTAAGTGAGACCACGCCTCTTAGCGGAATGGGTTTTCCCTGACTAATATCCTTTTCAAAATATATATTTTGCAAACCCTTTCCTACAACCAAACTGGTTAATCAAACCATTTATATCGTAATAGCAATATCCTTTATGCTAATAAATGGATTATCTATTCGTAAAATTGGTAATATGTAAACTATCTGCCCACAACATAATAACAACGTCTGTTACGCTAACAAAAGGACTATCTTTTCAAAAAAAAATAGTAAGGTTCGTTATGCTAAAATGGACTAAATGCCCATAAAACTAGGCTGACTACTCGCAAACTGGACTAACTGTCCGGATTAACATGGACTAACTGTCCGAATGATTTTTTTAGGGTTAATTACCCTTTAAATTCCTTGAAAACCTTTCCAAAATGATTTAATCCTTCAAATCATATATATACAAGAAAATAATATATTTAGCTTTAGTCTATGCCATTTTTCATGTTATATATACTTTACTCAAAATAATGTTGATGATATTTAATAAGGATTAACTACCCTTCTAAACAAGTTAAACCCTTTTTAACTTGAAAATACTTTGGCTATATTACCTATTTAATACATTCGAAACCTTTTTTTAGAACCTTCAAACAACCATTTCGAAACACTTGAAGGGAACCCCTTCAAAACCATTGAAAGACCCTTCCGAAACCATTAAATATAGCCTTTCAAAAATATTGGAAAAACCTTCTCTTTCTTTTCTACAAAAGCTTCAAAATATCAGACATCCCCATTTAAAACCTTTTAGATATTTCCTTTCCAAAACATAGGAAAAACCTTCCTTTCAATCCTTTCTAAACCCTGGGGAACCACCACTTTCAAACCATTCATTAAAACCTTTCGAAACAGTCAAAACTCAATCATTTTGAAAGCATTTTGGGTTTAATTTAAAACATGTGGAAAACTTTCGAAACCATTCAAAAATTTACCCCTTTGAGACATTTGAAAAATGTCTCGGTTGAAACCATTTGGATTATGCCTTCATGTAGATCAAAAGGATCAGAAACCATTAACATCGAAAGCATCTGCTTCGAAACAATTTAAAACTATC
Source organism: Allium cepa (assembly GCA_030765085.1). Classification (NCBI taxonomy): domain Eukaryota; kingdom Viridiplantae; phylum Streptophyta; class Magnoliopsida; order Asparagales; family Amaryllidaceae; genus Allium; species Allium cepa. Next base: position 871,347,776 of record CM060929.1, on the reverse strand, counting down.
CCTTTCGAAACCATTTGGGTTTTACTTTAAATATAGCAAAAGCGTCTTAAAACATTTAAGTCAAAAGCATCTGTCTTGAAACCATTTCCTATGTAATGAAGTGAGTGTCAAAACCATCCCTATGAAAGTATTGGAGAGGTGGCCATATTTAGAAAAAAAGAACCTCTTCGAATCCATCTAGATCGAAAGGTAGGATGCGAAAGCCAAAGGTTTCGACTCGATCGAAAGCAAGCATTTAAAAAAAATGGCACAACCCAATTGAAACCATTCTTTTAAACTTTTTAACCTAGTCGAAAGTCAACTAAATTGAAAGCGAAAGCAAAAATAAGCAAGCACATTTTTCTTTGAAACAAAAACAATGCTTCAACCCCTTCAAAACCCCCGGTCTCGACCATATACCTTTCGCCCTCTTCAATTCACTACGTACCAATTACCTCATACCATGTGCATTGGTTTCGACTATGTCGAAGGTGATAGTATGGAGGCAGAACCTTATGCCGAAAGAGTCAAAACAGTGAAAAACCTATTTATTTGTACGTTTAAACTATTCTTTTGTCCTAACTTGCCTATTTTGTCTAAATCTGATTGGCTATAAGGTTTCTCTTTTCAAAAGTAATGTCGAATTTCCATATTAAACAATTTAAACATTTTTCAAAAAGCCCCTTCTCCTCCTTTAATTATGTAAAACTTTAAAGTCTCATAACTTAAATAGTTTTATATAACAATCAAAACACTAGGGAAAATCTGGAAAAAATCCATAAAATCTCTTTTAATATGTATTTTGACATATAAAAAGTTTGAACCCAAACAAGTAATTATATACCCGTAAATAATCTATAACCCAAGATTCCATTTTCTTTACTAGAAAATTCATATTAATTCCACGAAAACTCAGAAAAAACTAAAAATTGAAACCCATCTCCAAAATAATATTTATGATCTTCATAAAAATTTACAAGACATTTGGATGTCATTTAATTGGATTTCACCTTAAAACTTATCATAAATTAAAAACGAAAAACCATAATTCATCAACAAGTATATATATTCATTCCATCATTCAAAAATATGGCAAATCATTGCGAAATATTCGGAATTCATCTTTAAATTGAAAACGTAATAAAAATGAGGTGTAAACATTATTCACTTTAGCTTTAGAGATTAAGGAGCTTGAGACTTGGATGAATTTTATTTGAATTGGCTTTTCCTTTAGCTTTTCTTACTCTCCTTCCGCTTTTTCCTTGTTAATGGTGACGAGCCTCTTATTTTAAAATTTTCAAAGTTAAACGAACGTGTATTCTAATACACAGCCAAGGTTTGAAGGATATAGGAATGGTCTCTTTCCTATTTTACCCCTCCGCTATTTCATTTTAACTCTTCTTTTGTTCACTCTTAAATGGCATGACTACACTTAATTAAGAATCAAATCTCAATCCCTTAATCAACACATTATTTTATTTAACTTTGCCAATTAAATATTCTAAAGAATGTTACCAAAAATTTGGGGTGTTACACCTACACACCCAAGGGAAGGGACTTTAAGTCTCACTAGGTTTTGATCTCGAATCTGTATCAATTATATTCTACAATGTTCTGAACATGGCTCCGATACCAAGCTGTAACGACCCACTGCTATGCCTGGTTTAGCAAAGAACATTAAAAGTAATGTCATCTGCTAATCTATAGAATACGGCTAGTTAAGTGCGATTGAATGTGAATATATCTTTATACTTACGCTAACACGTCTTATTTACCTTTTTAAGGATCTCAACTGAAAATTTTACGTGTGCAATATTAATATAATGTAATAAACACACCGATTTAAAATATTCAGAACAGTATATAATATAGATAAATCAGAATCGGAGTCATAGATTGCATCAAACTAATATACAACATATTTAATAATAAGATGTGAGTCTACAAAATGTCAATAGTACACTCACTCCAATATACATCATATCTTATACACTATCTCAGGTACAAAATGACTACTAAATAATATACGTGACATAAATGCTACATGTCAATATACATAATGTTGAAGTAAACTGAAACCGTCAAAATAGTCTACTCCAAAGGTAAGTCAAAATCCAAGAATCGATGAGTCTCTGTACTTATAAAGTCTCAGCATGATCCAAGTATTAAAATAATAAACGGGTCAAACTATATCTAAATAAAAGGATGGGATACTGATGATATAAGTATATGACTAACAACAATAAGATAAGTCATAGTATAAAAATGCCTTAGAATAATCATCAGAAAAAGGCCTATCAATAAAATCACCATTTCATAAATGCATATCAAATCTCGATAGACTATCACCTCGAAATATGGTGATAACTAATTCAAAATTCCTCAGAGCCATAAAGGATACAAATATCCATACAAAAAACTCTAAATTATTAATCAACAATAATAAAATAATAATGGTAGTCATCTATCGGTTTAATACAGTGACACGCAATCTACTGAAAGAGTCCTGCTACATAGAAAGGAAGCCTAACGAAAGAGACTATAGATTAGGAACATCGCTTAAAGAAAAGAACAGTTGTGTACCAAATTTTCCCTATGCAAATTTACCTACCGAAAGAGGTAAACATAGACTAACTGTGTAAAACAAAACAAACAAATAGGTTGTAGTATCTATAGACTACAATGCATGTAAAAATCTGCCGTCCGAAAGAGACAGCCGTACCTACACCATAACAGATCTTCCAAAATAGATCTGCCTACCTAAATCTAAAAATGTATTGATTCTCAAATCTATGAAAAAGGAGCTATCCTTTCTCGGGAATCTATCGGTTTGAAATCCTAATACCCTAAGATAATATAACTCTAAAGTGTTAATTACCACCACTCCAGTAATCATAAGAATTTAACTAACCGTCCCATACCACAGTAAATTCTAGTATTTACTAAAAGAAAGTAAATTCCACTTAAACACTATTTAACAAATTATAATAATAATTGAACTAATTGTACAAAATGTCCCATATCAATCTGACAATTCAATCTTTTATTAAAATAATTTGTCACATAGAAAAGCATGAATTCTCAATAAAAAGAATGAAGTACCACTCAATTGAAATAAAAAATAAAAATAAAAATTTTGATTTTTGAATATAAAGTTTGTTTGAAATTGTAACTTACGTTGTGCAAATATATATAGGTATATACAAATGATGATTTTCTCATAAATATTTTTAAACATGAAAATCTAACTTTAAATTTATTTAAAATAAAGCTTTATATATAAGTAATTATATTGCTTTAAAACAACAACAAAATAATTTCAATTCAAATGGTCGATTGGTATTGAAAATAAGAAGGTAATATAATTTAACTATATTCTATAAACTAAATTCCAATAAGGATCAAAATAGATAAAATCTCATTTAAACAATACAAACAATAACCCCATCAAAATTTGCAACTTCTAGAATGAACATCACTCTATAAAATATAATTCCATGATATTGAATTATTTAGTGGTCCGAATTACATTTTGAAAATTCTGATCACACAAACAACGTATGTACATCTATAAGTTAATAGAATTCAACTTGCAATCGAACAAGGTTCCGTTTGCAAATTAGCCCCTTTCGATCACATAACAATCTATATATCACCAAACAATAAATCAAACCTAAGTATGTATGGAACAGTATGTCACTCAATTCAGTCGTTATCACCCAAGTATTAGAACATTATCAACCATATCAACACAAGCCATGTAAAAGAAATTCATATTGAGGGATATAGAAGTGTGAGTTAAAAATAACTCATCTTTCCATTTGCATATCAAAATCTTTCACTGGTTACTACACGCATCAAAATCCCAACCAATTTTTTGCTCAAAACCCTAGCACAATGCGTCCATCTTATTGCTTTTGAATCAGTTGCGGCCATATATCCTATGCTCGAATTCCAGCCTGCGCCTCGAAGTCAGAAATTCCCATCGTCACGCCCCAATATCAGCCACCAACTCCTTGACTTCATCCATACAACTGCCTGCGCCCAAGCCAGAAATTGTGACTTTCGTACCTCGCTGCTAGCTTCAACTCGTCACAATTATCTTTCCAAAATCGAACCCAACAGCCGCCTACAAACCCCACGTCACAATGCCCAAGTCATCGCCCATCCCTCACATCAATGGCAATCTCACTTCCATGCACAAATATGGGTCTTTCTTTTTCGTTTTCTTTTCGATTCGAATTATCCGATTTTAGGGATTTTGGAATATGAGGATATGGCAAACATTTTTTCATTTTGCAATAGAAAAAGGACTGGGTTTTGGTTTTGGGAGAGAATGGAAATGGGCTTGAGTGGGTTGGTTTAGCTTTAGGCCCTTGTTTTAATTAATTAGTTTTTATTTTCTTTTCTCTTTAGCAACTATTTTCATTAATTTGTAAATGTATTCTAGTCAATTGAAATCATTGAAACTTACTGACACTTGATTATGCAAATTATATTTCAATAATTAGATCATTTTATTTGATCGATAGTTATCCACCGAATCGATACAAATAAATTTATTCATCTTCATCGATTTATCGATTTACACTTCTATCTACCAAATATAACTCGAGAATTACATGATTTCATTCAATCCGGTATTATTTCGCTCTCTTCAATTATTAAACAGCTTAACACAAATGAATCGTATTAAAACAATTTTATTTGAATTTTAATATTATCTAAAAGGAATTTTTATTTACTAATTTAATTTCTTTAATTAAATTAACTTTAATAAAGTAGTAATTTGTTTTCAAATAATACTTAAGAAAAATCGAATTCAAACACTTCTATTTTAATTAAATTCGTTTAACATTAAGGTTTTGAAAACAGGGTTATTACATTACTTGTCCCTTCTTTTGAACTTTTCTTCATTTCCACATACTTCTGACTTATCTCCTTTTAGAATATTAAAATCTGGCTATCATCTTGGAGTGATTACTACACACCTTCCTTTAGGAACTAGCTCAACTCTGACTTTCGGATATTATCTAGATCTATCGTACATTGTCAATTAGCAATCCTACGGGGATCTCCAACCATTGAGTAGTCCAGGCCCAATAAGGGAGTCAATTACCATCTAACTACATAGACCCTTATATTTGTTGCACACATGTTCTTATTAAGTCAATGACTTCCAATACGACCTGCTTCTTATGAGGGAATCGAGATAGTCTTTATCTTCAACTTCATTTATTGTTCCAACTTATAGTTGTATTATCCATCTTTTTAGAACATGGTTGCAACCACTTCAACATTCAAAATTTATAGAGTTTGGAGTATTAAATACATATATAATTATAGTAAAAAAATAAATACGTTCACTTAGCATATTCTAATTTTAAGATCGGCTAACCTAAGCTATGATACCAAATGCTATAATCCGCACCTTGATGGGCCCAAATTTTCGCTTAAACAAACATCCAAATTGACTAGGGTATTGTAACGACCTGCAAATTTATCACTTTGATAAATTATATTTATTTTTAAAATTATTCAAATAAAAGATTGATAATAAAAATAATATTGTTTTGAGTAACAATAAGTAATAGTAATCTTAGTCAGAATAGATATTTACTAAAATATTCTCCCCACAATTTGAAAAATCGATATAATAGCCGAATTTTTTATTATTAATAACACACTTATTTTTCTAATTGAACAAGAATATGTAATGAATTAATTTATTGTATTTTTTTTGAAATTAAATCTATTTATGACATTTTTAATACCCTTAAATATAATAATTGATTTATTGAGGTTTAATTAATTAATAATTATTTTAATTGTTGAAATAATTATTTTAAATAAAGATAATTCATTTTGAATAGTTATAAGGTGGTAATAAAACATTTAAAATATTTATATATATATAAATATATATTAGATTTGAAAATATAAGGGAAATCGATATCGCTTTATCTAATAATAACAATTATTGTAAATAATTTTTATAGTTAATATATATGGTTTTATAATTCAAATATGATCATTTTAATTCATCTTAAATGATAAGAAAATGGTTTTCAATTTTTTTTACAAATATATGTAAATTTACTAAGAAGTGAAAATGTGACCAGTAATCGGTTTCTCGGTTTTCAACGATTTAACGGATAAAATTTGCTCGAAGACATTTGAAGTGTTACGCACATACATGTACATATATAGGTCACATGCAGATGATAACATATACATATATACATAGGCACTTAAATATACATATAATTTACAAAATAATTAAATAATTCCTAAAAACATAATACTTAAGTAACCAAAAAGCAAACATCAACTCATAGTACCACACCATCATCACACCATCACCTCACATCACCATCAAATGACCAAAAGGGGGGAGCCATATGTGTAGGTGGTGTAGGAAGGATATGGGCTAGGGGTATTTTAGTAATTTTTCTTTTAGATATTTTATTCCAAGTTTTCTCCTTTAAATAGCCCCCCACTTTCTCAGATTATTCACCATATTCTTATCATCTTCTTATCCACTTAAAGCTACTTTTCATGGCTTCTATGCTTGTCAAAATTATGGCAAAATATTTAGCAAAAGAAATTTAAATCATAATGTATAAAAGTTATCGATTCCACTTCAAACGGAAACGAAACTCCTCCTCTACCTTTTCAAAATCCACGGCCGCCACTTCCCAAAGGTAGGCCGAGCCCTTTCCCCTTTCCCATCAATTTCGTGAGCTCAAAAGCAAGGCCGAGCCATTTTAAGTCGATTTTGCTAAGTGATCGTGGGCATAGATTTCAAGATAGCAGAGCTATAGCCGATTTTATACTAGATCAAAGGGAAATTGAAGGTGAGAAACTCTTACTTATATTATATTTTTTGACAGTGACATGATCTTTGCAATGGATGTGTAATATGCTTTGATCATTAAGCTTGGTTGTTTCATATGAATGTTGAATATATATGCAAGTCACGGAAATACATGTCGATAAGCACATAGGAATTCACTTTCCTCTATTTTACTGAATTGGTGCATATGGAATGTCAAACCTCTTTAGAATGGTTTAAAAGTTGTGTTTGAAATGTTTTATGAACATTTGAAAGAGTTTGGGTGAAGTCTGAAAGGTAATTGAAAATTTAGTCAAAAATAGGCGCGTATCGTAATTGTAGTTTGCGATTTCATGCCATAAAAGCCAAACGAGTGTATAGAATGGAATATAGCTTGGTATTTTTCAAGATACGAATTTTCCAAACTACTATATCATAGTTTTCAAACAAAGAAACAAAATTGAGATTTTGACAAGTAGATTTTGAAATATGAATAAAACAAGTTTTTGGAAAAATCGCGGCTTTGTAGTTTGGAACCTATAATAGGATATCTTTAAAAATGATATTTTAAATTTGTTTCAGAGTATAAAATAAATATTATAAATCTTTAAAAGATTTTAAATGTGATTTGAGTTATAAAAATGAATTTCCAAATGATAAAAAGTCGCTTTGATCAATATAGCTAAAAGGCACTTTTTGCAGCACTTTCCCAAGCACTTTTCTATAACCTTTGAAATATAGCCTTAAACTTAACAATTATTTTCCAAATCTTTTATAAATTATATCAAATGAATAACTAAGTGATTTAACGATGATTTGGAAATTTTATAGTTTATTTAAAAATAAGTTAAATAAACGATTTAAAGAAAAGCTATTACAAATTAAGTGATTTAATCTTGGCTGTAAAAGCCAATGAGCAGACTGGATTTTTCTATTCGTGAGGTCCAAATGTGAGGTGCTTAAACTAAGGAGATGTTTTGGAGCAACCAATGCCCTGCCTCACCTGGCCTCTTCCCTATGCGAGGGATAGATAAGGTTAAAATGTCGGAAACGGGTTAGGAATAAAAAGATTAAAATTTCCAAATTTAAATTAAACACAATTTTATTTTCATAGAGATGATCTTCTATACTCGGTGTTAAAGCCCAAAGAGGGAACTCATATTATTCATGGAATTTAAAAGGTGATTTTACCGTTATTCCGTCCATAGTGTTTGTTGAATACGGGAATTGAGATTGAATAGAATTGGATTACTTTTATAGATTTTGCTCACTTGATATTTATTGGTTTTAGATTAACATCCTAGATAACATGGTTTTAAATAAATAAAAACTATAAGTTTAAATTTAGAAATCATTGTCAAGATTTAAATGAAATAATTTGGAATTAGTTTAATTCCTATACTTAAAATTAATTGGTTTGGATTTATAGTAAACGATGTCTTGAATAACATTGTTTTTGATCCATTTTAAAATTTATGATTTGGAAATATTTGTTAAGATTTAAATAAATGATTTGGAAATATTTTCCTAAGAAAAGATGAAATGATTTGGAATTTAAAAGGGTTTTAAGAAACCAAAGGATTTGATAAGAGATGTTTAATGATTCCATATATACCGGAAAGAAATGTATTTTAAAGTTTTGCACCTCCAAAAGATATTTTGATAAAAGGAATGAATTAATCAAATATTATTCACTTATTTACTTGACCTCTTTTATTGATGATTGGTTCGAAGGAACTAGGATCAGATTTGCTTTATTATCTTCAGCCTGATAAGGGTTCTTGCTTCTTGTTATGTAGCGAACAGATGACTCTTACTCCTACATGTCCCTAGTGATAAAGGGTTGGTTGTGTAATCGAGAGACTGGCTGTAAAAGCAAATTCGAGGTACCATTGTAAGCTATGGTGGGATGTATCCAGTATCGAAGCTTGCAAAGCCAAGATCTTCACATCGTGGTATCAAAGCTTAGGTTGAGCGAAGACCTTGGCTTGGTAGGGGTAAAGTCTCATCAGAGATAGGGTTAGTAATACCCTAGGATGAGTAACTCATTAGAGATAGGGTTAGTAACACCCTAGAATGAGTTTGATTATATACGAGTGTGTATTTGTTAATATCATATATAAATGAATTTTGTTTTACAGGAAATTATTTTTAGAGTATGTGTATATATATATATATATATATATATATATATATATTTGAAAAGAAAAATAATATTTTGGCAAAATTTTCAAAGAATTTTTGAAAGATTAAAACAATTTTATACAAAGAATTTTAAAAGTCTATCTTTAGAAATGAACCTCGAAACATTTTAGAAGTGTTGACCAAATCTCACAACCTAAGAACACGTTAGCAATCACCTATTACTTATGTCTAAAAGAATAAATTGTTTACCATTAGAACTATATGGGATAAATTACGCAAAAAGGAGTCTTTTAGAGCAAATTGGGGTGAAAAGGACATCCTCATTATTCTCTCTAGTGATGAAGAAGAGCAACCAAAGTATCCACCTAGCAATGGTGGGTTCATGATTGAGGAAAAATATACCCCATACACTCGTAGGGGTAAAGATGGATATCATATGGCCGGAATGCTTATCCAGCCCCATCTCTAAAAGTAATTATGATTTCTAGCGATGATGAACCCGGGCATGCGTTGGAGGGAAATTGGATAGTTGATCTCGCTAGCTCCATATTGGAACCGATAGAAGAAACAGAACCTCTGGAGGAAGAATTAGAACCCATGGAAGAGGGATAGAACCTATGGAGGAAGAATCAAAGCCAATAGAAAACCTTGATGCTATGATATCTTGTGAGTGTAATAATGTAGTATGGGATATGGACGGGAGCATGTTCTATGGCAGGAAGGATCATCCAGTTTATACATAAAATATAGCGAAATAGAAAGGAACAACGAAGAAACAGCAGAAGAGGAGGAAGAGAAAGGAGCCGAAGAAATCGAAAACCCTTGGGAGGAAAACGTGCAAGGATTGGAAAAACTAGAAGAGGGTGGTGGGGCAATTCTTGGAATACCAATCAGCATGGGACATGTCTTATGGAACCAACCATGGGTACCATAGGTTATGGGAGAGATATCGAAAGAGGACGGCAATAAGGTCGATGATGAGCTGGGTAATGACGAAGAAGGGGAGGGAGAAGTGATGATAAATCTTGGAAATTGGAGTCCACCATCATCTTTGGACTCGGAAGAGTAACACTAGGGAATTAAGAGTAGTTTTAGTATGTATGTATAAGTTGGATGAAGTGGTTTTTGATTTGGTATTTTGTATCGTATTAGTGCAAGGAAGGGAGAGGAAATTTCCTTTTTTTGGACTCGAGTTTAAAATATGAATGATGTAAGCATATGGAAATTTATAATTTGGTATTGTTCTAGAATTAGTATGAATATTTTAAATTTTTCATAGATTAATAAATCCATCTGAAGTATGGGGATTATTTCATCGCATATTAATTTAAGATTAGAGTACAAAACTTGGAGGTGTTTACACCAGTCTGAAAAATGATTTATCACTCGATTCTTGATGATGAACATTGATAAGGGTTTTGGTTGGATACTTGAGTTTTCTATCATAGTTGAGAGCTCTGCAAGAAAATTTAAAGTTCTGATTAGAAAGCTTGGTCAGAGTCTGTAGTAAAGTTGTAAATTCGAATAGAAGATCGAATCAAATATTGTGTATGGATGATCTATACACATTGTATAGGTGTAAGTTTTAAAAAAAAGTTTTGGGAAAACCTTTGGATTTCTGTTTTGGGTAATTTCGGGGACCAAATTTTCTTAAGGGGGAAGTCTATAACAACCAACAAATTAATCACTTTGATAAATTAAATTTAATCCTAGATTTATTCAAATAAAAAGTTGATAATAAAAATAATATAGTTTTGAGTACTAATAAGTAATAGTAATCTTATTTTGAATAGATATTTACTAAAATATTATCCTCAGAATTTAAATCAATAAAATAGCCGATTTTTTTTCATCAATAACCAGCTTTATAATCATAAAATGTCTTGCGCGGAGCTGGAAATATACACTTATTTTTATAATTGAACAAGAATACGTAATAAAGCAATTAATTGCATTTTTTTAAAATTAAATTTATTTATGACATTTTTAACGCCCTTAAATATAAAAATTGATTTATTGAGGTTCAATGATTTAATAATTATTTCAATTATTCAAATAATTATTTTAAATAAAGATAATTCATTTTGAATAGTTATAAGGTGATAATAAAACATTTATAATATTTTGATAAAGATATATATATATATATATATATATATATATATATATATATATATGATTTGAAAATATAAGGGAAATCATATCGCTTTATCGATATATAACAATTATTGTAAATAATTTTTATTACTGATTTTATGCTATTATAATCCAAATATGATTATTTTAATTCATCTAAAATGATGAGAAAATAGTTTTCAAATTTTTTTAAGAATATATGTACATTTAATAAGAATTGAAAATGCGACCAGTAATCGGTTTCCCTATTTTCAGCAATTCAACAAACAAAGTTGCTCGAAGACGTTTGAAGTGTTATGCTTATGAACATACATATATATATAAGTCACATGCACACGAAACATATACATATATACATAAACTCCTATATATTTATATTACAAAATAATTAAATAATTCCTAAAAACTTGATACTTAAGAAATCGAAAAGAAAACATCAACTCATAGTACCACACCATCATCACACCATCACCTCACATCACCATCACATGGCCTAAAGGGGGAGCCATGCATGAAGGGGTTGTAGGAGGGTGTAGGATATGGGCGTTTTTGTAATTTTGCCTTTAGATATTCTATTCCAAGTTTTCTCATATAAATAGCCACCCACTTTCTCACAAGTATCATTATATTATTCTCATCTTCTTCTTCGGTTTTAGCTTCTTTTCATGGCTTCTAAGGTTGTCAAAATTATGGAAAAATATTTTTCCAAAGAAATTTAAATCATAGAATGTATCTAAGTTATCGATTCCACTTCAAACGGAAACGAAACTCCTCCTCTACCTTTTCAAAATCCACGGCCGCCACTTCCCACAACTAGGCCGAGCCGTTCCCCCTTTCCCATTGTTTGCACCAAAAATGGTCACAAACACCCAATTGTCGATGAAAGCACCAGTTCACAGTCACAGATCAAAGATAACAAGTATGTAGAGAATTAAAAATGAAGAACGCTCAGAAAATTAAGAAAAAAGAAGTAAAGAACAAAGAGTTTATAGTGGTTCGATAATCCGGCCAAAGTCCACCTTGAAGTTGATCACTTTATTGATGTTTTCTTACTGATTACAATTGATTACAATGGATTACAGTGACGAATTTCGAGTACAACAACAGCCTTGAAGTGAAAAAACAAATTCGGTAGAGTCTGGACGTAGTAGGATCCAAAAGTCCCTCTTCTGTAGGTTCTGGGATGGTATTTATAGGCACAGGATGCAAATATCACACTCAGATCTTGGAAGACCTCTTCTGGCATGTGTGTAGGCCCACGCGATCGATTCCATTCGACTCGATCTGTGATCGATACGAACGAATTTTATATTGATCAAGATTTGGTTCAATCGAATCGAAATTTGGCCTGAACACTCCTTAGGTTGTACACAAGCTCCAGTGAAAATTTCATAGCATTTGGACTTATAGATTGTGAGATATGATCGATGCAAGCTCGTGTTTTTTGAAAGCTGTCGAGTTCGTATCCATGATTTCGTCTCCATTTCCTTCGTGTCGATCAAAGGCACATGCTCGCTCGTTGACGTGGAACGATAAACTGGGAGAGATCCGTATTCTTCGCCGCGTTGACTGAGCCTTCATCCTTGTAAACTTCCTTCGTATCCATCTGAATACTCTATTTGTATCCATTTATTCCACCCCCATTCGTATCGATCATTGGTGGAGTTCTTCGTATCGATCGTCGCAGTTTGATCGATACGATGTGACTTGTTTTGAGGGATCCTAATCGATACGAACAAGGACTGTGATGATACGAAAGCTTATGGATTCCATCGATTCGAAAAACCATAAACTTGATGAATACGAACGCGGTCTATAAGGTGGATGGATATGGTCTAACCTTGCCTACGATCGATACGAACAAGGACTATAATGGATACGAAGTGGCTCGGATACGAGGTATGCTGATGGACATGAACAGCGCTAGTTTACCTTGATCGATTCGATCGCGATGGATACGAATAAGGCCACCTCGGATCAATGCGGACAGGATGAGTGCGAAGTGGGATATGCCTAGATGGATACAAACAAGACTTCTTTCCATGGATATGAACCACTACTTACCTTGGGTTGCATCGATCATATCTTGAGCATACGAACCCCGATTGACTTGAAGTTTAAAACTTAACCTCTCCTAGCCTTGATCACCATTCCCATTCGATTCCATTTTGATTGGAATTCGGCCAAATTTTGACGACATCGATCATAATCTTGTTTTCAATCGATCTCCAACCCTGATATCCATCCTTTCTAGCCAATTTGTTTATATTCCAGCCTTGATCAAAAGGTGGGATAACATTTGCCCCCTAAAATATGCCTTGTGGTAAGAAGGCATTTTGAATAGCTCCGAGTCCGGCGTCCAAAATCCATATTCCATTTATTGCCAAGCCGCCCATCCAAGTGCCATTGCCATAGCCAAGTCTGCGACTACTCCAAGTCGATGTCCAATTCGAAGTCCAATAATATACTCCTTAGCAAATTCCATAGCCATCTGGGTGGATATCCAAATTCGGGACCGCTCCGGGCCCTTTGCCAATCCCGACTCTCTGGTCAAAGGTTTCTATGCTAGCCAGCCTCTTCTCTCTGGCCAAGATATTTTTTATTCTCCGGCCTCGGCTCCCGACCAAGGACTTTTATATATTCTCTGGCCTCAGATATCTGGCCAAGGACTTTTATATATTCTCCTGCTTCGGTTCTTTGGCCAAGGACTTTTATATGTTCTCCGGCCTTGGCTCTTCGGTCGAGGACTTCTATATATTATTCGGCCTCGGTTCTTCGGCCAAGGACTTTCATATTCTCCTATCTTGGTTCTCCGGCCAAGGACTTTTATATATTCTCCGGCCTCGGCTCTTCGGCCATGGACTTTTATATATTCTCCGGCCTCGGCCCTTCGGCCAAGGAATTTTATATATTCTCAGGCCTTGGTTCTCCGACCAAGGACTTTTATATATTCTCCGGCCTCAGCTCTCCGGCCAAGGACTTTTATATATTCTCCGGCCTCGGTACTCCGGCCAAGGATTTTTTACATTGCGTCTGAGTCCATTCCACCACTCTCCGGCGAAGGGATTCGTAATTTGCGACTACCGTCCCGCCTCTCTGGCCGGGATCGTAATCGCGAGACCTATGTAACATATTACATTGATCCAAATCCAATCATCCAAAGTTAAAGTTTTTACAGCCAGGAAACTTAAATAAATGTCTGTACATCCAAAGAAGAAACCAAAGTTTTTGAAAAGAATAAAAACACAGTTTCATAGGCTTGAGCAACACGGTTTATCATCGCCTCAGAGCATGCCTAGGGACCGTACTCGATCCCGTACATGTGTAAGTGACTTAGCTATATTACTTCGAGCTCTATTACCTATTCAATGCCACAAATTTATTTAGTTGATAACAAGATGATGTTGCCTAGATCCAACGCCAACTTCATTTGAGGTGGGCGGTGGCCGCTTCCGTCCCGTAGCCATAGTTTGATTCCTTACATATTGTTGTAGATGACCATTCTTCACATGTCCTCAACGTCTCCCCGATGCCCGCTCATAATCCGAAGGTTCCCTTCTTGCCGGTTTTCGATACTGGAGGTGCCCACGAGTATCCAAGTAAATCCTTTCTAGAGTTTCAGTTAGATCTGTGTAAGAAGAAAACTTTGACTCCCTCCGTGGCCTTTTTGAAGTGCAACCATTGTCATTCATTTTCTTTTTGCCTTTATCATCTTTGTTCGGATCCTCCCTGGGTGGACCTCCACACCATAAAGCTTCGGCCTCTCTCCCTTCTCTCTCAGCCTGCGCATCTTCTTGCCTCAGAAACCTTTCCGCCTCATGGTAGAACTCCCCGAGATCCCTTGGTAGGTCTCATTCCAATGATTTCTTGAAATCTGAATTATCTACAATTCCCGAGACTACTGCCATTAAAACCATCCACGGATCAGGTCGATCTACCGAAGCCACTGCTGCGTTGAATCTGGTGAAGAAATCTCTAAGCGACACCCCTTTCCATTTTTTCATAGATGTCAAAGTCATCATGCTCTTGGGTCTGACTATATGGACCCGAAACTGTCTTGTAAACCTTTCAATCAGCTCCGTCCATGTGCCGATGGAGCCACTCTCCAGTTGTCTGGACCATAATGCTGCAATATCTGTCAAATACAAAAGGAAACATCATGCCATGACCTCCTCGATGCCCCTAACACTTCCATATGCCTCATGTACTTTGTCAAGTGAACAATGGGATCCGTTCTCCCGTCATACATCTCCTATATTGGCAATTTGAAATCTGGCGGGTTCATAGCTTGCCTAATCGCAGGAGCGAAGAGACTCCTATTCACATCCTCCAAGTCTCTATTCACCAATCCGTCTCTCATAGATCGTCTAACCATCTATGCAATCTATCGCTGTCACCAAGCTGCAATCCTAGTCCTAACCTGCCCCCCCCCCCCCAAGTTCATGAGGGAATCTAGGAATCTGCTCTTCTGGACGAGCATCCATTCCTCTATCGGTGACATGTTGAACATCTCTGCCCGGTATTCTGCATGACGTTGGATCAACATCTTCTAGCTAAGTGCCCCCTAGTTCTGGGGCTGTTCTGGATGATCCTGCTTTATTCTGAATTCTGGATGCTCCGTGCTCTCGATCCCTATCTTTAGCATCCCTTGCGTTTGCGTTCCCTTGACTTTGCGCTCCAAGTTGCCCAACTTGTCGGAACAAATTCTAGATCATCTCCTCTTGTCTCTTCAACATTGTCTTTATGTCATCCCTGGTGATGAAGATCGATGCATGATTCGTTCCTGAGGAAGCCTCCTGACTCGCTTCATGTTGACTCATTTTAGTTCTTTGTCTTCTTGTTGATTGCTTGGCCAAGGTTGCTTATAGATTTGATCCTCTAGCTTTTCAAATCTGAAATTCAAGCTTTAGAATCCCCGAGTTCAATTCTCAGTGGTAGCATCCATCAATGCCATCAGCTCGAAAGCAAGGCCGAGCCATTTTAAGTCGATTTTGCTAAGTTATCTTGGGCGTAGATTTCAAGATAGTGGAGCTATAGCCGATTTTATACTAGCTCAAAGAGAAAGTGTAGGTAAGAAACAGTTATATTATATTTTAGGATGTTGATATGATGTTTGTTGTGGATATTTAATATGTTTTGATCATCAAGCTTGGTTATTTCATATGAATATATATATATATATATATATATATATATATATGTGCAAGTCATGGAAATACAAGTCGATAAGCACAAAGGATATCACTTTCCTCTATTTTAATGAATTGGTGTATATAGAAAGTTAAACCTCTTTAAAATGGTTTAAAATAATGAGTTTGAAATGTTTTATAAACATATGAAAGAGTTTTAGTGATGTTTGAAAAGTAATTGAAAATTTAGTCAAAAATAGACGCGTCGTGTAACGGGAGTTCGCGATTTGGTGCCATAAAATCCAAACGAGTTTATGCAATGGAATATAGCTCGGTATTCTTCAAGATAAGAATTTATTAAACTACTATATCCATAGTTTTCAAAAAAAGGAAGAAAATAGAGATTTCGACTATTTGATTTTGAAATATGAGTAAAACAAGTTTTTGGAAAAATCGCGGTTTTGCAATTCGGAATCCGTAACAGGATTTCTTTGAAAATGATATTTTAAATTTGTTTAAAAATATAAAATAAATCTTATAAATCTTTTAAATTTTTTAAAAGTGACATGAATTGGAAAAATGAATTTTCAAATGATAAAAAGTCATTTTGATCAATATGGCGGAAAAAGCACTTTTTGCGGCACTTTCCGCAACACTTTTATATAACCTTTGAAATATAGCCTTAAGCTTAACAATTCTTTTCCAAATCTTTTATAAATGTTTTCAAGTGAATATTTAAGGGTTTTAATGTTGATTTGAAAGTTTCATAGTTTATTTAAAAAGAATTTAAATAGACGATTTAGAGCAAAGCTATTACAAATTAAGTGATTTAATCTTGGGTCGAAAAGCCAATGAGTAGACTGGATTTTTCTATTCGTGAGGTCTGGATGTGAGGTGCTTAAACTAAGGACATGCTCAAGAGTAACCAATGCCCTGGCTCACCTGGTCTTTTCCATGGGCGAGGGACAGATAAGGTCGAAATGTCAGAAACGAGTTAAGTATAAAAAGATTAAATTCTCCAAATTTAAATTGAGCACAACTTTAATTTTATAAAGATGATCTTCTTATACTCAATATTAAATCTCAAAGAGGAAACTCGTACTATTTGTGGAATTTAAAAGGTGATTTAACCTTTTTATACCCATAGTATTTGTGGAATACGAGAATTGATATTGAGTAGAATTAGACGATTTCTATAGATTATGCTCACTTAATATTTATTGGTTTTGGATTAACATTCTAGATAACATGATTATAAATAAATCAAAATCATTAGTTTAAAATTAAAAATCTTTGTCAAGACTTAGATGAAATAATTTGGAACTGGTTCAATTCCTATAGTTAAAATTAATTGGTTTGGACTTATATTAAACGATGTCTTGAATAACATTGTTTTTGATCCATTTTAAAAGTTATGATTTGGAAATATTTGTTAAGATTTTAAAAAAATGATTTGGAAATATTTTCCTAAGAAAAGATGAAATGATTTGGAATTTAAAAGGGTTTTAAGAAACCAAAGGATTTGATAAGAGATATTTAATGATTACATATATACTGGAAAGAATTTTTTTTAAAGTTATACACCTCTAAAAGATATTTTTGATAAAAGGAATGGATTAATCAAATATTATTCACTTATTTACTTGACCTCTTTTATTGATGATTGGTTTGAAGGAACCCGGGTCGGGTTTGGATGATTCTTATCCGATAACCACTTCGAACCAATGCATGCGTTCGAAAAAAGGAGGACCTGATAATAAGAATGAAGAATGAAGACTGGAGATCCTCAGGGTGGAAGGACTGCTTGTTGATAATTCTGGTTAGCTTCCAAATACTAAAGTAGCAGCAGTCCCTTCATTTTTTGAATCTCTTCGAGTTGCAAGGACTTCTTGCTGCTAATCCTAGGTGTAACTCCGGACAAGATGTGGTAGGAGAGTGCCTTCGATTTGTCCTGTTCTTGGACAATTTGTATGGAAGAATGTTTTGCATTTCTAGTTACATAAGTGATCTCTATGAATTATAATATGTTTGGTGGCGGAGAAGGTAACTTCTCTTAGCTTAACACCCTTTCTTGAGACATACGGCTTAGGAGTTACACGTTTGTGAAAATCAGTTATGTGACCAAGGAATGACAGTATGGCACTCAAAGTTAAATGTGCAATATGAAAGATAATCGATACCTCAAGCCTCACATTTACAAATGTCTGAAATAGGGTGGATGCAGCAAGGCTATGTGGTTCGCAACCATTAGGATATGATAATCCCTTCGAAGTTATTTATTCCCGCTATGACATTCGGGACTTAAATTATTGTGAATTTATGCTATGAGGGCCCTTGGATAGGTTGGTAATGACCGGGTGATGACATATTTGGTACTATCTGGTGAGAAATATAGGTCGGTCTTTTGTTGGTAGAGGGCAGATGTTCTGTTGCATCGGTACATTCTTCTAAACATGTACTGTCGAATGGTAGTCCCTTCATCTGGTCATTTTTATTAAAACCCATTCTCCAATAAGAGACTATACGATTTTAGATGTAGAAAGCCTTGTATTACAAGGTGGTATGCTGGAATTTAATAATGTAACATTTTCGGCTAAGATTAATAAGTTTACTTGCAAATATTTTTAAAGAAATGCCATTAAAAATAATATCAAATGATTTTACGTAGCAAATGGTTTTGTTATCATAAGGTAAAAACTCGTTCCGTGTTTATGTGCTGCATGGTCATATAAGATATTTTTTTTGTTTTCAAACGCGTATTTTTGGGTTCTCACACCAGTCCCATAACTTATCCGGAGTTTATTTTCCTTTACCTTAAAATTTGGGTGCCTTAACTTTCTTGAGCAACCTAGCAGTTAGGTTTAGTTTCAAAGAAATATGGATGGAGCTCGAAGCATGGAGCTAGAAAAGTTTTCTGAAGATTTTTACCCATTTCCACCACACGCTTGTGGTATAGTGTTTCACATTTGTAAGGATAGAAATTTATGACTATCCATGTTTAACTCTGATAACTGTATATTCCACTATAATGATTTTGTTGAATAATATTGTGAGATTCTGTTATGTCTTTATTTTCTTTCTTACCCTTGAGAATTTGCTTCTTCGGAATACCGAGGATGTATTAGTATCGATTTTCGAGAGTCGAAGAAATGGGTCCTCACAGGTATGGCTCATTGGTGTTGCTATTCTGTAAATAAACAAAGTATATCAGAGCACAATCGATAAGAACTCACGACGAAGTATGACAAATAATTAAACATATATTTACCGATGAAGATTGATATCTTTAGTATCTAGTGCCATTGTTATTACCGAGCATGCATAAGGAAATCTGATGTTCTATTGTTCTCGCCTTATACCGGTACTATCCTTCTAAATATGTCATATGGGCTATAATGAGGAGGGATCAGAACAACAATTCCGGTGACTGGTAAATTACATACTTTATACATAACACTAGTTTATGTCGATTTTCTTCCGTTACATTTTATATCTATCTTTTAAACTTTGCCATCTTGACTACATATACGCGTACAGTTCACCCCACCAACTCGAGGCATACAATAACTACATACATGTATGTATGTGTATATGTACGTATGTATGTATACACATGTAATGACCTGTATTTTTGATAATTAAATATATTCAATTAAATAAGATTTTTGAATAAATTTGTCAGGAATAAAAAAATTAAGATTTTATTGATACAAATTAAATTATAATACAAGATATGAGCTTAATTAAAATTCCTATTAATGACATATGTTTGTAATAAGCTAAGGATTATAACATTTATTTTAATGACATCGGTTTGAATGAAATTAATAACTGTCTGCATGTAAATTTGCAGTTGATTGGAATAATAAATGTTTCTTTATCAAAGAAGAAACCCTATGTTTATTTATTTGAAACGGTTGTTAGCTTAAAGATTGATTGTAGAGATGAGAAACTATTATTTATTAAGAAATGTATACTTCCTATTTGTGTCCAATAGTATATAAATATGTTTAAATTACTATTAGATGAGAAATAATTGTTCTATTTCTCATTATATTTATTTAGTCCATTTTGAAATTCACCTTTGCAATCAATTGAAATTAATGTAATTGGATAATTTCAATTCATGGGAGAGAGGACACTAAATTGTAAATTTATAGGTGTAATTAAACATAGCTTATGTTTTGTGAAAATATAAGGAAAATTTGATTTAATGAAAAGAACATTTTTATTAAATAAAATGAATGTTTGATTTGTGATTGTAAGTTTAATTTCATTAAAATAAATAATAAAAAGATTGATTTAAAGGAAAAAGTATATGCCTATTTGAATTGTGTTTTAGCACACAGGTTGATTACAAGAATAGCAGAATCGTTTATTTAAGTAAGTCATTTGTTACATTGGTGTATAAACAACAAATTTATAAACGTGTTTAAATTACTAAAGGAGATAATTGTTTAGTATTCCTTCCATTTTAGTTTGTCTGTTTTGAAATTTAACTTTATACTTAATTGTAATTAATGCAATTGAAATATTTCAGTTAAAATGAACGAAAACGTTGATTGCAATTAATAGATTTAATAGAAGAAACACATGTTTTGTGTTAAACAGAAAGGGCGTTTTTATGGAAATATAAGATCATTTTTGGAAAACTAAATTGAACGTTTCCATTTCTAAAGTAAGTATAATTTTATTTATTATGTATTGACAAAAAAATTAAACGTGTACAAAAATTCATTTGGTTTGCAAACTTTCCTATTCCTACGTATATTTTCTTATGCATTATTAATGCTTGAAGCTTTCAAAACAAAACGTAACATTCATTTTTGTCCCTCCTTCTTCATTTCCTTATTATTAAATAACCTGCAATTTTATTTCTACATTTGAGTTTTGTTTCTCCCGACACTTCATATTCATTTAGTTCAAATTATCTTTGCTGAACTTATATTCTTATCATAAAATTGTTCACGTTTTGAACTTTTCACTTCGTTTTTTGTCACCACCTCGTTTCAAATGTTTAGATCTCCATTTCAAATCTTTCTTTCTTCAAATCATTTTAATGTAAACAAATTCAAAAGCTCTCTTTTTTGCAAATTCAAAAGCTTACTTTTATGAAGCACGAGTCTCATTTTTTTTTCATTTTTTAGTTTTCCTACAAGTCCTACCCTTATCTTAGTTTGTTCTTTTATCTTTGTCTGAAGCCTCATCTTGAGAAAAGCGTGAGTAGTAAACTTTTTTTATTTTTTTATTAAACGTGTAGCAATTATTATTTTAATAATGTTTCTTATAATAAGAACATCGTTTCCATATTAATCACGATTCATGCACGATTTCTTCTGTTGGATTTATATTTAAATTTCGGACAACATGAAATTGATTTGGTTGAATTTGGAGATTGTTGAGATTTTGCATGGGCTGAAATCCAAGGTGAGTGATTTAACACACTCACGCAATAGTAAATCTTCTTATGTTATTTGAATTAAAATTTTGAGGTAATGAGAATTTTTGGGTTGCTGTTTGGTAGTTTAAATTTGGCATTTTAATTGTAATTGAATTTATATTGAATTAAATTGACATTTAAATTAATATTAGATTTAATTGCTAGTTAAATACCTGATAATGATAACTAATAAATTATTGTGATTTATTGGCTGATTTGGATGTTGACTGTGATCGATGTTTATTTGTTGACGTTTGGAATGATTGGATGCTTATTTGTTTTTATAGATCTCTGTTATCACTCTGTATATTAAGTGACAACATATAAACCATTATTTGAATTATTGCAAATAAATTAAGAAATATGTTAAAATGATATATACCTATGACATTTTGATTTTGATTGAAATGACATTTATCCATCCCTATAATTAATAATTGAAATAACCGATCACTTGGCCATAAGGTAGAAACTAATATACGGACACCGGATTGGTTGAATTAAACGGTTTTAAAATCTTGAATTTGGATTTTGATTAAATGTTATTGTTTTAAAGGAAATAAATTATGGATTTATATGAATTTAATTATTTTCTAATTCAAGCCTTTAAAATTGAAATTAAAACTGGTTAAAAGAAATTGTTTAAAAGAATTAAATTGGAAATGTTAAGTTATAATGATATATGACTTTAATTCGGAAAATTGAATTATTTTGAAGATTTGGATCTTAAAATTGAAAAATGAAGTTAAATTTGACTTAAGTGGTTTAGATAAGTAAATTGAAATTGGGCTTGAAATTGATATGAATAGAAATGGTTTAAAATAAGAATTGAATTGAATTTAAATCATTGAATTGAATTGTTGAGTCGAATTGTTGAATCGAATTTGAAGTTAAAAATGAATATTTTGAAAATTAAAGTTATTTCGAACTGAAATTGAAATCAATTTGGTTTGAAACTAAATTGAGAGTCAAGTGAATTGAAAGATTTGAAATTGAGTTTTGTTGATTTGAAATCGAACATTGGTTCAGATGTTTGAAATGAAAGGAAACGGTTTGATTTGATACTATTTTCAAAATAAATTATTTTAATATAAACTATTTAAAATCTTTTATTTTAACATTCATATTATTTAGATTTTCCAAAACTATTTTATTATATAAACCATTTTCAATACTCAAACCATTTTATATTAAACTGTTTTAAAATCCTTAAACTACTTAAACATTTAAACTATTTTAAAATATTTATAACTTTCCAAACTATTTTTTAAAAATTCAAACTGTGCATAGTTGAAATGTTTACATTTAAATTATTGATTTAAAGGCAAGTGTGGTTAAGTGATGTTATAACCTGCATTGGAATTTGAAATGATATTTTCTAGTGAAAATGACATATTTTGAGTAAATATGACGGTTTTGAAATGAAAGTTATTTTGAATTAAATAAGATATTTTAATACCAAATATGAATCGTTTTCGAAATTTAAAAGAACCTATTGGTGTGGAAAATAACGTTTGGCTGTTAAAGTGACCAAGGCCTCTAATTGGCATACTCTCTGTCAATATTGGAACCACTTTAACAACAGTGTGTGTTGTGGATGTTACCCAGAATTAAGTGGTTGAATTGAAGGCATTTGTTGGAATGAAGTAAAAGAACAATGATGGATAGCCTGGACTTTCGAATCATAATTAAAATGACTAAAATAGGAGTTACACCGGGCCAAGTGGGGTCGCTTCCCCTATCAGACACGCTTCTTTAAAGCCATATTTTTACTTTGTGATTATTGTTGGACACCCTTGATTATGGAAGTGTTGTTTCGAGGTGGGTGGTAGCTGTGGCTATGCGCTACCACAAGTTCGAGAAGGCAACATGGTAGAATCCTACCTTGGGTATTGCCTCGCGTGCCTTGTCATATTTATCCTAATTGAGCCCACTACGACTTTGGTTTGTGTTGTACCTATGGAATGCTTCCTAATAGCCTACCAGTTTACGGTGGAGTTTACAGTACTGTATAGACTACGATGCTTGTATAAAAATGTGTTAAGGAGAATAATGGTAATGCCTTAATGCAATTTTCAATATTATATTTTACTAAAAGACACTACATATGTAGCGTATTTTACTATATATAGATAGTTTAATGGATCCTTAGGAGATGGAAAATCGCATAACATCTCTTAAGTTATTGCATGCATGTTATAAACTAGATAGGAGATGTAAAATCCTGAAAACATCTCTAAAGCTATTACACTCATATTTACTAGTTGTTGATTTAACTTACATAAGAACTTTTAGTTCTGACTCGAGTGTTTTGTCTTTTCATTATGCTCAGGTAAGCCTGAGCTTTTCGGTGCTTAAAGACTTCAATTCCAGAGGACAAAGACAGAGTTTGGTATATTATATTATTAGTAATTTTCCGCTGCATCATTATTTGGTATGTTTGTGATTGTACTCTGATTATGTTGTAAAAATTGTGTAATCAATGTATATTGCAAACAGCTTCATGAACTGTTTATTTAATTATTTTATTTTGTCATTCCGCTGTAAGATTTTGTATTTCTTTTTCCTTCTTTTCTCTTTTTTTCTTATTAAACCGCATTGATAATCCACCCTTTTAAATGGTTTGAGTTAGACATGTGTGGTTTATTGTCGATTTAAACATCCAAAGAGGTGAATCATCACAACATAAGTACCACAATCCCCTTTTGGACCAGGGTACTTTCCTTGCTAGTATCCATACATCAGCGCCTCATCAGGATCCATCATCAACGTAGTAACCTTGCCGCTGTGCATACCAAGGAACTCCCTTAGTGCCAAATAAAAGCATCATAACTATTTGGTCGTATTATATATCATTTTTGAATGACCTCCATTAAAAGGTTATCTAGACTTTACTCCTAACAAAAAAAAACAAATGATTATGAGGCAATGCAGGCCCTAAATTTGGTCTACACTAGTTAGGAGGTGTAGCCCATTTAGACATATCCCCTGTCTTTCCGCTAACCGCTTAGAATCGATGAAGATCTCGACCTATGTAAACAGCTTCTACTCCTCATATATATGGTAGCTGCCTCACTTTTCATATCGCCAAGTCTATGCTCACCATCCTACTTAAATTGCCTAATACAGTTAGGGAAATGCCCGTTTAGCTACTTAACACGTACCACCTAAAAGGTTGAAGTAGACTCTACTTACCGTTTGACAGTTCGATTGAGACGCCATCCTGTTTTGGTATATTTCCTTCACCTATAAGTGAATGTATAATTCCATTTGTCCTACAGTTGGATATGTCCCACATCAGTATAATATATACACAACTGCTGATAGTTGTTTGTGATGGGCAGACTTCTATTATATAACACTACCGACCTCGCATTCCAATCCATATTGATGACTATGTCATTTTTACCTTCTCTAACTTATTTACTAAATTCAATAATTCACACACCCTTCATAAATGTATACTTGAGTCTACATAAATTTATTTAGTTACTAAGTCTATTATGTTCAACTATTGGTATTTACTTATTTTACACAACTCTCTTCTTGTTTCGTTTATGCAAATTTAATACCATTTACTGCTTACCTCTATTTAATAGATTAAATGCCTTTTATAAATTTATTATTAAATATATCCTACTATTCCTTTTTAATTATTACTATCTTTCTTTGATTACTATAATTCTCTTAATTACTCATTTCATTGCTTTACATACATTTCATCACTTATTATTATTTTCTAACTTATCACATATATCAGATTTATAATTGAGTTACTTTTATTTTCTCTACTTACAATACTTTCGTTCATATTTAGGAATTTTTATGTAATAATGCACTGGAGTTACATCTTCCCCAAAGAAAACGTTTACATTGTAAATTTTCATAACTTACCTAAGAGAGGACTTACGTTATAAAATTAAAAGAATTTATCTTTTCTGTTATTGTTGAAATAGACGGTACAAAATATGGTAAACATCCATATTTTATACATCACTTTCTTTTAGGCATTTTTCTTATTATTTTAAATGATACACTTTTATTCATATTTATAAACGTGGACAATTTATAGAAATTTACATTGCAACAAACTCATTCTAATGAATTAAAATACTACTTAATTCTCAATCCAAACTATAGTAACTTCCAATTCATATTTACTCACAAATATTATTCGACTCACAAATACAGAATTTTTGTACGATATTATACATTTAGGAACTACTTTCACCCTTACATTCCAGATTCAAGTATATGCAATATTTAATTAAAATTAACAATTCACATAATATGTTGGCATTGTTCTCAAATTCTTCATGCGTATTTATTAAAGCCTACAACTCCAAAATTACTTTCATGCATAGAATGAACAGATTTACAATGATATAAATCCTATATTATATATAAATATATAATTTTTCACTCACCATTAGGCTTTCAAATCTCCATATCTAAATTCTATTATTTCTATTTGACTCCTTTTTTCTCTTTATCGGTATGTACTACAAGCATATACATACTTATTAAATAGATCCGAGAAGAGAATTGAATTGAATTTAGATTTGGGTTTAGATTTACAATTTACAATGGCTGACGATTTGATTCAATTCTATTCTTTTTCTCCTATTACACTCTGATATTCTCCATTTACGTATATATAGATAATAATTTATACAGATTTTAGAAATCGAGGATCGGAGAAAATGCTAAAGCTTCGGCGTTGTTTTAGATAATAGAAGGACAATAGTGAGGGGTTAGGCTTTTATTTTTATGGAGTTGAATCAACACTAGCCGTTAGCGTTATTTATTAAATCCAGGCCGTTCGGTCTAGGTTTAATTTATAGCCACCTCTTTTGACCAATCGATGCTATGATGCTACCGTCGACCGCTAGCTATCTACCGGTCCTAATAAAAGGGTCGAGCGATCGTATATTTATGTTGCTTAATTTCCGCATTTCATTTAATTCCTTTTAAAACTTATTTTTCCAATTATGACCGATCTAACTTAACGTTAATCCTTCTTAGAGGTTAAGTAACTGTTGATGTTTATTATTGTTAGTTAATTACATTTATTTACTTACTTACATACATAATTATTTTCCATTCAAACGTTAATGATTTTTTCATTTGAACTGCGATTGCAAAACTTTATGTATGAAAATTAATCAAAAAAACCACCACCGAACACAAATGTGGATATTTCATAGTTAAATTCTGATATTTGCTTCCATTTCTAGCTTTATTAAATTTTAATTAATTTTTTTAATTCGCAGGGTGTTACAGAGATAGTTTAATGGAGGATTATATATGTTTTTAGAAAGTGGAAAAGTGATTTGGGACTATTCGTTAAGCTGCACTTTGCAAAAATCTTGAAATCATTAATGGGCCTAATTTTAGGCTTTGGCTAATTACCACTAAATTTGAATAAACACGTTTCAGCTAAAAATTGCATTATCCCCCTAATTATAAGGTGAAAACTTTATTATGACTACTTTATGGAAAGCCAACCAAATATGTCTTTTATTTGAAATTGGTTTCAGGATCTTGTTTGCCTTATATATAAGTTATAGCTCTTATGATATTTTAGAATTAAAACTATCCATAACTAATGTTAAGGGTCAAAATCGTCAAAAAAAGTATTACCCAAAGTTATAGACTATTTGAAAACCGTTTGACTATGAAAATAATATTTTTTGATCCGTTGATGTGTAATTATGTGTAGAGATTATAGGTTGTTACATATGTTGTATTCATGCAACCGATATGAGTTATCATGATAGCAACCATTGTGGTTGTGGTTGTGGTATGGGTTTGATAAAGGCATCAACACACTCCATGAATCGACAAGCCACTGCTGTAGCACAAACTAGGTCGACTTCCTCGTTAAGCATGATGTATATTTATGTTATGGAGTTAGGAGAGTAAGTAAAATTTATAAAATTTTAATATTACTACATATCTTAATAGTAAAATATCAGGTGGAAGTTCACAAATAGTAAATCTATATCTTGTATCGTATGCACTATTCTTAGGTATCGTATCTCATCATTTTGACCTTGTTTCAACAAGGTTCCTGGTCCTATTAAGGACCATTGGTTTGAAGAGTTTAAGGTTAAAACTTTTAAATTTTAACCTGTTACCATATTAAATTTGTCAACAACTAATTTATTTTAACATGTTTAATTTATTCACAACTGCATGTACAGGCTTTGTATGTTGGGTTCCGGCACTACATTTGCTACCGTAAGGCGATTATGGAAACACAAATGCTCTTTGAAGTACAAGCATATTGTCTCAAACATGAAGAGGTACGATAAGAGGAATGCTTGAATATCTGATGAGGTATGGCATCATGTTTTAGAGTATTAAGAGAAAGCGGATGCGAAAGTTGCCAAAATGAACCATAACACTCGCATCATGAAAAGCCATAGATACGTGTATCTAAACCAACGACGCAGTTGATGAATGATTTGGTAAGTGTTTAAATTAATTAACAATAGTATACAATTCAAAAAAAGAAAGATTGATTTTTTTAGGAGAAAGAACAAGGTCAAACGCCGACATACATGGAGGTGTACATCTAGACGCATTATGTCAACCAGCCTTGTAGTTTCGTAGATGGCTGGATTAATTTTTATTTAGAACAATTTGTTGTAAGCATTTAAAAAATATTCGAACTTTAGTTTACAAAACCAAGCTACCTTTGTATATGATAACAAGTATTGTGAATAATTCATGGTTTAAATACAATGAGCGAGGTGCCTTGATTATTGAAAGTCGGGATTGGGAGTCTCTCACAACCGGTCGAATCTTCTTTTCAAACAACTCATCGGAGAAGAGGAGACATCTGTATTATCAAGAACTACACGGAAGCCTGGTATAGGTAATATTCCTAGGTTAATTACACAAAATCTGGTTAAATTTATTTTACTTCGATTTAAAAATAATGTGTCATGGATTGTTTGATTTTAGGTAAAACGTACTAAAATTTAGATCAAAAATAAATTTGAACTACGAATCATTTACAACTTTAAAATTTTTACTGGAAATTTATAGCTGGTTTAAAGCTTAAGCGCCTTTTCAACCATCGTTTAAAAACTTAATCAAAAATTGAAAATTTCATTTAATTTTGTTAATAGTAATATAAATGATTTATATCTTTAAATGAACTAATTAGGTAGTCATATATGGCTATTTATATAAAAAGCAACTAACACCAACAAACAATTGTATTATATCAAGTATAATTAATTTGATATTATGATTTAAATGCAGATATACAGAGACTACAGTTATAGTGTTATTTTGTAGTTTTGGATTACTGGGAGAGACTTGTGGAGGAGGTATGAGAGCCGAAGAGTGCAAATCAAGAACCAAGGTCCATAGTGAACAAGCTAAAAGAACAAATGAGCCTCATGTAGGATATTTTAAGCAATTGAGGTAGGAGCGGAGGCAGGGATTAAGATCTTCTTAGCGAATAATTCTTATTCTGCTTCTATATGTGTGACTTGATACTATTTTATGATGATTTGAACTTGATGTGGCAATGTACATTTCATGATGGTATGAACTCGACGTAGTGAGTGTGGTTTAATTTACTTACGACATTATGATTTCCCACATGTATGTATTTGTATTTGTTGGGCTTTTAAGTTGTTGTGTATTGTATTATGTTTATGTCAATCATTACCGCTTTGAAATGATATCTATTGATAGCATATGTGATGCAGAGCAATCTGAAAATTCGAGAAATTCACAAGTCCTAGGTCGTGCACGACCTAAGAGAGAAAATTTAGGTCGTTCACGACCTAACAGCAGTGACCTACGACCTAACGGAACACGTGAAGAGGAGCGACGACCTATTGAAGGTATTGTGAATCGGCCACGACCTAACTGGGACACTCTAGGTCGTTTACGACTTAACGAGATAAGAGACAACGGGTTAAAGGAACCAGAACATATTTTAGGTCGGCCCCGACCTAAGGAGGAGAAGCTGCGAGTTAATGAAGGCGTATTAGGTCGTATACGACCTAACGTGGTGAAGGGAGACGAGCTAGCGAGTCACGACCTAAAAACTTTACGACCTAACTCTTTCTCGATCTAACTTTTCCAGAAGCAAGCTATGCCATTGTCTTAGGTCGTTAACGACCTTACTTAGGTCGTAAGTCGTCTGTAGCAGAAATATGAGTCGTATTGTCTTAAGTCGTTGAACATGTACTGTCTTTAGGTCGTTATTTCTTAAGTCGTCTTATGATGAGTCGTCTGTAATTGTGAACAGGTGATGTAACTGTGATCTGATAAGTCGGCAACGACTTAGTATAGGTCGTGAGATATGTTGCTTGTAAGTGTGTAATGTACTAAGTCGTGTGCGACTTAACTGATGAGTCGTGTGTACTGTTGATAGGTCGGCAACGACCTAAGGAGGTCATAGGTCATATACGACTTAAGGACTGGGTTGTAACTCCTATAAATACGCGTGTGTTGTAATTTTTGAGGTTGTTGATTTTGAATAAAATTTCTCTTTTGTTAGCTTTGTGCTTTCATACCAATTGGTAGTTGAGTGTAATCTCCTATCTCCACTTACGTCGTTCGAGTGCGCTCGAATCCACGTTTGTTGAAGCCGATTCACGGAATCTAGTGCGCTAGATCAACGTGCGAAGAATCGTAGATCTTTGAACACGGTATAGTGCGCTATCAACGTGTTTGAGATAGCTAGAGTTCGGTATCTTTGGATCAACGAACTTGGGCATTTTGGTATCTTCAACTCACCGATTGCTACATTCCATCGATTGAAGTTTATTTCGAATTATCCGCTGCGTCAGTTTGGTATCAGAGCCATACTTAGCCAATCATAGCTAAGTTGATTCTTGGAGCCAAGTGTTGAAGTTTGAAGTTGTGTTCGTTGTGGTCATCTTGAAGTTGCAACAAACGTGGATTATTTGATCTATAGCATTTTGAATCAAGTGTTGGAGAGTGATTGAATTTGTGAGGAGATTTTTGCGCGCCAAGATTTGAAGTGTGGAGCCGTGCCGACTTAACCATAAGTCGTTGCACATTGAGCCGAATCAAGTCATAGCCGAGACATTGTTGGGCCGTGATTTGTTGAAGTCTTGTGATTGAATTGTTGAAGTTTGTGAAGTTTTTCAATCATGCCACCAAGGAGAGCCAATCGTCATCAAAACATTGAAGCACTATATCGAAGAGAAGAGGCCGATCAAATGGAGCAACGTATGCACGAGAAGATTGATGAAGGCATTGGTAGGTTGGAGAAGCTTATGATTGATATGAATCAAAGTAGAAGAAGAAATTCACCTGAATCCATTCATGGAGGAAGTAGAGTTTCACATCATTCAGATCGGGAGAGGAGAGAAAGTCAGGATCAACGGAGTGTTGATAATCGAAGTAGGAGGAATGTTGATGACCATGATAGACGGGATGTTGGTTGTAGGAGTGGTGGTAGAGATGTTGGAGGACGAGAACGACAACGTTATGCATCAGACTTTGATGAGGAGTTTGATGGTGATCGAGGAAGTGTTCATTATCGAGATAGAGATCAAACCCAACGTCGGTATCGTGATGTAGTAGATGATCATAGATGGGAGTCGGGAATGAAAATGGAGATTCCGGAGTTTAAGGGAGGAATGGTGGCTGAGGAGTTCTTAGATTGGTTGTCTAATGTGGAGGAAATCTTTGATTTCAAGGAGGTGCCGGAGAATCGAAGGGTGAGGTTGGTTGCTATTAGGTTGAGGGGGAGAGCTTTGGCGTGGTGGCAGCAAACTAAACTTACTCGAGAACGAATGGGGAAGTCAAAGATAGAATCTTGGGAGAAGATGAAAAAGTTGATGAGATCTACATTTTTGCCTTATAACTACCAATCACTTATGTACCAGAGGTTGCAGAATCTGAGGCAAGGGACAAAATCTGTTAGTGATTATGCTGATGAATTTTACCAACTCATCGCCAGGAATGATATCATGGAAACAGAAGAACAGCTAACTGCTAGATTCATTGGGGGCTTGAGAATGCAGATCCAAGATATGGTTAATATGTTTGATCCTAGAACAGTAGCAGAGGCACATCAGAAAGCGTTAGCTTGGGAGAAACAAGGAAGGCGTGGAGGTGGTGTGTTTACTAATTCCAATAATCAAGCAAGGGGTGTTGGCGGAAGTTCTAATGTTCCTAAACCTGTTACAAAGCCAGTGGTCAAGGAGGTTGAGAAGGCGAAGGCTAGTAGTGTTTTCAAATGTTATAATTGTCAGGAGTTGGGTCACAAAAGCAACGAATGTCCGAAGCCGAAGAAGAGAACCATGGTTGCAGAGGTTGAGGCAGATGATGGTGAGGAGGCAGAGTATTCAAATGTACCTTATGTTGAGGAGGAAGAAGAAGTGTCGGGAGATGAAGGTTGTAATCTTATGATGAGGAGAAGTTGTTTGACACCTAAGCAAGAGGAGGATTGTAGTTGGCTGAGAAGCAATATTTTTCAATCGACATGTACTATTCTGGGAAAAGTTTGCAAGTTCGTTATTGATGCGGGAAGTTGTGATAATATTATTTCTACAGAGGCAGTGAGAAAGTTGAATTTGAAGACCGAGAAGCATCCTAAACCATACAAGCTAGCATGGTTAAGGAAAGGAGGTGAAGTGAAAGTGTGTCGAAGAGCTTGTGTGAATTTTTCAATCGGAAAGAAGTACAAAGATGAAATCTGGTGTGATGTCGTAGATATGGATGTTTGTCACTTATTGTTGGGCAGACCATGGCAGTTTGATAGAGCAGTTCAGCATGACGGTCGTGCCAACAGTTACAGTTTCATGTTCGAGGGTACTAAAATCACTTTGGTTCCTAAGAAGCAACAGCAGAAGGAGAACAAACTGGAGGAGATTGAAGAATTGAAAACTCTGTTGACTTTGAAGGAGTTTGTTAAAGAAGTAGAGGAAGAGCCTGAGATGTTTCTTTTGATTGGGAGAGAGAGTAGTGACGAAGTTGAGATTCCCGAAGAAGCAAAGCCAGTTTTGAAAGAGTTTGAAGATGTCTTTCCAGATGAGTTACCGAAGGAGTTACCGCCACTTAGAGACATTCAACATCAGATTGATCTTGTTCCGGGGGCAGTGTTACCACATCGACCACATTATCGTATGAGTCCGAAGGAACATGAGGAATTGAGAAGGCAGGTGGAAGAATTACTTGAACAGGGTCGTATTCAGGAAAGTTTGAGTCCGTGTGCTGTACCTGCATTGTTAGTACCAAAGAAGGACGGAACTTGGAGAATGTGCACTGATAGTAGAGCTTTGAATAAGATCACTGTTCGTTACAGATTTCCTATGCCGAGGTTGGATGATTTGTTGGATCAGTTGAGTGGGGCAACTATATTCTCGAAAATTGATTTGAAGAGTGGTTATCATCAAATTCGTATCAGACCTGGAGACGAATGGAAGACAGCTTTCAAAACTAGAGAGGGGTTGTACGAATGGTTGGTTATGCCATTTGGTTTGTCTAATGCACCTAGTACATTCATGCGGGTGATGAATCAAATTTTTAGACCACTCATTGGAAAGTTCGTCGTGGTTTATTTCGATGATATTTTGATTTATAGCAGGAGTACGGAGGAACATGTTCTACATCTGAGAGAAGTGTTGTTTATTCTTCGTGAAGAACAATTTTATGCTGCTACAAAGAAATGTGTGTTTATGACACCTAGTGTTTTATTTCTGGGGTATGTTGTTTCAGGGAAAGGTATTCAAGTTGACCAGAGTAAAGTTGAAGCAGTCAGGAATTGGCCACAGCCAAAGACAATTACAGAAGTGAGAAGTTTTCATGGGCTAGCGTCATTCTACCGAAGATTCATTCCACACTTCAGTAGCGTGATGGCTCCAGTGACTGATTGCATGAAGGGTAAACAGTTTGTGTGGTCAGAGGAAGCGGGGGTTGCCTTTGAGAAGATTAAGGAATTGTTAACGTCTGCACCAATTCTTGTTTTACCTAATTTTCAGTTATTGTTTGAATTGCATACTGATGCTTCGAAGGTTGGTATTGGAGGAGTTCTGAGCCAGAATGGAAAGCCAGTTGCTTATTTTAGTGAGAAACTGTCAGGGGCAAAGATCAGATACAGTACATATGACGTTGAATTTTATGCTGTTGTTCAGGCTGTTAAGCATTGGAGACATTACTTATTTCAGAAGGAATTTGTTCTGTACACTGATCACGAAGCTTTGAAACATTTACAGGGGCAAGATAAGATTTCAGCAAGACATGCATCATGGATTGCATATTTACAGCAGTTTACTTTTGTCGTTAAGCACAAATCTGGGGTGACCAATCGAGTAGCTGATGCTTTAAGTAGGAGGAGTCATTTACTGACGACAATGAAGGTGGAAGTGACGGGGTTTGAAATGTTGCCAGAGATGATTGAAGAAGATCCTTACTTTGTGAAATATGTTGAAAAAGTGAAGGATGGGAGTACCGATGAATTCATGTTAGTTGATGGTTTTCTGTTTAAAGGGAATCGTTTATGTATTCCGGATTGTAGTTTGAGGTTGAAGATTGTGAAGGAGTTACACGAGGAAGGGCATGTGGGCCGTGATCGTACTTTGCAATTGATTTCACAATCATATTTTTGGCCATCGATGAGGAAAGAGGTTGAAAGATTCGTGGAGCGATGTCATATTTGCCAAGTTTCAAAAGGGACAGCAACGAATGCAGGGTTGTATATGCCGTTACCAGTACCATCTAAGCCATGGGTTGATATCAGCATGGATTTCGTTTTGGGCTTGCCGAGAACTCAAAGGGGAAATGATTCGATATTTGTTGTGGTGGACAGGTTTTCAAAGATGGCACATTTTGTTGCTTGCAAGAAGACAGCAGATGCTGTTCGAGTGGCACAGTTATTTTTCAAGGAGATTTATCGACTTCATGGTTTACCAGAATCTATTGTTTCTGACCGAGATACTCGTTTTCTGAGTCACTTTTGGTTGAGTTTGTGGAAGATGGTGGGAACGAAACTGAAGTTTAGCAGTGCTTATCATCCACAAACCGATGGGCAGACAGAAGTTGTTAACAGGTCATTGGGAAATTTGTTGCGATGTCTTGTACAGGATAATTTGAGAAGTTGGGACATGAAACTATGCCAGGCAGAATTTGCTCATAATCATGCAGTAAATCGAAGCACAGGATTCAGTCCGTTTCAGATTATTTATTCAAATTTACCCAGGGGGCCATTGGATTTAGCAGCTGTACCACAGTCAAAGAGAACAGTTAAACGAGCTACTGATTTTGTTGATGAGCTGACTGAATGTCATAGAACCGTTCAGGAACGATTGGAGAAATCGAATGAGAAATATAAGAAGTTTGCAGATTTGAAACGTCGAAATGTTGAATTTAAGGAAGGTGATTTGGTTTATGCTGTATTGACAAAGGATCGTTTTCCGGCGGGTGCTTACAACAAGTTGAAGGCGCGAAAAATTGGTCCAATTGAAATTGTGAAGAAAATTAATGAAAATGCTTATAAGTTGAAGCTGCCAGAAGAGGTTTACACGTCTGACGTGTTCAATGTTAAACATCTAGTTCCTTATTACGGGGATAAACAATCAGATGAAGAAGAATGTACAAATTCGAGGTCGAATTTTTCTCAACCATGGGAGGATGATGCAGAGCAATCTGAAAATTCGAGAAATTCACAAGTCCTAGGTCGTGCACGACCTAAGAGAGAAAATTTAGGTCGTTCACGACCTAACAGCAGTGACCTACGACCTAACGGAACACGTGAAGAGGAGCGACGACCTATTGAAGGTATTGTGAATCGGCCACGACCTAACTGGGACACTCTAGGTCGTTTACGACTTAACGAGATAAGAGACAACGGGTTAAAGGAACCAGAACATATTTTAGGTCGGCCCCGACCTAAGGAGGAGAAGCTGCGAGTTAATGAAGGCGTATTAGGTCGTATACGACCTAACGTGGTGAAGGGAGACGAGCTAGCGAGTCACGACCTAAAAACTTTACGACCTAACTCTTTCTCGATCTAACTTTTCCAGAAGCAAGCTATGCCATTGTCTTAGGTCGTTAACGACCTTACTTAGGTCGTAAGTCGTCTGTAGCAGAAATATGAGTCGTATTGTCTTAAGTCGTTGAACATGTACTGTCTTTAGGTCGTTATTTCTTAAGTCGTCTTATGATGAGTCGTCTGTAATTGTGAACAGGTGATGTAACTGTGATCTGATAAGTCGGCAACGACTTAGTATAGGTCGTGAGATATGTTGCTTGTAAGTGTGTAATGTACTAAGTCGTGTGCGACTTAACTGATGAGTCGTGTGTACTGTTGATAGGTCGGCAACGACCTAAGGAGGTCATAGGTCATATACGACTTAAGGACTGGGTTGTAACTCCTATAAATACGCGTGTGTTGTAATTTTTGAGGTTGTTGATTTTGAATAAAATTTCTCTTTTGTTAGCTTTGTGCTTTCATACCAATTGGTAGTTGAGTGTAATCTCCTATCTCCACTTACGTCGTTCGAGTGCGCTCGAATCCACGTTTGTTGAAGCCGATTCACGGAATCTAGTGCGCTAGATCAACGTGCGAAGAATCGTAGATCTTTGAACACGGTATAGTGCGCTATCAACGTGTTTGAGATAGCTAGAGTTCGGTATCTTTGGATCAACGAACTTGGGCATTTTGGTATCTTCAACTCACCGATTGCTACATTCCATCGATTGAAGTTTATTTCGAATTATCCGCTGCGTCAATATGTCTGTTTGGTATAGTTCATTTGGTTTATGTGATATTATGTTGTTTGTGTTTGATGCAGCAGAAATATTCAACGTTTTGCTTCAGGTTGGCATGGGGAAGGCGAATGGATGACGTGGGAAAATCATATTTTTACACTTTGAGAAGAAAAAAATAGAGATGACAGAGAAGTTGTTGGGAATTTTGAGATGTAGGAAGGCGTAGAATACGGTGCAGAGAGGACGTAGACAAATTTTCGAAAAATCAAAGAAAAGCTTAGTCATAAAGTCATAGAGATGATGTAAGAAAAATTATTGTAGGAAATTTGGTACAGGGATTATGACTTAAGCAAATTTGTATGAAATTCGGGATCGATTCGGTCGTAAAGATGAAGGGACGTAGGTAAAATAGAGTATGGAAGACGTAGACAAATTTGCATCGTAGAAGAGAACCTGTAGAAATTAATTCTGCAACGTGTAGTTTTCCTACACCAACTTTAACGTCCGGAAAATTTTTCCCCGAGTGGCTCCTGCGACAATACATGTTTTGATTCCGCCATACATACTTGAATAACTGGCAAAGAGATTTATTGAGTCCGCTGATAATCAATCATTGCACCTTTTAATGATGCCTCAGTGTATTGATTATGTTTTGCATGCACACATGTGCGTGCTCATGTATCATTCAATGTAGCAACGCTAGATGCTAGATGGATATACATTATCGAGAATGCACGTAGTTTTGCTTCTTGTGGGATCAAACTTTCCATCCTCCTACAGGAATTCACATATTCAAAGCGCGCCTAAACAATAAACACACGCTTACGTGCAACAAAAAGAGAAAATTCATAACGAGGTTAAGCAATACACTGGAGGTATGAATCTTCTTCCCAGCCTGAAGTTCAAATTGACACATGTGAACTTATTTTTAAATATTAATGAGGAGTTCTGGTGCAGTTGTCATATATAGTTTATACTGCGGAAATTGGTATCCCTCCTTATTTTCAAGTTTTATAACACTTTTTTTATTTTATTTTTCCACATGTTTTACGTGGGTTTTATATTTGTACTATGGTTGAAGGAATAATTTGGAGATGAATCCTCCTAACTGATCTTTCAATGCATGCATAACTAGGTCGTCGTTGAAATTCAATTCTTACCGGTACAACTCGCATACATACTGCTCCTGACATTTCAACGACCTGGAAAATATGCCATCCTTTTATCCTCTTTAGCTTGCTTCACATACAAAAATACATATATCTTAACGAAACCAAACCATTGAATTCTAACAATACTGTCTCCCATTTGATGTGACCTTGTCTTCATCATCATGTATTTAGCTGTCATATTTATTATAACTGTTGACATGTGACATTACAAAATTGGTTAGTCATTTTTGACCTTTTCTTTGTTAATTTATTCGACAGAAGCGGATGAGAACTCCCCTCTCAGCATTGCGTGATCATAACAAGTCTTCGTAGACAAAACATAGGCAACCAAATCAACTACGGTGCTAATAAAGACAAACACAACACGGTGTTAATTTGTGCAACAACTGAATGTCAACATGAAACATAAAATATTGATTGGATTTCACAATTTGAAGGAAAAAAGCTGTTCTCCAGAATCACTTCATCTCTCCCGCTTTTCCACCTAATTTGATAACTCTAGCCGGTCTCTTTTCGCCATCGCATCATCATCAACCATCGTTCAATTAATGCTAAACTAACGTTAGATGAATTAAAATATCATTCGTTTTCACAGTTATAAAAATTGAGTTAACATAGTATATGTTTATAATCATGCTCCCTTTTACCGTTCAAGTAAGGCTAAATACAATTTAGCATTTGCGACCTTTTACTTTACAATAAAAAAAAATCAACGTCAGCAACCGCCGCCATCTATGTCTATCTCCATCAAACTGCACTAACACACTCTCCTCAAAACTTTGCTACATCTCCTACAAAACACAAACACTTTCTCTCAAAAATGAAAACCTTATATATAAACACCACCACCATGTGTCGTCGTCACCACCGCCACCACCAGCCCATGTTTCTCGATGTCGATGCCACCTGCACTAGTTGCCCTGACCGCCCGCGCTCCTTGCTATTTCAATCGTGCCCCATGGAAAATCCTTTATCACCACTTTGAAAATTTGATAAACGTTTGACCCTTGGGGGAAAACCAAAATTTCGTGTCTTACAATCCAAAAAACACGTTAAGTTTAGCCTTAATCCTATTTTCACTACTTGTAGAATATGTTTTACATCATTATTATTAATCATTATTATTAGTTTACCAAAAATATTGACATATAGGGAGCATGGTAAATTTTTACCCCGTTTCATCCACGTTGCATTTAGACGCATCCAACTCTGTAAAGAGGATCTTCTGAATAAAACTATCGAAAATGATACATTGCTATTGGATGTGTTGGGTTCGTTTCACTCCAACGACTATATTTTGGAAATGCTTCCTAGTCTTCTATTAGTGGACAATTTCATATTTCTCTACAAGCACTTTCCTCCCATATCATTTTCAACTTTTTTCTTGTTTCATGGAAAATTGCAATCAAATTATAAAGCTGATGATTCAAACGTTCTAACAGTTTTAACAATTTATTGGTAAAAAAACAAATTGTTGGATCAGGGACGCTACACGGCATGCCAGAAAAATGATATATTATATAACATAAATGAATGCGATAAGTGTGTTTATTATAAACAAATTGGACAATCATATGTGATGATTTGTTTATATGTAAACGGTATGTTAGTATTTGGTCCAAATACTCAGGTAACAGAGACCATAAAGAAGATGTTAACTAGCAATTTCGATATGAAAGATTTAGAAGTTGCAGACGTTATTTTGAGAATCAAAATAATAAGAACTCCTAATGGAATTGAATTGTCTCAGTCACACTATGTAGATAAAGTGATTGAAAAATTTCAAGACTATTGAATTAAAGGAGTGATAACACCTTTTAATCCATCAGAAGTACTGCATAAAAACACTAATGAGAGTGTAATGCAACTGGAATACTCTCGTGTAATAGGATGTCTCATGTATCTCATGAATTGCACAAGACCAGATATAGCTTATGCAGTAAGTCGACTGAGCAGGTATACAAGCAATCCAGGAAAGGAGCACTGGAAAGCACTAATGAGAGTGGTTGGATATTTAAAAAATACCACAAATTATTCCTTACATTATGAAAAATATCCTGCCGTCCTAGAATGATATAGTGATGCAAATTGGATTGCTGATTCAGAGGAATCAAAATCAACGAGTGGTTATGTCTTTACCTTAGCAGGGGCAGCAGTGTCATGAAAATCTACTAAACAAACATGCATAGCTCGATCCACTATGGAATCGGAGTTCATCGCTTTAGATAAAGCAGGCGAAGAAGCGGAATGACTTCGTCATTTTTTAGAAGATATTCCATTTTGGCCTAAACCTGTACCGGCCATATGCATACACTGTGATAACCAAGCTGCGCTAAGCAGAGCGCACAACTTTGTGTATAATGGAAAGTCATGATATATTCGTCGATGCCATAACACAGTTAGGCAACTACTCTCAAATGGAACTATTTCCATAGATTATGTGAAAATAAATGATAACATAGCGGATCCATTTACTAAAGGTTTATCAAGAGAGAAAATTGACTGCGCATCGAGGGGAATGGGTTTAAAAGCCTAAACCACAAAGAGTTATCTTATACGAATACCAATCCTAGCGACTGGAGATCCCACAGAATAGGATCAATAGGCAAACCAGTTCTGAAAAACTCAAGACGTAATGCAATTGCGTGGACATAGTCCAACACCATTCCTATGGTGCATAATATAAATGCATGCCTACAGAAGTATTTAAAGGTTAAATCTATGTTTTTTTTTAATGATGACCATATCTTGGAAATAACAAGTGGGGTATATGTAGGATACTCTTAATGGTTGCGATCACCTGTGTTAGTATGAGCTGGGTCGGCTCTATGAGAATATTAAAAGGCTTTTATTCTCTAAAACACTCACAGAACCAAAAATTGTTCAGGACCAAAATAAACACAACCAAGAGATTGGATGAGAAGGGAATCAATGCTTCGTAAAGCTTATTGTTTGGATATACAATAAAGGCCGACGGTTCAAGATGAAATAATTCACCGATTAGCCAAGTAGATCCGATAAGTTTTAATTAGGGAAAGTTCAAAGTGAAATATCTACTTATCCACGATAAAGCATTATTCCATATGTAATCTATGATATTTCGCTTTGTGTGGGGGAAAAGTATATTATCATTTATATGGGGGATTGTTAGAATTCCTAGTGTAAATGAAATACACTTGTCTCACATCGCCTAATATAAAAAGAAAGCTAAGTATATTAATGGCTTTCAAAAGAAGATGTCGAGGGCTAGGGGCACCCAAATGTATTCTTCGTTGTGAGGAGGGAGATCATGCATCTCCACCACACATGCGCGTGCCGCAGCCGCCATCTGTCCGACCGAACCGAACCGGGCCGGGCTGGGCTCGGGTTCGGGTTTGAGTTTGGGTCTAATACGATCCTAATTTTACTGCAAAACTGGACCGGGTTTTTTAACAGTTGGAGGCTAATGAACAGACTTGACTGTTGATAAGCGGACGTGGGTTAATGAAGCGAGTGGGTGCGACCGGAATGAAGAAGCGCGGGCGAATAGAAGCGGGTGCGGCCCGACTGAGGAGGCGCGGCCGAACGGATACGAGCAGTAGGCGGGTGCGACCTGTTAACAAACAGCAGTGTTCAAAAGGCAGCGGGTGCGACCCGTCGAGCAGACGCGACTGTTTGAAGGGATGTAGACGAAATTATAAATAGAAGAGAATCCTGATCACATTCTCATTCAATTCCAGTTCCAATTTCTTCTGCTTCTTCTTTTCTTCTCTTCTTCTCTAAATAATATATCACAGAGTTGACATACTCATCACTATCTCATGCAGATTACGTCTGTTGTATCTTGGGAGAATTTTGAATAAAAAATTCTTAAGGAAATTGTTACGACAAGCCTCAGACGAAAATTTCATACGTTAACTGGTCAGATTCTACTCTATTCTTAATCTTTCCAGTTTCTACGTTATGTTGTCTTTAACTAAACTACAACGTTGTTGTTTTAATTATTTACAACATAACTTATAATTGCAAAATTATATAATACGGAATTCCAGCATAGTGGAAATCTAATTTATAAACTTGTGCGACGAGTTTATTGTAGCGTGCTATCTGTTTTAGTGTACTAACTTTATAACATCTTAAGAATTTTTCTATTTTTACTAAAACAGAGATGGGAACAGTAGAGCTCTCAACAAAGGCTACTACACACAATAGCCCCGATCCTTTTAAAAGAGATGGTGATGATTTTCTAACGTGGCAGAATCAAATGTTCTTTTATCTCACCACACTCGGCCTGTACAAGGAAAGGAATCCGATATTGATATGTGGAAGCATTTCGATTTCCTATGCAGAAACTATATTCTGAATTGTCTCGAAAAGGTGCTATACAAAGTATATCGGCCTCTAAAGATAGCAAAAGCACCCTGGAATGCACTTGTCACGAAGTATAAGACGCAGAAAATCAGTCTTAAGAAATTCATTATAGACAAATTCATGGACTACAAGATGGTTGACTCCAAACCAGTGACTGCTCAACTGCATGAACTGCAAATCACCATTCATGAACTCGAGGCGGAAGGTCATAAGGTTGGAGAATCGTTTTTACTTGAAGCCATCACGGAAAAACTGCCACCGTCATGGAGAGATTACCGCAACTATCTAAAGCATAAAAAGAAGGAAATCTCTTTGCAGGATCTCATAATCCGATTGAAAATTAAGGCAGATGACCATGGAATTACAAAACAAAGCGAGGAGGCATTTGTGACTGAAGATTCAAAGACCAAAAACAAAAAGAAGAATTTCCAGAAGAAAAGGAAAGCTCCAGACAACAAACCAAAAGATAACAAACGAACCAAAAAGTTTAATGGTGAGTGTTGGGTTTGTGAAAAAGTTGGACATGCCGCTAGAGATTGCAGACTCAAAAAGGACCCCAACAAGAGGCAAATATAGTGGACAATATGGAAGTGGACGAGTCCAACTTCCGGCAGTTGTATCTGTATGCAACATGGTTCAGAATTCTAACCAATGGTGGTGATGTGCACGTAAATGTGCATATTTTTACCACCATATTTATTCTATTTAAATTAAATAAATGATCATATTGGGTATTTTAACTTGTTTTAACCAAAATTCATATTAATTCCAAATTTTCACATATTCATCTTCATATAGGGGCAAAACGGTCATTTAAGTGCATATATTTCTTTGAGAAAAATTAATTGAAAATTTGTACATATTTTTGTAGGAAATTGATCTCAAATAGAAGTGGTTTTATGAAGATATGCATGCACAAAATTAATACAAAGGAATGAAGATGGAAATAATTCAAAGTGAAGAACATGGAGGACCCCACCTACCTTAATGTACAAATTAAAGGCTAATGCACATGCTTTTGGACTTAATGGTTTCATGTACACTTAATGGGGGATTAAAACATGTTAATGGTTACTTGGCCTCCACACTTCCTAAGAGGCATTTTGGGTATTCCCCAAAAATATGAATTAGAGTTTCATACATGTATAAATACCCATATGTTTCATGTAACATGATCTCTTCTCTTAGTCTCTCTTAGGGCTTCTTCTCTTCATTAGTTTAGAGAAAATAAAAGAAAGCTCTCTTTCTATTTTCATGGCTACTTAGCCATTTTTATTTTATGTAATCTTTTTTATTTTATGCAATTTAATACATGCTCATTCCTTTTCATGTTCATTTACTTTTATGTTGTAGTGTAGATCTCTTTTCTTTTATGCAAGTTAATTAGTTTATCTTTTCATTTTGCTCTCTTTTTCCTCTTCATTTTGCTTTCATGTTTTCAGCTACATTTGTTAATAAAATGACAAATATGAGAAGCTAAACCCCTTCAATTTAGGGGTAATGAAGCTCTCTAATTAATGTAGCTTCAACATTTTATCAATTCATGCTCTCTTTTTGTGCTTAATGATGATGATGGAAATGGTTTACTAGTTGTTTTTGCTTTGAATTTTGATAGCCTATATTGTTGACACCAAATAGGCTATGCTTAAACAATCACTAACACTAATTGCCTCTTCATCAAAATATGA
This sequence comes from Allium cepa, assembly GCA_030765085.1. Taxonomy (NCBI): domain Eukaryota; kingdom Viridiplantae; phylum Streptophyta; class Magnoliopsida; order Asparagales; family Amaryllidaceae; genus Allium; species Allium cepa. Next base: position 871,304,187 of record CM060929.1, on the reverse strand, counting down.
TTATGGCAAAAGAAAGTGATTTGAAATTAAAATTTGATGGTCTATGTTTCTAATCAATAGTTAATAGGCCATACTTAAAATAGATTTCATTTTCATTTTCTTTGTCAAGTTTCATGAAAGTTAAGTGTTTTAAGGGGTGTGTTATACTTTTTTGACTTATGTTGGCTAATCAATAGCTCAAATATGTCATACTTATGATAAACACATCAATTAAAACACTAATGACCATAAAAGAGAGATCATGATTTCATGTGTTGAACTACATGATCTAGAGAGTGGATTTATTCTCTAAATTGTCATTTAACTCTCATATTTGCATTTCTTTTCTTTTTGTTAGTTAGTTCATATTCTCATTTTCTAGCTTAAAGACACTCTCGACTTTGGTATAATTTGATTGAGTAGGAAATTTAAATCATCAATTCCCTGCGGATCGACCCGTATTCGCCGCGTGCTACATTCATACACCGTGCGCTTGCGGTTATTTTTATTTCAAAATTCGTTCGACGGTTTTCTAAACCGATAGAATTTCCGTCGACGAACAGGTGGGTAGACACAAGCGCTACTCGTCATGTTTGCTCTGACAAATCCATGTTTTCTACATACCAGAAATTCAATCACGAAGAAAAACTCTATATGGGTAATTCTGCAGTATCCATGATCGAAGGCAGTGGCACAGTAATCCTCAAGTTTACTTCTGGAAAAACTTTCAAGTTGAATGACGTGCTCCACGTTCCAGACATAAGCAAGAATCACATCTCTGGTGCAGTATTATCAAAGAAAGGATTCAGAATGGTGTTCGAGTCAAACAAGATGGTTCTGTCCAAAGATGGAATATATATCGGAAGGGGTTATTTATGTGATGGCCTATTTAAGGCAAATGTAGCCGTTATCGACAATAAAACTATGTATTCTGATTATGCTATTAATACAATTGAAGTTTCTTACTTGCTTGAGAACGAAATTTTACTATGGCATGATAAATTAGGACACATAAATTTCCGAAAAATGAAAATATTATCAAACTTGGGATTAATTACGAAATTCCAAATAGATAAGAACTACAAATGTGAAACATGTGTAGAAGAAAAAATGGTTAAAAAACCATTTCAATCTGTTAATAGAAGTACTGAATCACTAGGTTTGGTTCATACAGATTTATGTGATTTTAAATCATTACCTACAAGAGGTGGGAAAAAGTACTTTATCACGTTTATTGACGATTATACACGATATTGCTATGTATATCTTTTGAATATTAAAGATGAAGCAATTACATCGTTTATAAAGTACAAGGCTGAGGTAGAAAATCAGTTAAATAAAAAGATCAAGATATTGAGATTTGATCGAGGTGGAGAATATGAATCACCATTTGAACAGTTCTGTGCCGAAAATGGTATAATTCATCAAACAACAATTCCATATTCACCACAACAAAATGGTGCCGCCGAAAGGAAGAACAGAACGTTAAAAGACATGATTAATGCCATGCTTTTAACTTCTGGTCTACCGACGAACTTGTGGGGGGAAGCCTTAAATATGTCTAATCGCATATTGAACAAAGTCCCTCACAATAAAACAGGAACAATTCTATAGGAGCTATGGAAAGGACACAAACCAAGTTTTAAATACCTCAAAGTGTGGGGTGCTTGGCATAAGTTCCAGTTTCGCCTCCCAAGAAAATCAAACTGGGACCAAAAACAGTAGATTGTTACTACTTAGGGCCAGCCCAAAATAGTAGTGCCTACAGATTTTTGGTATTCAAGTCTGATATAGCTTATATTCATGTAAATACAATTATGGAATCTAGAGATGCCTCATTCTTTGAAGACGTGTTTCCATACAAAAGGAATGAAGGAAATAATGTCCCTAAAAGGACAATAGAAGAATTAAGCAATTCACATGAAGATGAAACTCATCATGAGATTGAGGAAGTTGAACCAAGAAGAAGCGTAAGGGCTAGGACTTCCAAGGCATTTGGTTTCGATTTTTTTGCATATATGCTAGAACACGAACCTCAAACATACAAGGAAGCAATGTCATCTTCTGAATCTTCATGTTGGAAAGAAGCAATCCAAAGTGAGATTGATTCAATTCTAAGTAATAAAACTTGAGAAATTGTTGATATTCCACCTAGAATTTAACCTATTGGCTGTAAATCGATTTTCCAAAAGAAAATGAAAGCAAATGGCTCTATCGACAAGTATAAAGCCAGATTAGTAGCCAAAGGATATCGTCAAAGTGAAGGAGTAGACTTCTTTGATACATATTCGCAAGTAACACGAATAACCTCTATAAGAATGCTAATAGCAATTGCATCGATCTATGGTCTAGAAATTCATCAAATGGATGTAAAGACAGCATTCTTAAATGGAGATCTCGATGAGGAGATCTACATGGAGCAATCTGAAGGTTTTATTTTCAAAGGAAATGAAAACAAAATCTGTAGATTAGTAAAATTATTATACGGACTAAAACAAGCTCCAAAACAGTGGAACGCATAATTTGATAGTGTCATGATGAGAAATGGTTTTCGTATAAATGAATGCGATAAGTGTGTTTATTATAAACAAATTGGACAATCATATATGATGATTTGTTTATATGTAGACGATATGTCAATATTTGGTCCAAATACTCAGTTAGTAGAGACCATAAGAAGATGTTAACTAGCAACTTCGATATGAAAGATTTAGGAGTTGCAGACGTTATTTTGGGAATCAAAATAATAAGAACTCCTAATGGAATTGGGTTGCCTCGGTCACACTATGTAGACAAAGTGATTGAAAAATTTCAAGACTATGGAATTAAAGGAGTGAGAACACCTTTTAATCCATCAAAAATACTGCATAAAAACACTAATGAGAGTGTAATGCTACTGGAATACTCTCGTATAATAGGACGTCTCATGTATCTCATGAATTGCACAAGACCAGATATAGCTTATGCAGTAAGTCGACTGAGCAGGTATACAAGCAATCCAAGAAAGGAACACTGGAAAGCACTAATGAGAGTGCTTGGATATTTAAAAAATACCACAAATTATTCCTTACATTATGAAAAATATCCTGCCTTCCTAGAAGGATATAGTAATGCAAATTGGATTGCTGATTTAGAGGAATCAAAATCAATGAATGGTTATGTCTTTACCTTAGCAGGGGTAGCAGTGTCATGGAAATCTACTAAACAAACATGCATTGCTCGATCCACTATGGAATCGGAGTTCATCGCTTTAGACAAAGAAGGCGAAGAAGCAGAATGGCTTCGTCATTTTTTAGAATATATTCCATTTTGGCCTAAACCTGTACCGGCCATATGCGTACACTGATAACCAAGCTGCGCTAAGCAGAGCGCACAACTTTGTGTATAATGGAAAGTCACGACATATTCGTCGATGCCATAACACAGTTAGGTAGTTACTCTCAAATGGAACTATTTCCATAGATTATGTGAAAACAAATGATAACCTAGCGGATTCATTTACTAAAGGTTTATCAAGAGAGAAAATTGACTGCGCATCGAGGGAAATGGGTTTGAAGGCCTAAACCACGAAGAGTTATCTTATATGCAAACCTATCCTAGCTACTGGAGATCCCACGGACTAGGATCAATAGGCAAACCAGTTTTGAATAACTCAAGACGTAGTGCATTTGCGTGGACATATTCCAATTCCATTCCTATGGTGCACAATATAAATGCATGCCTACAGAAGTATTTAAAGGTTAAAACTATATTTTTTTAATGATGACCATATCTTGGAAATAACAAGTGGGGTATATGTAGGATACTCTTAATGGTTGCGATCACCTATGTTAGTGTGATCTATGTCGGCTCTATGAGAATTTTAAAAGGCTTTTATTCTCTAAAACACTTGTAGAACCAAAAATTGTTCAGGACCAAAATGGACACAACCGAGAGATTTGATGAGAAGGGAATCAATGCTTCGTAAAGCTTATTGTCTGGATATACAATAAATGCCGACGGTTCAAGATGAAATAATTCACCGATTGGCCAAGTAGTTCCAATAAGTTTTAACTAGGGAAAGTTCAAAGTTTAATATCTACTTATCCACGATAAAGCATTATTCCATATGTACTCTGTGATATTTTGCTTTGTATGGGGGGAAAAGTATATTATCATTTATGTGGGGGATTGTTAGAATTCCTAGTGTAAATGAAATACACTTGTCCCACATCGCCTAATATACTAAGAAAGCTAAGTTTATTAATAGCTTTCTAAAGAAGGTGTTGTGGCCTAGGGGCACCCAAATGTATGCTTCGTTGTGAGGAGGGAGATCATGCATCTCCACCACACGCACGTGCGCGCCGCCGTCGCCGTCCGTCCCACCGAACTGTGCTAAGCTCGGGTTCGGGTTTGGGTCTAATATGATCCTAATTTTACTGCAAAACTGGGCCGTGTTTTTTAACAGTTGGAGGCTAATAAACGGACACGACTGTTGATAAGCGGACGCGGGTTACTGAAGCGAGCGGGTGCGACCGGACTGAAGAAGTGCGGGCTAACAGAAGCGGGTGCAGCCCGACTGAGGAGGCGCGGCCGAATGGATACGAGCAGTAGGCGGGTGGGACCCGTTAACAAACAGCAGCGTTCAAAAGGCAGCGGGTGCGACCCGTCGAGCAAACGCGACAGTTTGAAGGGATGTGGACGAAATTATGAATAGAAGAGAATCTTGATCACATTCTCATTCAATACCAGTTCTAATTTCTTCTGCTTCTTCTTTTCTTCTCTGCTTCTCTAAACAATATATCACAGAGTTGACATACTCATCACTATCTCGTGCAGAGTACGCCTGTTGTATCTTGGAAGAATTTTGAATAAAAAATTCTTAAGGAAATTGTTACGACAAGCCTCAGACAAAAATTTCATACGTTATCTGGTCAGATTCTACTCTATTCTTAATCTTTCCTGTTCCTACGTTGTGTTGTTTTTAACTAAACTACAACGTTGTTGTTGTAATTATTTACAACAAAACTTATATGTGACGACCTGGAATTTTTAAGCCTTTAAAATCGAAATATTTAATTGATTTTAATATTTAAAGGTTAATTTTTAACTTGAATTCAAATCTCGCTATTTATTTGATAATTAAATTATTAAATTAAATAATTTGAAGTTGAGTAAAAATGTTGAATCTGGAGTTTTAAGCCTATTAAAAATAATTTGAAGGCTTGAAAAATTTATATTGATAGCACTGAAGATATTAGAAGTTGTAAGATTGAATTTAACAGCAATTTGTTCCGTTTTGAAATTTCATCATTTAAATTGGATTTAAAAATAGCATTCCGAGGCATAGTCTCGGCCAGTTCCATTCGATCAGTAATATTATATTATTATCAGGTTTCAAATTTCATATTGATCGGAGTTAGCGTGTGAGTGTACGGTATATAAACGCGCTGAAAAATTTAACTGATAATAATCTAATGAAATTTAATTAGTCAAGCTTCTCGTCTACGCCACTTCTTTTAACTTAAAACCGTGTTCCCCTTTCTTTTCGAAAAGGCAAGCAAGTTCAGTTCCTTCTGAAAATTGAAAATCGAAAGAGAGAAAGAAAAAAATGGTAGAATAAATTGCGAACGATCGAGTTCTATTTCACGCATGAAGCGCAGTGTAAGGGAGGGTGGCCACAGGTGGTTGCTCGAGCAGTTGAACCTGGCGAGTAGGCGTATTCGTGTGGCGTGAGTGAGCGTGATTGGATGGAGTTTATCTCAGCGATATGAGGGAAGTCGTGAGCATTTTGGGGTTAGGGTTCGAATTATTGAAGATTGGGTGGTGAGATTTACGGTGGGTGTAGCGCATTTAGTTGAAGGTTGCGAAAGTATAGGGTATCGGCCAGGCATGAGACTCATTTATGGCAGCTAGACTTTGTGGCGATGCGATTGAGGCGGCCAGGCAGGGTGCAGGACCTAAGAAGATAGGAGGGCACGTTGTCGAGCGAGGTACTTCTGGAGCTGTCGCATTGGAAGTGATGATGGTTTAGGCACAACCGAGAATGGGCAACGACGTTCGAATGATTGATGGTGAAGGAAGATTGTCGGAGGCTTGGTGGAGTGCTGTGGAATTCGCGAGTCAGTAGGCTTCGGCAAAGGCTAGGGTTTCGGCGAAGCAGCATCTTCGTTGCTCAATTTGAACTGCGTTAGAGGTAATTTACTCTAATAAAATATTAAATACAGACAATAGTATTTTATATATGAATGCAATTTTAAGTTATATGTCTATACAGGAAGCTGAAGAAAATGTGTAATAATAAACATAAGTAGACATACTCACATTTTAAATTTTACCGGTCTATTTTAAAATAAATTATTAAGGTGGTTAATTTCTTCTATTAGCATAATTAATTTATTTTAGTTTCTAAAACTAATTTATTTAATGAAAATTTGGTTAAATAAAATTATTTGTTAATTAAATTATATTTAGCAAATGGAATTTAGTTAAAATCGACTTATTAGTTTAAAACCAAATGTTTAGTTTAAATTTAATTGTTGGCCAATTTAATTATTAAATAGTAAATCATTGGTTAATTAAATTTATAAAATGGAAATAAATGGTTCAAGTTATTTCAAAGTGATAATAAATCGTATGATTGTTATACAGGGTCAAAAATTTGATGGAAGCAAGCCGGATTGGATCGGATTGCAAAACAAAAATCAAAGGTGAGTTAATCTCACTCAACCGAATTACAATTTAAATTTAATTGGTTAAATTTAAATAATTGATTGATTGATTGGCTTTGGTGTGTTGTAGTATATATAGTACTATATATTACACCTTGGAATGATTGATTCCCCGCATTATATAGCGAAAGTATTTGATATTGTGCCAACGTCTGTGGATGCAGGGAAAATAGGTTGGAGGGATCCAACTGGACCCCTCAACATTTATTTAAATTATTTAATACCCTTTGTTGTAATTATTTGATATTCTATGATGAATTTTATTGGGATATTGAATGCTATGGCTTGATTGATATAATTTGGTATAATGAACTACCAAAAATATATAAATTGGATTTTTTGAAAGAAAATAAAAAGAAGTGAATTTGGAAGAAAAATAATTATAGAAAATTTGAATAAATGTAAGAATGAATTGGAAAAGAAATAAAGTGACTTTTAAATTCTAATAAATAATTTGAGTATAGAAAGGGAAATTTTGAATAATCAGAAGATGAATGAATTTTAAACTTCAAAGTTATTATGTAGAAGAACAAAACATTTATTTAAAATTAAGATTTAAAGTATTTAAGAAGAATAAAGAAGGAATTGGGAATAACCAGAAATTGGTATATTTCAGATAAAAGAATTAAAATCAAACGGAAAATAATAACATTAATAATAAGGTCCATAATTAATAAATTTTGAAATGAACTGAGTAAGTAAAGAGATTTATTTCAAATGGAATAAATTGGAAATCAATTTGGAAAATTGATTTAAGTGATTGAGATTGGAAATTCTCCTTGAATAACCAAGTATATTTCCAAAGTTAATTTTTAAATATAAATTAAAGGTTTTAAAGTTGTTTTAAAAAGTATGTTTTGAAAAAAAAAATTATTATTTCTAAATATTTAAATTCTAAAGTAAGTATTTCCTTTTAATCTATTATCGTAGTAATTATTTAAAGAATGACTTAGTATTATGTTTTTAAAAGTGTAAACCTAGTTCTATATTTTATAAAGCAACCTTATTTTTAAATATTCATAAGTATATATCTTAGCCAATTATTGAAGTAGTCTTAACTTAAATGTTCTAAAGTAAATTCCAAAGTAAGTATTTTATTTTAATCTATTATCGTAATAATTATTTAAAGAATGATTTGGTATTTTAAAGAAGAAAATCTAATGTATAGTTATAAGGTAACCTTATTTTAGTTATTTCTAGAGCATTGTTTTAAATTAAGTATTAAAGTAAATTTTTCTAAATTAAATGTTAAATATATTTTACATTTATGGTGTTTTTAAATTATTTTTAAAATCTAGTTTTGTGCTTGGTGATTTCAGTGGAGATAAAAATATATTTGGGAAGTTTATTTTGAAGAGAAAGATGATTTGAAACTGTTTTCAAAAGGGTTGAAAATAGAAATATATCTTGTGAAGATATTTTGAGGTTAGTAAATAATTTGGGAAATTATTTATTGTTTGATGATTGTTGTGAATATTAATTGATAGTTAAATAACCGACTAGCAATATTGGCCAAATACGTTGATCGTTTCGAAGAGACCGAGATCGAGATTAATTTCTCGAAAACCACTTCGATCCGGTTTATACGTTTCATGGAAACGAATTTTGGATGCAAAGATGAAGCAGTGAAGTGCAAAGGCTAGTCGCTACTAATCCTGAGGATATTTCCGAAATGTATGTAGTAGGAATAGTGCCTTAGGTTCCGTTCGAACCCGAGATGGACTTGTATGGATGAATGCTTTCGTAAACATCATCAGGTGGACGATGGGCATTCTAAGGGATATGTTCTATAAAGGTAACGCTTAGCCTCAAGCCTCATCAAACGGGAATGATCGAAAATTAGGGGTTATGCAGCAAGGCTAGGTGGGTAGCACCCAAGCAGGGTGAGGTCATCCCTGCCTAGATGTCCCTTTTATTTCGGCTTAGTGGGCGGTTGATGATCCCAACCGTGGGGCGATCTCACTCGGGATTATCCAGTAAGGGGTAGTCCCGGTCTTGTGTTGCAGGGGAGCGGACGTACTCCTCGGTACTATGATCTAGGCCATGTACTGTGACAGGTGGTACCCTAGTGCCTAGTCAATAGTCGGAAATCCATTCTCCCTACGAGCCTTATACGAGTTTTGTTTGTATTACCCACTCTGTGGCTAGTAGCTAAATTTAATTATGTAACAATTTCGGCTATTTTATAAGTATTTGTATATAGACCCTATTATACTATCAGAGGATTTCTATAAAAATTGTTTTAGCTATCGTAAGGTAAAAACCCGACATGTTTATTTGTGGCGAGGTCTTACGAGATGCTTTCGTTTTCAAAAGGATTTTTTAAACTTAATAATCAATTGGGTGTGATTTTCTCACGCTGGTATTCCAGATTGACTCGGGTGTTATTTAACTGCAATACTGGGTCAGACCGAATATTATAGGATACAGGATATGATGCTATGGAGCTCAGGAGACGGCTGGATGACGATAGGTACTTCCGTACTTGTTTATATATATATTCCGCTGTATTTAGTTGCTGTGTATCCATTTGTCTATTAGTGATATTGAACTGTGATTGATGTACTCTGATGATGTAATATATAAACAGAGATATTTGATTTTTGAGTAAAGATCATTTAATATCTATTATATTTTACTCCGCTGCGATGGTTAGATTCTGTTGATGTTTTCTATTTTCTTCTTCTACCTTCTTCTTTAACCCAAATGGTTCGTATTTCTGTACAACTTGAGTTGATTTAGGTAGAATAGTGTTGACTCAAGGGGTTCGGATTTGCATGCTTTTACAGTTGGTATCAGAGCTCGGTTGGTGATAACCTTGGCTCTGGTGGGAACTACTCATTGAAATTAGAGTCCGTAGTACTCTAAAATGAGTTTGAGAATATTAATAGATACGAGCTCGTATTTGTTAGTGAATATAAATTGTTTTAATATTATGTTGGTTGATTTATTGAGTGGCATATGAACCTTCGTCGACACCGTCTGTACAACTGTATCAAAGGGGTTTCTAAACACTTGAATAGAACAATCGACACGGTATTTTTTTAAATATGGGTGAATGAAATAATTTTACCCACAAATATATTTTGATATAAATAAAAGTTTTTGTAAACTATTTTAGCTAATATATGGCTGATTGGATGTTAGGAATGATAACATTAAATTATTATCATTGTTAAGTTAAAATTTAACTAGAAGTTTAAAACATAACAAAAGTTTAAGGGAATATATTCATTTTTAAATGAAATTTATAAATATGAATTATAAATGTAATTTATAAAATTGAAATATAATCTAATAAGAATTTATATGAGCATAAGCTATGCAAATGAATTATAGTTAAAATTGATTTAAGTAGGATTTGGAAATTTAAATCCTGGAGATTTGGAAGTATTTTTAAGATAAATGATAGCATTGTTGTTTTGGAGGTACTTCTGAAAGGAAATTTTCTTTAAATGGATTTTGAATGTGATATAGCATTGAAATCACTTGGATTATTGGGAAATAATTCTGATGATGACGGCCGCATCATCAGTATTCATTTTCGAATTTCTAAGTGACGGATTGCTGCCAAAAACTGATTTGTTCAGAAAAGTTAGTTATTTTTGAAAGTCTCAAAAGAAATTTGTTGGGAATAAAATCAGGATTGGTTTGATTTTTGAGAAGTGTGATTTGAGATATTGGAGATTCCAAAATGATTTGAAACCAAAAGCCGGGTGTTTAAAAGTCCTGATGGGATAGTTGTAAGCTTATAAATTGAGATGATTTTTAAATCAGGAAGGAAATTTAAGCTTTGAATGTTGGAATTTAAATTTAAGGTGAAAGGTTAAAAATGAAATTAACTTAGATTGGGGAATAAAATTTAACTGGATTGAAATAAATTGAATAGGCTGAAAATAATATCCAGTTGTATGCGGATTAAGTTGAAATTGAATTGAGTTAAATAAATCTGAGTTAAAATAAAACTGAATTGGAATAAAAATTCAATTGAGTTATTGAATGGAATTAAATTCTTACCTGAATAAATGGAAAATAAGTTGGTTAAGGATTGGATTGAAATAAATAAATAAGAATAACTTATAAAAGAATCAGAATTAAAAATCCATAAAATAAAATATGCTTGGATTTATAATAAATGTGAAACTCGAGTTAAAAATAAAAGATGGATATATTCAAGCCTATAATGGATGGAAATGTGTAAAATAATAAGTTGAGACTTATAAAATTTGAAAAGTGGGACAGAAAACCCAAAATAAATATTTTTGATGAATTGGCAAGTAAAATGAAAATAAAAACTTGAATTGTAAAATAAATTGAACTAAGAAAATTAAATGAAGTGGTATTTGGAATTAAAAATCAAGTATTGAACTATAAATAGGGAAGAACTAATTGGATAATAAATTAGTTAATGAAATATGTAAATGGAACCTGATGTAGTTAAATAGAAGTTGAATTGGTGAGTTAATATTGAAGTTTGGAAATAAAACTCAAGTTATAAATCAAATTCGACTTGAATCATTAGTGAAGAAAATATAATTGAAAGTGGCCTTACAATTAATTAAATGAATTGAGAATGAAGTTGAATTGTGAGTTAATAAAATTGGATGGTGAATTAAAAGTGAATGGTGGAATTAGAACGTGAAATATTAATTAAAATGTGACTTGAAGTGTTAACAAATTAAATATAGTTGGAAATGTATCGAATAAAAATGAAATTGGATTAAAATAGTGATTGTATGAATTGCAAATGAAATCCAAATAAGTAGAAATAAATTGGAAATGACCTTGTAATCAATTGAATGAGCTGAATATGAAAGGCTAAATTTTATAATAACTAATCAAATGAAGTGTGGTTTAAATGAGTTGAGAAAAGTTATTGAATGAAATAGACTGGATTGTTTTCAAGCTAAATAAAATAGTTTGGCATAAACAAATATGGAATAAATTGAGTAAAGTAACTAAAGCTTGGGTTGAATTAATTCGGGAATGGTTAGTAATATGCAAGCTTGGGATGTGCCGAGTTAAATAAATGGTCGTGAATGAATTAAAATGAAAAGGAAATTTAATTGGTAATGAAGATGAACTTAAGTTGTTAATGGTTTTGAAGGAACTAGTTTGGTTAATAAAATGGAATGCAAGTGAATGGATTCAAATTTAAAATGCAATGAAAATGAGAATATATGAATTTTGAATAAATTTTAAAATGGAATAGAATTAAGTATAAATTAAGTTAAAATCAATTTAAATTGGTTGTAAAACATAAGTACTTATTTATTCACGTAGATCTCGTCAAATTGCATAAAATAAATTGTCATTTGATGTAAATGGAAGTAATTAAAATTCTATAAATTGTTAGGAGTAAAATAAATCGATCTTGAGAACAATTGAATTAAGTATGAGTTCATTTTGCTTAAAAATAAATTATAAGCTTGTGAGTTGCTAACCATTCGGATTAAGTGAAACGATGCGTGATTGGTTGTAAGCAATTAAAATTAATGTTGGAATATTTAAATTGCTTATAAAAAGTGTTTAATGTGCATTTCTTTTAGAATTCATATGTTTTAACTATTGCAAATAAGTGAAATATTGTTAAACTTCATATATTTGGCACTTACATGTTTAAATTGAGTAAGTACAGGTACTTGGAAGCCGTGTGGCTGGATTTTGGGCACACTAACTGCTAAATAAATAAGTTGTTTGCTTAAATATGCTAAATAAGGTACGCCTACGCAATAAAAATAGGAAATATGAACTGTTTTTGGTTTTTCCGACCGTGTGGGTCGATGTATATATATTTATATCTTTTGTCAAATTGCAAAAGCTCCTCCGTACAAAGGGGACTCTGTCAAAAAATTTCGAAAATTTAGGGAGTTAGAAAAATTTTAAGAAAATTTTGATAATTCAAAATTTGGTTTGAATTGAAATTTGAATGATTGAGCAAGTAATAATAGTTGAAAACTATGGGAGAGTAGAGAAGTTAATAAGAATGATGATTGTCTTTTATAAAAAGATAGTTGGTGGGATGTTATATTGTTGGATTTGGAGAAATAGTAATGGGTACTGGACCCTTCTTCCCAATTAGTAATTTCGGGCACGAAATTCTTTTAAGGGGGGAGGAATGTGACGACCCGGAATTCTAAGCCTTTAAAATCGGAATATTTAATTGATTTTAATATTTAAAGATTAATTTTTAACTTGAATTCAAATCTCACTATTTATTTGATAATTAAATTATTAAATTAAATAATTTGAACTTGAGTAAAAATGTTGAATCTGGAGTTTTAAGCCTATTAAAAATAATTTGAAGGCTTGAAAAATTTATATTGATAGCACTGAAGATATTAGAAGTTGTAAAATTGAATTTAACAGCAATTTGTTCCATTTTGAAATTTCGTCATTAAAATTGAATTTAAAAATAGCATTCCGAGGCACAGTCTTGGAATTCGACGAAACCAGTTCCATTAAATCCATAATATTATATTATTATCGGGTTTCAAATTTCGTATTGATCGGAGTTAGTGTGTGAGTGTACGGTATATAAAACGCGCTGAAAAATTTAATTGATAATAATCTAATGAAATTTAATTAGTCAAGCTTCTCGTATACGCCACTTCTCTTAACTTAAAGCCATGTTCCCCTTTCTCTTCTAAAAGGCAAGCAAGTTCAATTCCTTCTGAAAATCGAAAATCGAAAGAGAGAAAGAAAAAAATGGTAGAATAAATTGCGAACGATCGAGTTCTATTTCCCGCGTGAAGCGGCGTGTAAGGGAGGGTGGCCATAGGTGGTTGCTCGAGCAGTTGAACCTGGCGAGTAGGCGTATTTGTGTGGCGTGAGTGAGCGTGATTGGACAGAGTTTATCTCGGTGATATGAGGGAAGTCGTGAGCATTTTGGGGTTAGGGTTCGAATTATTGAAGAATGGGTGGTGCGATTTACGGTGAGTGTAGCGCATTTAGTTGAAGGTTGCGAAAGTATAGGGTTTCGGCCTGGCATGAGACTCATTCATGGCAGCTAGACTTTGTGGCGATGCGATTGAGGCGGCCAGGCAGGGTGCAGGACCTAAGAAGATAGGAGGAGGGCACGTTGTCGAGCGAGGTACTTCTGGAGCTGTCGCATTGGAAGTGATGATGGTTTTGGCACAACCGAGAATGGGCAACGACGTTCGAATGATTGATGGTGAAGTAAGGTTGTCGGAGGCTTGGTGGAGTGCTGTGGAATTCGCGAGTCAGTAGGCTTCGGCAAAGGCTAGGGTTTCGGCGAAGCAGCATCTTCGTTGCTCAATTTGAACTGCGTTAGAGGTAACTTACTCTAATAAAATATTGAATACAGACAATAGTATTTTATATTTGAATGCAATTTTAAGTTATATGTCTATACAGGAAGCTGAAGGAAATGTGTAATAATAAACATAAGTAGACATGCTCACATTTTAAATTTTACTGGTCTATTTTAAAATAAATTATTAAGGTGGTTAATTTGTTCTATTAGAATAATTAATTTATTTTAGTTTCTCATACTAATTTATTAAATGAAAATTTGGTTAAACAAAATTATTTGTTGATTAAATTCAGCAAATGGAATTTAGTTAAAATCGATTTATTAGTTTAAAACTAAATGTTTAGTTTAAATTTAATTGTTGGCCAATTTAATTATTAAATAGTAAATCATTGGTTAATTAAATTTATAAAATGGAAATAAATGGTTCAAGTTATTTCAAAGTGATAATAAATCGTATGATTGTTATACAAGGTCAAAAATCTGATGGAAGCAAGCCGGATTGGATCGGATTGCAAAACAAAAACCAAAGGTGAGTTAATCTCACTCAACCGAATTACAATTTAAATTTAATTGGCTAATTTAAATAATTGATTGACTGATTGGCTTTGGTGTGTTATAGTATATATAGTAGTATATATTACACCTTGGAATGATTGATTCTCCGCATTATATAGCGAAAATATTTTATATTGTGCTAACGTCTGTGGATGCAGGGAAAACAGGTTGGAGGGATCCTACTGGACCCCTCAACGTTTATTTAAATGATTTAGTACCCTCTGTTGTAATTATTTGATATTCTATTATGAATTATATTGGGATATCGAATGCTATGGCTTGATTGATATAATTTGATATAATGAATTACCAAAAATATATAAATTGTTTTTTTGAAAGAAAATAAAAAGAAGTGAATTTGGAAGAAAAATAATTATAGAAAATTTGGATAAATGTAAGAATGAATTGGAAAAGAAATAAAGTGACTTTTAAATTCTAATAAATAAATTTTGAGTATAGAAAGGGAAATTTCGAATAATCAGAAGATTAATGAATTTTAAACTTCAGAGTTATTATTTAAAAGAACAAAACATTTATTTAAAATTAAGATTTAAATTATTTAAGAAGAATAAAGAAGGAAATGGGAATAACCTAAAATTGGTACATTTCAAATAAAAGAATTAAAATCAAACGGAAAATAATAACATTAATAATAAGGTCCATAATTCATAAATTTTGAAATGAACTGAGTAAGTAAAGAGATTTATTTCGAATGGAATAAATTGGAAATTAATTTGGAAAATTGATTTAAGTGATTGAGATTGGAAATTCTCCTTGAATAACCAAGTACATTTTCAAAGTTAATTTTTAAATATAAATTAAAGGTTTTAAAGTTGTTTTAAAAAGTATGTTTTGGAAAAAAAAAATATTATTCTAAATATTTAAATTCTAAAGTAAGTATTTCCTTTTAATCTATTCTAGTAGTAATTATTTAAAGAATGACATAGTATTATGTTTTTAAAAGTGAATACCTAGTTCTATATTTTATAAAGTACCCTTATTTTTAAATATTCATATAGTATATATCTTAGCCAATTATTGAAGTAGTCTTAACTTAAATGTTCTAAAGTAAATTCCAAAGTAAGTATTTTATTTTAATCTATTATCGTAATAATTATTTAAAGAATAATTTGGTATTTTAAAGAAGAAAATCTAATGTATAGTTATAAGGTAACTTTATTTTAGTTATTTCTAGAGCATTGTTTTAAATTAAGTATTAAAGTAAAATTTTCCAAATTAAATGTTAAACATATTTTACAATAAAGTGTTTTTAAATTATTTTTAAAATCTAGTTTTGTGCTTGGTGATTTCAGTGGAGATAGAAATATATTTGGGAAGTTTATTTTGAAGAGAAAGATGATTTGAAACTATTTTCAAAAGGGTTGAAAATAGAAATATATCTTGTGAAGATATTTTAAGGTTAATAAATAATTTGGGAAATTATTTATTGTTTGATGATTGTTGTGAATACTAATTGATAGTTAAATAACCGACTATCAATATTGGCCAAATACGTTGATCGTTTCGAAGAGACCGAGATCGAAATTTATTTCTCAAAAACCACTTCGAACCGGTTTGTACGTTTTGTGGAAACGAATTTGGATGCGAAGATAGAACAGTGAAGTGCAAGGGCTAGTCGCTACTAAACCTGAGGATATTCCGAAATGGATGAAGTAGGAATAGTGCCATCGGTTCCGTTCGAACCCGGGACGGACTTGTATGGATGAATGCTTTCGTAAACATCGTCAGGTGGACGATGGGCATTCTAAGGGATATGTTCTATAAATGTAACGCTTAGCCTCAAACCTCATCAAATGGGAATGACTGAAAATCAGGGGTTATGCAGCAAGGCTAGGTGGGTAGCACCCAAGCAGGGTGAGGTCATCCCTGCCTATGTCCCTTTTATTTCGACTTAGTGGGCGGTTGCTGATCCTAACCGTGGGATGATCTCACTCGGGATTATCCAGTAAGGGGTAGTCCCGGTCTTGTGTTGCAGGGGAGCGGGCGTACTCCTCGGTACTGTGATCTAGGCCACGTACTGTACAGGTGGTACCCCAGTGCCTAGTCATTAGTCGGAAATCCATTCTCCCTACCAGCCTTGTACGAGTTTTGTTTGTATTACCCACTCTGTGGCTAGTAGCTGGAATTTAATCATGTAACAATTTCGGCTATTTTATAAGTATTTATATATAGACCCTATTATAATATCAGAGGATTTCTATAAAAATTGTTTTAGCTATCGTAAGGTAAAAACCCGACATGTTTATTTATGGCGAGGTCTTACGAGATGCTTTCGTTTTCAAAAGGATTTTTGAAACTTAATAATCAATTGAGTGTGATTTTCTCACGCTAGTATTCCAGACTGACTCGGGTGTTATTTAACTGTAATGTTTGGGTCAGACCGAGTATTATAGGATACAGGATATAATGCTATGGAGCTCAAGAGACGAAGTGGATGACAATACGTACTTCCGTACTTGTTTATATATATATTCCACTGTATTGAGTTGCTGTGTATCCATTTGTATGTTAGTGATACTGAACTGTGATTGATGTACTCTGATGATGTAATATATAAACAGAGATATTTGATTTTTGAGTAAAGATCATTTATTATCTATTATATTTTATTCCGCTGCGATGGTTAGATTCTGTTAATGTTTTCTATTTTCTTCTTTTACCTCTTCTTCTTTAACCCAAATGGTTCGTATTTCTATACAACTTGAGTTGATTTAGGTAGAATAGTGTTGACTCAATGGGTTCGGATTTGCAGGCTGTTACATTATAATTGCAAAATTATATAATACAGAATTTCGGCATAATGGAAATCTAGTTTATAAACTTGTGCGACGAGTTTATTGTAGCGTGCTATCTGTTTTAGTATACCAACTTTATAACGTCTTAAGAATTTTTCTGTTTTTGCTAAAACAGAGATAGCAACAGTAGAGCTCTCAAACAAAGGCTACTACAGCCAACAGGCCCGATCCTTTTGAAGGAGATGGGGACGATATTCCAACGTGGCAGAATCAAATGTTATTTTATCTCACCACACTCGGCCTACAAAGGTATCTCGAGGAGGAGGAACCGATTTCTGTACAAGGCAAGGAATCCGATATTGTTATGTGGAAGCATTCCGATTTCCTATGCAGAAACTATATTCTGAATTGTCTCGACAACGTGCTATACAAAGTATATCAGCCTCTAAAGACAACAAAAGCACTTTGGAATGCACTTGCCACGAAGTATAAGACGCAGAATATCTGTCTTAAGAAATTCATTGTAGACAAAGTCATGGACTATAAGATGGTTGACTCCAAACCGGTGACTGCTCAACTGCATGAACTGCAAATCATCATTCATGAACTCGAGACGGAAGGTCATAATGTTGGAGAATCGTTTTTGGTTGAAGCCATCACGGGAAAACTGCCACCGTCATGGAGAGATTACCGCAATTATCTAAAGCATAAACAGAAGGAAATCTCTTTATAGGATCTCATAGTCCGATTGAAAATTGAGGCAGATAACCGTGGAATTACAAAACAAAGCGAGGAGGCATTTGTGACTGAAGATTCAAAGACCAAAAACAAAAAGAAGAATTTCCAGAAGAAAATGAAAGCTCCAAACAAAAACCCAAAAGATAACAAACGAACCAAAAAGTTTAATGGTGAGTGTTGGGTTTGTGGAAAAGTTAGACATGCCGCTAGAGATTGCAGACTCAAAAAGGACCGCAACAAAGAGGCAAATATAGTAGACAACATTGAAGTGGACGAGTCCAACTTCTCGGTAGTTGCATCTGAATGCAACATGGTTCAGAACTCTAACCAATGGTGGGTAGACACAGGCGCTACTCGTCATGTTTGCTCTGACAAATCCATGTTTTCTACATACCAGAAATTCGATCACGAAGAAAAACTCTATATGGGTAATTCTGCAGTATCCATGATCGAAGGCAGTGGCACAGTAATCCTCAAGTTTACTTCTGGAAAAACTATCAATTTGAATGACGTGCTCCATGCTCGATGCATACGCAAGAATCTCATCTTTGGTGCGGTATTATCAAAGAAAGGATTCAGAATGGTGTTCGAGTCAGACAAGATGGTTCTGTCCAAAGATGGAATATATATCGGAAGGGGTTATTTATGTGATGGCCTATTTAAGGCAAATGTAGCCGTTATCGGCAATAAAACTATATATTCTGATTATGCTATTAATAGAATTGAAGTTTCTTACTTGCTTGAGCAAGAAATTTTACCATGGCATGATAGATTAGGACACATAAATTTCCGAAAAATGAAAATATTATCAAACTTGAGATTAATTTCGAAATTCCAAATAGATAAGAACTACAAATGTGAGACATGTGTAGAAGCAAAAATGGTTAAAAAACCATTTCAATCTGTTGATAGAAGTACCGAACCGCTAGGTTTGGTTCATACAGATTTATGTGATTTTAAATCATTACCTATAAGAGGAGTTAAAAAGTACTTCATAACGTTTATTGACGATTATACACAATATTGCTATGTATATATTTTGAATAATAAAGATGAAGCAATTACATCGTTTATAAAGTACATGACTGAGGTATAAAATCAGTTAAATAAAAAGATCGAGATATTGAGATCTGATTGAGGTGGAGAATATGAATCGCCATTTGAATAGTTCTATGCCGAAAATGGTATAATTCATCAAACAATAGCTCCATATTCACCACAACAAAATGGTGTCGCCGAAAGGAAGAACAGAACGTTATAAGACATGATTAATGCCATGCTTTTAACTTCTGGTCTACCGACGAACTTGAGGGGGAAAGCCTTAAATATGTCTAATCACAAATTAAACAAAGTCCCTCGCAATAAAATAGGAACAATTTTATACGAGTTATGGAAAGGGCACAAACCAAGTTTTAAATACCTCAAAGTGTGGGGGTGCTTGGCAAAGTTCCAATTCCGCCTCCCAAGAAAATCAAACTAGGACCAAAAATAGTAGATTGTTACTACTTAGGGCCAGCCCAAAATAGTAGTGCCTACAGATTTTTGGTATTCAAGTCTGATATAGCTGATATTCATATAAATACAATCATGGAATCTAGAGATGCCTCATTCTTTGAAGACGTGTTTCCATACAAAAGGAATGAAGGAAATAATGTCCCTAAAAGTACAAGAGAAGAACTAAGCAATTCACATGAAGACGAAACTCATCATGAGATTGAGGAAGTTGAACCAAGAAGAAGCGTAAGGGCTGGGACTTCCAAGACATTTGGTTCAGATTTTTTCACATATATGCTAGAACATGAAAGTCAAACGTACAAGGAAGCAATGTCATCTTCTGAATCTTCATGTTGGAAAGAAGCAATCCAAAGTGAGATTGATTCAATTCTAAGTAATAAAACTTGGGAAATTGTTGATATTCCACCTGGAATTAAACCTATTGGCTGTAAATGGATTTTCAAAAAGAAAATGAAAGCAGATGGCTCTATCGACAAGTATAAAACCAGATTAGTAGCCAAAGGATATCTTCAAAAAGAAGGAGTGGACTTCTTTGATACATATTCGCCAGTAACACGAATAACCTCTATAAGAATGCTAATAACAATTGCATCGATCTATGGTCTAGAAATTCATAAAATGGATGTAAAGACAGCATTCTTAAATGGAGATCTCGATGAGGAGATCTATATGGAGCAACTTGAAGGTTTTATTTCCAAAGGAAATGAAAAAAAAGTCTGTAGATTAGTAAAATCATTATACGGAGTAAAACAAGCTCCAAAACAATGGCACGCAAAATTTGATAGTGTCATGATGAGAAATGGTTTTCGTACAAATGAATGCGATAAGTGTGTTTATTATAAACAAATTGGACAATCATATGTGATGATTTGTTTATATGTAGACGATATGTTAATATTTGGTCCAAATACTCAGGTAATAGAGACCATAAAGATGATATTAAGTAGCAATTTCGATATGAAAGATTTTGGAGTTGCAGACGTTATTTTGGGAATCAAAATAATAAGAACTCCTAATGGAATTGAATTGTCTCGGTCACACCTTGTAGACAAAGTGATTGAAAAATTTCAAAACTAAGGAATTAAAGGAGTAAGAACACCTTTTAATCCATCAGAAGTACGACATAAAAACACTATGAGAGTGTAATGCAACTGGAATACTCTCGTGTAATAAGATGTCTCATGTATCTCATGCATTGCACAAGAGCAGATATAGCTTATGCAGTAAGTTGATTGAGCAGGTATATAAGCAATTCAGGAAAGGAACACTTGAAATCACTAATGAGAGTGCTTGGATATTTAAAAAATACCACAAATTATTCCTTACATTATGGAAAATATCCTGCCGTCCTAGAAGGATATAGTGATGCAAATTGGATTGCTGATTCAGAGGAATTAAAATCAACGAGTGGTTATGTCTTTACCTTAGCAGGGGCAGCAGTGTCATGGAAATCTTCTAAACAAACATGCATAGCTCGATCCACTATGGAATCAGAGTTCATCGCTTTAGATAAAGCAGGTGAAGAAGCAGAATGGCTTCATCATTTTTTAGAAGATATTCCATTTTGGCCTAAACCTGTACCGGTCATATGCATACACTGTGATAACCAACCTGCGCTAAGCAGAGCGCACAATTTTGTGTATAATGGAAAGTCACAATATATTCGTCGACGCCATAACACAGTTAGGCAGTTACTCTCAAATGGAACTATTTCCATAGATTATGTGAAAACAAATAATAACCTAGCGGATCCACTTACTAAAGGTTTATCAACAGAGAAAATTGACTGCGCATCGAGGGGAATGGGTTTAAAAGCCTAAACCATAAAGAGTTATCTTATATGGAAACCTATCCTAGCGATTGGAGATCCCACAGACTAGGATCAATAGGCAAACCAGTCCTGAATAACTCAAGACGTAATGCATTTGCTGGACATAGTCCAACTCCATTCCTATGGTGCACAGAATAAATGCAAGCCTACAGAAGTATTTAAAGGTTAAAACTATGTTTTTTAATGATGACCATATCTTGGAAATAACAAGTGGGGTATATGTAGGATACTCTTAATGGTTGCGATCAACTATGTTAGTGTGAGCTGGGTCGGCTCTATGAGAATATTAAAAGGCTTTTATTATCTAAAACACTCGCAAAACCAAAAAATGTTCAGGACCAAAATGAATACAACCAAGAGACAGGATGAGGAGGGAATCAATGCTTCGTAAAGCTTATTGTCTGGATATATAATAAAGGCCGACGGTTCAAGATGAAATAATTCACCGATTAGCCAAGTAGATCCGATAAATTTTAACTAGGGAAAGTTCAAAATGAAATATCTACTTATCCACAATAAAGCATTATTCCATATGTACTTTGTGATATTTCACTTTGTGTGGGGGAAAAGTATATTATCATTTATGTGGGGGGTTGTTACAATTCCTAGTGTAAATGAAATTCACTTGTCCCATATCGCGTAATATACTAAGAAAGCTTAGTATATTAATAGCTTTCTAAATAAGGTGTTGGGGCCTAGGGGTACCCAAATGTATGCTTCGTTGTGAGGAGGGAGATCATGCATCTCCACCACACACGCGCGCGTGCCGCCGCCGCCGTCCGTCCGACCGAACCGAACCGGGCCGGACGGGGTTCGGGTTTGGGTATAATATGTTCCTAATTTTACAACAAAACTGGGCCGGGTTTTTTAACAGTTGTAGGCTAATGAACAGACGCGACTGTTGATAAGCGGACGTGGGTTACTGAAGCGAGCGGGTGCGACCGGACTGAAGAAGCACGGACGAACAGAAGCGGGTACGGACCGACTGAGGAGGTGCGGCCGAACGGGTACGAGCAGCAGGCAGATGCAACCCGTTAACAAACAGCAGCGTTCAAAAGGCAGCGGGTGCGACCCATCGAGCAGACGCGATTGTTTGAAGGGATGCAGATAAAATTATAAATAAAAGAGAATCCTGATCACATTCTCATTCAATTCCATTTCTAATTTCTTCTGCTTCTTCTTTTCTTCTCTACTTCTCTAAATAATATATCACAGAGTTGACATACTCATCACTATCTCGTGCATATTACGTCTGTTGTATCTTGGGAGAATTTTGAATAAAAAATTCTTAAGGAAATTGTTACGACAAGCATCAGACGAAAATTTTATACGTTAACTGGTTAGATTCTACTCTATTCTTAATCTTTCCAATTTCTACGTTGTGTTGTTTTTAACTAAACTACAACATTGTTGTTATAATTATTTACAACATAACTTATAATTGCAAAATTATATAATACGGAATTCCAGCGCAGTGGAAATCTAATTTATAAACTTGTGCGGCGAGTTTATTGTAGCGTGGTATCTGTTTTAGTATACCAACTTTATAATAATAGATAGACACATATATTATAATATAATTACCTAGAGACAAAAATATATATGTAAATGCATAGTTAATGGGACTTAGCTCCACACACACATGCGTATATGTTAATAACATGATATGTCTATGTGTGTGTATGTGGAACCGACTATTTGACACAAAATAAAACACAATAGATGACACAAAAGATCTGGACCGTTAAATATTTTTATTCTTGTATTGAAGGTGGAAATCAGGAGGCAATCCAATAGTGAAAATTCATTTTATCACCAATTATGTCTATATTATTTATACTAGTACACACATATGTATGTATGTACGTAGATGGATTTGAATTCATGTAAACATATTATCGTGTATGTGCTCGCACTACACAAACAAATACATAGATACATACATACATATATGTGCGTGGGTTGGGGGAGGGGGAGGGGGAGGTTTTGAATTTATGTACGCATATTATACACAAATACTTATATATGTGTGTGTATTCGATCTCATATATATATATATATATATATATATATATATATTCAATAATCTTAATTTTGCAAATTCAAAAGAAGATCAAAAAATTTAAGGTTTTATTAATTCAAGAGTAGCAATAGTCAATCAATTGATCTAGGTAATCCAGTTCATAGATTCCCGAACAATGATTGGTATCCTCGGACAATTGATTGAACCATGTTAGTTTTATACATATTTAGTTCTAGAACAAACTGCATGTTTCTGATCTCGAAAAGTTGACTGACCAAGCAAGACTAGCCGACTATTTGTTAAAAATGATATATATGTGTGTGCGTGCACACGCGTGTATAATCTTCAAGAAGAAAAATAAACAAAATACTTTTGGTTTACAATGCATATATCTATATTTGTTTAAATATTAAATTTTATATATATACACACATCGTACGTATATTTACTAAACTAAACATAATCACATAATTAATATACATAATAAAAATGTACATATGTATATGTACATATATACATACACACATGCATATGTTTATTTACATACTTATTTTACTTTTGAAAATATATATTTGTATATGGATCTAAAAATACCTCAATTTCATAATGTATACATGCATACATGCCTATATACATATATATGTAGTACACACACATAAATATAGATTTAAATCAAAATTAAAAAGTATTTTTTATAACAATATCAGATATCATACACACCTGAATCAAAAATATATGAACGGTATCAGGCCCTTACCTTTTGATGATGTCTAATTACCGCACTAGGATCGATTTCACCTTAGAGGGGGGTGAATATGGTGATACTAATAATAATTAAAATTATTGCGGAAATATGTAAAATAATTGCAGCATAGATAATAACAGAATAATAAAAGCAGAAATTGGACAACACATATTTACCTAACTTCCGCAAAACCCTGCCTACGTGCTGCCCCGAAGGTTTCTACTAGAAATGAAGTAGTTAGACGCTCACACATGTAAACTTGAGACACCCCTTATCGATTAACCTAACTCTACACTCAAAACTTTGCCACAACTCAACCATTGAGTTGCCAATTCTCGAACTACACCACCGTAGTTCGGCCTCTAGCCACACACTAGAATTTTAAAAAAGTTTAAAAGAAAAATACAAAATAAAAAAAAATACAAAACCCTATATAAAATTTAAGCCCAAATAACATTTATAAAGGAGGCCACTTCAATTTGCATCACAAGAAAAAATGACTCCCTTAATATTTCTTCGGCCCGTATCCTTTACTTCGTGAAATTAATATCTTCCTCTTTTTCCTTTGTTTGAGTACAGTTGTCCTTCTTTCAAAAATTAGGGCTTTGTGAAGAAGCCGTCGCTTTATGATCGATTGATTTAAGGCATTATCTTTGTGTTGCTTTATCAATAGACATCTGGCTTGAGCGTCTTCGGCTGCTCCAATTTGTCGGGTTCGAATCAAATAATACTGGTATGCGATTTCCTTTATTTACTCTCGTTGATATTCTTGAACTCGAGGCCTTTTCTGCCGATGATGATATGAGAATTTATAGGAATCGATCCCCTTTATTTTCGCTCAAATATTTCATTTGAATTCGTCTGCTAATTTTGCTCGGCCGTTCTATTTACTTGAACACATGTGATTTGTTTATACTAGTTCAATTCGAATATTTTTCAGATGTGCTTCGCTTGATTACCATAGCTTGTTTGGTTTTCTTATTTTTCGTTCATCCATATGTGTTGCTCAATGACTTTGAATTTGCTTTTTTTATTTCGACCTTGACTTTTTCATTGTACTTGCGATATTATATGGACTTGTTCGAACTCTACCTTGGTCACAACGGATGAATTTTTTTTGTGCTGTTACATTCTCCGATTTGAACTTTGTTTGGTTGGACCTATATATAAATATATATATATATATGAACACATGTGTATTCATGTATATATGTATGTTGAGGCTTTTCTATTTTCATGATCTGGTTGCCTTTGATTTTGTTTCAATGCTTTACTACATTGTGTAGTTGTACGACTCAAGTAACTGCTTCTGTAACAACCCATAATTTTGTAGATATTTTAATTAATTTTTTATATGAAAACTTTAATTTTTAAATTATTTAAGATTGAATTTCTAGAACTTTCGAATGTAAGTTTGGAATTTGGTTGTAATTTATTTTCCAAATACAACGAAATAAGCATTTTCTGAATATTTTATATTTTGGTCAAATCTAGTCAAATTTTGAATTTCAATTTAAATTTTTAAATTTTTAAATTTTAATCTTTTTCTTCGAAGCAGAATATAATTCTGATATCCGTTCTGCTTTTTGTTTCATTAAACTCTGATTTATACTTTTTAAATTGGATAAAATATAGTGTTTTACATGTAGTTATTTTCTGTATCTTATTTTCTATTTTTCTACATTAATTTCCCTATTTATTTCCACTTTTATTTTGTTTAAACTTTTATTTTATTTTGTTGATTTTATTTTGATAAATGGCTAAGAAATTTGAACAGACCTAAGTTACTTATTTTTATTTGTTGCCTTTTCCTTTTCTCTTGCCTTTCCATTTGCATAGCCAATTACTTCCCACATTCATAGCCATGATTTTCTCCTATCAATCATGTACATATTGTTTCTCATCTCACTTCCATTTGCATGCAAACAAAGGAAAAATAGTAATTAAATACATCAAGTTATTTGTATTTATAGTGTTGCCTTTTTTTATTTTCCAAACCATTCAAACTCGTGCCTTTTATTGCCTAGCCTCTTTATTACTTACCTTAGCCATTCATTTTTCTTTTGTAAACCCTAGTCGCCATATCATTTTGCAATTTACATAAATAGTTTCTCATCCTTCATTTCCATTTGCATGAAAAAATTATATGCTAGATCTAATTTCCATGGCTCCTCCTCTCTCTCTTGCTCCTTTTTCTTTTATTTTCTTTTGTTTTTCAATGCATAGCTCGGCCTCTCCACCTATTGCCAACCCCATCACCATCTTCACCACCACCATGCCGACCATCATCCCCTCTTCATCACCTCAAAGACTAAGTCGTGACCACCGTGAAGACCCCATCACCAAAACATGACCGAACCCTAGCCAAACTCGTATATTTCGTCACCACTTTTCCTATTAGCCTCGGCCATCACTCAATACAACCCCATGCCTTGCTTTTCCATGGCCTTATCATCTCCTTGCCATGACTAAAGATGCACTTGACCCAAACAAAACCAAGGCCGAGCCACACAAGCCTATGGCCGAACCCAAACTCCATCAACCTTGAATTTTTACCTTCCTATGATTTGTAAACTCCACCATCTCATCACCTTCTAGCCATAGCCGTACCTATGGACTTTTGGCCGAGCCTACCACACAAAAAACAAGTCATGGCCGAGCATAACATGATGTGGTCTAGCCCATTGAAGCCATGACCGCGCCCACTTGCTTGGTGATTGATCATCTTGCTTTGTTTTATCAAAAGGTTATGTCACTTTGTTTCATATTTTTCCATTGTTTAAATTCTAATCTTTGTGCCGAGAATTATATTCTTATATATGTTGTATTTGTTTATGTAAAAGATATGGATCTTGGCTCTCTCTTCACTCAAGTTTGCATCGTGCTTTGTCGTGCCTTTTCATGCTTTGCGGAGTCTAGATTTATGTTTGAATTTCAAATTTAGCTTTAAAAAGGTGAGTTATTCACTCTAGACATTGCGTACTTATACGATTGTGAAATGATGATAGGTGAATTGTACAAATTATCATTGTATGTTCCTATATGCCTGTGATATATGTTTATATGATGTTAAATGCTGTTTATATACATGTTACATCATATGATATGATACAATATGCTATACTGTTATTTTATTTCATGTTTATCACACTGTAAGTTCTCTATCACTATGGGTTGAAATGATACATACCCGAACGGACATTAGAATAAGGAAAATCATTATGAGCTGAAATGAAAGGCTCGAGTGATTTCTATTTGTACTTATTTTACTGGCAATTGCGAGTTTGAAATGATAGAATTCGGATTTTCTTTTTAAATTACGGATTGATATGATACATATCCGTATCACTTGACCTATGTTAGAAAATATTATACAGGACCATGGTTATATTTTTAAATAATAATTTCCTAAAAATCTATTAAGTATTTTTAAATAATATTTCCCTAAAAGATTATTAGGTATTTTGAGTTTTATTAATATATGAAATTTTAACTTAAAATTTGATTTAGTGCTTTAATTATAACGGTGCATTGGTTTTTCTAGAAGTTAAAATTTTATAAAGTTAATAATTAGTTTTAAGTTGAATTAAATATCTTTTTTGATGATAAATAACTTAATAATTGAATTTGACTTAATATGGAAATTTTAAACCTAACCTAGTAATTGTTATGAATTTCACTTTATGAAATGGACATGATTTGTATAATAATAATGTATTTTGAACTGATAAAATGAAATACAGTTTTGATTGGACATTTTGTAATAAAATTTATTTAACTAGAAAATCATAGTTAATCGATGTCTAAATGAATAGGTCTAGAAGGAAATTGGAGTGTTATCTTAACTATGATAAAATGTTCTTTTGTGAAATGTTACGTTTTGTAAAATAAATGGTTAATGATTTTAAAATGGAAAATGTTTCTTAAATTAGGACTTAACTTTTAATTGAATATTGGGTTTTAAATAAAATTATAAAGTTAAGTAAATAAATGAAAATTTATTTTTATTTACGAAGTCGGTATTTTAAAATAAAGTGTAAAGTTATTTGTTAAAAATAAAGGTTAAGTAGAATAGGGAAATTTTGACTTATAAATGAATTATAGTTAACTTGGATATTCTAGTTATAAATTTTATTTATTTAATCGTAAGAGAAACGATTATCAAAATGAATATTTTCTGAAGCGTGAAATATGATTTTTATAAGTTAAAAAGGCCAAAAATTGAAATATTAATGTGGCTGAAATGTTAGTTTAAATTTTGGAATTTTATTGGTAGCACCTCAGAAATGCAATGGTTTTAGGATAGCATTTGCTAAGTGCTATCAATTCTGAAACTTAACTAGGTTCTGAAATAACTAAATATCTATTACAACACTTTATAAGTGCTGTTGTTTCTGAATTTGAACTATTTTCGAAAATAACTAAATAACTAATATAGCACTTTATAAATGTTGTTGTTTCTGAAATGAACTGTTTTGAATAACTAGACACCTATTACAGCACTTCATAAGTGCCACTGTTTCTGATATTGAGCTGTTTTGAAATAATAATTAAATACCTACTGTAGCATTTTGTAAGTGCTGCTGTTTCTGAATTTGGCAATGTTTTGAAATAGTACTACATCAACCGTAACATTTTATAAGTGCTGTTATAGCTGAAATTTACAATGTATTGGAATTTTTATAATTAAATTAATGAACTTAGAAATGCTATAACTTTGAAATGAATAATATTTGACATTGGATTTAAATGATTTAAATGAATGTTATTTGACATTGAATTTAAATGGTTTAAATAAATATGTTTTAAAGTGTTTGGCTTCAGAGTTGTTATAACTTGAAAGTAATATGGCTTTGGAAACGAAATTATTGGAAATTGTATTAAATTAAGAATTGTCTTTAAATATATTAATTTGAAACGTATTGAAAATGAAGATTTAAGAATATGACTTGATAAAGTGGTTAGGTTTGAGATGATTTAAAGGAATATTTCAAGCTTAATGAATTTAAGGAAATATTCAATGATTTGGAAATTTGGGTTTTATTTAAATGATACAGTATTATTTTGGTTTTGAAAGTTTATACTATTTTGAAATAAACGATATGATTTTGAATGGATATGCTATTTTGGATTGTGAAGGTAAAAATGTTTTTGAAATAAATATCCCTGGATTATAATAACGGTTGGTTGTTAAAGAGACCGGGATCAGATATAGGCATACTCTCTATCGATACCGAAAACCACTTTAACAACCTTGTATGCGGTGGAGATTCCAAAATGAAGTAGGATGGTAGCGACGTTCTATTAAGGTATATACATAGACCCGACGCCCATGAGTTGGCTTAAGGTGGCTAAAACATGAGCGATCTCGGGCCAATGAGGTAGCTTCTCTGATTGGACACACTCCTTCAATATTATATTCTGACTTTGAGATTTATTTGGTGGCCACTTTTGATTTTTTGATTTAAGGGTGTGGCGCGAGGTGTACGGTAGCTGCGCGCTATGCTTTACCACCAGCCCATGTGCGTAATTGGTATATCTACCCCGGCATTGCCTCATTGTGCCATGTCACCTATCCTAGCGTGCCTTGTATGAGTTTGATTTCTGTTGTACCTATGGAGTATCCTCTAGTAGCCTCCCGATCAGGAGGTATTACGGTAATGTGTAGACCATTGGCACTATTACATGTTAAGGGGAATATTGGGTCGCTCCTTAACGCTATTTTAAAGTAAGTTTATTTTACTATAGACATTATTATAATAGCGAAATATTACTACATAGTAAATAGTTTAATGGATCCTTAGAGAATGGGTGGTCCCAAGCATCCTTTGAGTTACTTGTACCTTATATTATAGTTCACTTGAGTTTGTTCACATTGTATAAGTATGTATGTCCTGACTCGAGTGTTTTGTATTTTGCTTTACGCTCAGGTCAGAATGAGTGATACAGCATTAGAGACTCACCTTCGGAGTTGGAGCTTTGCTTGAATATCCAGATATCTATTTCAACTTCAATGTTCAGTTGATTCCGGTTATTCAGTTGATTCCAGTGATATATTCAACTTTGTACTTGATCATGGTATTGAACTTCTGTTGTAGCTTGTTAACTCTGATGTATTTATATAATAGCTTCATGAACTACTATCTCTTTACTTCCGCTGCATTATATTACTCTGTGTCTGTGATTCTATGATTTATTTATTTGCTGCATATTCTGAGATTTGCCAAATTTATTTTACAATTCGGTATTTTGAGCAATTCAAGTCCGACATGTGCGGATGCGAATGGTTGAAAATATCGGGTTCTTACATTTGGTATCAGCTTTGGCTCAATGAAAACTTAGCACATATGGTAAATATATTTACAGAATCACTTTCATTCGACTGTAAATTTCTTCCTTTTTGACTCTGTCTCCTTTGAATTTCGAAACGTTCCCTCGGTTCCAAAATCCATTCTTGTCCCTCGCTATTCGTATTCTTCTGAATTCTAGAGCATCCCATATCTCCACAGAATGACTTTTAAAAAGGTGGATTTCCTTTACAATTGGCATCGATTCACCGAAGATTTCTATATATCTTCGGTTAGACGCTAGTATCTCTTACTGTCCCGAATTTTACCTTTTGAGATCAAATGTAGATTTTCCTTGGAATTCTTCATCGACCTAATTCTTGAAGTCGCGGTTAACCGAGTTAAAGTTGCCCGTGATTTATATAAGCTTATCCATCTCTTATTCGGTTAGTTAATCATCTTATCTTTTGTTCCAACTTAGCCTCAAATTAAAATTTTCTTTGTTTTGAGTTAGCCAAATTTAAACCCCTATTCTTGCTTTGTAAAGCTATATTTAAAATGTTTTATATATTGTGTTGTGTTTGAGTTATTGATGTTGATTTGGGTTTTCGATCGATTCATTTGATCAACGCTATCGATAGGATCTCCAAAACATTTGAACAGAACAAACCGACACAATATAGTTTTCAAATTTAGTAAATGAAATAAATTTTGTAAAATTATATTGTATATGTATGTAAGTATAATTTTCTGAATTTTGATCGTTAATGGAATTGGATATTGAGAAATAATATTTGACTTGGTATATAGCTTGTAACCATTGGCTTTTGTTTCATATATATAAATAGTGGTACTATAAAACATGGTTATAAATTAATTTGGAAATTTAAATGAATTTAAAACCAGAAAGTAAGAACATAATTTTTGATGGTTTCAAACTTTATGTTTAAAGTTTTAAAAGGGTGTATTATTTAAAGTATTTCAAGCAGAAATTGTTACAAAAAATTTCTAAGTTTAAATCAATGCTCTTCTCTTTGTCGCTGGAAAATAATTTCGGTGATGACTGCAGCATCATAGACTTTCATTTTTGAGTTTCGAAGTGAAGAGACCATTATGTAGTTCTGCTACAGTCTTGCTTTGGAAATTAAAGTGATTTGGATTTCTAAAATATGATTTGATTTATAATATATGTGATATATGATTTAAGATTTAATTTGATATATATTGTGTATATATTTATTTTATCCCTAAAATAGTTGAAGTTAATCGAAAATCTAATTCTTAAATTTTATCTTAAAGGATGATTTCAATTATACAATGAAACCAAAATTTTGAATAAATATGTAAGCTTGAATAATTAATTAGAAAACTTTATCTGTATAATACTCAATTGCATTCCAATATAACCTACCTTAATTATTAAAAGTTAACAATGTAATTGGATAATATAGAATATAAGAAGGATTTATAAATAAAATTGAGTGGTTATAATAAATGTTATGCACTTAAATTTTAGTTATAAAGGATTAATAGAGGTAAATATAATAAAAGATTAATTGAATAATTTACAATATAAAATGATGTTAAATGAATCTATAAATAAATTGGAATAGTTATAGTAGGAGTAAATATACTTGATACAGTGATTAGATATATTAAGTGGAATAAATTTAAAAATAATTTGGATTAAATAAGAACTAAATTGGTTGAATAAAATATGATTATAATAAATGATTGTGCAAATTTATGATTTTAGAAAATTGTTAATTAAAGATAACTGGACAAGATAATGAAGTTAGAATAGTTAACTTAAGTGAAATTCAATGGATGGAATCAATTATTAAATTGAATTGAAATTTATATGGTTTAAAAAAAATTTGTTTTATTTTGTTTTTCAATCTAATTTCTTTCTTGTCGTTTCTGTTCTCCTACCTCGTTCCTTTTTGGGGGCGAAAAGTTTTAAGTGGGGGAGGGTGTAACAACCCATAATTTTGTAGATATTTTAATTAAATTTTTATTTGAAAACTTTAAACTTTAAATTATTTAAGATTGAATTTCTGGAATTTTCCAATGTAAGTTTGGAATTTGGTTTTAATTTTTTTCCAAATACAATGAAATAAACATTTTCTGAAAATTTTATATTTTGATCAACTCTGGTCAAATTTTGAATTTCAGTTTAAATTTTTAAATTTGAATTTTTAGATTTTAATATTTTTCTTTGAAGCAGAATATAATTTTGATATCCGTTCCGCTTTCTGTTTCGTGAAATTCTGATTCATACTTTTTAAATTGGATAAAATACAGTGTTTTACACGTAGTTATTTTTTGTATCTTATTTTCTATTTTTCTATGTTAATTTCCCTATTTATTTCCTCTTTTATTTTGTTTAAACTTCTACTTTATTTAGTGGATTTTATTTTGATAAATGGCCTAGAAGTTTGAAAAGACCTAAGTTACTTGTTTTTATTTGTCGCCTTTTCCTTTTCCCTTGCCTTTCCATTTGCATAGCCAGTTACTTTCCACATTCATAGCCGTGATTTTCTCCTATCAATCACATACATATTATTTATCGTCTCATTTCCATTTGCATGCAAACAAAGGAAAAAAATTAATTAAATACATCAAGTTATTTGTTTTTATAGTGTTGCCTTTTTATTTTCCAAACCATTCAAACTCTTGCCTTTTATTGCCTAGCCTCTTTATTACTTACCTTAGCCGTTCATTTTTCTTTTGTAAACCCTAGCCACCATATCATTTTGCAATTAACGTAAATAGTTTCTCATCTCTCATTTCCATTTGCGTGAAAAAATTACGTGCTAAATCTAATTTGCATGGCTTCTCCCTTCTTTCTTTCTCCATTTTCTTTTGTTTTTCAATGCTTAGCTCGGCCTCTCCACCTATTGCCAACCATATCACCATCTCCACCACCGCCATGCCGACCATCATCCCCTCTTCATCACCTCAAAGACCATGCCATGACCACCATGAAGACCCCATCACCAAAACATGACCAGACCCTAGCCAAACTCCTATATTCCATCACCACTTTTCCTAGTAGCCTCGGCCACCACTCAATAAAAACCCATGCCTTGCTTTACCAAGGCCTTATAATCTTCTTGTCATGACTAGAGATGCACTTGACCCAAACAAAACCAAGGCCGAGGCACACAAGCCTATGGTCGAACCCAAACTCTATCAACCTTGACCTTTTGCCTTCCTATGGTTTGTAAACTCCACCATCTCATCACCTTTTAGCCATATCCACACCTATAGACCTTTGGCCGAGCCTAACACACGAAAAACAAGTCATGGCCGAGAACAACATGATGTGGTCTAGGCCATTGAAGCCATGGCTGAGCCCACTTGCTTGGTGATTAGTCATCTTGCTTTGTTTTATCAAAAGGTTATGTCACTTTGTTTCATATCTTTCCATTGTTTAAATTCTAATCTTTTTGTTGAGAATTATATTCTTATATATGTTGTA
This sequence comes from Allium cepa, assembly GCA_030765085.1. NCBI lineage: Eukaryota > Viridiplantae > Streptophyta > Magnoliopsida > Asparagales > Amaryllidaceae > Allium > Allium cepa. Next base: position 871,270,288 of record CM060929.1, on the reverse strand, counting down.
TTTGTTTATGTATAAGATGTGGATCTTGGCTCTCCTTGTACTCAAGTTTGCATCGTGCTTTCTCATGCCTTTTCGTGCTTTGCGCAGTCTAGATTTATGTTTGAATTTCAATTCTAGATTTAAAAAGGTGAGTTATTCACTCTACACATTACGTACTTATACGATTGTGAAATGATGACAAGTGAATTGTATAAATTATTATGCTATGTTCCTATCTGCCTGTGATTATTTATATGATGTTAAATGTTGTTTATATACCTGTTACATCATCTGATATTATATTATATGTTATACAGTTATTTTATTTCCTGTTTATCACAATGCAAGTTCCCTATCACTGTCGGTTGAAATGATACATACTCGAACGGGCATTAGAATAAGGAAAATCATTATGAGCTAAAATGATAGGCTCGAGTGATTTTTATTTGTATTTATTTTACTTGGGATTACGGGTTTGAAATGAAAGAACACGGATTTTCATTTTAAATTACGGGTTGAAATGATACATATCTGTATCGCTTGACCTAGGTTAAAAAATATTATACAGGCCCATGGTTTTATTTTTATATAATATTTTCCTAAAAAAATTATTAAGTGTTTTTAAATAATATTTCGCTAAAAGATTATTAAGTATTTTGAGTTTTATAAATATATGAAATTTTAACTTAAAATTTGATTTAGTGTTTTAATTATAAAGGTGTATTGTTTTTCTATAAGTTAAAATTTTATAAAGTTAATAATTGGTTTTAAGTTAAATTAAAGATCTTTATTGATGATAAATAACTTAATCATTGAATTTGACTTAATATGGAAGTTTTAAACCTAACCTAGTAATTGTTATGAATTTTACTTAATGAAATGGACATGTTTTGTATAATAAATAATGTATTTTGAACTGATAAAATGAAATATGGTTTAATTGGACATTTTGTAATAATTTATTTTTTAACTAGATGTCTAAATGAATAGATCTAGAAGGAAATTAGAGTGTTATATTAACTATGATAAAATATTCTTTTGCGAAATTTTATGTTTTGTAAAATAAATAGCTAATGATTTTAAAATGGAAAAGGTATCTTAAATTAGGACTTAACATGATAATTAGAAATTGGGTTTTAAATAAAATTATTAAGTTAAGTAAACAAATTTTATTTTATATTATTTATGAAGTGGGTATTTTGAAATAAAGTGTAAAGTTATTTGTTAAAAATAAAGGTTAAGTCGAATAGGGAAATTTTGACTTATAAATGAATTATAGTTATTTTGGATATTCGAGTTATAAATTTTATTTATTTAATCATAAGAGAAATGATTATCAAAATGAATATTTTATGAAGCGTGAAATATGATTTTTATAAGTTAAAAAGGCTAAAAATTGAAATATTAGTGTGGCTGAAATGTTAGTATAAATTCTGAAATTTTATTGGTAGCACTTTAGAAATGCTGTGGTTTTAGGATAGCATTTGATAAGTGTATCAATTCTGAAACTTAACTAGGTTTTGAAATAACTAAATACCTATTACAGCACTTTATAAGTGCTGCTGTTTCTCAATTTGAACTATTTCTGAAAATAACTAAATAACTACTATAGCACTTTATAAACGCTGTTGTTTCTGAACTGAACTGTTTTGAATAACTAGACACCTATTACAACACTTTATAAGTGCCGCTGTTTCCGAAATTGAGCTGTTTTGAAATATTAACTAAATACCTACTGTAGCACTTTGTAAGTGCTATTGTTTCTGAATTTGACAATGTTTTGAAATAGTACTATATCTACCGTAACATTTTATAAGCGATGTTATAGCTGAAATTTACAACGTATTGGAAATTTTATAATTAAATGAATTTACTTAGAAATGCTACGACTTTGAAATTAATATTATTTGACATTGGATTTAAATGATTTAAATGGATGTTATTTGACATTTAATTTAAATGGTTTAAATAAATATGTTTCAAAGTGTTTGGTTTCAGAGTTGTTATAACTTGAAAGTAATATGACTTTGGAAATGAAATTATTGGAAATTTTATTAAATTAAGAATTGTCTTCAAATATATTAATTTGAAACTTGTTGAAAATGAAGATTTAAGAATATGACTTTATAAAGTGGTTTGGATTGAGATGATTTAAAGGATATTTCAAGTTTAATGAATTAAAGGAAATATTTAGTGATTTGAAAATTTGGGTTTTATTTAAATGATATAGTATTATTTTGGTTTTGAAAGTTTATACTATTTTGAAATGAACGATTTGATTTTGAACGGATATGCTATTTTGGATTGTGAAGATATGAATGATTTTGAAATAAATATCCACGGGTTATAATAACGATTGGCTGTTGAAGAGACCTGGATTAGATATGGGCATACTCTCTGTCGATACCGAAAACTATTTTAACAACCGTGTACGCGGTGGATATTCCAAAATGAAGTAGGATGGTGGCGACGTTCTATTAAGGTATATACGTGGACCCGACTCACGTGATTTGGCTTAAGGTGCTAAATTAGGAGCGATCTCGGGCCAATGAGGTAGCTCCTTTAATCGGACACGCTCCTTCGATATTATACTCTGACTTTGAGATTTACTTGGTGGCCACTTTTGATTTTTTGATTTGGAGGAGTGGCTCGAGGTGAGCGGTAGCTGCGTGCTACGCGTTACCACCAGTCTGTGTGCGTAATTGGTATATCTACCCTGCCATTGCCTCATTGTGCCGTGTCACCTACCCTAACGCGTCTTGTACAAGTTTGATTTGTGTCGTGCCTATGGAGTATCCTCTGGTAGCCTCCCGATCAGGAGGTATTAGGGCACTGTATAGACTATTGGCCCTATTACGTGTTAAGGGGAATATTGGGTCACTCCGTAACGCTATTTCAAAGTAAGTTTATTTTACTGTAGGCATTATTATAATAGCAAAATATTACTACATAGTAAATAGTTTAACGGATCCTTAGAGGATGGGCGGTCTCAAGCATCCTTTAAGTTACTTGTACCTTATATTACAGTTCACTTGAGTTGGTTTACGTTGTATAAGTATATATGTCCTGACTCGAGTGTTTTGTATTTTGCTTTATGGTTAGGTCAGACTGAGTGATAAAACATTAGAGACTCACCTTCGAAGTTGGAGCTTTGCTTGAAGATCCAGCTATCTATTTGAACTTCAAATTCAATTGATTTCGGTTATTCAATTGATTCTAGTGATGCATTCAGCTTTGTACTTGATATTGTATTGAACTTCTGTTATAACTTGTTAACTCTGATGTATTTATATAGTAGCTTCATGAACTACTATCTCTTTACTTACACTGCATTGTATTACTCTGTGTCTGTGATTTATTTATTTGCTGTGTATTCTGAAATTTGCTAAATTTATTTTACAATTCGGTATTTTAAGCAATTCATGTCCGACATGTGCGGATGCGAATGGTTTAAAATATCGGGTCATTACAGCTTCATTTTTGAATACTTGTAAAATTACTTGTTGTTTGTTGGTTGAATCTGGTTTCATATCTGACAATGCTTCTTAGTTACATGTGCTTAGTGCTATCCTTGTGAACTTGAGTGTTGAGGCCGTGCTGATGTTTCTGGTCCATTGAGCTAGCTGCTCCCTTGCTCGAAACTGTTTTACAGGGTATTTCCATGTATATACATACATAAATACATATATGTATGCATATATGCGTGTGAAATTGGCATCAATTCTTGTTTCAAATGTATGCATACATCTCTGTTTCATATGTATATAGTTTTTATTGATCTTTGTTCATGCATACAGTTGCCTACATACTTGTGATATTATGTGTATGTATATAATTTCATATATGCATACATATAAGTTTTCCAGTTAGTCTTGCTGCCTTGGTTTGTTTTGCTATATTGTTGTCTGGTTTGGTCCATATGCATATGTATACATATGCCATTTTTTTTATTGCTTCACTACATCCCATATTGTTACTACATATATACATATATACATGTACATATGTGTGTTTGCGCATGTTTATATGTATTCTTGTGATGCCTTTCTCGGCTTGATGCTCCGTTGTCACCTCTATTGCATTTGCATTACCCTGGTTGTTTATGCCTTTGACCTATTACATATGTATGTACTTATATGCATATGTGTGTATATATATCACTTTGCTTACTTATTCCAGTGTGTAGTGCTTGTATATTCATATAGTTCACCACTTTGTTTTCACTTGTGTATGTCACTTTGCATTTTGTTTTCACTTGAGCATTTTGTCTGGGTTCAAGTGTTGTTTTGACTTGAGTCTCTTTGAACTGGTCTATACAAGTCTAGGTTGTTTGCTTCATGACTTCACTATCGAATCTGTTCTCATGTGTGCACATTGAATTTTTTGTCAAGGCTTGTTATGTTGTACTGGTGGTACTTCTTGTGATACGATGTGGTTGAAATTTCTTTAAGTCAAAATTGCCTCTTGTCCTTATGGCCTTTTCTGTTGTTGGTTGAGCGAATCTGAACTGTGACACATTATGCAATTGTTGGCATGGTTTGTTTGGCCCTGAATTTGGTTTCACATGTTAATTTACTGGCTATTGTCATGTATGTTTGTATTGTTTGCTTCGATTGCTTTATTTTTGAAATCCTTTCATGTTGTATTTGTGGATTTGTATTCGTGTTGAATTTTGTTTATATTGCACCTGTAACGACCCGATATTTTCAACCATTCGCATCCGCACATGTCGGACTTGAATTGCTCAAAATACCGCGTTGTAAATAAAATTTGGCAAATCTCAGAATATACAGTAAATACATAATCACAGATCACAGACACAGAGTATTTAATAATGCAGCGGAATTTAAAAGAAATAGTAGTTCATGAAGCTACTATATAAAAATAAGATACATCAGAGTTAAATAAGATACAACAAAAGTAACAAGATACATCAGGTACAAATCAAAATACATCACTGGAAACACTGGATACTGAAAACAAATAGATGGCTGGATCTTCAAGCAAAGCTCCAACTCCACAGGTGAGTCTTGAATGCTGAATCACTCAATCTGACTCGAGCGTAAAGCAAAACACAAAACACTCGAGTCAGGACATAAACACTTATGAACTGTAAATCAACTCAAGTGAACAGTAACAAAGAATGCATCAGTAACTTAAAGAATGCATGGGATCGCCCATCCTTTAAGGATCCGTTAAACTATTTACTATGTAGTAATATTGCGCTATTATAATAATGTCTACAGTAAAATAAACATACTTTTAAATAGCGTTCCGGGCTACCCATATCACCCTTCACACATAATAGTCCCAGTAGTCCATCCAATATCATGCCATCTCCACTCCGGGTGACTGTCAGAGATACCACACGGGCTACGGGAGAAAAACAAACTCGTAGTAAAGGCTCGGTATGGTAGGTGACATGGCACACAAGGCAATGCCAGGGTAGATATACCAATTACGCACATGGGCTGGTGGTAACGCAGCAGCCACATACGCCCACCTCGGAACACACTCCCATATCAAAATCAGAGGATGGCCATCTAATCAATCACCAGTAAGAGTATAGTATCGAAGGAATGTGTCCGACCAGAGGTGCTACCTCCTTTGGCCCGAGATCGCTCCTGTTTTAGCCACATTATGCCAACTCACGGGAGTTGGGTCCACGTAATATACCTCAAGAACGTCGCCACCATCCTACTTCATTCTGGAATCTCCACCGCGTACACGGTTGTTAAAGTAGTTTTCGGAGTTGGCAGAGAGTATGACAACTTCCGATCCCGATCTCTTTAACAACCAAACGTTATTATAACGCCGTGGTCATTTCAAAATAGTTTATACTTTAAAAAAGATCAAATCATTTCATTTCAAACTATATTTCTTTCAAAATAGTTTATACTTCGAAACCAAAACCATTTTTATTTCAAAACTATTTATTCAATCAAAATAGTTTATACTTCAAAACCAAAAACATTTCAAACATATATTCATTTCAAAATCATAATATTTTCAAAGTATAACTCTTTCGAAACCAAAAATACTTGAAACAATTACACTTTGAAAATCATAACATTTCAAAATCATACATTTGAAATCATGGGATATTCATTTAATTCTTTACATTTTACAATTCATTCAATTAATCCCAAATTTTCAATTTCCAACTTAATTCAATTCAAACCATTAGTTTCAATTAAATTTCCCAATAACCATTTCAAATCATATCATTTTCAAATATAGATTTGATCCACAAATTAAACTATTCAATTTTTAATAAATTTCAAAGCTTTAATATCCCGCATTTCAAAACTAAATTTTATAATTTCATATATCTCAAATCTAGTTTCATTATTACTTAGTTTTGAAATATTCATTTCATAAATCCAATATTATTTAAATAAACTCAATTTACAATTAAACTAAATATCCTTTCATACCAATATAAACTTCAAATATTCATTTATCAAAAGTACATATCATTCTAATTCATATTCTTTATCAAAATAACGATCAAATCATTTCCAAACCTTATTATCAAATCATTATTTGAATTCAAATTCAAATACTCAAAATTAAATATCATTTTTAAATCAAATAAGTCATTCATTTGTTATTTCAAGTATCATTACAAAATACAATAAAATTTCCATTCAAAAATTCATTTATGTCATTACATTTCATTCCATTTAACACATAACCAAGTAAACCTTACTTAAATTCAAATTCAAATTTAAATTCCTTAAAAATTCAAATTTAAATATTAAAATATATCCAAAACTTCTTAAATTTCACAATTAATCAATTTCCAAAATTTAAATCATTTAACACTTTAAAATATAACTCAAACAGTGTTAAAAACTATAACATTTCAAACATTGTCAAATTATAGCAACGACAGCATTTATAAAGTGCTATCGTAGCTTATAGCTTCCAAAAATGGTTTAGTTCAAGAATAACGGCATTTATAAAATTTCGCAATAGATATTTAGTTATTTCAAACATTGTTAGATTCAAAACAGTAGCATTTAAAAATGCTGTCAAAAGACTACAACATTTTGAAAATGCTATGAATTCCAGATTTCATTTTAGCTTTTCAAAAAAATAATAATAAAAATCCAAATTTTTATTATAACTTAAAAAAAATATTTCTAGACTTCAAAATTTCATATTTAAAATCATTTTAACATATGATTTAACACAACAAAATTTTTAGATCAAATATTCAATTTAAAAACTCCATTCATTTATTAAGTCAAAATTCACTGTTTATTAACATATAAATTAAATAAACTTAAAATTTTACTTCATATATAATTTGAAAACTTTAAATTTAATTTCCATTATTTATTTACATTTTAAAATAAATTTAAAGTCTAAAATCTCAATTATTCCACATTTACGTACTCAAATTCACAATTTCAAGACTTAATATTTAATTTTCTTAAAACCATAAAATATATATTTTTAAATCAAAATTTCATACTTTTAAAAATACATATTTTAATAAATATCATTTAAAAATATACCACGGGGTATGTATATAATTTTCTAACCTAGGTCAAGTGATACAGATACATATCATTTCAATCCGCAGTTTACAAAGAAAACCCGGGTTCTATCATTTCAAACCCGCAATCCCAAGTCAAATAAAAATACAATAAAAATCGCTCAGGCCTATCATTTTAGCCCATAACGATTTTTCCCTAATCTAAAAGTCCGTTTGGGTATGTATCATTTCAACCCATAGTGATTCTATTCTAACAGGGAACTTGCAGTGTGAATATATGCATAAACAATATAAACAATGTCAGTGTCACAATATAATGTCATATATCACATGTCAGGTGATAATTAACAGTTTTAACACGGTAATAACATGGCATAACATATCACATGATCATCATTAACTTGCATAACATTTTATATTACTAAACACTTGTCATCAATTCACTATTTCATAAGTATAAATGTCAGAGTGAGAAAGACTCACCTTTTACGAAGCTAGAGACAAACAACACACACAAGAGCGATTCCAAAGGCACGACAAGCACGATTTGATTTGAATTGATGGAGACCCTTGTAAACAACACAAAATATAACATACATAAGCACAAATATAGATTACGACATACAAATATAATCAACAACTTTAGTTTGCAGAATAGTTGCAAAACAAGAGAGATGACCAAACCTTAGAAGCAAACGACTTGCACACGACAACATAAGCTTGTCACATGATCAAATGGGCTTGACCTCACCACACTAGGCTCAAAGATGATGATGATGGCTATAGGTCATGGCAGCAAGTGGTGGTGGTGTTAAAGGTGGTGGCCAAGGCTAAACATGAAGGAAATGGGAATACAAGGCTCGGTTAGGCAATATTTGGAGTTTTAAGCAAAGTTTTGTGGAGATTGCTTCAATTGGATAGAATGGTTTGTCATGGTCAGAGGAGGAGGAGATGTTTGCTGCTGTAGACGGTGGAAGAGATGGTCAGTGGTGATGGAGGAGAAGTGGGGCCGAGCAAGCAAGAGGAAGAGGAATGCTAAATCAATGAAGAAGAGGGAAAAAATGGAAGAAAGAAGCCATTAGCTTGCAATTTTTTATCAATATGATGTAGCCATGAGTTTGAAATGAGGAGAAAGATATTTTTCATGTGAATTGAAGATGAGAAACATGGCTATAGGGTAGAGGGATGTACGGCTAAAGCAAGGAGAGGAAAAGGCAAAAGCAAATGAAGAGGCGGAAAAACGAAGAGCCTTGAGCAACTAAAGAGACACAAACTCTTCAAATTTCCATTATTTTCTTTTTAAACCTTATATAACTGAAATATATATATAAAATCAGATAAAATACGAAAATTTAGTAAATAAACAAAAATAAATTAATTAATTATTAATTATATATAGTTTAATTAAATAAAACAGCAAAATTTGCAACTAGTCTTGAAAATATGAAAAATAAGTGCAATGAACTTGGGAAATTTTTTATGTACTTAAAAGTATTTATAAATAAAGATAAGAAAACAAAATAAAAAAGGAAATCACAAAAGTAAATAAATAAATTTTAATTTAGATATAGTTTAGATGAAGAAAATAGCAGAAAAATGGAAACTAACCTTTAAAAATAGAAAATAAATTCAATGAGCTTTGGACAAATTCAAACATCACTTTAAAATATTCAAAAGGTAAAAATATATGTAACATAACATATAATACAATTTAGAATAATATATGACAATTAAAAAGATTATTTATATAATTTAAAATAAAAAGTAGTGTTAAATAAAACAATTTACACCCAATTTTGTAAAAAGCATAACTTTCACAATATTATTCGGATTTCAACGAAACGAAAAGCAGTGTTCTTGAAATTTTATTTACTTTCATAATAAAAGGTAAAATTAAAATTTTAAAACTTTTAAAATTTAAATTTAAAAGTCAAAGTTTGACCAGATTGACCAGAATTCACTTTTCTGGAAATATTCAATATATGCATGATTGAAATTCTAATCCACATCAAAATCAACATTTATATTTCAATTAAAAAAATATATTCATTTTAATAAATAAAATAAAGTTTTTAAATTAGGAATTTAAATTAAAATAATTAAAATATATAATTACAATAATCAGAAAATACAGGGTTGTTACAGCACCTGAGTTAAACCTAGCTTTGGCTTGGGTTTGACCTTGTGCTCATGTCGTGACTTTATTTGTATTGCACTTGAGTTGAACCAAGCTTTGGCTAGGGTTTGACCTTGTGCTTATGTCATGACATTATTTGTATTACACTTGAATATTTGCATTTAAGTTGAATCAAACTTTTGGTTGGGTTTGACCTTGTGCTCACCTGTCCCTACAGTTTTATCAAGTGTATATCGGTGTGCACGGCCTTATGACTTGTGCAGTGATACACTATGCATGTTATAAGTTGTTCGTGTAGATGAATTTAAACAAGAAAAATGACGAACAACCCAAATAACTGAGCCAAATGATAGTTTCAAACACACAATTTAATTTGTACTGCAAATTATTTCTTTTTCAATTTTAGTGCATTAGTGTTTATTTTGCAGGTAATTCAAATGTTGGATACAATCTGGAAACAAGGTTGAAGATAAATATGAGTGTTTGAGTGATATGTAGTGAGATCAACATTGTAAATTGGAATTTGTGATGTAATCGAAGTAGTAATGTAATTGAAATTGTTTATATATATAAGAGCTCAAATTTTGTACTGTTCACAAACTGTAATAAAATATTTGTTGGAATAAAATATCTGTTTAAATTTAAATTTTGTATTATTTATTTTGTTCAGCAAATATTTATTTAATTATGTGAAAATAAAGTAGTACACTAACAAATAAATTTAAATGAATATGTATATATATGTTTTTTATCATCAAACAAAAATCATATACTAGCATACTCAACAGTCTCCGCCTTTTGATGACAACAAACATATATTTAAGATTTTGAATTTATTAAATGTATTTGGTCATTGATGAATTCTATTTCGCTCCCCCTATTTGAATGCTTCCTCTCTACAACAAAGCCCCCCTTCATATATGCATGAAAATAAATAAAAATATGCAAACGAACCTAGATGCAAATAAAAAAAAGAAAATAAAAATGCGACATTTAGTTGCCAAAATCTTAACTTTTCTCTCCCCCTTTTGTTATCAGCAAAAGAGTAATAGTGTTAGAAAAATAGAGATAAAGTGATAGACATTAATACAACATTAATATCCAATCGCTTAATAAATATTAAATTTCAATAAAAATCAAAAAAAATCATAAATACTCTGTTAGGTGCATATTCCACTTTAGAATGATAGGGGTGATATCAGCGTATAAAACCATATAGTTTCATCTATTTGTGGTATATTTACATCAGGAATTCGAATATCTACTAACCATGCATAATCGTTAGGACTTTAAATGAGATTAGTAGTATACCAAATTTTTATAAAAAAAATGAATTTCAAGCATCTTCTAACCATGCATAACTATGAGGACTTTTATATGGGATTAGAATCAACTTGTCTATTTAATAATCAATTTTGATATGTGTTCCATACATGCATAACCGTGAGGACTTTTAAATGAGCATGAAAGCACATAAACAAATATTTCAAATAATTCACCTATGCATAACCGTGAGGACTTTTAAATGAGAATGAATACTTTGGGTGTTTTATTGCTAAAAAATAAAAATAAAAACGAATAATTTCCCATTAAAATACCGCATTTTGACATAGTATATTGTATTTTAATGAGTTATGATCGTTTAGAAATATGATAGAAATAGAGATGGCCATAGAATTTTTACCAACAAAAGTTATTATAAATATTATTTAAACTTTTTAAAGAAATTTACTAAGTATACTTCCTCAAGTCATAGTGTATGATTAATACCAATACTCATCACATTTTTCAGTAACTATTTTTCTTTTTAATAATCATTAGGGAATTAGATAAGTTAACATAGGATTTAAGATCAAAATCAAATATATAGAATCAAATTTCTAAAATGTCTAAACTGATACGAAGTCGACAAAAACTATTTTCTAGAAGGGGTTTTTTTAAAAATGTCTTCCAATTGAGAATCAGTTGAAATGAAATTTATGTAGATATTTTCTTTGGAAATATGATCTCTAATAAAATGATGTCTAACATCTATATGTTTTGTCCAAGAGTGACGTACAGGATTATTTGTGAGATTATTTGCACTTTTGCTATAACAAATTAGTGGCACACATTTAAAAATTTAGACCATGGTCTTGCAAAGTTTGTAACATTCATAAAACTTGAGCAGAGCAACTATTTAGTGCAATATACTCTGTCTCAGTGGTGGATAATGCAATACAATTCTATTTTGTACTTGACCATGTAAATAACGAAAGTCCTAATATAAAAACACGTTCCACAAGAACATTTTCTATCAACTAGACTTCTAGCATAATCTACATCTGAAAATCCATTTAATTCAAAGTTATCATTAGTTGGATACAAAAGACCAAAACAACTGGTGTACAACAAATAACTTATAACCCTTTTAACAGCTTTTAAATGAGATCTTCTAGATTTGATTGAAATCGTGCACATAAGCAGACTAAAAACATGATGTTAGGTCTAGAAACGGTAAGATAAAGAAGTGATCCAATCATACATCGGCATTGCTTTTGATCAACTGCCTTACCTTTATCATCCTCGTCAAGTTTAATTGTTGTGCTCATGGAGGTTTTTGTAGGTTTAGCATCTTTCAATCCAAATTTGTTGACAAGTTCCCTAATATATTTCGTTAGAGAGATGAATGTACCTTTAGCATTTTGTTTGATTTGAAATCCTAAAAAGAATTTTAACTCTCCAACCAAGCTCATTTCAAACTTCTCCTGCATGACTTTTTCAAATTTCTCATATAACAAGTTGTTAGTGGCGCCATAAATAATGTCATCAACATAGATTTGAACAATCAAAGATCATCATGTTCATGCAATAGAAATAGTGTGGTTTCTACATTGCCCTTTTTGAATCCAGTCTCAAGGAGATAGGTACTAAGACATTCATACGATGCCCTAGGGGCTTGTTTTAGTCCATATAGAGCTTTCTAAAGTTTATAAAAATGGTTAGGGTATTTATGACTTTCAAATCCTTCGGGTTGTTTAACGAATACATCTTCTATTAAAATTCCATTTAGAAAAACACTTTTAATATGGATTTGCCTCATTTTAAATCCTTTATAACAAGCAAAAGCTAATTGTATTCTAATAGATTCTAGTCTAGCTACTAGTGCTGAAGTTCCATCAAAGTCAATTCCTTCAATTTGATTATAACCTTTAGCAACTAGTCTAGCTTTATTTCTAATCATATTACCAGATTCGTCAAATTTATTTTTAAAAATCCATTTGGTTCCTACAACTGGATAATCATTAGGTCTAGATGCTAGAGTACAAACATTATTTTGTTCAAATTGATTTAACTCTTCTTGCATAGCCATAAACCAATTTATATTATTTAGAGCTATTTCTATATCTTTGGGTTCAAATTCTGATATGCACTATATAGGCATAAATCACATAAGTTTTTAAAGGAGGAACGAGTTTGAATACCTTCGGTAGGGTTACCTATTATTAATTCAGGAGGATGATCTGCTTTGAATTTAAATCTCTGTGGTTTTGGATTTCTTTGGATTTCTTCTATGGTTGAAATTTTATTTAGATTTTCATCCTTTTTGTTCTCTTCTTTGACATTGCTTTTTATTTGATTATCAATACTTTCATCAAACTTCACATTGATTGACTCCATAATTATTTTGGTCCTTTTGCTGCAAACTCTATAAGCATTGCTTCTAGAGGACTACCCATGAACATGCCCTCATCATCTTTTGGTTCAAATTTTCCTAATTGATCACCTGTATTGAGAAAATAACACGGACACCCAAAAAATTTGAAGTATGCAATGTTTGGCTTATTTTTGAACCATAGCTCATAGGGTGTTTTCTTAAGAATTGGTCTAAACATAACTCTATTCATTACATAACAAGCTGTATTTACTGCCTCTGCCACTGCCTCTGCCCCAAAAAACAAGGGTAGTTCATAATCATTTATCATAGATCTAGCCTACCCTTGCAATGTTCGATTCTTTCTCTTGACTACCCCATTTTGTTGTGGAGTACATGGAGTGGAGAATTCATGTTTAAATCCATTATCATCACAAAAAATTTCAAATTTATAATTTTCAAATTCTCCACCATGGTCACTTCTTAGCGAAATGATAGAAACTCCTTTTTCATTTTGAACCAATTTTGTGAATTTAACGAAGTATGAGAAAGTCTTTGATTTTTTAGCTAAGAAGTATACCCATGTATATCATGAATAATCAACAGCCAACACAAAACAATATTATTTACCACTTAAACTTGCAGTACCGTTATGTCCAAACATATCCATATGAACTAGTCAAGGATTCTAGAAGTACTTACAATGTTCTTTGTATGAAAAGATGATTTTTTATGTTTTCCCATAGTACATGCTATACATAGACTTTGTTTTGAAATCATGATATGGTAAACCTCTTACCAAGTATTTTTTAATTTATTTAACTGATTCATACTAGCATGTCCTAATCATATGTGCCATAAGTTTACTTCTACATCCTTAGCTATTGGACATTTTGAAAGAGTCAGATCATCAAAAGTTAGAGAATATATATTACCTTTCCTTTTACTTTGAAACAATATTTCTTTTGATGATTGGTCAATAATTTTGTACAAGTCAGAGTCAAAAATAACATTCATACCCATATCACATATCTGGCTGATTGAAATCAAATTGTGGTGTAGATTTTCAATATATAATACATCATCTAAGGCAAAAGTACTGTTATACTTTACCTTTACTGATAATTCTACATTTTTCATTGTCACCCATTGTGATTTTACCACCTTTGTACTTCTCTAGCTAAGGAACTTTGATTTTTCACCTATCATGAGCCTGGAACAGCCAGAATCCATATACCATTGTCGTTGTTCCTTAGCCTGCTAACATACCTATGCAAGAAAAGAATTTAGTGACCTATTTGTTTTTATAGGTCCATTATTGTTAGTGACAGAAGATTTTGAAAAATATGTTTGTATAGACCTTAGACAATCTATATTTGTTCCTTTTGGCACCCAAATTAGTTTGATTTTAGGGATTTTATATTTATGCCTTTTGAAACCCAAATTCGTACGGTTTTCATGTTTTTGGGTCTATACCAACACTTATAGTGATTGTGTCCAGTTTTGGCACAAATTGTGCACTTGGAATTGACTTGATTATTTCACTTCGAACACGTTCTATTCGAGTCCTTGTCTAACAGTATTAACAGTTTATTTCCCTGATAACATGTTTAGCGATCTTTCTCCTTTTGAAAATTTTCCTAAAGTCATAGAAAATTGTTGGACTTATGTTTTGAGAGATTCATTTTCATTTAATAGTAAGGTGCACTTTTTAATAGAATTTTCTCTCCTGGTGTTTTCACTTTGTTTTTGAAAATCAAAATTTCATTTTCAAGTGACTTTATTTTAATTTCTGATTTTTTTATTTCTTCTTCAAGTGATGGACACTTATCACACTTAGGGCTCTTGATTTGAATGTTTTTAAACAATTGATCAATCTATTCATTTAATTTTGTCAAACTATCTCTTTGTGATTCAATTTTAGCGCAGTTTTCCCTAAGTTATTCAAAACATCCATTTACTTCATGAAAATATATAAGTAATTCTGAATGAGTAAGTTTTGATACCTCACTTGGCTCGTCATCATCACTGCCAGTTACTTCTCCTTGGAGACACAAATTTTCTTTTTCACTCTCACTGCTAGTGCTTTCATTTTCACCTTCATCACTTTCACCAAGTTGATGCAAAACTTCTCCTTTTTGGTTTCTTTCCTTGGCTGAAACAATTTTGAGGACAATTCAGCTTGATATGTCCCGTTTATTACACTTATGGAAAATGACATTTTGTTTTTCTAAGTTATTCAGAACTTTGTTGATTCTACTCTTTAGTTGATGATTTTTAACCATATTTCCATATTTGTGCCTCTACCTTTTGAATCTCTTTATTAGTAGTGCCAGTTCCACTTCACCATCATAGTCATCTTCACCTTCAGTTGTTCTTTTGAGAGCTATTGATTTCTTTCGAGTATCACCTCCTTTATGTTCTTCCTTGAATTTCATTTCTAGCCCATAAATAGTGAGATTTTTGATGAGTTCTTTGACTTTAATCTGTTTCAAATCCTTAGATTCTTGAATAGCAGTGACTTTGGCTTCAAAATCATGGTAGAACTTTGAGGATTTTTCGGACTATTTCCAATTTTGTGTATGATTTCCCAAGAGATTTTGATTTGTTTACGAGATTACAAATTCATCCGTACATCTCTTTGACATTTTCATCCTTGGCCATTGTGAAGTTCTCGTAATCGCAACTAAGCATGGCAAGACGAGATTCTTTGACTTGAGATGTTCCTTCATGAGTCACTTCAAATGTGTGCCAAATTTCCTTCGCAGTTAGACAACCTGAGACATGATTAATTCAATTTGATCTAATGAACAGATAATAGAATTCATAGCTTTAGCATTAGCAGTCTGTAATTTATTTTCAAGACCTGTCCATTGATCCATCGGTTTTTCAATTTCCTGATTATCTACCACTATAGTTGGTGTCCTATAACCCGTCTCAACAATATTCCAAGCATCAATGGTTTTTAGAAAAAAATTCATTCTATTTTTCCAGTGAGAACATTCACCATTGAGCATAGGTGGTCTAACTATAGATTGACCCTCAGCAAAAGCATTATTAAAAGAAGCCATTTTTAGAAAAAACCAAATTTTAAAAAAAAAAGTTTGTTTTACTTCCTAGCTCTGATACCACTTGTAGGATTGTTTCACCCGAGAGGGAGGGGTGAATAGGGTAATACTAATAATAATTAAAATTATTGTGGAAATATATATAATAATTGTAGCATAGATAATAGCAGAATAATAAAAGCAGAAATAATAAAACATAGATTTATCTAGCTTTGGAAAAACCCTACTTATGTGTATCCTCTAAGGTTTCTAATAGAAATTAAGTAGTTAGACGCTTACATATGTAAACTTACGAAACCCGCTGTCGACTAACCTAACTGTACGCTCAAAACTATGTCACAACTCAGCCATTGAGTTGCGAATTCTCGAACTACACCACTGTAGTTCATCCCCTAGTCACACGACTAGAATTTTACAAAAGTTTAAAAGAAAACTACAAAATAAAAACAAATAGAAAACCCTATATAAAGTCTCAGCCCAAATAACATTTATAAAGGCCGGGCACTTTAATTTACATCATAAGAAAAAATGACTTCCTTAATATTTCTTCGGCTCGTATCCTTTACTTCATGAAATTAATGTCTCCCTCTTTTTCCTTTGCTCGAGAACAGTCGTTCCTCTTTCAAAAATTAGGGCTTTGTGAAGAAGCCGTCGCTTTATGATTGATTGATTTGAGGAATTATCTTTGCATTGCTTTGTCAATCGACTTCTTGCTTGAGCATCTTCGGCTGCCCCAATTTGTCAAGTTTGAATCGAATAATACAGGTAAGCGATTTCCTTTATTTACTTTTATTAATATGCTAGAATTCGATGCCTTTTCTGCTGATGATGATATGGGAATTTATAAGGATCGATTCCCTTAATTTTCAGATATTTCATTTGAATTCGCTTGCAAATTTTGTTCGGTCGTTGGAATCTACTTGAATATATGTGATTTGTTTAGATTGGTTCATTCAAATATTTTTCTATATGCTTTGCTTGATTACCATGGCTTGTTTTGTTATTTAATTTTTCGTTCATCCATACATGTTGCTCTATGACTTTGAATTTGCTTCATTTATTGCAACCATGACTTGTTCATTGTACTTGCGATATTATCTGGACTTGTTCGAACTCTTCCTTGGCCACCACGACATTGATTTTTTGGCATTTTGAATTTTTGTTGGTTGCTGCTTCATTCTATGGTTTGAACTTTGTTTGGTTGGACCTATATATATATATATGTATATGTATATGTATATGTATATGTATATGAATGCATGTGTATTCATGTATATATATGTTTTGAGGCTTTTCTATTTTCATGATCTGGTTGCCTTTGATTTTGTTTCAGAGTTTTACTGCATTGTGTAGTTGTATTGTGACTCGAGTAACTGCTTTATTTTTGAACACTTGTAAAATTGCTCGTTGTTTGTTGGTTGAGTCTAGTTTCATATCTGATAATGCTTCTTGGTTACATGTGCTGTGAGGACCCGTAAATCCGTACTCCTTGAATATACACTAATCTCCATAGATTAACTCAAGATGAACAGAAATACGAATTCTCAGTGTTTAAGACAAAGAAAAAGACAGAAGAAGAGAGAAAAGATAGAACAGAACAGAAAGAAAACAACATAACAATATCAGAATCTCACAATCGCAGCGGAACAACATATAATAAATAAATGAATAATCTTTAAACAAAGAACTATATCAGTTATTACATTACAACACATTACATTACATTACATCATCATCAGAGTGTACAACAAACAAACAACAACAAACAGTGGAAAAAGAAAATACTATATACTAGTAATACACCATGCCATCCAGCTTGCTTCTAGCAACTCCTGAATTCCAGAATATCCTGATAAACCTGTCTCTTGACTTCCCGTGTGGAAATTGGTGGGCACCCAAAGTTTAGGAAGGAAAACAATAAACTCCGAGTCAGTCATGTGACTGGTGTGAGAACTCAAAATAGTTTATTTATCTTTAAAAATCAAAATAGAGGAATATTTTTAAAGTCAATTCGCAATGCTTTTAAAAATGAGACTACCATAAGGCCTCCCGCACACACACACATGCAAACGCAGAATAGGAGGAGATTTCTCCTTATGATAGTCAAAGATGCTTGATACGCATTAAAAGAACATTTGATATTATAACTAGTGCATAGTGTAGGAAAAATCATTTCGAAAGTAAAGATATAAATCTTAGCCAACATATGACCATTATCGTATGCCTACTATAGCTACTATGTTCAATAGCAGGTTACCGCCACATTCCATAGCCGGTTATACAACTAAAACCATACAAGGATCGTATTGTTTCTTTGGATTTCCAACAAATGGTCAGGCCAAGGAACTTCCCATTTCCACATGAGAACGCCTCTGGAAGGACGTCCCCGAGAACCAAACCGGATCTCTGCCAACACAAGGCCGGGTTACCCCTAACTGGGTAACAACTGACACGAGTATGCCATCCCCCGGTCCTTTGGGACCTTTAACCGAGCGCTCGTAACCATCATCACACAATCATAAATAAAGTGTTTCAACATGAGTAAGTATCTGGGCTCCATACCATGATACCACCCTTTTCCAGAAGGAAATGCACATACCCTAAAGGGAGCTACCCCTCATAACCTTGCCGCATCTTTCCTGTTTTGACCATTCTGGGGTGTGAGGCTCGACAAAGTCTCGTCCACAAAGCCACGCTTTATACAAAAGCTGTGCTTTGGGTCAACAAATGATCATAGAAATGATCACAAAGATAAGTGATCAAACAAATGATCATATCACAAATGATCAAACAATGATCATTCCACAGCAACACTCAGCATGTCACATTACCAAATTGGGAATATATTGCTAATAATCATCAACTACATAACCTCTGAGCTCGTACGTCTCAGAGAAGGGTGTTAAGCTAAGAGAATAAATTCTCCGCCACCAACAGAAATATATTTGAAAGAAATCAGCTTTATATCTCAATTGTAATGTCAGACATACAATCCATACAAGTCTGTTCCGGGATCGAACAGAACCGAAGGCACTTACAAAGAAGTCCTTGCAATCCGGATATTCACTAATCACGTTCGGACTTCCCATCACATATGGAGTCTCTATACCGAGTACCAGTCGATGCAAAGACATTTGACGAGTTGTCCTTTCGCTTTCAAAAATATCTGGTCTTCAACACCGGTCATCAATGCTATCCATTACGTCGTATCACTATTGGGAATGGGTAATCCGAATAACGAGCGCAATAATTTAAAAATAAGTGTGGCATTCAAATTCAAGAAAATCACAACAAATACCTATTCAAAGGTAAATATTGATAGTCGGTTATTGAACCATCAATGGATATGCACACATCACCAGATTCCAAATAATTTTCCAAATTATTCATTTCCCAAAAATATCTTTACAAGATATAAAATTTCAATACTTCAAAAATAAATCAATATTTATTTTTAAATAAATTCCCCTTTTCTTTTATAAATTCCATAGTGAATTTACATTCCAAAATATTTATGAAAAAACGATTTCAATTATTCATTTTCAATTTATCTTCAAAAAGATAAATTCTCAAAACGTTTCATTTCACATTGGAAAACATTTCCATACTTATTTATTCATAAGTAATTCACAAATCTATTTATTTTCAACACTTGGAAAATATTCAATATACTTAAATCGAAATTAAGTATATATTTCATTCTCTAAGGAAATCATTCTCTTAAACAAATTTATTTGGGCCAAAACGAATGTTACGTAAAACATCGTTACAACGTCCCAAAATCACTAGTATAGGGATTCGAAATTAAAATAGATATATATAAATCCCAATACTAAATAAAACATTTCCTTTCGGAAATCATTTACTATAACAACAGTGTTATAGTCCATCATTTCCTTCTATTTCTCGAAAACGTCTATTTCAACCATGAATGTTGAAATCTATGGTTTCGAATCTTAACACATTTTAAAAACATCATTAGATCGTTTTAATTTTATTTAAAACATCACATCCAAAACATTTTCTTTAACATATTATTCACTATTCAAAAACGTGAATATACTTTGTTAACCAATTTTATCATTTCTATTCATTTTATTTTAAAGGATTATTCACTGTCTAAAACGTGAATATAACTCCATTAATAAGTTACAACAATTTACTTATCAAAATAAACCATTTGCGGATTTATAAAACAACGTTTATAAATTCCATTTCTATTTATTTTATAACAACTTCCTTTTATAGATCTCCTTTATTAACCTATTCAATTTATAGCTCAATTATAAACCAAAAGTCCATAATTTAAGTTAAATACTTCAATTTATTTGTTTGCAAAAATCGTTTCTTTAACTTCCCAAATTATAAATCTTATAACTTATAATATTCAATTATTTATCCAAAATCATTCTTTTAATAACTTTATAAATTTTATAAACCTACTGCTTATAAAATTCCATTTATAACTTCACCGTTTATAATTCTATAAATTTCATTCATTTATGAAATTCATTTACAATTCATTCTAACACTTATAAAAAAAACTTGTTTTAAAATTCCAATATTTTAATTTATAAATATCCATCTTATAAATCTTTTATATAAATCAATTTATACTATTATTTAAAACGTCTTTAAACTCCTTTATAATTTCATCATTTTCTTACATTTATAAAATAACCAAATTCTATAAATCCTATATTTTAAACTTTTCACAATAAATTCATAAATCCCAATTTAAGCTATTTTATAAAATCATTAACCCATATTTTCAAAAATCAACTTTTAACTATATTTCTCAACAATTATAATTTCTATAACATTAACATTATAACGTTTATTTATTTAAAACGAATCAATTCCAAAATTATTTTATAAAACGTATACTTTCAAAAATCACCTTAAAAATCCTTTTAAAATTCCAAAATTGGTCCAATGATGCTACACACCAAATAGTCAATCACGACAACAACGACATCATATATCGATATGATAATCAACGAATATCAAAATATCCAAAATCAAATAAATACTGTTGAGGAATCCAGTTGAATCCCTCCAACCTGTTTTCCTGCATCCAAAGATGTTAGCACAATACCAATTCTGTTCCAGTACGAAATTATCGCGGTATATGGGATTTAAAATATTATCCGCTTAATAGATGGTGCAATAGGGTCTCATCCGCTATATACTGCGGGAAATCAATTCCAAGTATATAAATAATACCAATTTCACTGTTTATGAAATATTCGCGGTATATGTTTTTAATAAATAACATCCGCTTACTAACGGCGCATAATGTCTATTTTAACAATCAATAGATAACAATCATCATTCAAACATGCATTCAAATATTTTAAATATAACTATTTAAAAATTAAAATCGAAACCGATTCGATTGAGTGAGAAGTTCTCACCTTGATTTCAATTTCGTTTTAGCGATTTATTTCGAATAAAATTAAACGTGCGTTAAATTTTACCCGAAATTCTCACTAATTCCAAACGACTCCAATCCAATTCCATAGCGTAGTTCTCGTCCATACGATTTCAACGCAACTGGTTTCGCGCGTTTTCGACCTCGTATGAAAAAGTTATGAATTTACAAGTTTACACGATTTATATAAACTAAATTTACAACCTTTATTTAATTTCAACCTAGATTTGAATCAAGGCCGTGCATTCCCAAGTGATGAAATCCAGGCCGCTACACTGTGCTTCTTCCCCTTTCTCACGCACGCGTATCCCTCCCTGTAACAGCCGAACCCATCTCGTAAAATTAGGGTTTAATTATACGACTTTCGCGAGCATTGATTAGTTGATCAAGCACCTCCATATTGAAGCCCAACTCCTGCTCCACTCTCGGCCAAACCCTTGTTGAACTCGGCCCTACATCTAGCACGCATTTCGAGGCCGACCGTGCTGCCTTCATTGGCCGATTTCGACGAATCCAAACCACTTCAACTCGAATCCACCGTTGGATGTGACGATGTCGTGATGATCTTCAACTTTGCAGTTGAAACTTTGTTGTAAAAGTTGATAGATTTGAAGAAATTTGAGGAAAATCGAAATGAATTTCTGGCCATAGAATTTGTAGCCGGTGGCTGAACTCAAAAAAATTAGGGTTAGGGTTTTGTCTTGAAAAATTGAAGTTGTGAGGTGCTTATATAGAAAATTTCAACGACACTATTCATCCCGGATTTTCCCAACTCCAAACGAAGCGTGCCGGTTGGCGTTTCTAAGGTTTACCCCGCATTCCGAACACAATGGAACGTGTTTCGGAAGCTAATTCGGTCATCTGTGCGAGTTATGAAAATAAATGTTCGATTTAAAATTAAACTAATTAAACGATTTTCTAGGCGTTTTAGCTTGCACCGGACAAACGGTAAATCTGATTGACACAAAATTTGAAACCTTACAATAATATCACATTACGGATCCGATGAAACTGGTTTCGTCGAAATCCGAGACTGTTTGAAAAATGACTATTTTAACTCGCCAAATTAATAATAAAACAATTTTGATGCGTTTCGAGCTGCCACGATCAAACGATAACTCCGATTGCTACGAAAATTGAAATCCGACAATAACAAACTATTACGGATCCAATGGAACTAGTTTCGTCCAATTCCGAGACTGTTCGAAAAACGGCTAATTTCACTAGTCGATTAAATATTAAAATATTCAATTTTCACAAATAAACTTTAAATTCAATTTTAAAAGTTCTAAAATATCGTTCTAACTTCAATATGATAAAATAAAATTTTACAAATCATTTTCAATCATATTTAACCCAATTTTCAATTAATTCTGTATTTTCACATATTAAATTATCGATTTAATTATTCAATTAAATCCAATTATTCGAAATAAAATTTATTCGACTTATAAATTTCACTTATTTATATTTAAAATTAATTAAATATTCAAATTTTAATTAATAGAAATTCTGGGTCGTTACATGTGCTTACTTCTATCCTTATGCACTTGAGTGTTGAGGCTGTATTGATGTTTCTGGTCCATTGAGCTAGTTGCTCCCTTGCTTGAAACTGTTTTACTAGGTATTTCCATGTATATATATATACATACTTATGTGTATGTATATATGTTTGTGAAATTGGCATCAATTCTGGTTTTAAGTGTATGCATACATCTCTGTTTCATATGTATGTAGTTTTCATTAACCTTTGTTCACGCATCCATTTGCCTACATACTTATGCTATTATGTGTATGTATATAATTGCATATATGCATATATATAAGTTTGCCAGTTAGTCCACTATTCTAGTGTTTGCATTTTTGCTGCCTTGGTTTGTTTTGCTATATTTTTGTCTGGTTTGGTCCATATGCATATGTATACATATGTCATTTTGTTTACTGCTTCGCTGCATCCCATATTGTTACTTCATACACACACACACATGTATAAATATGTGTTTGCGCATGTATATATGTATGCTTGTGATTCCTTGCTCAGCTTGATGCTCTATTGCCAATTCTGTTGCATTTGCATCCTGTGCTCTGGTTGTTCTTGCCTCTTACCTGATACATATGTATGTATTTATATGCATATGTGTATATATATGTCAGTTTGCTTGCTTATTCTAGTGTGTAATGCTTGCATATTCTTATAGTGTTCACCACTTTGTTTTCACTTGTGTATGTCAGTTTGCATTTTGTTTTCACTTGAACATTTTTTCTGGGTTCAAGTGTTGTTTTGAATTGACTTTTTTTGAAGTGGTATGTACAAGTCTGGCTTGGTTGCTTCCTAGCTTCACTATCAAGTCTAATCTCATGTGTACGCATTGAATTTTTGGTCAAGGCTTGTTTATGTTGCACTGGCCGTCCTCCATGTGATACTGTTTGGTTGAAATTTTCTTTGAGTCAAAATTGCCTCTTATCCTTGTGGTCTTTTCTGTTGTTGGTTGAGCTGAACTTGAACTATGACACACTTGTGCATTTGTTAGCATAGTCTGGTTGGCCCTGAATTTGGTTTGACATGTTGATTTAATTGCTTATTGTCATGTGTGTTTGTACAGTTTGCTTCGACTGCTTTCTTTTTGAAATCCTTTCAAGTTGTATGTGTGGATTTGTATTCATGTTGATTTTTATTTGTATTGCACCTGAGTTGAACCTAGCTTTGGCTCGGGTTTGACCTATGCTCATGTCGTGGGTTTATTTGTATTGCACTTGAGTTGAACCTTGCTTTGGCTCGGGTTTGACCTAGTGCTCATGTCATGACTTTATTTGTATTGTACTTGAATATTTGCACTTGAGTTGAATCCAACTTTTGGTTGGGTTTGACCTTGTTCTCACCTGTCCCTGCAGTTTTGTTAAGTGTATATCGGTATGCACGACCTTGTAACATATACAGCGATACACTGTGCATGTTACAAGTTGTTTGTGTATTCAAACAAGAAATAAATGACGAACAACCCGAATAACTGAGGCAAATGATATTTTCAAACACAATTTAATTTGAACTGCAAAATATTTCTTTTTTAATTTTACCGCGTTAGTGTTTATTTTGCAGATAATTCAAATGTTGGATATAAGCTGGAAATAAAGTTGAAGATAAATATGAATGTTTGAGTGATATGTAGTGAGGTCAACATTGTAATTGAAATTTGTGACGTAATCGAAGTTGTAATGTAATTAAAATTGTGTACATATAGTGAGAGCTCAAATTTTATACTATTCAAAAATTGTAATAAAATATTTGTTGGAATAAAATATCTGTTTGAATTTAAATTCTGTGTTATTTATTTTGTTCAGAAAATATTTATTTAATTATATGAAAATAAAATAGTATAATAACAAATACATTTAAATGAATATATATATATATATATATTACCAAAATCATATACTATCATATTCAACACATACGTCATATTGTTAGAATTGCCTTCCAAAAATAACATTTCCATCTTCCGAAATTATGCGGAACAATGCGAATAACATAGCTCGAGAACTGAGAAAATGGAAATGGTATTGAGTGGTAGATATTTTATTGTCCAATCAACGTAGGGGTTTCATGAAAGGATATTTACAATAGAAATTAAGGTAGCATTTGGTTTAAAAACGAATCTTGTGTTTATGATTTTCAATATGTATGTCAAATATAAGAAGAATTGAGGGACGACGGAGGGGACGAAAAAAAGACGGATGAGAGGATGAAGGGGATAGATGAACGATGGAAGAATGATTGTTTTACATGCTTGTGTTCAAAATACAAAAAAAAATTCTATATTATGTGTTGACTTCGTTTTTTAAATTGGACGTTTTCAGCAATATATATGCACCGTGTGCATTTTTGTATGGAGAAAAACCCAAAACTAAAATTAACAAAGCAAACAATACTTAAGTCTCTTTAAATCGTAGATCTTCCACTAAAAACCATTACTTGTGCATTAATCAACAGCTAATTTATGCATTTATTTTTCTGCCACTGCAAGCCTTCCTACACCTGAGTTATGGATGACAATGCATGTGCAATGGCATGTAATTGAACCACGAAATAATGTGACATTACAATGATTTTATATAATTAAATTAATTCAGGCATAAATGTTAGACTAGATCTAGCCAACCTCGAAATGATAATTAAAGATGGATTTTAGTTAAGGTAACTCATTAAATTGTTGCTTAAAATGTAAAATGAAGAGTGATTAAGAGAATAAAATTTTGTGCAAGTAAAGTAAATAACATGATAAGTAAAGTGGTTCGATCTAGAAGAGACGACGCCCACTGTGGTTGCTTTTCTTATTAGTTTCATTGTTTGGTTACAAGACGAATGCTAATGGTTATTACAAGGTGGAAATATAGATTCTTGTATAAGGTCATGAGGACATCTATTATAGCTTCAGAGTTCATGCTTTGAGGGGCTGAGATCAATACCTTAGATGCTAAGTTTTGTGAGAATGGTCGATTATGATTAGCTATCTTAATGCAGCCAGCTTGGATTCCACATGGATGAAGCATTACAAGATATACTACATTTAGCGGTCGAAGGGGGCGACGGCCGTCGACGACCCTCGAACATGTGGCGACTGCTAGCTATTTTATTATTTACCAAATTAAATAATTAATTTATTTAATTTCCATTATGTTTTAAAAAATGTTCTAAAATACTAATTTAATTCCTAAATAAAAATAAAATGAATAAGTAATACTAATTTCATTTATAAATATTTTTTGGGACGTATAATGAATAAGAAAAAATAAAAAATTCAGCCATCATCACTAGCTGATGGAATGTCAAGTATACAGATTAAAAAACGCATGATTTTTTTATTATTTCCAGCTTTCCACCTAAACTTACGCATTAAAAAAGGAGGGAAAACCTTAGTCAATTGCCAACACCTCCTTGACCGTCGCCACCTCCCGTGACTGTGCCAAGGCCTCCATAGCTCGTCGAAATCACCATTCTCTCCAATTTCATCTTAATTAAGGTAAAAATAAAACTTAATTTTAGATATAAGGCTACTTTGTACGATTATGAGTTTGAAATCGATGATTATTATGTATTAATTGATAATAGTAGTGTATTAGTTGATTTGAGTATATTAATTAGTGTTGTGATTGTCTAATTTGTAACTAAAAATGAGGGTTAATTTAAAATCCGAAAATTAGTGTATAATTATTGATTAATATGTTTATTGATCAGTTTGGACGAATATCTATTATTGTTTATAACAACGTTTGTTACACTGTACATGAAAATTAGTGTATAATTATTAATTAATAGGCTTATTAATTAGTATGGTTAAACATAATTAATTTATTTTAATTAATTAGTGTGTGTTAATTATAAGTGTTAGTGGTTAGTATAAAATAAAGTTATTTTAATTAATTATAAGTCTAAACTTCAAATTTTAGTTTATAAAATAGTTAAGTTAAAAATTTAAATAGTTAAGTGAATTTTAAAAATTCAAAAATTGATTTGTACCTCTCATGGCAGACGCACCCTTTCTTCGCCTGTCCCTATCCCATGCTTCGTACCTTACCGTCCCTACTACTTCCCCTGCCTTAATCCCCTCAACCCACCCTTTTGCCTCTGTACATCAATGTGCATACCACCCACCAACTTCTACCGGCCTCCCTCCTCCATGCCTTCCCTTGTCAGCCGTCCTTTCCAACCCCTTGTCCCTCCAATTGTTGAATTTCCCCCACTCTTGCTAATAACGTTCTCCTTTCTCGTCAACCAACATGGACTTCCCTCTTCAAGAGCAGGCGCGCAATGCACGGAAGTACATGTCGGTTGACATGTCTCCTACCTTCAATGGTGAGCCTCTGCCGTTCAATGAAGTCATTATTGATGCTGGAAATCATGTTTGGAAGGATAGCCGACTAGGATTCTTCCTTGACACCCCCTGTCCTATACTGCAGTCATTCAAAGGCTCAAATCTATCTGAAAGTTGAAGGGAGCTATTAAAGTAAGATTTGATGGTATTATATTTGGATTTCACCTCTCTTGTAACGAAAACATAGATAGAATTCTTCGTGCTGACCCTACAATCATGAAAAACAAGCTTTTCATTATAAATCCCAATGATCCAACCATCAGTAACATATATGGAGGTGTCACTCTATGCCAATATGTGTTCAATTCCATAACATTCCATTGTTTGCTTGGTCGCATCTTGGAATAAACTAGTTAGCCGGTCGCATTGGTAAATTGCTTTGTTTAGATGAAATGATTGAGAATTGGAAAGGTTAGAATATGCTAAATGTATAATTGAGATAAGACCTGAGGCTGAGCTCGTTGACGACTACATGGTTCAGCTGGTCGAAGGTGGGACTCAAAATTTTTTAGTTAAGCGCTTTTGGAGACCAGACATATGCTCCTCCTGTAGAGTGTTTGGTCATACTATAGCATCATGTGAAAAGAAAGAAGTCTCCTTTCCTATTCAAGACAATGTATAAGACTAGATAAAGTGAATGATAAAGGAAAAGCTACAAGAGAAGTTGTTAGAGTGAACAAGTCTTTAAAATGGCATGTTACCGATAGAGGAAGGAGAAAGTATTATAACTTAGGAACAACCGCCAATTATAAGGGAAAAGAGGTTGAACATGCTCAGGAAACTGAGAATGATCTGAATGATATATGGTCTAAAGAACATGACAATGGAAAAACTAATAATAATGTTATAATTGGTTTGGATGATGATGCAAAGCTACAAGAAGATAAATCTGAAGGTAATATTACTGATGCATTCAAATCTGTTACACAAGGCAAAATGAGCAGTTTACAGCCTGAAATTGGAACTGGAGCTAATAAAGCTATGATTTGGAATAAACCTTTTATTCATGATGTTCAGGAAGATGAAGTAATATCCAAAAATCCATTTAATTCTCTTCTGGTCATAAGTGATAAAGAAGTGGAGGTCCTATCCACCAATGAAGCTTCTGAGTTTGATTCTCTTCCTAAATAGGAGGTTGAAGTTCAAGAAATATCAGCGCCCAATAATTCTCCAAGAAAACTCGGTGTTTCTCCCGAGTTAAACATAAAAACATCAAAGTTAACGCGGAGGGGTGTCGGCCTCGAAGCGTCGACCAAAATAACTTGAACCAAGTCAATGTTTCTCTAGAAACAAAACGAACTACATCTAGTCCCTTCATTTCTGCTTCAGAAATTTGCTCTGATGAGGAAATGCTTGAGAATATGATTTATTCATCCATTCTTACTGCATATCATAATTCTTTGCTCTTACCCCCAAATCTTTATTCTTCTCTTTTTCCCACGCAAACTCACGTAAATCCACATGAAAAAATTCCATGCACGTGCACATGAACAGCTCTCTGTACCATAGTTTTCATAAACCAACCCTACCGCGGTTGATCTGCGAATAACCCCGAGCCATGGGGTCAAAAGCCAGAAACTCAATCAAACCTCATTCATGCAAAAACCTTGCTTCGACGTTTGAATTGGCGGTTTAACCCTTCATTTGAACGCGGTTGAACCCTCTCATATGCGTAATTTCTTCGTTTCAAAATATGTTTTCAAATCTCCGTCCGTTTTATGTTCGTAATTAGTGCAGCTAGTGTAATAAATTTTGTTTAATTTTTCATATTTGAATTAGTGTGTGGATTATGAATTAATATTGTATATATTTATTGAAGATGTTGATTTATTGTGTACTTATGGTTGATACGTTGCATCTAAATGTATTAATTTTCAAAAAAAAAGATGTGTGGTTCTTGACGGATCGACCGGTCGAACCCTCGAAAACTCGAACCTTTAGTCCTCACGGTTTGATTCACGGTCCGGTTATGAAAACATTGCTATGTACACTCAATCTATCCCCAGTTCCAACCATTCACCTATTAAAGTATCAAATCCTATCTCTTCCTCTATTATTTCATCAGGTAACCAAATCTCAACAGTATCATCTTATCTCGCTGATATTCCTGTTCCTAACCATCTTGCTTCCCCTCCATCTAACATTTCCCCTTAAATAAACTCTAACTCACCATACTCTCACCTCTGTCCCCGCTCTGCATGGAAGCTCAACCCATTCAATCCACCAGGCTACAGGCCCTCCCCTCTTACTCAACCTCTTCTGTTCTAAATTATCCTATCATCTTAACCTCCTCTGCTGGCTTAACCAATTCTTTTAGAGGTAAGTCTTCCTGCTTAACCTTTCCTATCTCCAAAACTCAATGTTTTCATAACCGGACCGTGAATCAAACTATGATAACTCAAGGTTCAAGGTTTCGAGGTTTCGACTCGGTCGAACCGTCAAGAACCGTACATACTCTTTATTGAAAATTAATACATTTAGATACAACGTATCAACCATAAGTACACAATAAATCAACATCTTCAATAAATATATACGATATTAATTCATAATCCACACATTAATTCAAATATGAAAATTTAAACAAAATTTATTATACAAGCTGCACTAATTACGAACATAAAACAGACGGAGATTTAAAAACATATTTTGAAACGAAGAAATTGCGCATATGAGAGGGTTCAACGGGGTTTAAATGAAGGGTTTAACCGTCAATTCAAAGGTCGAACCAAGGTTCTTACATGAAGGAGGTTTGATTGAGTTCCCGACCTTTGACCCCCACGGCTCGGGTTATTCGCGGTTTAACCGCGGCATGGTCGGTTATGAAAACTATGCCAAAACTAATCCTGAATCATCTATGATTTTCTCTGATTCTCCCCTTTCCACTATTGTACCTGGATACAATGACCTCCCCAACACCCTTATAAGGCGTATGAAAGAAGGTATCCTAAACTCCTCCAAGTTTAATCAATGATACAAAAAATTGGGTTTTGGAATGTTCGTGGTGCTCGTAATCATATCAAGCCAATCAGTGCAAACTTCTCATACAACAAAACAACCTATCCATATTTGCCATGCTGGAAACTAAATTAAGCCTTGACTTGTCCATTCAAGCCGCTAAATATATCAACCCCTCCTGGAATATGATATATAACCATGTACATGCAAATTATGGTAGAATATTAATTCTTTTTGACCCTTCCATCACTGCCCTTACCACGTTAGACTCCTCTGATCAGATTATCCACTGTCATGCGCTCTTCAAACATTCCTCTTCTTCCTTTTATATTTCCTTCACACTACAAAAAACGCTTCGTATAGCGTCGGACAGGGGCAACGGCTAAAAAAGCGGCCGTCGCTAGTCTAGCCGTCGCTAGCCGTTGCTCGACCTGTATATCTGCCAAACCCGAGCTTTCTTCTTCCCCATTCTGCAAAACGAAAAAAAAAAAAAACATACCCGTCACCCCGCCGATTCGGTACTCAAAAATTCGCTCCCTACCTCCCAAATTGATCCGGTATGTGTTCTAACCCTATTTTGTATTCAATTAGGGTTTAATTTGGGTTTATTTGCATGTTTATGGGGTTTAAAAATTGGTTGTTAATGGCATGTTTATGGTTTGAGATTGGTAGTTATGTGGTATATGTATGGTGATAGTAGTATTGTAGGTTGATTTGAGAATAAAATCATTTTATTTCGAAGTTGAAAATGATGATTAACGCATACTATTATGATGTTGTTTATTATAGAATTAATGATTAGTGATGTGATTTGGATTAAGATGGTGATAACATGTTTAAGATGCTTATTGATAAGTTTATACAATGTTGGTTGCCGATTAGGTGAAAATTTAATTATTTAGCATGCGTTAGTTATAAGTGTAAGTACACTACAACTGTGTATTTTGTTCAAATATATCATTTATGCTCACTTGCAATGGCCATGCTAAAGTACTCATAGCCTAAAAGAATTACAATGATTCACTTTTGTCTCATTGTGGAATTTCCAATTAAACGTATATAGTTTAAAATAAAAATAATTCAATTTATTATAAGTGCTAACTTCTAATTTGATTTTAAAAAATTCGTTATTTAAAATTTGATTTAGTTAGCCAAATTTTAAAGTACGTGTTAAAATGTGAAATTTACTTGACAAATATTTATTGAACGTATTATTAAAAAAATTATAGTTGTTAAAATATAAATTAGAAAATTTGTTTTATTTGTGTGAACCCCTTAGACAATTTTTGGCCCCGTCTGACAAGTGTTGTATATGATCGTTATATGGATGTTCGTTTTTACACAGAACGGACATCTGTATTCATCTGATACAATATTTGTTGGATTTGTCCCAGTATTGGACAAGTTACAAACACAATAACGTAATCGCAGTTTATAAATCATTTCAGTTTAAACAGTTAACGAAATTTCGATGGCACTTCATTTTTTTCCCTGTGTACATGCATTTGTGTACGATACAGGGAATAAAGGAAAGTGCTGTCGAAATTTTGTTGAATCGTTCAATCTGAAATGATTTATAAAATATGATTACGTTATTGTGTTTGTAATGGGAAGTAGGATGACCGGCCGTTAAACAAGTATTAACAAGTGTTGTATATGATCTGTATTTTATAAAACAATCAAATAATGTATTAAGTGCAATTTACTAAAGTAATAAAATTTAAAAGTTAGTTTGAAACTAATAAATTTTTTCAGTCTAATTTATTAAAGTTTGTTTAAAATTTACTAAAGTTAGTTTAAAATTTACCAAATTAATAAAGTTAGTCTAATTTGCCAAATTAATAAATTTACTAAAGTTCAGTCTAATTTGTCAAATTAATAAAGTTACTAAATTAATAAAATTTACTAAAGTCCAGTCTAATTTGTTTCAGTGAAGTGTTTGTTTGAATTTTCTAATATAATTTTTGCAAATCAGGAGATATGTTCGATTATTTTCTCGATCGTAGTTGGATGTATGAATCCCGAAAAGGTATGAAAGGATCAATAAAGGAACATTTTGTTAACGGTGTACACGAGTTTATTAGATTTGCTAAATCTAATAATGGAAATAACGTAGACATTCGTTGTCCGTGTGCTAAGTGCAAACATCTGAAGCATTGGAAGGCAGATGTAGTAGAAGTTCATTTGTATAAATTTGGTTTTGTACCGAATTATTATTTATGGGATCGTCACGGAGAGTTTGTTCAATATACACCTAATCCTGTAGTGGAAGAGGATGATAATACAGCGGCAAATCTAATAGAAAATATGGTGCAAGATGCAGCCCGATCAATGTTTCCATCCACTGATCAAGACGACATTGAAAACGAAAATGGTGAAGAACCGACTATGGAAGCTAAATTTTTTTATGATTTATTGGATTCCGCTAAGAGACCATTGTGGGATGGATGTGAAAGTGGAACCGAATTATCTGTAACCGCTGAAAACATCACGATGAAATCAAAATTCAATCTTACAGAAGCAGCGTTTACAGCAATTGTACAAACTGCTAAACGACACATGCCACCCAATAATTTGATGTGCGATAGTCATTATAAAGTTAAAAAACTTATGTCTGCTTTTGGATTGCCATACCAGAAGATAGATACATGTGTTAAAGGTTGCATGTTATTTTGGAAAGACGACGCTCACCTTAGGAAATGCAGAATATGTAACGAGGAAAGATACAAACCAAGGGAAAAGAAAGGAAAAGAAGTCCCTTATAAAAGAATGCATTATTTACCCATCACTCCCAGACTTCAACGGCTATATGCTTCTTCTACTACAGCATGTCATATACGATGGCACAGCGTGAGAACACCAGTAGAAGGAACATTGATACATCCATCTGATGGAGAAGCATGGAAACATTTCGATAGGACGTATCCTGAATTTACTCGAGAGAGCCGTAATGTTAGGCTCGGTTTATGTACAGATGGATTTTCGCCATTCTCTCAATTTGGTAGTAAATATTCATCATGGCCTATTATTATCACTCCTTATAACTTACCTTCATGGATGTGTATGAAAACTCCATATATGTTTTTAATGATTGTCGTTCCCGGTCCTGATGATCCGACTCAAGGAATTGATGTTTATCTACAACCGTTGATCGAAGAATTGAAAACACTATGGCATGAAGGAGTTGAAACATATGACATTTCGAGAAGAGCATATAAAAGATTTTGATGGCGTCTTAACACAAATTTTAGAGTTGATTTATAATACACAACCGCTAGAGAAAGTTTTTTTATTCAAATGCAACTGGTTTAGCAACGTTCCCGGTTCTGGAATTAACGTACATAAGGATTATAAGTTAATTGAAATAAAGCATACGTCACATTACTATAAATATGATCCTCTCGTGTTAGCTAAGCAAGCATTACAAGTTTATTTTGCTCCGTATCCATCCTTAAAAAAAGATAAAGCAGACTGGTGGGCTGTTTTTAAAACAAAGGCAAGATTTACATTTGATGGAAATAATATTCCAGATGAAGCAGCGTATCAAGCAGATCTTGAGCCGAATACCGAAATAATAATAGCCGATGACATCGATGTAGGATCGTTGAATGATGAAGCAAATGTTTTAATAGATGCATTTATTAGTAATGAAGAAAACGATATAGAGTACGAGACTGAGTCTGAATCAGAAGATGATGAAGAATGATCACAGATGGCATCGTTTGTTGTATTATGTGATGTACTATTCTGAGTTATGTCATGTGTTATATTGAGCTATGTATTCACTTATGCAATGTACTATTCTGAGCTATGTATTCACTTATGCAATGTACTATTCTGAGCTATGTATTCACTTATGCAATGTACTATTCTGAGCTATGTAATATTCTGAGCGATGTACTATTCTGAGCGATGTATTATTCTGATTTATGCGTTATCGTTTTATTGTATGATTATGTGATGCTCATTTGATCATTATGCTTTTATATATAAAATATGATTGTGGCAGATATGGATGATAGAAGACGTAGGAGTACATCTCAGCCTTCTCCATCTCAGCCTTCTCCACCTCAGTCTCCTGGAGCTGCAGCGGGTCCTAGTAGCTTAGAGGCAGATACACGCCGAGTTGCAGAGATTATTCCGAAGAGTGTTGGGTAAATGTCAAATTTATTTCAATTATATTATTTAAAATATATAAACTATATAAAATATGCACGTTAACAATTACAGGGGGTTCGAGGTGGAACCATCACAGTTTATTTTAGATGTCTCGAAGAAATCATATAAGGGTCGGATGTCAGCAGCTTGGCCGCATTGGGATAACATTCCAGCTCATATTAAAAATGCTATATGGGCCGACTTGATGGTAATTACAATTTATATATTTCTATTGAAAATAATATGCTGTATGTAATTCAAAATAAATTCAATATGCAGGCTGTTGTACGGGTGGAGCCGCATGATTTAGATGTTTTTAGCAATAATTGGAACCAAAAAATACGGAAGAATTATAGAGAGACAATATCAAGGGCGAAGAAGGCTGGCAAAAAGCCAGGTTGGATGAGCGATGAAGTCTGGAACGGATTTCTCACATATTGGGAGTCAGAAGCAGCTAAAGTAAGCTATGATGAGAATGCTTACAATTATGTTAGTTGCATTATTTTAATCGTGTATCTAAATTAATAGGAAGTAGCAGCAAGAAACCAAGCCAATAGGAATAAGAATCCTGGTTTACATCGAGGTGGCTCTAAATCTTTCCAACAGCATAGGAGAGAATTGGTAAATATAAAATATATTTAGCATATGGTGATGCATATCTTCATGTATAACATTTATGCTTATTTTCAATATATCTTATTCGTGTATATCTTCAGTTTGCAAAGTACGGAAGGGAGCCTACAATGGCTGAGGTTTTTAGAGCCACATACGCAGTTGAGTCTGTTGATGATGAGGGGAATGCGACCTATGATTGAACCGACAGCAAAGCTGAAGCAGCGATGGTAAATATGCTAACTCGTGATTCAAATTGTATATATGTAAATTGTATACCAATTGTTTCAAAATTATGTTTGTAATTGCAGGGGCGATATGAGGCAAAGGCATCGGCATTGACACAGGCGAGTGGAAGAGCAGAGCTTACAGTTGAGGAGTCCAACAGGATTTGAGATTCCGTTATTGCACCGCCTACTCGAAATAGGCGTTATGGTTTCGGCAATCAGGAGGTAAACCATTTCACTAACTTCATATTAAAAGATCCACATTATTCTCACATCGATACAAATTTCCCTCCAATGTTGTGAAGTAATAGCTTATTTTAGCCCAATCAAGTACATTTATTTAAATATGATACAATTGCATATCTAGATCTCATATCGATCAATAAATTTATAATAATTATGAATACATACAATATCATTAATTTTTCAAAACATAGTCAAATTTTATACTTCATATTTCATAAATATTAAATAAATGTAAACTAATTAAATTATTTGGCTTCAAAAGAATTCTCCGTTTCAACTGTGAAAATTTTGAATGTAAATTCGATCAATAATTAGTGTCAAACTATCCAAACGCTAACGTTCAAATATCACTTAGCACATCGTGTGACATCGTGCCCAAATTTGTCGCTTACATATGTATAGTAAATTCTTATTTTAATTTAATTGCCATTAGTAAGTTGTGACATTTATATACATCAATTCTTTTCGTCTAAATGATATCATTTTGCACTTATGGAATATGATAATGATCTAATTTCAAAATTGCTCACATTCAACTTTATAGTCCAATTACACATACTTTGGCATAATAATTATTATTGTTATCGACACATACTTTATAGTCCAAATACACATAATAATTATTATTGTTATAATTTGACAACAGTCAAAGCATATAACTTCATATTAAAAGATTCATATTATTCTCACATCAAAAGAATTATTTATATACTATCCAATTCATTCAAAATTCATGTAAAATGCTATCGTATTAACTTCAGTTATTTCACAGGCTGTTAATTTCCAAAGAGCTTATAGCAAATCGATGGAGGAGGAGCGTATTGCTCAGATGCAGAGGCAGCTGGATGAGCTCAACGATTGGCGAAAGGGCCAATTGGCACAGCAGATAGATGAGCGCATTGCAGCATTTTATCAGGAGCACGACTCTATGCCTGGGGAGCAGGGAGATGGATCTGATGATGCCGAGGATGATGAGGAGGAAGCTGAAGATGAGGAGGATGATGATGCATAGTTTTACTATTCTTGTGGGTATGTATTTATGTACATATTTAGACTAGATTTGATACTTGGGCTTGGATACTTGGTATTTTGGATGATGTTTGGGTTTGGTTATATTTGGATTTGATCCTTGTACCTTGATACTTGGTTTGGTTTTGTATATTATGTTGGTTTGGTTGGTTTTTGTGCTTTTTTGATTATATTGTTGAATATTGATGTTGTGGGTATTGTTGAGATGTGTTATTGTTGATATTATTGAGGTTTGAGGTTTGAGAAGAGGTTTGAGATTTGGGATGAGGTTTGATGGAAGAATAGCTGCTGTGTGCACAGCAGGTTTTGCCTAGAAAAGCGACGGCTAGCAACGGCTAGTAACGTCTTTCTGGGCGAAGATAGCGACGGCCAGTAACAGATTTTCGGGAAACAAACTAACTGCCACGTGGCGTTGACACGTGTACGTTGTCGTCGCTTGCCGTCGCTTTTTTAGTGACGGAACCGTTGCTATTGCCGTTGTTTTTCCTAGTGGCAATGGATTGAATAGCAACAACAATTAGCGACGGCTTCCGACGGCCGCCGACGCATTTTTGCCGTCGCTATACGCTGCCTTTATTGTAGTGTCATCTATGCCAAGAACTCCTATGACTCAATATCCTCTCTCCTTAAATATGTTCTCTGCCTCAGACAAGAAACACATCCATAGATAATTGAAGGGGACTTCAACTGCTCATTAAGAATATCTGATAGAGTGGGTGGCAACACTCTGTCATTAAATAAAATAAGACCTCTTAACCTCGTAATTCAACACCCTAACCTCATTGAAACGAAAACTTCTGGTTCAGCCTACTCCTGGAACAATAAGAGAAAGGATGGTTGTAGGACTTTTTCTAAGATTGACTTTGTTTTCTCCAATCAAATTTCTCTCGGCAAATTCCCAACCATGATAAATCACCTTCCCCCTCCCATGCTATCAGACCATTACACACAAATCCTTACCCTGGATGCTTCTGCCATGAGAAGGTAACCAACTTTTAAATTTTTTTAATGCTTGGGTACTTGACCCTAATTTTCATGTCATAATTCATGTAGTATGGTGCAAACCTAACTTTGGAAATTCATTGTTTGTCTTGTAGAAAAAGCTAAGGGAGGCTAAAGTAGCATTGAAGGTTTGGTCTGAGAATAAATATAGCAACGGCTCCAAGTGGTCTGACCTTCTCAGAGATCAACTCAGACTTACTCAAGAAGCTATGCAAAACAATGTGATTGATTCTTCTCTTTCTGCTCAGGAAACTGAACTCGATAAATTATACTATGAAGCATTAGAAATGGAAGATTGTATGGTGAAACAGAAAGCTAGGTTAAGGTGGAAATAAGATGGTGACCGTAATTCCTTTTTCTTCCATGCTCCCTTAAAAGCTAAACACACTCAATAGAACCTTCTTTCCATTCATGATGAGAATGGTATTCTGCACCATGGTATTGACAAAGTTGCAAATGCTTTTACTAATTATTTCTCTTTTCTCTTTGGTACTTCTGATATTGATGCTATTGACCTGTGCCTTCTTCCAACCTTAAATCAAAGTGACATACAATTCCTCAGTAAAGAAATTTCAGACCACGTAACAAAACAAACTATGTTTTCTCTAAACAAAAACTCCAGTGGAGGCCCAGATGGTTTTAATGCTTTCTTTTATACCTTCCGCTGGCCCACTGTTCAGTATGATGTACTTAAGGCTGTCAAAAATTTATTCAATAAGGGTGATATGATCAACTCCTTCAGTCATACATATATAGCCTTAATTCCCAAAATAAAAAAAGCAAACAATGTTCAGTCTTTTAGGCCTATATCATGTTGTAACACTATATATAAATGCATTACAAAAATCATATCCACCCGCTAGAAATCAGTTCCTCCTAACATTATATCCCAGAACCAGGCTGCTTTCCTGCCTGGAAGAGATATCCTAGACAATGTTCTTCTATCCCATAAGCTCTTGCATGGATATAAAAGATCAAATGTATCTCCTAGAGGCTTGCTTAAAATTGACATACGTAAGGCATTCGATACACTCCACTGGGATGCAATAGTTTGTATATTTAGCTACATGAACTTCCCTAAAGATTTCGTTAGATGGATCTATTTTTTCATATCTTCAGTTCTCTTTTCCATCAAGGTTAATGGTTCCATGGTTGGTTTTTTTGCTAGTCAACGTGGCATCAGACAAGGGGACCCCATGTATGCCTATTTATTCATAATTGTTATGGAGTTGCTCACTAAAATTCTTGGAAACCTAGTCAGATCTAAGCTAATCCATTTACACCCCAGATGCAAAGAGCCTATGATAACATCATTGATGTTTACTGATGATCTTATTATCCTTTACAAACCTACCATTCAAATTGTGAATGCTATTCTTGAGGGACTGCAGCTTTTTCACAAAATTACTGGCTTGAAAGTCAATATTGAGAAGTTAGAAATCATGTAAGCTGGCCCGAACAATCATCAAATTGAATTTATTTACAACTCTACTAGTCTCAAACCTTCTAATGACGTTGTATTCTATCTTGGAGTTTTTTTTTGCGACCTCTCGAATAACCTCTAACCAATGTTTACCACTGTATGAAAAAATCACTGCTCGTTTTAGAGCTGGGCAAACAGAAATTTTAGCCATGTTTGTAGACTCACTTTAATTAAGTCTATTATTTTCTCTATGACTGTCTACTGGTCCTAGTACTTTATATTTCCTAAGAAACTTATCTCCATGATTAAAAGTGCTGTGGTTTAGTTTTATTAGAAGCGTAGCATGCATGGAATTATATGGCTCCTATCTCCTTCAAACAGATCGAGAGGCCGATTAACAAGGATGGTTTGGGAGTGAACCTGTCAAGTTGGAACAATGCTGCTATGGGCAGATACATAAATATTTTCTTGAATAAAAAAGATAGGGTTTGGGTCAAATTGACTCAAAAGTGTGTTATTAAAGATAAAGACTTCTGGAATGTTTATCCCCCCAGAATATCAGTTGGACTTGGCGTAGCTTATTTAAATTAAGAGAGCAGGTTCCACCTCTTGTTAAGTGTGTGTTATCTCAACAAAATGAAGTGAGGTTTTGGAACGATCCATGGTTCGCTGTTGGATGTATTCTCAAAAGACTGGTTTCTCATTATGATCTTTAACAATCTGGCATTGGTCCTAGCACTTGTGTTAACACCTTAATTCATAATGGATCCCTCTGTCTTCCTACTTCCTCTAATCAAAATATTTCTTCCCTATGGAACTCAATTATAAATTATGTATGCGATTCACCATATGAATCTACCATTTCTTGGGGTCAAAAACGAAGAAAGTATAGCTGCAAAGGGGTTTACAATTTCCTATCCGATCATAATAGAATGGATCGAAGGAAATGGAACTACACTATCTAGAGAAAAGAAAGTTCAGCAAAATAAAAATTCCACCTTTGGAGATTGCTAAACAATCCTTTTTTTTACAAGAGTGAAGAAAGTTAGTAGAGGAATGAATGTTAATGAAATGTATATTCTGTGATAATCTGTCTGAAACTGTAAAACATCTCTTTTTCGATTGCACTGTCTCTAACGCAATCTGGTTGGCAGTTTTTTCAAGTATTGGTTTCGTCCTGTATGGTATACATGGACTTGATGAATGGGAAAAACTAATTAGGGTTAAGAAGAACAAAAACAACTGTGCTAGAGAATATGCTCTTATATTCAAGAAATTCGTTAGACTTCTGTGGTTAGAAAGAAATAATATTATTTGTAATTCTGTTAAATCAATGAATAGTGATCAGCTGCGAAACTTTATCCTGTTTAAGGTCAAAAGAAGGCTATGTGAAGTGTGCGTTCCCTTTGATCCAGGCGATTTAGTCCTTATTTAGCTAGGATAGTTGCTCTTTGTTGCTCTATGTCTCATTCTTTGTTTTCCCTTTTCTTTCGTTTTCTCCTCTTTTTGGTTTTGTTCTTTTCGTGATTGATCATCTATCTCTCTACACCTTTGTGACTTTTAATTTTTTTTGTATTTACTTATATTTTGTTTCTTTCCCGTGGTGGATCAATAAAATGTTAAGGGTCCATTCATCCCCGTCAGGTATGTCAAAAAAAATATGTTTTAAAATTCAAATTTGTTTGATAAAGTATTTAAATAGTTGAACGAATTATAAAATATGGTTTAAAATTTTAACTTTAAATAGTTGAATAAATTATAAATATGGTTTAACACATTTAATTTGTAGTTATTAAAATAGTCATTTGTATATTTCTAGAAGTAGTTTGACATAATAAATTTCTTCTGAAAAAAATATAAAATAAATTTTTTGAAAAATTAAGAAATGAATATACAAATAAAACAACGAATTAAAGCCTTTAATCCCAAAAGGCTTTAGTTTATTTTCGAAAATACAATAATACACCCCTCGGATGCAAAGTTATGCGTACAAGAGAAAGAAGTAAAGTACTGTTGAAATAAAAGCCTTTTGTCCCAAAAGGCTATAGTTTGTATTATAAATAAGTGAAGTGATGTCGAAATTTCTAACATATATTTTTAAATTAGGAAAAATATTCGATTATTTTCTTGACTGTACTTGGATGTATGAACTCAAAACTGGTATGAAAGGTTCACCGAATGAATATTTCTACAATGATGTACACGAATTTATTAGATTCACTAATTCTGATAATCGAAATAACGAAGAAATTCGTTGCCCTTCAAGTAAGTACAAACATTGGAAGCATTAGAAACCAGATATAGTTAAAGTACATTTGTATAAAGTCGGATTTGTGCTAAATTATTACTTGTGGGACCATCACCATGAACCTGTTGCACCTACACCTAATCCTGTAGTTTGAGGACGATTATGTTATAGCAAATCCAACATAAGATATGGTGGAAGATGCAGCATGATCAATGTTTCCTACCATTCAAGTTGATGATGAAGACGTAAATGTCCAAGAAGAACCGACCGTGTGAGCGAAACAAAACTATGATTTATTAGATGCAACTAAGAGACCATTGTGGGATGGTTGTAAAAGTGGAACTGAATTATCAATAACTACCGATACATTATTATGATATCAAAATTCAACTTTATAGCTGGATTTGCAGCAGTTGTATAAGATATAAAACAACGTATGCCACCTAATAATCTGATGTGCGATAGTCATTATGAAGTAAAAAACTTATGTCCATTTTCGGTTTACCAAACCAAAAGATAGATACATGTATAAATGGTTGCATGTTGTATTGGAAAGAGGAAATTAATCTTAGGAAATGCAAAATATGCAATGTGGAAAGATACAAACCAAGAAAAAAGAAAAGAAAGAAAGTTCCATACAAGAGATTGCATTATTTACCCATCACTCCTAAACTTCAAAGATTATATGCGTCTTTTGCTACAACATTTCATATGCGATGGCACAGTATGAGAACATAAGAAGAAGAAACTTTGACACATCTATCTGATGAAGAAGCATGGAAACATTTCGATAAACTTATCCCACGTTTGCTACACAGAGCCATAATGTCAGACTTGGTTTATATGTGTATGGATATTCACCATTCTTTCAAGTTGGTAGTACATATTCATCTTAGCCTATTATCGTTGCCTTATAATTTATCTCCGTGGATGTGTATGAAAACTCCATATATGTTTCTCATTATTCATCCCTGGCCTTGATAATTCGACACATGGAATCAATGTTTATTTACAATCACTGATTGAAGTGTAGAAAACACTATGACATAAAGAAGTTGAAACATATGATATTTTACGTAAAAAAGAATTTTTGCATGTTCGCTTCTTTGTTATGGACTATTGTAATGCTTTTAGATTGGAGTATGGCAGGTCTTCTCGCTTGTCCTTAATGCATGGAAGATACAAGAAATTTTTCTTTACCGCACGGGAAGAAAATTCCATGGTTTGATTGTCATCGGTGTTTTCTTTATATTAGTCATCTTTTTACAAGAGAAAAAAATTAACAGCTAACAGAGAAGAGACTATGCGACCACCAACGATTTGTTCAAGTGAAGAAATATATGAAGTTGTAAAGGATTATTTAAAGATACCTGAAAATGGAGTACGAATTGAAATTCTAGATAAATCGATGATTCATAACTAGTGCAAAAAAAAATATTTTGGAAGTTACCATATTGAAAAGATATCTTAATTTGACATAATATTGACGTAATGCACAACGGGAAAAAGGTGTTCAGTAACATGTTTAATAAAATTTTAAATGTTAATGGGAAACTAAGAACGATTTAGATTCAACACATGATATAGAACACTTTTGTAAACATCTGAACTTTATATGAAGCCCAATGATAGTAGAAAACCCAAAGCACGCTATGAGCTAGACGGAAAGTAAGTAAAACTCATGTTAAAGTGGGTGGAAGGACTAACATGTCCTAATGTGATTTTTTATAATCTCCGTAAATGTATAGACTTTAAAAACAATAAATTGAGTGGGATGAAAAGTCATGATTGCCATATAATGATGGAAAATTTATTACCCATGATTTTCAAAGAACTATTGACCGTGAAAGTATGAAGTTTTATAATAGAATAAAGTTTGTTTTATAAAAAACTTTGTTCAATGGTGCTAAAAGTCGATCATACACATAAAATTGAAAATAATATCCTTATAATGCTCTGAAAAACTAGAGAAAATATAGATTCTTTAATGCTATGGAGCATTTACCTATTTATTTTTCTTCCAAAGCACTTCTTCGAGGTACCGTGCAATATGAATGGATGTATCCATTTGAGAGGTAATATTTAATATCTGTAATATTAATTTTAATTTTAAAATTCAGATAAAATTATATTTTACATAAGTAAATTTAAGTTGAATTAATATTGTAATAAGTACTTGAATCATTTGAAGAAAAAAGTTAGACAAAAAACACGAGTTAAAGTTTCGATTTGCAAATCATATCTTGGAGAAGAAGCTTCATTATTTTTCTCTCATTACTTCATTGACCATGTGAACTATTGTAAGTGTTCCTCGTAATGATGAAGCCATTGAACAAGATTCTTCTCAAACAATGTTATCTACTTTTAGACAACATGGCGTACCTGTTGAAAATTATGTGGAAATATGGTTAAAGATAGAGATTACCATGTAGCACACACATATATTCTTCTTAATTATGCTAAAGTTGCACCAACTTTTAGGTAATATTAAATTCATACGTATTTCAATTATACTTACATATTAGTTATAGTGGAACATATTATATATATTTGTAGCATTTATGAATCATAACATCCACTTAGTGATGACAATAAAGAATTTGCTAATTGGTTTTCGAACTACGTTTGTGACCCAAGAAATTATGCCACTGATGAAGGATTACAATATCTTGCGCTAAGACCAAATAGAAATGTCAAGAATTATCCAATATTCTTCTTCAATGGATTTAAATTCAACATCAAGGAATATCATGCTGTAAATTAACATATAATAGTGGTGTATTTGTCAAAGGTTGTGGTGATCCAGATGAGTGTATAAAATATAATTATGGAATTTTAATACAGGTTTTAGAGTTGACATATTTTATACGACCTGTAGCAATTTTTTTTATTCAAATGCAATTGGTTCGGCAATTTTTCAACATGCACAAAGAATATAAGCTTATTGAAATAAAGCATACCTCGCATTACTATAACTATGATCCTTTCATACTAGCCAAGAAAGCATTCCAAGTTTATTTCTCTTCATATCCTTTCCTAAAAAGAGATAAAGCATATTGGTTGGTTGTTTTTAAAACAAAGGCAAGATTTATGTTTGACGAAAATAACATTCCGGACGAAGTAGCTTATCAAGCAGATCTTAAGCCAAATAATGAAACAATAATAACTGATGTTTATATTGATTTAGGATCTTTGAATGATGAATTTTTTTTAATTGAAGCACTTGAGAGTATAGAGGAAAACGATATAGGTTATGAGACCTAGTTTGAATCAGAAAAAGACGAAGACTGGTTATTCTAAATGTTTGTATTGCTTGTTTTGTTGTTATTAATAATGATGACTACGTAGTAAGCTATGTAGTATTCTATTTTATTAATTCTATATATGTATTCAGGAGACTTTGTTCTATTTTTGTAGTTTTATGTGATTATTAATCAGATATATTTTTTGATAATAAAATGGTA
Source organism: Allium cepa (assembly GCA_030765085.1). Taxonomy (NCBI): domain Eukaryota; kingdom Viridiplantae; phylum Streptophyta; class Magnoliopsida; order Asparagales; family Amaryllidaceae; genus Allium; species Allium cepa. The sequence continues at coordinate 871,225,292 of CM060929.1, read as the reverse complement.
TATTTTTTTATTATATGAAATGATATGTTTATGGCAGATATGTCCCATATGAGATATTCTAGATCTTAAGCTTCTCCTTCTCTTGCCGCTAGTGAAGATGCCGATGGCATGGTGGATTTACGCCCAAGGGCAACCTTTACTCCATAGAGTGGAGGGCAGTATCAAATTTATTACAGCGTCATTAATATTTAGTTCATGTATATTATTTAAAACTTATTAAATGTCTACATCAAAATTAATATAGGAGTTTTAACCTGGAGCCTTCTGACTATATTATGGCTGTCACTAGAAAAGTGCTCATGAGTCGGATTTTAGGATCCTGATCTTATTGGGATGATATCCCAGTGCATATTAAGAATGCTATATGGACCAATATGATGGTAAGTATAAATTTATAATTCATTTGATAATTAATATACCATGTGTAATTCAATTTAATTTCAATATGTAGGCTGCAATAACTATTGAAGATGCAGATAAAATATTTTTAGGAATAACTGGAAGCAAAAGCTAAGAAAAAGTTACAGGGATACCCTCTCAGACACAAAAGAAGAATAAAAAACGATTGGATGAACACTAATATTTGGGCAGAATTTCTATACCACTTGGATACTCCTAACATGAAAGCAAGTTATCTAATTTCATATTGTTATTATAATTTTTTTTAAAGCTTGTATAATAATGGCATTAATTTAGTCATTCATATATTTAAATTGACTGAAAATTGTCGCATGGAACTAGGTAAATGAGAATAAAAATCCTATTGTACACCATGGCGGCTCGAAATCCTTCCAACAATATGAAAAAAATTGGTAAATTTATAAATTGTGATTATAAAGTATTTCTAACATTATTTAACCATATATATATATATACATCGTTTCTTCATAAATAATTTCACTCTATGGAGAAACAATGTAAGCTTACATATGCGAAGGTCTTCACAGGGACTCATGTCATTGGATCGGTTTCATTTACGTGGATGGGTCCTAAATTTCAAGCCGTAATGGTATACATGCTTAAATTATTATTTTTCTTTTATTTCACATTACATAATTTGTAATTTGATTATTTATTGTGACAAAATTCTATTCTTAATCACATAAAAGATTTGAAACGGAGCTCGCTCGAGTGATGCAGTCTACCGGTCAGGTGGAGTTAACCACTGAGGAGGAGCGTCGGATTTTTGATGTTGTGACCGACCCGCCCATGCAAAATAGGCGATGCAGTTAATGCAATCAGGAAGTAATGTTTATTGAGTTATACTGCTTATTAACTAATATATAAATTTTATTTGATATTAAGCATAAATTATAAATAGCTATTACTAATTTACAAGCGAGAATGTCCACAACTAATTATAGGAAATCATAGGCCGAAGAGGAAATAGCTCAGCTCAAATAGCAAGTAGCAGAGTTGAATGATCGGATTCCTGGCGGAGGATTGACTATGCTGCTATATGAGCGGATTATGACATATTTTGTAACGCACTGGCCATTTCCTAGAGGTGGGTCAGGAAATAACGATGAGTAGGTATGGTTGTGTTTGCAATGGATTTTTATTGTTTTATTTTCTACTTATGTGTTGATTGACTTGATGTTTATTTGATGGTTGTGTTGTTTATAGATGTTTAATGGATTTGGATGTTTGATGGTTGTTTTGTTTTTTGTTGGTACAGTTGTGTTGTTTGATGGAATATTGATGTAAATAGTGATATTTACGATAGAAGCTTGCTTATGTGTGATATGTATTAGATTATATGATGTTGCATTAGTTATAATTGTGAAATTGGGTTATATGTATTGTGTATAAGGTGGATAAAGAGATGGATATATTTGTGCAGTTGGATGGCTTAAATAGCAACTGTTTTGTAGAATAGAATACCCAAGTTAGCGTCGGCTAACGATGGCTTACTGACATGGGCTAGCGATGGCCTATTGGTACACGTTGGTGATGGATAGCGACAACAAAATTAGTTCAGTCATTCATGCCACGTTCACAATAGCCTGTCCCTAGCCAATAAAAAATTAACGAAGAAGCCTTCTTTCGATGACATAAAATGCGATGGCATTTATCATCGTCTTACGATGGCTAGCGATGGCCGTTGATGGTTACTTGACGTTGCTAAACACAGTATAACCTTGTAGTAAAGTGGTATGGATAAATGCAAACCAGCAAGCATTATTTCAGTGTGCTTGTGTCAATCAGACTGCATGACACGAGAAGTATTTATTATACAGTGACGTTTCAACAATTTTTCTATAATGACACTTATATCATATGAACAGTGCCGCTATTGTGCTTTTGTGAAAGGAAAAATGCAGGAAACCGCCTCAATTAGAAGCAGCCTAAAACCTTTTCTAGAGGACCCCTTAGCCATATCAGAGTGAAGAAGGCAGAGGAGTTGGTTGGCTAAGAATCTTAATGAATTGTGGTTGTAAGGACGGTGACTATGTGAAAGAGTTAGTGGTATGTCCTAGGGGTAATTAAGTAATATTTGCAATGATTTACTTCTGTATTCAATCTTGTTTGAAGTAATAGTATTTGTTTTCATTTATATACTTCGTTAAATTGTGATATAATTAAGTAAATAACTAATTTCAAGTAAATAATTAGAAAATCCTTAAATAAAATGATATGTGATTATAGTTGTAAATAATTGTAATTATGACTAATTAGTCACAAAATAAAATGAGATTTTACTTCAAACATTCAAGGCAAAGGTGTTTCGAGAAAGGGATATTGATTCAACCATTAAGAATAGAGCGTGTAATGCTCTTCAAATATTGGATAATGTATAACTCATGGTTATTAGGGGCACTAAAAGGTTACATACTAACCATTGTTTAGGGTAGAGAATTTGCCTCCTTAGTCTTATGAGGTTAATATCATAGTCAACTTTAGTCAACTAATAGTGAAAATATCTGGCCTGGGTAGAACAGTTAATAATAAATATTATTACTAAACTGAAGAATTTGTTTTATGTCCGATCAAGTTGAATGTGGATAATATTAGAGCTTATATTAATACCAAATTCCGTACATCCTAATGTGATATAGCATTGGAGAAGAGAACATGTGTAAATTTTTATCACTACTCGTACTGCTTATGTGACAGCCTACACCTCTGCACACACCGATTCAAGGCCTAAAATGGCGTTTGAACTCACTTCGGGACAAAAGATATAAATCATTGGTTTTGTTTTAAGAGTTACACGACAAAGAGACTAACATAAAATTTAGAACATTTTACATTTTCAACTTGTGGGAAATGATGTAGTGTAAATTATAATAGTGTGAATGGACCTTAAATCTACTTTAACACAAGAGGGGGATGGGGGTGAATAGTGTTTTATAACATATATGGAACTTTTTTGTACTGTTTTAAGATGTAAATTAAAAAACAGATAATCAACACAGATATATATATTATCAGGCAATTATATATATGTGGTAAAAATAAAGTGAAAGTAAGAGAGATGACACCAGATGTTTTATACTGGTTCGGATTAGCCAATCATACGTCTCGCCTCTTAAAGTGTGTGCATGGGTTTCCTTTTAAACGCATATTTTAATCAGGTAGAAAGCAAATAATAATATAATCTTGATTTCAAGGCAATAAAATACACCCTCCTGACTTTCTGAGCTCAGGGTATATTATCTTGATTTGATCAGGCGAAAGACCACCCGCTTGATTTAAACGAGAAACAAGCACACTCACTTGATTTAAGTAGGAAACAAACACACTCACTCAATTTGAACGGGGAATAATCAAAACCCTCATAATAGTAGTAGGGAGTTGTTGATTCCAAATATAAATGGTTGTGCTTTGGATATAGAATATCCTATAGCCATTTGATAGCACTTTGATCTTCGAATTAATAAGAGAATACTATCAAATACATAAATAGATTGTAAAAATGAATGTAATAAAGTATGGATTGAATTTGAATAAATTTGAAGGGAAAAGAAAATTAATTAATTTTGTGAAATATATAATGAGAAACTAGAGTGAGAAGAATATAGAGAAAGTAGTTGTTAAAGTTCATTTTCCAATCTCCTTTATATAATGTTTGAAAGGAATGTCTATTCACAAAGAGATGTAGTCAAAAATCACAACTATTAAAATTCAAAAGGGACCTCTTCAGTAGTACATATGTCAACATACATAGAAAGGGTACGTTGATATACCCTTGTTTATTTTGAAAACCAGAAACACATTTAAGGCATTTCAAAATTCTGGAATTTTGTAAAAATATTTAAACACAGTTTTAAATCGCTTTAATATATAAAACTTTTAAAATATTTGTAGAAATATCTTTTGTAAATAAAACAAGTATTTTAATAATTAAGAAAATAAATATTTTGATAATTGAGTATTCAAAGAAAAGAAAGTTCCTATTTAGGAACTATAATAATTTAATCTAATGTCTATTAACTATATAGTTTAGTCTTGAAATCTTCATGTCTTTGTCTCTAAATTCATGAGTCTTTAGTTATCTTAATCATCTCTGAATCTCGATCTCTAGTATTTTACCGATCAGTCTTTGAATTCGATTATTCTGTACTTGTATAAACCTATGAATATCCTAATTCGAATCTCGTATTGAATACTTCACAATTCCAAATCGTGATTAGGCGAGCTGATAAGAAGATCTAGTAGTGTTAGCATCAAAATTGACCACTAACTCCCAATTGTACGTGAAAGCATCAAATTCCTAAAACAATATCAAAATAGAAAGACAAACATGCAAATAAATCAATAGCAGAAAAAGTAATGGAAAGTGCTAGTTTTATAGTGGTTCGGCTAACTCCGGCCTACGTCTACTCAAGAACAATCCTTTCTATTATACTAAAATTTGATTGCAGTTACAATAAAAATTTCAAAATAAAAATGGCAGAGTATTCCCAAGGTAGAAGATGAAGAGAAATGGAATGAAGGTCCCTATTCTGAAGCCAAGCCTGCTATATTATACGTGAAACTTCAGCTATAAGGCCTTCTCATCTACATGGGCCCACCATAATGATCTGCATGCATGATTCATCCATAAGTATCGATCGGCTAACATACTACCGATCAGTTTTCCTTCATCCAATTCAAGACTGAGCTTCTATGAAGAGTCCTTCATATTGATCCCTCCCTTTCTATGTTTCTACAACGATCCATCTCCTTCCAATATCCTATACCGATCCACCCTCCACAAAGCATGCCGATCATCCTCCTTCGTGAGGATATGCCGATCCTTCCTAATGTTGCCTGGAATGTACGCCGATCCCTCTAGCTTTATAGGTGCATACCGACTTATCTTGCCTATGGTGTTATGCCGACCCATAGTGCGCCGATCCGTATTATGCCGATACATATTATGCTGAACCTTCCCATCTGATCCATTCTTGTTCGTACGTAGCGTAGCCCTTAACTTGACATGCCGATCCCTTTAGCGCCAGAGATATATGCCAAGCCCTCCACATCCTAAATGCTATACCAATCCAAACTTTTCCAATCCATGCCATGTCGATCCTTCCCATGCCGATCCTTGCTATGCCGCTCCAAATTATGCCAATCCTTTCCTATGTTGATCCGTACTATGCTAATCTAATCTACGCCGATCCATATTACGCCAATCCAAGTTACGTCGATCCTTCCTTCTCTAGCATATATCCATATTTCAAGCACCTGCATCGTTTTTCTACTAACTACATTTAATCCTGGCTTCATTATTATTTATAGCTGACTTCTAGACCCTACAATCATCACTCTGCACTTGATAATTATGAAGTCTATTGGGTTAAATCTGCTTATATATTACTATGAAAAAAGGTAGGTTAACATTCTGCCCCCTAAAACATAACTTGTGATCGAAAAGCGTGTATTCAATTTCCTTAAATCTAAAATTCAAAGTTCATAATCCACCGATCTCCATATTTTCCAATCTTGATCCAATCCGTTGCCGTTCTGATTCCTTGATCTCTTCGAATCATTAGCGGAATCCCTGATTGCTCTGAGTTGATATCCAATTTGGAATCCGTCCAAAATCCATTCACTAAATCCACGATCTCTTTGGATCATTTTATCCAAATCTCAGACCACTCCGAGTCCAAATCTAATTCCGTAGACCCATCCGGGTCATTTTATCCAAATCTAGGACTTTTCTGGGTCCATATCCAAATCCTTAGACCTCTCTAGGTCGCTTTATCCAAATCCTAGACCGCTCTGGGTCCATACTTAGACCTCTCCGAGTCATTGCCGAGCATAATCCGTACTCGACGATCTGAGTATGCCAATCTCGTCGCTCTCCGACGAAGCGGCCTACCCCTTTCTAGGTATAGTCCATACTCGATGATCTTTATGCTCCATTTCCAGCCTCGACCGGAGGCTTAATCCATAGGGTATCCTACTTTGTCCTCGATCCTCGTTTAAGGACTTGATCCGTGGGGTACCTTACTCCGGCCTCGATTCCCAATCGAGGACTTAATCCATAGGTATCCTACTCCGGCCTCAACTCTCTGGAGGACTTAATCCATGGGTATCCTACTCTGGCCTTGACTCTTCTGTCCAGGACTTATCCATGTTCGAGTCCATACTGTCGCTCTTCGACGAAGGGACTCGCAACTCATGGTTATTGCCTATCTCTCTGGTCGGGGCCATAATCGTGACCTGTGTTATTTATTACATTAATCCATATTTAATCATTCCAAAGTCCATTCAGTAAAATATGAAATAAAAGTCCATAAAACCAAAAAACTAAATAGCCATAGTATCAGAAAAACCAAAGTACGTAGTAAACGGGAAAAAACAACCGAGCACCATGTTTCATTGTCATTTCATGGCATGTCTAAGGACCATCCTCAATCCCGTACATGTGTAAGTGATTAGCTATATTACTGTGAGGTTCAATTGATGATAGTTGACGATGATGCCTTGATCCAGTGCCATCTTCATTCAAGGCGGGCAGTGGCTGCTCCTGTTCCACCGCCACAGCCCGAGTCCTCATTTTTTGTTGTAACTGACCATTCCTCACATGTTCCTCAATGATATCTTTCAAATGCCTACAGTCGTGTGCTCGTCCAGCTCATGGAATAGGCAATGCTTTCCTAATGCCCGCTCGTATTCGGAGGGTTCCCATTTCATCGGTCTTCGATACTGAAGGCGTCCTTGAGTATCTAAATGAATCCTTTCCAAAGGTTCGGTCAAATTCATGTTAGAAGTGAATTTCAGTTCTCCCCATGGCCTTTCGAAATATTACTGCCATCATTCATTTTCCATTTTACTTTATCATTCATGTTTACATCTCCTGATGATCCTCCACTTTTCACATCATTCACCTCTGGTTTGTGTTCTCGTGTGTCTTCCTATCGCAGGAACCTTTCTGCTTCATAGTAAAACTCCCCTAAATCCATACCGTGCTAGTGAATCCTTGAACTCCATGTCATCTGCAATTTTAGATACAGCCGCCATCAAAACCATAGATGGATCTAGACGATCTACTGATGTCGTTATAGCATTAAACAGTGTTAGAAAACTTCTCAATCACTCTCCGGTCCTCTATTTTAGTGTTGCCAAACTCATCACATTTTTAGGTCTTAAGATGTGAAACGTAAACTGCCACATAAACCGTTTGGCCAATTCAGTACATGTGCCAATAGAGCCGCATTCCAGCTGTCCGAACCATAGCGCATTTATATCCGTCAAGCATAAAGGGAAACATCATGCCATGACTTCCTCCGATTCCCCTAGTACTTCCTTATGTCTCATGTATCTTGACATATGAACGGTGTGATATGTATTTCCATTATATCTCTTGAGCATTGGCAGTTTAAATTCCGGTGGATTCCTAACTTGCTTGAACTTAGGAGCGAAGGTGCTCCTATTAACATCTTCCAGATCCCTGTTTACCAATCCTCCTCTCTTAGCCCATCTAATCATTTTCGCCAACCTGTCATTTTCATCAAATGGTATTCTTTGATCATTTTCTCCGACCTACCCTCCGAGTCCACGAGGGAATCCTGAAATCTGCTCTTTTGGATGAACATCCATATTCTAATCAGCGCCAAACTACACAACATCGCCTGATATATCCAGCCAAGGAATAGAGGCAACATGACCCAGGGACATGCCTCCGAGAATGGGACGATCAACACTGATCATTCTATAAGATCATCTATAGTTCTGCCAATCGTTCCTAGTCAGTTATGTGCTGTTCCCGACGGTTCCACTCTATCCTACATCTCGTTTGATTCGTTTCTTTGGTTCTAGTTCTGGATTTCCTTAGCTCCTACTACTCTAACTCCATGATCCATGTTTCTAGTATTAGCTACTACTCATTTCCTTGGTTTTACACTACAGCTTGTCCAAACCATCAAAGTAAGTTCTGCATCATTTCCTCTTGTGTCTTCAACATCCTCTCATGCATAGCATCCATCCTTTTCTCCATCGCATATCTGGTAATGAAGATTGAGGTTAGATTAGCTCCCAAGGAAGCCTTCTGACTCCCTTCATGATGGCTCCTATCCATTCTTTGTCTCCTTATTGATTTCCTAGCCATTATTTCCTAGATCTAGGTATCCAAACTCTAAACCTAAGATCTTAGCTTCCAAATCTGCGAGTGCAAGCCTTCTTAGTGAAAGCATTAAAATCTTAGCATCAAAATTGACCACCAACACCTAGTTATACGTGAAAGCACCAAATTCCCAAAACAATATCCAATTAGAAAGGCCAACACGTAAATCACAGAATCAATAGCAGAAAAAGTAAAGGAACGCGCAAGTTTTATAGTGGTTCGGCTAACTCCAGCCTACATCCACTCCAGAACAATTCTTTTTATTGTAATGAAGTTTGGTTACAGTTACAATCCAAAATTCTAGAATAAAAATGGCAGAGTATCCCCTAGTATAAGATGAAGAGAAACAGAATGAAGGTCCCCTCTCTAAAGCCAAGCCTGGTGTATTTATAGGTTAAACTTCGGCTACAAGGCCTTCTCACCTATAAGGGCCCACCATATCGATAAGCATGCATGATTCGTCCATAAGTATCGATCGGCTAAAATACTACCGATCCATTTTCCTCCATCCAGATCAAGGTCGAGCGTCTTTAAATAGTCCTTCATGTCGATCCCTCCCTTTCCATGTTGCTACAACGATCCATCTCCTTCCAATATCCTATACCGATCCACCCTCCACAAAGCATATCAGTCCTCCTCCTTCATGGGGATACGCCGATCCTTCCTGATGTCACTTAGAATGTACGACGATCCCTCTAACTTTATAGGTGCATACGTACCCATTTTTCCTAGGGTGCTATACCAATCCTTAGTGCGCCGTTCCATATTATACCGATCCATATTATGCCGAACCTTCCTATCCGATCCATACTTGTTCGTACGTAGAAATAGCCCTTAACTTGACATGCTGATCCTTTTAGCGCTAGAGACATATGCCGAACCCCCCATATCCTAAATGCTATACCGATCCAAACTTTGCCAATCCATGATATGTCGATCCTTCCCATGCATATCCTTACTATGCCACTTCAAACTATGCTGATCTTTTACTATGCTGATCCGTATTACGCCAATCCATGTTACTCCGATCCAAGTTGCGCCCATCCTTCCTTTTCAAGCATATATCCATATTTCAAGCACCCTATATCATTTTTCTACCAACTACGTTTAATACTAACTTCATGTTATTATCTATAGCTGACTTCCGGACCCCACAATCATGGCTCTACACTCGATAATTATGAAGTCCGTTGGGTTAAATCCACCTATTTACTGCCTTGACAAAAGGCGGGTCACAAGTAGTGATCAGAGTGGCATAGAAAAAGTAAATATATTGCTTTGCACTAAGTATCTTGATTGTTTGGTTGTTTTTATAATTGATGTTCAGATGTCTTTGTGTGATTTCATTGATTGATGATGCTTTGTTTAGGGATCCATCTTAAGTATGGTACTATGTAGGAATTACTACATAAGGTGAACATCTCAATCAAATATTTATGTTTAGAAACCACACGGTTTCTTCGATCGTGTATTTGCTGCGAGGGATAATGGAAATTATTTTTACATAAAAGTTAAAATGAGATTAGTGATGTTTAGTTTTTATAAATAGATGACTAGTGATGTTTAGATTTTTACAAGTAGAGTATTTTTTATTATACTCCCATAGATTATTTACGATTTAATACAAGCAAGCATAGATTTGATTAGAAATATTTTTGGTTATGGTGTATGTGTGTATGGGTGGGGAAAGAATTTTTACGATAAGCTAGTAAACGTTTTTATAAAAGATTGAGATGTTTAAAGCATATCTAGATGTAAATAAAATTTTGAAGTCGATTTCGTTTGTTGAGTGATTTATGAATTCTGATTGATGCATTTGGGCAACATTATTGATTGGAATTTCTAAAGGACCAAACAAATGGACATAGGACTTTGAAGACTAATGTACTATTTTAAAGAGAAGTAATATATTTGGAGTTATATTAAAAACCAATTTACAAAATAATATTTCAAAGAAAGCTATTATTTGTACCAAAATTGGGCACAAAACTTTTCGGATGTGATTAAAGAGATTAAAGTGACGAAATTAATTGGAAAAGAGACTAATCTAACAATCACACTAATAAAAGCACGCAAAAATGGAAAAAGACAAGAAATTATAGTGGTTCGATGTTGTAGCATACATCCACTTTCAATGTTTTGCTATTTATTGATGATTGACAACTAATTACAACATTACAAAACTCTAAGATTCGAGTTACAATGGAGTTGCGGTAGAGTAGCGACGTAGCGGAGTCAAAAGTCCATTTTCTATTGGCGTAAGGATGCTATTTATAGGTTTAGGTCTGAAATATCTACCCATGAACTCGGAATACTCCTTCTCACATGTGGGTGGGCCCACTAGATGGATCAGCGGCCATTTGGGATCGATTGGGATCAATCCCTATTTCCTTCCTACCGATTAAAATGGTGTCCATATGGTCTGAGATTGATCATGAGCATTCTTGAGGTGGTAAGCAAGCTCCTGTGAAAATTTGGTGGTGTTTGGACTTGTAGATAACGAGTTATGATAGATCCAAGATTGGTTTTGTAAGTGGGCTGAAGCACACGTATCGATACATTCGTATCGATCAACCTTCATATTGATGCTCTTCCCATATCGATTAGAAGTTTATTAATGACTTAGAGTGATAGTTTAGAAGAGATCCAAGTTTCATGCTAGAAGACTGCTTCCTTCGTTTGACCATGCTTCCTTCGTACTGACCATGTGTATGCTGCTTTGTATCGATGCTCGTGGGCTGCTTCGTATCGATGGAAAGTGTGGTTTTGTTCGTATCGGTACTTAGTCTATAATTTAGTATCGATGGAATCCCATGTCCTTCATATTGATGACTCCCTATTTTCTTCGTATTAATGTCTGACCCTTAGTTTCGTATCAGTACTCATTTGATCGATATGAAATGTGTATAAGGGGGATCGATACTAAGTGGGCAGCAGTTGATCATATGGATCCAGATCGATGCCAGCACTTAATGGATATGAAGGAAGATGATGTAGACCTGATGGATATGAATTCGATGGATACGAAGTAAGCATATTTCTCATGAAAATAGATTGATCCACAACTTGAGCATACTAACTCCGATTGACTTGAAATTCGAAATGTTACCTTTCATAGCTTTATTTGTCGTATCATGCAAATTGTAGCTCAATCGGGGCTCGGTCCAAATTTTCCTGTATCCATTGTGGACTTGTGTATAACCGATCTTCGAGATGGATTGTCCTTTTTTCTAGTAAGTTCCTGGTGTCACGGCCTTGCCAAAAGGCAGGATGCATTTGCCGTTCAAAGTACGTCTTGTGTGAACATGACATGCTTTGAAAAGATGCATTTTCTATTCCAAAAAAGCTCTAACCAATTCGTTGAATAGTTGTTGCCTTTTCATCAAAAGATGTGACCTTTGATTGATTTCCAGTATTATAAATGTTTCATTATTGACTGCCAATAATTATGCTTGTTTTGTTGTAACTGAAGGTTGTGTGCTAGCGATTTGTTGTTCATTGTCTTGATTTTTACTAGGTAAGCGTTCAATTCCTATTAATTTTGAAAATCGAATGTTAGTTCGTCATACATGGAAATATGTTAACCCGACTCCTATTCATGTTTGCACGTTCATGGGTCATTGCCAAGTTCTTTAGTTCTTGTTTGGATCGAGTTTCGTATCGATCCTCTCTTGGATCGATGTGAAATTCGAGTTGTAGCAACAATTGATAGTCGTTTTAAGTAACTATTTTCATATCGATCCTCTCCTGGATCGATCTGAGATGTTGGAATGCATGCTGCGTAGCGATGGCCATTGATAGGTACTTCGTATCGATGGATATGAAGCTTGGGTCCTGGAGTATATGGATACGAAATAGGTGTTTCGTATCGATGAAATTTGGTGATTCAAATAAGACTTTATTGTAAATTTTGTATCGATGAGATTAGAATTGATGGATACGAAATAGATGGTAACTCGTTGATGGATATGAAATGTTAACCTCTGGATTGCTCTGGGACGATGGATATGAAGCTATGCCTTCATATTGATGGAACGAATCATTCCAGGCATGTTTGCTCAATTCCCTTCGTATTCATAGACCCTGACCATTTCAATTGGTTCTTGCTAACGGGATATGAAACATTCTTTGCTGAGATACGAATCCATATAAAAGGATTTTGTACTTAGAAAAAAATTCACTTGCCATTGTTTTCTTATCAGCCTTCGTATCGATTGAGAACATGGGAAGAAAGAACTGCCTTCATCTCCAAATCACTTAGTTTTTTAACCTTTGATCCAATTCACTTAAACTAGACAATTAATCGACCGAAACCATTTTAAAATGATGAGACTCGAGTCTTAACGCCCTTTCATCTAAAGTCTTAGCTGACTCTGGCGCTGTTGATGCCGGAAGTTGGTTGAGGTGAGGTTGTGGAAGTGGTAATGGCGTTGTTGTAGCTTGGAGAAGAAGAGCTATTAATGGATATGAAATAGTCATTGGAAGAATCTCTGGCTTCGATCTCGTATAGATGTTGAATGGAGGAAGCATCTTTGTATCGATCTGGAAAGGTGGGGCTTTATATCGATAGAGGTAGATGGATACGAAGTTGCTTGCCTTGGGCTCGCCTTGGATCGTCGCGAAGAGTAGCGTCTAGAGTGATCGATACGAAGCCAAGGCTTTGGGATCGATACGAAGTGCATCGATCTGGAATGATCGATACGAAAGCACATCCCTGGATCGATATGAAATCCAGACTCTGGGATCAATATAAAGCTAGCTTTTGGGGAACGATCTAAGTTTTGACTTTGACGGATACAAAACACAGCCTTTCGCGTATTCGAACACTTGACTCCAATGAGCTTCAGCTTTGCATAACCGGACTTGACCATTAAACTACACATCTGGCTATCCTTCAAAGCTCGTTAACGGAACTGTAATTTGGCAAATATAACAAACTTTAACATGGATCATTCTTTGATGTCAGAATGGCATGGTTGGGACAGTTATCGATGACGATCACTCCGGCTGAGTCTCAAAGTCATGTCGTTTTACCACCTTTCAAACTTGTAGAAATTTAAAGTATTACGTAGCACTGCACTACATGACACGAACACACACTATATACCGGGGGGAACATGAGTTTATTGTCATCTAATGATGGTTTTTACTGAGTTCAATAGCTATGGATCTTGAAAGCTCAAGGCAGGAGAAAGTTCAGAGTTCTCCATTTCCATTATAGAAATACAAGAAATCGCGGCAGACGTATTGAGTCCTGCTCCGAACGAACTACCGGGTGCAGTGTTGGTTCTAAATCTGGAGGATTCTGATTGTTCTAAAATCTATGAAGACATGCTAGGGAAGATCTGCCTTAGGCATGGATTTTCACTAAATGATGTTTTATTATCCGGCCCGAAAGACAAAGCCTACAATCCCCATAAGGATACACTACTTGTAATAGGTTCATGTGCGCAGCTGGAACACTGCCTCCTTTCAAACAATTTATTCGAGAAGTGTTGTTCTTCTTGAGGATTGCTCTATCTCAATTGCATCCGAATGGGTATGCTCTGCTCAACAGCCTATACATTATCTTCATGGAGCATCTTTTTCGACCCTCGACCATCGAGGAAATCAGATATCTACTCAACATCAAAAGTCGTGGGGACAACCCATTTTCCACATACTTAGAAGTAGTCAGAAACTGCCAAGTAGTGGCAGCGCTTGGAGTACATTATGATACTTTAAAACCGAATGATTCTTCATTCTGTGTTCACCAGGATTTGCTAGGAGGTGGCTAGTTAGACATAAGTGCTCCAACTCTTTTTCGGTTAACTGGATAACACAAGTTGATGCTGAATCTAATACTTTGCTTCTTTTGCAGCTTCGATTCCACGGGCCGAATGAGTGAAATTTAATGAGATAGTAAGAATTCTCTAATCAATGCCAGCCGAGCTTAGAGAAATCGATGAAGTCCTTATCGATAAAAACTTAATCGATGTGGGGCTGATAGAAGGAGACCAAAGCATTTGGCTAGTAGGTGTCCCCATAGTGGCTTCGATAAGGTAATGAGGACGAAGAGCTTCTGGAGTCGTAATCACTAAACATGATGATGACAAGAGTTTTCCAACTGGGGATGAGCCCACAGTCGCACCTTCGCATAGTCTTCGATTATCAAAAAGAAAAGGCAAGGCTCTTGCCTATAGATCCCAGAGGCGTAAAAATGTTGTGGTATGTCTACCTACTGCAACTGTTGTAAGTTAGGAGACTTCTCCTCCGAAAATGGAGAGTTCGTTGAAAGGATTGACAGATATCTCTATACCCGACGACCTGACTTCACTCCAAGATTTTGGACTAGAGGGACTTCATTCTCCATCGCAAATCGATGAAGGCTTGAGTGCTTTAGATGTAGGGGAGCCAACTACTGCGAGCAAGGCCACCATAATAGGTTGGTTAGGGGGTTTGCACATGCACACACACATTTCACGGCATCACACAACTTCTAACCACATGTTTTCTAGTTTCAGGAGATAACTAATTCAACTTCTCTTTTCATTTTACAGAAACAATGGTGAGGTAGGGATCGATTCTTAGCAATATTCGTTTTAAATGCCACGCATCCAGCTCTGACTCCAAATCTTATAGGCATGAGTCTAGAAGAGATTATGATCGCGACCATTACTCCAGCTAGAAGCATGAGCGATATGAAAGGGAGAGGCCACATCAATATAGGCGCCGCTCTAGGTCACGATCGCCTCCACTTAAAGGTTCATCAAAACCCTCGGGGTCTGGCAAACAACCTTCTGAGACGCTCACCAAATAGCGCCTCCTCAAACTTCAAAATCTAGTGATCAAAGCTGAATCACTTGAGCAAAAACTCCCATCGTTACAGAACCTGCCGCTATAGAACCCACTGGAGAGGGAGCCTTTCGAATTGCTAAGTTAAAGCAAGACTTCCAAATATCTGCTTTGATGGCTTCCATTTCCCTCCGAGCTTGAAATGAATTCCCAATGATATTGAATGGATTATACAGGATTACATGCATGATATTTACAGCCAGTACCGAGAGTAGGTGAAAACTGCAGAAAAGGCTTCAGTGGTATCCTTCGAGTGGGCCAAGATAATTTAGAAAATGGAGACCAATCTCGCTCAAAAAAATCAGATAATAGAAGTGCTTAATAACGAAGCTGAATCTTCAAGAAAATCAGAGATGGAGGCCGATAAAAGAGCCGATGAGAAAAAACTATCCATGGAAACAATGCGATAGGCATACATAGCCTTAGTGAAAGAGATGGGCCACCAGAATACCCTTGTCATGGAGGAGAGAGATGCTGCAGCAAAAGAGCTCAACGAGCCAAAGGCAAAACTTGCTGAGGCCATTAAGGAAAAGGATAAGGCCAATAAATCCGCCCAGGAGGCGTGCGAATAGACGATGGCACTTAAGGACAAAGGGATGCGACAAATTTAAAGGCTCAGGAAGCTAAGGCCGGAATTGAGAATGAAATTAAAGCGATAGAGGTTAGGATGGAGAATGAATTTGAAGATCTCTTGGTCACATACAACGTCGTTTGTTTTAAGAAACCGCAATCTTACCTGGCTCGTTGAAGATTATCCTTTTCAATTGTACAAGGCTTGGAGCCATTTGGTGAAGGACGAGAAGGTGGCTTGTAACACTACAACCGTCGCTAAATTCGAACTGGAAAATCAAATACTTGTAGAAGATGAGCTGAAAGTCCTCCATGACACTATCGTTGCTCCCGAAAAGGAAAAGCTTTCTACAAATTATCCGGACGTTGGAAAAGGATCTGGAGTTGAACATTACAAAGTAGGCTTTGAAGCGCTCCAAGTTTTTCTATCTGAGCCCACTTTCTCTATTAATCCTCTAGTTGCTCCGGTACGACCCTGATAAGCTGCATATATCTGCGATAAATGAACGCGGCTCTGAAGGTACATCAGCCTAACACATGAGTCAACCCGAGCAAGGTATTCTAAACACTTCTCCCATTTATCCAAATGCAGGAGCACTGTCACTAAAATTCTCTACTATCTTTATTTAGCTCTAGATTCTGCTTCAGTCGATCCTCCTGCATTCCAAGAAATGTAGCATGAGTAAGAGGCTGTAATGATAGAGGCCACAACTACAATGATCGCTACATCGGCAATGGAGTTGCATGAAAGCAGTTGTTTTTTTATGAACAAATGGTGGAAGCACTCCTCGGCCATCAAAGCGACCTGATCACCGAAACGCCTTTCGTCATTGTTGAAGTTGTGGTTATTACGAGCTCCTTGGGCCCGACTAGTAGCATGCCGATGGGGCTTCTCATAGATCAAGATGAGGAGATAATGGCAGAAATTAAAGCAGAGATAGAGCAAGACAAGCAAGGCAGTAGTTTTGGTGGTGGCATGGCGGGTCCCGACCTGGTCCCTATGCTTATAATCTATCCAGGTGGCACCATCATCGATACCTGTGTGCCTCATTCCTCCAGCTTTGTGGGTGCCACTGTTCCTCCAATTCCACAAATAGAGGGTATTTCAATCCCTTTAAGTATCGAGGAGGGGACACCTATTATTCCACCAGCCGGAGATAAGCGAGCTAGTGCAGGATGGAAAGGTAAAGGCTCGAAGAGACATCTGAGCGGTAGTACTAGTGATCTACATGAAAGAAGAGCAAGAAGGATAAAAATCAAAGGCGTAGACTTACACTTTTTCTTTTTCTTGTTGTAGATAGTTGGAATAGGATCCTCTTTTGCTTTTTGTAGGATGTGTATTGATGTGGGTTCGGCCCCTGCTTATAGGAATTCTTCGAATAAGTTTTTTGTGCTAATCTTTTACAATGAATAATGGAAATAAAACTTCATTTCATTTTTTAGCATAATTCTGTTTGAATTTGTTTAAGTATTTCACCACTCACGTTTCCATTTAACGTACTTGTAAGGCTTTAGTTTCTGAGTCGAACTTGAGTCTGGTTGCTAAGTCCTAAAGTCTTGGCTTTGGTTCATAATCAAACGTCAAGTCGAGTCACAACGTTGCACTGCCTCGGCCAGCATTTGGTACTTGAGTTATGCCTCGTCCTAGGGAGAATCAAGGTAGTCAGTCGGTGGTCGTTCTCTGCCTTTGCTAGTTTTAATTTAACTAATTCGGAACAAAGTTAAAGAGAAATGAGTTTGAGTGGTCGGATCACACTCGTTCATCTGTTAGTATTTGCATCTGCACTCCGAGGTTTGAACCTGTATGCTGGTGGTCGGTCGTGCCTGCTTATCGCTTAGAATGATAACCACACTTCGGGGACATAAGATATGTTATGGGAGGTCAGTTACATCCATCTTGTATTTATAATCTAGTCCATGCTCTCGCGATGAGAGTTGATCGATGGATGGTTGGTCACACCCATTTAACTTCTAGGATTATGTCTGCACTCTGGGGATATATTACGGGTGGCCAGTCATACCGTTTAATGTTCATGCTCCCGTCCACGTTCTCAGGGTAAGAGTTAGTTGATGGGTGGTCAGTCACACCCATTTGTGTTTATACTCCATTCCATGCTCTTGGGAGGAAAGTTAGTTGATGGGTGGTCAGTCACACCCATTTGAATTTGTACTCCAGTTCGCACTCCAGGAACCTAGAGTTAGTCGACAGATGATCAGTCGCATCTATTTAAGTATTACGATCTTGTTCACGCTCTGGGAACAAGAAGTTGATCAAGGTTGCAGACATTCGGATCACATCTACCTTGATTTGACAATCAAAGTCGTGGATGGACGAATCCATCCTCTTCGAGTTTGCATTTGGACCTCGTACTTCGAGAGCTAGAGTTCGTTAGAGGGTTATCTATTTCAATCTTTCTTTTCTTTATAGCTACTTGCCTCGAGCTTGGGGTTTCACTTAGCGAGTAATCCGTCGGACACGATTACTCCCTATTTGAACGAGTCCCACCATGGGATGGGAGTTAGCTCTTCGTACATTGTGGCGGTCGCACGATGCATTTCATAAATTGTTCATCTGCCTTGATGAGTCTGCATTTTATTTCTAGAATAAGAAAGTACGGCAAAGTCAATTGTCTTATTACAAGTTCAAATTAAAAAAGCATAAACAATTTCAAAGGAAAAGTAGACTAAAATGAATAAAAGCCAGCTATGTGTAAATGAATGAAATCATTTCCATAGAGCAGACGCAAAGAGATCCCTCCACGCCCTTACCCTTCTCCTTTTGTTGCGCATCCTGCCGCCTTGCAACATAACAGGCATGTCCAGCCGCCTGATCACCATGTACTACTCCAACCCCATTATCAGTGGGGAACTTCAGAGTCAAACACCGTGGGGCAATCGCTGCAATGAATTCAGCGAGGTCCGGCCGGCCTAAGAAAGCGTTATATGGGGACGAATGTCTAACACAACGAAATGCAACATCAGGACTCTCTAGCGTTCTCCAATACCCAACTCAACTCGTAATTCCACCATCCCTACTAGTATAATTGCACTTCCTTTGAAACCATGTATACGTGACTAACATGGTTTCAGATCCTTTGCTTCCATCAACATTCGGTCGTAAGCGCGTTTGAAAAGTATGTTCATAGAACTTCCACTATCAACTAAGATCCTCTTCATCCAAGTAGGACCTACTTGGGCAGAAATAACCAACGGATCAATAATGGGGGCCTCGACTCCATCAGCATCATGATTTCTGAAAATGATGTCATCTGTCATCGTCCTCTGTTGCTTTGCTGGGGCCCTTTCATCAGTACCACTACAACATTCGAAGTCCACATGCCTAATCGAATTAGCATATGACTCCATTTCCTTCCAGCTTCGATCAGCTAGATAAGGACTAGCACTCACTATGTTTATTACCAATCTCTTGCTAGTACGTGTGGGTTCTTCGTGCCTAGCTTGGCCTTGACCTTGATTCGGGTTAGATGGGCCCGCACCTCCATCCTACGGAGCCCTCACAAACTATTCCAACTTCCTCTCCCTAATCAACTTCTCAATAATATCCTGTAGATGATGGCATTCATTAGTGTTATGGCCATAACAGTCATGGAATCTAAAAACTTTTCGATTTCAATATTCTTTTCAGGTGATTGTTTCAGAGCTGGCTTCTTATTATGTTCGATATTGCAGGTTTGAAGATAAACATTCTTTAGTGACGTGTTCAAAGGAGTATATTGGTCACACATAGGAGCTCTGTGTCTTGGTTCGCGATTTGGGTCTCTCCTCTTTCCTTGACCTCTATTACCCTTCTGTTGACCTTATTTATTCTGTATATTCAATTGCATATTTTCGGAGTTCTCACCGGTCTTTTCCACAGCAATATTACTCTGAATGCCTTCACCACCGGGCCCTGCATCGTCCCACTTCCTAGATCATCTAGCGTCTTCTCTTCTCATGAACCGGGCTGCTTTAGCATAGAAACTATCCATCAAAGTTGGGGGTTTCCCAGCCAACCATTTGCCAAACTTGGAATCAGGATCGATCCCTTTAGTCAATGCCATCAAAATAGAATTATTATTAGGGTTACTGACCTTAACACAAGCAGCTGAAACCTTTTTAGATAACGTCTAAGAGTCTCTCCTGGAACTTGGGTAACACTGGATGAGGTGTTAGCATCCTTTGGCCTTGTAACATGCATACATAACTATTCGACAAACTTTGTAGCCAACTGATCGAAACTTGAAATGGATCTGATGGTAGATGTGTGAACCACATAGTTGCAATCCCTCCCAAAGAGTAGGGAAACTCCTATACTTAACTGCATTGTCATCTCGAGCGGCGTTCATGAGCCAGTCATACAACAAGTTGTGCTAGTTAGGACCCGAATTTCCCTCATACACGGGCAAGGTAGGCATCCTGAATCGACAAGATGGCTCAGCATAAAGGATGTCGTTGGTGAATGGAGTATAACTATGAGAGATTCCCCAATCGTCATTAGTAAGACCTTGACTTTCTCGAATCATTTGGTGGATCATGGTTAGAATGCCTAGCATCTGGATGTTCAAGGCCAAGGCATGGTCGGGTTTCATGTTGTGGGGACGGTCCGAGTGCAGTCGACGGTCCTCTCCTCACCTCCTTGTCTCCCGGTCTTAGGGAACGTAGGGTTCATGAGCATGGACGTGTTAACGAAGGGCTGGGTCTGGCTGGTTCTGGATCTTAGCTTCTAGATCTATAGCGACACCAGCTCCATGGTCCTAGATGGTGTGATAAGGAAGCGCCCCTCCTCAGGAGGAGGGTCCAGCTTGGTGCCCTGTAGAAGGACCAACCCTGGCTTGTCCGAGATCCACAGCACGTTGATGCCCGGAAGCTTCTACATAATTATTATCCAACCGACAGCGTGTGGATCTGTGGTTGAAGTCAGATGGAGCCGAGCTTTTAGTCTAGAAATGTGAGACATGATGTCTCCTAGATCTCCTTCACCTTTTCTTGCTTACCTAGTTCACGAGCTATTTAATGGTGGAATTTCTATCGAATTAGAAAACCGTCAAAAAATTTATAATTAAAATTTTAATTGCAAGCGCATGACGTACACTTGTAGTATGTGGCGAATATGGGTCAATCTGTAGAGAATTGATGATTTTAAATCTCCTATTCAATCAAATAACCAAAGATTTAGAGGCGGTTAGCTAAAATAATGAGAAAAATGACAAAATGAAAGTGATAAAAATATAAGAGTGTTAAGACAATTTAGAGATAATTACACTTTCTAAATCATATAGTTCAACCAAACATGAAATTATGATATCTCTTTTCGTCATTAGTGAAATTAATTGTTGTGTTTATCATAAGTATGGCATATTTGTGTTATTAATTAGCCCAATATAAATCATCAAACTATAACACAACCACCAATACACTTTTAAATCTCATAAAATATGACAACAAAGTTGAAAGCAAAATCCATTTTTTAAGCATGACCTATTAACTATTAATTAGAAATATAAGCCAACAAATTTTAAATTCAACATTCACTTCTTTGCCATAATCATATGTGGATGAAGAGACAATTTGTGTTTTGTTTGTTTAAGCATAGCCTATTTGTTATGAACAATATAGACTATCAAATTCAAAGCTAAACAACATCATTAAACCACTTCTATCATTCTCATTAAGCACAAAAAAAGAGCATAAACATCAAATTAAGTTGAAGCTACATGATTAGAGAGCTTTATTCCCCCTAAACTGAAGGGGTTTAGCCTATCATATTTGTTATCATGTAAACGAATGTTGCTTGCAACATGAATGAAAAAGAAAAGGAAAAACAGAGCAAATGAAAATAAAAGCTAAGTAAAAAGAAATAACACTAATATACTTGCATGAAAAGTAAACTATGCTACTAACATAAGAAGAGAAGAAGCATCTAAATAAAAGAGAGTACTAATTAACATTGTATAAAAGAAAGAAAAATTACATGAAATAAAATGGCTAAGTAGTCATGAAAAAAGCAGAGAGAAGAGTTTTGTTTTATTTTCTAAGCTAAAAACTAAGTAAGAGAGACTAAGGAAGAAGAGTGTTACATGAAACATAAGGGGTATACGTACATGTGTTAAATCCTAATTCATATTTTTGGCGATGCCCGCAATACCCTTGAGAAAGTGTGAAGGCCAAGTAATCATTAGCTTCTATAATCATCATTAAGTGTACATGAAGCCATAAACTCCATAAGCATGTGCATTAACCTCTAATTGAAAATCAAGGCAAGTGGGTGGGTCCTCCATGTTCTTCACTTTGAATTATTTCCATCTTCATTATTTTGTATCTCCTTTGTGCATGCATATTTCATCATAAAACCACTTATAAAATTCACCAAATTTTCTAAAAAAACATAAAAAATTCGAAGTAAATTTTCATAATTCAATAAATGCACAAAAATGACCATTTTACCCATGTATGAAGATGAATATGTGACAATTTGAAAATAATTTGAATTGGTTTAAACAAGTTAAAATACCCAATATGATCATTTATTCAATTTAAATAGATTAAATATGGTGGTAAAAAATACGCACATTTACGTGCACATCAAATACCCCCATACTTATTTTTTATTTGTCCTCGAATAAAGAAAAATAAAGATAAATCCGTTTTCGTAGGGAGCACGATTGCATTGAGCGTATACAATAAGCTGTTAAACCTTTGGGTTTCTCCAATAGGACGGGTGTTGTCTCGTGATGGTTTTCAACGGATACTGCCCACAAATTCCAAATGTAGGACGAAAATATTTACAAAACGCAAGATTTATTTACAAAGGGTTGAATGCGAGTTTTTGAAAAATTTACAAATGAAGGGTTTATTTTCAAATCAACACGAATAAGATAAATATAGGTTTTGGTCATTATCTTGAAAAATTAAGTCATTTACTCATCAAAATATCCAATAAAATCAAGCTATCATGACAATAGACAATAGTTTAACTTGTTGTTTCAGTTGATAACAAAGTGTAACTATGAAATAGATTCTTAATTGATTTTCAAAGTTTATCAAAGTGGTATATTCATTTCTTTTCAATAACAAGTCAAATCAAATAAGTAAAAAATAGCGCTAGGATTTCAATTGCTTACATTCTCTTGTGTTTATGAAAATTTTATTAGTATTTACAATATTTACATGCCTAACTCAGCTAAACCGAGGCCAAATGTATTACTCATGCACTGCCTTATAGACTAATGTGAGGGAAATACATAGCATGGCGAGTGAACACACAAGTGTGAACACTTATCGACTATAGGCATTATTAATAAAAGAATTTTTATATACATAGACCTAGCTTGGATAAACTGAGGCCAAATATACTGATAATGCACCGCCTTTCGGGCTTACGTGAGAAAGGTATAGAGTATGATGAGTGTACACACAAGTGTGAACACCTATCGGCCGTAGGTGTTAATAGAAAGTATTTACATATATACAAATGTTTTATTTCTTTTTATATGTTTATTTTTTCAAATTTTTTTTTTGGAAAGGGAGAGTTTTGTAAAATTATCTTAGCACCATTTAACTTAAAAGACAAAAAAAATGTTATATCCTTTGCTTTAAATTTACCACTTTCTAAAACAAAGATTTTTAATTAGGACGTATTTCATAATTAACACGTATGAATCTTCCTATATGCTAGTTAAACCATCATTATTTGCAATCAAACTTCATTTTTATTTTTGTTAAGACAAATTAGCTTTCAAAAATTTCAATTTAATAAGCCAAAACCATATATTTATCCTACAGTGTTTCTTTAAAAATAAATCAAAAATGCTTAAATAAAAAAAATTGTTTTATGTTTTTTTTTTTGAGATTTTTTTTTAAATTTTGCAAAGAAAAAGTAAAAATAAATCATGAAAAATCGAAAATGAAGATGAGTCTCCCCCACGCTTGATTTTGACTGTGTCCCCATAGTCAACCCAAGTGGAAGGAGAAAATAAAAAAAATAAAAAAAGACCTATATTTACATGAAGGTGAACGGTATTTACTCGAGATCATAAAGTATATCGTCAAAGAGTAATTGAAACAGTCTTCCAAAAACCGATTCATTTGTCTCGTCAAGTATGCAAGACACAGTTTAAGCGCAGAAAACCAAACCGTAAAAGATTTTGAAGTTGAATGTTGATTTGGAAAAACGAATGTTGTTTTATTGAAAATCGTACGAGTTGATTTATTTTCGATGATTTTTAGGGTAGATATAATGATGGATTGAAATTCAAGTTTATTTTGACCAAATTGAAATTCAAGTTTGTCATTGGAAAATTCTTCAAAATTATTGATTTCAAAATCGAAGTGGTGAATTCAATCTTCTCCGTCAAAATTTAATAGCTCGTCATCCAAAAGTCGAAAAAATTCATGTTCATTAAATTCATCTTCCTTTGTTGGATTACCAACAACTTTATTGCGTATCTCAAGTTCAAAATCCAAAGTTGTTGTATTCAAATTTTCGAAATCGTGAAAAGTAAGATCGAATTTTAAGTTTGGTTCCACACCCTCAAAAGATTTGAAATCCAACTCAATTACCAAATTTTCAATAACTTCATTAAGGTTATCATTTTTAGTTTCAAAAGTTGTTAGAAAATTGTAAATTGTGGTAAAAGATGGATTATCACTTGACTCGTCACACGTGGGATTTGGTTTTGTTTTTTACGTTGTTTCATATATGTTTCAAATAACGAATCCGTGTGATCGTCGTAAATTTAGTTCATTTGTTCAACAAAATCCAACTTATAATTATTGATTGGAGAATTTTTGATTTGGATTTGTTGAGAACACAAAATTTCGATCATAACGTGGTTAATATTATTCCCTTTATTGAATTCGTTCGAAAAGTTGTTTTCGTTTTCAGTTTGAGTTTGAAATTCATTTTGGAGTTCAAAATTGAATTGGCATATGTTGTAACCAAAATCCTTTGAATTTTGAGTTAATTCGAATTTTGAAATTCTTGACTTGAGTTATTACACAAATATGAATTATACAAATCATTTGTCTCTCGATTTTGTTGTGTAGAGAGTTCAAGTAGAGATGAAATGCTATTTTTGAGATTCGAAGGTTGGTCATCGTTTTGAAAACTTTGCTGTTCAAAGTTCGAATTGTTTAAAGAATAGTTGTCGTTAAAATATCCATACGAATTTGGAGTGAAATCATATGAATTATATTGATTTTCATAACTATTGTAAAATTCACGTAAGTGGGGAAATTCGGGTATTTTCAAGAATGTTTTTGTTTGGTTTTTTATAAAGGAAAAATATTTACATACAAAACTTGTTTTTCGAAAGGGAAATCGATTTTTTTTTTGTTTTTCAATTTTTTTTGAAAGGTTTTATATTTTTTTTGGATTTTGGTTTTTGTAATTTTTTTTTGGATCTTAAAATTTTCAAAGAAAAAGGATTTAAAAATTTCAAAGGAAAAGGAATATATACAATTTTTTTTAGTTTTGGATTTAATTTATGTATGTGTGTGTATGCATGAACTAATGCAATTAAATGAATGCAGGGATTAATTACATATGATTTATCCCAAGTTAACCCAAAATTGTACAATCAACATTGTCTTTGATAAACAAGATAGTTCTCAGCCAGGTAATTGACAGGATTTATCGGTGCACCACGAATCACCCTAGCAATGCAGCCGAAGGTTTAAGTATCTTCAGAGGAGCAATCACTATAATATTTACGAATCACCGTAATATTTATAAATGATTATTACTCTTCCGTAGCCTAGACACCAAGAATTAAATTGTTCAAAGAACACAATTTGCCAATATACAATTAAGTGTTATCGTTATTATTAATCAAAATTATAATGTGGTATGCAAAGCAGAAATTAAACATTTATTAACAATGCAACTAATTTTTTTTTAATTTTTTTCCAAAAATGCAAGCAAACAACTATGCAATTCAAATAAAAGTAGAGATGAAAGCAGCAATTTTTTTTTAATAAGCAAGTCAGCAATTTATTTTGGCAGTAGAGCGAAGCAACTAATTTTTCTAATCTGCTTTGACAGCCTGAAAATAAAACAAGATATATACAAGATTTTTTTTTTTTTTAATATATCAGGACAGAACTTAAAAACAAATGAAAACAAAATAAATTTACAACCAATTTTTTTTAAGGGGTAAAAAAAAGGATTGAGCAAACCCCCTTTGTTTTTTGTAAATTATTTGCAACTGAAAACAAAAACAAATTGAAAATAAACAAATTGAAACTTGTGTTTTTTTTTAAGAAAGAAACTCTAAAATAAAACTCAAAACAACAAATTAAACACCTTAAAAAAAAGATTTCACCATTACCCAATCAAACAAACCAACGAATTCTTTTGCCCGGCCCGTTAAAACTCAAAATATACTCTTCGAATTAGCAAATCCTGTAAAACAATTCAATTCTAATTATAATTTCACAAGTCCACGATTTCACAAATCTTTCAACTCCAATTGCAATGTCCAGAAGCAAAGGCGATTCGCGATCAGGCTTTGGAGGCGGTGGTTCCAATTCAAGGTCACGGTGTTCGAATTTGGTTGAGTTCAGGCGTTTGTGGGGATGGTTCAAATTACGGCAATGTTTATAGCAAATGGTTCAGTATTTCGAGGTGATTGAGGCGACGGTGGATTGGGGGAATGTGTGGTTCGAGTTCGAGCGGCGAGTGATTGGTGTTGTTTGCGGTGTTGCTGTTGAAGTCGTTGTATGGATGCTTCGTAGTAAATGGAAGGCGCGGTTCGAGGTGATTTGGGTGGGGCGATTGAAGGTCGGCGATGTTGGTGATGAACTATGACAGTAGTTTTGGAGGAGGAGCTTGCTGTGATTGGTATGTGCAGGGATGGAGTAATAGTGATACTATCAGAAGTTATGTTGATTGGTTTGATGGCACAGTGGGTAATTGAGATTGTTGATGTTTTGGCAGTGTAGAGTTGAGATGTAGTTGCAGGTAAGTGATGGTAGTTGTGGTGAAATGCTGTGAGGAATGAAATGTTGCAATGGCAATTTAGGTCGGGAGGGAGTAGGTTGCGGGTGAAATTCGATTGTGTTGCTTGGAGCTTGCGTCACGAATTGCTGAAGAATGTCAGGTTCAAGTGAGGGTCTATGATCGGTTTCTGTTTGCTGTTGTGAATGAAGAATGTTGAACAGAGGCTATGTGATGGGTTGAAGAGGTAGTGGATGGCTTGAGTAGATGTGAGTGGTACAGGGTTGTTTTGTAGGGTAGGGTTGGTGGTTGTGTGACAGTGTGGAGTAGTGATTGATGATGTCTGCGCTAATAGAGGATGGTAGATAATGCAATTGACAGTGGTGGAGAAAGTAGAGTTGCAAGCAACAGGTTTTTATTTTATTTTTATTTTTTTTATTTTTTTTTGGGTTTGGCTTGAAGTTGTGAAGTGTTGTAAGGGAAATGATATGTAGGCAATGCACAGTGCACAGGCAATGCACAGTCAAAGGGTGGATGGCGGTTTGGAATGTGTTATGGTGGTTATGTGCAAGTCTGTTTGTCGTTGCAAGAAAGTGGGAATGGTTTGAATTAATTTGTGATTTGAGTCAATGCAGTGAAGCTTAAGGCTGTGGATGGTGATTTGCTGATGGTAGTTCAATGGTTAGGGAGAAGGTGAACTGGTGAAGTGGTAGGCGGTTTTGAATGTTGTAGTTGATAGTTGCCGGCAATTGAAAGGAACAGAACAGGGGTGGCTGATGTTGAGAAGGTGATGTAACAGAGAGGAGTGAGGGGAAATGTAGTGTTGTTTGCAATGTTGTAAGCAGTGGTCGGGGATTTGAGGAGCTGATGACAGTCGAATGTGGGGACTTACTGATGAGGATGTGAAGATCAGTTGATGGTGGCACAAGGAAGTGTCTGCAATATGGTTTGGCTCTCTGTAGTCAGGTGGAAGAATGTGCACAGTTAGTGCACAGTAAACAGAAGTGGCCACTGTGACTTGTAAGAATTGTAAAAAAAAAAGCGATAGGTGTAAACTGTAAAGAAAATTGAAATGCAAAATGAAGAGTTGTAAATATTTTTGTTTTTCTTTTGAAATTGTGTGTGTATTTTTTTTTTAAGTATGCAAAACAAATAGAATGCAACAATCACACAAGCAAAAATGAAAATGACAAACACACAGCACAATAATTTTTTTTAATGTAAACACACAGGGTAAAAATCAAACAAAAAACAAAATCTAAACAAATTCTCCGGCAACGGCTCCAAAAACTTGTTTAACGGCGGAATTTCTATCGAATTAGAAAACCATCGAAAAATTTATAATTAAAAATTTAACCGCAAGCGCACAGCATACACTTGTAGTACGTGGTGAATACGGATTGATCCGTAGGAATGGATGATTTTAAATCTCCTATTCAATCAAATTACCAAAGATTTAGAGAGTGATTAGCTAAAAAAATGAGAAAAATGACAAAATGAAAGTGATAAAAATATGAGAGTATTAAGACAATTTAGAGATAATTACACCTTCTAGATCATATGGTTCAACCAAACATTAAATTACGGTCTCTCTTTTGGTCATTATTGAAATTAATTGTTGTGTTTATTATAAGTATGGTATATTTGTGCTATTAATTAGCCTAATATAAATCATCAAACTATGACACAACCACTAATACACTTTTAAATCTCATAAAATATGACAACAAAGTTGAAAGCAAAATCTACTTTAAGCATGGCTATTAACTATTAATTAGAAATATACGCCATCGGATTTTAATTTCAACATTCACTTCTTTGCCATAATTATGTGTAGATGAAGAGACAATTTGTGTTTTGTTTGTTTAAGCATAGTCTATTTGTTATGAACAACATAGACTATCAAATTTAAAGCTAAACAACATCATTAAATCACTTCAATCATTCTTATTAAGCACAAAAAGAGAGCATAAACATCAAATTAAGTTGAAACTACATGATTATAGACCTTCATTACCTCTAAATTGAAGGGGTTTAGCTTCTCATATTTGTTATCATGTGAACAAATGTAGCTTGCAACATGAATGAAAAAGAAGAGGAAAAAGAGAGCAAATGAAAAGAAAAACTAAGTATAACACTAATCTACTTGCATGAAAAGTAAACTACACTACTAACATAAGAAGAGAAGAAGCATGTAAATAAAAAAAAAATACTAATTAATATTGCATAAAAGAAAGAAAAATTGCATGAAATAAAATGGCTAAGTAGCCATGGAAAAAGAAGAGAGAAGAGTTTTTTTTATTTTTTAAGCTAAAAACTAAGTAAGAGAGACTAAGGAAGAAGAGGGTTACATGAAACATAAGGAGTATATGTACATGTGTTAAACCCTAATTCATATGTTTGGGGAGTGCCAAAAATACTCTTGAGAAAGTGTGGAGGCCAAGTAATCATTAGGTTCTACTAATCATCATTTAAGTGTACATGAAGCCATAACTCCATAAGCATGTGCATTAGTCTCTAATTGAAAATCAAGGTAAGTGGGTGGGGTCCTCCATGTTATTCACTTTGAATTATTTCCATCTTCATTCTTTTATATCTTTTTTGTGCATGCATATTTCATCGTAAAACCACTAATAAAATTCACCAAATTTCTTATAAAACAACATAAAAAATTCCAAGTAAAATTTTTCAATTTAATAAATGCAAAAAAATGACCATTTTCCCCTTGTATGAAGATGAATATATGACAATTTGAAAATAATTTGAATTTTGGTCTAAACAAATTAAAATACCCAATATGATCATTTATTCAATTTAAATAGATTAAATATGATGGTAAAAATATGCACATTTACATGCACATCACGAGCTCCGTGTTGGCATGGATCTGTTGAGTGAGCTGCTGACAGCTCTGAGTTAGCTCTTGCATTAGGATCTGGAACTCCTCTCCAGTCACGTAACCTAGTGGATCTGAAGCTCCAGCTGATGTTTGGCCTGTTGTGGCTAGCTGGGCGGGATTTTTCGTATCCCTTCCTTTTGGATCTACAACATTTGAAGTAGTTTTGATAGTTACCATGTTAAATGTAGCTCCTTCCTAGATCTGGACTAATCTAAGTAGAATGGAAGGAACCACAAGAAGATAGATCTGGATCTCCTCTTTTGATTTTAGCAATCCAACAAAGGCAGTAGATCCAATGAATTAGAGAAAAATAGAGTTTTCTCAGTAAAATCACCAAAGTGTTTGTACCAAAATTGGGAACAACACTCTTCGGATGTGATTGAAGAGATTAAAGTGAAGAAATTAAATGGGAAAAGATGCTAATCTAACAGTCACACCAATAAAAACATGTAAAAATGGAAAAAGACAAGAAATTATAGTGGTTCGGCGTTATAGCCTATATCCACTTTGAATGTTTTACTGTTTATTGATGATTGAAAACTGATTGCAACAGAACAACACTCTAAGACTCGAGTTACAATGGAGTTGCAGTACAATAGCGGCGTAGCAAAGTCAAAAGTCCTTTTTTTAGGTGTAGGGGTGCTATACATAGATGCAAGTCTGAAATATTTGCCCATGAACTCGGAACACTCCTTCTCATAAGTAGGTGAGCCAACCAGATCTATCAGGGATCATTTGGGATCGATTGGGATCGATCCTCATTTCCTTCGCATAGATCAAAATGGCGCCCATTTGGTCTAAGATCGATCATGAGCGTTCTTGAGGTGGTAAGAAAGCTCCTGTGAAAATTTAGTAGCATTTGAACTTGTAGATTAGAGTTATGATCGATCCAAGGTTGGTTTTGTAAGTGGGCTGAAGCATACGTATCGATACTTTCGTATCGAACGACATTCGTATCGATGCTCTTTGCACATCGATCAGATTTTTATTAAGGACGTGGAGCATAGAAGAGATTCGAGTTTCATGCTAGAAGGCTGCTTCCTTTGGTTGACCATGCTTCATTCGTATCGATCATGTGTATGCCATTTCGTATCGGTGCTTGTGGGCTGCTTCGTATCGATGGAATGTGTGGTTTTGTTCATATCGATACTCTGTCTGTTATTTCATATCGATGGAATCCCATGGCCTTCATATCGATCACTCCCCTTTGTCTTCTTATCGATGTCAGGCCCTTAGTTTCATATTGATACTCAGTTCAACGATACAAAATGTGTAGAAGGGTGGATAAATACGAAGTGGGCAGCAGTTGATTAGATGTATCTAGATCGATGCCAATACTTGATGGATATGAAGGAAGAGGATATAGACCTGATGGATATGAATACGGTGGAAACGAAGTAAGCATGTTTTTTATGAAACTTGATCGATCCATAACTTGAGCATATGAACTCCGCTTGACTTGAAATTCGGAATGTTGCCTATCATAGCTTTGTTTGTCGTACCATGCTAATTGTAGCTTTATTCGGATTCGAACCAAATTTTCCAATATCCATAGTGGACCTGTGTATAACCAATCTTCATGATGGATGGATTGTCCTTAGTTTCTAGTCAAGGTCCTACTGTCACGGCCTTGCTAAAAGTCGGGATAACAGTTATATTGATTATTTTTTAAGAGACTAGATTGATATGGAGAATATTTTGAAATGAGAAAAATGTTTTAGAAAATGAAAAAATATTATTTGAGAAGAAGTATATAATTTGAGGAAAAGTATAAGTAATATTTTTAAGAAAGGTGATTTGGAAAGAAAACAGTATTGTAAAGAAGTATTAGAGCTAAGTTTTGAAATAAAAAGTATATATATATATATATATAGATGAAGATTTAAGAAAGATAAAAATGCAATAAAATAAATATTTGGTCTTTTGGTACTAATAAAATATATTGAAATTGATTTATGTTCAAGTAAGATAAATATTATTTTGAAAATATTCGATGGACGTTTTGAAAAGTTGGTTTCAAAGTATGTGAAATTTCTGAAATGAGGATGGTATATAAATAACATGTATGAATTCATACAACGTGCTTCAAATGTTAGTGAGCACAATATTGTAATACTATCTTGTTTTTCCGTGTTGGGATGTATGAGTATATATTGTGATACATTGCGTTTTGATTTTTCCAAACACTCTCCGTACAAAAGGAGAATTCATCAAAATTTTCTAAAAAATCCAACACTTAAAAAAATTTCACAAAATTTTATCGTATGCAAAGAATAGAAAATTGTTATTTGAATCTACTTAAAATTATAACATATGATAAGATAAGTTGGATTATAAGAGCAATTGAGTAGACTTACGCATGATAGTCTTTAAATATAAAGAAAGTTCAGGATATGGGCTGTGTATGACGTTTCCTTTAAGAAATTATTAGGACGCAATTTTCTTAAGGGGGGAGTCTGTAATAGCCCTGCTTTCGACGCCGTATAAATAAATAAATTTAGTTAAAATAAAAATATTTGAATTCGATTTGTGATAATTTATATTTTAAAAATAAACTTTTAGTTAATTGAATTATAGTTAATAAAAGATTTTGTTTTAATAAATTGAATTAAATTACTAAACTCTCCTAGGATAATTTATTGAAATTAAATAAATTTTTTAAATAATATGAAATATTTTAAAGTGTAAATAATTTTTGTATACGATTGAATTAGTTGGAAACTATGTTTATTTTTGAAATAGCATATTGAAGGATTAAATAAGAATATACAAGCAGTGAATTAAATAAAACCATGCAATTATAGTAGTATATTTCACAAAATGAAGTGTTAATCAAATCAAACTAGATTGAAATTTATTCGCAAATAAATAAAATGAATAATTTTAAAAAAGAAGTGAAAATAACTGATTTAGACTAGAGCCCAAATTCAAGGCCCAAGCGTCTAAACCTACCTTTTTGCTTGCTTGGACCCAAACCTAAATTCTTTTATCATTTTTCAGCCAAAATTTCTTTAAGTAAAATCACGGCCTGAAGTAAAGAAAAAACAACAATCGCGCTTGAAGATTCATGATGCTCGTTAATCGATTCGTGGGGAGCAAGTGGAGGCCGATGCGGGTGAGCAACGCGACGCAAAGAGAGATGCACGAATGGACTTTGTGGTTAAACGTGCATAGGTGTCATGATTTGGACGGTCATGTGTGCAATGGGAATTGCAGCTTGGCTGATATAGATGGCTGTTAGTGATGATGTTGTAAGCAATTTGGAGGAGCATGGTTTTTTCATCTTGGGGGTTTGATGTTATCGCTGGTGGTTGCGCGGAGGGCTCTGATCCAGCCGGTGAAGTGCTGACCGGTCGTCGACATGGAAGCATGTGCGGACTTGAAAGTTGAAACTCGAACGTTGATGGTCGTTGCTGTTTTAGGAGCGTGAGCATCATTTTGGTGAGTAAATTCTTTTTTACTCACAAATACCGTCTAATACTTTATGCTCTGTTGCTTGATTGAAATTGTTTGATTTATGTTATGGCTTAGAATGGTTGATTGGGTGTAACGACCCGTAATTTTTGATAATTGAATTTATTAATTAAAAAAGTTTGGAATTTAATGTTGTGAAAAATTAAAAAATTTAAAACTTAATAATTGGAGAAATAACTAGAATGTAATGTTATTAATTTTAGTTTAAGGTAATTGATAATTATTTTAACACAATTTCAATAAATTGAAATAATTGCAAACATAAAAATTGGCTATAGATTATAAATAAGGAAATAAATTAAATTTATATTAATTGGTGAGAAAATATGTAATTAATTCTAACTGGATAAAATCAGTGTTATGTAAGTAGTTATAACATCTGCTTCTAGATAATAAACTCGTAAATGTGATTAAATTAAGTAAAAGGTGACGATTGTTATATGTTACTTATTAAACCTGTTGAATTAAATTTAAAATCAATTGCAATTAAATTTGATTAAATATTACATTAATATGAGTTAAGACGATAACTGTAAAACGTGAATGTAATAAAATGTATAGTAATGTCAATTATATTTATAAGGCAATATGATTTAATAATAAGAGTGAAATTAAGATAAATGAATTTATTGGGATTTTAATTTTTAATTAATGGGTTTATTGCAACTGAAATTAAACACTTCAATTAGTGCAATAATTAACTTTGAATTTGACATGGGAAATTGGTTTTAAAAGATTGTTAATTTCTATGTAATTAGAAATGATAAATTTTCTTAATTATAAAAATTGAATTAAAAAATGATTTAATTAATTTAATAATAATTTATTTAATTAACGTGAAAATAGCCATTTTGGCCACTGTCTCGAATTTTAATGAAACTAATTTCATCGGATCCGTAATGGTGAATTATTGTATGATTTTAAGTTTCGTAGCGATTGGACTTGTCGTTTGATCGGTAGGGCTAGAAATGCGTAGAAATCAATTTAATTGAATTTATTCTAAATAAGATGATTTTAAAGCTAATTCCTCATAAGATGGAAATAGGACTTGAAACATGTTCCATTAAATTTAAAGTTATCGAAAACATCTATTTTGACATACGGGATGACCCATTTTCGTTTCGGAAGCAGAACGAGCATTTCGAGTCGTTATTGTCGTTCGTACCAATTCGATATGTTTTCAGTTTCCTTATCGGGTTTTGATCATATATATATAGTTCTATTCTAACCCTAGCAGCCTTTTTATTTCTCATTACTATACGTACAATTCCCTCTGGCTTCTCCTTCTCAATGGCAGAAACTCTATTCTTCCCCAAATCCAAACTCAAATCAAAATCAATTTCAAAAATTCAAACTTCCCCAAACCCTATCATATTATATACCAATTCGAAGCACTCGATGAGCGCAAGCTAGATCTGCAGTTTGTTTTTCAATTTGGGTCTATGTGTCCAAAATTTGGGAAATAATTTTCGGTCGTTCGTGTGTAGTCGTGGAGATTTAACAATGGATCTACGTCTTGGGGTTGATCAGATAACATGGGTGTATTGCTGTCATGGAGTAGCATGCATCTGGGTAGTCGCTCATCTCAAAGTGGTCAGAGTTCAACGATTTTGGCCATGGAATGTAGGCGACGGCGGTGGTGGAAGGTGTGGCTGGAGTTGTCGAATTCGCTGCCAAAGAGGTGCCACATGTTGGCGCTGTTCGATCGTAGCCAAGGTGATTGGAGTCGAAGGGTTTGATGGTAAAAGTCTCAATGAAGGTAGCGGCTTGTGTACATGTTCGAGCTAGAAAGTGGAGTTGTAGGGTTTTGAGAGTGTACGGTTGACGTGGCAAGCGAGAAGGTGTTATTTATTTATTTAATTTAAACTTTAGAATTTATATGCTCTAACGATCATAACTTTTTCGTACGAGGTCCGTTTCTCGCGCGGTTTTTTCCGATGTGATCGAATCGAAATTCCGGACATTTCGAAACTAGTTTGGACTAATTTCAAGACTATTGAATTTGGGCCTTATTTTGGATTTCAAATCGATTTGAAATCAAATGTGAGTGTTTTAACCCACTCACAACTACTAACTTATGTTATGTTAGTTAAATTGAATTTACTATGTGATGAGAAATTTATTGGTTGATATTTGGTATATTTAAATTATCATTTCAGTTAAATCTGACTTTTATTGAATTTAATCGCCATTTAATTTAATATTGAATTTTAAATTGCCTGTTAATACTTGTTATTGATAATCAGTCAATTATTGTTATTTATTGGTTGATTGAATGGTGATTGCGATGGATGTTTGATTATTGATATTGGATGACTGGATGTTATATTTATATTGTTATAACACTGCAAGTTCCCTTAGTTTATTGTTGGAAATCCTTATGGGTTGAAATGATACATACCCGAACGATCTATAGATTAGGGGAAAATTGTTATAGGTTGAAATGACAAACCCGAGCGATTTTATAGGTTTTATTTTAATTCGAGATTGCGTGTTGAAATGATATACACTCGCAAATTTAAAATATTGCAGGTTGAAATGATATACATCCGTATAACTTGACCATGGGGTAGAAAATCATATATGGCCACTGGATTGGTTAAATTAAATGATTTAAATCCTTAAATTTTGAATTCAGTTAAATGATATTTTGAAATAAAATTTGAATTGTATAAACTGAATTATTTTGAAAATCCAAGATTTAAATTATTGAAATTGGAGTTGTTAATGAATTGTTTGAAGAATAAATATAGAAAATTCAAAGTTGGAATTTGAAACATAAATGAAATTTATCGAAATTGAATTATTGAATATGTTTGAATGTTTTGAACTTTGAAATCTATAAAATTGAAGTGCTTTAAAATTTTAGTTGAACATGAGTTTGAAATCGATATAAATTGGAATGATAATATGAGAATTTGAATTTAAAGACAAAAATTTAGTTTGTTGATCTGAAAGCTGGACATGATCCAGATGTGTTGAATGAAAGGAATAGCTTAATTTGGTATTAATTTCAAATCTATTATTTTAATGTAAACTATTTAAAAATACATTATTTTAAAATCCTGGTTATTAAGATTTTCAAACTATTAAACTAATTTAATCTATTTTAAACTATTTTAATCAATTTAATCTATTTAACTTATTTTAATCTTTTATAATCTATTTAGTCCAAACCTATTTAAACTAACTAACCCATTTTTATCTATTTTAAATCTGTTTAATCTACTTTAAATCTATTTAATATATTTAGAATGTATTTAATCTATTGTAAGTATATTTAAACTATTTTAGAGTATTTTAGCTATTTAAAAATTTATTTTAAACTATATTATCTATTTTAAACCATTTATAACTATTTAAACTATATTTCTAAATTTCTAATAATGCAAGGTTGAATTGTTTATATTTAAGTCCTTGATTTAAAGGAAAATATGGTTGAATGATGTTATAACCTAAGTTGGTATTTGAAATAATAATTACTAGGGAAACGATATATTTGAGTAAATATGATGAGTTTGAAATAAGGATATAACATATATTTGTGAATATGATTCCGAAGGTGATATGGTTTGAATTGAATATGATATTTTGATATCAATTATGAATTGGTTTTGGAAATGTAAGAGAACTATCCGGTGTGAAATAAGTGTGTGGTTGTTAAGGAGATCGGGATCATATATTGTCATTCTCTCAGCCAATACCGAAAACCACTTTAACAACTGTGTACGTGGTGGAGATTCCATAATGAAGTAGAATGACTTGGCGAAACAATTCTGTATGAGGAATTAACGTTGCCTTGACTTTTGTGAGTCAGGTTGATGTGGCTAAAATGGGAGCCATGCCGGGCCAAGTGAGGCCGCACCTCTGATTGGACACATTTCTTCATACCATATTATGACTTTGTGATTGATTTGGTGGCCACCTCTCGATTTTGATTATGGGAGTGTTTTCCAAAGTGGGCGGTTGTAGCCGCTATTGCTTACCACCAGTCTGAATCCACAAAATGATAGAATCCTACCTTGAGCATTGCCTCGCATGCCTTGTCACATGCCTTATCGTGCCCATTACGAGTTTGGTTTGTGTCGTACATATGGAGTGCTTCGTGATTTCTCAATAGTTTATGGTGGAGTTTGCAGTATCTGTATAGACTACGACATTGATATAAAAATGTGTTAAGGGTGATATGAGTAACGCCTTAACGCTATTTTGATACTTTAATTTACTAATAGACATATTATAATAGCATATATTACTACATAGTCGATAGTTTAACGGATCATTAGGAGATGGAATCATGAACATCTCTTAAGTTATTGCACCCACTTTTGACACTTAATAGGACATGTTAAAACCCGTAAACATCTCTGAAGATGTCGAAGACTGCTTTTGGAGGACAAAGACGAAGATTTAGTAATTTTATTATTTACTATATTTATTTCACTGCATCATGTTGTTCCGCTACATTTATTTATTTATTCCTCTTGTATGTAACTCTGATCTGTATTGTAAAAGCATAATTAAATGTTATTTGTAAACAGCTTCATGAACTGTTTATTTGATTTTTATATTTTGTCATTCTACTGCGAGATTCTGTGTTTGTTTTTCTTTCTCTGCTTTTTCTTATTTACCCTATAACAATCCTCTCTTTTGAATGGTTTGAGTTCGACATGTATGGTTTATTATCAATTTAAACTGTCCTAAAAGGCAAGTCGTTACATTTAGTATTAGAGCTTTGGTTTAGCAATAACCTTTGCTTTGTATGATTTGGCTCATTAGAAATAGTTTGGAATCTGGGATCTTCTATTTTCTACTTATTTTTTTATTCTTTATTTCATTTCGATTTTCTTTCCCTCTCTTTTCTTTTTATTTCCTTCCATCATTCCTTAAGTCCCATAAGGTTTGGTGATCCTGGAAAGGTGGGTTATATAACTCTTCCTCCATTAGTTAATACTTCAAAACGGTTTCCTGGAATGAAAAAAAAAGATTCATGAAGGTTTAATTACCGAATCCTTTCCCAATGGTATGTTCCCCGAATACATTTATATTTTATACAATGAAGATCTAACTAGGTTATTTTTCGGGGAAGATACGACGCAGTTTGATACAAACACTACCGGGGCAATACCCTAAAATGA
Organism: Allium cepa; assembly: GCA_030765085.1. Taxonomy (NCBI): domain Eukaryota; kingdom Viridiplantae; phylum Streptophyta; class Magnoliopsida; order Asparagales; family Amaryllidaceae; genus Allium; species Allium cepa. The sequence goes on along the minus strand of CM060929.1, from coordinate 871,186,881 downwards.
GTCGTTGATATATATGAGAAAGCGCGTTCGTTAGTGTCATAAAAGGTTTTTGTATGTGTTAATTTGTTCTGTTTAGTATTTATAAATTCCAGTCGATACATGGGATGCTATGACATCGATAGGGGATTTCTTAACACTTAATAGGGCAGAGCGACACGATATTGTTTTGAAATATAGGTAAATGAACTAATTTTTGCCTAGTATTATATTTTGTATATAAAAGAATAGTTTTTATAAATGATATAGTTGGATGTAATATATTGTTTGTTAGGTAGTGAAATTTTGTAACTATTGAATTATAAAATAAGGTTTACAAATAAAATGAATAAATAGGAAATTTGAGAACTTAAGCTCTAGGATTCTTGAAATTGGTTTTCAAAAGATTTTGGAATATAATATTAGTATTATTTGGAGGTATTTTCGGATAGAAATGTTTTCAATGTTATTTGAAATAAAGGTCTTAAAAAGGATTTTAAAGGGAATAAATTCTGTACTCCCTCTTTGTCGTTGGAAAATAATTTCGGTGATGGGTGCACGCATCGACGTTCATTTTCGAGTTTCAAAGTGCAAAGATTGCTGTAGTAGTTTACTACACATCTGTTTTGAGGAACAAACCTTAATTTTGAATTCCTAAATATGATTTGATCTATAAACGATATAAATATATATTATTTTCGAATTGACTGAAATGAATCCAGAATTTAGTTTTAAAACTTTCTGATAATTAGTAGCTTTCAATTATTGTAATGAATGAAATCTTAACTATATTAATAATTGGAAACTTCTAAACAAAAATGAGAAATTAGATGTTAATTGATAAATGAAATAAAAAAGAAATTAAAATTTTGTAGCTTACAGATTAAAGAATAGTGAAAATTTAGAAGATATAATTATTGAACATTTTGAACTAAAGTGAATAAAATAAACTTGTGTAACACTCAAATACATTCTAAAGGACATATATATAACTTACCAAAATTCTAGTAGTTGAATTGTTAATAGAAATATGTAATGGAATATTATAAAAGTAAACTTAAGAAATGAAAGTGTTTAATGAAATTATATTTTGAACGAAGAATTAAGATGTATAAGAATATTATAAACTAAAATTAATAATTTGAATGCTACAAATTAAGTTTAATAAAAGGGGAATATTGTAAGTAAATGATTATGAACTTAAGGGATGTTTGAAGACAATTATAATTAAAGTAAATAGTAAAAGTGAATACTATATTAATTGAAAGATTATAACTTCTGAAAATGTTGAAATGATTAGAAATAGATTTAATATTCAACAATAAATGATTTGAAAGGAAATTAATAAGAATAAATGTAATTTCATTACTGTTTTTTTAACTTATGGGATGGTTGGGAAAGGATACTTCTAAGTGCATAAAGATGTATAAATAATCTGTTAACTTTTATCTAAGACTGTTGAGTGTATGGTATACTTAGTAATTTATTTCTCATTTTATACGATTAAAAGTTTCTTAACCCGAACAAACCATTTGTTTGGTTGTTATGGATGGATGGTTGGTTACTTTGATTGCATTTGATGATTGTATGGCTTTATTTGCAAGTGAATATTGTTATGTTGTGTTGTTTTGTTTGTTATTAATTGAAACAACTAAAAATTTTCTTTTATATAATTATTAACTTCTTTGGATTATATAAGTGAAATACAGGTTATGGAAGCAATAACTACTGCTTTTGGTTTCATAAATAAGCGTTGTTTTCCTGATAAATAGGTACGCTTTCGGATTATGGTTTTATACCAATATTATATTGTTTTCCATGGTTTGGGATATATTATTTTGAAACATGATATACATTTACATATATATATATATATGTATATATGTGTTATTATTGATATTGTTATTTCTCCCGGACCTCTCCATACAAAGGAGATTCTTCCGAAATTTTGGACTTAGGAAATTTTGTGAAAGTAAAGATATTTTCAAACTTTTATTAACTTGAATATGAAGTATTTAACCAGTTTTAAATTGATATATTTTATTTAAATTAATTAATTATGTAAATTAGTTATTTATAAATTTAATATTTTGAATAAAATATATTAATTCCTTATACCTTCTTTTTCCTTTTCGAGGACGAAAAATTTTGAGTGGAGAAGAATTTAATGACTCGTAATTTGTGATAATTAAATTTATTAATTAAGTAAGTTTTGGAACATAATATTATGAAAATTTTAAAAAATTAAAGACTAAATAATGAGAGAAATAACTAGAATGTAACGTTAGTAATATTAATTTAAGGCAATTGATAATTATTTTAACGCATTTTCAATACCGAAATAATTGGAAACTGGTTATAGATTGTAAATAAGGAAATAATTTAAATGTTATATTAATTGGTGAGAAAATATGCAATTAATTGCAATTGGATAAAATCAGTGTTGTGTAAGTAGTTATAATATTTGTTTCTAGATAATAAACTCATAAATGTGATTTAATTAAGTGAAATGCAACAGTTGTTATATGTTACCTATTTATTTAGCATATTGAAAATCAATTGCAATTAAATGTAATTGAATATTACGTTAATATGAGTTAAGACGATAACTGTAAAGTGTGAATGTAACAAAATATATAGTAATGTTAATTATATTCATAAGGCAATAATTGATTTAATAATAAGAATTAAATCAAGATAAACGAATTTATTGGGATTTTAAATTTTAATTAATGGGTGTATTGCAATTGAAATTAAACACTGCAATTAATCAATAATTAACATTGAATTAGACATGGGAAATTGGTTTTAAAAGATTGTTAATTTTTATGTAATTAGAAATGATAAAAAAATTTAATTATAAAAATTGAATTGAAAAGTGATTTAATTAATTTAATAATAATTTATTAACGCGAAAATAGCCATTTTGGCCACTGTCTCGGATTTCAACGAAACCAGTTTCATCAGATCCGTAACAATGAATTATTATAGGATTTCAAGTTTTGTAGCAATTGGACTTGTCATTTGATCGTATGGACTAGAAATGCGTAAAAATAAATTTAATTGAATTCATTTGAAATAAGCTGATTTTAAAGATAACTTCTTCATACGATGGAATTAGGACTTGAAACCTATTCCATTGAATTTAAAATTATCGAAAACATCGATTTTGATATATGGGATGACTCAATTTCATTTAGGAAGTAGAACGGGCCTTCCGAGTCGTTATTGTCGTTCGTACCGATTCAATATATGTTCATTTTCCTTATCGAGCTTTGATCATATAAATAGTTTTGTTCTAACCCTAACAGCCTTTTTATTTCTCATTACTGTACGTACAATTCTCTCTGTCTTCCCCTTCTTAATGTTGAAACTCTATTTTCCCCTAAATCCAAATTCAAATCAAAATCAATTTAAAAAATTCAAACCTCCCCAAACCTTATCATATTATATACCGGTTCGAAGCTCTTGATGAGCGCAAGCTAGATCTGTAGTTTTTTTCGATTTGGGTCTCTGCTTGACTAGAATTTGGAAAACAATTTTTAGCGGTTCGTGTGTAGTCATGGAGATTTAAAGGTGGATCTACGTCCTAGGGTTGATCGGATGGCATGGGTGTGTTACTGTCGTCGAGTAGCATGCATTTATGTAGTCACTCATCTTAAAATAGTTGGAGTTCATCGAGTTTGGTCGTGGAACGTAGGAAAAGGCGATGGTGGAAGGTGTGGCCGGAGTTTTCGAATTCGCGGCCATGGGTGCGGCTAGAGGGGTGCTACACGTTGGCATTGTTCGATCGGAGCCAAGGTGATTGCGGTGGATTTGATGGTCAAAGGCTCAATGAAGGTGGCGGCTTGTGTATGTATTCGAGCTGGAAAGTGGAGCTGTAGGGTTTCGGGAGCGAACGATTAACGTGGCATGTAAGAAGGTTTATTTTTATTTAATTTAAACTTTACAATTTATATTCTCTAACGATGATAACTTTTACGTTCGAGGTCCGTTTCATGCGTGGTTTGTTCCGATGGGATCAAATCGAAATTTCGGACATTTTGGGAACTGGTTTAAATGAATTCTGAGACTGTTGAATTTGGGCCTTATCTTGGATTTCAATACGATTTGGAATCAAACATGAGTGTTTTAACTCACTCACAACTACTAAATTATCCTATGTTTGTTAAATTGAATTTATGATGTGATTAGAAATTTATTGGTTGGTAGATTTAAATTGTCATTCCAGTAAAATATGACTTTTATTGAATTTAGTCGTTATTTCATTTAATATTGAATTTTAAATTGCCTGTTGTTGATGATCAATCAATTATTGTTATTTATTAGTTGATTGAATGGTGATTGTGATGGATGTTTTATTGTTGATATTAGATGGCTGGATATTATATTTATATTGTTATAACATTGCATGTTCCCTTAGTTTATTGTTGGAAAATCCCTATGGATTGAAATAATACATACCCGAACGATCTATAGATTAGGGAAAAATCGTTATGGGTTGAAATGATGAACCTGAGCGATTTTATGGGTTTTATTTTAATTCGGGATTGCGGGTTGAAATGATATATATCCATAAATTTAAATTATTGCGGGTTGAAAGGATATTCATCTGTATCACTTGACCATAGGGTAGAAAATTATATACGGACACCGGGTTGGTTTAATTAAATGATTTAAATCCTTAAATTTTGAATTTAGCTAAATGATATTTTGAAATAAAATTTGAATTATATAAACTGAATTAACTTGAAAATTCCAACTTTAAATGTTGAAAATGGAGTTGGTAACGATTTGTTTAAAGAATAAAAATAGAAATTTCAAAGTTGGAATTTGAAATATAAATGAATTTTTTTAAAATTGAATTATTGAAAATGTTTGAATGTTTCAAACTTTGAAATCTATGAAATTGAAGTGCTTTAACATTTTAGTTCAACATGAGTTCGAAATTGATATATGTTGGAATGATTTTATAAGTATTTGAATTGAAAGATAAAAATTTATTTGTTGATCTGAATGCTGGACATGGTCCAGATGTGTTGAATGAAAGGAATAGTTTAATTTGATATTAATTTCAAATCTACTACTTTAATATAAACTATTTTAATATAAACTATTTAAATATACATTATTTTAAAAATCCTGATTATTAAGATTGTCAAACTATTAAACTAATTTAATCTGTTTTAAACTATTTTAATCAATTTGAACTATTTTAAATTATTTTATTCTTTTATAATCTATTTAATCCAATTTAATCTATTTAACCTATTTTAAACTAATTAACCATTTTTGTCTATTTTAAATGTATTTAATCTATTTTAAATCTATTTTATCTTTTTTAAATCTATTTAATATATTTTAAATTTACTTAAAGCATCTTAAAACTATTTAAACTATTTTTAATCAATTTAAACTATTTTAGAGTATTTTAACCATTTAATTTTTTTTAAACTGTTTTAACCATTTAAACCATTTATGACTATCTAAACTATATTTCTAAATTTCTGACGGTGCAAGGTTGAATTGCTTATATTTAAATCCTTGATTTAAAGGCAAATATAATTGAATGGTGTTATAACCTAAGTTGGGATTTGAAATAATAATTACCAGTGAAACGACATATTTGAGTAAATATGATGATTTTGAAATAAGGATTTAACCTATTTTGTGAATATGATTTTGAAAGTGACATGATTTTAGATGAATATGATATTTTGATATCAATCACGAATTGGTTTTGGAAATGTAAAAGAACCATCCGGTGTGCAGTAAGCGTTTGGTTGTCAAAGAGATCAGGATCGGATATTGTCATACTCTCTGCCATTATCGAAAACCACTTTAACAACTATGTATGTGGTAGAGATTCCAAAATGAAGTAGGATGGTTTGGCGAATGATTCTATATAAGGTATTAACGTTGCCTTGACTCCCGTGAGTTAGCTTGATGTGTTTCAAACAGGAGCCATGCCGGGCTAAGTTAGGTCACACCTCCGATGGGACACATTTCTTCGATACCATATTATGATTTTGTGATTGATTTGGTGGCCACCCCTTGATTTTGATTATGGGAGTGTGTTTCGAGGTGGAGGTAGTAGCTGCTATGCGTTACCACCAGTCCGGATCTGTAAAACGGTAGAATCCTATCCTGGGTATTGTCTCGTGTGCCTTGTCACTTGCCTTAGCGCACCCATTACGAGTTTGGTTTGTGTTGTACCTATGGAGTGCTCCCTGATAGCCCACCAGTTTATAGTGGAGTTTAAAGTATTTGTATAGACAATGACATTTATATAATAATGCGTTAAGGGGGATACGGGTAATGCCTTAACGCTATTTTACTACCTTACTTTACTGATAGACATATTATAATAGCGTATATTACTACATAGTAGATAGTTTAAAGGATCCTCAGGAGATGGAATCCTGAACATCTCTTAGTTACTGTACGCACGTTTGACACTGGATAGGAGATGTCAAAACCTATAAACATCTCTGACGCCGTTACACTCATATTTATTTACTGTTAATCTAACTTACATAAGATCTTTTGGTTCTGAATTGAATGTTCTGTCTTTTCATTACGCTCGGCTCAGTCTGAGCTTTTCAGTGTATCAAAGACTGCTTTTGGAGGACGAAGACGAAGATTTAGTAGTATTATTATTTACTATATTTATTCCACTACATCATGTTGTTCCGCTACATTTATTTATTTATTCCTATTGTATGTAACTCTGTATGGTAAAAGCATAATCAAATGTTATTTGTAAACAGCTTCACGAACTGTTTATTTGATTATTATATTTTGTCATTCCGTTGTGAGATTCTATGTTTGTTATTCTTTCTTTCTTTGCTTTTTCTTATTTACCCCATAACAATCCTCCCTTTTGAATGGTTTGAGTTTGACTTGTGTGGTTTATTGTCGATTTAAACTGTTCTAAAAGGTGGGTCGTTACATTGGGTTTATTGGTATATTGGATGAAATTGATTATTCGTTAAAGATTGATGGTTGATATAGTTTGAATTGGTTGGAATTGTGTTGCAAACTTTGTTTTATTATTGTTGCGATGATTATAGTTGGATATTTGAGTAGTGATGTTTGAGTAGTAATTAGATGTTCGCAAATAATCGAATGACATTTGAAATTTTTTTGGAAAAGAAGTAAATGAATTAAAATGTAAATTTGAAATAAATAAATTATTTTGAAAATATATAATGAATTTTGGAGCGATGTTCTTACTTAATTGAGCTTATTTATGATTAGTGGAAAGTTCGAATGAGGGATGATTGGAAAAATATATTCATTTGATAAATTATAAGTTCTGGAATTTTTTTTAAATAAGTGAATGTTGAAAATTTATAATTTTTTTTACCGCTAATCATAAAAATATTTGAAAGATATTATGGATTGATATTTGAAATCTATAATTTATAATGATGTGTTAATTTTAGTTGGATTTAATACATAGTAAGTGTATAAAATAATATTTTGAAGTAATCGTAAGTTGAATGCAATTTATTTATTTATTAAATGGAAATCATCATTTATGGGATTTGTTATATATATATATTGTTAAGTGAATTTTTGGAAGCAATATATTATTGGGTTTGGTACAGAATTTTAGTTTAGTGGAATAATAGTTTTAAAAGGTTTAAAAAATAAGGGAGAATTTTAAATAATGATTTTGAAAATATATATTTGGGTTTGGAAATTTTTTGGGTTGGAAATTATGTGCTTCTAATCGGTGTTTAAATATAATTGGAAATTTCAAATATCTCTATGGTATAAATATAATATAATTGAAGTAGAAATTGGTAATGATAGGATTTTAATGGTTTTAAATTTAATGATGGGTTTGAACAATGGTTTCTTTAAAACCAAATAAGCGATTTTAAAATGCATGTTTCCAGAATTGAATGAGAATATTAATATTTATCATTTTCAAAGAGAATGATATAAATAAAAGAGGTGGTTTGTTGTTAAATAAAATTGAAGTGCTTTTATAAAAAAGTGAAGAAAAATTTAGAGTAGAATGTACTTAAATAAAACCCTTCTTCTCATTAATTATCAATTACATAATATTTTGATGTATGCATGGATGTTTATTGATTGGATTTCTATGAACGAGATGAAGTTAAATCTACTTATTGTGTTGATCTATGAAGTAATAAAAAGGAAGAATAATGAATTGAAGTGAAAATCAAGCGAGAGTGAACTAATAAACGAAGTGGAAATTTATTTAAAGTTGATTAATTGTGAGTGTTGTGTATATAATCGTATTTCATCAGATGGCATGTGACGTTCAGTGTGGAGTATATTCATTTACTCAACACTAGTATAATGTCGGGTAATCCATTGAAGACCTAGTATATAATACTAGGATATTAGTGTATTATTCTATATTATACACATATATTAATCGATATTATTTTGATTTTTTAGTTGATATATGAGGTGTATTATATTATTTCTTTATTTTATTTTAAAACGGTAATATTGTGGTCTTTCCTTTTGTGAGGATCAATGTGTACGATGCGAAATTTCTTACATAGCTGTGATGGCTAGAAGTTTTGCTAGCCCTATCCTAGCTTGACCAACTACGGGGTCGCCTCTCGATGGTCATGATGATTTGGCCCCACCATCACATGGTCATAGTATGCTGCACGGGCCAGCGAGATGATGAGTACAAAAATGAAATGAGGTGGTTTATAATGGAAGCGAGGTACGAGGAAGCAAGGAAGCAACATGCATTTATTGTGCAGCTAAAGACTGGTGAGCATGCTCATTAAAATTTACGAGTAAGGTTTCCATTTGTATCTAAGAAGTAGCGAGGCCCAACTATAGGCTCGGCCACTGGCAGTAGTGGTAGATGTGGCTATAGCAGTAATGAAAATGAATTTAAAGAATAAAATGAATAAATCAAATATAGTTAAATAAATATGAATGAATTTGTGTATGATGAATGATTTATGTGTTGTGCACGATGTGTGCGATGAGTGATGTATGTGTTGTGCACGATGTGTGTGATGTGTGTGGTGATGTGTACAATATGTGCGATGTATGCGATTATATCCGATTTGTGTTATTTGTTCGATGTGTGTGATGTGTGATACGTGATATGTGTGGGGTGTAATGTGTGCAATGTGTGCGGTGGATGTTCGATGTGTGTGGTGTGATATGTGTGATAGATGCTTGATTTGCATTGTGTGATATGTGTTCGATGTGCTTTGGATGTTTTATTATTCTTTGGTTAGATTTATTTATATTGATGTGTATATGTTTTCTTTGAGATATTATTGATGTACTCATGTTTGAATTTAGACATTGTCTGACCCGTTTATTATTTATACAATACTCAGGTCAGTCCGAGATATTATTAGTTCAGGGACAAAAGGACTAGTTAGCGGATGTTGGACATAGGTGGAAGATAGAGTATTATTGTATATCATTGCTTATTATGATATTTCCTATATGTAAGACATTGTATTATATATTGGACATACATTGTATATTTTCGAGAGTGGGAGTTTGACATATTTTATATACCACCCAGAATCGTGTATATTTATTATTATATATTATCACTGCATTGATGACTCTATGATATCTATTCATTTATATTGTGTATTGATCTATCCTCAACAACTACAAGTGTTTATTGATTTGAAGTAAGGCCTTTTATGCCGAGATGAGTTGTGTTAATATTATGATACACATTCAGTGTTGGTTCAAGGGAATATTCTCATATGTATCACGCACCTTGCCTCATTCTCCATGTTACTCGAGAGTATCACTTAGTAATACTCTTGGGTAAATGGATAGAGAGTGGGGGTGTTACATGCATTAATTAAATTTGAAATGTAACTGCACATACATTTTCGTTAAAGCAATTAGATGGCCAGACCTACAACATTATCATAAAAACATCTAAAATAGAATGGGTTTAACAGTGTTAAGGGTTTCATATATCTAGCTCTTTGACCAATCTTGTCCGCAATAAAGGTAATTGATTTATATTATATACTTTGTTATATAGTGATATAATTAATTAATTTAAAGTATATAAATAAGATAACCTTAAATGAAATGTTAGTGATTATAGTTGTAATCATTAGTAATTGATCACAATTTAAAATAATATTTTATTTTTAATATTCCCGATCGAGATGGTTTAAGAAACAATATAAACACATCTATTGATACAAGAGTATATAACACTTCCAACTGTTAGGCAGTCCATTACTTATGGCTGCTGGGTGCACCAAGGGGTTAGGTATTGATAGTTATTAGGTAACTATGGAATAACTCTAGAGTTTGCTGTTGGTTAATAACAATTATGTCAAACATGAAATCTCAGGATGGTGATGTTAAACAATTCTCTTGACTTGTGAATGCAATGGAACTTTAATGTGAATTCTTCAATTTGACTATTATTAAATCATGGTATGACATCCATCGAATGACTATAATTGGGTTTACGTTGGTGCATTGGTAGTGAAACATTATTCAATAGAGAATTTGTCTGCTCGGTTATATGAGGTTAATATCCCGGTCAATTGTATTCAACCCAAAGTCAAAATCTTTGGCCAAAATAATACGATTAATAATAAATGTTGTCGTTGGACCATAGATTTGCTGATGGACTAACCAAGTTGAATATGGATGATATTGGAGTTTTGTAAAAAATAAAATTCCATAAGTTCTAATGTGATATAGTGTTGGCAAAGAAAATTGGGGTAAATTATCATTACTAAATGGTACCTCTTAAGAAATTATAAAATCCGATTTTACTAAAAAGGTTGGTAAGCGACGAGTTTGGAAAAACCGTCACACTATTAGCTAAGGTGATGTGCGAAGGTTATCATTTGAATTATTCAATATTAATTGCCGATTGAATTCATATCTCTAAGTCACAGAACCCTGTTAGTCAATTCTTCAAAAAACCACATAACTTAATTAATTTATCAAATGTTGTAAATCATTTAAACTAATTAATATTTGAGAAATATTAATCATTATTTAATTTATTTGACGTTTTGGTTTGTCAGCAACTATTTGTATGTATATATAAAAGGAATCTGTTCACGTATCGATATACGATATCAAAATATATTTAAATAGGTTTAATTATTATTAATTGTTTATCAGGCTTCTGGAAATAATTATCCATGTCATGAGACGATGTGCCCAGCCAAGCTATATAAAGAGGAAGGAATATGTGTGATATTCGATGAAAAATTAATTGAGAATTAAAAGTAGAAATTTTGAAGAGGATTAGATAGGTTTTTATTCTCTTATGAAAACGAATCCTTTGATTCGTTTTTTCTATAATTCATATTTCTTTCATTCACTTTTCTTTTCTCCCTTCTTAACATTTCTTGGCCAAAATCTAAAGGAGACAATTCCAGAATTTTATCAACTCCGTATCAAATGCAACCATCAAATAAAATAAAATAAAGTGGTTCGTCCTACTCTTGCAAAGCTGGGTGTGGATCTACATAAGATCCGAGGAGAATTCTCAAATCAAAGTGTTATAAAGGCAAGACTTTTCAGATTGCATTTAGGATGAAAGGTATAACTCTTATTTATGTTTTAATTCACATAATTCGTTTGTTGAATAATTTATAGAATGATTCCATGTTCGCATATGTTATCTCATCCAATTGTAACGACCAGTCTTTTTGGACGTTTTAAGCAGACACACGCGTCAACTTAAACCATACAAAGAGGCAGATTGTTATTGGAGTAAATAAAAAAAGAGAAAGAAATAAAACAAATACAGAATCTCGCAGCGGAATGGAAAAAATATAATAATCAAATAACAGCTCATGAAGCTGCTTACAAAACATTTGATTATACTTATACAACATAGAATCAGAGTTACACATATTCAGAGATAAATAAATAACGCAGCGGAAAAATATGAATGTGGTGGAATAGTAAATTAAATAATAATAATACAAATTTTCGTCTTCATCCTCCAGAAATAAGGTTTTCAAATCCTGAAATACTCAGGCTGACCAGAGCGAATTGAAAAGAAAAAACACTCGAGTCAGAACTAAAAGATCTTATGTAAGTTAAATCAACGGTAAATATGAGTGTGACGACGTCAGAGATATTTACGTGGTTTGACATCTCCTATGCAGTGTCTAACGTGAGTGTAGTGGCTTAAGAGATGTTCAAGATTCCCATCCCTTAGGATCCGTTAAACTATCTACTATGTAATACAATAAGCTATTATAATATGTCTATAGTAATGTAAAAGTATTAAAATAGCGTGAAGGCATTACCCATATCCCCCTTAACACATTTTTATATATTCCCATAGTCTATACAGTACCGTAATTCCTTCGTAAACTGGAGGGCTATTAGAGGGCACTCCATAGGTATGGTACAAAACAAACTCGTAGAAGCATGTCCATAGCAATTACTACCACCCACCTCAGAACAAACTCCTAAATCAAAATCAAAGGGTGGCCACTAAATCATTACAAATGTCATAATAAGGTATCAAGAAAGCATGTCCGATCGAAGGAATGACCTCACTTGGCCCAGGTGTAGCTCCTGTTTTAGTCACATCTAAGCCGACTCATGGGAGTCAGGGTCACGTCATACCTAATACAGAAATCGTTCGCCAAACCATCCTACTTCATTTATAGAATCTCCACCACGTACACAGTTGTTAAAGTGGTTTTTGGTATTGGTAGAGAGTATGACAATATCCGATCCTGGTCTCTTTAACAACCAATCGCTTATTACACACCGGATGGTTCTTTTACAATTCCAAAATCATTTCATAATTGATATCAAAATATCATATTCTCAGCAATATCACTTTCGAATCATATTTACTTTCAAATCACATTCACTTGAAATCATATTCACTTTGAAATCATATTCACTTTGAAATCATATTCACTTTGAAATCATAGTTTGGAATTATATTTCCTTTCAAAAAGTCATAATTTCTTCCATAGTCATATTTTAAAAATAAAGTAAAACCTTACTTCAAAATCATCGTTTTCAATTTATTCTCGTTTAAAACAATGAATTGAATTTAAACAGTTCCACTTTACTTAGTCTGGAAATTTAGAAATAGTTTAGATAATTATAAATAGTTAAAACAGTTATAAATAGTTAGGTTATAGGTTAAAAATACTATTAAATTGATTTAAGATAATTAAATGGATTTCAATTAGATTAAGTATAACCAAAATAGATTAAATAGCTGTAAAATAGATTAATTATATTTAAAATAAATAAAAATGGTTTATTACAGATAAAAATAAGTATATAGTTAATATTAGTTAAATAGTTTAGTAAATTTGAAAATCCGAATAATTAGGAATTTTAAAATAATTTCTTCTTTTAAAAAAATTTATATTAAAATATAAGTTTGGAATTTATATCCAATTAAACTATTCATTTCATTTCACACATTTAGACCAATTTCAATTTCCGAATCAACAAACCAAATTTCCCTTTTCAACATAAACTTGATTTTCTAAAAATACTTCAATTTATATATATATATATATATATATATATATATATATATATCAAACTTTACTTCAAAATATCATTTAATTCCATTAAAAAATTAAGGATTTTAAATCATTTAATTTAACCAATTCGGTGTTCGTATATAATTTTCTACCCTAGGGTCAAGTGATACGGATATTTATCATTTCAATCCGCAATTTAATATCTGACGCTTATGTATCATTTCAAACCGCAATCCCGAATGAAATAAAATCCATAACGCACTTGTAGTTTATAACGATGTAAAATACAACACCCATTCAACCAACATCAACAATCAACATCCATCACACTCATCATCCAAACAATCAATAAATATCAATATAAAACTGATAATCGATAACAAGTATTTAACTGGCAATTTATATTCAATAATAAATTAAGTATCGATTTAATTCCAATAAATTCAAATTAACTGAGATGATGATTCAAAATATATCAAACATCCATAATTAAATTTCTAATCACATCATAAATTAATTTATCAAATATAATAAATTTTCTAAGTTGTGAGTGGGTTGAAACACTCACTTTTGAATTTAAATCGAATTTAAATCCAAATTAGGCTCGAAATTCAAACAGTCTCAGAATTCATCTAAACCAATATCAAATGTCTGGAATCTCAATACGATCCTAGCAGAGAAAACCGTGCTTAAATTCAAGTTTGTATGCAAAAGATATTTAGGCTAGAAGTTCAACGATATATAGAACAAAATAAAATAAAATAGAAATAAAACAAATCTAACATGTCAGCTACACTTGCTCGAAACCCTCGCACACAGGCGACACGATCACGTTTGACCCGAACCCTAGCCAACAGCCATCGCTTTTCGAATTTTCGATGCCACCACACTCCGCTTCGAGTCGATCGGAGGCCACCATCGGAAAACTCTTGCTTGGCCGCAAGTACGGCCAAGTTGCGGCATCCTCCGACGTCTCCTGAGACATACGCGGCGCCGAAGATCTGAAGTGATTTCCGACAAATCTATGAACCCTTATGACCAGAGAACACCAGTACAAGGCACGCTCGACAACCACAACGCTCCCATGCCCTCTGATCACCACCAAAATGAAGATCCACCGCACGATGACAACCCTACCCAATGGACGGCCGAGACTAATCCATCGAGTTATGGACAAATGGTGGTTCAAAGTGGAAAACGAATTGTTGCAGAAGATTATGCTCGTTGAGAGATTCAAATCGATATATAATTCGATATAGTTTGAGGAGTTTGAATTTTTGATTTGGAATTGGATTGAGGAGTTCGTTTGGTTTGTTTGCCATTGGAATGAGGAGTTGAGAAGGAATGTACATACAGACAGATGAATATGAAGAGTGGCTAGGGTTTATAACAAACTATTTATAGGCAAAGCTGAAACAGAAAGAATGGACCAGATTGATTGAACGATACACGACCCGAAAAGCTCGTTTCGACCCCGGAATGCAAATGGGTCCACCCATATATCAAAATAGATGTTTCAGTTATTTTAAACTCAATGGAACAGGTTTCAAGTGCTAATTCCATCGTATGAAGAAGTAATGCCAAAATCAACTGATTTCAAATTGATTTCAAAAATTGATTTCTTGGTGTTTTGAGCTCGTACGATTAAACGACAAGTCCGATCGTTACGAAACTTGAAATCCTACAATAGTTCACTGTTATGGATCCGATGAAACATGTTTCGTCGAAATCCGAGTCAGTGGCCAAAATGGCTATTTTCACATTAATTAAATAAATTAATATTAAATTAATAAACTCACATTTTATTTCTAATTTAATAACTAACAATTTCCAATTACTCTTGTAATTACAATAGTTTAAAACAAATTTACACCTCAATTTAAAGTTAATAATTTTACACATTTCAGTGTTTGATTTCAATTCCTATAAATTCAAAGGTTATAAATTCTACTTCCCATAACTCCATTTAATTGACTTAAATCCTGTTATTTAATCAATTGTTACCATATAGTTCTAGTTACATTGGTTTATATTTAGTGCGCTAATATTTCCCATTTCAACCCAACTTAAGTTAACGTAGTATTCATTTTCATTTACTTGCACTAAATCCATTTATTATATATTGAATTCCAATTAACTATAATTAATTTCAAATTAATTGATTTGATTCAATTCCAACATTTTTATTATGTGCATAGTTACTCTATAACCTAGTTAACCATTGTTTACCTTTCATTACCTTAACATACACCAATTCCCTTCTTTTATTTGTATTAGTGACTATGTTTCAATTATTTTGATTTTTTTTAGTTTTTCACATGAATTAAAATTTATAGTCCCAGTTTATTTATTACAGTTTCACCCTTTTATTAATTTACTTAATTATTACCTTACGAATAAATTTACATTCCCACTCATTCTATTACATTCCTATTTTGCAATTATTGTTTAAATCTCATTAATGTAACATTAAATTTCATTTAATTCTAATTGATTTCCTATTTTAATTTAGTAGACCAATTAAATAGGTAACTTATAACAATCATTACCAAACTTTTAATTACACTTATGAATTCATTATTCACAACAATTGTTACAATTCTTAAATAATTTTAATTTTATTCAGTGGTCATTTATTTCATACTATTTCATTTATTAATTCAATGTTTACATTTGTCTTCTTATATCAATTTATATCCAAGTATAACATTTACACTATTTCATTCACTGGAATTTCATTCAAGTTATTTATAATTTACTTACCTTTATATTGTTACAATTCATTATAGCTATTATTTCCAATAACAATTCACTAATGTTCAGTTTCTTCAATATTAAATTACCAAAATCTTATTAAATTACCAAATTTAATTATCGAAAATTTACGGGTCGTTACACTCTCCCCCACTCAAAACTTTTCGTCCCTGAGAATGAAAAAGAAGGGAAGAGGGAAATTAAATAGTCAGTATATCCTATTCAAAATATTGAATTTATACATATTAATTTACAAAATTAAATAATTTTAGATAAAATATACCGATTTATAACCATTAAATTCTTTTATACTCAAACTAATAAAATTTGGAAAACAATTTTCATAATTTTCTATGTCCAAAATTTACAAAAAAATTTGGTGGAGTCTTCTTTGTACGGAGAGGCTCGGGAGAAATAATACCATCAATGAAACAATATATTTCAAAAAATTTCAAAATAATATATCCCAAAAATGGGAAAAAAAATATGTAATACCGCTAAAAAACCGAAATCCGAGAACATATCTATTTGTCGGGCAAACAACGCTTAATTATGAAACCAAAAGCAGTAGCAAGTGCTTCCATAACCTGTATTTCACTTATATAATCCAAAAAGAGTTAGTAATTATATAAAATGAAATATTTAAAGTTGTTTCAACCACTAACAAACAAATCAATATAACACAACAATCACTTGCAACCACAGCATGCAAATCATCATATGAAATCAATACAAATCAATTATCCATCCATATCAACCAAAACAAATAGTTTCCTTTGGTTAAGACACTTTTAATCCCATAGAATGACAAATAACTACTAAGTATACTATTTACTCAACAGTCTTATATAAAACTCAATAGATTATTCATACATTCAAACAATTAGAAGTATCATTTCCCAAACAATCTATAAACCAAACAAACAATAAATTTTGACATTATTTAAGTTTATTCTTATTAATTTCTTTTCGCAAGATTTGTTGTTCATTAATTTTTCTTTCTTCATTCAGTGATTACTTTCTTTAATTTTACATTTATTTCTTACAATTTTTTTTATTCCCATTTGTTCATTCAACACTTATTTTCATTTATTACTTGCAAAATTCATTTTCATTTATTCATATCATGTCGATTTCTTTTTATTACTTTACATTCATTCATTCATTACTTAATTTCATTTATTTACATTCATTTGTTTATAGTATTCATGTTCAATTCAAATACTTAGCATGTCAATTCATTTACTTATGTTTATAATTACTTACTTAAAATAGTTCCTTTCGATCACATTTTATTATAGTAACATTTCAGTTCTAATTTAAGTTCATAACAACTATAACATCAAATTCTTATTTATAAAAGTAATTCATTAAACACTTCCCTTATATAAGTTTTACTTGTAAAATTCCCATTACATTTTCTTATTAAACAATACAACTATTAATATTTGGTAAGTTATTTTTTTTTAAAGAATGCAATTGAAAGTTTGTACAAGTTTATCTTATTTCACTTTAGTAAATAAATGTTCAATAGTTATCATTTCTTACTTTTATATCCTTTTTATATTACAGGTTACAAATTTCAAATTTCTTATATATTTCAGTTATAACTTAGCATTTAATTTCTTATTTTCATTTAGAAGTTCCAATTACTAAATAGTTAAAATTTTATTCCATTACAGTAATTGAAATCTTTAATTTATAGAAATTTAAGAACTAAATACCGGGTTCCATTTCAAATTATTTAAAATAATATATATATAACCATATCTTTATATATATATATATATCAAATCATATTAAAAATTTAAAATCAAGATTTATTCATCAAACAATTGTGTAGTTACAACTACAATAGTCTTCCTACCTTGAACTGAAAAATGAATGTCGATGATGCGTTCACTCATCACCGAAATTATTTTCTAGCGAAAGAGAGGGGAGTGCAGAATTTATTCTTTTTCAAAATTTCTTTAAAACAATCTTTTCAAATCATATTGAAATATTTATATCAAGAAGTTCTTCCAAATAATACTATTATTATATTCCAAAATCATTCGAAAGAAATTTTCAAAATCCCTAGAGCATAAGTTCTAAATTTCAAATTTTCATTTATTTTATTTTCAAATTTTATTTCCAACCGATATTTATAAATTTCACTACCTAACAACAACCAAATATACATGTCATTTATAAATTATTATTTTATATATAAAAATATACAATAGGTAAAATTATCTCATTTACCTATATTTCAAAACAAATATTGTGTCGAACTGTCCTATAAAGTGTTTAGAAATCCCTATCGATGTCATAACATCCCACGCACCAACCAGAATTAATAAATACAAAACGAAACAAATTAACACAATATAAAAACCTTTAATAACACTATCAAATATGCTCTCTCACATATACACTCAGCGACTCATTCTAGGGTATTACTACCCTATTAAATATGAGTCAGACTCCACAAAGCTAAGGTTTATCGCTAAACCAAAGCTCTTATACCAAAAGTAATGACCTGTCTTTTTGGACGTTTTAAGCAGACACAAGCGTCAACTTAAACCATATAAAGAGGCAGATTATTATTAGAGTAAATAAGAAAAGAGAAAGAAATAAAAAAATACAGAATCTCGCAGCGGAATGACAAAATATAATAATCAAATATCAGTTCATGAAGCTGTTTACAAAACATTAGATTATACTTATACAACATAGAATCAGAGTTACACATATCATAGATAAATAAATAATGCAGCAGAACAGTATGAATGCGGTAGAATAATATAATAAATAATAATAGTACAAATCTCCGTCTTCATCCTCCAGAAATAAGGTCTTCAAATCCTAAAATGCTCAGGCTGACCCGAGCGAATTGAAAAGACAAAACACTCGAATCAGAACGAAAAGATCTTATGTAAGTTAAATTAATGGTAAATATGAGTGCGATGGTGTCAGAAATGTTTACGGGGTTTGACATCTCCTATCCAGTGTCTAACGTGAGTGCAGTAACATAAGAGATGTTCATGACTCCCATCTCCTAAGGATCCATTAAACTATCTACTATGTAGTACAATACGCTATTATAATATGTCTACAGTAAAGTAAAAGTATTAAAATAGCATTAACGCATTACCCATATCCCCCTTAACACATTTTTATATATTCTCATAGTCTATACAATACCGTAGTTCCTCCGTAAACTGAAGGGCTATCAGAAGGCACTCCATAGGTATGGTACAAAACAAACTCGTAGATGGTGCGCTAGGGCATGTGAACTCGGCACACAAGGCAATGCCAGGGTAGATATACCAATTGCAGAACCGAGCTAGTGGTAACGCACAACAGCTACTACCGCCCACCATGCAACACACTCTCAAATCAAAATTGAGGGGTGGCCACCAAATCATCACAAATGTCATAATAAGGTATTGAAGAAGCATGTCTGATCGGAGGAATGACCTCCCTTGGCCCAGATGTAGCTCCTGTTTTAGTCACATCTAAGCTGACTCACGGGAGTCAGGATCACGTCATACCTTATACAGAAATCGTTCGCCAAACCATCCTACTTCATTTTTGGGATCTCCACCATGTACACAGTTGTTAAAGTGGTTTTCAGAATAGGCAGAGAGTATGACATATCCGATCCCGGTCTCTTTAACAATTAATCACTTATTACACACCGCATGGTTCTTTTAAATTTCCAAAATCATTTCATAATTGATATCAAAATATCATATTCTCAACCATATCACTTTCAAATCATATTCACTTGAAATCATATTCACTTTGAAGTCATATTCACTTTGAAATTATATTCACTTTGAAATCACATTCACTTTGAAATCATATTTTGGAATTATATTTCCTTTCGAAAAGTCATAATTTCTTCCATAGTCATATTTCCGAAATTGGGTAAAACCTTACTTCAAAATCATCGTTACGAATTTATTCTCTTTTAAAACAATGAATTGAATTTAAACATGTAACAACCCATAATTTTGTCAGGAAATTATTGTCAAGGACAAAATTTCACAGCTTTTTAGCCTCAAGGACTGAACTTCGATATTTTAACCTGAAGGACAACTTTCTGTTGGTATCAGTTTCTAGTTATTGATAGCATTTTTTAGTTATCAGTTTGTACTTATCGGTAGCAGTTTTTAGGTATCAGTTTTTAGCTTGGTAGCAGTTTTGTTGTCCTTATGAATAATTTTGAAAAATGTTTTTCTTTATGAATAATTTTTAGAAGAATGTTTGTCCTTGTGGCAAAAATATTAAGGTCGTGTCCTAGAGGCAAAAAATATACAAATCTTTGTCCTCTAAATTAATTCCCCCTAATTTTGCAAATATTTTTAATTAAATTTTTATTTGAAAACTTTAAACTTTAAATTATTTAAGATTGAATTTATGAAATTTTCCAACGTAAGTTTGGAATTTGTTTGTAATTTATTTTCCAAATACAATAAAATAAACATTTCTGAAAATTTTATATTTTGGTCAACTCTAGTCAAATTTAGGATTTCGGTTTAAATTTTTAAATGTGACTTTTAAATTTTAATCTTTTTCATTGAAGCGGAATATAATTTTGATATCCGTTCTGCTTTTTCTTTCGTTAAATTCTGATTTATACTTTTAAAATTGGGTAAAATACAGCGTTTTACACGCAATAAATTTCTGTATTTTTATTTTTTATTTTTCCTATCTATCTCTTTGTTTTATTTCTCTATTTATTTTCCTAGACTTTTATTGTATTTATTGGAATTTATTTGTTTATATATTTTTAAAAATGGCTGGAGAAAATCAAGGGGACGCACGTTACATTGTTTAAATGCTTGCCTTTGTATTCACCTACCCTCTTTATTAATTTTCTAGCCGTTTCCTCATCATTCCTAGCAATGAATTACTCTACTCATAGCCGTGCATATCAAGTTGAAAATTCACGTACAAAAATTTATTTCCCATTATGTTCTCATTTTTTATTTGCATTTAAGAATGATATATATATAAGTTTCTTTCCCTTTAATTCTTGCCTTTTTGTTCACCTAGCATTTACTCCTTTTTTAACCGTTTCCCCACCTTTTTCTTGCCATGAATCTCTCCAATCATGCACAAAACTATTCTCAGTATCTCACTTACCATTTGCGTGAAAAGAGTTAATATATACAAGCTTCAAAATCCATGGCTTCCTCTTCTCCTTTTCTATTTTTCTTTTTCCTTTTTTTTGTTTTGTTCATGTCTTGCTTGGCCTCTACCATGCCTTACCCGGCCACTAGACCTTCTCCACCACCACCAAGACCACCTCCACAACCTCATCAACTCCACACAAACAAGGCCGTGACCACCAAGAGAAATACATCGCCATCCCATGATGAATAAGCTAGCCAACCACCACTATTTCTCCCTCCCCTTCATATTAGCCTCAGCCACCAATTGTTCCACCATCTACTTGCCACACCATGACCTACAACATGCCTTAGCCATGCCTTATAATGTACCTAGACCTATGCCATAGCGAAGGCCGAGCACCAAGCCCTATGGCCGAACCTATTAAACCCAAACCCCTTGACCTTTAGCCTTCCATGCACTTGAAACTTCCACCTCTTCACCTTCTAGCACATAGCTGTGCCAAACATGACCTTAGCCGACCCTAGGTTGCCTCAAACACATCAAGGCCGAGCATACATGAAGATGGTTGAGCCCTCTGGTGATGTGGCCGAGCCACTTATGTTGGTTGAAGCAAAGGTTGTGTCATTTCTATCCCATATTTTCCATTGTTTTAATCTCCATTCTTTGTATTGAATCATGTTCTTATGTTTGTGGTATTTGTTTGCATACAAGATGTGGATCTTGGCTCTCCTTTTACTAAAGTTTGCATCATGCTTTGTCGCACCTTTTCGTGCTTTGTGGATTTTAGATTTGTATCTTGAATTTGATTCTAGCTTTTAAAAAGGTGAGTTATCACTCTAGACTTACGTACTTATACAATTGTGAAATGATGACAACTGAATCTATATAAATTGATATGTTATTCATATATGCCTGCGATGTGATAATATGATGTTAAATGCTGTTTATTAATTTGTTACATCATCTGATAAGCTATATTATATTATACTGTTCATTTTATTTACTGTATCACACTGCAAGTTCCCTACTACTATGGGTTGAAATGATACATACCCGAATGGACATTAGAATAAGGAAAATCATTATGAGCTGAAATGATAGGCTCGAGTGATTTTTATTGTATTTATTTCACTTGAGATTGTGGGTTTGAAATGATAGAACCCGAATTTATATTTTTAAATTACGGATTGAAATGATACGTATCCGTATCACTAGACCTAGGTTAGAAAACATTATACACGCCCATGGGTATATTTTTAAATAATATTTTCCTAAAAATTTATTAAATATTTTTTAATAATATTTTCCTAAAAGATTATTAAGTATTTTGAGTTTTATAAATATATGAAATTTTAACTTAAAATTTGATTTAATGCTTTAATTATAAAGGTGTATTGGTTTTTCTATAAGTTAAATTTTTATAAAGTTAATAATTGGTTTTAAGTTGAATCAAATATCTTTATTGATGATAAATAACTTAATAATTGAATTTGAGTTAATTTGGAAGTTTTAAATCTAACATAGTAATTGTTATGAATTTTACTTTGTGAAATGGACATGTCTTGCATAATAAGTAATGTATTTTGAACTGATAAAATGGAATACAGTTTAATTGGATATTTTTTAATAAAATTTATTTAACTAGAAACTCACAGTTAATCGATGTCTAAATGAATAGATCTATAAGGAAAATTTTGATTGTTATATTAACTGTGATAAAATGTTCTTTGTGAAATGTTATGTTTTGCATAATAAATAGTTATGATTTTAAATTGGAAAAATTTATCTTAAATAATGACTTAACTTGATAATTGGAAATTGGAATTTTAAATAAAATTATTAAGTTAAGTAAATAAATGAAAATTTAGATTTATTTATGAAGTGGGTAGTTTTAAAATAAAGTGTTAAGTTGTTTGTTAAAGTAGAGTTAAGGAAGAATGTACTTTTGACTTAACAAATAAATCTTAGTTTAAATTGGATATTTATTGATAAAATTTTATTTTATTAAATCATAAGTTGAAGGATATCCAAATGAATATTTTTGAAGCGAAAAATATTATTTTTATAATTTAAAATGGCTAAAAATTGAATTTTTAATGTGGCTGGAATGTTAGTATAAAATCTGGAATTTTATTGGTAGCACTTCAGAAATGCTGTGGTTTTAGGATAGCATTTGCTAAGTGCTATCAACGCTGAAACTTAACTAGGTTCTGAAATAACTAAATACATATTACAACACTTTATAAGTGCTGCTATTTTCTGACTTTGAACTAATTCTGAAAATAACTAAATAACTACTACAACACCTTTTTAAATGCTGTTGTTTGTGAACTGAACTGTTTGAATAACTAAACACGTATTACAGCACTGTATAAGTGCTGTTGTTTTTGAAATTGAGCTGTTTTGAAATAATAACTAAATACCTACCGTAGCACTTCGTGAGTGCTGCTGTTTGGAATTTGACAATGCTTTGAAATATTACTAGATCTACCGTAACATTTTATAGGTGCTGTTATAGTTGAAATTTACAATGTATTGGAAATTTTATAATTAAATGAATGAACTTAGAAATGCTACAACTTTGAAATGAATATTATTTGACATTGAATTTAAATGATTTAAATGAATATTATTTGACATTGAATTTAAATGGTAAAAATAAATATGTTTCAAAGTGTTTGCTTTCAGAGTTGTTATAACTTGAAAGAAATATGGCTTTGGAAATGAAATTTTTGGAAATTGTATTTAATTGAGAATTGTCTTTAAATATATTAATTTGAACTTATTGAAATTGAAGATTTAAGAATATGACTTTATAAAGTGGTTTGGTTAAAGATGATTTAAAGGAATATTTCAAGTTAATAAATGGAAGGAAATATTCAGTTAATTGGAAATTTGGGTTTTATTTAAATGATATTGATTTGGTTTTGGAATTTAAATGGTATATTATTACTTTGGGTTTTGAAATGGAAATGCGTATTAATTTGGTTTTGAAATGAAATAATATAGCATGAAATGGATATGATATTTTAGTTTTATAGTATAAATGATTTTGAAATAAATATCCATGGGTTATAATAACGGTTGGTTGTTAAAGAGACCGGGATCGAAAGTTGTCATACTCTCTGCCAACATCGAAAACCACTTTAACAACCGTGTACGCGGTGGACACTCCAGAATGAAGTAGGATGGTGGTGATGTTCTATTGAGGTATATACGTGGACCCGACTCCCGTGAGTTGGCATAAGGTGGCTAAAACAGGAGCGATTCCGGGCCAATGAGATCGCTCCTTTGATCGGACACACTCCTTTGATATTATATTCTGACTTTGAGATTGATTTGGTGGCCATTTTTGATTTTTGATTTGGGGGTGTGGGTCGAGGAGGGCGGCAGTGGCTACTACACGTTACCACCAGTCTGGATAGTAATTGGTATATCCACCCTGGCATTGCCTAGTTGTGCCGTGTCATCTACCCTAGTGAGCCTTCTACGAGTTTGATTTGTGCCGTACTGTAACAACCCTAGATTTTTGAATATAATTTAAATTTGACTTTATTTCATTTTGAAATTATTTTAAATTTGTTTTATTTGTGAGATTTCATTTCTAAATATTTTTATAGTGATAATAGAATTTTTTTTCAAAATTTATTGCATTTATTTCCTATTTTTAAAGGCAAGTTTCTATTTTTCGGCTGTTTTCTCCATTTAAATTATATTTAATTAAAATTTATTTAGGGGTTTTTAGGCTCAAGGAAAAAGTTAGAGAAAAATTTAGTTTCAGGGACAAGAAGTTTGTTTTTTAGGCTGAAGGACACTTTTTAGTGTAAATCACAGAATGATAGTTGTAACTATCATTTTCAATTTACACTAAAAAGTATCCTTCAGACTAAAAAGTAAACTTGCTGTCCTTGAGACAAATTTTTTTTGCAACTTCTTCCTCCTGCCTAATTACCTGATTTATTTATTTATTTTGTGAATTCATTTTTATTTTATATTCTTATCTTTGTTTATAAATATTTTCCAAGTCCATAAAATTTTCCCAAAGTTTATTCCATTTATTTTAAAATTTTCTGCATTAGTTTTCATTTTCTATGCTATTTTCTTATTATAATCATATATAATTAATATTTATTTATTTATATTTTGTTTATTTGTTATATTTTCGTATTTTAACTGAATTATTATATATATTTCAGCTATTTAAATTATAGAAACAAATTAGAGAAATGTGAATGGTTTTGTGACTTTTTATTTCTTAAGGCTCTTTGTATTCTCACCTTTTCAATTCCAACCAATATCTTTTCAAATTTTGTTGCCATAACCTCTTACCTTCTGTAACAAACCGAGAATTTCGATCCCGAAATTTTCAGATAGTTAGAGAAAAGAAGAAAGAGATAGAAGAAGAACAGGAAAGAAACACAGAATCTCACATTCGCAGCGCATAAAATATAATATCAATAATAGTTATGCCAAAGAAAACTGTATCTATCAATTTACATCGATATATCAAAGTTACAACAATTTTATACAACATTGGACAGATACAATTTAACATGGCTCAGATATATACAATATCATAGTGGAAACTCTCCATACGTCCCTGCTATCCAGCTCGCCTCCTGAGCTCCAGAACGTCCTTACCTGAAAATCTATAACACTCGGTCTGACCCGAGCATTACATCAAAGTAACACCCGGGTCAGGCTGGAAACCAGCATGAGTAATCTCATCTAACATGGAATACAAAAACATACAACTAAATGAATATAACCCGGGTAACTTGTATCAAGTACAAGTTTAAAAATTATTGTAGACATTACTTATTGCCCATACAAATCTCTATGTACCAAAACTTAGATTGAATAGTCCAATTCACTTAAATCATTCCACTCCAGCTTATTGATTTCACGTATCAATCTATAATGAATCGAAGTGGTTTCGGGTATTTACTAATACCCGACTCCATTTTCTTCGAAACCAATATCATCTTACTTAAATTATTCAAGATAAGTACAATTCAATTTTAAATATAGGATGTCACAGTAATTCATCATCAATCGATAGCCACATCATCACCATTTAAATCAAACATATCTTATCACACATCATCACGAACCACATATTAGGGATAACACTTAATCAAAGGCTTCCACTATCATTCTATTTATCCCTTAATTAATTTCCACAAATTAATTTATTCTTAACCAAATACAGTAATTAACCTTTAATTTCTTCGTTAATTACTTATTAACCATAATTATTAATCACCCTTTCTTAATAACATCCAGAATTTAACTTCCCTTAATTACTTCATTGAATAAATTAATCCTTAATTTATTCTCTAATTTATCCCTTGATTAACTACAAAGTAATTATATCCAAATTATTTTCATCACTAAACATCTTTAATTACATTCAGTAATCACCATTAATTACTTCCCTAAGTAATTACACTTCCATTAATTACATTAAGTAATTATTCATCAATCATCAAGTGTTTAAATTAATTAAACTTAATTAATTAATCTAAACTAATCACATTAACTCAATTAAGTAACTAATTTCTTAATTACTTTTATTAAGTAATTAAACTTAAACAATTTTCTCAATTGTTTATTATCAATTAATTAATCTAATTAGTTATTAAAATTAATCATGTAAATAAATTTTTAAACAATCTTAAGTTAATAATCTTCATTAACTATTCTTAAATTCTTCCTTGAGAAATTATTCCTAAATAATCTATCCTTGATTTAATGATCTCCTAGACTTAATCAATTTCTCAAATTAATTTATCACATAATTTATTGACTTTTAATCACTTATATTAATAAATGATGCGTTAATTTATTCCATTAATTTATTTATCGTTAAATCAAATTACACTCGTTTATTAACTCAAATAAAATTTCGATAATTAGTTATCCTGTAAAAATACTTAGATTAAATCATTAATTAATCAAGTCCTTGTATTACTTAATTGAACCATTATCCAATTTCATTTTGATAACAACAGGAACCTTTACTTTGTAAAACTTTCGTTCCTGTGCTTTTTAAAACTTGTTAACAATTTGCTTACATTTTAGCTTTTTAAAACTTGTTTTGTTTTGGATTTTTGATTACAATACCTAACTCAAAATACACAACACAAGCTCAGTTATCACGAACAAACTCGAGCCTGAATCTCAAATTTTGATGCCAACTTCCAGCAGATCATGTTACTTCCTATCGATAACTCGAGTACGTACTCGTGCCGGACCCGATTAATTTTCCATTTTCCCTGACTCCCTCTATGTTCACTTCTTCTTCCATCTCTTGCCTAGATTCAAATTATGCCCAACGTGTGCACGCACGCGTATCCGTGCACACTACCTACGATCGTCCAGTCATTCTGGCAACCATCCACACCAGTCACACGCATCCCTCGCCTCCCTCTCTATCACCTGGAATCGCGACCTAGGCTCATCAGGGAAATTTCGAACCTGTACCAAACTGTCATCCATCACGAGCGTGGAAAAATCACCTCGCCGCACTGTCTCTGTCAACCGCACCCACCATACCTCGTCGCCAACCCCTCCACCACTTATGCTTCCTCCTACTCAAGTGCGCAGTCCCCTCTCTTCCTATTGACCCCGTCATTCTCACTCAAACCCAATCTATGCAACCGCGACTAAAACCCTAGATCGGCCCTTCCTCATCCATCCACACCATAGAAATTTTATCCACCATTTTTCTTGAGAGCTTTAACATCCCAGCTACCCTCCATAACAAACACGATACTCAATCAGCCGTTAGTCATCCTAAATTGACGCTAAACGAAATGCCATTCAACCTCAAAGTGCTCGACATCCTCTATCTTAAAAATCATCATATTACTTTTAAAATCCATCGTTTTCGAAATCGAACTTGGTTACAAAATCAAAACATGCAAATATGAAGTTCAAAATTTTGACATTCTTTTGTTCCTCACTGTGATATAAAATTCCTGAGGTATTTTCTACACCCTTTTACCTGAATCAAATTTTAAAAATGATGTTGCTAACATGCAACAAGTTTTTATTCAGAAATCAGGACCTAAAATCATTTGAGAGGGAGATTTGAATTATTGATTCAGGTTTCAAACCTGAAATGTTAATAGCAGAGGCTTGTTAGCCTGATCTAGGTTTGGCCACAGATACTAACTCATATAAATACACAAAGTCATTTCTTTAACACCATACACACATGATTTATATCATATTACAAGGATTTACCATATGCCAATTCAAACAATTTCGGTTATTTTTAGAGCTTTACTCACCTGTTTTGTAAAAACAGAGAGTAGCTTCTCATTCATCATTTCGATCTGGAGCCTGTTGCCTTAGATCAGAAACTTGATGATGATTTTCTTGGGTTTGATCTGGATCTTGATCTTTGAAATCTTGTTATATTTGTTGCTTGACCAAGTACTTTTTATATTTTGAGTGGTATTTGGGTCAGTTATCAAGAACATAGACATGCAATTGCATATGTACAGCAGTTTCAAACATATGTTCCAGACATGATACATTCTTCATCCATGCAAACAAATAGTCAAATCATTACTATCATAATTATTTGCATGCACAAATTATTAAGGTAATTTAATAATAAATTTTTAGCAGTTAAGTTTTACTCATAGGAATTAAAAGAACAGAAAAAGGAAGGCAGATCACTCACCTACAAAAGAAGATCAGAGACCTTAAACTAAAATCCGGAAATGTTTCCTTCTTGCAAAACTGAAACTGGAACTACTTCAAAGTATGTTGTTTGATTGCAAATGAGTTAATGTTGAGATACTCTTTTCTATAGCTTTAATTTGATTAGCTTCAGGTTATAAATCTTGGACAGAGGTTGTTTTGCTTCAGATTTTATTACTTGAACTTCTTGAAAATGGCTACTGGTTTACAAATAATGGTTACAGGGAGAAATGTATTGCAGATTTGGTCTTGAGTTAGGTTTCAGGCTGTAAATTCTTGAGTTTGGAAATAGGAAAGGAATTTTAGTTTGTGGTTTGAAGTAATTTACATATTTTGATTTTGATTTTGGACATGTTAATAGGGTTACATTTGTTTTTTTTTTCAAAATTTTCTGGCCTAAAGCAATTTTATTATGACCTGCCACTCGTATTTTCAAATATAGATATGCTTACACTTGTTACTACATGATCGTATTTTATTTACATTTGTTTAGATGCAAGAACAAAGTGTTTACGTATGTTTAATTAATAATTTACAAATGTTACTTTCTTATTTACAAATTTATTTAAGTTATGAATAAGTAATTATGTAATATTCGCATGAATATAATATGTATTTATTTTATATAAATAAGCTTTAGGTTTTCGTAAATATACATATGAATCTATATAAACATTTATTTATACATAACTTATGTTTTTGATCAAATCAATATATATTTAAGATATATTTCCTTTTTAAAATTTCAAATTCAAATTCAATCCTTTAAATTTCATTAAAAATCCAATTCAAGGTTAATTTAAAATAAATACATATATTTAAACAAGCCTAAATTCAATTTGAAGTAATAAAAATTATAACACATAAATATTATTGGTTTGAAATTAACAATTTTGTCTAATTTAAATAATTTACTTATATAAACCATCATCAATACTTATTTTTTTAGAAAGAATACTTTGTCAATTTTAAGTGATTATATTAAGATATGATCAAATAAATATTTATCCAAACATAATATTTACGATTAGATTCATTTGTTAAATTTACAATTCAGTATTTCTATTAATTAACCCAGTTTGTTAATCAATTTCAGATGACCAAAAATTCGGGTTATCACATTCCTCCCTCCTTTGAATCTTTTCGTCCTCGAAAAGGAACGAAAGTAGAATTTATTAAATATTTTAAAACCAGTTAAAATATTCTTTGATCATTTCAAAACACTTAAAAAAAATCTATATAATATTTCAAAATAGTTTCTATAGAATATATCATTTTATAACTCGATGTTTCAATAAGTCCGTCCTCGTTGTCACAGAAATTCGATCATACGTTGATCAGGCGTATACTGAAAATCTACAAGTGCATGGCAGAACCGTTTTCAACATCTAGTAAAAATACTTTAAAAATAATTTTATTGAAAATATAGTAAACAGTTTTTGAAAATAGAGGATATATCTTTGGTGAGGATGCTCTGGAAATCATCACCCTCATCCATGGTCGCAGCTAACCCGATGGTTACGTTGCCATCCCGACAAAATCCATAGATAACTGTAGGCCTCCGCGCCGCTCGATTGCACCATGGAACTCGCTATAGATCGCAACTATAACTGGGGTTACGTAGCTATCACAGCAAAAACCCATATAACTGTAGGAATCAGCGCCCTCGAATTTCGCTGCCAAAAGAATGAAACTTCTCCACTCCACTTGACCATAGATCGCAGTCTACCGATGTTGCGTTGCCTTCCCGACAAAATCAAGTGTAGACCATTGGCACTCATCCTCCACACGATTTTCGCTATGGTCCCCACAGTAGATCGCAGTGACATCGAGTTACACTGTCGTCACAGCATAACTCAAATTCCCCTGTAGGCATCAGCGCCCTCGACTTTTGCTACCCAATAATCCTCAGGAACTAATTTGTCCGGACTCCTCACTGGATCAACTTTAGAATCCCCCCTTGGGGTTCAAGGCAGCACCACCCGGTGGTACTCCTGAGAAGTTCATTTCAAGGGAGCGCCTTTTTCCCCAGAGCCATCATCAAAACACTTTATACTATACATATGTAGTATCTTTAAATCATACACCTAGTATGATCTCATACAAAGCTCCTTTACACAAAATCGATTATTCCAAAATCGATAATTCTCAAACTAGGCTTTCCAAATTTAATATTGATTTTATCCAAAAATCAAAAGCCTTTCCAAATCCATAGGTTCCCAAAACCTTTTTCCAAAATCCTCATATGATCCTTTACATATATATATATATATATATATATACAGATATATATAATTTTTAAAACTTTGGATCATTTCAAACTTGTATAAAACTCATTTATACTTCAAACACCTGCAAAAACCATTTTCTTCCAGCAAAAGATTCATCAAGGGGAGTTTATCTTATATAACAAAGATATATAACTTTGTTTATTCAAAATCAAATATTCAAATTTGATTACTCTTTTCAATATCAATTTCATTCAAATTCGTATGATGTACACATATCATTCGTACGCCAAACCAATCTGATCGCTCATTCGATCACACAATATCACTTCCGAACTAGTATCGTCCACCCGACTTCCTAGTGTGGACATAGATCTGGTTTCTTGATCAGAAACCGTCATTCTCCTTTCATAGTCATAACTATGATAGAGAATATTCAGAACCAATCAACAATCCATATCCAGGTTCGCCGTCGAAAATCGAGTGAAAAATCCCACTCGGATCGATATAACTATCTCGAAATTCTATGCTCGAATCTGGATCAAATCACTATGCGAATAGAATAACATACGTACACCCTACGAATTTATCCTTATTGGTTATTAGCCAAATCAATTCCATTTCTATTCATATCCACTTTGCTTTTCATTCACTTACTCACAATTGTTTTAATCCATTGGATTATCACCTCTATTCTTATCTTGATTGGGTATTTAACCACTAACAGTTTGAACTCCGACCAATTTATTTAGAAAGTAGCTTGAAAATTTTAAAAATAGATAAGTAGTTGAAAAATAATTACTAGTTTGTAAAATAGGTGTAAAATAGTTAGAAAATAGTTAAAATAATTATAGAAATTTAGTTAATTGCAAAATAATAGTAAGATAGTAATTAGTTTTGTAAAATAGTAATTAATTTATAAACAGTTGGAAAATTGTTAAACAGTTTCAAAAATAATTGTACAACAAGTATAAGATAGTTTGGCTTTTAAAAGAAAGGTTGTATATATAATGAATAACTTGGAAAAATAGGTTTATATCAAAACAATTTGTCTTAAAAATAGTCCAGAGTCAAAACTGCTTACTTCCCAATCTTCATTCTCATCAATTCAATTTTAAATTTTCACTTCCATTTAAATTGACCCAATTCCAATTTAAATAATTCCAATTTCTATTGGACTTGATTTATTCCTAATTCAAGTTGAATTAATTCTCTATTCCTTTTCAAATTTAAATCAAATTCCATTTGATTTTAAACATATCCAACTTTAATTACAATCCCAAGTTATTCCAATCACTTTGGACTAATATCCATTCAATTGAACCCACCTTAATTCCAATCCATTTCAATTGCAGTTTGAATTAATCCCAATTTCAAATTCCATTTCCAAATCAAGTTGAATTATTCTTGATTTCTTCCAAATTAAATTCAAATTCCATTTGATTTTAAAACTATTAAACTTTAATTACAATTCCAAATTATCTAGATCAATTCAATTCAAATTTTCCATTTGAATCTTGTACTCACACATCTTCAATCACAATTTCAATTAATTCAAATCAAATTCAATTCGAACTAATTTCAATTCAAATTCCAAATTTAAACCATCTTGAATTACATAAATTTGAGTTAATACTTCAAATGTTGATCTAATTTCTTTAAATCAATTTACCTTTAAAGTTTTTAAACAATTCAATTCACAGTTCAGACCCAGCATATTTAACCCTTTTTCCATGTTAAATTCAATTTACTTTATCCAGTCAAATTTACACAATTTGAATTCCTATTCAAATTTCAAAATACTTTCCCATTTATAAGTTCAAAAACTTATCACTTTGGTTATCACATCTTATTCAAAATTTAAAACTCAACATTTAGAGTTTATCTCAAACCATCTTTGATATTATGTATATTCCTCACATATATACACATTTTCTCCTTGGCCCACCAAGCCGAATTTTAAAATTTAAACCACCCTTGGTTTTAAATTCAAAACAAATTATTTTAAAATTTCCAAACATTTCTTATTTAAAATAAGATCATATTCAAAATAGTTTGAATAATATAATTTCCTTTAACATTTTGAAACCAATTTAAATGTTTAAATTTAGAATTTAGAACCACACAATTTGAAACCCACTTTAATTTTCATCCTTCCTAATTTACAAGTTTGTTCTCCCTTTAAATGGTTACTTCCTTAAAACATTTCATTATTAAATACAACAACCATTTATGACAATATCCAAGATTATCGTATCTAAAACCATCCATGATCATCTTATTCTGAAATACTTCTCCAATTCAAGATTTCAATTTTAGTTTGAATCCATTTCAAACTTATCTTTAGTTTAATTTCAATTTGGCTGTAATTCTATTACCACTTAATTCTTACTATTACTTTTAGTTTAATTAATACTACAACCAATTTCCTTAATATAATAGATAATCTATTTGTTATATAAGATTCATTTACTTTTGAAATCATTTAAAAACCTTTATATAAGAAAATAACAAGTACGCTCTCTCATATATATATACACTCAACTTATTCTAGGGTACTATTGACCCTATCCTTAATGAGTACACCCACCAGTGCCAAGGTTCTCGCTTAACCTTCAGCTCTGATACCAAATGTAACGACCCGAGAATTTCGATCCCGAAATTTTCATATAGTTAGAGAAAAGAAGAAAGAGATAGAAGAAGAACAGAAAACAACAATTTTATACAACATTGGACAGATACAATTTAACATGGCTCGGATATATACAATATCATAGTGGAAACTCTCCATACATCCCTGCTATCCAGCTCGCCTCCTGAGCTCCAGAACGTCCTTACCTGAAAATCTGTAATACTCGGTCTGACCCGAGCATTACATCAAAGTAACACCCGGGTCAGGCTGGAAACCAGCGTGAGTAATCTCATCTAACATGGAATACAAAAACATACAACTAAATAAATATAACCCGGGTAACTAGTATCAAGTACAAGTTCAAAAATTATTGTAGACATTACTTATTGCCCATACAAATCTCTAAGTACCAAAACTTAGATTGAATAGTCCAATTCACTTAAATCATTCCACTCCAGCTTATTGATTTCACGTATCAATCTATAATGAATCAAAGTGGTTTCGGGTATTTACTAATACCCGACTCCAGTTTCTTCGAAACCAATATCATCTTACTTAAATTATTCAAGATAAGTACAATTCAATTTTAAATATAGGATGTCACAGTAATTCATCATCAATCGATAGCCACATCATCACCATTTAAATCAAGCATATCTTATCACACAGCATCACGAACCACATATTAGGGATAACACTTAATTAATCAAAGGCTTCCACTATCATTCTATTTATCCCTTAATTAATTTCCACAAATTAATTTATTCTTAACCAAATACAGTAATTAACCTTTAATTTCTTCGTTAATTACTTATTAACCATAATTATTAATCACCCTTTCTTAATAACATCCAGAATTTAACTTCCCTTAATTCTTCATTGAATAAATTAATCCTTAATTTATTCTCTAATTAATCCCTTGATTAACTATAAAGTAATTATAACCAAATTACTTTCATCACTAAACATCTTTAATTACATTCAATAATTACCATTAATTACTTCCCTAAGTAATTACACTTCCATTAATTACATTAAGTAATTATTCATCAATCATCAAGTGTTTAAATTAATTAAACTTAATTAATTAATCTAAACTAATCACATTAACTCAATTAAGTAACTAATTTCTTAATTACTTTTATTTAGTAATTAAACTTTAAACAATTTTCTCAATTGTTTATTATCAATTAATTAATCTAATTAGTTATTAAAATTAATCATGTAAATAAATTTTTAAACAATCTTAAGTTAATAATCTTCATTAACTATTCTTAAATTCTTCCTTGCGAAATTATTCCTAAATAATCTATCCTTGATTTAATGATCTCCTAGACTTAATCAATTTCTCAAATTAATTTATCACATAATTTATTGACTTTTAATCACTTATATTAATAAATGATGCGTTAATTTATTCCATTAATTTATTTATCGTTAAATCCAATTACACTCACTTATTAACTCAAGTAAAATTTCAATAATTAGTTATCCTGTAAAAATACTTAGATTAAATCATTAATTAATCAAGTCCTTGTATTACTTAATTGAACCATTATCCAATTTCATTTTGATAACAACAGGAACCTTTACGTTGTAAAACTTTTGTTCCTGTGCTTTTTAAAACTTGTTAACAATTTTCTTACATTCTAGCCTTTTAAAACTTGTTTTATTTTGGATCTTTGATTACAATACCTTGCTCAAAATACTCAACACAAGCTCAGTTATCACGAACAAACTCGAGCCTGAATCTCAAATTTCGATGCCAACTTCCAGCAGATCATGTTACTTCCCATCGATAACTCGAGTACGTACTCGTGCCAGACTCAATTAATTTTCCATTTTCCCCGACTCCCTCTCTGTTCACTTCTTCTTCCATCTCTTGCCCAGATTCAAACTCTACCCAACGTGTGCGCGCACGCGTATCCGTGCACACTGCCTACGATCGTCCAGTCATTCTGGCAACCATCCACACCAGTCACACGCATCCCTCGCCCCCTCTCTATCACCTGGAATCGCGACCTAGGCTCATCAGGGAAATTTCGAACCTGTACCAAACTGTCATCCATCACGAGCGTGGAAAAATCACCTCGCCGCACTGTCTCTGTCGACTGCACCCACCATACCTCGTCGCCAACCCCTCCACCACCTATGCTTCCTCCTACTCAAGTGCGCAGTCCCCTCTCTTCCTATCGACCTGTCATTCTCACTCAAGCCCAATCTATGCAACCGCGACTAAAACCTTAGATCGGCCCTTCCTCATCCATCCACGCCATAGAAATTTTATCTACCATTTTTCTTGAGTGCTTCAACATCCCAGCTACCCACCATAATAAACACGATACTCAATCCGCCGTTAGTCATTGTAAATTGACGCTAAACGAAATGCCATTCAACCTCAAAGTGCTCGACATCCTCTATCTTAAAAATCAACATATTACTTTTAAAATCCATCAATTTTGAAATCAAACTTGGTTACAAAACCAAAACATGCAAATATGAAGTTCAAAATTTTGACATTCTTTTGTTCCTCACCGTGATATAAAATTCCTGAGGTATTTGCTACACCCTTTTACCTGAATCAAATTTTAAAAATGATGTTGCTAACATGCAACAAGTTTTTATTCAGAAATCAGGACCTAAAATCATTTGAGAGGGAGATTTGAATTATTGATTTAGGTTTCAAACCTGAAATGTTAATAGCAAAGGCTTGTTAGCCTGATCTAGGCTTGGCCACAGATACTAACTCATATAAATACACAAAGTCATTTCTTTAACACCATACCCACATGATTTATATCATATTACAAGGATTTACCATATGCCAATTCAAAAAAATTCAGATTTTTTTTAGAGCTTTACTCACCTGTTTTGTAAAAACAGAGAGTAGCTTCTCATTCATCATTTTGATCTGGTGCCTGATGCCTTAGATCAGAAACTTGATGATGATTTTCTTGGGTTTGATCTGGATCTTGATCTTTGAAATCTTGTTATAATTGTTGCTTGACCCAGTACTTTTTATATTTTAAGTGGTATTTGGGTCAGTTATCAAGAACATAGACATGCAATTGCATATGTACAGCAGTTTCAAACATATGTTCCAGACATGATACATTCTTCATCCATACAAACAAATAGTCAAATCATTACTATCATAAATCTTTGCATGCAAAAATTATTAAGGTAATTTAATAATAAATTTTTAGCAGTTAAGTTTTACTCATAGGAATTAAAAAAACAGAAAAAGGAAGGTCAGATCACTCACCTACAAAAGAAGATCAGAGACCTTAAACTAAAATCTGGAAATGCTTCCTTCTTGCAAAACTGAAACTGGAACTACTTCGAAGTATGTTGTTTGATTGCGAATGAGTTGATGTTGAGATACTATTTGCTATATCTTTAATTTGATTAGCTTCAGGTTATAAATCTTGGACAGAGGTTGTTTTGCTTCAGATTTTATTACTTGAACTTCTTCAAAATGGTTATTGGTTTACAAATAATGGTTACAGGGAGAAATGTATTGCAGATTTGGTCTTGAGTTAGGTTTCAGGCTGTAAATTCTTGAGTTTGAAAATAGGAAAGGAATTTTAGTTTGTGGTTTGAAGTAATTTACAGATTTTGCTTTTGATTTTGGACATGTTAACAGGGTTTCATTTGTTTTTTTTTTAATTTTCTGGCCTGAAGAAATTTGATTATGACCTGCCACTTGTATTTTCAAATATAGATATGCTTAACTTGTTACTACATGATCATATTTTATTTACATTTGTTTAGATGCAAGAACAAAGTGTTTACATATGTTTAATTAATAATTTACAAATGTTACTTTCTTATTTACAAATTTATTTAAGTTATGAATAAGTAATTATGTAATATTCACATGAATATAATGTGTATTTATTTTATATAAATAAGCTTTAGATTTTTGTAAATATACATATGAATCTATATAAACATTTATTTATACATAACTTATGTTTTTGATCAAATCAATATATATTTAAGATATATTTCCTTTTTAAAATTTCAAATTCAAATTCAATCCTTTAAATTTCATTAAAAATCCAATTCAAGGTTAATCTAAAATAAATACATAT
This sequence comes from Allium cepa, assembly GCA_030765085.1. Lineage (NCBI taxonomy): Eukaryota > Viridiplantae > Streptophyta > Magnoliopsida > Asparagales > Amaryllidaceae > Allium > Allium cepa. Next base: position 871,148,849 of record CM060929.1, on the reverse strand, counting down.
ATTTAAACAAGCCTAAATTCAATTTGAAGTAATAAAAATTATAACACATAAATATTATTGGTTTGAAATTAACAATTTTGTCTAATTTAAATAATTTACTTATATAAACCGTCATCAATACTTATTTTTTTTAAAAGAATACTTTGTCAATTTTTAGTGATTATATTAAGATATGATCAAATAAATATTTATCCAAACATAATATTTAAGATTAGATTCATTTGTTAAATTTACAATTCAGTATTTCTATTAATTAACCCAGTTTGTTAATCAATTTCAGATGACCAAAAATTCGGGTTATCATACCTTCAGCCGACCTATCTCATTTCTCTTTCACGTAAAATATTTTCCTCCAACCTGAGAAAAAAAAGTCAGCCTCGCCTTTGAAAAAAATTTGGTAAATCTTTCCTTCTTTGTTTACTTTTTTCATTGTTTTATTTGATTTTTTCTCTTGCTCTTCTTCTTTGTAGGTTTGTCCTTGCTCCTCCTTTAGCCTTGCCGCCTTCACCACCACCTAGAACCCATCTCCACCTCCTCCTCTATAACCCCAGCCAGGCCGTGCACCACCCTTGGTGGTAGATCCTTCATCAAATGCTCCAAAACTCCAACAATACCACCTAGCCGATCATATTAATGCTTCCACCACTTTCATCACCCCTTAGCCGCCACCTACTCCACCACCACCACCTCCAACTGACCTAAAACCCTATGCCACATCATCCTCTTGACCCCCACCAGAGATGGCCGTGCCCCCTGTGCTTTGGCCGAGCCTTGATTTGCTTGAAAACCATGTGATGTTTCTTGTTTTGTGTTGTGTCACATGCACAACTATGCACCATCTTCTAACCATGTAGGCCGACCCATATCGACCCACAACTAGATCAAAACCTTGCCTTAGCCATGTATTCCACCTTATGGTCAAGCCTAAAGAATGTTGGAAGCAAGTGCAAAGCATTTCAGCTTTTTTTTATGCAGTTAATTCTAGCATAGTTTAATCGCATTTTGAGTTGAAAGCTTATGATTGTTATATTGTTTTGTTTGAATTGTATTCAAGGAAATTAAACTTTGGCACTCCCACTCGAACCTTTGTCATGCTTTCATCCCTCTGAAGATCGTTGTTTGTGTGTTTCAGTTGTCATCTCCAGTTATACCTGTGAGTTATTCTCACCAGACAGTTTATACCTATATAACTAGTAAATCATCCACTTTTGAATCTGTAAAATGCATCACCATATTATATCTGCTATGCTATGATTATATGATATTTACCCATGCTTAAACACCTGTTATATCAAATGTTACTGTTACATTATGTTGTTCTGTTATTTATATCAGTTTATCACACTGCAAGTTCCCTTTAGATTAGAATCACTATGGGTTGAAATGATACATACCCGAACGGACTTTAGAATAGGGGAAAATCGTTATGGGTTGAAATGATAGGCCTGAGCGATTTTCAAATTATTTCATTTACTTGGGACTACCAGTTTGAAATGATAAAACCCGGGTTTTCTTTGTAAATTACGGGTTGAAATGATATATTACCCGTATCACTTTACCTAGCGTAGAAAATTATATACAGACCCATAGTTAAAATTTGTTTTTCTAAAATTTTTAAAATATTTTAGGAATGTAAATATTATAATATTTTGATTTAAACTTAATTAAAAATGATTTTTGTAAATTATTATTGATTTTCTGAAAATTTATAAGTGAAATAAATTATGGAAAAGTTAGAAAATTTGAAATGTAAGTTATTTTGGAAATTTTAATTTGGTGATAATTGGAATTTAAATTAAATACGAAAATATGATAAATTTATGATAATTTGGATTAAAATGAATTTAAAATGATTTTATAAAATATTAATGATTTTGGAATAAAGTAAAGATGGTAAGTGAATGAATATTTAAGTTGAACTTTGAAATATAAATGGGAAATTTGTGAATTTGGTTTAAAGTGAACTTTTAAGTTAAGTAAATAAAATGAAATTAATATATATTTGAAAATTTAAACTTAAGTGTTAAGTTAAAAATTTAATTATATGAATTGAAATTTCATGTTGGAATTTAATAAGTGAATAATTATTAAATATTGATTTTTTGAATGGAAATTTAACTTTATAAAATCATGAATTTAAGGAAAATTAATGATGGTTTTAAAAGTGAAAAATGTGATTTTATAAGTTAAAAATGATTTAAATTAAAATATAATTATTTGTGAAATTATATTGAATATTTGAAATTTAATTAACAACATTTTTGAAATGTTATTATTTCTAATGTAAATGATAATACAGCATTTGTAAATGCTGTAGTTGATATAAATGAACCAAATGGATAAATTTAATTAAAGGCTTTTATAGCATTTTGTAAGTGTTATAATTGTTGAATTTAACTAAGTTTTATTTGAAACTAATGTAACCCTATTACAGCATTTTAAATGCTGTCTTTTGTTAAATTGAACCGTTTTGAATGTGACTTTCCGTAGCATTTTCTAAATGCTGCGAAAGGTGAATTTCCATTATTTTGATAAATTTAAGTGAATAAATGAATTTTGAAAAGTTTAAAATTTTGGAAATTTAACAATTTAATTATTAAATGTAATAACTTCATTTTAATGATTTAAATGAAGTAATTCGATTTGAACTATAAACTGTTTTTGAAATATAAATTGAAATGGTATTTTAAATTGAATAAATGAATATGGTTTTGAAATGATATGATAAGTATGATATTTTGAAATTATTTGAAAGGATTTTTAATTTGTTAAATGATATTTGATTTTTTGAAATATAAATACTTTTTTTAAATTATAACTATGGGTTATAATAACGATTGGTTGTTAAAGAGACCGAGATCGGATATGGACATACTCTCTGTCGATACCGAAAACCACTTTAACAACTGTGTATGCGGTGGAGATTCCAGAATGAAGTAGGATGGTGGCGACGTTCCTGAGGTACATTACGTGGACCTAGCTCCCGTGAGTTGGCTTAAGGTGGCTAAAACAAGAGCGATCTCGGGCCAAAGGAGGTAGCACCTCTGGCTGGACACACTTCTTCGATACCATTATATTACTGTTGTGATCGATTGGGTGCATCCCTTGATTTTGGAGTGTTGTTTGGGGTGGGCGTATGTGGCTGCTGCGTTACCACCAGCCCGTGTGCGTAATTGGTATATCTACCCTGCCATTGCCTTGTATGCCGTGTCACCTACCATACCGAGCCTTTACTGCGAGTTTGTTTTTCTCCCCTAGCCCATTGAGTATTTAGGGTAGTTTCCCGATCTGGAGATATACTGATATTGGATGAACTACTGGGACTATTATGTGTGAAGGGTGATATGGGTAGCCCGGAACGCTATTTAAAAGTATGTTTATTTTACTGTAGACATTATTATAATAGCGCAGTATTACTATATAGTAAATAGTTTGACGGATCCTTAGAGGATGGGCGGTCCCAGGCACCCTTTAAGTTACTTGTTCTTTATTACAGTTCACTTGAGTTGGTTTACATTATATAAGTATATATTGTCCTGACTCGAGTGTTTTGTGTTTTTCTTTACGCTCGGGTCAGCCTGAGTATTCGCAGCTTTGGACTCTCTTTCTGGAGCTGGTCTTTGCTGGAGTTTCTGCTTATCTACATTTTTATCTATTTCTGTTTTAGCTGTTATAGTTTATCTCATGTATTAGTGAACTTCTATGTATTTGGGGTTTCTATTATGTTGTTTTCAGACTGTATTATGTATTTGGTTTGAGACTCTGTTATAGTAGCTTCATGAACTACTATGTTATTTTATATTCCGCTGCGAGTTATTCTGATTATTCTGTGTCTGTGATTCTGTGTATTTGATTTCATTTGCTCCAAATTTATTTACAATCCATTATTTTGCATCATTCAAGTCTGACATGTGTGGATTATTGTCGATTTAAATGGTACGAAATGGCGGGTCGTGACAGTTGGTATAGGAGCTTTGGTTGTTTTGGCGAACCATTGCCTCTGCAGAGCAAAAAATAATTAGAGATAGGGTATTTCTACCCTAGAATGAGTGAAATCAATCTCAAAATCATATCTTTGTGATAGACGTATTTTCAAAGTATAAAATGATTTTTCCAAATGTTTTCAAAGGATTTTCAAAGTTTATTTTGATATATAAATTTTTCTTGTTTTAAAGGGTTTTCAAATGTTTTCTAACTTTCTTTCTTTCGTATCTCCCTTGCTAGATTTTCTTTCTTTAGGATATTCGTCGAAGTGAATTCTCTTATCTTATCTTAATTTATCTTTGGCTTTTCTTTATCTTTTATTAAATTCATTCTTGATATTTTTTCAGGATGAATCGAGGAAATGCCAGAGGTAGGAGTCGTGGTATTTCCCCAGCTCCTCAACCTGTTGCTCTATTCGGGTTCACTATTCTTTGTAAGGAATTCTCTCAACTTTGTGGAAACCCATTCACCGGTTCTGAGAGCATCATTGAGGCTCAGTAGTGGTTGCAGAGTCTTGAGAGGATATTTACTGGTCTTGATATTACTGATGCCCAGAAGCGTCAGTTTGCAGCTTGGCAGTTGCGTGTTTCTACTTTAGATTGGTGGGAGTCCGTCATGGCTAACACCGTCGAGGCTGATATCACTTGGGAGCAGTTTAGGTATCCTTTGTGTTATCCTGAATTTTGTTCCTATTTTTTTTCCTTTGCTTTTGAATCTATCTTAAGCTTGTTCTGTATCTCTTTTCCAAGGAGGCTTTTGTGGCAAAATGGATGCCAAAAGCCGGGAAATCTCAGCTTTATCGAGAGTATATGGATCTTAAGCAGGGTAGCATGTCTTTTGCTGAGTATGAGAGGAAGTTCAACGAACTTTCCAAGTTCGGTCCTAGCCTAATTGATACTCCTCTCAAGAAGAATGAGAAATTCATTGCTGGTGCTCGTCCAGAGTATTATAGTCGCCTCATTTCCCATGTTCGTGGTTCTTTCACCCAGCTTATGGATATGGCTATTCGCTATGAGAACCCCACATCCATAGGTCCTGATGTTTCTGGTGCTCAGTCTTCCTCTGCTTATTCCAAGAAGCATAAGCCAAATTTCCAACAGCAGAAGAAGAATTGGCAGAAGCGTTCTGGTTTGGGATCTTCATCATCTGCTCCTGCTCAGAGGCAACCAGTTGATCTCTCCTCCATCACTTGCTTTTGGTGTGATCGGAATGGGCACTATGTCAATAGCTGTCCTACTCTATCAGCTACTGCTATTCCTCCACCTACTCAGTTGGCTAGGCGTGATCTTTGCCATATCTGTCTCCAGCCTGGTCATTATAAGAAGGACTGCCCTACCCGGCAGAGGGGTACTCCTTCTGGTATATTTGCTGTCACTTCTGCATCATCTCCTATTCCTCCACTTGCTCCTATTCCTAGTGATGACCAAGGTACTCTCTAGGGTTCATTTACTTTATTCCCTCATCTTGTTCGTGTGTTGTTTGATACTGGTGCTTCACACAGTTTTATTTCTGTTGCTTTGTGTGATAAGTTTGAGCATCTCCTATCTCCTGAGTATGCTTCTGTTCCATTATGTGTTTCAAATCCTATTGTGGGTCCTGCTAACCTTAATCGGGTTTGTAAGCAAGTGAAACTTCTCCATTCTGATCATCGCTTTTGTGGTGATTTTTATGTTTTGGGCTTCGATGCCTTTGATTTATTGCTTGATCAGGATTGGTTAGTGCATCATGATGCACATATCTCTTGTAAAGCCCGGACTGTTCGTCTTGTTGATGATCAAGGGAATTCCTTAGTTATTCAGTGCCGCTTGCCTCAAGATTTTGCTGGCAATTTTATTTATTCTCTGGATTCCTCTCCCAGTGATCTTGATTCAACTCCTGTGGTAAGATTATATCCCGATGTATTTGGTGATGTCACTTCTTTACCTTTGAAGCGGGAAATTGATTTTCGAATTGATCTTATTCCTGGTGCTCGACCTGTTGTTCTTCCTCCTAGAAGAATGGCACCCCGCGAGAAGGTTGAGTTAGCAAAGCAAATTAAGGACTTGTCTTCTAAAGGCGTGATTAGGCCTAGTTTTTCTGAATGGGGAGCTGCGGTGGTTTTTGTCACCAAGTCTGATGGTTCTCTTCGGATGTGTGTTGATTATAGGGAGCTGAACAAGCTCACTATGAAAAACAGATATCCAATGTCTTGTATCAATGACATGTTTGATCAGCTTTATGGTGCCACAGTTTTCTCTCAGCTAGATCTTGCCACTGGTTTTCATCAGCTCAGGGTTGCCGAGGATAGCATTTCCAAGACTGCTTTCCGCACTGAGAATGGTTTTTATGAATGGTTAGTCATGCCTTCCGGTTTGACTAATGCTCCTGCTTTCTTTGTTGATTTGATGAATCGTGTTTTTCGTGATGTGCTTAATAAATTTGTGCTAGCCGTTGATGATATCCTTGTCTTCTCTAAGACCGAGGATGAGCATGAGTCGCATTTGAAATATGTTCTTGACACTCTCAGAAATCATCAATTAGAGGCTAAATTTTCTAAATGCCATTTCTAGAAGGATGAAGTCCGATATCTCAGGCATATTGTTTCCAGTAATGGAGTTTCTGTTGATCCAGTCAAGATCGCTGCGATTAATGTAAGTCTTTCTTTCTTTCTTCTCTTTTCTTTATCATTTAATAATTCTATCTTTCCTGTTGTCCTTATCTCTCCCTATTCTGTTTCACGATTGGGAAACTCCAAAGACTCCATCTGATATTCGTAGTTTTATGGGCCTTGCCGGTTACTACCGGAGATTCATTGAGAATTTTGCTCGAATTGCTGCATCTCTCACTACCTTGACTCTTAAGAATGCCAAGTTTATCTGGAGTGATCGGTGTAAAGCTGCATTCAATGAGTTAAAGAGCAAGCTAACTTCCGCACCAGTTCTAACCGTTCTGAATGGAAGTGATGGATTTACGGTATATACTGATGCTAGTCGTGAGGGTTTAGGTGCTGTTCTCATGCAGGATGGTAGGGTCATTGCCTATGCCAGCCATCAGTTGAAAACCCACGAGGCAAATTATGCTGCTCATGATTTAGAGTTACTTACTATTGTCTTTGCTTTGAAACTTTGGAGGCATCATCTTCTTGGAATCAAGTTTGAGCTTTTCACCGATCATCAGTCTCTAAGATATATCTTCTCCCAAAAGGATTTGAATCAGAGGCAAGTCGTTGGATTGAGTTTCTGGCTTCTTATGACCTCGATATTAGCTATACTCCTGGTAAAGATAATGTTGTGGCCGATGTTTTGAGTCGGAAGAAGGCTTTATTGTGTCAGCTTGTTGTTTCTTCTTCTCCTCTTCTGGATCGTATTATGGCTAAGCAGGATGAGGATGAGATACTTAGATTGATGAAGGAGAGTGTTTGTAGCAGGGTTGGTGGTAGTAGTGGTAGTAGTAGTGGAGCTCAGACTGATGATAGAGGGATTTCGAGGATTAATGGCAGGATTTGTGTCACGAATGTTGATGGTTTGAGGCAGGAGTTGCTTCAGGAGAATCACCGATCCAGGCTTTCTATTCATCCTGGTGTGTTGAAGATGTATCAGGATATGAAGAAGCTTTATTGGTGGAAGGGGATGAAGAGGGATATCTCTATCTTTGTTAGTCGGTGTGCGACTTGTCAGCAAGTCAAAGTTGATCACCAGAAGACCCCTGCTTTGTTGCAGCCCCTTGAGATTCCCAATTGGAAGTGGGAACAGGTTTCCATGGATTTCATCGATGGTTTACCGAGAACTCGGAGGGGTAATGAGAGTATCTAGGTTATTGTTGATAGACTGACCAAGTCCGCTCATTTCATTACGGTCAAGTCTACTCGTTCTGCTTCTAGCTTATCAGAGATCTACATGAGAGAGATCGTTCGTCTCCATGGTGTTCCTCTCAGTTTTTTTTGTGATCGTGACCCTATTTTTACCAGTCAGTTTTGGAAAGCTTTTCAGGCATCTTTGGGTACTCGTCTGAATCTGAGCACTACTTACCATCCACAGACCGACGGTCAAACGGAAAGAGCGAATCAGATTCTCGAGGATCTTTTTCGTACTTGTGTTCTTGATTATGGAGGATCTTGGTAAGATTATCTCCATCTTGCCGAATTTACCGACAATAATAGCTATCAAGTATAATCTTATCTTCTGTTTTTCAGTCTATTTTAAATCTTTTTATCTATCTCATTCCATATTTACATTCAGGCCAGTCTCAAAATGTCTTTGTTTGCTGCTCTATATGGACGACCTTGTAGATCCCCATCTTGCTAGATTGAATCCGGTAATCATTTGGTTCTTGGTCCTGATGTGATTTTGGAAGCTTCTGAGAGAGTTGAGGAGATTAAGAAGAGGTTGAGAGCAGCTCAGGATAGGCAGCAGATACATGCTGATAGGCGTAGGCGGAATTTGGAATTTGCTATTGGTGATCAGGTGTTCCTTAAGGTTTCTCCCTTGAGGAATGTCATTCGCTTTGGTCGTAGAGGGAAGCTTTCTCCTAGGTTCATTGGTCCTTTCCGCATTGTGGAAAGAGTTGGTTCTTTGGCTTTTCGTCCGGATTTGCCCGAGAAGCTTTTTGGAGTGCATAATGTATTCCATGTCTCGCATCTTCGCCGACATCTTCATGATCCATCTCTTATTGTCCAGCCTTCTGTTCTTGATAGTTTGGATTTTGAGCTTAATCTGACTGTTGAGAGGAAGCCACTTCGTATTGTCGACAGAGGTACGAAGCAGCTCAGAAGGAAATCTATTAATCTGGTCAAAGTACAGTGGAGTACTGACGATCGAGATTGTACCTGGAAAACGGAGGAGAGCTTCGTGCTTCGAATCTGGAGTTGTTCGTTTCAGGCACTACTTTGTTTTCTACCTTGTTTCTCTTTATTTTTTCTTTCCGTTCTTTTCGAGGACGAAAAGATTTGAGTGGGGGAGAGTGTAACAACCCTATATTTTTGAATATAATTTAAATTTGACTTTATTTCATTTTGAAATTATTTTAATTTTTTTTAGTTGTGAGATTTCATTTCTAAATATTTTTATAGTGATAATAGAATTTTTCCAAAATTTATTGCATTTATTTCCTATTTTTAAAGGCTGGTTTCTATTTTTCTGCTGTTTTCTCTATTTAAATTATATTTAATTTAAATTTATTTATTTATTTTGTTAATGCATTTTTATTTTTTGTTCTTATCTTTATTTATAAATATTTTCCAAGTCCATAAAATTTTCCCAAAGTTTATTCCATTTATTTTCAAATTTTCTAGACTAGTTTTCATTTTCTATGCTATTTTCTTATTTTAACCATATATAATTAATATTTATTTATATATATTTTGTTTATTTGTTATATTTTCGTATTTTAACTGAATTATTATATATATTTCAATTATTTAAATTATAGAAAGAAACTAGAGAAATGTGAATGATTTTGTGACTTTTTATTTCATAAGGCTCTTTGTATTCTCACCTTTTCAATTCCAACCAACATCTTTTCAAATTTTGTTGCCATAACCTCTTACCTTCAGCCGACCTATCTCATTTCCCTTTCACATAAATATTTTCCTCCAACTTGAGAAAAAAAGTCGGCCTCTCCTTTGAAAAGAATTTGGTAAATCTTTCTTTCTTTGTTTACTTTTTTCATTGTTTTATTTGATTTTTGCTCTTGCTCTTCTTCTTTCTAGGTTAGGCCTTGCTCCTTCTTCAGCCTTTCCGCCTCCACCAGTACCTGGAACCCATCTCCACCACCTCCTCTACAACCCCAGCCAGGCCGTGCACCGCCCTTGGTGGTAGATCCTTCACCAAATGCTTCAAAACTCCAACAATACCACCTAGCCGAGCATGTAAATGCTTCCACCACTTTCATCGCCCCTTAGCCGCCACCTACTCCACCACCACCACCTCCAGCTGACCTGAAACCCTCTGCCATGTCATCCTCTTGACCCCACCAGAGATGGCCATGCCCCCGTGCTTTGGCCGAGCCTTGATTTGCTTGAAAACCATGTGTTGTTTCTTGTTTTGTGTCGTTTCACATGCACACCTTTGCACCATCTTCTAACCATGTAGGCCGACCCATATCAACCCATAACCAGATCAAAACCTTGCCTTAGCCATGTATTCCACCTCATGGCCGAGCCCAAAGAATGTTGGAAGCAAGTGCAAAGCATTTCAGCTTTGTTTTATGCAGTTAATTCTAGCATAGTTTAATCATATTTTGAGTTGAAAGCTTATGATTGTTATATTGTTTTGTTTGAATTGTATTCAAGGAAATTAAACTTTGGCTCTCCCACTCGAATCTTTGTTGTGCTTTCATGCCTATGAAGATCGTTGTTTGTGTGTTTCAGTTGTCATCTCCAGCTATACCTGCGAGTTATTCTCACCAGACAGTTTATACCTATATAACTAGTAAATCGACCACTTTTGAATCTGTAAAATGCATCACCATATTATATCTGCTATGCTATGATTATATGATGTTCACCAATGCTTAACCACCTGTTATATCATATGTTACTATTATATTATGTTTTTCTGTTTTTTATATTAGTTCATCACACTGCAAGTTCCCTTTAGATTGGAATCACTATGGGTTGAAATGATACATAACCGAACGGACTTTAGAATAGGAGAAAATCGTTATGTGCTGAAATGATAGGCCTGAGCGATTTTCAAATTATTTAATTTACTTGGGACTGTGGGTTTGAAATGATAAAACCCAGGTTTTCTTTGTAAATTATGGGTTGAAATGATATATTACCCGTATCACTTTACCTAGCATAGAAAATTATATACAGACCCGTAGTTAAAATATGTTTTTCGAAATTTTTCAAAATATTTTAGAAATGTAAATATTATAATATTTTGATTTAAAATTAATTAAAAATGATTTTTGTAAAGTATTATTGATTTTCTGAAAATTTATAGGTGAAATAAATTATGGAAAAGTTAGAAAATTTGAAATGTAAGTTATTTTGGAAATTTTAATTTGGTGATAATTGGAATCTAAATTAAATATTAAAATATGATAAATTTGTGATAATTTGGATTAAAATGAATTTAAAATGATTTTATAAAATATTAATGGTTTTTGAATAAAGTTAAAATGGTAACTGAATGAATATTTAAGTTGAACTTTGAAATATAACTTAAATGGGAAATTTGTGAATTTGGTTTAAAGTGAATTTTTAAGTTAAGCAAATAAAATGAAATTAAGGTATATTTGAAAATTTAAACTTATGTGTTAAGTTAAAAATTTAATTATATGAATTGAAATTTAATGTTGGAATTTAATAAGTGAATAATTATTAAATATTGTTTTTTTGAATGGAAATTTAACTTTATAAAATCATGAATTTAAGGAAAATTAATGATGGTTTTAAAAGTGAAAAATGTGATTTTATAAGTTAAAAATTATTTAAATTAAAATATAATTGTTTGTGAAATTATATGAAAATTTGAAATTTAATTAACAGCATCTTTGAAATGCTACTATTTTTAATGTAAATGATAATACAACATTTGTAAGTGCTGTAGTTGATATAAATGAACAAAATAGATAAATTTAATTAAAGGCTTTTATAGAATTTTGTAAAATGCTATAATTGTTGAATTTAACTATGTTTTATTTGAAACTAATGTAACCCTATTACAACATTTTAAATGCTGTCTTTTGTTAAATTGAACTGTTTTGAATGTGACTTTTCGTAGCATTTTCTAAATGCTGCGAAAGATGAATTTCCACTGTTTTGATAAATTTAAGTGAATGAATGAATTTTGAAAAGTTTAAAATTTTGGAAATTTAATAATTTAATTATTAAATGTAATAACTTCATTTTAATGATTTAAATGAAGTAATTCGATTTGAAATATAAACTACTTTTGATATGTAAATTGAAATGGTATTTTAAATTGGATAAAATGAATATGGCTTTGAAATGATATGATAAGTTTGATGTTTTGAAATGATTTGAAAGGATTTTAAATTTGTTAAATGATATTTGATTTTTTGAAATATAAATACCTTTTTTTAAATTATAACTATGGGTTATAATAACGATTGGCTGTTAAAGAGACCGGGATCAGATATGAACATGCTCTCTGTCGATACCGAAAACCACTTTAACAACTGTGTACGCGGTGGAGATTCCAGAATGAAGTAGGATGGTGGCGACGTTCCTGAGGTACATTACGTGGACCTAACTCCCGTGAGTTAGCTTAAGGTGGCTAAAACAGGAGCGATCTCGGGCCAAAGGAGGTAGCACCTCTGGCTGGACACACTTCTTCGATACCATTCTATTACTATTGTGATCGATTGGGTGCACCCCTTGATTTTGGAGTGTTGTTCGGGGTGGGCGTATGTGGCTGCTGCGTTACCACCAGCCCGTGTGCGTAATTGGTATATCTACCCTGTCATTGCCATGTGTGCCGTGTCACCTACCATACCGAGCCTTTAGTACGAGTTTATTTTTCTCCCATAGCCCATGGAGTATTTAGGGTAGTCTCTCGATCTGGAGGTATGCTGATGCTGGATGGACTACAAGGACTATTATGTGTGAAGGGTGATATGGGTAGCCCGAAACGCTATTTAAAAGTATTTTTATTTTACTGTAGACATTATTATATAGCGCAATATTACTATACAGTAAATAGTTTGACGGAGCCTTAGAGGATGGGCGGTCCCAGCCATCCTTTAAGTTACTTGTTCTTTATTACAGTTCACTTGAGTTGGTTTACATTATATAAGTATATATTGTCCTGACTCGAGTGTTTTGTGTTTTTCTTTACGCTCGGGTCAGCCTGAGTATTTAACAGCTTTGGATTCTCTTTCTGGAGCTGGTCTTTGCTGGAGTTTCTGCTTATTTACATTTTTATCTATTTCTGCTTCAGCTGTTCTAGTTAATCTCATGTATAAGTGAACTTCTATGTATTTGGGATTTCTATTATGTTTTTTTCAGACTGTATTATGTATTTGGTTTGAGACTCTGTTATGGTAGCTTCATGAACTACTATGTTATTTTATATTCCGCTACGAGTTATTCTGATTGTTCTCTGTCTGTGATTCTGTGTATTTGATTTCATTTGCTCCAAATTTATTTACAATATGTTATTTTGCATCATTCAAGTCTGACATGTGTGGATTATTGTGAAGTAGATGCCCTCATGTCACCAAAATACTTGATGGTTAAATTTCTGATGAAGACAAGGATGTGGAACTATAAGGAGTGATCGGTTCAGTTCTTGAGAGATGTATTTTGCAAAAGTTGAATAAAATGAATGAAGCTATCTTTCTCGTCATAATTTGGAAGGAAACAATCTGAGTAAAGGTAATAGTGAAAAGCCTTTGGATAATGATTCTTCAAACTCATCACCCAAAGATAAAGCAAAGCCAGATGAGACAACTAGGTATGTGCTAAGAAAATTTAACTTCTCTAAGAAGTAAAGGAAAAACGAAGAGGAAAACTTAATTGAGAACAAAATAGAGGAAGCAGAAATTGATACCGAGCTAGATTGCTGGAACAAGTAAGAAAGAATGAAACTAATAGAAGATCTTGAGGAAGTAAGCATAAATTTGATGCATAAAACCAAAATGGTGAATGTCAATAAAGAACCATATGGTTAAACTAAGGAAGATTTGATTCAGTTTCTCCAATCTAGCAAGGATGATTTTTCCTGGACTCATTTAAACATGGTCGGGATAGACCCAACTATCATGTGTTACGCCTTGAACAATGATTCGAACATCGTGCCAGTAGGACAAAAGAAAAGACATTTTAACAAGGTTCGATCTAATGCTTTAGAGGTAGAAATAAAAAGGCTGCTTGAGAAAGGATTCGTAAGAGGAGTATTATATCCAAAATGGTTAGCCAACCCAGTGCTAATTAAAAAGTCCAATAGAAAATGAAGGACATGCTTCGATTATATTGACTTGAATAAAGCATGCCCGAAGGATTATTATCTGCTTCCAAGGATAGACCAGTTGGTTGACGCGATAAGTGGACATCGACTCTTATCTTTTATAGATTCATATTTCAGTTATAATCAAATCCCAATGTTCAAATCAAACGAAGAACATACCAGCTTTATAATAAATTGGGGAACCTGTTGTTGCAAAGTAATGCCTTTTGGCTTAAATAATACTGGAGTAAGCTATCAAAGACTAGTGAATCGAATGTTTAGGGAAAAAATTGGCTACAACATGGAAGTGTATATAGATGAAATGTCGGTTAATCCCCAAGAAAAAGAGGGTTATCTCTTAGACCTAGAAGAGATGTTCAGCGTGTTGCGAAGGTACCAGATGAAGCTTAATTCACAAATGTGTTCTTTTAGGATCCAGTTCGGCAAGTTCCTATGATATATTGTTAGCGCAAAAGGAATTGAAGCCAACCCTAATCAAATCAAAGCAATAAGAGACACGGCACAGCCTAAGACAAGTAAAGATGTAGTGAGCCTAAATGGAAGAATGGCAACATTAAATAAGTTTATTCCTAAGGTCATTGATAAAAGCATTCCTTTCTTAAATGTAATAAAGAAGAAGAAGAATTTCGAATGGAGTAAAGACTGTCAAAAGGCTTTTGAAGAATAAAGACCATTTGGAAAAACCACCGATTCATTCTAGTCCAATAGATAAGAAAAGCCTCTACCTTTATATGGCAGTTTTCGATCATGTTGTTAGTTCAGTGCTAGTAAGGAAAAAAAGAGAATCTGATTTCTATTATATTACACTAGCAAAAGGCTTAAAGATGCAGAAACTAGATATCCAGTTATAGAGAAGCTAGCATATTGTTTAATGCTTACGGCTCGTAAATTAAGAGCCTACATTCAGGCACACCCAATCAAAGTCTTGACTAATTTTCCACTCAAGCAAATCTTTAGTAAGCCAGAAGCTTCAAAAAGATTAGTTAAATGGGGGATTAAGTTTAGACGTTATGATGTCGATTTTTTACCACAAGTATCGATCAAGGGGCAAGCACTAGCCAATTTTGTTAATGAATGCATAGGGTTCATTAAGGATCAATCAGAAAAAGAGAAAGACTTGAAACCTAAATGGAAACTATTTGTAGATGGAGCTTCAAATGAATAAGGGGTGGTGCTGGACATATGGTCGTAACTCCTGATGGACATCGACTGCTCCATGCAATGAAATCGGGGTTTCTAGCCACTAATAATGTAGCAGAATATGAGTCTATGATAGCAGGATTTACCGTAACTCTTCAGTTGAAAATCATAAGAATTGAAATCTTCGGTGATTCACAATTGGTGGTAAACCAACTAAACTAGAAAATATCAGATGAAGGATCTTAAGTCAATACTATATGTCAAGAAAATATTAAAGATGCTAACTCAATACGAAGATTTTTCAATAAATCAAGTGCCCAAAGACAAGAACTCTCAATCCCCCTCTTTGGCAAAGTTGGTAAGCACACAAGGAGCGCCAGAAGCTTGAATTGTACCGGTAGGATATCAGGAAAACTGTAGCATCAAGGATAATAAAACTAACTCAGAAAATGAAGTTTTAGTGCTACATCTCAGGCATTAGCAGATAAAGTGAAGGGAGACGAAGTTGGGATTCCTCGGAAAGAGCTCCCTCGCATAAGAACTAATGATCAATATGAGGACAATTCGATGAATCTTATTGTTGAATATATAACAAAATAAAAACTACTAGCGGATAAGAAGGAAGCGAGAAGAAAAAAGCGTTGATCCCCAACTTATAAAAGGGATATTCAATCCCTTGCTTGAGATGAATTAGTCTAGAAACAGGGGTCAAGTTGCTCAATGAGGCCTATGAAGGATTTTGTGGAGACCATTTTAATAGAGTAAAAATGGCTGAGAAAGTTATGAGGCCAAGCTTCTATTAGCCTTAGATGACTAGTCACGTCATTGACTATGTGAGAAATTGTGACAAGTGCCGGAAATTCTCTAAAATTCCCCATTTACCTCTAAGCGAACTGACTTCTATATCGGGCCCATGGCCTTTCGATGTATGGGGAATTTATTTAATAGGACCACTGCCAGTGTCTAAAGGAGGAGCTAACTATGTAGTGGTAGCCATTGATTATTTTATAAAGTGAGTGGAAGCGGAACCACTTCCAAATATGACGGTTGGAAAGGTTCACACGTTTGTAATCAAAAATATCGTTACCCAATTTGGAATTCCACATAAGATAATTTCCGACTATATAACCTAATTTGAAAGCGAGGAATTCATCCGATTTTGCAACAAAAATGGGATTATCAAAACTTTTCATCTGTAGCTTATCCCAAAGCAAACAGAATAGTTGAAGCAGCAAACAGAACCATAAAGACTATTCTAAAGAAACGGTTAGACAAAGCAAAAGGGAATTGGATGAAGGAGCTAGCCTTTGTCTTGAGGGCATATATAAATTCTATTAAAAATGCGACAAGGCACACCACATACTCCTTTAAATATTGATGTGAAGCTATGCTTCTAATCGAAGTCGATGTGTCTTCTCACCGAAGGATCGCATATGTATTCGATCCAAATCAAGAGTTAAAGAAACAATCCCTAAACCTAATTAATGAATTAAAGATGAAGTAGCTGTCAGAACGAATGAGTACCAATGGAAAGCAACCAAGTACTATAATTCCAGGGTAAGAGAACGGTCATTCCAGAAGGGAGATTTAGTGCTCCGATGAGTCATGGCAAATAACAAGAATCCTATGTATGGACCATTAGGGCCAAACTAGAAAGGTTCCTTAATCGAGCACAAAGTAATCCCGCCAAGGACTTATGAACTTTGCCGACCGGACGGTAATGTTTTAGCTAGAACATGGAATGTCGAACATTTACGGCCTTACTTCCCGACAATGGATGAAAAAAGAAGGAATTATTAGTTTAGTTGTAAAGACAAGTAAGGTTCTCTTAGGGCAAAAGAAAGGTCTCAACCATCAAAGGCTTGACCGCAAGAGATTCCGGCCATCAAAAACCCCAGCCATTAAAGGCTTGACCACAAGAGGTCCCAACCATCGAAGGCTATGACCATCAAAGGCTTGATCGCAAGAGGTCCTGGCCATCAAAGGCCACAGCCATCAAAGGCTTGACCGCAAGAGGTCCAAGCCATCAAAGTCTGCAGCCATCAAACGCTTGACCATAAGATGCCCCGACCATCAAAGGCCTTAAGCCATCAGTGCCATCATCAAAGGCCTTACTGACGTGCCTCCTAGAGGAGGGTTGGGTAAGCCTTTAGTGCCTTCCATTATATGGCCTCAATAAAGCACCGGTTTAGCGCCTGTCATCAAAGGCACTCGTTGAAGAGCATCCTAGAGGAAGGTTGGGTAAGCCTTTAGTGTCGTCATCAAAGATCCCATTAAAGCATAAGGAAAGCCTTTGAACCCAACCTATGTAGTCTTGTTAAAGCACCTCAAAGAGGGAGGATGAAGTAAGCATTTAGTGTCGTCATCAAAGGTCTCACTAAAGCATCGAAATTTCAAAAGAAGATCAATCAAAATCAAGAGCCAAGTAATGCTCCAAATCAATCAAAATTCAAGCTAAGTAGTGCACCCAATCAATCAAAATCCAAGTTAAGTAGTGCTCCCAATCTTTCAGACTTTGAGTTTGGTAGTACTCCAAATAAACCAATTCTTCAAGAGGAAAGAAGCATCGAGTACATCAATATATGGTCTTCTATTATAGATTTCTAGCCTTCTCTTACCATGAACGAAATATGGGTTTTTGGTCTTCTATTATTATTGTCAGATATGTATTTCTGGTCTTCTTATTTGAGTTTCTGGTCTTCTATTATTATTGCCAAATAAAGATTTATGGTCTTCTTATATAGGTTTATGATCTTCTATTATTATTGTTAGATATGGATTTTTGGTCTTCTTATATGAGTTTCTGGCCTTCTATTATTATTTCCAGATGTGGATTTTTGATCTTCTTATATGAGTTTCTAGTCTTCTATTATTATTGCCATATATGGATCTTAGGATTCTTATATGGGTTTCTGGTCTTATATTATTGCCAGATATGGATTTCTGATCTTTTTATATGGGTTTCTAATTTTATATTATTATTACTAGATATGCATTCTGTTCTACTTATATGGATTTATGGTCTTCTTATATGGATTTCTGATCTTCTTATATGGATTTCTAATCTTTAATTAGATACAAATTCTTAGTCTTCTCATATTAATGTCAAATATGGATCTATTATTTCTTTTTTCACTACTATTTTTGAACATGGATTTCAGGACTTTTATCATCCTTGCCAGACTTGGATTTATGATTTCTTGCTCTTCTACTATGTTTATTTATAACATGGATTACTATCTTTCCTTTGTTGAAGGGAGTTCCATTATCAAATAATCTTTTAGCCTCAACTATTTGCCAAAGAGAATCTCTTATGCCTAGATCCGTGGCATGACCAAATAATCTTATGGGCTTTGCTTGAATTCTTATTATTATTCATTTATCTCTTACATTGAAATTGCAAACATAGATACACATTGGAAAATATAGGCAACAATTGCTAATTAATACCCAAAAGGGTAATTGCTAACAAAAAATGTCATTTATTTCATGTTTTACAGGAAAATAGGTCTGATAAGGAAGATTCAATGAATGATTGGGCAATGCAAAGGAATCCTTGGTTTTACCCTAAAGAGTAAAAGCTTCTTTTATATGATTGGGGGGTTAAATGTTTTCCACATAATTTCAATGTTGGAAATAAAGTTATAAGCAAAGGCATAATATAGGGATTAAGGCCACTGAGTTCTAAATTGATGAATAAAGCAAGATGTCTCTCCGAGGATGTCTCTCCTCGCTTTGTCGCTCCTTTAACAACACATCTCTTCGGAGATTAAGAATGTGCCTCTTCGATAGAGTATCGCCTCATGCCTCACCATTTCGGTGTGGTCCATATTCGATAATACATTTCATTCCATTTTTTACACCACACCGAACTCCAAAAGATGGGCCAATCATGCCGCATGATAGCAAGGTTGGGAAGGACTATGACCCAAATCACACCATCCATCACCAACACCACTACTCACATGGCTTCGAAGAAGTAAAATATTAAAGATGAATTGGCATCGAAGAGGTATTTTGCTAGGAATCACTGGAATACCTAAAACCACAACAGCATTCCACCCTAAAAGCTCTTTAGAAGCATTCAAGTCAAAAAGTCACATCACTCTTCGCCAATAACCACATCGTATTTATGAGGCTCATGAAGACATGCTAGTATTAACAGGCGCCTCGAGTTGCTTACCAAAACCAAGCAGGCTCATTGACATGTTGCTCTTCAATCGCTAAGCACTTCGATATTCATAAGGAACCACATGTAGCTGTAGAGACCTTGGCAGAGCTTAGAGGACGTCGCTAGCGGCATCATCAACCCCCTCAGAAATCCTTATGTTACATAAAGGTGGTGATATGGTCCATAGTGCCTCGATGATACCACTTTTAAACCATTAATTATTAGCAGCACCATAGACGTTAAAGAAAGGCGATGCTACCTCTTCAAGTATTAAAAGCATAAATGACACCACCAAAGTCATGGGCCACCGAAGTCCACCTAATCAAAGACACTGGGTATGGAGAGGGTGGCCGCCTACCTCTGTAAATACAATCTTAGAGGCACCATTATAGGGTCCAAATTTTCATTTTCTCGCTTTCTTCTGAAATTAATGTCTTGTAATCCTAAATCAAACTGGGGATAATTCAAATTAATTGCAATCATACTCGAATCGAATGAGAATTAACTTAGCCTTGCATATTGACTTCAGTTATGACTTCGATTATGACTATTGAGCATTATTTACTTGGATATGCATAATATGAGCTAATTATTGTTAGTCCGTGAGATGATGGTTTTGATGACAACAACCTTAGCATAAATTATAAAATATAAATACTAACATTATAAGTTTAGATATATATATATATATATATATATGTATATGCAGGATTTAACCATGCAGGTACCAAGAATGAAGACTGTACAATATAAAGTTCAAGATATCAAGATTGAAGACTCATGAGTAACAAGAATATCAAGATTATCAAGAGTTTGAGATTTCAAGTAATTTACTTTTTAATTAGGAATTTTGTTAAAAACTCTTAGAAAAGCACTGGCATATTAAAATCCAATTTATTCGTGGAATGGAATCCGCTTCGAGCCTGTTAAAGGGATGGAACCCTAAGTAGGATGGAATCAACGAAAAATCTAGTGGAACATTATTTTGTATCCACTAACTTTTTATTGAAAATAATGTTTCAAAATGATTTTTCAAAATTATATCTTGTTTTCAAAATGATTTCAAAACCTTCCTTTTAAAAGAATCAAAAACATCTATCCTGATTTCAAATACTTTTAGCCTCAAAATAATCTTGAATTTCAAAATCAAATTATCCTTGGTTTTAAACTATCTTTTAAAATAAAAGTATATTTAATTTTTTTAATATTTATACACTTAGATTTAAATATAAAATTATAGTAAAATTTTATATATACCAAAATATTATTCTATATATTTATTTATGTATTTCAACTATATTAAGTATATTTATAAAAGTTTAAAATAGTTTTAAAATAAGATAAAAGTTATTTTCAAAGAAAAACAAAACATCAAAAATTCCTTTGGGATGTCGACATGCTCAAGTACCCCATGTTGACATAGTGTCAGTTGAGTTCAAAATTTAAATTTCAAAGGAAGTGTCTATTCGTCATAACTCTTCACGAATGGACATGGCTGTTGTTCCCCTATAAATAGGGGTTGGTTTCAATGAATTTCAGTTCGATTTTTCTGGTTTTTCGCTCCTCTTCTTCTTCCACATATCTATATACATTTTCTTACCATTACTCTGTCAAAATCAACATTGAATCTAACTAGATCATTTCTGATTTGATTTTCTATCACTATCTCAACAAGATCCTCAGTCCTATTCAAAGTTATAGGCGTTTTGTAATCAAGTTAGCAAAAAAAGGTGTGATTGTAGCCTTGGAAATCAATCAAGCGAGATAAGCTGTGATTGTAGCCTTGGGAAATCAATTGGGTGAACTTGTTGCCCGAAAAACAAGTATCTCTACCCAGAGGATTATGATTCTGGAGGGTGTACCTCATTGCCTTGAAATCAATGGTGTAACTGTACAATTGCTTTTGAAAGGAAATCCGTACTTGTGTGCGGGACTGGATTTATGGTAACTCTGAACCAGTATAAAATCTTGTGTGTTCTTTCCTTTACCGCTTCTACTTTATTTTCGCATCTTTGTTTGTTTCTATGATCATATCTGTGTCTGAATATTGCATACATCTATGTTCAAATTAACATAAACTTAAAAAGATTTAGTAATTCTTTATAAACACCATTCACCCCCATCTATTGTTAATCCTAGCCTTAAGATCCGTAATCCGCATTTCTCATATTTGGTATCATAGAAAGGTTTTCAAAGTTCCATAATCTGATTTTTGAAAAAGTTTTAAAATGGCTATGTTTGTTAATACTAGTTTAGAAATATTTAGATCATCATTATCTTTTGAGTATGCATATAATCAATGTTCAAATGCAAGTTGTCTACCAAAATTTTTTGATGTGCAGGAATCATGCTTTATGGCTATTGAGGAATCAATACACAACAGACAAATTGTGTAGATCAGAAAGGACAAATGGATACTCGATAGTGGATGTTCTAGACACATGACTGGCAATCCAGATATGTTAAATGATATAATATAAAAGAAGGAGGATTGGTTAACTTTGGAGACAATTCAAAAGGATATGTGATTGGCATCGGCAAAGTCGGTAACTTTGAAACTCCTATTATTACTAATATTTTCCTAGTTAAAAATCTGAAACATAATCTGCTAAGTATAAGTCAACTTTGCGATAAAGGATATAAAATTAAATTTGAAAAAGATAAAGGTCACATTAAAGATAACAATTCAACTATAATATTTGAGGGAGTTAGGAAAAAGAATATTTATATTCTTAGTATGAAAATTTCAAATGATAACTTATGTCTTTTGGCAAATACAAGTGACCCTTGGATTTGGCATAAGAGGTTTGGGCATTTGAATTTCAAACTCTTATCTAGACTATCAAAACATGATATAGTAAGAGGTCTCCCTAAAATGAATTTTAAAGTAAATAGTCTATGTGATGCATGTCAATTAGTATAACATAGAAAAAGTTCCTTTAAATTAAAAGATATGATTTCAACTTCAAAACC
Source organism: Allium cepa (assembly GCA_030765085.1). Taxonomy (NCBI): domain Eukaryota; kingdom Viridiplantae; phylum Streptophyta; class Magnoliopsida; order Asparagales; family Amaryllidaceae; genus Allium; species Allium cepa. The sequence continues at coordinate 871,126,664 of CM060929.1, read as the reverse complement.
TCTTGAATTACTTCACCTTGATTTATTTGGTCCATCTCAAATTCTGTCAATGAATCATAGTAAATATGTTTTTGTAATTGTAGATGATTATTCTAGAATTACATAGACAATATTTTTGAAACATAAAAGTGATACTTTTGAATGTTTTAAGAACTTTACAAAAAGGATTCAAAATCAACTTTCTCTAAAAATTATAACCTTTCGTAGTGATCACGGTGGTGAATTTGAAAATGAAAAGTTTGAAGAATTCTACAATAAAAATGGAATAACTCACAATTTTTCATTTCCAAGAACTCCACAACAAAACAGAGTAGTAGAACGTAAAAATAGGACGATTCAAGAGTGTGCGAGAACCATGCTTTCAGACAGTAAATTACCAAAGAATTTTTGGGCAGAAGCAGTTGCTACCGCCTATTATATTTTGAATAGAATTTTAATTAGACGTTTAACTAATAAGACTTCTTATGAACTTCTTCACTCAAAGAAATCTAAAGTATCTTATTTTAGAATGTTTGGAAGTAAATGTTTTATTATAAATACTAAAGATAACTTAGATAAATTTGATCCTAAATCCGACGAAGGTATCTTTATCAGATATTCTAATAGAAGTAAAGCGAACAAAGTATTTAATTTAAGAGCTAACACCATCGAAGAAATAATGCATGTGTCATTCGATGAAAATTTCAAAAATTTTGAAGATGCAAATGATGAAGATGATTTATTTACTCAAAATAAAGAGTCAACTGAAACTAATAATGAAATTAATCATCCTAATAAAAGGACTAAACTTTTAAAAGACCATCCTATAGAAAATATATTAGGAGATATGCAATCTGTTGTTAAAACTAGAAATCAACTAAGTCAAATGAGTAATGTAGCTTTTATATCAACTATTGAAACCAAAAATCCAAAAGAAGCATCAACTGATGATTCATGGATTTTGGCTATGCAAGAAGAACTAAATCAATTTACTAGAAATGATGTTTGAGAACTTGTTCCTAGACCTGAAAATAAAACTATAATTGGAACTAAATGGGTTTATAAAAATAAAATGAATGAACTAGGAGAGGTAGTTAGAAATAAAGCCTGATTAGTTGCTCAAGGTTTTTGTCAAGAAGAAGGAATAGATTTTGATGAAACCTTTGCTCCCGTAGCAAGATTAGAAGCCATTAGGATTGTACTTGCTTTCGCAAATCATAATAATTTCAAACTATATCAAATAGATGTTAAAAGTGCCTTTTTAAATGGATTTGTAAAAGAGAAAGTATATGTTGAACAACCACCACTTTTTAAAAATGAAATATTACCAAATCATGTTTACAATCTTAAAAAAGCTTTATACGGTCTAAAACAAGCTCCTAGAGCCTGGTATGATAGACTAAGATCTTACTTATTACAATCAAATTTTGAAATTAGTAAAGTAGATAATACTCTTTTTATTAAAATAAATAAAAATGATATTCAACTAGTACAAGTCTACGTAGATGATATCATTTTTGGTTCAACTAATTTTGAAATGAATAAAGAATTTTCTGAAATAATGAAAAAAGAGTTTAAGATGATTCATATGGGTGAATTAAATTTCGTTTTAGGATTATAAATAAAATAATTAGATAATGGTATCTTTATTAGTCCAGAATAATATGCTAAAGACATAATTAATAAATTTGGCTTGACTACTGCGAGTGGAAAACCCACTCCCATGGCAACCAATGAGTACCTTAGTAAAGACGATTTCTCGAAAGATGTAGATCAAATATTATATAGATGAATGATTGGATCACTACTCTATATTACTGCTAGTAGACCTGATATTATGCATAGTGTCTGTCTTTGTGCAAGATATCAATCTCAACCGAAAGAGACTCACTTAAAAGTCGTAAAACGTATCATAAGATATGTTAAGCACACCTTTAATTATGGGTTATTTTACCCTAAAAATGATTTTTTTGATTTAATATCTTACTGTGATGCTGATTATGCTGGTTGTAAATCGGACCGAAAAAGTACAAGTGGAACTTAACATTTTTTGGGGCATTCTCTGATTTCCTAGTTTAGTGAAAAGCAAAATGCAGTTTCTTTATCAATAACTGAAGCAGAGTATATTTCTGCTGCTTTGGCTTGTTCTCAAGTAATATATGTGCAATAAACTTTAAAAGATTATGGTTTAAATATTTCAAAATCACCAATTTATTGTGATAATACTAGTGCGATAAATTTATCCAAAAATACTACTCAACATGCTTGAACTAAACATATTGATATCAGACATTATTTTCTCAGAGATAATAAAAGGAAGTAATCACTCTAGATTATATCAATCCTGAGAATCAAATTGCCGATATCTTAACAAAACCTTTAAATGAATCTATATTTACTAAATTAAGAAGTGAATTAGGAATTTGTTCAATAATTGAAATATAAAATATAAATAACAAGTATAATTAAAAATTAATTCAAAATAAATTAAATTGGGAAAAATTCAAGAACCATGTCGACATACCCCTCTACCCTATGTCGACATACAACGTTTTTAAATTTTTGAAATTTTTCCCACCAAAATTCAAATAATTGGTTACATATTCTTCTTATTTTTGAATTTTTGATCATTCTCTCTGATCTCTCTCTATTCTAACTTCTGAAATTAATTAAACTATGGCCTCTTCTTCCAAATCAAACATAAAATCAACCTTTTCGTTCCTCTCTTCTACTTCTGGTCCGTTTCAACATACTACTCTTGCTCGTGTGACTAAAATGGAGGATTCTCTAAAGGATGCACTTCAGTTAATGGCTGAAATCCAAGTAATGCAACTTCGAATGTCCAAGGAACAAGAGAGGCAAGGCAAGATCCTTAGGAATTTGCAAAAGTTTCTAATGGACAATCATACTAACCTAATCTTGATTGATGAAGACTCTTCAGGAGATCAAGAACAAGAGGCCAGTGAAGAAGAAGAAGAACCCATGGAAGAAACGTATGTGGAAGATGACGACAATGCCGTTTGCGTTGGTGAAGTGTGTTTTGACAAAAATGGAAATCCTGTCGAACAACGTGGAAATTTCTGTTTCCACTATCCAAACTATTCGATTCATAGGTCTCCTATGTTCAAAAACACATATTAGTTTCTTCTCTTTCTTTACCATTGTTGTATGTTCCTTCTTATGTTTCCCATGAAAATGTAAATATAACTATATGATTAATAAATAAATTGTATTCTTATATGGGTCCTTCCCTATTAATAAATATAATAATATATCGTTATTATATATTTAGAATAGTTAGTAGTTTAGGATTATGTTTATTATTAGATCTAAGTGTTGATTACTTTTGATAACACTATCATTATAATCACATGTCATAGAGTATTAGATTTAGGGGGAGTTCTATAGTTTGGTGTTATATAGTTTAGGGTTAGTTTTTTTGTTGATGACAAAGGGAGAGAAGTATAAAATAGGGTAGTTAGGCATAGATTAAGGGGGGATTATTAGGATAGAAGTAATATTTTATAAACAGAGGTTGTCATCATCAAAAAAAGGGAGATTGTTAGTCCGTGAGATGATGGTTTTGATGACAACAACCATAGAATAAATTATAAAATATAAGTACTAACATTATAAGTTTAGATATATATGTATATGTAGGATTTAATCATGCAGGTACCAAGAATGAAGACTGTACAGTATAAAGATTCAAGATATCAAGATTGAAGACTCGTGAGTAACAAGAATATCAAGATTATCAAGAGTTCAAGATTTCAAGTAATTTAATTTTAATTAGGAATTTTGTTAAAACTCTTAGAAAAGCACTGGCATATTAAAATCCAATTTATTCGTGGAATGGAATCCACTTCGAGCCTGTTAAAGGGATGGAACCCTAAGTAGGATGGAACCTACGAAAAATCTAGTGGAACATTATTTTGTATCCGCTAACTTTTTATTTAAAATGATTTTTTAAAATTGTATCTTGTTTTCAAAATGATTTCAAAGCCTTCCTTTCAAAAGATTCAAAAACGTCTATCCTGATTTCAAATACTTTTAGCCTCAAAATAATCTTGAATTTCAAAATCAAATTATCCTTGGTTTTAAACTATCTTTTCAAATAATATTATATTTAAAAAAAATATTTAAGTTTTAATATTTATACACTTAGATTTAAATATAATATTATAGTAAAATTTTATATATACCAAAATATTATTCTATATATTTATTTATGTATTTCAACCATATTTAAGTATATTTATAAAAGTTTAAAATAGTTTTAAAATAAGATAAAAGTTATTTTCAAAGTAAAACAAAACATCAAAAATTCCTTTGGGATATCGACATGCTCAAGTACCCCATGTCGACATAGTGTCAGTTGAGTTCAAAATTTAAATTTCAAAAGAAGTGTCTATTCGTCATAACTCTTCATGAATGGACATGGATGTTGTTCCTCTATAAATAGGGGTTGGTTTCAATGAATTTCAATTCATTTTTTCTAGTTTTTTCACTCCTCTTCTTCTTCCACATTTCTATATACATTTTCTTACCATTACTCTACCGAAATCAATATTGAATCTAACTAGATCAGTTTCTGGTTTGATTCTCTATCACTATCTCAACAAGATCCTCAGTGCTATTCAGAGTTATAGGCTTTTCGTAATCAACGTAGCAAAAAAAGGTGTGATTGTAACCTTGGAAATCAATCAAGCGAGATAAGATGTGATTGTAGCCTTGGGAAATCAATTGGGGGAACTTGTTTCCCGAAAATCAAGCATCTCTACCCAGAGGATTATGATTCTAGAGGGTGTACCTCGTTGCCTTGAAATCGAGGGTGTAATTGTACAATTCCTTTTGAAAGGATATCCGTACTTGTGTGCGGGGCTAGGGGTAACTCTGAACCAGTATAAAATCCGGTGTGTTCTTTCCTTTACTGCTTTTACTTTATTTCTGCATCTGTGCTTGTTTCTGTGATCATATACGTGTCTGAATATTGCATACATCTATGTTCAAATTAACATAAACTTAAAAAGATTTAGTAATTCTTTATAAACACTATTCACCCCCCCTCTAGTGTTAATCCTAGCCTTAAGATCCGTAATCCGCATTCTCACAATTATGACCAACTCGACTTGAATCTAGTTGAAGAGCCTTAAATCGTGATGAACCTCTATATGTATATTCATATGAACTATTGACTATGGACAATGGACTCCAAAGATAAGGACAAGATGTCTAGCCTAATGTCATACATAGTGGACAATAACATGACTTCGAGGCCTATTTTCTCCACCTTTTGAACATATGACATAACATGATCCCTTTAGATTATCTTATCTAAAGGTCAACATGAATTCATATATATGACACTTCTAACAGCCTTAGAGGACTTCGAACATATCAAATGATAATAATGAAGATGAACATTTCCTCAAAGGCCATTGGACTGCCATTCTTTAATGATCCCATCATATGACTAGTCTCAAAGTAAGAAGTTATACCTTGGTATATCATCATATCAACACGGTGCCCTCAATCATTTCGATGTGGGCTCTTTGCATAAGCACTAATCACATCGGTATAGCCATTCTTTTCTTGATTATGCCTCCACACATGTACTGGTCAAGGTGATGAGGTTAGCATGTCATGACTCTGTATATATTTGAATCAAGGAATAATTTATTACATTTAGCATTTGAGATGTTATATCTTTTTTGGCCTAGCATCTTTTACCTTATTCATCAACATTTCTAGTGCAGCATAAGAGTTGATAATATGTCGAACATCTACAAGAAGGTACTTCTTCAATTTCTTCACTTTATGGTGAATTACAGTGGGAGAATCGGGTGGAATCAATCTAAAATGATAGAGCCTTTTCATAAGTTTTGTTGGCACTCTTTAGATGAGAAGCTCTATAGGTTAAACTGCACTTATCATTTTTAAGTGTTTGCATCTTCAGTGTACTTTCATTCTACTGACATTCCAATGTCTCTCAACTTTCGATCTTAATTCTAGGAATGTTTCCATAAACTTCTTGTTCCAATAGTCTTTTACATTCTAAGTGCATCGCATTCCAACTTGAACGACTTACTTAACCTTGCTAGTTTATCCAGTCTGTTTTCTTGAGACAAGTCGGATATGCTGCTACTGCATACCGATATCCTTGGGGAAAAGTAGAGAAGGTATGCAATGATGCCTTCTTAAGAGGGTTGATTGAACTAAGAGTAGTTAACCATTTTGCAACCTTATCGATATAATTTCATATGATTACATTCATTCTTGTATATCATTGCATCAATTTCCAAGTAAAAAACAAACTGATTCAATTAAGCAATTTTTGCATCATAATCTAATTGTCGTTAGGAATCGGAGCATAAGCTGAGCTTTTTAACCAATTCTGCAATCTCGTTGTCCTTTAACAAAATTTTCTCTTCAAAATCCTTAGATGTATCTTAGGGAAGAATTTAGAATAGATTTCACGTAGACGTACTTTTCATACCATTTATTAGCCTCGGCATCATCAATATATTTTGAACCGAAGTGAGAACGAGTAGATCGATCTTTGAAGGTCATCGCTAGCCTAGGTTGAATATTTTAAAGGCATATACTAAGATTAGGTCGTTAAGAGATAGAGGAAAATATTCACTCTAATTAGATATGAATCATGATGAACTTTTAATAAAAAAAATATAAGACACTATAAACTTTCCATTGATAACCAATACACACCACAAACCATTACATTTATAATAAAGTTAGCCATGAAAATTACAATGCAACTAATTCCTATGATTATAAAGGACATCTTGAACCTTTTGAAAGGTGTAGCGCGAGACGGAAAATGTAGTACTAAAGAGTGCCTCAATAATAGGAATGGTGTTAACTGGGGGGAACGATGATAGTCTCATTCTTTAGGAGGAGAGCTATGTTTGCCCCACAATAACTTTGCATAATTAGATTGAATGTCATATAGGAATTGGTATTTGTAGTCCCCTAAGAAATCAAATTTAAATTTGGGAATTGGGTATACATGTGATGGTGGTAATGAAGGAAATAGTATTTCGATAGGCGGGACTTGTTAATCAAGGAGTAATTTTCTTTAAAGGTCGTTTTTAATCTAACCAATTTACTTTGATTATCTCTTGACATAGGAGATGAGGAATAGAAAGAACATATCTGTAAGCCTACACATTAATGATGGTTATATTAAAATATAAACACCAAAATTTTATTACAATTTAAACTTAAAATAAAAACATAGTTAATTTACAACATAATAGGGTTTTATAAAGAACCAACTCTTTTTAATATTCAGCAACAAATCTATCCCTATTAAATTTAACTTTATTAGAAGGTAGGGAGTCGATAGTTAATGGTATGGTAGGGACCCTGGGAGAATTCCAACATTTCCTCAAATGAGGGCAAGATCCACGCAAGTCTAAGTATCTAATATGAAGACGTCTAATTAATCCCCTGAAACCACCAGGAAAAGAAAAGTTGATCATGGGAAATCTGGCATATACAAGACATAGACACTTTATCATTATGGCTCTATCCTCAATGAACATCCTTCAGAGCGTAGTCGTTTCTTCATTTTCCTTGCGAAAGTTGGCCTTATGAAAGTGCTCTTCCGGAAGAAGAGGTGCAACTTTTTTATTTCTGAAGTCCTTGTGATACTTGAGACGTTTTAAATGTCTCATGTATCTCTCATTCGACTTGTTTAGATCCTTGCATGATCTTTCTCCTTCTCGCTTATATTTTATAATTTCCACTTTCTTTTTGTCTAATATAATCTCTATGTAATTTCTAATTGATCTTCTACACTGGTAATTAAGTTATATTAAACACTATCGACTATATATATAAGAAATGGGCGATAAACAAGCAAATGTAAAATATATGCGGGGATTTGCTGTAACACTTAGCTTAAAAGATTGAACATGAGGAGCATCAGAAGAAGACTGTCCTAACTTGCTTGGCTCAGCATGCACTGTCTTGCCAGAAGGATGTGCAGAAGGAAGAATTGTGTTAGATTCTTTGTTACCGTCAAAAGAAGGGGAATAATGAGTATGACTTAGATCATGAGGAGTTTTGAGTCAGCCTTAATTAGAGCCATCCTTTCCATCCCTTCTTGACGACTTTTTATGGGCAGAGTTGCTAGTGCCACCATCACCATCATTGTTATCGCATCATTATTGTTATGATCTTTACCATCTGGTTCATCACTCTCTAACTGTAACAACCTGCCCTGAATGTACTTAAATTTTGACCCAGAAAAGGCCCAACGAAACTTAGACCTATCTCAAAGATGGTTATTGGTTGGTAAAAAGAATAATATAAGGTTATTTATCTACGAATTCAGAATCTCATAGCGGAAGGATAATATATAATAATAGTAGTAGTACCTATTTTATTCAAACTTCAAAATGTCATTGAAAACTATAACAAAATATCCATAATCACCATTACATATCCATTGTACAATGTTCCAAAACTACAACACCATATTTATTTTATGGGCACATTAAAAACTACAGAAAATAAAAAATAAATAAATAGACTTCCGCCACAAGTCTCACCAATGTCTTCGCCTTCAGTATCGCCCTTCTTAATCTGTGTGGTAGTGAGGGAGGATTCAGAACAACATATGTCTAAGGAGTAAAAAACTTAAGCTTGATTATACTAGTACATGGGCCGTATAATTTAAATAGGAATATGTCTTACGTATTCTACCTACATAATCAATATAACCCAAAGGCTTTTTGCAAACATAAATAAAAAGGCTTTCCAAATATAAGTTCATAGCCAAGTTGCTATCAACCCCATAACCCATATCTATCGTCCATAATGTCTTATCAATGTTGGAGGTATTACTCAAGTCACTTCATGCCTTTTAATGGGAATCAGGCAGACTCCGACCATTTATTACCTTATTTAAGGCAGATCCACGTCATTTGCTACCTATCCCAAGGTGGACTCCTCACTAGTAACTATCTAACTGACATTGCATAGAATCTCTTTTGCCCCTTAATACATCCAATTGAAGCAGGCCATTTCTCGGCATATTCTCTACCACGCCTAACCCATAATCTCGACCATTTACTACTTTCTACATAGAGAAGAGGTGAGCCCTCACACAACCACTTAATACCTACAATCTTTGAAGCATGTCCTTCATATTATGACTCATATCACACGGTGATATCTCACATTAGTCTAACCATTCGTAGTATTGGTAGCCAGATTAGTTGGGCATTTACCTTGCAGAATGCGGGAGTAACCTGATGTCATCTTAGTTACTTTTAATAGGAGATGTCTTACATCAGCTCCAAAGTTGCACTACTGGTAACCAAATTGGCTTGGCAGACTTCTATATGCTTTTGACTGATCTCATATTCCTATAACTTGTTCATAATCTATATCATTTTCTACATATATTATAACACATCTTATTGTTTCCTTAATCAAGGCCTTATAAGAAATCTTTCTTATTTTTTATTTAACATTAATTACCTTTCTAAAGGGGATTCTAATAAAATTAAAACCCAATACAACTACGCAATTATATGTTAATTACGCTAATATATGTGTGTGTGTGTTTGTGTGTGTATTTAAGCATATGGAATATAGCCCTAAACTAGCTTTTAAATGTCAACGCTTTCAACAATTATACAAATCCTATCTCATATTTTCAATAATACCAAAATTTCAATATTCATATCCAAAAATTTCAATCAACTTACTTGTATACAATAAAAATTTAAACCCAAATTATTACATCAAAATAATAAAATATATTGATACTAGGAACTTACAATTCCAATTTTTACACTCTACTCAACTCCTTTTTTGCATAAAAATAAACATAGGAATTTCTGCTTAATTCATAGAAATAAGCAGTGCAAACTACAAATAAAATTCGTTCCTTACACTATTCCTTTATTAAAACCCTTTAACCAAATTCAAAAAATAAGAATAAGGAGTGGAATAGACGGTAAAATTGTCAAAATAGAAAATCAACATTATTTCCATTATTTTGACATAAATAACAGAGATTTCAACTTAGTATCGACATTTTGCATTGATGGAGTTTTGGGGTTTATAATATGATGTTTTTGAAAACCAAAACTCTCTAAGGCATATTCAAACCCAAACAATACTAATCAATTACTAAAATAGAAAAGCTAAGATTTTCACTTACAATATATCCTTAGCTTTGCCTCCTTTGGATTTGACACGTCTTTAACAATCTCAACTAGATCTCTTCTTTTTGATATATATATATATATATATATATATATATATATATGTGTGTGTATATATATATATGTATGTATGTATATAAACACACACACACATACGCACACATAGCAAGGGGTTTGTACATATAGTGAGATTTGGAAGTTGAAGGATTAGAGGTGAATAGATTGAGAAAATAAACATTAAACAAAAATATATGTATATGATTTCTTACTTGAAACCCTAATGGAGTTATTTAAATCTATGAAGAGACGAACTGGTAGAGCTTCACTAAAGTTTCTAAAATATCTGTGAATAAAAGTAGGGGGTCTATGGTCTTATTCATAGTGTTTGGAATGCACTGGAACCGTTGGATAAAGGTCGGTTGCAAATTATAAAATCCAAAACATACAAATTCACAAACCCAAGCCACCATTTGACAGTCACTGGTCGAGCGGTCGACCAGTCTGTGACATTTGTTTTGGGAAGATTTTTGTGCCATTATTTTTTATTTATTTTCTTCCTTTATTATCATTTAACGTTATTTTTTAGTTTTACTTAACCCCCAAGTCTAATCACTGTTAACTTTCAAATTTCAAAATTAAAAAATCATTTAATTATTTGAATTCAAATTTCATTTAAATTATTTTAAATTTGAAAACTTCAAACGTCCATAACCTTTTCGTTTGAGCTCTGTTGTCAAAACATTATATATGAAAATTAATCAGAATTCCACCACAAATACAACGGCATAACTTTCACATTCAAATTCTGACTTTTGTAAAATTTCTATTTTTAGCCTTATATTATTTAATTAACTTATCTGTTTTATTTATTTCTTATTAAATTTTATAGGGTGTTACATTCTCCCTCCTTAAAAAGATTTCATCTCCAAAATCTTTCCAAGGGTGAATAATGTAACACATACTAAACATCTATGTTATACAACCAAGTTATGTACACAACCATCTATTCAAAAAAAGAATAATGTGATTTTGTGTGAAGACATACTATAGGTGAGCTCAATTCTAGTGTGAGTACAAGTGTTGTGGCATATAGGTATATATGAAAACATCGTAAACATGTTAAAAGTGTTCAATATATGTGCATAGTTGATTGTAAAAGTGTAGCAACCATCTTCTACCTTCCAATCTAGCAAACACGATGCAACCAAAACCTAATTTTGAAGTGAAAAGTTTGTAAGTGAAAAGCTTAGGATGAGGAGTCTTCATGATTTCCGTCGAGTTTTTTCCCTATTACACTTAAACCAGCGTAATTTCGTTATTGCGGAGCTTCCTAGTGTCATGCTCCACAATGCGTGCGGTGACATAGGATTCTATTACCTCCATCTCCGTATTCTCCAATTGATCAGGCTCTACAACAGTAGTTGTGCCATAAAGGCATTTCCTTAAGCGCAAAACGTAAAAACATCATGGACTCCTATCAGTTTATCCGGTAGCTCCACATGCTTAGTTAGTCTTCCTATTATTTCAAAGATTAGGAAAGCTCCAACAAATCTTTGGTGCCAACTTTCTCGACTTTCCAAATCTCACAACCTTCCTAAAAGAGAAAACTTCAACAAATACCTGTCTTCTACTTCAAACTCTAAATCTTTTCTTCATTTGTTCATATAGGATTTCTGGCGTACTTCATTCGCTACCTAATTAATTCTATCCTTTTCTTTTTGGCCTGCCAAATTTCTAGCGGTAAATTCTGCCACCTTCTTCTTCATCCCTTTCCAATAAAAAATTCTCAACATATCCTTATTCGTCGTATCTTCTCCGAGATGAATGGTCAACCTTGAATGGTGTCACTTCGTGAGCTAAATTTTTTTTTCGAATATCCTAAATTTTCTGGTTTGAAGCATTCTTTTATTTCTAGTTGTTAACTTAATTTCCTCATTAGCTCCCAGTCTTAACTACAGTTTATCGCTAGCTAAGTGTCCTTACGAATTTCCATATTTATGTTGTTTTCAATATATAAAAGTATTTACCCGATGGTCTAGTCCTGTGCACAAGATCGGTCCAATGATAAAACATGAACATATCTTATACCATAACAGACGCTTTTCTAACAACCTAAATACTCTAAAAGAAAATTTTACAGAAAGTTTCGGTTTATCCTTAACTGGTGTTAACAATGTTGGGGTTTTAATACTCCTTATTAGCTTAAGATGAACATTCTTAGTATGTCATTCCACTTAATTCTCCATCTTCCTTAATTCTCCTTCTTTCTTAATCCTCCTTCTTGGTTTCTAATAAATACGGTCCATCCATTACTTCAATTAATATATATGTAATAATTGATCATTAATGTTAAAGTTGGACCATCTCTAATCAATTCTCATTTGAATCCCTTTGATTTTTTTACCGATTTCCAAATCCATGTATTATGCCTATTCAATTCCTCCATTAATGCCATATTGAATTCCCTAATCAGTCCCTATTTAATTCTATTCAATTCACATTAATTACAATTTATTTCCTATTAAATTTATAATTAATGTTCATGAATCATAATCCGTTATTACTATCTAATATGTAGATAGTCGTAAATTATGCTGCTTATATATTTCTATTTTTATACGTTAAGCGCGATTATTACGTGGGTCTATATATTAACTTCTAAACTAAAACATACCTATCCACATTTTATTTTATCGAAGTTATCTTTCTAAAAAGGATTACAAATATAATTTTTCCATAAATTAACTAAAGTCAGATCTTTGCTTCATTTGAAATTACAAGGATTTTTTTAACGAAATAGACAGTGTAAATTATGAAAAAGAATATCCATATCTTACACATCTATTTTATTTTTTATGTATTCCTTGTTAATTCAAACGACACTCTTTTATACATGTTTTGGAGTTGGGTAACTTATGGAATTTACACGGAACTCACTCCAAATAAATTAAAACATAGAACTTCACATTCGTAGTCAACTAGGGCAACTAACTTACAACCTAGTTATAAATCTTGAACATCTTCATAACTTTACCAATATTCTATAATTAAATATCTAGGATTGATTTCTAGATCATGTTGTACATACGATTCCTATTTAATTCATATCTTAAAACCTTTACACCGCTTTACCTAGGTAGTAGTTTCTATCTAGTCCATAAATTTTTGTTTAGTTCTCAACACTCTTAAAACTAAAATTTCACTATTATAAAGTATCTTATCCGAACCCTTACTTTTTCAAAACAACTACCAATTAAATCCTTTGAACACTTACTCAGAACATTTAAAGGAATTTTCCTAAAAACCTTTATTTCAAATTCTTTTACACGGGGTTGGATTTAGAAATTGATTTTAATTGTCCTTCATATTGAACTTTCCTTCTTCCCTACTCAACCTCCATAAAAATTCGATTATTGAATTGTGGTGATTAATTTATACCTTCTTGTGGGGACTTGCTCCACTCCTCCTTCGCATCTTGCTCCATTTCTTACTTCCGATCGTTTACAACAAATAGATTCTTATCTCCCATCTACTTTTATTGATTGGCTAGGCCCTCTAACCTTCATATGTATAATTAAGGCTATGTAGTTTACTTAAATGACAATTATACTGTCTTATAATATTTAATTACTACCTAACTTTATTTGCTATCTATGTAAATGAAAATTGTTTGCAATAAATGATTGCTAATCTAACGGACAATTATTAAAGGCATTTATTTATTCACTGAAATTTTACTTATTATGCCTTCCTTATCTCTCCATAATTCTCCAATAATCTCTTTAACTGGTCTATTTATATCCTTGTTAAATTCTTGTAACTCCTTATTTATTGCATTTTTATTGCCATAATAACTTTGGAGTTACAATCTATTCCATCTACATTTCCTAAGATAGTGTTATATGCTGAAGTAAAGATTTGCCTATTGTCTTTTTGTATGTTTATATATATAGTTGGATTTTTGAAAAATACTTTCAAAAATAACAAGTATGCTTCTCATACGTACACTTATCCTTATTGATCGGGTAACCTAGGCTCTGATGCTAAACATAACCATGGCCCTAAAATAGACCTAAATTCCGACCAAGAAAAGTCCCATCCGAACTTAGACACATCTCAAAGTTGGTTATTGGTTGGAAAAAATAATAATACAAGGCTATTTATCTACACATTCAAAATATCACAATGGAAAGATAAAATATAATAATAACATCAGTACACATTTTATTCAAACTTCAAACTATCTATAATATCCAAAACAAAACATCCATAATCATCGTTACATATCTATGGTATAACATTCCAGTTACAACATCATTTTTGTTTTACGGGCATATCAAAAACTATAGAAAATAAGAAGTAAATAAATAGAATACTATCACAAGTCTCATCAACCTCTCTGCCTTCCGCATCACTCTTCTATACATGTGTTGTAATAAGGAGGGAGTCAAAATAACATATGTCTGGTGAATAAAAATCTCGAGCCTTACTATATAATTTAAATAGGAATATGTCTTACGTATTCTACTTACATCATCTTTTTAATATAAGCCTAAAGACTTTTCTCAAAACATAAATAAAAACGCTTTCCAAAAATAAGCCCATAGCCAACTTGTTATCACCTCCATAACCTATATATATCGTCCATAATGTCTTATTAATGTTAGAATAGTACTCAAGTGACTTAATACCTTTTAATTGGAATTAGGAAGACTCCAACCATTTAATACCTTGTTTAAGGTAGGCCCATGTTATTCACTACCTATCCCAAGGTCGACTCCTCAGCAGTAACTATCTAGTTAACATTGCACGGAGTCTCTTCAACCACTTGATACTTCCTATTAAAGCAGGCCCTTTCTTGAGATATCCTTTACCGTGCCAAATCCATAATCCCGACCATTAACTAATTCCTACATAAAGAAGAGATAGGCTATCACGCAACCACTTAATACCTACAATTTCTAAGTAGGTCCTTCATATTATGACATGCGTCCCACAGTTACATCTCACACTAGTTTGATTATTCATGGGTACTGGTAGCTAGATTAATTGCGTAGGTTTATCCTATAGAATTCAAGACTAACCTCATGTCATCACAGTTACTTATTATAGTTGATGTATCACATCTTCCCAAAGTCACATTGATGGTAGCCGGATTAGCTTGGCAGACTTCTGTATGCTTTCGACTAACCTCACATCCCTATAACTTTGTCATAATCTATATCACTCACTACATATAATCAAGGAATTATAAGATATATTTCTTATTTTTCCTTTAAACCTAATTACTTTCCTAAGGAGGATTTAATAAAAGTAATAACCTACTTAACTACGAAATTATACGTCAATTTTACTAACATATATATACGCATACACGTCTAGTAATTTCTAAGTGTGCAGAATATATGCAGTGTCAACTCCATAAACAGTTATACAAGCCATATCTCATATTACCAACAATATCCAAAATTCCAATATTCATGTCAAAAGTTCCAATTAATAGACTTGTATACAATTAAAATTTAAACTAACTTATTACAGCAAAATAATGGAATATGTTGATATTAGAAACTTAAAATTTCAATTTTTACGCTCTATTCAACTCTTTTTTCACATAAAAATAAACAAAGGAATTTCTATTAATTCATGAGAATAAGCTATGCAAACAACGAAAAAAATCCATACCTTGCACACTATTCCCAAATCAAACTCTTTAATCAAATTCAAAGAAAAATAATAAAATGTGAAATGAAGGTAAAAATATCAAAACTGAAAATCTACACAATTTCCATTATTTTGACATAAATAATTAAGATTTCATAGAATTGACATTTCGCATTGGAGGACTTTTAGGGGTTTATAATATGATGTTTTCGTAAACCACTCATAGTATATCTTTAGCTTTGCCTCTGGATTTGACATGCCTTTGGAAATCTTTATCAGATCTCTTCTTTTTGATATATATATATATATATATATAGCAAGGGATTTGCACATATAGATTAGATTCAGAAATTGAGGGATTAGAGGAGAATAGATTGAGAAAATAAACAATAAACAAAAATAGACGTATATGGTTTTTAACTTGAAATCCTAATGGAGTTTCTTGAATCTATGAAGAGACGAACTGATAGAGCTTTGTTAATATTCTAGAGTCTAATTTATAGTGGTTGGAATGTAGCATAATAGTTGGATGAAGGTCGATTAGAAATTACAAGATCCGAAACGTTCAAATTCACAAACCTTAACCGCCATTTGACAAGAAGTGATTGACCGCCCGTCTACCGCCAGTCAACCACTAGCGGTCAATTGGTCGAGGTCATGGGTCAACCTCTCTCCTTATTTCAGGAATACTAATTTGATCATGTTGTTTTATTTATTATTTTTCTTAATTATAGCTTAACATTACCGTTAATTTTAACGTTTACCTAACCCCCAATTCCAATTACTGTTAACTTTCAAATTTTAAATTTAAAAATGATTTTATTATTTGAATTTAAATTCTATTTAAATTATTTTGAATCTAAAAACATCAAACGTCCAAAACCTTTCCATTTTGAGCTCCATTTTCGATATATTATACATGAAAATTAATCAGAAATTCTAATTCTGAGGTTGTGGGGTTTCTAATTAATGAAGGTAATCAAACCATGACTTCTTACATCTTTCTGATAGAGAATGGCATGGTTGTTAACACTAGTGTAAATGAAGTAAGTTCTAATATAAATGCAAAGTCAGTATCTGATAATGATGTAATCTCTGGTGTTGTTGTCTTTGTTGATGATACACATAATGATGGATTTTTTTATCCATATGGATAATGTTTTAGCTTTTAAAGGTGATCGATTATTCTCAGACAATGTTAAAGTGGCAGGAGCGTTGTCACTGTGTGCAAATAACATTTCAGAAGTAAAGATTCAAACTGAGATTGAAGGTTTTAATTGGGCTTTAGAAAATAAAATTCAAATTTATGTTAATGCTTATTCTATATATATCATAGAAGATGATGGATTAAATGTTTCTTGTTGAGTTAAGTCTTTGATAGGGTAATAGACAGTGTGATTTTGGTTGATGATAAATTAGAGTGTGGAATGTAGGCAGTTAAACTTTGTTAATGGTGGTGAGAAGGATACCATCATTTTGGATGGTAGGGTTGGTAATGAGGAGAAGTCAGGTTGTATGGATGGTGATTTGGGTTGTTGTGATGTTGCTGAGGGATCTGTGGATACAGTTTTGAATGATGTTGTGCTTGGAATGTTGTAATATCAAAATGTTTGATTGGTGCTAATGCTCGCATGCTAATGCACGCATTGATGCTAAGAGGTTGTTGGGTACTATTACATGATGTTGAAGTTGATTACATGGTGAATGTAAACTTTTGGATAGTGATAAGGCTATTTTTGATGTTGGTGAGAGATCCATGGGTTCGGTTATGCAAGTAAAGAATATCGAAGTGGTCTCTTCCGATACATCTACATTATCTAATGTTCATGAAAGCAGATGCAATATTGATAGGTCTGCTTTTTATAATACTGGTGGTTTTAGATTTATTTTGTACTTTTTCCTTGAATCTCTAAGAAGATCTTCACCATCTACTATCCATGCTTGCGTTTCTACTCGTACGCCCAAAGATGGTAAAAGAATAGGAGTTTGTCTGCAGTAAATATTAGAAGAATTCCTCATCTGAACCTTAAAGCTTCTTGTGTTGATGGCTATTTGGGGGTGTTTTATGGTGATTTGTTGCTTTGGTGACTGTTTGTGTCTTGAGAAGTTGCAGTATGCATTTTGGAGGTTTTATCAGGTATGATCATTGAGGTTGAGGTTATGGGAACTATTATAGATGACTGCTCACTTCTTGGAGTCCTTTCAGCTTTTAGTTTCTTTTTAAAGTAGTATGTTTAAGGTGAGTCTTTAGTTTCATAGGCTTTTGGGGGGATTTTGTTTTTTCTTTTTGTATGGGGAATTTTAAGCTACCTGCCAGGCTTATTGGCAGCTCCTTTAATTTTGATGTTATATATATGTACATGTGTGCTCTCCTCTATATTAGAGGATCACACATTTCTCAAAAAAAAAATTGATCAAAATTTCGCCCTGAACGCAACTTCATAACTTTCGTGGCCAAATTCCAACTTTTTGTAAAATTTCCATTTCTCCCTATCTTATTTAATTTAAGCTATCCAATTTATGTGTCATTGGCTTTACGGGGTGTTACACTGAATCTTCATCATCAACAGAAGAGAGATCATCAAGAGCCTAAGACTTAGCAGGATCGATAATAGCTTCATCCTTGGATCAGAATAGTCATCAGGAACGCGGTCTAGAAGAATATTGACTACCATTTGTAATCTGTTTCTACATTGCTAAATGAAGGAAAATCCAAATTTGGGCGTTAGTCAACATTGTCCTTATAAATGATAAAAAACTGCTTCATTACAGTGCCCCTTCCTTCAAGAAAGAGTATCTCTTAGAAAGGAAGAAAACTTGGACTTTATGGCATGCAAGGGTGACTTTTATTTACCGATGGTAAAGGTGTTTCTTGTCCAAATTGTTCTTTAAAACGGGAAATCGAGCTGAAGTTTTTTGAAGTTCAAAATCCACCATTTGAACTTGGAATTTTTGTTTCCATTAAGCCTTTTACCTTCTCTTCTAGATCTTGAGATCTTTTCTTTTCGGACTCTAAAACAGTTGCAGCTGTAGCCTTTTTGGAAGAAAGCAACACATTATTAGAAGGAAGATCGTAAAGCTGGGTTTTAGGAGCTGACACCACCATGAAAAGTAAGGAGTGTAATTCCTACAGCGAGGGTGTTCTTTGAAAAGAAAGTAGGGATAATTGATGAGAGTTAAAAAAATGTTTCTCAATGTGAAATGAATCGTGGCATCCGATTGATAAAAAGGGAAAGAGATTTTATAATATATATATATATATATATATATAAGCAGCCATACCTGAGTGAGATGTTGTAAGAGGCAAACCAACTTCTCCTTAGAAAGAGGGGAAGGAGAAGCCTCTAAATAGCTTGAAAAAGTGAAGATGAGAGAGCAAAGGATACTTATTAGCAATTCAATGAAATCTACAGTAGAGGGAGACCCCACCCTAGAATAAGGAGGATGAATAATATCCCCAGAAGAAGGAGAATTGAACCCCATGGTTTGTTGTAAGGAGGCTAAATATTCATGAAGAGAAAGACAAAAAAATATCGATAATTGGAACTGGAAGAGCAGTAATAGTGATGAAAATGCTAGAAGTAGAAACTAAGGACAAAAATGTAGCAAGTTTGGCTTCTTTAGGTTTTTTAAAAGGAGCCTCAGAAGAAACAAACTCAACACTAGAACCCTTTCATTTCTTTGCTTTAACAAGTGCCAAAGCGTCTTCTAATAGTAGAAACAATAGACAGTTAAAGGGCTTTAGTTGGCGTTTACTTCTCAACGTCCTAGGAAGAAGTAGGCAAATCAAAATAACCTATGTTAGATGATAAATCAGCCGCACAAACCAGATGTACCTCGAGAAGATCTTTTCGTAAAATAAGAATTAATAGGGAATTTCGTTTTATATAAAGAGAGGAAAAAGAAAGAGACAAAACCTAGATAATATTTAGGATATTCAACGGCTAGGTATTGTGCTGGAGAATTCATGGAAAAAGCATTGAGTTTGACTACAATAAAGGTTGGTGAGCAATTTCCCTTTTTCTTCATCATCATCAAAGGTTCACCCAATATGCGACGAGATAGTTGAATCAAAAAGTACTTCCTTGGCTTTTATTCAGAAGTAAGTCTTGGTCAACTCCTTGAAAATTCTATATCATTACCAAAGCGATTGACCTTAGCCATGATCTTAGGATCTATGTTCTTCGAGTCAGCATTTGACAATCACCATCAAAGACAACTCAATAAAGATCAATAAAACTAATATAAGCAATAATCAAATGAAAATAATTAGAATAAGACAATTTACCAAGAATAGAAATTTTTTTGGCAATATATGGAGAATAACATCTAACAAAAAAGAATTGACGACTCCGGTCTCTAGGCCTAATAATGGAATCGAAAACTACTCTGCCACCTATAGAACTAAGATAATAAATGGAACTTTTAGGTTGGTTCTTCTTCTTCTAAAGGGTGACCAAAGAGCATAGGTTAGAAGGAGAAAAATCTTCCAACTTAAGCTTCATAAATAATATGAACAGAGAATTGCTATAGTTGTAGGAGTTGGGGTTTAATTGGATATAAGTAATCTTAAGATCAAACAAGACACTGATATGATCAGTTTGAAAGGTAAATAACAAGAATGATAGATGTGAAGAGAATTGAAGATTAAAAAACCCTTTTGGAGGGGAGTTCATTCTGTCATCTGGCCCTTGATCCCTAGTTTCAATCCTTGATATGCCGAAGTAACGCAAAATAGAGTCGACATCTTCTTATCTCGTAAAGTAGGATTGGTGAGAGGTGTAAATCTTCTCTTAAGAAAAACCTTAAAACTGTGGAGATTTGAGATATTTAGATGTTCCTTTAGGATCTTCTTTCTTACCTCCGACCATAGTACCTACAACGGTTAAATTACAATTATAAAAGTTACCAAAGGAAGAACACGTAAGCCAACATTCTATGGAAAATAAATTTTTAAGAAAATAAAACCACTCAATAAATGAATAAGATGTGATAGAAATATTAAGTGAAGTAATACAAATATATATATATATATATATATATATATATATATAATACTTCAAAATATCTCTAAAGTCATAGGCATATTAAACTATGGTAATATGTCCATCCTTTCTGAGTCAACACACACACACATACATACATGTGTTAACTTCTCTTGTATATGAAAACTATGTCCATATTATCACATATATAGATTAATAAACCATAAACATATAACAATATATAATCAACAACAACCAGAGAAGACATTTTTGATATTTGATTGTCTTATAGTAAACTTGAAGCTATAAAGTGTGAATTTATGTCTTTACCTATCGAACTGTTGCACGTTAATCTACAAAACCTATTGTATGCTTGGCTAATCATAAAACCATCTTCAAAAATTACAAATTGTATGAGAAAATTTATTTATAAATACTAACCTCTAGAAAATAAACTGCACATAATAAGAAACTTGACTTTTGAATGATAAACTATCACATTTATAAGGCCAACTACTGAATGGCTAATGCTCATGTGATAGAGTACCGTGTACTAATAATGGAAAAGGAATTTTATTTTCAAACATTGAGTCACTGAGTAATAAATGTCCATGGACCAACGAGCTTAGCTTTCGAGCCTTTAACAGTTGAATAAAGGGTTACTATGGGAATATCAATCCATCGAAAAGTTAATATTATCATGTGGAATATCATTGGAAGCATGATAATAGTAAACATGGCTTTCATATATATATATATATATATATATATATATATATATATATATATATAAATTAAAATAAAGCTTTCGTATGTTAAACTTAAATGTGGCTTTCATATAAAGAGTTTAAACAAGGCTTTTGTGTGTCAAGCTTAATTACAACTTTTATGAATGGGGTTTAAAGCAAAACTTATCATGTGTTGGACCTGAACAAGCTTTCATCTGTTTATTTTAAAATAAGGTTTCATGTGTCAAGCTTAACCATAGCTTTTGTGAATTGGGCTTAAAAAGCTATCATGCATTGACCTAAACGTTGCTTTCGTGTGTGAATTTTAAAATAAGACTTTCATGTGTCTAAACATAGCCTTTGTATATAGGGATTAGAACAAGGCTATAGTGTATTCAGCATGAATTTAGCTTTCATATATGGAATTTAAAAGAAAGCTTTCGTTTGTAAAGCTTAAACAAAGCCTTCATATGTAGTTTAAAATGTAGTTTCATGTACTGAGTACTCAAATGACAACTTAACATATGGTGTAACACCCTTAATTTTGAGTAACATTATTAAGGATATGTAATTAGATAAATTAAATAAAATAATGTATTAAGATAATGAGAATGAGAGTTGATAATTAAAAAGGTTGTGCCTTAATTAATAAGTTAATAAGATTTATTATATATTAATAAGATTTATTATAACTTAAATAAGAAGGAGGAATAATGTGAGGGGCAAAATAGAAAAATGCCTTATTTTCAAAGCATAAACCATTCCCTTCTCACTTCTCCATTCATAATCACTTCATACAAACTAAAAAAAGACAAAGTTGGCCATTGCTAGGAGATTTAAGAAGAGAAAACGCTAGGAAATTAGAGGATAAAGCTTAAGGGATAAAATGAACACTTGAATCTCAATCTCTTTACTAATCAAGGTGAATAATAGTTATCCATCTTATAGTTGTACGTTTATTTTAGTTTTATGATTAAACCCAAATCATATGTTGTTGTTATGGCATATTATGATTCATTGGTTGACTATATGCTTCAATGGTTGATTATTGGATTTATTATGGAATTAAATAGTAGGGTTTAAGTATGAAAATCAAGTTTATGACACCCAAATAGCTTGAAATTTGGATATGAGGTCTATAACATTATTTTAGAAGTGGTTTTCTAATTTCATAATTTTCCAAGCAAGTATGAATATTTTATGAATTTTCAAAGCGGAAAAAAGGATTTATTTTGGATTTTAATATTAAAAAAATTAAATAACTTTTTGGTCTCGAAAATTTTATATGTCAAAGAATATGTTAATTCTGATTTTCAGTGATTTTTAGGGATTTTTTCTCAAGTGTTTATAATTTTATATGAATTTATTAGGCTAGAAAGGCATAACAATTATATTAAAATAATTATATAATTTAAAGAGTTTGCAAAAAACTTTGTGAACAGTAAATCTAGATTACAGTAGTTTCCTAGAAAATAAATTGATAAAGTCTTAACCAATAGAAATTGGATATGGATCAAAAGTAGGTGAAAAGATATAACGTTAAATGGGAAATAAACCGTTTCTACGTTTATGACGAGTTTGCAAGTACGTCGGTAATCAATGCCAAAATCCGTCCATGTCATAGCTATCAATGTTGTCTTCAAACAGAAGGGAATATCAACTGTGTTGGTATGGAATGATTCCAATCCGCTTGAAGCGAAGTTATAAAGATTCTCTACATTAAACTAACAGCGACACAAGTAATCACGTGACATACCATTGCCAATATAAACCTAAAGCATGTGGTATTACCCTGCAACTACATATTTCTGATATTAAGGATAGGTGGCATTGATGCCGCTTACCTTTGTCGCCTACCAATGATGCATCTAGTATATAATGGCAATGATACCGCATATTTTATTTTAGTTTTTATGGCAGTAATGCCGCTTGTAATACTTTTGAGATAAAAGTATTATGGCAATGACGTCACATTACTTAATTTCGACATTATTCTTTTAAGGCAGTAATGCTGCATATGTTACTTTTGACATTGATGGTATAAAGTGGATTGACGCCACAGATTTTCATATGGAAATAATGTCACAAGTAAATGATTTTGGTATTCTTCGTATAGCGGCGTAGTAGCCTATTTTTAAGAAATCAATATCGGCTGTTTTAAGATATTGATGTCGGAGGTCATCAATGCCGCTGTTCCCCTAGTTACAAGTTTAAAAGCATTATACTATGCACACCTTATAACTTATATTTTATACTATGTGACATAGGTGATATCAACCTTATGGTTTTGTGATTTATAAATCATAATAATTTATATAGTTTGGGCATAAAGAGGTGAGACATTGTATATCGGCTATAGTGATGCCGTAAGTTATTGATTTAATGGTTTAATTTTAAGAGGCTTGATTGCCTAAAATTTTGAGGCGCAATAACCTCAAATTGACTTTGGAGTTAATGAAAGCTATTTCATAAAAGCGCATATATCTTGGCATAATATTTTGGATAAACTAAAGAGGTATAATTTTCTTATTTTTGAGTATGATTTCAAGGGTAAAATTAATTATAAAGAATTATGTTTTAAAGCAAATAAAAAGGGTATTTAGCCCAGGATTTTACTAGAGTGATTATTGTTCTTATCACCTTTAGATAAATTATGATAGGATAAATTGACTCAAGGACTAGAGAATGAAAATCAGATGATGGAACTATTGTATGGTAGCACCTTATGCTTCAGCTTTTAGCCGCTAGTTGATATGATTCCACAACTCCAGTGCATAGGGCATTGTTAAATGTAAAACTAAAAGTAGGTTTACACATAAGATGGAATATACAACTTAGGTAGGTTATTGGTTGGCCTGCAAAACAATTAGGTTCATAGCGAGTCTAGCAAAACTATGAGATAGACAGATAGTCAGGAAAACACTAAGATGGTTGTGTTTGGATAGACATTCCAGTTTTCTCCTAATAGTAAGCAAGAGAATTGTTAATCTGGTAAGTATGAATCATAGGTTTGTAGTAACCCTTGGAAAATTATGAAGTAGGGACAAACGGTTAACTAAATGAGATAGATTGGCCAGGTTTACCCATTTAGCATGCATGCATATGATTGTTTATGTTTATTTAACCATTGTAAATGCAGAAGCATGATTGTGATTGGCATATTCTCGTAAGATACCAGTGATGGGGAAACCCATTTCGCTCAATGGTGTGGTCTCACTGGATATCTATTATCGAGATGGCATATTATCATTCACTCCAAACTTTTTGTCTGAATTGAAGTTTTGTTTTTCCCCCTTTGACTCTAAGGTGCTCATTTGATCAGTTCAAAAGTAAGGTTTCCAGGTTTTAGGTTTGATGAATAAAGCTTTTGAAGACATGCAGGAGGAAGGGCTAGCTGTATAGGAATTTATTTCTATCCGCTGTGTTGTCATCATTTTGTTTAAATGTATGTAATGGAAGAAGTAGAATCTGAGTAGTAGTAAACTCTGATCAACCAGGGGTGCATTTTTATTTATCGTACTTGAGTATTTTGTAATAAATATACTTTTCTGAACTTGGGAAATTTTTTAGGAATATGCAATGAATATAGAAATTATTAATGAAATATGTTTTAGAAAATTTCATATCCCTGTGCTTCTAATCTTAACGACACTAATTGATGTCTTTTTTCACCGGAGAACAACACTATTGATGACTTTAGCATCGATAGCGGTTATTTTCGAGATTCAGAATGAGGAATGTTACAACTTGGTATCAAATCAAAGGTTGTGTAAAACTAAAAGGATTTCGAACTTTAAAGGAGTTTTGAAAAATAATCCAAATAAATCAAAGAATGAGATTGGGGTATAGGACAAAACTATAGTAACGTAATTATATTTGATATATATACGTATATATTTAATCACTATTCTTCCCTCTCTCTTAGAATGTTCTTCTGTATCTTACTAAGGTACGAATTCAGATTTAAGGAAAGTAAGATATGGAGGTAGGAAACGGAAGAGTGAATCTCGGTAGAGGAAGGACCAACAACCAATGGAAATGCCAGGCCCAATACTATGAGGAATCCAGGTCGACAAATAGCTGTTAATATGGGTGTTGGAACCACGTCAGTAGATGGGAGCTTTGTATCAGTTCTTTGTTAACATGATGCAAGCTATAACTACAAATGGATTAGTGGGTTGCCATAGTGGAGGAGTAAAACCTGAAGTTTCGGTTGTCAACAACTATATTTTGCTAAATCGAAGTTATGCAAGATTTAGAGGAAAGAATTTATTAGAATAGAGGACGCTATCGAAATAAAAAATTGGTTGATTCATTATGAAAGGATTTTTATTGATTTAGGATTGAATGATGAGCAGAATAGGAGATTGGCATCCAGGAAATTGCAAGGAGCTGCATTGTACTGGTGGAAGAGTGTAACTGTGGAAGTATTGGAAGAGAACTTGACTTGGGTAGAGTTTAAAAGGAGATTCGAGGAAAGATTCATGTCAGAAATAGCCAAGTCGAGTTTGCTCAAAAAGTTTGCTGAGTTGGAACATGGTGGTACGACAGTGCTTGAATATGTGACCAGATTGGAGGAGCTGTCCAGATATGGATATGCCACTGTGGATATGGTAATCAATAGGAATGAAAAGTTCATTAGAGGATTGGAACCAAAGCTTGCCTAAGCAACATTACCATATCTTCAAGACCCTTGTAATGTAGTAGTGGAGATAGCATTAAGGAATGTATCAATGTTTGCGTTATTCAATACTAATAAGTCGATAGAGACTTAGGGTGGTCAGAGTCAGAAAAAAGTTCTTTTAAAAAAGGGAGCTCCCCAGAGTGAGCAGAAAAAAGGGGAAAGCTAACGTTGTTTGCTACAAATGTGACAAGAAAGTGCACTTTGCTAACAAGTGTTGTTCTAGTGATGGAAAGAAGGTCACTGGAAAGAAGAAGATCAACTGGTTCAACTGTGACTACATGGGGGATTGCAAGAATCAGCGCAGAGAACCGGCTAAGGTTGAGAAACGAAAAGTGTTTACTTTGGAACCTTCCGCCTCGAGACCAATAGTAGAGGAGAAGGGAAATTCTATGATAGGAGGTATGCTTTTGATTCATGTCATAGCTATTAGAGTAATGTTTGATACCAGTGCATCACATTCTTTTATTTCTCATTATTTGGTAGATAAGCTTACCTTAGAACCATCATACCTTGTCACTTCCTTAAGAATTGCGAATCTAATAGGAGGATATGCAACTCTTGGAATGAGATGTGACCATTTAGAGTTTGGGTTGTAAGGTCATATATTTTCCTGCAGTTTGCATACGTTTGATTTTGTGGGCTTTGGAATCGTATTGGGTCTGGATTGGTGAAGAAAATATGATGCTAGGATACTTTGCCAAGATAAGAAAATATCACTAAGACACCCTAATAGTAGCAATTGAATTGTATACTCAGTAGAAAACTGAGATTTTGAAGTTTGTGCTTTATTAGATGCAATGAAGGGAGAAGACGATCGAATTTTTGTCATTAGAGAATATACAGATGTCTTTGAGCCAATGACAGGATTACCGTAGAAACGGGTTATTGAATTTTTTATAGATCTTGTACCTAGAGCTAAACCCATAAGTAGACCATCTAGCGGAACGACACCTACTGAGATGAAAGAGTTAAAGATGCAGTTGGTGGACTTAGAAGGCAAGAGTTTCACTAGACCAAGCAATTCACCTTAGGAAGTGGCTGCGGAGTTCATGAAGAAATTGGATGGGTTGTTGAGGTTATGTATTGGCTATCATAAACTGAATGAGAAGACAATAAATAATAGACATCCCTTTCCAAGAATAAATGATTTATTCGATCAGTTGAGTGGAGAAAAATTATTTTCTAGTTGGATTTGGCGACAGCGTTCGTTTAATTGAGAGTGGAAGAGGACAATATTCCTTTGACTCCATTTAAAACAAGATATAGTTCCCACGAGTGGTTAGTAATGCCATTCATGTTGACTAATGCACCTGCTTTCTTTATAGATTTGGTGAACCAAATCTTTCAAGGGCATTAGGATAGGTTTTTGTTGGTACTAAAATATGACATCCTGATATATACTTGAAATGAACGAGATCATAAGACTCACCATAGAATAGTGCTTGAGATGTTGAGGCAACATCAATTAAAAGCAAAGTTTTTGAATTGTCATTTTTGAAAGAAAGAAGTGAAGTATCTTGGTCATGTAGTCTCAGAAAAAGCGTTGTTGGCAGATCCAGTTAAGATTGAGGCTGTTAATTGGAAGAGACCTAAGATGATGGCCAAGGTAAAAGAGTTTTATTGGATTAGGTTGCTATTATTGGAGATTCAGTAAGGAGTTCTCTCGTATAGCAGCACCGGTTGACTAAACTAACAAGGAAGGACATGAAGTATGTTTGGACCAATAAATTTGAGGAGGTATTCCTGAAGTTAAAATGTTTGTTGACCAAGGCGCCTTACTTATTTGTTCCAGATGGGAATTTAGATTTGGTGGTATATGATGATGCATGTGGAATAGGATTAGGAGCTATGTTAATGCAAAAAGTTAAAGTAATTGCCTACGCTTTTCGACAACTTAGACCTCATGAAATAGGCATTCGACTCATGATTTGGAGTTGGCAGCGGTAATCTTTGCTTTGAAAGTGTTAAGTCATTACCTTTTAGGATAAAGATTCAAGTTGTTTACGGATCACAAGTTTTTGAGTTATTTATTCTCTTAGGAAGAGTTGAATATGAGACAACATGGGTGGTTAGACTTCAAAGCTGCTTATGATTTTGGTATTGAGTATAGCCAGAGGAAAAATAAAGTAGCCGATGTACTTAGCAAAAAACATCAGAATGCGGTATTATCAAAGTTAGTGGAGTGGAAAGATTTAGAAGCATTGACTACTTGTAGTGTGCAGTTAAGATTGACGCTTGTACTGATCGGCTACTATGCTATCTTGTTTAGAAGTTCAATCGACAATAATCGAAAAGATTGTTTCTAAACAGAGTGATGATCCATTGTTAGCTTAACGAATCAGAAGACTCAACAGTGGAGCTGAGATTAATGATTTGAAAAAAAATTATCTTGACCAAAATGGATGGTTGAGAAAGTAGGGACGATTGTGTGTTCCAGATATGGGAGACTTAAGGAAGGAAATTATTAAGGAGTTCGTCAATCAAAGTTTACTATTTATCCTAGAGAAATTAAGATGTATCAGGACAATAAGAGAAGTTTCTTTTAGTAAGGTTTGAAAAGGGATGTAGGCTTATGGGTAAAGCAATGGCTAAATTTCCAACAAGTGAAATCTTAGTATCAGAAGTCAAGTGGTTTGCTTCAGCCTTTAGATATACCATTATGGAAAAGGGATTCTATATCTACGAATATCATTGGCAGGTTACCAAGGTTGAATAAGGAAAATGAGAGTATTTAGGTTATTGTGGATAGACTGAGTAAGATTGCACATTTCATTCTTATTAAGACAACAACGACAGTACCTGTTTTGGCCAAGTTATTTATGAAGGATATTGTCAAGTTACACGGGATTCCTAGTAGTATAGCAATAACAGATTCCTTATTCACTAGCGAATTCTGAAAGAGTTTATAAGAGATTTTGGGCACCAAGCTCAAGATGAGTACCGCTTACCATACACAGATAGATGGGAAAACAGAAAGAGTTAACAAAGTCTTGGAAGATTTGTTAATAGCTTATATGTTAGATTTTGGAGGATTGTGAAAAGAGCATCTACACTTAGTCGAATTTTCCTATAACAATAGTTATACGACTAGTATAGCGATGGAAACTTGTGAAGCTTTATATGAAAGGCCATGTAAATCTCCTGTATTTTGGTTAGAGACCGAAGATAGATTAGTTTTGGTCAAGATATTGTAAGACAAGCCACATAAAAGATTGAGTTGATCCAAGTAAGAATGAAGGAATCTCGGTCTAGGAAGAAAAGTTATGCAGATAAGAGACATAAGTACTTGGAGTTCCCACTTAGTGATCATGTTTTTGTCAATGTATCACCGATGAAGGGCGTAATCCGATTTGGGAAGTTAGGGAAATTTTCACCTAAGTTTGTTGGACCATTTCTTATCGTTGAAAGGATTAGGAAATTCGCTTATAGGATAGAGTTACCGAGCCGTTTGGCAAGAGTTCATAATGTTTTTCATGTTTCACATCTATGGAAGTGTATTCATGATCCAGAGACTACTATCACTCCGACTATTTTAGAATATTTACTGGTGGAACCGGACATGACTTTGAAAGTGACTACTGTGTTACTAGTTACCACTTAGGATCGCGTAATATAGAATGTATTATAAGCTAAATGCGGAAACAGATAATAATAGTAAAGTAAATAAGAATAAGCACATCAGGAGTTTTTATACTGGTTCGAACTTTCCGTTCTACGTCCAGTCCCAAACTTTCCTCTGGAATTTCTCACAATAACCCCTCATTTAACACGAAGGAATAGGTATACGACACCTAAGCAACCGATCAGGATTTTTCTGCGTCTAACAACCGAAAGAGGACATTACCTGCCTGAACAACCGAACAGGACTTCAACAGTTTCAATCAAATTGATTTCACACTTTGTGCTCTTGATAAAACTGATTTGTCTTTGATAGTACAACCACCCTATAATCTTTTCCTCAAGTATATATGTGTGTGTAAATATTTAGAAAGGAGAATATTGCTTTGAATCGAAGAATAAGTTAATTGATTCAGAGATTCAAGCAATATATGAAAGTTGTGATTGCTTTTCAGAATGCAGAGATAGTAGAGAGTATGATCAGAAAATAAAAAGAAATTCGGTGATTTGTGAAGTGAATCTTATGTGTTTATATAGTAGATAAACAGTTGCAACCATTCACGAAGAGTTCTGACCAAAAGAAGCATCCATAACTCTTCAATTTATATTGTATCTCTTGGAAAATGGAAGTGTCTGTTTAGAAAAATAGCTGTTGGAAAAATTCAGTGCACAATGATCATATATGTTAAAAAATTTAAACTTAAAACAACTTTGATTTGTGTGGACTACTTGAGGATAAATTTTAACAATTCTATGACTAAAAACTTCGAAATATAAACATATTATACTCAATTTTGTAGTCTTGTCCCCTTTGTAGTGTTAACAACATATTTCTTTCTCTTTTTGTCGCTTGCACATATAGTCTCATTCATCGATTTGTTTAAGCTCTTTGTCATGAATCAAAACTTATGATTCAACATTCTCCCCCTTTATGATTGATGACAATCTGTTATAGATGATACTATATTTTGAGAAATATATAACAGGAGTTATATATATATCTCCCCCTGAACATATGGCGACATATTTAATCCCTGCAAGAAATGGCTAGTCATACAAAACTCCCCCCCTTTGTCATCGACAAAAAGGAAATAATAATAATTCCATTATTGAAATAAATAAATTGCAATCACAGAAAAAATATATTTGAAATTCTTACTTATACAAACTCATAAATAAAATGTTTGCAATAAATAGACAACTTACTACTACCCAGAAATAACAACATCAATCAGAGTCAGACACTGTCTCTTCTTCTTCTTCCACATGTATTGGACTTTTGCCTCTGGAGAAATTTCCCACAAACTGTCTGCCACCCCATTGTCGCTTGTGTCGAAACTTGTATGTTCTTTTGATGTTGACCAAGTAAAGTAAGGAGCTGGATGTTTACCTAGATCACAGTGAGAAGTTTCTATAGTGGTGGAAGATGAACAAGATATCGCATCCCATAAAATCCCGAAGAAGCTCTTAATTTTGTCAAATTTTTTGTCAATTTTCTTCTCGAGATTTTAATGCGAGAATCCAAAATGAATTGATTTTATACAATTAAATCAATGTATTCCCGAGTGCTTTGGGATGGAATTGGTGTTCGAATGTCATCTCTTGATTATTGTTGTTGTGGAGTAGAATTTTTTGACGAGGTCGAGATTGTCATTCTTGAAAAGTCATGATAGTTAGAGGTCTAGGTGGCAATTTCATAAGGCTTATTGTGCGGCTATTTTGAGTTTTGTAAATAGAAGTATCGGATTCCGGAATAGGAATCTGGAGATTCATAAGTAGCCGCATAATATATTCTCCATAATAAATAATGTTCATGCGACCTTGGTTAAATGATAAGAATTCCTCTAGAATAAGTTTCAGCCAATTTATTTGGACATCTCCCCAAATAGCATAAAATGCCCTAAAGTTGTTTGGATATACAAGCTCATAAGAGCCAGTACGGGGAAGAACCGTGTGCATTAAAGCTCGATGCATAATTCTAGCTGTAGGTCGTTAGGCGATAGACTTAAGTTCGATCATGTCATCTTCTAAGAACCGATGACTTACTTCGTCTCGCTCGACTATGGGTATATTTAATTCTTCCAAATGAATACCATCAGTTGGAGTATGAAGATTATGACCAATTCTATCTAAAAAGAGAAATACTTATCGATCGCATACTAAACTCCAAACGCAATTATCACGATTACGTGGGTTTCGATGGCCTAAATTCAAATTAGCATAGAATTTTTTTACTAAGGTGTGGTTTATTTTGATATTATTCTGATTGTGATATAGGAGAGACACTAGATGGCTTCTCCTTGCTAGCTCTTGAATCCTATATGGAGCAAAATTGGAACACAACAAAAGAACCTTTAAAAACCGTGCTTCTTTCGTTTTATTCTACCTTTGAACTGCTGTAGCATTATAGAGCCATTGAGCAATTTGAGTGTCAATTGGCTCAAAGAAGGAGGTAGAAGCATGTCTAGATCTCTTGGGTTGACATGGAGCCATTTGAAAATAGCAATGTAGTGAAGGAATTTGAAAATATTTGGGAGCTAGGTTTTTAGAATTTTGAAGTGAGAAGGTAAAGGTGAAAAGTGAAAGAGGATATAGAGGGTTGGAGGGTTAAAAAAATAGGTATAAAGGTGTAATAGAGGCTCAGGTTGCCATTCTGTCGGCTAGTCGAATATGGTCAGTTGACTGAAACAGTATCCCAAAACTTTAGGTTTCAGATCAGTCGACTGACCATATTGCTTCAGTTGATTGATAGTAAGCTGAATGCTCTTTGTTTTATGATTCAGTCGACTGGCTGTATTCGTTCATTCGAGTAAATATACTCTGAAAGCTTATTATTTTCAGATTTAGTCGAATGGACGAATTTTCAATCGACTGAATTTTCTTATTTGCGGTATTTATAGAATATTTTTGCATAGAAATAATATATTCAAAATATTTTAAAATAATGCATACAAAGTAGGGATGAGAAAAATTAAAAAAAAATTTGGAGGAGGGAGTGGATGGAGACTTGGAATTGGTTGGTTCATCCTTCGTCTTCTCTTCATAAGGTTTCAATGGTAACCAATGGTTTCCACGCTCCCATGAATTCGGAGAGACAAGTGGAGCTTGTTGCGACTGATCCCATGGATTCTGAGAGAAGGATGGGGTAGGTTGATGAACGGCAGATGAAGATGACCCGTAGAACTTCCATCCAATCTGCTCCAGAAAACTTAGGCGTCTTAAATTCATTTTTTATTCATAATACATCTCGCGTTGAATCGCTATAGATTCCCTCTGGTAATGATGTAGATCATCATTTTTTTGTTTGGTTTGAGGAGAACTAAAAAACATAAAACATCTTGCCTTCTTTTTCTCGGGAGTATGGCCTGTGTGATAGTTCGACGGTCTGGCCGGCTCATGAGTAGGTGTAGGTGTCGGTAAGCTTGATGAACCAGATGAAGGCATCGAAAAATCGATAGAAGAGTAAGCGGAACCATTTGGTGAATTTTATTGAGAAGACATTATGGTAGAGAGAAAATAAAATTTATTTGAAGCAAAAATTGATGATTGGATAAAGTACAGAATTCCGAGATATATATAGGGGAATAAAACAATAGAAGTTGAAGGATATACGTACAAAATGAAAAAAAAATAGAGGATGAAAATAAAACAAGAATTTAGGGATGAAATTTTTCATAAAAAATAAAAAATAAATAAGGGGAAAACTATAGAAGAAGTAGTTGTGAAAAATTAAATGGTCAAATGGCAGAGACATTGGCTTATCAAACTCAAGGTGCAGAGTTCGAGTACCAGAAAGAAAATTTTTATAAAAAAAATTAATCAATTTAGTAATTTTATAATTCCTTTAAAGAAAATTATACCTAGTTCTCGCCTTGCAAAAAAATTATACCTAGTTCTCTTCTTAGTTTTATAAAACAATTTTCATTGAGTGGTTTAGTGAAAATATCAGCTAATTGATTTTTAGAATTTACAAATTCTAAATTTATTATATCTTTTTCAATATTATCACGAAGAAAATGATGACAAATGTCAATATGTTTAGTTCGTGAGTGATTGACAGGATTTTTAGATAAATTTATTGCACTCACAATATATTATAGATTTATTTAATTTTAAATCAAAATCCTGTAATGTTTGTTGCATGTAGATTACTTGAGCACATGCTAAAGCTGCAGATATATATATTCTGCTTCACATGTCGATAGTGAAACGCAATTTTGTTTCTTTCTAAACCAAGATATTAAGGATCGTCCAATGAAATGACAAGTTCCACTTGTACTTTTTCTATCTGTCTGACTTCCTCAAAAATCAACATCACTATATGATACTAATTCAAAAGGACATCTTTTGGATAAAATAATCCTAAATCTT
The DNA here is from genome assembly GCA_030765085.1 of Allium cepa. Classification (NCBI taxonomy): domain Eukaryota; kingdom Viridiplantae; phylum Streptophyta; class Magnoliopsida; order Asparagales; family Amaryllidaceae; genus Allium; species Allium cepa. The sequence continues at coordinate 871,092,430 of CM060929.1, read as the reverse complement.
TGGTTTGCTAAGATAACGAATTATACGTTTAACTTCTCGCATATATGATTCTTTAGGATTTGCTTGAAATCGAGCACATAAACAAACACTCATCATAATGTCAGGTCGATTAGCGGTTAAGTAAAGTAATGATCCAATCATACTACGATATAGTTTTTGGTCGACACTCTTACCATTTTCATCTTTATCGAGATGTATAGTTGTACTCGTAGGAGTTGGTTTGGCAGAAGTGTTTTCCATACTGAACCGTTTAATTAGATTATTACAATATTTTTCTTGATTAATAAAAATTCCATTTTGTAATTGCTTGATTTGCAATCCAAGAAAATATGATAGTTCTTCCATATGTGACATTTCAAATTCATTTTCACGATAGTCCAAAATTCCTGACATAATTTTTCATTTGTTGAATCAAATATAATATAGTCAACATATATTTGTATAATTAAGATATCTTGTTCTGTTTTCTTAATAAATAATGTTTGACCAACTTTTCCATTCTCAAAACCAGATTCTAGTAGATAGCTTTTAAGTCGGCCGTACCAAGCTCGAGGTGCTTGTTTTAAACTATATAAAGCTTTCTTAAGTTCATAAACGTGATCTGGAAATTTTTCATGAGTAAAAAGAGGAGGTTGTTCAACATAAACATTTTCTTTTATAAATCCATTTAGAAAAACACTTTTAACATCAATTTGATATAATTTAAAGGTATGAAAACATGCAAAAGCCAGTAGAATATGTATAGCTTCTAGTCTTGCAACTGGAGCAAACGTTTTTTCATAGTCTATTCCCTCTTCTTACAACCTTGTGCTACTAATCCAGCTTTATTTCTAGTAATGTTGCCAGCTTTGTTTTCGAAAACCCATTTTGTACTAATGACCGATTGATCACTTGGTCTAGAAACTAATTCCCAAACTTCGTTTCTTTCAAATTGATTTAGCTCTTCTTGCATAATAACCCAAAAGTCATCAGTTGAGGCTTCCGTAATATTTTTAGGTTCTATATTAGAGAGAAAAGCTATATGGCCCATTTGATTTAATTGATGTCTTGTTCTTACATTTTAATTTAATTCTCCAATTATATTTTGAACAGGGCGATCTCTAAGAATTCTTGGAGGCGATCTTACTATATTCTCATTATTAACAATGTTTTCATTTTCCACAGAAATATCAGAATTATTATTTTGAAAAATAATATCATCATCTTCTGAATTATTTCTCAGAATTTTATTTGAATTATTTTCCAAATTTGTAATTTTAGAAGAATTTTGACATTTTCATCTAATGAAACATGAAGGTTTTCTTCGATTACTTTAGTTCTTGTATTAAAAACTCGATAAGCTTTGCTTCTTTCCGAATATCCTATGAAAATTCCTTCATCGAATTTTGGATCAAATTCGCCAAGCTGATCTTTAGTGTTAAGTATAAAAAATTGTACCAAAAACTTTAAAATATGATATAATTGGTTTTCTACCATTTGAAAAGTTTGTATGGAGTTTGTTTTTTTAATGATCGAATTGAAACACGATTCAAGACATAGCAGGTAGTTGCAACAGCTTCTGCCTAAAAATGCTTAGGTAAAGTGCTTCCATTTAATAAAGTTCGTGCACATTCTTGTAATGTTCTGTTTTTCCTTTCTACAACTCCGTTTTGTTATGGTGTTTTAGGAAAGGAGAAATTATAATTAATTCCTTTCTTGTTACAAAAATGTTCGAAAGCTCCATTTTCAAATTCACCTCCATGATCACTTCTAATACTTTTAACTTTTAAATTCTTTATATTTTGAAGTCTTTTTACAAAAAATTTAAAATTCTTAAAAAAGTATCACTTTTATGTTTCATAAAAACAATCCATGTATGTCTTGAAAAATAATCTACAATAACAAACACATATCTGTTGTGATTAATAAATTGAACTTGAGTAGGTCCAAAAAGGTCCATATGTAGTAGTTCAAGTGGTTGTGTTGTAGATATGACTTTCTTAGATTTAAAAGAAGATTTTGTTAATTTTCCTAACTAATATACATCACAAATATTATCAATTTTGAATTTCATATCAGGTAGTCCTTTAACAAGTTTAACTTTACCTATTTTATTAATAGTATTAGTATTTATATGACAAAATCTTTTGTGCCATAGCCAAGAATCATTCTCTATAGCTACTAAACACATATTTGTGTCATAATCTATATTCATATTTAAAATATAAATATTTATGTCTCTTATTCCTTCAAAAATTAAAATTTGATTTTTATCAGAAATATTACATTTATTTTCTGAAAAATATATAATAAAACTTTTATCGCATAATTGACTTATACTTAATAAATTATGTTTTAAATTTTTAACTAATAAAACATCAGTAATGAGAGGTGAGTTAGAGATATCGTTATTTCTTACATCGCCTTTGCCGATGAAATATCCTTCTGAATTATCTCCAAAAGTGACTGATCCTCCATTTGAGTAGACAATGTTTGTTAACATGTCTTTATTACCAGTCATGTGTTTTGCGCAACCGTTGTCTTGAATCCATTTTCCTCTCTTTTCAAGTGGTACCTGCAAAAAATAAGATTAAGATGGTACCCACTTTTCTTTTTAGGGTCCTAAGAGTTAGGTCTTAGGAAACCAAACCCAAGAAGGGTCAGAATTCCCTTTATAAATGTAATTCTCATTTTTATGAATAGTTTCTATAAATGTTTTGACATGCTTATTCCTAATTAAGTTATTATTTGTTTTAGAAATCCATATTTTAATAGTTTTAAAAACTTTAGAAACTATTTTCTTTAAATCTTTCCTAATTTTGTTTTTGAACTTATTTTTAAACTTTCCAGATTTCTTTGGATTTTCAATTTTTTATATCCTAATCCCATTTTATTTGAAGTAGACTGAGAATTTTCTATTATTTTAGAAAGATTTCCTCGTCCTTTATTAAAATTATAAATATTTTTATTAATATCTTCTAACTTAGTTACGAGACTAGATTTTTCTAACTCTAATACTTTAGTGTTAGATCTTAAATCATTAATTTCAAATGATAAAACATCATTTTTATTCTTCTAAATTTCTAATTCCTAAGTTATCATTGAAAGTTGAGATGCGAAATTAGAATTAGATTCCTGAGATTTTTCAAGTTCTTCTTTGAGAATTTTCTTTTCATCTCTAAGCATACTAATTTCTAATTCAGATCTATTCAATTTTCCTTGTAACTCCTTATTTTGCTTTTTAGTTTGTTTTACAAAATCTACTAGTTCTGAATTAAGCTCAACTAAATCTTCAAAACTTAGTTCACTTACATCATCGTTTGTAGCCATGAAGCATACATTTGCTTGCTTTGTCTCACTGTCACTGTCGCTTTCTAATGATGAAGAATCTGAATCATCACATGTTACAGAAAATGCTTTCTTCGTGAATTTGTTCTTCTTAAATTTATTTTTCTGTTTCTTTGGAGAATCTTTCTTCATATGACCTATTTTATGACATTCATAACATTCCATGATAGAAGATGATGGTTTATTTATATTATTGTTACTAGAGTTATTTTTGTAACTCTTGATCTTGTTAATCGATTTGAATTTCAAAAACTTTTTGAAATTCTTAGCAATAAATGCATATCCTCTTCATCTGAGTCAGAGTCATCTTGTTCTGCTTGAAATGCTAGATTCTTCTTATCTTGTGCTTGAACTTTCTTTGCTTGCAAATTAACTTCATATGACACTAAATTTCCTATTAACTCTTCTGGTTTCATAGTAGAAAGATCGTTTGCTTCTTCAATAGCTAGAACCTTTCTTTCCCATCCGTTCATTAAAGAGTTTAGGATTTTTGATACTATATCAAAGTCAGAAATTTTTTTCTCCTAGTGCCAATAGTGAATGATATATATCTTGAAATCCAGAGCACATGTCATTTATATTTTCATTCGATTTCATTTTGAAATTTTGAAACTGATTTTTCAACATAGAAATTTTGCTTTGTTTAACTTTGTTAGTTCCTTTATGAGTTACTTTTAGAGTTCTCCATATCTTATAAGCACTTGTACACATACTAACTCTATTAAACTCATTTCCATCCAATGCACAAAATAACATGTTCATAGCTTCAGCATTTGAAACAACATTAACTTTCTGTGCAGTAGTCCAAGTTGAAAAATCTTCTGTTGGAATAGTATATTCATTTTGAGTAATGTTCCAAGTTTCAAAACCATTAGATTGTGTGTATATTCTCATTCTAGTTGACCAGTAATTATAATTCATGTCATTGAATAGAGGAGGTCGTAGTAGATTGACCTTTAATAAAACTAGTGTTAGTGACAGTGCTTGTGCTAGTGTTATTTTCCATATTAGCAAAAAGATTAACAAATAACTGTGTTACGGTTATAGGATGTCCAGCTCTGATACCAAATGAAAGTGACTACTATGTTGCTAGTTATCACTTAGGATCGTGTAATATGGAATGTATTATAAACTAAATGCGGAAACAGATAATAATAGTAAAGTAAATAAGAATAATCACACTAGAGCTTTTATACTGGTTCGAACTTCCCATTCTATGTCCAGTCCCAGACTTCCCTTTGGAATTTCTCACAATAACCCCTCACTAAACCCAGAGGAATAGGTATACAACACCTGAGCAACAGATCAGGATTTTTCCACCTCTAACAACCGAAGGAGGACTTTACCCGCCTGAACAATCGAACAGGACTTCAATAGTTTCAATAAAATTGTTTCAACACTTTGTGTTCTTGATAACACTGATTTGTCTTTGATAGTACAACCTTCCTATAATCTTTTCCTTAAGTATATATGTGTGTGTAAAGATTTAGGAAGGAGAATATTGCTTTGAATCGAAGAATAAGTTAATTGATTCAGAGATTCAAACAATATATGAAAGTTATGATTGCTTTTCAGAATGCAGAGATAGTAGAGAGTACGATCAGAAAATTAAAAGAAATTCGGTGATTTGTGAAGTGAATCTTATGTATTTATATAGTACATAAACAGTTGCAACCATTCACGAAGAGTTCTGTCCAAAAGAAGCATCCATAACTCTTCAATTTAGATTGTATCTCTTGGCAAATGGAAGTGTCTGTTTAGAAAAATAGCTGTTGGAAAAATTCAGTCGACTGACCTAAAACGACCAGTCAACTTAATGTTCGAAGTTGGCAAAAAATAGAGAGTATCTGTGCAACTGAGCAGATTCAGTTGACTGGCCATATATGGTTAGTCGACTGACCTGGCTGTCAATGCACCGTGCTCATATATGTTAAAAAATTTAAACTTAAAACAACTTTGATTTGTGTGGACTACTTTAGGATAAATTTTAACAATTCTAAGACTAAAAACTTCGACAAATAAACATGCTATACTCAGTTTTGTAGTCTTGTCTCCTTTGTAGTGTTAACATCATATTTATTTCTCTTTTTGTCGCTTGCCCATATAGTCTCATTCACTGATTTGATTAAGCTCTTTGTCATGAATCAAAACTTATGATTCAATAGACTTTTGTTAGACATCCAGTTCGTATCGTACCTAGGGATGAATGAAATTAAGGAATAAGACAGCTGAATTTGTAAAGGTCCAATGGAGTGAGAATGAGAGAGACTGTACTGGGAAAATAGAGGTAGGATTAAAGACATTTGTCATGATTTTTTATGATGGTATGTTTTGGTCTGTGTTATTTGTTTAGTACTATATTGTACAAGGATGAAACTCTTTAAGGCGGGGAGTGTGTAACACCTCAAATTTTGAGTGACATTATATAAGATATTTAATTAGATATATTAAATAAAGTAATGTATTAAGATAAGTTGAATGAGATTTGATAATTAAATAGGTCATGCTTAATTAACAAGTTAACAAGATTGATGATAACATAGATAAGAAGGAGGAATAATGTGAGGGGGAAAATAGGAAAAAGCCATATTTCCTAAACATAAACCCTTCCATTCTCACTTCCTCATTTACAAACACTTCATACAATACTAGAACAAAGACAAGACTGGCCATTACAAGGAGATCTAAGAAGAGAAACATGTAAGAATTTAAAGGATAAAGCTTAAAGGGATTAAATCAGCACTTAATCTCAACCTCTTTATCTAATATACGTTAATAATAGTCATCTACATCACTATTGCATGTTTATTTCGATTAATATGATTAAACCCAAATCATATGTTGTTGTTACGCTATATTATGGTTAATTGGTTGATTATATGCTTGAATGGTTGATTATTGCATTTATTATGGAATTAAATAATAGGGTTCAAGTTTGAAAACCTAGTTTATGACATCCAAACAGCTTGAAATTTGGTATGGCATCTATAACATTATTTTAGAAGTGATTTTTTAATTTCATAATTTTCCAAGCAAGTATGAACATTTTATCCATTTCCAAAGTATGGAAAAGGATTTATTCGAGTATTAATTATTAGAAAATTAAATAATGTTTTTGGTCCAAAAACTTTTATATGTCAAAGAATATATTAATTCTGATTTTCATTGATTTTCAGGGATTTTTCCTTTGTGTATATAATTTTATATGAATTTATTAGGCTAGAAAGTCTTAATAAATATATTAAAATAATTATGTAAGTTAAAGGGTTTGCAAAATACTTTGGGAATGATAAATCTGGTTTACTGCAATTTTCTAGAAAAGAAATTGATAAAGTGTAGTCTTAACAAATAGAAATTGGACATGTATTAAAGTAGGTGAACAGATATTACGTTAAATGGGAAATAAATAATTTTTATGTTAATTACGAGTTTGCAATGACGCCGGTAATCAATGTCGAAGTCCATCCACGTCTCTTCTATCAATGTTGTCTAAACCAGAAGGGAATATCAACTATGTTGGTATGGAATGGTTCCATTCAGCTTGAAGCATAGTTATAGGGATTCTCGGCATTAAACTAACAACGACATTAGTAATCTTGTGAGTTACCAATGTTGACGTAAACCTAAAGCATGTTATATTGTCCTCGCAACTACATACTTCTGATATTAAGGACATGTGGCATTGATTCCGCTTACCTTTGCCACTTACTAATGCGGCATCAATCTATGCCGACATTAGTATATAATGGCAATTATGCCGCATATTTTATTTAGGCCTTTTAGGTCCTCTAGTATTACTTTCGAAATAAATGTATTATGGCAATGACAACGCATAACTTAACTTCGATATTATTCCTTTAAGGCGGCAAAGTCGCATGTGTAACATTCGACATTAATGGTATAAAGCGAATATGATGACACTGATTCTCTTATGGCAATAATGCCATAAGTAAATGATTTCGATATTCTATATATAGAGGCATAGTAGTCCAGTTTTATGAAATCAATATCGACTATTTTGTGAAATTGATGTCGGCGGCCATCAATGTCGACGTTCCCCTACTTACAAGTTTAAAAGACTTATACTATGCAAACCTTATAAATTATATTTTGTACTATGTGACATAAATGATCCTGACCTTATGGTTTTTGTGATTTATAAATTAGAATAATTTATATAGTTTCGACATAAAGAGTTGCGACATGGTATATCGAATGTAGTGATGCCACAAGTTATTGATTTAATGGTTTTATTTTAAGAGGCTTGATTACCTAAATTTTTAGGTGCAATAAACTCCAATTGATTCCATATTTAGTGAAAGTTATTTCACAAAAGCATACATCTTGACATAATATTTTATGTAAACAAAGGAACTATAAATTACTTGTTTTTAAGTATGATTCAAGGGTTAAATTTATTATAAAGAATTATGTTTCCAAGGAAATAAAATGAGTATTTGGTCCAGGATTTTACTAGAGAGATTATTGTTCTTATCACCTTTAGGTAAATTGTGATAAGAGAAATTGAATCAAGGATTAGAGAATAGAAAGCCAGATGATGATACTGGTGTAGGGTAGTGCCCTATGTTCTAACTCTTAGCTCGTAGCTTATATTAGTCCATAGTTCCAGTGCGTACGGCTTTGTTAAGGGTAAAAACTAAAAGTAGGTTTACATACAGGAAATAATATATAATTTAGGTAAGTTATTGGTTACCCTGCAAAATCATTAGGTTCTTAGTGAGCCTAGCAACACTATGAGGTGGATCGATAGTCAGTATAACACTAAGTTGATTGTCTTTGGATGGACAGTCCAGTTTCATCCTAATGGTAAGTTATAAAATTTTGGCATATATGATAGGCACGAATCCGCCATATAGATTTGTAGTAACCCTGGAAAAATTATAAAGTAAAGATAGACGGTCAATCAATTGATACAGATTGGTCAGGTTTACCCATTTAACATGCATGCATATGATTTTTTGTGATTATTTAACCATTGTGAATGTAGGAGCATGATTGTGGTTGGCATATTTTCAGAAGATACTAGTGAGGGAAAAACCCGTTTCGCTCAGTGTTGTGGTCTCACTGGATATCTATTACCGGGGTGACATGTTATTATTCACACTAGACTTTTTAATTGACCCGAAGTTTTTTTTTCCTCCTTTAACTCCAAGTTGCTCATTTGAGTAGTTTGAGAGTATGGTTTCCAGCTCTTAGGTTTGACGAATGAAGCTTTCAAAGACATATAGGAGGCAAGGCTAGCTATATTGGAGTTTATTTATGTCCACCGTGTTGTTATCATTTTGTTCGAATGTAAGTAATGGTAGAAGTTGAATTTGTCTGGTAGTACACTCTAATCAACCAAGGGGGCATCTTTATATGTCGCTCTTGGAGTATTTTGTAACAATTCTACTTTATCTGAATGTGGCAACGTTTTAGGATTATTTTATGAATTTGGAAATTATTAATGCAATGTATTTTAAAAATATTCATATCCCTGTGCTTCTGATATTAATGATATCATTAACTGAGCTCATTTTGTCACTGGAAAACAATACCATTGATGGCTGCAGCAACACTAGCGCTTGTTTTCGAGCATTGGAATGAGGTATGTTACACATGGCGACAAGTCAAGTATGTTGAAAGCATATATTTAAGTAATAAGACCCCAAGTCCATAAACAAATAACTACAACCCAAGTTAATAAATTTGGATCAAAATAGCAATTTTGAAAAGAAACACGAAGAAAATCATTAACACCAAAATTAGAAACTAAATCCTCATTAACCTCTAAATCAAAATCAGATACATTGGATCAAATAGTAGCGGTAAAACAAATTATAAATAGATTAACAATGAATAAATCACTTACTAATTGAAAGTCTAAAAGAAATCAGTCTTCAAGTAATGGGAGTAGATTGTTCATCTTTAATAAAACTAGTAAAAATGAAGAAGGAAGGAGGAAGTGCAATATTTATAAAAAAAGAAAAGAAAATAGTGGTGAACGTTAGATCATGCATGATAAGTATAGATTGCCAAGATGAAAAAGCCAAGGGATATGAAGATATATTTTACAATAAAGTATAAAGATACTTTGTAAAATGGGGGGGGGGGTGGGGGAAAATGTTATACCCTAAACATATTAGCCACCACTGGTCTACAAAGAAGAAGTATTACAAAAAATGAGCTATCGTGGGTTGATTCCCAAGAGCCATCGAGGGATAGCAACAAAAGCCTTCGTGGGTTGACTTACAAGAGCAGCTACGATGTAATGATTCCAATAGTTATCGTGGATTGATATGTGTGGGCTATCATGGATGATTTCCTAAAATAATAAAGTGAGGAAACTATGCCATCATGCGGTGACTCAATGAAGTTATGTGCATTGATTTAACAAACTTTTCATGAGTTAATAAATCTACCAAAGGATAGGGCAACCAAACCATCGTGGAAAAAAATGGGTGCCATTGTGAAGAGATTTCCAAAGCTATAATTGAAGGAAGATGAAGAAGAGCCATCATATGATTATATGGAGACATCATGAGTTGATAAGAAAATCTATCAAAGGAAGATGGAACAAAGCTATCATGTGATGATAAGGAGCCATTGTTTAGCAGTCCTAAAGCCACCGTGAGATGATAAGTCAAGCTATCAAAGGAAGATGGAAAAAAGCTATATCTTATGATGATATGGAGTCATCATGTAGTAATCCTAAAGCCATCATGAGATGATAAGTCAAGATATCACAGGAAGAAGAAGTAAAGCTATCATGTGATTATATGAAGTCATCGTGTAGTAAACCTAAAGCCATCGTGAGATAGAAAATTAAGCTATCAAATGAAGATGGAATAGAGCCATCGTGTGATGATATGAGGCCATCATGTGGTGATAAATCATACCTATAACTATGAAAAGATGAGCCATATGTCAGTCTGAACATGCGTCACGTCATAAAAATCACAATTGTCCTCCTAAACTAGGTGCCATGTGCAAAGGATCCAAAGATCTGAATTCGATAAATATGCATGTACCCCCCAACTAAAAAGGTGCCAATCTCTAGATCTACTTCTCCCGCATTTTTTCTTTTTTCTCTCAACATTGTAAACTGAGCTTTAAATTGGGAATTCATGACCGCTAGGTAAAATTATATTAAAGACTTTGTAATCGAGGTCTTGTGCTAAGTATAATTTGCATACTTGACTATTTTGGACTCTTGACTTATTCATATGATTACTCTTATACCTTGAACATATAACTCTCATTCTTAAGCAAGCATGTATTACTATGGATTGCATGATGATTATTCTAACTTAATTTAACTCACCTCGAAGCACATAAGACCCAACTTTTACCCTAACAAAAGGAATAGGCTGAAGTACTTAAATGAATACGTATGTAAAAAGAATATATGGAAATTTTGAAGAATAAACTAAGTAAAATATTTAGACGAGTTCATAATTTTCTATCAAAAGTTTCTAAGGTATGACTCTTTCTTAGTAGTTGGAGTCAACTAATTTCCATAGAGGGTAATCAAGCAAGAAATTCCCAAGGTAGAAAATTTTCCACGTAAAAATGTTCTAAGTCCATGAAAATCCTTGGAATGTGATTTTTGAAAAAGTTTCCATTGTAATTGAACTTTGAATAAAATTTCAATCTTTATTATATGGTGTTCTTAGGTTCAACAATGCTTTTGTGGAGTTCCACAAATTATAGAAGTAGTAAATCATCATTAGTTGCAATTTCCAGGAATATTGAAGCATTATATAAGTTCCAAAGTTTATCAATCTTATTTTAAGATAAATTTAGGATGTTATCTTATCCGGAAATATGTTGTGAAATATAATTTTTAATTGAAATAACAAAGCTTTGAACATCAACATTCTCGACCAAACTCAAACTCGGCTGAATGTTTTTGGTGATGAAATCAAACTTATGTCCTAAAGAGTTACATGTAAGTATGAGAGAAATATTTTAGCTAAGTTTGATTATAGTTTATTGTTGCAACGATTGAAATATGGAAATGCAAAGATGGAATATTTATGGTTTACAAAATTTTCAATGGAAAACCAAAGGAACAATTAGAGCTAAAAATCAATAAGAAAATAGAAAGATTTCCAAAGGTCATGCCTAATGGGTCGCAAGTAGCAGGTTTATGCAAAACATGTTGAACTAATTTTTTTAATAGTGAAGCGGACTTTGATCATGATTTTCATAAAATAAACGTTGACTTGTTTTCCTCTGATTTTACGGAGATGATATAAGGCCAAAGGATGAAAATGGAAACCATAAATAAGTTGAACACTCACTCATTCCAATTAAAAAGGAACGACTTTAGGAATAGTTATGATAGTTAATCGATTTAAATTTATTCTATATTCAAATAAACCGATTCTTAAAGTTCATTTCATTCACATAAATAAATTTCAAGGAAAATGTTGTAGGCTAAATTTCAATCAAGTAAGTTTTACTTAGTGTTTTTCGATTCTGAAGGTAGAGTGTTCAACTCCAAGTTAATTCTAAACTTAAAGGAAACTGCATCAAAATGGATAAATAACAACGAAAGATAGAAATTTAGGAATAGAAAGATTTCGAAAAGAATAGAACGATGGAAGAAAGAACAGTCGCAAATTTCTTATAATGTTTCATTTGAAACTTTACTGTAGTATTTTCAATCAAAATTAATATTTTCAATCTTTATCTTGCTTAAAGTTGGCTAAGTCAAAGCAGACGCAACATGATCTCCATGACTCTCCCACTGTAAGCATGATCGTTCACCTTTCTCCTCTAAATTTGATAACCAAATTTCAAGCCTATAAATATGAGATTAAGAGCAAAGAATTTAGGATCCTTTTCGCCGTTAGAAAGTTTGATTGTATATTTTTTATCACAATATTCTTGCCTAAAATATGCACTTTCGATAATTATTTCAAAACTCTTCTTTAACTTTAAATCTTGATTAATGTTTTTTCACTTAATGAAACGCATCTACACTATGATGATCACTCTACACCTCTGATACTCTAATGTCATAAATAGTTCGTTGTAATGATATGAGACCAATGTAGGTTGATAGTCAAGGTTAAATAATAGCAATTTAAAGTAGAATTTGACATATATCTCATGACACATAGGATAAATTATAATAGTTACATAGACATAAAATAAGTGATAGAGTAATATGACCGAATGAACCAAACAGAATTAGAGCGTACCAGATCTATTATAGTTGTACAAAGAAAATGGAATAGAGTTTATATATAAGGATTATAATCTCTAAATAAAAATGTCACTATATAAATAAACAAGTACCGGTAGCTCCATAGTACCGTCCGCCAAAAATAACAATATTAGACCCAAAAGAATAAATATATGAAAGAGCTAGCTACATGCCCGTCCTTAACACGGCTCCGTGTACTATCTCATACCTACTAGTATCGCATTTAAGAGCATCCAAGATGATAAGAAGCAAAACAAATAACCTTGAATCAGACAATAGTCTAGTATGATCAATCTATAATCTCAAACTAAATAAAAACTGATTCAATAAAGAGGAATACGAGGTAAGGAAATCATATCTGAGCTGCCCCTACATCATGTAAGTTAGCACATATATGGTACACTGTCATTATATAGGGGTACTACGCTAAGTCCAGTAAAGGGTTTTAGGGTTCCTGGTGCAGTAGTACCTAATTCACATTACATCCATCTCAGTCACATAGAAATCAAAGCAAACATAGCAATTATAGTACAAAGGACACTCAAAGATTGTGCATTGCATCATCGACTAAGATGTTATTGGATAATAGCTCATATACCCATGTAGATTGTTAGGACCACGACATATGCTCAATGTTTGAAGTCATGGCATACATAGAAAAGTAAGGAACTAGACATATACATACGTCCAATCACATGGATACAGACAGACTACCCAGGGTACACACAGACTACGTTGGTGAGCATCCTCACCTATTCCTATGTATGAGGATGACTTCATCCATATTGTTATCCAATGATACTTTGGCACTCACAAAGATATTAGAACATGTCATACATTCCACTCTACCAACTCACATTACCACACATGCCTCATTTGACCATCACTAAGTCCTACGAGCACTCTCCACTTGAAGCACTCGTTCAAAACAACTCACACCATCAAGAAGTTAAAGCTTAGAATACCACATATAGTTCCTACATTTCCTATCCTCAAGCCTGAAGTAACATTTCACTTCCCTCGTGTGAGGACTAAAGAAAACTCATGAAATCCTCATGTTTTCACCATAGCTTCATATCGATAGTCTTTCCATCATAAATTAACGTTCACTCATCAGGATCACTTGCGATCAACCATAAAAGCTACCCACATCACCACGACCACCTCGTATCCATCGCAGCACCAGTTGGCCAATAGAGATCGTTCGTTACTAAATGATTACCTTGGACACATAGCCAAATTTTTGCTTCCTTCAACCTTCTATGAAGCAACACTATACTTTCCTCGAAGTAAAAATGCCCTTGCCCGAAAGTCATTTCACTATTCCCTTGCTTTTGCATGCATTTGATTAACATTTCTGTCAAGTATTTTTGGCCATAACTTAAAAACCATGGACCAAACCCTCCGGCGATCCATCATGGAAGCTCTGGCCACCCTTCCAAAAACTTCAAATTGATTCAACCTTGATACGACCATTTTTGGTCTACCTTTGATGATTGATTTGTGGTAGCCATTTGCTTGCATTTTTCTCTCAAGTAGATCGAAATCATCTTAGGGAATGCCTTGTGTATGCCCTAAGTCACTCCCAGACACTTCAACACTTGCAAAACCTTTCATATGACTTTTACAGTATTTCACCTAAGTCATTTTCTAGCCTTTTGTATCGATAATCCACTGATTTTCGGCTCAATCTGAATACAAAATCCAAACCTCTATATACATCTTCAATCTTTCGAGATACGGTCCATATCGAAAGATGCACACCAATATGCAATTACCTATCCTGAATAAATAAGCACAAAAGGCAACCAAACAAATGACATATCCATAGGATACAAACTTATATCGAATATATTGTAGTCTAACATGCATTATGCATTAATGTATGGAAATTTATATGAACTCATTATAAAAAAATTTAAAACATTTAAAAAATTAAACCATTTAAAGTCTCGGTATGAACATGAATAGTGATTTAAAAATACATTTTTATCATTTAAAAACATTCAATGATGGTGAGAGGTGATATATCACTTACCAAGATACTATATTTCACCAAAAATAAGGTTGATCTAATATGAAAAACTTAGGATGAATCCTAAGGCAATGGTTTTGATATACCAACAGTCCCTTGTGAGTCAGCAAAATAAGGATTTTAAGGCTAAATTAATACAAGAGTGGGGTGAATAGTGTTTAATGGATTATGTGAATATTATTCAGATTCTTTAAGATTTTACTTGGAATGATGGAATTAGCAATCACAAAATCAAAGTACAAATAAAAGTAAATGCAATAAAAGTAAAAAAGAAAAGAACACACCAAGATTGTATACAAGTTCGTAGTTACCCTGCGTCCAGTCCCGCACAATTCCTTGTATGGATTTCTTTTAAACTAGTAAATGCAAATACAAACTCGACTTTAAGGCTATAAGACACACCCTCCAGAATCCCGGCCTCTGGGTAAAGCTACTTGATTTTTGGGCAATAAGAACCCCTACTAGATTTACGCTACTAAGCACACCTAGTTGATTTAATCGAGCTACAACCAGAACTAACTGGAGTTTTAGAGATACCAAGCACACCACAAGGTATAAGATTATGATTTGATAGAGTTTATAGACTCGGATCTTCAATCTTGATTACAAATGATCCTATAACTCTTAAATAGCAGTTGATATTGAGAGAGATAAGAGAAATCAAAGATTATATGAAAGATAATCAAACTAGTAATGATTGAATTTGATTGTGGTCAAATTCCAACAAAGTTTTGGTAGAAATCGCTTAATAAATCAAGCGAGTAAAAAGAGGAGAGAAAAATAAGAAAGTAATTAATGAAAATTAGTTTGGAAGTCTAGTGTATATAAGAAAACAACGGCCATGTCCATTCATGAAGAGAAATAACGAAAAGACACTTCTATTCAAAATTTGAATTTTGAAACTTATTGAAAGAGGCTATGCGGTAGGATCGTGTAATATGGAATAATGAAATAGTCTAGGTAGATAAAGTAGGTAAATGCAAGGAGACACCAGGATTTTATACTGGTTCGGACCTCTCGTCCTACGTCCAGTCCCTAAGCTTCACTTAGGAATTTCACTAACTAACACCTTCACTTCAACTGGAGGAATAAGTTTACAACTTACCCGAACAACCGAACGAGATTTCTTGCCTCAACTACCGAAGAGGACTTCAAATCAATTACTAAAATACAATATTCGACGTGTTGTGTTCTTTTCAACACTAACGAGTCTAATGTAGTACAATATTCCTATAATCTTATCCTCGAGAGTATGCAATGTGTTTGTCAAGATTTAGGAAATGTGAATTGCTATGAATCAAAAGAATGTTATAAACAAAAACAGTGATTCAAGCAATAGATTGGTGATTGCTTTGAGAATATCTAGAGAATATGAACAAGAGAATAGTAAGATTAAAGCAAGAGAATTCGGTGAATTAAATGATGTTAGAATCATGTATATATACTTGTAGAAGAGGTGCATATGTTGTCAAAGGTTGCAAATAAGAGATGCTTCCATTTCCATTGATGAATGGTTGCAACTCTTGGGAGGAAGAAGGTGTCTTTTCAGAGAAAATTCGCAGGTTCAAATTCAGTCGACTGAGCAGGAAATTCAGTCAACTGAAAATATGAAGTAAAATTTTCGGGAGCAAATTCAGTCGACTGTGCAGGAAATTCGGTCGACTGAAATTGTGCATGTGTATAAATTTGTTCCAGTTTCAGTCGACTGGCTGTTCCTGTTCAGTCGACTGAACTTATAAAATATGCATAGTGAAAACTTAATTGAAAATGAATTTTATAAAATGTTTTCTAGTGTTCGTGCAAGCTTCTTGAGGATAGATTTTAACGATAAATCTAGACTAAGACATATATAAAAACATACTTTAAGTTTGTTTGGTCTTCATCGATTTTCCTTTAGCATTTGCGTATATTTCTTCCTTGTTTGTTAAAGCACATTGTCATTGATCAAAATCTTCGAGTATCAATATTCTCCCCCTTTTTGATTGATGACAATACTAATTTATATTTCTCCCCCTGAATGTATGTACTATCTTTCCTACAAAAAAAAGTTAGTACCATAGATTTTCTCCCCCTTTGTCATCGACAAAAAGGAAGTACTAACAGTAGTGATAATTTATCAAAACAATCACTGAAGCATATTTGCATAATCATGTCTTAAGAAAAGTAAGAAATGTTGTGACAAACAAGCATAAAATGGCTATTTATACAAGCCACTATAAAGTTAAAAATATACATCAAATCAAAAAAATGCTCATCTCTATCCCAGTCATATGAACCTTCTCTTCCTGTTGGTTCACGTATGACGGGTTCTTCTGTTGGTGGTCCGTGCGCTCTTCCTCATTGGCCACAACTAGCTCTGCTAGCGCTGCTACTTGTATGCTCTTCGGATGTCGTCCATGTAAACGTAGGTGCCGGACGTTTGCCGTGAGATGTTGAAGCAGTACTGGTGCTTGAGCACGAGATTGCATCCCACAACTTGTTGAAAAATCCTTTGATTTTGTCAAGCTTATGATCTACCTTTTTAAGACGAATATCAAAAATTTGTTGATTTCTTGACAATATCCCCAAGGATTGGTTGGTAGTGAAGCTTGGGTCAACAAGACGAATTTCATCATCTTGCTCGAGATGTTCTTCGTGGTGAGGTTGAGGAGGTTATTGTTGTTGTTGTTGTTCTTGATGCCTTGCTTCCCATTC
Organism: Allium cepa; assembly: GCA_030765085.1. Classification (NCBI taxonomy): domain Eukaryota; kingdom Viridiplantae; phylum Streptophyta; class Magnoliopsida; order Asparagales; family Amaryllidaceae; genus Allium; species Allium cepa. The sequence goes on along the minus strand of CM060929.1, from coordinate 871,075,157 downwards.
GGCGAGTGATATTATGCAAGGAGGTCGAGATGGGAGTTGCATTAGGCTTATGGTCCGGTGGTTAATTTGATGGACCATTGTATTCTCCGACTCAGGTAATGGCGTATCGACATTGAGGAGAAGTCGCATGGTGTACTCTCCAAAGTAGATAGTGCGCATTTTGCAATTATTAAAAGTGAGAAACTCATCAAGAATAAGATGTACCCAATTGACTTGAATATTGCCAAAAATAGCATAAAGAGCTCGATAGTTATTTGGGTAGACAATTTCGTACGAACCCGTGCGAGGAGTAATTGTTCTCATTAGGGCTTTATGGAGGATTCTTGCCATAGGTCGAAGAGAGGTGGACTTAAAATCTCTAAAGTTGATATTATCATCCATAAATCGATGGTTTATGTTGTCGTGAATATGTGGATTGAATTCTATCTCCTCTAGCTTTCTCCCGACATTTGGTGATTCTAAAATGTGTGCTATTCTATCCAAGGAAAACCAAACTTTCTTTCCACATACCATACTCCAAACACTATTGTTTGGATTTCTTGGAGTTTGGTGCCCAAGATAAATATTAGCATAAAATAATTTGACCATTACATGATTTATGGCATGGCCATTTCTTTTCAAATCTAAAAGAGAAGTTAAACCTGCTGGATCTGTTAATGCTTGGATGTTGTTGGTTTGAAAGCTTTGGAAATCAACGAAAGAATGCTTGAAAATTCGAGAATTCTTCATCTTATTCCATCTAGTGACAGCGGTTCCATCGTAAAGACATTGTGCTATTTGAGCATCAATTGGCTCGGAGGATGAAGAAGATGAAGCTCTTGATCTTTTTGGTGCCATTTGGGTGAGATTTGAGTGGATTTTGAGGAATTGGGGGCTAGGGTTTCGAAATTAATTTGGGGAAGAAAGTTTGTAGGAGGTAAAAAGTGAACTGGTAGGGTAAAAATTGGTGGTTAAAAGGGGAAATTTGCCTAGGAATTGGCGTTCAATCGACTGAATTCACTGTTCAGTCGACTGAATTGATGGCCGAAAATTTTCTGGGCTAAATTCAATCGATTGAACAGGTTTTTTAGTCGACTGAATGTTTGCCTGAAAGTTTCTGTTAGTATTCCAGTCGACTGAGCAGAAGATTTGGTCGACTGAATTGTAAAAAAAATTGCTTTCTGTCTTAAGTTCAGTCGACTGAACAGGGGGTTTTAGTCGACTGACTTATGTATTTTGTTGTTCCTTGTTAATTTTGAAGGCAAACTCTTTATTCAAGGAAATAATTACAATTATATAGATGTAATATCATGAATAGATTTCAATACAAACTATTTCTTAGGGTATGGACTTGGATTCTTTTTCCCTTCATTTTCATATAATTGTTATCCCATGAATTTGGACTATATTGAGGAGTCTTAGGAGACATCCAAGGATTCACAGGATCGACTGGTGTACGATAATATGAAGACGGATCAAGCGAGCTAACGGGGCGAGGTAGGGGTTCAGCCACTTCGTTCTTTTTTGATCCACAAATCGTAAACCGATTTGCTCAAGGAAGCTTAAACGTCTAGCTGTAACCTTTTGTTCGAAGTATAATTCTCGTTGAAGATCTATCTGTTGTTGTTGAAAGTGATAAATTTCACCAATCTTTCTTTTTGTGTCTGGAGAAATAAAGAGTCCGCATTTTGCTTTCTTGGATTCTGGTGTGTAGCCGGTACGATAATTGTTCCATTTGAAAACTAGCTCATGTGTCGGTGTTGGAGTGGGAAGTTTTGGAGATGTTGGAGTGTTTTCGACAGAAAAAGTGATGTTGATCGGGGAAAGAGAGTTATTGGACGACATTTTTATAAAACTTTTATTTGTGAGAATGAGTTGTGAAAATAATATTTTTAAGATATATTTATAGTAGGAATTTTCTAAATATACAGTGGTTATAAATACTTAAAGTTTTTCATCCACTTAATGATTTAATGGTTACCATAATTCTGTTAAAAATGCATGGTGAATATTATTTGACAAAATATTATGTAACATATTTGAAAAGTAAATTGAAAATCCCATATTTTCTTTATTCAGTCGACTGAACAGATAATGTTAGTCGACTGAATTGTATAGATTTTTCTCTATACGATATCTTTAAAAGACATTATTCCTATCTCTCGTCGTAACTTTATGAAGGAGTTTTCTAATAGAGGTTTAGTAAATATATCGGCAATTTGATTTTCAGTTGAAACATGTTCTAAATTAATTATTCCTTTTTCAATATTGTCACGTAGAAAATGGTTACGAATATCTATATGTTCTGTACGAGAGTGATTAACCGGATTTTTAGATAAGTTTATTGTACTTGTATTATCACAATATATTGTAGAATTTGTTAAATCAATATTAAAATCTTTTAAGTGTTTGTTGCATGTATATAACTTGAGTGCAAGCTAAAGCAGCTGATATATACTCTGCTTCGCATGTGGAAAGCGAGACACAATTTTGTTTCTTACTAAACCAAGATACAACTGATTTTCCAATGAAATGGCAAGTACCACTTGTACTTTTTCTATCTGTTCGAGATCCACCGAAATCAGCATCACTAAATGATACTAACTCAAATGAACACTCCTTTGGATAGAAAAGACCGAAATCTTTAGTTTTGTTAAGGTATCGCATTATTCGTTTTACTTCTCTTAAGTGTGAATCTTTAGGATCGGATTGAAAACGTGCACATAAACAAAAACTCATCATTATGTCAGGTCTACTAGCGGTTAAGTAAAGTAAGAAACCTATCATACTTCTAAACAATTTTTGATCTACACTTTTTTCATTTTCATCTCGATCGAGATGTGTAGTGGTACTCTTAGGAGTAGGTTTAGCAGAAGTGTTTTTCATGCCGAATCGTTTAATTTAATTAGCACAATATTTTTCTTGGTTTATAAAAATTCCATTTGTTAATGTTTGATTTGAAGTCTGAGAAAATATGATAATTCTCCTATATGAGACATTTCGAACTCATTAATCATTATATTTGAAAATTCTTTACATAAATTTTCATTTGTTCAACCAAAAATAATATCGTCTACGTATATTTGAATTATTAAAATATCTTTGGTAGTACTTTTAATAAAAAGCGTTTGATCTACTTTTCCAATTTTAAATCCCGAGTTTAATAAATAACTTTTAAGTCTTTCATACCAAGCACGAGGTGCTTGTTTAAGACCATATAGTGTTTTCTTTAATTTAAATACATGATCCGGATATTTTTCATGTATAAATAAAGGGGGTTGTTCTACATATACATTTTCTTTAATAAAACCATTTAAAAATGCACTTTTAACATCCATTTGATAAAGTTTAAAATTGTGAAAACATGCAAAGGCTAATAGTATACGTATTGCTTCAAGTCTTGCAACGGGAGCAAAAGTTTCTTCAAAATCAATACCTTCTTCTTGATTATACCCTTGTGCTACTAGTCTTTCTTTATTCCTTGTTATATTACCTTGTTCGTCTACTTTATTTTTGTAAATCCATTTTTTTCCAATTACTGATTGATTATTAGGACGGGGAACTAATTCCCAAACATCGTTACGTTCAAATTGATTTAATTCTTCTTGCATTGCGATAATCCAATAATCATCTGTTGATGCTTCTTTTGGATTTTTAGGTTCTATTGATGAAATGAAACCTACATGACCCATTTGATTTAGTTGATTTCTTGTTCTAACTTGAGAATTTATTTCTCCTATTATATTTTGAGTTGGATGATCTCGTAATATTCTAGGAGGAGATCTTAGTTCATTATTACTATTTTCAAGGTTTGTTTCTTCTATATTTATCAATTCTTCATCTTCTTTTATATTTAAATTTTTATTAAAATTTTCATCAAAAGATATATGCAAAGTTTCTTCAATTAAGTTGTTCGTTTATTAAATACTCGATATGCTTTACTTCGTTCTGAGTATCCTACGAAAATTCCTTCATCAGCTTTTGAATCGAATTTTCCTTTTTGACAATCATCGCAAAGATTATTTATTTTAAAGTTTATTTTGGGTAAACCTCTTACTAATTCATTTTTAGAAAGTTTTCTAATAGTTTTAAAATTTATATGACAAAATCTTTTGTGTCATAACCAAGGATCATTATCTTTGGCAAGTAAACACATACTTGAATTATGATTAATATTCATATTTAAAACATAAATATTTCTATCTCTATTTCCTTCAAAAACAAGATTTTGATTTTGATCAAAAATACTACATTTATTATTCGAGAAAGTTATTTTAAAACCTTTATCACACAGTTGACTTATGCTAAGTAGATTATATTTTAAATTTTCAACTAATGAAACATTTGTTATAAAAGGTAAATTTGACGTACCGTAATTGTTCACATCTCCTTTGCCAATGATATAGCCTTTTGAATTGTCTCCGAAGGTAACCGAGCCACCATCAAAGTATGTGATGTTTGTAAGTATATCTTTCTCTTCGGTCGTGTGTTTTGAACAACCACTGTCTAATATCCATTTCTTCTTTTTGAGTGGGACCTGAAAATAAATATGAAATTATTAGTACCCACCTTTTAATAGGGTCCTGAAAAGTTAGAGTTTAGGAAACCAAGCCCAATTTGGTTTAGTATCCTTTTTATAAATATAGTTTTCATTATGATGAATATTATCCATAAATGTTTTAATATATTTATTTCTTATTAATACATTGTTAGTCTTTGGTACCCCAATTTTAACTACCTTGTTTTCTACTTTTGTTTTAATAGGTTTCTTTAGCAATATTTGTTGTTTTGAATCCATATTCCTCTTAAAATTTGTATTTTTCTTTTTAGGAATTTTTGACTCTTTTTTATATCCTAATCCATGTTTACTTGAAGAGGATTGAGAATTTTCTAAAATCTTAGATAAATTTTCTCTTCCTTTGTTAAAGTCAGAAACATTTTTAGTGATGTTATCTAATCTAGCTTGAAGACTATTATTTTCTAACTCAACTTGTCTAATCTTAGTTTTTAACTCATGATTTTCAGAAACAATTATATCATTCTTTGTTTTTTGAGTTTCAATTTCTTGACTTAAAAGTGATAATTGAGTTTCCGAATTTGAATGAGATTCTTGAACTTTTTCAAGTTCTTCTTCTAAGATTTTCTTTTCATCTTTTAACATATCCCTTTCAAATTCAGCTTTGTTTTGATTTTCACGAGTTTCTTTTTAAGAGTTTTTATTGTGCTTAAAAGTTCAGTGTTTACTTCAATTAAATCGTCGAAAGTTAAATTATTTACCTCAGATTCTTGAGCCATGAAGCATACATTTGCCTGTTCATTGTCGCTATCACTATCATTTTCGGATGAAGATGAATCTGAATCGTCCCATGTTACAGAAAATGCCTTCTTTTTGAATTTATCCTTCTTGTTTTTGTTGTTGAAGTTTTTCTGATTTTCCTTCATTTGTTCTTGACAATCTTTTTGCATGTGTCCTTTCTTGTGACAATTGAAGCATTCTATATTTGAGGATGAAGGTTTGTTCAAGAAATTCTTTTTGAATCCGTTTTTGTTTCCATTTCTATACTTTAAGAATTTCTTGAAATCTTTGGCTATAAATGCTAGATCCTCATCTTCAGACTCTGATTCTTCTTTTTCCGCATGAAAAGCAACATTCTTTCTTGAGCTTGATCCTTTTTAGCTTGCATATTTACTTCATATGACATAAGATTTCCAATTAATTCTTCTGGTTTCATTGTAGATAGATCATTTGCTTCCTCGATTGCTAGTACTTTTCTCTCCCATTCATCAGTGAGTGAATTTAGAACTTTAGACACAATGTCAAAGTCCGTGTATCTTTCTCCTAGTCCGATTAGAGCATAATGAATGTCTTGAAATCTTGAGTACATGTCATTGATGGATTCATTTTGTCGCATTCTAAAGTTTTGGAATTGATTCTTCATCATGGATATCTTTGTTTGTTTAACCTTGTTTGTGCCTTCATGTATGACTTTAAGTGTTTCCCATATCTGATATGCAGTAGTACATATGCTAACACGGTTGAATTCATTTCTATCCAGGGCGCAAAATAGCATATTCATAGCTTTGGCATTTGCACTAGCTTCATTCTTTTGAATTTGTGTCCATGTAGGATAATCGATTGTGGGTGCAACGAACTCTGCTTGAGTAGCATTCCAGGCTTCGAAACTTGTTGCTTGCATATAAATCCTCATCCTTGTAGCCCAATAGTTATAGTTTAGTCCGTTGAATAGAGGAGGTCTTTGGGTAGATTGTCCTTCCGCAAATGTAGAACTATAGGCAGATGTTGTGCTTGTACTTGCGTTATTTTCCATATTATCAATATGTCTAATAACGGTGTTATGGTTATAGGACGGCCTTGCTCCGATACCAATTGAAAGAGGCTATGCGGTAGGATCGTGTAATATGGAATAATGAAATAGTCTAGGTAGATAAAGTAGGTAAATGCAAGGAGACACCAGGATTTTATACTGGTTCGGACCTCTCGTCCTACGTCCAGTCCCTAAGCTTCACTTAGGAATTTCACTAACTAACACCTTCACTTCACCCGGAGGAATAGGTTTACAACTTACCCGAACAACCGAACGAGATTTCTTGCCTCAACTACCGAAGAGGACTTCAAATCAATTACTAAAATACAATATTCGACTTGTTGTGTTCTTGTCAACACTAATGAGTCTAATGTAGTACAATATTCCTATAATCTTATCCTCGAGAGTATGCAATGTGTTTGTAAAGATTTAGGAAATGTGAATTGCTATGAACCAAAAGAATGTTATAAACAAAAACAGTGATTCAAGCAATAGATTGGTGATTGCTTTGAGAATATCTAGAGAATATGAACAAGAGAATAGTAAGATTAAAGCAAGAGAATTCGGTAAATTAAATGATGTTAGAATCATGTATATATACTTGTAGAAGAGGTGCATATGTTGTCAAAGGTTGCAAATAAGAGATGCTTCCGTTTCCATTGATGAATGGTTGCAGCTCTTGCGAGGAAGAAGATGTCTTTTCAGAGAAAATTCGTAGGTTCAAATTCAATCGACTGAGCAGGAAATTCAGTCAACTGAAAATATGAAGTAAAATTTTCGGGAGCAAATTCAGTCGACTGTGCAGGAAATTCAGTCGACTGAAACTGTGCATGTGTATAAATTTGTTCCAGTTTCAGTCGACTGGCTGTTCCTGTTCAGTCGACTGAACTTATAAAATATGCATAGTGAAAACTTAATTGAAAATGAATTTTATAAAATGTTTTCTAGTGTTCGTGCAAGCTTCTTGAGGATAGATTTTAACAATAAATCCAGACTAAGACATAATAAAAACATACTTCAAGTTTGTTTGGTCTTCATCGATCTTCCTTTAGCATTTGCAAATATTTCTTCCTTGTTTGTTAAAGCACATTGTCATTGATCAAAATCTTCGAGTATCAACACTTATGGCTAATATTTCGACTTATGGGATTTGGATATGTCGACATATCCTTCACAAAATTGAAAATTATTTTATAAAAATTATTTTGAAAATCCTTTGCTTTGTAAAATAATTTGATGCATTGCAGAATCATTTAAATATAGTTTACACAAATTTCAATCAAAATATAATTTAATAAAACTTTATAAAATAAATTTGAAATATTTCAATAAGTATAGTCAATATAATATAAATAATATATATAAAATCAATATAGTTATGAACTATTAAAGTATAAACAAAAATTCAATATATATAATTTAAAAAAACTAAAACAATATCTTACTAAGTATAAGAGATTTCAAAATCATTTTGGGAAATATTCTAAAATTATTCTAAAAATAGAATGTTTGAAAATAATTTAAAATAAAATTAGAGGAGACAATAGGGATCGGGAAAGTGTTATCAAGGTTTTAACATAAATTCTATGACACTATAACTTATCTAGAATATCTTGAAATCTTGAACACTTTAATACTCATGATTCTTCATTCTTGAACTCTAGAAACTTTATACCAGCATCTTGAATCTACTCTTGATATCAGCATCTTGATACTATACAGTCTTCTTAATCAATACCTCTCGAATATCCTGCACCATATGTTATATATATCTTGATAAAACATTAGTATCTCTTATTTGCAAATAAATTGTCAAGAACACCCAAAAATAGATTTATGTAGGGAAGCAAGTAAAGAAAAATCAAATTAAACTGACAAAATGATTAAACTAATAATAGATAAAAAAAAAAGCAATAATCATATACACAGGGATTTATAGTGGTTCGACGCTGAATGCCTACGTCCACTTTGATGATTATCCTTTATTGATCACTTATAAATCTGATTATAGCAGGAAGAAATATCAAACACTTGATTGCAATAGAGCCTCGAGTAACAAGCAGCCTAAAGATCCTCAGAATGACCCATTGAGCCAATATTTATAGGTGAAGATGACCACCAATCTTACTAAAACTTCGGCTGAAGGACCCTCTAATCTACATGAGCTAGCTAGAGGGATCGTTGGCCCTAATTCCCAATGAGGAGGGATCGGTACCAATCCCTTCACTGGTTGACTTTTGGGCAGCGATCACTATGTTGGCTACTCCATGCTAAAATATGTTTGTCCTTTAATTCTCATGTCATTTGGACCACTAGAACTTGAGTAATTGCCCAATCTTTGACTTGATATCACTTGTGGACTGCTTGCAGCCGAAACCTCTAGAAGAATGTATGCCGATCCCTCTAAGGTTGTTCTTATGACGTGCGATCCCTAGGGTAGGTTCCAAAAGGCCCATTAACTTGCCATCCAAACTTCATAGGGTTTGGAGATGTAGATCCTAAGATATTGATTGTTGTATGCATGAATGCACTTGATGATGGATGTTGATCCCTGTTCAGTGAAGCCGACCGATCCCTCTTGATCAAGTATGCCGATCCTTCACAATGAGTTATGCTATGCTGAACCCTTCCATTCATTGAGTCATATTCCATAATTTGAGCATCATGTGTTGTACATCCATCAAATCTATTTAGTTCTGACTTCGTTTAATCATCTGTGCTTGACTTTCGGCCCTACAATCATAAATTTTGAATCGTCGGCCTTGATGGCAGTCAGATCTAACTCAAGCAATTAGTTCAATATAGCCGGGCTAGAATGCTGGGTAACACTTGCCTTCAAAGTACGTCTTGTGATTAACATGACTTGCTTTGAATCATTGAGAATGAAATCCATCTAGCTTTCTAAACATTTTTTATTCCTTTACCGAATCGTTTTTCCAAGGCATCGAATTCCTTGTTGATTATCATGACGCATGGTCAATTTCCAATAATATAAATCCAGTGCTATATTCCGTTAGCTGACATATATAAGTCCAGTTCTGTGAGACAAATAGCTTTTGTTATCTGGTCCAGCCTCGAACAAGAAAATTTTGGGTTTTAACTCCAATTTTTGTCGATTTCAAAAGTTAAACTCTTCGATCATACATTGCATGTTAATTTACACATTTTTGTTGTTGGCTCCCGGACGTTTTCAAACACTCACGGATCGTTGCCAATTTTCATAGCATTTTGTTTGTACATGCTTTCAATAATTTTATGCCTATATTTATTTGCGCACATACTTATAGCCAATCCCTATTATTCATTCTTTCCTTTTTCTCTCTTGTTTTAGCACTTGTAGGGATCGGTATATATTATGTCGATCCCTTTTTGGGTGCATGCTAATAGGGTTGACATGACTTTAACCAATCCCTCTCCTCTTGTGCCAAGCACACAGTCGATCTCCAACTTCCTTATATAAGCTTACTTCACCCTTCTCCTTTTTCACAGTCTTTTGCCATTTATTCGTCCTTCATCTCTGAATCCTCTCTTTGCTTAGAAAAGGAAAACCCGACCCTTGCTTTTCCATTTATCCACCGCTCTAATAAGTAAATCTATCTCTTTAATTAGTCACTCCGCCTTCCAATTGATCCATAATCCAATCTTTCTTCCTACGGTTCGTCTTCGATTGAATTAGGTAAGCTTTTCACCTTGCTTTTGACTTTAAGGCGAGGCAATGGATCCTACTTCATTGATGATAGTTTAATACGTGACGAAGTGGATGACTAAGGAAATATGTTGTTTAGGTAAGATGAGGTGTGGGAAGGAGTTGGCCTTGGTAGATTGATGAAGGAGGAAAAAGAAGAGGGAGTGTGGGAGGGAACAGTGTCGGAGGCTTGGGCGTAGACCAATCCTGCGTTTATTGACAATGGATTGGTATTGAGGCCTGACGAGAGGATGGTAAAGTGGAGGCGTTGGTGTGATTATGGATCGACAAACCAATAATCAAATAACAGGATCAGTGATTTAAGGAGAGAGGGGTCGGTAGGATTTGGGTAAAGAGAGGAACCGGTATAGAGGCTTTGCGACAGGCATCCGTGTACAGGGTTCGGTATATAGGGATCGGCATAAGGACTTGTAGGAGTTTTTTGAACTTAAAAACTAATTTAACCTTACTTGTTTAAACAGTTGTTGCTAATTCATCCAACGTACTTGGTCATATGACGATGATGAATACTAAAACATTCACATTCACTACAGAAGTCAAGATTGAACAGTCAAATCCTTAGATCTTTTGACATAGACTAAAGACACGCATATGGACTTGAATGAAAAACTTCACATTTCGATATACCAATGGTCGATCCCAAAGCTATTATAATCAATCAATCTCTTCGCCTGCTCAGATAGTCAGCGATGACGATCACTCTGGTCAAAACCCAAGGTTTCACCATTTAACATCGTCTTCTGAATTTAATCTTGTTTATTTCTGCTATACACTTCACTACACTGCACTAGCTTACACTTAACACAAGGGGAATAGATAAACTTTTTTAACCTCGATTATCTATTGAGTATAACTAATATGGACTCCAAACGCTTAGAGCATTTAGCCAGTATGTCTTCTCAATCGGCCATGCTTGATCCTGAAGCAAAATCAAGTTCTATGACTATATTTAGTAGGCTTTCTCCCAGCCATCAAGCAGAACAGGCAGAAGTTTCTGGCCCATCGGTCAACCTTTTTTCAGATGTTTTGGTCTTTTCAACGAAGGACATAAGTCCTACTCCTAATGCAGTAAAGGATGCCATTCTTGCAGATAACCCAATAGATTCTCAAGCCTCCCGAATTGGCGAGGCCGCCCTTCGCAGGCTATGTTCCATTCATGGAATTCTGTTTGTGGACATCTTGGTTCCTTTAATAAATGACAAGCCTCACTTACCCCCGGAGGGGTACATGGCCTGTAACAAAATTTATGTGTTGGGTCGGATGTGTACCACCCTTTAATTTGTTTATTCAAGAGATGTTGAGATATCTTGGAATAGCTTCCAATCAACTCCATCCAAACAGCTACGCCTTCCTACATGAAACCTTTCTGCTATTTATGAGCATTCTATTTCGTCCATCAATTCTCGAGGACATAAGATTCATCTGCAACTTTAAACAGGTGTCAGGAAGTCCTTCCTACGTTTTTCTTAAAATTTCGCCTAACTACCAAGTCTTAACAGGCGTTTAGAATGAACTCTTTCTGTTCAAACACGAGTGGCTTTATGTTCGATGTCCACCTGGCTTCACGAGGCAATAGTTGGAAAGATGTAACTAATACCTTTATTTCATTCTTAAATCCATAAGCCAAGTCATATTTTTGAAAATATTAACATCCGGAATTCCTATAGGTGTCCACCCACGTCAAAAGGCATTAGTTTTTCAAGAGCAATCGTTGTTAGTCACGCTACCCATGTCGTAGATAGGGATGTTAAACATCTTATTACCGATGAGTTATTATCTTTATTTAGGCTGCTAGAAGAGGGTCGTAGCATTAGGCTCCCTAGAAGCACAACATTCTTGAGAAACATTACTGATCAAGAAAGCGATGCTATCTATCTTGTCGTGCCCTCTGTCGCTGGGACTCGGGATGACATTGAACAAGGTGAGATTAAGGATTTCCAAGCCAACAAACCCAGCAACGCTGATGCAGGCCCAATAAAGGCTGTGACGCCCCACCTCTATGCTCACAATAACAAAGAGTATTAAAAGAAATACTGTCTGTTATTACGAAGAATAATGCTGGATAGGAGCGGCCATCCGTAGTTAGGCCTTACACTAGTATTGGTTACCTCGATAGGAGTGGTATATATTTTTATTTTTCATCTCTTATTTATTTACTCCATTCAACATATCCAATTCCAGTATAAAGCGAACTATCATAATAGTTTAGGACAATATATATAATAATAACACAGATAAACTAAATGCGAAACACAGATAACAAAAGTCTCATATATATATATATATATATATATATATATATATATATAACTGATGTCAGTTACAATACATGTGATACAGTACATATGATACAACTACAACTGTCGACACAGGATGTTACATATACAAGTACATTAATGTGAATAATATACATGAATATATATCATCCTATACAAATACACTGACTACTATAAATTGACGACGACTACTCCAAAAGATATGAAAAGACTTCATAGCTTTAGCAGCAACCCAAAGCAAGATATCTACAACCTGTAATACTCGGTATGACCCGAGTATTAAATTCAAAAGAAAATAATACACGGGTCAGTCTAATTCAAACTCAGTTATTAATGCACGGAAGCAATAATAATTAAATAACTATTAGACAATTATCAAATAAATTCACCTATCCAATCCTTAAATAAGGAAATCGGATAACGGTAAATATAACACGTAACAGTGTTAAACACAAATCAGCAAATTCAATTTTTCAACAAAGATAAATGAAAAGATTATCAATGAAGATAATTTAGAAAACATAAGAATTGCCTAAACAGCAATTAACGACAAAATCTAATTATTAAATAAATAATTAGAAACTCATAATCTATTTATCAAAAAGATAATTAGATATCAACAAAATCATCAAGTTAAACCAAATCAAAATACAATTCAAAATATATTGAATTGGACATACGAAATAATTCAAACAATTGAAATATCAATTAAAATGTCAACTCGGGTAGGGCTACAGTACACGCACACATGTACTGCCTCGCCACTACGGCGTATGGAATACGCAAAAGATCAATAATCAAAAGCAATTAGAATATCAACAAAAGCAATACCGTGTGGCTGCAGTACACGCTCGCGTGCATTGCCTCGCCACTACAGTGATGATGTCATCACAACTCCAAATATTACCAGCAAGTAGAAACTGCAAAACCCAATCAACAACAAAATGCAAAGGTCAAGTCACTGTTATCATGACTCAACACAACTGCAAACAAGAACTGCAGCCATCCCATGAATACAAGGGTAACTGCACAAAAACTGATGCAACACAGAAAATCCAAAAATGTAAACTGCACTAATCCATACAACATGAAGTGGGCAGCTTAGTAACTAACAGGAGATACACGGCTGTGGGCAAAATTGTGCAGCAGTTCAAAATGGCAAGCCACAGAGGCGGGCAAGTGCACCAAGCCGACAAAAAGCATATAGATATACAGTGGAACCAAAAAGCAAAAGTATATCAATGGTTTGATGTCCAGAGGCAATGCAAACACAATATAGGAGTATGGACCGTGAATGCAACCCATTACAACAAGTTACGGTATGGATCAACATGAAAGGGAGTTTGTATGCCGTAAGGTCAAAGGCAATGCAAACACGAGTATAGATTAATGCAACTGTCTCGAACAAATAACCAAGTCAAGTGAAAAACCAATGCAACAACTCTGTTCAGTGAGCACTTTATGTATGCAGACTAGATTAGAGTGAAAACAACTACAAGCTCAACCAAGACTAAATGATGAACAATTATGCAAGAAACAGCTGTGGATATAAACGTACCAGTGTAGCACAAGTTCAAGATACATGAACTAAACTTCGAATCAATATACAATTTGCATGGCTACTAGCACGAAACAGTCAAATCCAAATGCAACTTTCTTGAGAGAACAAACACATGAAACAACATGTATGCAGACTGCAAACACGACTAACAGCAGCAGTTCGAACCAAGACAGTGTCGTGGCCAAATAACACATGTCAGCAGAGGAGCATCATCATCAAAATGATGCAATAGTATGATCAAACTCAATGCTCATGTCAATGCAAACCCGAGTATAATGCAGTTCAGTGAACATATACGCAAGCAAAGATTACATGTGCAACAGCCTCAATAATAAAATAGCCATGTTCGAAACCTAACACAAGGAACTACATGAAACTGGATGGTGCAAAGCCAATAGAAAATGTATAAGAATATGAGGCAGTGACAAATGTACATAAAGGCAGCAAACTCAACTGACACGAAGAAACGCTCAGTATTTTAAAGACCAGCAACCTCGAAATGGATTGAGCAAGTGCACAATTAAAATATAATACTTTTCCAGAATGAACAAAAACAAAATATAACAGAGATATGCTATAGGATGATCAACCACCATATGTATAAAGCACTGGGCAAGCTATAATGGATGTTAAAATCCCAAGGCAGACCAGTGAACCCAAATTATTTTAACAACATCAATTTTTATCAGGTTTGAGCTCAAAGCATAACAACGCAAAACCTCAAGAGGAAAACAAGCAACAAGCAACAGTTCCAACCAATGATATACGGCCAGAAAAAAGGCGAACCAGTCCAGTACTTATCCTTTCCATCGCAAAATCAAATCTACAGTTCAAACATTAACACCAGCATGTTAAGAAATCAATGTCCAAGCCGAAGCCATCAAAAAAAGGGAAATCAAATCAAAAGCGAAGTTGAACAAGTCATAAGTCGACGCCGTGGTGGCCAAGCAACACGAAAAGAACAAATTGAAAAAATTAGAAAATACTGACATCGAAACAAAAATCAAACTGTGATGAACCGGTCAAGTAGGCCTTACAAGTTTCAAATCGAAGTTCAATGCCAAAGTGATAAAAATCACATTTTTAAAGTAACTGAGGTAGCGGGTTTCACAAAATCAAATAATCAAATCAACATCGATACAATCGAGTCGAAGCCGAAGATAACGAAAACAAAATAAGCAGACGAATTCAACAAATTCGAATTAGATGTGAGTGAAGAGAAATCACTCACCTTAATCTCGACGCAAAAAGAAGCAGCCGAAGTGAGCAACGAGGAGATAATCGATCAACCTAAAGTCGGCGCTTCGAATTAGCTCAAAACCCTAGATTTGAAAAGAGGAACGAACAAGAACGAAGCTGCCACCATTTTCGTTCGCTCTATTTTAGTTTTAGGGTTTTCACGAATGAATGAAGAATGAAAGGGGAACGGGTTTTGATGAATATCACGGTAAGTGGGCCGATATCAAATTTTTAAAGCCCGCAAACCCTTAACCAATTTTTAAACGAATTATTAAAAGAATTTTAACCCAATTTTTAAAAGAATTCAACCGATTAAAACTCCAATTAGCAATTAGCCAACAATATTAATCGTCTAACAACGATAATTAATTATTGTAAAACCCCGGGTTGTTACAAAGGCACTTGTGGTCGAAAAGCCGTAAGGCACGCAATCTCAAGCACCCGCCAAGAAAAAGGAGAAGCTCAAACTTCACAGGAGAAAAACTGTTATAGATCTAGAATTTTTCATCACTCCTATTGGAGAAGAATCATCTTCCAACCATTTAGAAAGTTCACTGAAGGGATTTTTAAATATCTAAATTCTCGATGACATTATGACCTATGACTTTCCAAATATCAATATCGAAGGGCTTAATTCTCCTAGTAGGAGAGGTGATGGCATTCATCCCACCGATAAAGGAGAGAGAACGCCCATAAGCATGGCTATAGCCCATGATCCATCGAAGGAAACACTAGGACACTCATGACCACGTGCACTTTATTACACGCTCTTCAGTAATCCTTTGCATAATAGTTACTTACATGTATTCATTGGTCTTTGCAGGTGAAATCACTCAGTCCCGGGCCTTCGATCGCTAAAGAGATTATTCAAAAATTATCTATCTAGTCGCGACTCAGAGACTAATAGGCGCAGGGAAAAAGATGATGGACAGGAAAGAAGCTATTGTTCAAGGGAATCCACTTATTCCAAGCACAAATCCTAATCTCAGACATCTCATTAGGGAGACCAGCCTAATTTCCTGCTTATAGCAGAGACTAACCTCCTTATTGCAGCCCTTAAATCGCCACATCATATGAGCACACTCTAGGTCTTCAAGCTCAAAGCAATCTTGCGACCGTAGAATGAGCAAGCATCCAATTTCTACTTTCGTTCCATCTTTGCCAGCTTCATCTTCTGACACTCTACAGTGGAGAAAATAGCCGAGCTTAAGGCCACTTTTCCTAAAATATGCTTCGATGGGCTAAAATTCCTTCCCATAATACATATGATCCCAAGGCACACCAAAGCAAGTTCTCTCGTATGTGTTAATGATGTGTTCGTGCAGCATGATTTGGTTCAACACTTGGTGGAAAAAATCTATGAAGTGCCAATCGAGCGACGAAACGGAATAGATCGTCTCAAGCTAGAGGAAATACATGATAAAGACATAATCAAAAACCAAGATGATGAACTAATGAAATTGAAAACAAAACTTGTTGAGGTAGAGAAAAGTGCCAAGGAAACATCGGAGGCGATAGTATATTGAGAAGCTTTCTTAGAAAGGAACTTGATGTTGCCCTCAACTACAGTGGGGCACTCGCTCTGGAAAAAGATTCTGTGCAAAAGGAAAAGGATGTCTTAGCCTGCCACATTGAGGAACTTAAGGAGCTTCTCAAGGAAGAAAGGGAAGAGAAAACCAAGGCCCAAGAAGAATCGCAAAGGTACTGTGAAGAGGCTGTTGAAGCTAGGAGCCTAAAAATTAAACTCAATGAGCAATTTGCCAAGATAGACACTCTTAAAGGGGAGGCTCGAGAGGAAGGTCGCAAGAAGATGATGGGAGAAATTGAAACCTGAGAAGAAGATGTTAAAGAGTCCAGTTGAAATGAAATCAAGGACCTGTTTGATCCATTAATCATTGAATATGATGCCAAAGTCCTTATCCAACGCGACTTGAGTTTTCTTGGTGAATGTTATCTCGAATCACTTGTTAAATCTTGAGAGCACATCGTTGAGATGAAAAAGGGGGAGTTAGGTGGAGCTGAATTTGATGAAGAAAAATTAGTGCGAGAGATCCTTTGTGGAAACGAACCCCTACATTTGGCTAATGTAAGACTCTAATACTTTAACATTTCTACGCCTTCTGACAAAGGAGAACATATTGCCGGATCATCGAAGGTCGATCCTAAGGGCCCCTCTTCTTTCCAAGCGGCTGGAGCATCGGTTTCTTTTGGTCCAGAGTAGGACTTGGGCTATGATCCAGTTAATCCTAGTTATAAATCCCAAGTATTGTCCCCTAATTTGGAAGGGGTACTCCCGCTAACATCGATAGCCAGCAGGACAATGGTATTCCACTTTATCCTCCAATTTACGAAAGATTTTGTTCTTTGCTCCCAATTGTTTTAGCCTTATCTCCTTGTTTTAACAAATTTGCAGGTATTTTGGGTTTCGTTCAAACTCCTAAAAGCGATGCTGCTGTGGATAAATAAGAAAAACTAACAAAAATTCTGGCGGCCACTGATACATTAGGGATTGATGCTCAAGTCATCAGAGCTCTTGACAATGATATGGTTGAAGATCGGGTTCTAGTAGATGAATTCAATGATCTAGTGATTACCGGCACCTCCGAAGGCACTGGTGAAATTAGCTTGAAAGGGCATATCGAGAAGAAGGAGTTGCTAAATAAAAAGGGTAAATCTGAGCCCGTCGAGGTGAACATCGACGATCCAAACCTTGTGCCACTACAAGTTATTCCACTTGGCGGGTTGATTTCCAATGAACTCCTTCCTAGCATTATAAGCACTCCTATGAAAGTTGGAAAAGGATCTAGGAAGAGAAACATCGGAGGCTCAAGTGGCAGCACTCTCGAAAATTCCATAAAGGAGAGAAGGTCAAAAAAATAGCCATCACTTTGGCTCCGTGTGTGCATTGTCTGCATAGCTGCCTATTCATCATTTCTTTTATTAGTTGTGATTGTATGGATACGATTCCCAGTTTTTTGAAATAATTTGTACCATGATCTCGAAAACTATCATGTCAATAAAAATTCTTGTTTTCTATTGAGATTGCATATGAATTTATATTACAGTAGTTGAACTATTACTTCCCATTCTTACTTGTAATTCGTTGTTCATTAATTTTGGTAAAAATCCACTAGCTCTGTCCCATGGCCTCCATACGGTCGTGGCCTTGAGTCATTACAAACGCTAGGCTCAAGCCTTAGTGTTACGCCGTCGAAGTCAGCGGATTTTTTAATAACTATACTCTTTCCCTGGTCATAGGTAAGCAAGATTAAACGTTTGATGGTCGAACTCCATCCTTAACGAGTTTATACTCCTTCTGTCAGTTTCGGGCTAGAATTCATGGAACTGCGAATGGTCGAACCTCATTCAACTATCTATTTATGCTCATATCCGCACTTTGGGGATAGAAGTTAGTTGATGGGTGGTCGAATTAGAACCAATCTATGTTTATACTCTAGTCCGCACTCTGGGGACTTAGAGTTACTTCGCGGTCAGTCAATTCACGCCTTATTTACTTTTATATTTTATTCTGCACTATGGAGACTTAGAGTTATTTCGCGGTAGTCGATTCATACCCAACTTGTGTTGATACTCTAGTCTGCACTCTGAGGACTTAGATTTATTTCATGGGCGGTTGATTCATGCCCGATTTACGTTTATACTCCGAACCACACTCTAAGGACATAAGGTTATTTCATGGGTGGTCGATTCACTCTCGACTTGTGTTTATACTCTAGTCCGCACTCTGCGGACTTACAGTTATTTCAAAGAGCGATTGAACTATACTCTCCATAATTGATTGATTTGCCCCCTGAGGTCTGTGGTTAGATTTAGAGAGTGATCGGCCATGTCATGGTCGCTCTCGTTTCACTTCAGTTCCACGGTTTGACAGGATTTATTCAATCATTAGATGGTCAAGCCACTTTTATTCCTCATTATGTATCCTGTCGGTTGGATCACTAATGTGAGCCATTGAGAATTAGCATGATTGATTAATTTCAATATCGAGGAGCCTATTCATTCAAATCGACATTAATCAGTTTCAACATGTAACTAATACATAATGCTACAACAAACATAAAAATAAAGGAAGTCCAAAACTTTATTCGCTAAATGGAAAGGAATAGCATAATCTATCTTATTATACTTCTGGAAAATCAAATGCTAGAGCAAAATTCTAAAAGCAAATACAACTGAAATGAAAAAGAAATAAACTAAGTGAAATAACTTTGTAGATGCTCGTTATTCAACTCCCATGGAAGTGTGATGCCATCTGTAGTTGCTTGGTTGAAAGTTCCCTATCCAAGCCTCTGGTCAATGACATATGGTCCTTTCCAGATTAGATTCATGTGCGATGCATAGGAAAAACCATTTCAGGACCATAGCGCCAATTTCAAAGGTTTTAGGTCAAACTTTAATAAGGTAATACCGAGCGACTTCGTGTTGATGCGTCGCTGCTCTCATATCGGCTTCTTCGCGCTTGTCATCTATAAAGTCAAAAGATTTCAAGAGGAGATTTTTATTTGTTTCGGGATCGTAGTAAGTCAATTGATGAGAAGGAACTTTGTGCTCGACAGGAATGATGGCTTCGGAACCATAAGTAAGAGTGAATGGAGTATGACCAGTCGTAGACCTTTGGGTGGTACTGTAAGCCCGCTGTGCTACAGGGAGTTCATCCACCCATCTGCTCTAGCCTTCTCTAAACGCTTCTTCAGAGTGTATTTTATGATTTTTTTACAGCTTCAACCTGTCCATTTGACCGAGAGTAAGCGACTACTGCAAATCTTTTTTCAATACGATACCTCTGATAGAAGTCTTTGAATTCAAGATTGTCGAGTTGAGCCCTATTATATATCATAATAGTTCGCGGAAGACCAAAGCGACATATGATGTTTCGGACAATAAAGTTGATTGCTTTCTTAGTCGTGAGGGTACTAAAGGTTCTGCTTCGGCCTATTTGGTGCAGTAATCAATTACGACGATAGCGTACTTTGCGCCACCTTTCGAGGTCGGTAAGGAACCAATAATATCTATACCCCAGATAGCAAATGGCCATGGGTTGACCATTTGGGCGATTTCCGTTGGCGGAGCTCTTGGAACTTTCGCATATATTTAGCACTTAACACATCCTCTTACAATAGTCAGTGGTGTCTTGATTGACAGTTGGCCAATAATCCCCATAACGGAGTATTTCCTTTGCCAAATTTTACCTCCTAATATGGTCGCCTCATTCCCCTTCATGGACTTCTTTTAGGACACGTTTTATCTCGTCATGAGTGACATACCAAAGCAGGGGAACTGAAAAATCTTTTTTGTACATAATATGTTCTTGCAGAACATAGTGTGAAGCTTTAAGGAGGTTGTTAGTTTTCATTTCTTTTATCCGGTAAGACTCCGTGTAGCAAATTGTCTTTGATTGGAGTCATCCACGATTCCCTATTAAGCTCCGCTGCTAGTGTTTGGTCAATTTCTATCATTTTTATACTTGGGGCACTTATTACTTCGATCGAATCCAAACCCATATGTTGTGCATCATTGGTGTTGGCAAACTTTGCCAATGAATCAGCGTTTCTGTTTCAATCCTATGGAATATGTGAAATAACATAGTACTCAAATTCTGCCATCAACTCTTGAACTTAGATAAGATATGGGGCAAGCCATTGTCCCTTAGCTTGATAATCTCCCCTGACTTGGTAAACTACCAACTGCGAATTGTAGAAAATGTCAAGAAATTTTATTTCGAATTCTCTATCGAGTTTAAGTCCAGCAATCAGAGCTTCATACTCAGCTTCGTTGTTTATCGTTGGGAAATCAAGCTTTAAAAATTCACCGATCTTCAAGAGTTATAAGCATAATTCCTGCTCCAGAATAATGGTCATTACATGCTCCGTCAGTATACAATTTCCACTGTACAGTAGGGATTTCACTGCCTTTCGGAGAATCATCTCGCATAGTAAACTCTACTATATTATCTTCCAATGCCTGACCTTGAATAGCCCTCCGAGGGACCTTCCAAACATTTCAGGCCGCTGTAGGACCTGCGGTAACGGCCAGTCTATGTAAACATTGATCGGGTGTGCCTAGAAGTATGGACAAAGCTTTCATGATGCAATTAGTAAGCAGTATGCTAGTTTCTCTATTTTTAAATTGTTCCTTTCAGCTCCCGTTAAACATTTGCGAACGTAATACACCAGCCTCTGGATTCGATCCCCCTTGCAAAGCATTGCGGCATATATAGTGTGTGCCGATACAGATAAATGTACATATCTTCATGATCTACCGGCTTTGATAGGATGAAGGGTCATTGTAACACCCATAGTTTTTTATAAAATTATTTGGGATATTTAATTAGGTAAAGTAAATCGAATAATGTAAATGTTAAGTGATAAGAGGGTTGAGAATTGAATAAATTTAATTAGTGTCATTCTTAATGAAATAATTATATGGGCTTAAGAATGGATTTTAAGGGTAATTAAATTACATAAGGGTGTATTGGGTATTTGCCGCTCACAACCCTTACCCCTATATATTTTTGTTCCTACCATTTTATTTTCCATTCATGTCATTTTGAAAACAAAACTAAGAAGGGGAGTCAGCCATTAACAAGAGGAATTCAATTAAAAGATAGGGACTCAAGCTTAGGGGAAATCAGTCTCAATCCAATCTCCTTATCTTAATCAATGTGAATAATAATTCCATCTCTATTTTGTTTTGTAATCATATGTTTTTGGATTTAAGGGTAAATTCGTTTTTATGAAAAATTGGATGATGATATGCCAGAACATTAATTTATTTAATTTAAACAAGACTGTTTAAATGGGATTATACACGGTTTTAGGAAGAAACTGATTTATGTTGATTTTTAAATGCCATGGAAAAAATTTGTTATGTAAAACATAATTTTGGAGTTGGGTTTTAATTTTGATAATTTTCAAAACTATGGAAAGATTCTTATGAATATTCAAAGGAAAATAAGGTTATTTGGGTTTATAAATTTATATCTAAAAATATATTAAGAATTTGAGTCAAAAATTTTGATACGTTAGATAACATGATTAACGTGAATTCTAAAATTTTTGGGGATTTTTCCAAAGTGATTTTGCTATGCAAATTAAATTATTACAGAAGAGGGACTTCTTTACAATATTGGTTTTGCTTAATGGAAGGGCTTTTTTATTAACTTAACCATGGTTTAGATCTGAAATTAGAGGAAGTTATTTTGGAGAAAAATTGGAAAGTTAAGGAAGCCAATATGGTATTTACATGTGGTAGGTTCGCTAGAAAAAGGTTTTCTTTAGTTAGTATTAAACCAGGTTTACCCAAAAAAGTTAGTTTTGTCTTCTTTAGAAGTACCTTTCGACACGGAGCTTCCGCCTACAACCCAGTCAAAACCTACTAAGCCAAAACTAGTACACAACGTATCCTAAAGATGGTACGTAGTTGGTTGGAGAAAGGTGGAAGGCTAGGTATCGAAAGCATGGCTTTCGAAGGGGTCGATACCCTAGTTTATTTGAAAAAGAGAACCACCTGCCATTGTTTATTTAAGCCTTCGAAGGAGTCTAAGTATATAATTTTGAAAGAGGTTTTTAAAGCTGTTGAAGGGCTTTTGATCAACTTATGTTTTCTTTCGAATGTGTTCCTTTACTTATGAAATAATGCTTTTGAAAGAATAGGTTCCAACCTAGTAGAAGCCGTGCTGCCGTTCTTTAACCTTTTGATGGTATTGAAGTCATCAATGCTTTCGAGAGGTAGTGTTTGTTTTTAAAGAAGTTTTAAGCCACTTTCTAAATTCTTTCGAAATGGTTCAAGGATTTCGAAGGTAATGACTTTGAAAAGGGGTTTCGATGCTATCCTTCAATATTTTGTTTAAATGGCTTTCAAAAGGGATGGTGCCGACGCCATCATGTTTTCCCCAATATGTTTATATAATAAACATTGGTTTCGAAAGAGATACTTTTTATATATTTAATTTGACCCAATTAATATTTTGTGTATAAACCCAATGGTTTCGAAAGCGGAACTTTCAATGGTTCAGAGGGGTCACCCCCAAAGGTTTCGAAAAGGGGACTTTTAATGGTTTCGGAAGGGTCACTTCTAACGGTTTCGAAAGGGGTATTGTTTGCAACCTAATTGGTCACAAACACCCAAGAATAGATTTAGATAGTTGAACAAAATGAAGAAATTAAATGAAACTAGAGGAGAATCCCAAAATATCAAAGAAAACACAGCAGAAAGCAAAAATAACAAGATTTATAGTGGTTCGACGTTGATTGCCTACGTCCACTTTGAATATTCTATTTACTGGTTTTCAATTCACTTGATTACAATTGCAAACAGCAAGAAATAACAAGAGATCGAAAAAGAATGGAGGAAGTCGGTTACAATAATGGTAGAGTTTAACTAACAGCGTAAGAGTCCCTAAAATGGCCCCATGTGCATGTATTTATAGATGAAGGCGGCCTCCAATCTGACTCAAACTTCGACAATAGGATGTTCTCCCTCGTATGGGCCCACTTAGGAAGGGATAGGCCCAACTCTCAATGGATAGGAATCAGTATAGATCCCTCCATGAGTCAAGTTTGGGCTACCGATCCCTATGATACTTTCTTATAGTTTGTAATGATGGTTCTTCGAATATCTTAGTGCTTGGACTTGTGGAGCTTGAGTTCTGCAACATTTCAACTCGAATCTGGATGTGGTCTAGGCAATGCCAATCCCTTCTGATGCCATCTATATATGCTGACCCATACTCCACTAGCCATGCCCTACCGATCCATATTGTACGAACCATATCATGCTGATCCTTATCCTTAGAGGACACTATGCCAGTCCATTATCCACTCCAAATATATTATGCGGATCCATATCTCTTGAATATAGTATGTTGATTTGTGTCTCACTAGGGCATCATATCGATCCATATCTCTCGAATATAGTATGCCAATTCATGTCTCACAAGGGCATCAAGTCAATCCCACTCACAACGAACCCTTTTTCTTCGTGAGTCATGCCGATCCCTCAACATTCTCACCCAAACCAACTATCTTGTCGAATAACTATGCCGACCTCCCACCATATTAAGTGTACATTGATCCCTCCATCATCTCATCCAATTTGACCAATGTACATGCGGACCCCTATTCCAACAAAGTTAAACTCCATAATTCTAACATCCTGCGTTGTCTATCTATTAACCCTATTCATCCTAGACTGGATAAAACTGTCCAGACATTATATTTTGGTTATGTGGCTGATATCCTGTGATCATCCTCTTCATCATTAGTTGAACCTAGCTTTGTAGTCTGCCCTATGTAGCCGGAAAAAGGCACCGGGTAACACTTGCCCCCCAAAGTACTTCTGGCGAGTAGCACGATGTGCTTTGAATTCAAAAAACCCAGGCTCTTGAGAATAAGTCTATCCAACTTTCTGGTTGATCATTGTTCCTTTATTAATCTTTGACGATACAAGTTCGATGTTGTATTCCATTAGCATGCACAGATTTGGTCATGTGAGATTTACAGGCTTTCTGATTTGACTTCAAACTTGATCATTCTAAGTTAAACCGCTATTTCCGTTGATTTCGAAAGGTTAAATCCTTGAGTTTCTTCCGTGCACGTTCATATACACATTTCTGTTATCGGCTCTCGTACGTGTTCAGATGTCCGTTGGTCTTCGCCAAGCAATTTCATTCTACATGCTTACGCTTGCAGTCTATCCTTCATGCCATCGGTCGTCACTTAGTTTCCAGGTATCTACCAATTTCTTTTACTTCCTTTTTATTTCACTCGTATCCATCATTCGCGCGTCTATCTCCTTTTATTTCTTTTATATTACATTATTATGTATATTTTTCTTTCAACATTATTTTATATATTTTTTTATAATAGGAGGGATCGGCATTCGATATGCCGATCCCTCGATGAGTCTGCATGGATAGGGATCGGCTAGCCTTGGGGTCGATCCCTTTTTAGTCTCGCGACCAAGTCACATGGGATGACCAGTTTCACTTCCTCCCAAACACGCCTGTATATAACCATAGCTTCCACTTCTTTTTCCCTTCACTTTTTTACTTTGCAATTTTACTTAACCCTTTTTACCTACGCTTCGCATATCTTCCTCTCCTTTTTCCTACCGAACCCACACCATCACAACTTCCCTTTTTACAAGCGTTATTCTTTCAACTGTAGACCTTGACTTCGATCACAAGCCAAATCCATCCACTCATAGCCACTCCTCCTCAATCTCTGATTCCTAAGCTTGAATACTTTATCTCTTAATTTACCCTGAGAATATTGGTATGAACCCTCTTTTATTTGCGTTAATGATTTCGGGTTTTAGTAAATTTGGTGTTGCCTAGGCCATGGTAGGATGAGAGATGATTTGAGATGTAAAGGAGAGGAGAAGAAGGAGAAAGGACTAAAAAAAGGAGATAGGGAAAGAAGGCTTCATCGAATTCGAGAGGTCTTCACCAAAAAATGCTTTGGCGTTGGGTTATGGAGGATTAGTAGAGGGATCAGTCTATGTCAATTCGATGGGGTCGGTAGGATATAAAAAGAAGGGATCGATTGATTGCTGGAACGCAGGAAATAGTTCTAGGATGGGACAGTCGGAGTCATTGGTCTTAGGAATTAAGAAGCGGGGATCGCCCTGAAAGTTTAAGTATAGGGATCGATATGTAGGATAGAGAGAAGGGATCGGTGATGTGAATTCAAACATAGAGGTCGATGATGAGATAAAAGGAAGAGATCGGTATTCCAATATGAGTTGAAGTGTAGGGATCAGTTATGTGGCTGGGGCATAGGGATCGGCATATAACATAGGGATCAGTGTTGATTATAAAATCAAATCTAACTCAAGTCATTCAAATGTTTAACTGCATACCGCCTTGCCTAAACATAAAATGGCCTAAAACAACGTGACTTGCGTACTTGGGACGATATACTTGAACGAACGAACTTTTGGACTGCCTAACATGAACTAAGTAAAAAGCTAGCTAAACGAACTTGAAAAATGGACCTCATAATTCAGAATGTCAGCATACAATCCTAAAGCTTTGGTTGTCGATCAACTTTCTTGTCAAGTGAGATGGTCAGCCATGATAGTCTCTCTGGACGAAATCCCTAAGTTTTGACGTTTTGACATTTTGCTTTCGCTTCTCTGATTTCAAACTATTTATGTTTGTTTCATATTACATTACACTAGTTCACACACAACATGGGGAAAAAGGTTTTTATTTCTAATATTGATTGTCTATTGAGTATAGCTGACATAGATCTCAAGTTACACAGAGCGCTCAACCATAATGTCTTCTGAATCGGCCGCGAGATCAAGCTCCGCCATCCTATCCGATAAACTTGCTTTGTGTCATCAAACAGACCAAGCAGGGGCATCTGACCCGTAAAAAATCTCTTTTCCAACATTCCAGTCTTTCCTTCAGAAGTTATTAACCTGGCTCCCGATGCCGTTGAGGGTGCTATTTTCCTAAACAATCCGGTTGAATCACAGGTGTGTAGAATTGGCAAAGCCGTCGTTGATTATGTTCCATCCACTGAATTCCTTTTGAAGACGTTCGAGTTCCATCGAGGTAAGACATGTTAGTCCCTGAGAAGTTGGTTTTGATGACAACAACCTTAGAATAAGATTATAAAATATAAATACTAACATTATTGTTTAGATATATATATGTATATGCAGGATATATATATTTATACAGGTACCAAAGAATGAAGACTGTACAGTATAGAGATTCGAGAATTGATAAACTCAAGATCGAAGATATCAAGATTCAAGACTCATGGGTATCAAGATTATCAACAGTTCAAGATTTCAATATAAGTAATTTAGTTAGGAATTTTGTTAAAATTTCTAGAAAAGCACTGACATCTTAAAATCCATTTTATTTGTGGAATGGAATCCACTTCGAGCTCGATAAAGGAATGGAACCCTAAGTAGGATGGAACCTACGAAAAATCTAGTGGAACATTTTTTTGTATCCGCTAACTTTTATTCAAATGTTTTACAAAATTATATCTTGTTTTCAAAATCTTCTTTTGAAAAATCAAAAACATCTATCCTGGTTTTAAAATACTTTTAGCCTCAAAATAATCTTTATTTAATTATAATATATTTAACTTTTAATATTTATACTTAGATTTAAATATAAAATTATAGTAAAATTTTATATATACCAAAATATTATTCTCTATACTTATTTATGTTTTAACTATATTTAAGTATATTTATAAAGTTTAAAATAGTTTTAATACAAGATAGAAGTTATTTTCAAAGAAAAACAAATTACCAAAATAACTTAGGCCTGTTGATAACCCTAAGGGACCTTCGTCGACAAGGTGACAGTTTATTTCAAAAGTTTGAATTTCAAAGGAAGTGTCTATTCGTCATATCCTTTCACGAATGGACATGGCTATTGTTCTACTATAAGTAGGGGTTGTTTTAAACGAATTTAATTTTATGTATTCTCTGATTTCACTCCTCTTCTTCTTCACATTTCTTTATATACATTTTTACCGTTACTTTGCTGAAATCACCATTGAATCTAACTAGATCATCTCTGGTTTGATTCTCTATCACTATCTCAACAAGATCCAAGTCCTATTCAGAGTTATAGACTTCTTTGTAATTAATTGAGTGAGAAAAGGTGTGACTGTAGCATGTAAAATCAATCAAGAGAGAAAAGGTGTGATTGTAGCCTGGAAAATCAATCGGGTGAACTTGTTGCCCGTAAAATCAAGTATCTCTACCCAGAGGATCGTGAATCTAGAGCAGTGTACCTCGTGGCCTTGAAATCGAGTGTGTAATTGTAAGAACTGATTTTGAAAGGAAATCTGTACTTGAATTGCGGGACTGCATGTAGGGTGACTCCGAACCGGTATAAAATTCGGTGTGTTCTTTCCTTTATTGCTTTTACTTCATATCTGCATCTGTGTTTGATTCTATGATCATATCTATGTCTGAGTATTGCATACATTTGTGTTCAAATTAATATAAACTCAAAAAGAATTAGTAATTCCTTTAAACACTATTCATCCCTCCTCTAGTGTTAATTCTAGCCTTAAGATCCGTAATCTGCATTTCTCACATTTGGTATCAGTGCAAGGTTTTCAAAGTTTCATAATCTGAATTTTGAAAATTTTTCACAATGGCTACCAACACTGGTTCTATTACCTCTGTCACTAGTTCATTTGTAGAAGGTCAGTCTACTGTCAGACCACCACTTTTTAATGGCAGTAACTATGCGTATTGGGCATGTAGGATGAAAATATATTTACAATCTATAGGACTAGACATTTGGAATATCACACTGACTGAATATTTTGAACCCATAACTAATTTCGCACAGTGGACTGCTGAGCAAAAGACCGTTGCAAAAAACAACTCTAAAGCTAAGAATATTATGTTTTGTTCACTCGATAGGAATGAATTTAATAGAGTGTCAGTTTGTAAGTCTGCTTACGAAATCTGGAAATCTTTGCAAGTTACTCATGAAGGAACAAGCAAAGTTAAACATATCAAAATTTCCATGCTCGCAAATTAGTTTCAATTATTTAAAATGAATTCTGATGAGTCTATTCTAGATATGTATAGTAGATTTTAAAATATTGAGCATGCTATAATATCCTTGGGGAAGGAATTTTTGAAAGAAGATCAAGTCAGAAAAATCTTAAATTCTCTTACTCCAGAATGGGATCAAAAGATACTTGCAACCGAAGAGGCAAATGACATCAGTATCTTAAAGATAGAAGAATTAACTGGAAATCTAATGTCATTTGAAATCCAAATGATTGGGAGAAGAGAAAGCAAAGCATCTAAAAAGAAATCAATTGCATTCAATGCATTGACCGATGGATCAGACTCAAACAACGATAATGATGAAGAGATAGCTTGTATGACCAAGAACTTTCGAAAATTCCTGAAATACAGAAATATGAATAATCTGAAGAGAAACAACTATAAGAACTCTGGTAATCATAATATAGTGTCAAACCATATCAAATGTTTCAACTGTGACGAACAAGGCCATATCAAAAGAGACTGTCCGCATCCAGATAAACAAAATCTTCCTACAAACAATGATTTCGCAAAGAAATGAACACGAGCACTTACTGCGAGTCTAGATGACTCAGACTCATCCTAATCGATGATGATCAAAAGACAGATAATTCAAATATGTGTTTCACGGCAGTTCACAACTCCGACGATTTCAGAGAAATGGACTCAGAAAAAGGTACATGTTTACAATACATTGGTTTAAATTGCGTGCTTAGGATTGGATGCTTCATTGGTTGATTTTGAATTAGTGTGTCATTTGAATTTTAAAATTTTTATTTTTTATTTTTTTGTTATTATTTTATTATTATTTTTATTTAAATGGTATCATAAAATTTTATGGAATATACTATAATTCTAGTAATATTCCATATATATACAGACATTAAAAACAATAAAAATATATATATATATATATATATATATATATTAGAATACTTAAGAGAAATAAATCATGAAAATTCAGAGACAACTGTCAACAAGATCCCTACCACGTTGTTGACAAGGGTGCAGAAAATTGAAATTCAAACTTGAATTCAAATGTTGAATTTTGCTCCATCTTTTCACTTCATTCAAGTCTCTGAAAAGTCACCTTTTGACTAGAGAACATGTCCCTTGAGAATCTATTTATTTACTATCTCTTATCACAACTTTTCACTTTCATTTTCAAGTTCAAACTCTTATTTCAAAATATCAAGCTCTCTACTCTCTACTCTAATGGCTTCTTCAAGCAACCCTTCCACAATGAGAATTTCCAGAAAGATAAAAGACAACTTTTCAATTAATCCGGAGGCTATAAAAGCATATATCGCCTATGTTAACTGTGGAAAAGTCCATCTCGAAAAGTTTTCTTTATTTCAAGATTTCTCTACCTATGAAACCGATTCTCTTTTTGCAAACAACCAAGTTCTTAGTCTTGTTGATGCTTCACAAAATGACTTTCTTTGTTATCCAAATCTTGTTAAAATTTTCTATGCAAATCTCAACCGTGGATTTTATAATGGAAATGACGATGAAATTTGGAGTAGTGTCAAAGA
Organism: Allium cepa; assembly: GCA_030765085.1. Classification (NCBI taxonomy): domain Eukaryota; kingdom Viridiplantae; phylum Streptophyta; class Magnoliopsida; order Asparagales; family Amaryllidaceae; genus Allium; species Allium cepa. The sequence goes on along the minus strand of CM060929.1, from coordinate 871,044,966 downwards.
CACTAAATTATCTTAAATTGTGATATTTTGGGTATCATTCTCAATTGCAAGAGCACGGGAGTGGATCTTTCTATTTTTAATATCGATGAAAATGATCGTGAGACATTTCATCACATTTTCGAAGGAAATGATAACTTTGAATTCATAAATCGAAACTATCAACCAAAAGCTAGAATTGTTAATCTTCTTTTACAACATACTTTGACCCCAAGATCGGGGAGTTTTAACAATCAAACTTCAAAAGTTTGCAAAGCACTTTTTGCTATTTTTTGAAAGTATGATATTAATTGGGAGCAAGTTAATTTGGATGAACTTCATCCCAAAAATTTTGAAATGGGTGAAAACACTTTGTATCATGGAATCTATCTCACTCGTATTTTTAATTATTTTGGAGTAGACTTCAAAGGAGAAGAATTTGTTTCAAATTTTTTTTTTTAATCAATCAAACATTTCTCTTATGAAAATTCCATATGTTTTTCAACCATATGAGATTCTTGCCGGAAAGGAAGAGCGTTTGGCTCATGAGGAGATGGAAGAGGAAGAAGAAGAAGAAGGGGATGAAATGGAAATAGAAGAAGAAGAAGGTGAAACATCCTTGGAAAGTATTGACTATCCCTCTAATCCAACCAATAAAACCTAACTCAAAAATCAAAATATCATTGTTGAGGATCAACAGACACTTAAACGGTCCGTTAGTAAGAAATTGGATAAATTTCATTCAAGATGAACAAGTTTATCTCCAAAGTCCGCAAGAAGCTTGGATTATCTTCATCTTCGTCATCCTCTAACTAGTTTTAAATTTTCATGTCATGTTGTATTGGTTTTAGTTTGTTTTGATTTGAATGTTCGTGTAGTTCTTAATGTTTAATCATTTTATCGTTCTATTATGAAATGAAACTGAATTACTTTTCTGTTATCTAGCTTATCCTATCTCCAGAATAAATGTTTGTGTATTACATAAATACACACACACATACACAACAATTATTCACAAAATCAAAATGAGTCATCAAAATTAACCGACCCCTGTCGACAACCCCTCATAGACCCTGTAGACAAGTACTGGTCAGAAATGACTTTTCATTTTATATTTGAAATTTGAATAACTACCTTGTGTCTATTCATTTCAAATGAATTCTACACCTATAAATACATATTTCTAGAATTCATCACTCAAAATCATTTCTTATCTACTTTATCTATATTTCTTCTCACAAACTCAAATATAGCCAATCCAATTCATAGTTTGACCGAGAATCTTGAAGACACCCTTAATTCTTTCAAAAATATTCTTTCTTTCATTCTTCGTAATCAGCGACACTTAGAGTTGAGTCAAATGCAAATAATCAAGGAGCAAGAAAAGCATTTCGATACAATACGATGGATGATTTCCTCTCTGCACAAAACAATAATGAAACACATACTCCAGTCCCTCTCACCAATGAAAATGAAAATTGGGATGCCATTAAAGAAGACCCTATATTTGGAGAAGAAGGATGAGTGGAAGTTCCTCGTAATGTTTGATTTTATTTGATTGCTTTGTTTGATTTGAATTGATTGCTTGGATTGATTTGATTTGGTTTGGATTGATAATTGGTGTGCAAAACATAATATGTATAAATACACATTGATATTTATGTGATCTTTGATTAGTTATCATGTCTATCAGTATAATCATCTCTTAATCTATTGATTATATACTCCATTGTATATATTATTAATGCAGGTATTTTAGTACAAGAATAAGGGGGAGTTATATAGTTTGGAGTTACGTTTTGTTGATGACAAAGGGGGAGATGTATAAAATATGATAGTTAGGCATAGATTAAGGGGGGGTTATTTGAAACGACCCGCCTTATTCTCCACAATAAGACGCATCATTTTTAAGAAAGAAAGGGATAGAGAAGAGAAAAGATAGAGAAGAAAGAAAGAAACAACATCAGAATCTCAACAGCGGAAAGAATAAATTATATTAATCACATAGATATTATATAATATCATATATATCAGAGTTACACAGCTTATACAACACATACTAGATAGTTATAAACACCTGTCTAGTTATACAACTCAATATACAATACAGACAAACGACTTAGAGAACACACAGCGGAATACTATATATCTATACGCTGGAGCCTCCTGCTCCATTGCACCTCCAGAATTCGTCAAACCTAACCTGAATCCTTTGGATACTCGTAAAAATTTGAGTATCCAAGAGTTTAAGAAAAACAGAATAAACTCCGGGTCAAACATGGGTCTGGTGTGAGTAAACGGGTTAAAGTTGCTTAATTTTAAAAACCTTTGAAAATAAAGGTATCACGTAAGACTCTCCACAAATAAACATGGGTAAGTTTTTACGTTACGCTAACCAAAACATTTGATAGGAAATTCTATGATATTATAATATGGTCTAGGGTTTTCAAGTAAATAAGAAATAGCTGAAATTGTTACATGATTAAATTCCAGCATACTAGCCACAAAGTGGGTAATACAATCAAATCCGAGGGCGCTTATTGGAGTTTGGATTCCATACAATGGCAGGGCTACTGGGGTACCGCCCGTCACAATACGGGGTCTAGATCACTGTACCAAGGATTACTCCCAATCCCCTGCAATACAAAGCCGGAACCGTTCCTTACTGAACTGTTCCAAATAAGATAACCCCGCGGTTGTAGCTAGCAACCGCCCACATAGCCAAATAAAAAGGGACTCTAGACATGTGTCCATCTCATGCTACTTGGGCATGACCCACTTAGCCTTGCTGCATCTCCCCTGTTTTAGCCATTCCCAGTTGATGAGGCTTGAGGCTATGATTACCTTTACAGAACTCATCACTTAGAATGCTCATCGTCCACCTGACGATGTGCTGAAAGCATTCAATCCATACAAGTTCGTTTCGAGTTCGAACGAAACCGAAGGCATTATCTCGTTACACTCATTTTGGAATCACCCTCAGAGTTAACGACAATAACCCTTGCACTCTGAATCTTCATCTTCACTTGAGATTCACGACCTATCGTAAATTTGGATCGATGCGGTTATCGGATATCCAAATCTGGAAACCCGATCTCATCGAAATCCAAAACGTATCTTTTAGGTCCAAGTTGTTTAAGGTTAAACAATTCAATTCAATTCAATACTTGAATTCACATAGCATTAACATAGATAAATATCGCATATTTATCACAGATATATCCAATATCACATCACAGAATATCATAGCATATCATCCAATAGATATTAACCAAATCAGATATCCAACTCAAACAATCATCCATAAGCAACCATTATTAATCCATATTATAATTAATTTAATCAACTTAAATCAAATTAATTACTTAAGAATTAATCTCTAACCTTGATTAAATAAAACAATATTTAATTACATCCTTTTAATTAATTAATCATCCATCTATATTAATTAATCATCCTTGATTAATTATTCATTAATTACATAAAGTAATTACCTTTTAATCAATTTCACAAATTAATTATACTTAACAATTAACAGTAATTAACCTTTAATTACTTTCATTAATTAGATCAATTAATGCTTCTTAATTAATTACTTTCATTAATTAATTATAATTAATTACATTAATCCTTAAGTAATTACATTAATTAATTAAACTTTAATTAATTACTCCCATTAATCTTAATCATAAACAGTAATTATCATCCTGTAATTACTTACCTTGATTAATTACTCCTATCAAATCTCATTAAGTAATTATACTTAATCCATTACCAAGTGACTATTTTTAATTAATTAACAAATTAATTAACTTAACTTAATCACATTCATCTCATAAATCATAACTGAGTAATTCATCCCTTAATTACTCTTTAATCAAATTAATTAATCCTTAATTAATTAATTATCCTTCAATTATTAATTAGCAAACCTTAATTATTAATCAATATCCTTTAATTCAAGTAATCAATCCCTAATTACTTTTACAATTAATTAATTAACCTCAATTAACTAATTAATTATCTCTTAATTATTAATTAATAAAACTTAATTATTAATTAACAATCTTAATTACAAATTAATCTATCCATAATTACCAATTAATCAATCCTTAATGACAATTAACTAACCATTAAAAATAGTTAATTAATCCTTAATTAATCTTAATTATAGATTAATAATCGCTTTATTATTAATTAAGAAAACCTAATTATGACTTAATACAAATTTATTAAGTACTTCTTAATTGCCAGTTTAATTAACCCTTAATTACTTAATTAATTAATTAATAATTAAAAATTAATTAATCTCTAATCATTAATTAATCCATCATAATTATTAGTTAATTTAATTTATTATTCTTAATTAATTACTTAATTAATCCTTATCAATAATTAATTAAATTAAATTAATTAAACTTAAACATTCTTAATTAACTTAATTAATTCCAACTCATTAAAATCTTAATTATCCTTAAGATAAAACATTATCATTAAAACATTTGATCTTTAGAAATTAACTTACTTAATTAAATCATTAATTAAGTTTTAAAATAAAATAATCCTTAATGACTTTCCTAATTATTAATTAACAATTCTTAATTACAAGTTAATAAATCACTTGAAACCTTAATTGTTAATTTATAAATCCTAATCATTAACTAATTTAATTAACAAATCACTCTTTAATTATCTCATTAATTATCAAACGTTAATTAAGTTTTTAAGATAAAAACAATTCCTTATTAATTACCTTTTTACATTTCAAACTAAGTTTGAAAATAATTTAAAGATTTAACCTAATACATTTAAGTTAACAAATCTTACAACTTAATTTATACAAACTATTTATTACAAAGAAATGAATTTTCAAGAGAATTGATTTAACTTGATTTTTAAAGTTTTAAAAACTACTTTTATTTAAAAAAAACTGGTTAAACATTTGCTTTGGTTTAACCCCATATATACCTAAACTAAAACCAAGTACATCACTTTATCTTTTCTTCTTTAGAAAAACAGTTTGAGTTAAAATTAAAAAAAAACTATTTGGTTAAATATTAAAACTATTAAACTTAACAGTTAAATCATGTTTGCAAATGACCCCAGAGACAACTCGAGCCAAAACCATAATTACGCGAGTTTCCTCCTGAGTCAACTACCATTCCCAAAATCAACTGACATGACCATGCCACCGTGCAACCTGCACCACGCACAGTGATCTTCCGACCATCACCAGAACCTCCCACACATCCACGGTCGCTCCAGCAACCCATCATAAACATCAAAACATCACCACACGCCATGATCCCAAATCGAACCATTCAGTTAAAAACTAGAATTCAAACTACTACCAGAAAAAAACCTGGCCTAAACGCCTCTGACCACCGGAGGTTGAGCTACCTCGTCCACGCCTTGCCGAACACCTACGCAACAAATCCCCTCAATCTCGACCCACTCGATCAACCATTGATACAGCAGTGTCCACCAACTCAACCCTCAACCAAACTAGGTTAAAAACTTATCCCCTATCGCCGCCGCCACGGCGAACTACCTCCACTTCTACCATTTTTTCCCACTTCCCTCATCATCCATCTAGCTCCAGCCAGAACTTCGACCCCCAGAAACACTCCAGTCACCATGGATCATCCAAAAACCCAATATTGTCATCTAAGAATTGCATTATCAATACAATTCTAAAAATTGTAATTTTTGTTTTAAAAATCATGATTTCCATAGATGATTCAAGAAATAAAGTCGAATCAGTGAAATTCAATATTTGGTTTCGCATAATTTAAAAGATTTTTACTGTTATTTCCAAGCTGCAAGCATATTTCATCACTTACATACTTGTTTATATTTTTAGTATCTAGATTATGCTAAAACTAATCTATTTTGTTTTTGATCAAAGTGTTATCAGTGAATAAATAAAAAGATATGAAATTTTAATTTATTTATTAACACTGAAACCTAGAAACAGAGACATATCAACATGCACAGTTCAAAACTATCATACATAAAGTGTTCATACACATATATTCACATGCAAAGATAATTCATCTCAGGAATCATATGAAAGCAAATTTAAAACCACTTTAGCATTTGAATTAAAATGTTTACTCACCTTTGAAAGAAATGCAGAGAACTAAAGCAATTTTTGACAGAGCTTGAAAAACTTGGAACTTGTAAACTGTATGCCTTGATCCTTTTAAAAATTGTAAAGCTTGCTTTGAAAACCTTGAAATGCTTTGAAAACTTTTTTTTGGCTCAGATTTACTTGCATGCATACTTGAAAGATGGTTACAGACTTGATTGCTAACAGGCTTGCAAAATGGCTATAGGTTTGATTTTTCAGAGCTTTGGTTTAGCACTTGAAAAATGGATACAGGATATTAAACTTTGAGTTTGAGCTTCTAAAAATGATTTCAAGTCTGAAATAATAGTTTCGGGTTGCATTGCAGATTTATTTTGAGGAGTGTTTGCATTGCATTTAAAAAAAATGACAGGTTTTAGTTTTGAGAAATTCAGGCTTTGGTTTTTGCATTGCATGTTTGGTTTGAGGAGATTTTCTAGTTTTGGTTCTATTTGAAAATGTAAAAAAAATGAACAAAGAAGATGGAAGGGAGGAAGAATATAGATTTATATAGATTTGTTTTAAAATTAAAGAAAAATAAAATGGAAATATGACACTTGTCATTAAAGTCTTAATTACCTTACACATGTTTGAACATGCATATAAGATTAACACGTCTAATTATTTATTTTAATTTGTTTTAAAGTGATTTAAAAGCCTTTTTAAATTAAATTCCCTAATTAATTAATAAATATATTAATTATAAATGTTTTTCCTAATTCATATACATAAAATTCTTTTAAAAGAAATAAAATAAAAACCAATTATAATTTAAATAAAATCATATATGATATACATTTAATCCATCTTTAAATGCTAATAAAACTTTTTTATTTATACACTACTAAATAAATACTTTCTAAATTTATATAAATAAAGTTCTTTAAGGAAAATAATATAAAACAAAATCTTGTTTAAATGAAAACCTTATTCAAACATTTCATATCAAAATATAAATAAAATAATTGTCTTTTAAAGATTCAAATTTAAATCCAGATTCAAATTCAAATTTTACTTTTAAAATCCAATTTAAAAATCAACTCAAACATTTATATTTTTAAATAAACACATTATTAAGTTTGAAATTGATTACTCCATTTAAAAACAACTTAATACATACATACATACATACATACATACATACATACATACATACATACATATATATATATATATATATATATATAATTTTAAACAATACTTATTAAATTTGAAAATAACAAGTCTATTTAAAATCAAATATATAAATTAACACACATTAAATAATTATTCTTATTTAAAATCAATCTATAACCATAATTAAAACATCATATTATTATTATTTGGTTATTTATTTTTGAAAATAACAATTTTATCAATTTCAAACAGTTTAATTAGGAGATTATCACATTTTAAATTCCTTGAAATTTCGGGATATCACATTCCTCCCCCCTTAAAAGAATTTCGTCCTTGAAATTTAAAACGAAAGATAATCCAAAGTTTTATTTTATTTCAACTAATTCAAGCATATATATCAACCATACCCGACCAAACAAACAATTTCATCCAAACAACCAATTCAATCAAACAAACAACACTAGCTATTCGGACACAGATCGGGATAAAATCCCTAAAACTATTTTGAGTTTCCCAGGTACAGACACAAGGATACTCGCTCTATTGAATCCAAACTAGCTACACCACTAAGCTACTGAGCTCCTACTCATCTACATAAGAGATCTGACCACAGACAAGACTGATCAACAACTAAATCCCTCACGACTACTGGTTCCAAAACCAGTGATGGACCAGATACGTACTCCCTCAGTGACACTTGAGATACCTTGAATCCCAGTCTTCCAAACTGGCAATTCAACTCTTCAGACCAAAGCACTGATCCTTACAAAAACTCAAAAGAATCCAATATATCTCGGAGCTAACCTCTTAATCTTACCAAATCTTATTGCTCCCTTCCCCCGGAGAAAATCTCAACAGAAACAAAGTCTCCAACTTCGGATTCCAAATTCCTCCATCTCTTAACCTCAAAACTCTACTTACGATCCTGGGCTGTTTGCAGATCCTTTCCGATCAGCTCAACCTTCGCTGATGCTTCTTGAAACAAACTGGATCAAAAACAATCTAACACAAATATTCACTCAAGATCTACCTAAAATAAAAATCACAAACTCTACTCCACAAAAATCCATAGGCTTCACGCTTACTTCTCCTATCCGGAAAAGACAGAACAGGATCACTCGCCAACCTGCCTCAGATCCTGAAAAACTCCAGTAGAAACTCTCTAATCCAAAACAATGCAACTTCCGGTTGCTTCCACTCTAGAATAGCTGCCACATTGCTTCCGCTGCACAACTCTGATCTGGAGCAGACGAGAATACAGACTAAACAGCACATCCCAAAAATAAGGTTCAACAGAATTTCCAAGAAATATAGAGCTGCTTCACTAAAACCCCATCCTAGGAGACATCTTTCTAACCAGCTGAATTACCGGCAGCTTCATGAACCAAGTCAATACGAAACTCAATCCTCAATGCGGGCAAATCTCTAACTTCCCTGAAGATATCCAAAAAATCTTCGACAACTCCATAACTCCTGCATCCTCTAAAGATGCCTCAAACCCAAGCAAAAGATTATCTAAGATAATCACCCAAACTATCGCAAGTTACTTTTGCGATCAACCCAACTTAAATTCCAAAGATACTGTTCTCTCTTCACCAATCAGAACAACTTATCCTCAAGCAACTAATCCATCGAAGAAACGGTCCTCTCTGCTGCTTCTGTTTTTCACCTCTAGGAAACTGCTAAGCCAAAAAGATTCCTGTTGGAACACAAAACACTTCCGAGCTGCACCGTTGACACAGATTCTAATAATTCTTATCCAAAGCTCGTGAGTAACTCGGACCTCCAACCAAACACAAACATGCTGAACTCAGCTATAATACCGAAGCAGACACACTTCCTTAAACTCGTCCCAAAAGAAAACATCTTCGGAGACTTCCATAGTCACTGCGTCTCATCACGCAGCTACTACTTCCTGAGGTTGCCAAGGCACTATCACTTGCTTCTGCCTAACCAAAAGATCCAAACACTCAAAAATCCGCTCACATGAGCACGATCATCTTACACTTCAAAGATGAACTACGAACCTTTAAAACTTTTCCTTCAGAGATCAATGAAATCCTTACTCCAAGCTGCAAAGCTTACTCGAGACGGTATTTGGTCTACAATCTCGACAGATACACTTCCAACCTTAAACATTCAAACTCCAACCATTGGTAGTCGTGCTACACACCACTACCATATCTACCTTTATAACTTATGTTGGAAAACCTGAACAGGTAACCCAACAAATAGGTAGAAAAAGATATATATAGTTATATATAAAAATTACAAGTATGCTCTCTCAAGAAAGACACCACTCCAGAGCCTAGGTATTCACTCAACCTATGCTCTTATACCAAGTGAAATGACCCATTTTATTCTCCACAATAAGATGCATCATTTTTAAGAAAGAAAGGGATAACGAAGAGAAACGATAGAGAAGAAAGAAAGAAACAACATCATAATCTAAATAGCGGAGCGAATAAATTATATTAGTCACAGAGATATTATATAGTATCATATATATCAGAGTTACACAGCTTATACAACACATACTAGACAGTTATAAACACCTGTCTAGTTATACAACTCAATATACAATACAGAAAAATGACTCAGAGAACACACAGCGGAATACTATATATCTATATGCCGAAGCCTCCTGCTCCATTGCTCCTCCAGAATTCGTCAAACCTAACCTGAATCCCTTGGCTACTCGTAAAAATTTGAGTACCTAAGAGTTTAAGAAAAACAGAATAAACTCCGGGTCAAACATTGGTCTGGTGTGAGTAACGGGTTAAAGTTGCTTAATTTTAAAAACCTTTGAAAATAAAGGTATCACGTAAGACTCCCCACGAATAAACATGGGTAAGTTTTTACGTTACGCTAACTAAAATATTTGATAGGAAATTCTATGATATTATAATAGGTTCTAGGGTTTTCAAGTAAATAAGAAATAGCTGAAATTGTTACATGTTTAAATTCCAGCATATTAGCCACAAAGTGGGTAATAAAATCAAATCTGAGGGCGCTTATTGGAGTTTGGATTCCATACAATGGCAGGGCTACTAGGGTACCGCCCGTCACGGTACGGGGCCTAGATCACCATACCGAGGATTATTCCCAATCTCCTGCAACACAAAGCCGGAACCATTCCTTACTGAACAATTCTGAATAAGATAACCCTGCGGCTGTAGCTAGCAACCGCCCATACAGCCGAATAGAAAGGGACTCTAGATAGGGGTTCATCTCATCCTACTTGGGCATGACCCACTTAGCCTTGGTGCACCTCCCCTGTTTTAGCTATTCCTGGTTGATGAGGCATGGGGCTACGGTTACCTTTATAGAACACATCACTTAGAATGCTCATCGTCCATCTGACGATGTGCTGAAAGCATTCAATCCATACAAGTTCGTTTCCGGTTCGAACGAAACCGAAGGCATTATCTCGTTACACTCATTTTGGAATCACCCTCAGAGTTAACGACAATAACCCTTGCACTCTGAATCTTCATTTTCATTTGAGATTCACGACCTATCGTAAATTTGGATCGATGTGGTTTTCAGATATCCAAATTTGGAAACCCGGTCCCGGTCTCATCGAAATCCAAAACGTATCTTTTAGGTCCAAGTTGTTTAAGGTTAAACAATTCAATTCAATACTTGAATTCACATAGCATTGATACAGATAAATATCGCACATTTATCGCAGATATATCCAATATCACATCACAGAATATCATAGCATATCATCCAATAGATATTAACCAAATCAGATATTCAACTCAAACAATCATCCATAAGAAACCATTATTAATCCATATTATAATTAATTTAATCAACTTAAATCAAGTTAATTACTTAAGAATTAATTTCTAACCTTGATTACATTAATTAATTACATCCTTTTAATTAATTAATCATCCATCTATCTTAATTAATCATCCTTGATTAATTATTCATTAATTACATAAAGTAATTACCTTTTAATTAATTTCACAAATTAATTATACTGAACCATTAACAGTAATTAACCTTTAATTACTTTCATTAATTATATCAATTAATGCTTCTTAATTAATTACTTTCATTAATTAATTATAATTAATTACATTAATCCTTAATTAATTACATTAATTAATTAAACTTTAATTAATTACTCCCATTAATCTTAATCATAAACAGTAATTATCATCCTGTAATTACTTACCTTAATTAATTACTCATAACAAATCTCATTAAGTAATTATACTTAATCAATTACCATGTGACTATTTTTAATTAATTAACAAATTAATTCACTTAACTTAGTCACATTCATCTCATAAATCATAACTGAGTAATTCATCCCGTAATTACTCTTTAATCAAATTAATTAATCCTTGATTAATTAATTATCCTTCAATTATTGATTAACAAACCTTAATTATTAATCAATATCCTTTAATACAAGTAATCAATCCTTAATTACTTTTATAATTAATTAATTAACCTTAATTAACTAATTAATTATCTCTTAATTATTAATTAATAAAACTTAATTATTAATTAACAATCTAAATTACAAATTAACTTATCCATAATTACCAATTAATCAATCCTTAATGACAATTAACTAACCATTAAAAATAGTTAATTAATCCTTAATCAATCTTAATTATAGATTAATAATCTCTTTATTATTAATTAGGAAAACCTAATTATTACTTAATAAAAATTTATTAAGTACTTCTTAATTACCGGTTTAATTAACCCTTAATTGCTTAATTAATTAATTAATAATTACAAATTAATAATCTCTAATCATTAATTAATCCATCATAATTATTAGTTAATTAAATTAATTATTCTTAATTAATTACTTAATTAATCCTTATCAATAATTAATTAAATTATTTAATTAAACTTAAACTTTGTTAATTAACTTAATTAATTCCAACTCATTAAAATCTTAATCATCCTTAAGATAAAACATTATCATTAAAACATTTGATCTTTATAAATTAACTTACTTAATTAAATCATTAATTAGGTTTTAAAATAAAATAATCCTTAATTACTTATCCCAATTATTAATTAACAATTCTTAATTACAAGTTAATAAATCACTTGAAAACCTTAATTGTTAATTTATAAATCCTAATCATTAACTAATTTAATTAACAAATCACTCTTTAATTATCTCATTAATTATCAAACTTTAATTAAGTTTTTAAGATAAAAACATTTCCTTATTAATTACCTTTTTACATTTCAAACTAAGTTCGAAAATAACTTAAAGATTTAACCTAATACATTTAAGTTAACAAATCTTACAACTTAATTTATACAAACTATTCGTTACAAAGAAATGAATTTTCAAGAGAATTGATTTAACTTGATTTTTAAAGTTTTAAAAACTACTTTTATTTTTTAAAAAATGGTTAAACATTTGCTTTGGTTTAACCCCATATATACCTAAACTAAAACCAAGTACATCTCTTCATCTTTTCTTCTTTTAAAAAAAAAGTTTGATTTAAAATTTTAAAAAACTTGTTTGGTTAAATATTAAAACTGTTAAACTTAATAGTTAAACCAAGTTTGCGAATGACCCTAGAGATAACTCGAGCCAAAACAATAATCACGCGAGTTTCCCCCTGAGTCAACTACCATTTCCAAAACCAACTGACACGACCATGCCACCGTGCAACCTGCACCACCCACGGGGATCTTTCGACCATCGCCAGAACCTCCCACGCATCCACGGTCGCTCCAGCAACCCATCACAAACATCAAAACATCGACACACGCCATGATCCCAAATCAAACCATTCAGTTGAAAACTGGAATTCAAACTATTACCAGAAAAAACCTCGCCCAAACACCTCTGACCACCGGAGGTTGAGCTACCTCATCCACGCCTTGTCGAACACCTACGCAACCAATCCCCTCAATCTCGACCCACTTGATCAATCATTGATGCAGCAGTGTCCACCAACTCAACCCTCAACCAAACTAGGTTAAAAACGTAGTTCTCCCTATCGCCGCCGCCATGGAGAACTACCTCCACTTCTACCATTTTTGCCCACTTCCTGATCATCCATCTAGCTCCAGCCAGAACTTCGACCCTAGAAACACTCCAGTCACCAGGGATCATCCAAAAACCCAATTTTGTCATCTAAGAATTACATTCTCAATACAATTCTAAAAATTGTAATTTTTGTTTTAAAAATCATGATTTCCATAGACGATTCAAGTAATAAACTCGAATCAGTGAAATTCAATATTTGATTTTGCATAATTTAAAAGATTTTTACTGTTATTTCCAAATGCAAGCATATTTCATCACTTACATACTTGTGTATATTTTTAGTATTTATATTATGCTAAAACTAATCTATTTTGTTTTTGATCAAGTGTTATCAGTGAATAAATAAAAAGATATGAAATTTTAATTTATTTGTTAACACTGAAACCTAGAAATAGAGACGTATGAACATGCACGGTTCAAAACTAACATACATAAAGTGTTCATACACATATATTCACACGCAAAGATAATTTTTCTCAGAAATCATATGAAAGCAAATTTAAAACCACTTTAGCATTTGAATTAGAATGTTTACTCACCTTTGAAAGAAATGCAGAGAACTAAAGCAATTTTTGACAGAGCTTGAAAAACTGGGAACTTGTTAGCTGTATGTCTTGATCCCTTTAAAAATTGTAAAGCTTGCTTTGAAAACCTTGAAATGCTTTGAAAACTCTTTTTATGGCTCAGATTTACTTGCATGCATACTTGAAAGATGGTTACAAACTTGATTGCTAACAGGCTTGCAAAACGGCTACATGCTTGATTTTGCAAAGCTTTGGTTTAGCACTTGAAAAATGGATGTAGGATATTAAACTTTGAGTTTGAGCTTCTGAAAATGATTTCAGGTCTGAAACAATGGTTTCTGGATTGCATTGTAAATTTATTTTGAGGAGGTTTGCATTGCATTGCATTTGAAAAAAAATGACAGGTTTTGGTTTTGACAAATTCAGGCTTTGGTTTTTGGATTGCATATTTGGTTTGAGGAGATTTTCTGGTTTTGGTTCTATTTGAAAATGTAAAAAAAATGAACAAAGAAGATGGAAGGGAGGAAGAATATAGATTTATATAGATTTGTTTTAAAATTAAAGAAAAATAAAATGGAAATATGACACTTGTCATTAAAGTCTTAATTACCTTACACATGTTTGAACATGCATATAAAATTAAGACTTGAAATTATTTATTTCATTTGTTTTAAAGTGATTTAAAAGCCTTTTTAAATTAAATTCCCTAATTAATTAATACATATATTAATTATAAATGCTCTTCTTAATTCATATACATAAAAAAATTTAAAGAAATAAAATAAAAAACAATCATAATTTAAATATAATCATATATGATATACATTTTCCATCTTAAAATGCTAATATAACTTTTGTATTTATACACTATTAAATAAATACTTTCTAAATTTATATAAATAAAGTTCTTTATGGAAAATAATATAAAAAAAATCTTATTTAAATAAAAACCATATTCATACATTTCACATCAAAATATAAATAAAATAATTATCTTTTAAAGATTCAAATTTAAATCCAGATTCAAATTCAAATTTTACTTTTAAAATCTAATTTAAAAATCAATTCAAACATTTATATTTTTAAATAAACACATTATTAAGTTTGAAATTGATTACTCTATTTAAAAACAACTTAACACACACACACACACTCTTATATATATATATATATATATATATATATATATTTTAAACAATACTTATTAAATTTGAAAATAACAAGACTATTTAAAATCAAATATATAAATTAACACACTTTAAATAATTATTCTTATTTAAAATCAATCTATAACCATAATTAAAACATCATATTATTATTATTTGGTTATTTATTCTTGAAAATAACAATTTTATCAATTTCAAACAATTTAATTAAGAGATTATCACATTTTAAATTCCTTGAAATTCTGGGATATCATATTATTAGTTTTAGGGGGAGTTATTAGGATAGAAGTAATATTTTATAAACAAAGGTTGTCATCATCAAAAAGGTGGAGATTGTTAGTCCTTGAGAAGTTGGTTTTGATGACAACAACCTTAGAATAAGATTATAAAATATAAATATTAACATTATTGTTTAGATATATATATATATATATAGGATATATACATACAGGTACCAAAGAATGAAGACTGTACAGTATAGAGATTCAAGAATTGATAAACTCAAGATCAAACATATCAAGATTCAAGACTCATAAGTATTAAGATTATCAAGAGTTCAAGATTAGTCACGAATTTTGTTAAAACTCCTAGAAAAGCACTGACATCTTAAAATCCATTTTATTCCTGGAATGGAATCCACTTCGAGCTCGTTAAAGGGATGGAACCCTAAGTAGGATGGAACCTACGAAAAATCTAGTGGAACACTGTTTTGTATCCGCTGACTTTTATTCAAATGTTTTACAAAATTATATATTGTTTTCAAAATGATTTCAAAATCTTCTTTTAAAAAATCAAAAACATCTATTCATGTTTTAAAATACTTTTATCCTCAAAATAATCTTTATTTTCAAAATAAAGTATCCTTGGTTTTAAATTATCTTTCAATTGTAACGACCCGCTAGTTTGGACTATTCGCATCCGCACATGTCGGACTTGAATAATTCAAAATACCGAATTATTAATCTAAGTTTGGCAAAACTGAACATATACAGTAAATAAATAATCATGGATCACAAACACAGAGTAATAAATGCAGCGGAAACAAAAGCTAGTAGTTCATGAAGCTACTATATACATATCAGAGTTAAATAAGGTACAACAGAAGTCTCGAACACAATAGTCAAATACAATATCAGAATACAACACTGGAATCAACTAAATATCTAAAAGCTGGACAGATAGCTGGATCTCCAAGCGAAGCTCCAACTCTAAAGGTGAGTCTCGAATACTTGTACACTAAGTCTGACCCGAGCGTAAAGCAAAACACAAGACACTCGAGTCACTCAAAGGACGTTGGAATAAGCATCCTCTAAGGATCCATTAAACTATCTACTATGTAGTAATATACGCTAAATAGATAATGTCTATCAGTAATATAAAGTATCAAAATAGTGTTAAGGCGTTACCATTATCCCCCTTAACACATTTTATATGAATGTCAGTCTATACAGCACTGTAAACTCCACCGTAAACTGGTGGGATATCAGGGAGCACTCCATAGGTATAACACAAAACAAATTCGTAGTGGTCGCGTATACAGGGATACAAGTATGACAAGGCACATGAGGCAATACCCAAGGTAGTGAAACTACCGTTTTCCTGATCCGGACTGGTGAGAACGCATCGCCGCAATGATCACAACACTGCGAAACAACACTCCTAAAATTTCGAGGGTGAACCAATCAATAACAAGTAATGAGTAGTTTACGAAGAAGTGTGTTCGCTCGAGGTGGCTAACCCCATTTGGCCCGGCACGGCTCCTCTTTTAGTCATTTCTAATTTGACACAAGTGTCAACGCTATCCATTATCGTTCTCTTTCTTCAGTCATCATGTACATCATTCCAACCACTTCATTCTGGATCACACTCCGCGTATAGTTATTAAAGTGGTTTTCGGTTTGGACAGTGAGTATGTCCCTAACCGATTTCGGTCTCCTTAATAACTTTCGTAATTATTACACCGATTGGTCGTTTAATAAATTAAAAAACCAAATCAATTTCAATTTCAATTAGAATTTGTACACGAACATTCCATTTGTCTTTTTACATCAATTTCCATAATTTACGTTTCAAAACTTCCAAATTACCATTTCAAAATCTTATAATTAAATTTCAAATTTTATTTAAAATAATTCAAATATTGATTCGAGTTCGTATTAAGTTTCATTCTGAAATCATTTTAATAAATTTAATTTAACATTCGAATCAATTTAAATTCATTGATCGACTTCATTCAATATTCATTAAGTTAATTTATAAATTCAAAACAATTTCTATTTAGTTTCCAATTCATTAAATCAATTTAAGTTTCTTTCATTATATCAAAACTTACAAATTGAATTGAATTAAATTTGTCAAATCAAATTCTTTAAATTACAAGTCTTACATTAATTTCAATAAATCCCATTTTATTTCTTGTTAAAGAAATTCAATTTTACTTATTTATTTACTTAGTTACAAATTTCAAAACTCAATTAATAAAGAAACTAAACTTCACATATTCAAGAAGTTCAATTTCACTTAATATCTTACTTAAATAATTTTCCAAAACTTAATTAATAAAAAAACCCAATTTCATTTATTAACGAAGTTCAAATTCACTTATTCAAAAGTTCAATTTCTCTTATCAAAGAATTCAAATTTTTTATTTAATTATCAAATATTTCAATCTTATATAATTATTAAATAATTTCAAAACTCAATTATTAAATAATTTCAAAACTTAATTATTAAATAATTTCAAAACTTAATTATTAAATAATTTCAAAACTAATTCAATAATTTCTTAAATTAAACAACGTTCTTTCATCAATTACTTTGTAAATGTTTTGTTTCAGATTATAAATATTAACATTTTTCTTTCATTAAAATTCGAATTCCAACTTCATTTCAAAACCTTATTATTATTCAAATAAAATCAAATTTTTGACTAATCGGGTTTTATTTAATTCTCTATCCTAAGTCAAGTTCATTTGGGTATTTATCATTACAACCCGATTCCATCTCAATTCAAAAATCAAAGCATTGCAAAGGGAACTTGCAGTGTGATAATTGGGATGGTGTCAAAGTAAATAAACAAGCAATAGCAAACATCCATAACAACCCAATAATTTATTTAAATAATCCTGAAATAATCGTATTAATTTACATTGTTGTTCGTGCAAATTAATATAATTATTTCTAGAATCGACACTATCATTTCATGTAGATTAAAGATTATTACACTATTATTTTATGCGGTTCTACACTTGATATTTATTATTCGATTTCATACTATATCAATTTCAATAGATATATCAGTTTCAAATGGTTAACTCCTACGTCAATTTCAATTGTAAATTATTTATCACTTCTTACATTAACAATTTAACGTCCAATATCAACATCAAACAATCAATCATTTATCAGCCAAACTGGATTATCATCGTATAAATAACAGACAATGGTGTCAGATGTCACAGGTGAACTGATACAGGTAATAGCATATATAACAGTGCAAATAACCAACAGCAACATATTTCAATTGTCGTTTCAGTTGAAATCAAATTTAATATATAAAAGAGCATTAATCGTGAGTGATTGCTCACATTTAGAGGCTAGAGAGAATAGACAATGAAATGGTTTACGAAATGTAGGCACAACTTTCAAATCAAAGCTAGATTGGCACAAATCGGCGATCAAAGCTGATAAATAGGAATCGATGAAACAAATTAGAACTAGGTCGATGAAGATAAATGGTATAAGTGAATTCATATAACTATATAACTATACATATCCTATATTCAAACACATTAAAATTTTAAGTATATATTTATTATAAAATACATTGTTTCAAATTGAAACACACATAAAAAAATCAAACATATATACATTATTTGTTTTCTAAAATAAATTTCAAAACATATATTTCAAATCTATATTATATTCCAAAATTTAAATTTAAACATAATACATATTATATATATTTATCACAAATTACATACAAAATATTAATATAAATTTGAAAATATTTAAATACAATGAATAAATACTAGAACATATGGGTTAATACGGTAAACATTCACATTTCTTATCATTATTAATTTACATTATGTGTACATATTATGTAAACACTGCATAAACACTTAACATATACCACATATATAAATAGAATATATAAATTTATAAAATATATACAGGTCGAACACTAATTTAAATATTAACAACAAAATATCATACACGTTATATAAACTGCAACCCAATGCCTACATACGAATATATATAACTTATATAAAAAATTTATATCTGCAAACCACACTTATATAACCGACACAAATAAAACTAACAAAAATCAATATATGCACGAAACAGAACATATGCATTTATGGTAAAATATAAAACAAAACAAACAAGGTAGCTTCCAGAGAAAAAATGTATACAACTACAAGGCTTATATACAATGAAATGTATAAACTAATGCCTGAAAATTTTATATATTATAACATTTTCTCATAAAATATAGATACTGTGGTTATAGGGCCTAGCAAACCTTTATCTAGCATTTCAAAACACACCCATACATGTAATATAACATAGTACATAAGATATCAAATATAAAAATAAACCAACATACTATACTTACGCAAGCTTCTACACACCAAATGGAAAGGCATGCTGGCCGTGGAGGAAGAAGCAAAGTCGAGCTGATGGGAAGAGAGGCGGCACGTGGAGGTTCAAGTGGGTTGCGGGCAAAGTGGTGGCTGAGGTCGAGGTTGGTCTCGGTGGCGAAAGCAGAGGTGGCGGAGTGATGAAAGCAAGGGCGGGAAGCGGAGCTGATAAGGTGGAGGTGGGGAGCTAGGCGTGTTCGTGCCAGACTAGAAGAAAGGAGGGCAAACAGAAATACTCGGCCATGGTGGATTTGGTTGTAAGGCGAGGTTGGATAGGTTCGTTGGCGGCTGTTGTGGTGCTGGGGTGGACTTCGGTTGGAGGAGGGTATGGATCATGAGAGGGTTTGCTATGGTGGTTCGTCCATGGCCGAAGTAGTTAGCACAGTGATGAGAGAGAGGGGGGACGAACAAGATGGGTCTGGCGAGCAGTTGATGTGGAGAGAAGAAGTAGGCTGAGGAAAAAGAATACCCACTTATAAAAACTTTTGTATATAAACTGTAAAATAAAAAATGGCTCTATATAGGTTGGATTTGAGAGATGAGCAAATGAAGTGTGAATTCGATAAGGAGAAGGAGTAGGTTTTCACTGGGAAGAGGAAGACAGTTGTTGACAATATATAAATGTAAACTTATATAAATGAAGAAACAGTTTCTTTTTCAAAGGTCAGAGGATTTGAAAAAAAACTCGAGTAAATATGATATTGGGATAGGAAAGATCAGAAAAATAGCAAAAGTAATTTCAGAGAATTAATAAAAGCAATATCCATTCATTTTGTGACTGTTGGAACAAACGAAAGGTCAGTGAAGAACCAATTAGCTTAAATGTGACTGATACGGTCTGACATTTTATAGATTCCGCCGCGTACCGGACTTCAAAACACCAAAGTGAATATACCGCTGAGATCAGCACGACGAGACGATCAAAACGGTATACAGATATCAGTGGTACGATTGAATTATAAAAATTCGAATTTTCTACTAGTGGAAAATGCAAGAAAAACACAGAAAAATAAGATCGAAAGAGTTAAAGAAGTCCGAATTTGGAAAAACGAAAAATGACGTCTTGCTCAGAAGACGATTTAAAATTTTCTATGTAGAAATATTTAGGTTTCGAAAATGTTTTATTTTCATCAGTTCCTAACTATTAAATTGAAATAAAATTACACACGAAAATAAACTTCATATTTTCAGACAAAAATTTACCAGTTGTTGTGTTTAACTAGACGCATTTTGTATTTCAAATTTATATTTCAAAATTTTCTTGTTTAAAATTTCACGCTATTAAAACCAGTTAAATTTACGAGTCGTTACACTCTCCCCCACTCAAAACTTTTCGTCCCCGAAAAGGAAGGAGGTAGAAGAATAGAAACAATCAGAAGAAAATTGACTTGAATTACAAAGTAAAACCATTAATTTATTTCAATTTAATTAATTAATATTTAACAATTTGGTTAAATCCATTTATATTAAATCAATAATAATCTTTCAATTTAAATTTCGTTAGTTCAACTGTTAATTCTAATCATATAAATTTCAATTTAAATCACTTAATATTCAATAATTTATTTTAAACTCAAGGAATTTCATTAACTTAGTTTATTTTCAATTTATCGTTGTTTGTTACAAAATTTAATTTAAACACAATTTATTAATCCATTTATTATTCAACTATCCTAGTATTCTATTTATCTCTATTAATCATTCTATAATTAAACTTTAAGTGTATAACATTTATTATACGCACTCAAATTTGTTATAAAGACGTTTTATATTGTATATTATCCAATCATCTTAAATTAATAATTCCAAAGATCATAAACTTGAATAATCTTTTTTTTTCATATTTATTCGTCAAATTTAATTCATCTTTATTCCAAATTATTATTAAATTTATTCCACTTAATATATTTTATCACATATATTAAGTAGATTTACACTTATTATAACTACTCAAATTTATTTAAAATTATTTTGATATCATTATGTATTGTATAATATTCAATTACATAGTTAACTTTTGAAAAATTTAGGTAAGTTACATAATGCAATTGAGTATTATATAAGTAAATTTTCTAATCCAATTAGTTAAGTTTAAATTTTCATTCA
Organism: Allium cepa; assembly: GCA_030765085.1. Lineage (NCBI taxonomy): Eukaryota > Viridiplantae > Streptophyta > Magnoliopsida > Asparagales > Amaryllidaceae > Allium > Allium cepa. The sequence continues at coordinate 871,023,250 of CM060929.1, read as the reverse complement.
AAATTTTTGCTTCATTTTAAAATTGATATTATTCTTATCATAAATTTTAAGAATTGCATTTTCGATTAACTCTAGACAATTTAGAAATAAATATATCACATCAAATCAATAATCATATACCAATATCATGTCATAATTGAGAAATTCAAATCTATTTAAATTTTTTCCAAATCAAAGTGTAGCAAGGCTACGAATAAGTCTCTTCACTTCGAAACTCGAAAAAGAATGTCGATGATACGGTCGCCATCACCGAAATTATTTTCCAACGACAAAGGGAAGAGCACTAATTTAGTCATTTAAAATTCTTTGAAAACCATTTCTATTCGAAAATATTTCAAATAATATACATTTTAAAACTTTAAAACCATAGTTTGAAATTACCGAAAATTAAATTCTCAAATTTTAGTTAAAATTCACTTCAAATTTCAATCACATTATACCCTAGTTTTATAAATTCATTCATTTATATTACAATAGTCAGTGGTCTACAAAACAATAAATGATAATCAAATATTATTATTCAACAATCAATTTATTAACAGTTTAGTTAAAGAAGATTCATACTTATATATAATATAATCATACATTTTATTTTACCAAATTTGAAAACAATATTGTGTTGGTTTGCTCTGTTCAAGTGTTTTGGAAATCCTATCGTTAGCGTTGATCAGACAAATCGCTCGGAAACCCAAATCAACATCAACAACTCAATCAACACAATATATAAAACATTTTTAACATTAATTTACAAATACACTTCCTCGCTCGACGATACAAGAATAGATTTCAAAACAAAAATAGAGATTCAAATTTTGATGGACTCAAATCAAAGAGAATTTTGATTCGAAGATAAGTTTGAAACAAAGATAAGATAATTCAATTAACGGAATCGGGAGATGGATAAGCTTATTTAATTCACGGGAAACCTTAACCGGGTCGATCGTAACTTCAAGAATAAGATCGATGCTGAATTTCGAGGTAAATCAACATTCGATCTCAAGAGATAGAATTCAGGTATAATAGGGAACAGATAGCATCGTAAATCGAGGATACGGAAATCTCCGGTAAATCGATGTCTATTATAAAGGAGTTTCACCCATTTAAAAATAATTCGAAGATTGACGAGACCGCCGATTCATTATAAAGATCATTCGAAGTGGAGTTATGGGATATTCCAGAATCCAGACGAATACGAATAGTGAGGGACAAGAATAAATTTCGAAACCGAGGGAACGTTCCAAAATTCAAAGGAATCGAGTCAAAAAGGAAGAGATTGAAACTCGAATGAGAGTGATTCTGTAGATACATTTACCCTATATGTCAAGTATTGCCTAGAGCTACCAAAGCTATATACCAACTGTAACGACCCGATATTTTGGACTATTCGCATCCGCACATGTCGAGCTTGAATAATTCAAAATACCAAATTATTAATTTAAATTTGGCAAAACTGAACATATACAGTAAATAAATAATCACAGATCACAGACACAGAGTAATAAATGCAGCGAAAACAAAAGATAGTAGTTCATGAAGCTACTATATACATATCAGAGTTAAATAATGTACAACAGAAGTCTCGAATACAATAGTCAAATACAATATCAGAATACAACAATTGAATCAACTGAATATCTGAAAGCTGGACAGATAGCTGGATCTCCATGCGAAGCTCAAACTCCAAAGGTGAGTCTCGAATACTGGTACACTCAGTCTGACCCGAGCGTAAAGCAAAACACAAGACACTCGAGTCAGGATTAACATTCTTATATCAATAAATCCAACTCAAGTGAAATAACAACTGAAGTACAAGTAACTCAAAGGACATTGGAATAACCATCCTCTAAGAATCCGTTAAACTATCTACGATGTAGTAATATACGCTAAATAGATAATGTCTATCAGTAATATAAAGTATCAAAATAGTGTTAAGGTGTTACCATTATCCCCCTTAACACATTTTATATGAATGTCATAGTCTATACAGCACTGTAAACTGGTGGGATATCAGGGAGTACACCATAGGTATAACACAAAACAAATTCGTAGTGGTCGCGTATATAAGGAAACAAGTATGACAAGGCACATGAGGCAATACCCAAGGTAGTGAAACTACCGTTTGCCTGATCCGAACTGGTGAGAACGCATCGTCGCAACGATCGCAACACCGCGAAACAACACTCTCAAACTTTCGAGGGTGCACCAATCAATAACAAGTAATGAGTAGTTTACGAAGAAGTGCGTTCGCTCGAGGTGGCTAACCCCATTTGGCTCGGCATGGCTCATGTTTTAGTCATTACCAATTTGACACAAGTGTCAAGGATATCCATTATCGTTCTCTTTCTTCAGTCATCACGTACATCATTCCAACTACTTCATTCTGGATCACACTCCGCGTATAGTTATTAAAGTGGTTTTCGGTTTAGACAGTGAGCATGTCCCTAACCGATTCCGGTCTCTTTAATAACTTTCGTAATTATTACACCGATTGGTCGTTTCATAAATTACAAAACCAAATCAATTTCAATTTCAATTTGAATTTGTAAACGAACATTCTATTTGTCTTTCTATATCAATTTCCATAATTTACGTTTCAAAACTTCCAAATTACCATTTCAAAATCTTATAATTCAATTCAAATTTTATTTAAAATAATTCAAATATTGATTCAAGTTCGTATATAAGTTTCATTCCGAAATCATTTTAATAAATTTAATTTAACATTTGAATCAATTTAAATTCATTGATCGACTTCATTCAATATTCATTAAGTTAATTTATCAATTCAAAAAAATTTCTATTTACTTTCCAATTCATTAAATCAATTTAAGTTTCCTTCATTATATCAAAACTTACAAATTGAATTGAATTAAATTTGTCAAATCAAATTCTTTAAATTACAAGTCTTACATTAATTTCAATAAATCCCATTTTATTTCTTGTTAAAGACATTCAGTTTCACTTATTTATTTACTTAGTTACAAATTTCAAAACTCAATTAATAAAGAAACTAGACTTCACATATTCAAGAAGTTTAATTTTACTTATTATCTTACTTAAATAATTTTCCAAAACTTAATTAATAAAGAAACCCAATTTCATTTATTAACGAAGTTCAAATTCACTTATTCAAAAGTTCAATTTCTCTTATCAAAGAATTCAGATTTTTTATTTAATTATCAAATAATTCAATCTTATTTAATTATTAAATAATTTCAAAACTCAATTATTAAATAATTTCAAAACTTAATTATTAAATAATTTCAAAAATTAATTATTAAATAATTTCAAAACTAATTCGGTAATTTCTTAAATTAAACAACGTTCTTTCATCAATTACTTTGTAAATATTTTGTTTCAGATTATAAATATTAACATTTTTCTTTCATTAAAATTCAAATTCCAACTTCATTTCAAAACCATATTATTATTCAAATAAAATAAAATTATTGACCAATCGGGTTTTATTTAATTCTCTATCTTAAGTCAAGTTCATTTGGGTATTTATCATCCATAACAACCCAATAATTTATTTAAATTATCCCGAAATAATCGTATTAATTTGCATTGTTGTTCGTGCAAATTAATATAATTATTTCTAGAATCTACACTATCATTTCATGTAGATTAAAGATTATTACGCTATTATTTTATGCGGTCCTACACTTGATATTTATTATTCGATTTCATACTATATCAATTTCAATAGATATATCAGTTTCAAATGGTTAACTCCTACGTCAATTTCAATTGTAAATTATTTATCACTTCTTACATTAACAATTTAACGTCCAATATAAACATCAAACAATCAATCATTTATCAGCCAAACTGGATTATCATCGTATAAATAACAGACAATGGTGTCAGATGTCACAGGTGAACTGATACAGGTAATACCATATATAACAGTGCAAATAACCAACAGCAGCATATTTCAATTGTCGTTTCAGTTGAAATAAAATTTATTATATAAAAGAACATTAATCGTGAGTGATTTCTCACATTTCGAGGCTAGAGAGAACAGACAATGAAATGGTTTACGGAATGTAGGTACAACTTTCAAATCAAAGCTAGATTGGCACAAATCGGCGATCAAAGCTGATAAATAGGAATCGGTGAAACAAATTAGAATTGGGTCGATGAAGATAAATGGTATAAGTGAATTCATATAACTATATATAACTATGCATATCCTATATTCAAACACATTAAAATTTTAAGTATATATTTATTATAAAATACATTGTTTCAAATTGGAACACACATAGAAAAATCAAACATATATACATTATTTGTTTTCTAAAATAAATTTCAAAGCATATATTTCAAATCTATATTATATTTCAAAATTTAAATTAAAAATAACACATATAATATATATTTATCACAAATTAAATACAAAATATTAATACAAATTTGAAAATATTTAAATACAATGAATAAATACTAGAACATATGGGTTAATATGATAAACATTCACATTTCTTTTCATTATTAATTTACATTATGTGTACATATTATGTAAACACTACATAAACACTTGACATATACCACATATATAAATAGAATATATAAATCTATAAAATATATATAGGTCGAACACTAATTTAAATATTAACAACAAAATATCATACACATTATATAAACTGCAACCTAATGCCTATATACGCATATATATAACTTATATAAAAAAAATTATATCTGCAAACCACACTTATATAACCGACACAAATAAAACTTACAAAAATCAATATATGCACAAAACAAAACATATGCATTTACGGTAAAATATAAAACAAAACAAACAAGGTAGCTTCCAGAGAAAAAATATATACAACTACAAGGCTTATATACAACGAAAGGTATAAGCTAATGCATGAAAATTTTATATTATAACAATATATCGTAAAATATAGATACTGTGGTTATAGGGACTAGCAAACCTTTATCTAGCATTACAAAATACACCCATACATGTAATATAACATAGTACATAAGATATCAAATATAAAAATAAACCAACATATTATACTTACGCAAGCTTCTACGCACCAAAAGGAAAGGCACGCTAGCCATGGAGGAAGAAGCAAAGTCGAGCTGATGGGAAGAGAGGCGGCACGTGGAGGTTCAAGTAGGTTGCGGGCAAAGTGGTGGCTGAGGTCGAGGTTGGTCTCGGTGGCGAAAGCAGAGGTGGCGGAGTGAAGCAAGAAAGGGCGGGAGGCAGAGTTGCCAAGGTGGAGGCGGGGAGCTTGGCGTGTTCGTGCCAGACTAGAAGAAAGGACGGCAAACAGAAATACTCGACCATGGTGGGTTTGGTTGTAAGGCGAGGTTGGATGGGTTCATTGGCGGCTGTTGTGGTGCTGGGGTGGACTTCGGTTGGAGGAGGGTACGGATCATGAGAGGGTTTGCTATGGTGGTTCGTCCATGGCCGAAGTAGTTAGCACAGTGATGAGAGAGAGGGGGAGACGAACAAGGTGGGTCTGGCGAGCAGTTGATGTGGAGAGAAGTAGGCTGAGAAAAAGGATTACCCACTTATAAAAGCTTTTGTATATAAACTATAAAATAAAAAAAGGGCTTTATATAGGTTGGATTTGAGAGGTGAGAAAATGAAGTGTGAATTCGGTAAGGAGGAGTAGGTTTTCACAGGGAAGAGGAAGACAACTGTTTACAATATACAAATGTAAACTTATTCAAATGAAGAAACAGTTTCTTTTTCAAAGGTCAGAGGATTTGAAAAAAAACTCGAGAAAATATAATATTGGGATAGGAAAGGTCACAAAATTAGCAAAAGTAATTCCAAAGAATTAATAAAAGCAATGTCCATTCATTTTGTGACTGTTGGAACAAAGGAAAGGTCAGCGGAGAACCAATTGGCTTAAATGTGACTGATATGGTCCGACATTTTATAGATTCCGCCGCGTACCGGACTTCAAAACACCGAAGTGAATATACCGCTGAGATCAGCATAACGATACGATCAAAATGAGATATAGATATCAGTGGTACTATTGAATTATAAAAATTCGAATTTTCTACTAGCGGAAAATGCAAGAAAAATGAAGAAAAGTTAGACCGGCGGAGCTAAAGAAGTCCGAATTTAGAAAAATAAAAAATGACGTCTTGCTCAGAAGTTGATTTAGAATTTTTCTATGTAAAAATATTTAGGTTTCGAAAATATTTTATTTTCATCAATTCCTAACTAATTAAATTGAAATAAAATTACACACGAAAATAAACTTCAAATTTTCGGACGAAAATTTACCATTTGCTATGTTTAACTAGACGCATTTCAAATATCAAATTTATATTTCAAAATTTTATTGATTAAAATTTCACAAAATTTTCAATTAATAACGTTATTAAACCAGTTAAATTTACGGGTCGTTACAATAAAATATTTAAATCTTAATATTTATATGTAGATTTAAGTATAAAATTATGGTAAAATTTTACATATACCAAAATATTATTCTCTATACTTATTTATGTATTTTAACTATAGTTAAGTATATTTATAAAGTTTAAAATAGTTTTAATAGAAGATAGAAGTTATTTTCAAAGAAAAACAAATTACCAAAATAACTTAGGCCTGTCGACAACCTTAAGGGACTCTCGTCGATAAGGTGATAGTTTATTTCAAAAGTTTGAATTTCAAAGGAAGTGTCTATTCGTCATATCCTTTCACGAATGGACATGGCTATTGTTCTACTATAAGTAGGGGTTGTTTTAAACGAATTTAATTTTATATATTCTCTACTTTCACTCCTCTTCTTCTTCCACACTTCTTTATATACATTTTTACCATTACTCTGTCGAAATCACCATTGAATCTAACTAGATCATCTCTGGTTTGATTCTCTATCAGTATCTCAACAAGATCCCAGTCCTATTCAGAGTTATAGACTTCTTTGTAATTAATTGAATGAGAAAAGGTGTGGTTGTTGCCTGTAAAATCAATCAAGCGAGAAAAGGTGTGATTGTAGCCTGGAAAATCAATCGGGTGAACTTGCTGCCCATAAAATCAAGTATCTCTACCAAGAGGATTGTGAATCTGGAGCAGTGTACCTCGTGGCCTTGAAATCGTGGGTGTAATTGTAAGAATTGATTTTGAAACGAAATCCGTACTTGTGTTGCGGGACTAGATGTAGGGTAACTCCGAACCAGTATAAAATTCGGTGTGTTCTTTCCTTTATTGCTTTTACTTTATATATGCATCTGTGCTTGATTCTGTGACCATATCTGCGTCTGAATATTGCATACATTTGTGTTCAAATTAATATAAACTCAAAAAGAATTAGTAATTCCTTTAAACACTATTCACCCCCCTCTAGTGTTAATTCTAGCCTTAAGATCCGTAATCTGCATTTCTCACAAGACATGCCTCATTTTCCCTCAGCTGGATATATTGCTTGCAATAAGTTCATGTGTAGAGCTGGATGCGTGCCATCCTTCAACTCCTTCCTTCGGGAAATGTTGAGATATTTGAGGATTGCTCCTACTCAACTGCACGCTAATAGTTATGCCTTTATCCATGGCACTTTTCTTCTCTTCATGAATGTCCTGTTTCATCTGCCAACTCTTGAAGACATTAGATACATCTACAATTTCAAAAGACGAACTGGGAGTCCTTCATATGTCTTCCTTGAACCTTCGCCTAACTTCCGAGTCTTAATTAGCGCATGGAATAAGTTTTCTCTATTCAAACATGAATGGTTCTATGTACGGTGTCCTCCCGGCTTTGCAAGGAGATGGTTGAAAGGACGTAATTGCTACTCTTATCTTCGTCTTTAGTTCAAAGATTCAAGTCACAACTTCTTTCTTAATTATACTAATATCTTCGGTTCTTTTAGATGTCCACCTTCGACCTGAAGGCGTTGAGTATTCCAGGGCCATCACGGCCATTCATGCCACTCTCGTTGAGGATCGAGACATCAACTCCTTGTCACTGACGAGCTTCTCTCATTGTTTGGGCTTTTGAAAGATGGCCACAAAATTGGGCTTCCCGGTAGCAAAGTGGTCCCAAGAATTGTTGTCAAAAGAACGGTAGAAGCAAGTGACCCCATGGTGCTCCTAGTTGAGGGAACCCATAAAGACATTGAAGGAGGAGAGCTAAGAGAATCGCAAGACGCGGGGCTGAAAGGCGAAGGTGTAGGCCTTAGAAAAGCGCTAGTAGTCGAAGCGCCATAAACCAGCCAAATGCCACTCCCCTAAAAAGGAGAAAAAGGTTGTTGTATAAGATGCAGAAGAGCAATTCCGAGGCAAACCTAGAATTCGTCATAACTCCAATCGGAAAGTAATCATCTTCCCAACAAATGGAAAGTTCACTGAAGGGACTCTCTGACATTCCGTTTTCGAATGATATATTGAATTAAAAGTTTGCTAACATTGACATCGAAGGGCTCAACTCATCATGAGAAGCGGCGAAGGCATGCAACCTTCCAACAAAGAGGAGGCAATTCTAATGAGTAAAGCCAATGTTACTGGTCCAACGGGGGGAAACACTAGGACATACACAGACACTTGCACTTCACCAAACACCTGCGATTAATTCCTCGTGTTAAAACTTCTAATATGATACTATTTGGTTATTTTACAAGTGCAATGCCATAGTCTCATGCTTTTTACAGCCTCTAGGGCTCCTCCACTTATTTCCATTTGGGTTGAGATTCCGATTCTGGAAGACGTAGAGACAAAGATGATGGGTGAGACAAAGACTACTATTCTCGAGAGTTTTCTTCCTCATCCAGACGGAAGTCCTAACTACATATTCCTCGCCATGACAATCAATCACACCTTCCCGCTCATAGCAGAGATAATTCCTCACGTCGAGGCTCTCAAGCTGCTGCGCCTCACTGAAAGAGATGTGGATTACGGATCTTAAGGCTAGGATTAACACTAGAAGGGGATGAATAGTTTTTGTAAAGAATTACTAAATCTTTTTGAGTTTATGTCAATTTAGACACAGATGTATGCGATCTACAGATACAGGGATAATCACAGAAACAAACACATATGCAGAAAATAAAATAAAAGCAGTAAAGGAAAGAACACACCGGATTATATACTGGTTCGGAGTTACCCTACATCCAGTCCCGCAACACAAGTACGGATTTCCTTTCAAAAGCAATTGTACAATTACACCCTCGATTTTAAGGCTACGAGGTACACCCTCCAGAATTTCAATCCTCTGGGTAGAGATACTTGATTTTCGGGCCATAAGTTTACCCAATTGATTTACCAAGGCTACAATCACACCTTTTCTCGCTTGATTGATTTTCAAGGCCACAGTCACACCTTTTCTCGCTTAATATATTACAAAGAAGTCTATAACTCTGAATAGCACTGAGAACCTTGTTGAGATAGTGATAGTGAATATAACTAGAAGTAATCGAGTATGATTCAATATTGATTTCGGTAGAGTAATGGTAAGAATATGTATTAAGAAATGTGGAAGAAGAAGAGGAGTGAAAAACCATAAAATCTGATATTATATTCATTGAAACTAACCCTATATATAGAAGAACAACAGCCATGTCCATTCATGAAGATTTATGGCGAATAGACACTTCTTTTGAAATTTAAATTTTGAACTCAACTGACACCATGTCGACATGGTCACCATAGGCATGTTGACATCCCAAAGCAATTTTTGATGATTTGATTTTCTTTGAAAATAACATTTATCTTATATTAAAACTATTTTAAACTTTTATAATATACTTGACTATAGTTAAAATTCATAAGTAAATATAGAGAATAATATATATAAAATTTAACTATAATTTTATACTTAAATCTTAAGTATAAATATTTAAAAGTTAAATATATTATTTTAAAAGATACTTTAAAATCAGGAGTAATTTTGACTTTTGAAATTAAAGATAATTTTGAGGCTAAAATTATTTAAAATCAGGATAGAGGTTTTAAATGCTTTTAAAAGGAAGGTTTTGAAAACATTTTGAAAATAGGATATAATTTTGAAAAATCATTTTGAATAAAAATTTAGGGGATACAAAACAATGTTCCATTAGATTTTTCGTAGGTTCCATCCTACTTAGGGTTCCATCCCTTTAACAGGCTCGAAGTGGATTCCATTCCACGAATAAATTGGATTTTAAAATGCCAGTGCGTTTCTATGAATTTTAACAAAATTTATAATTAAAAAATAAATTACTTCAATTCTTGAACTCTTGATATTCTTGATACTCAAGAGTCTTCAATCTTGATATCTTGAATCTGTATACTATACAGTCTTCATTCTTGGTACCTGCATGGTTAAAACCTGCATATACGTATATATTTAAACTTATAATGTTAGTATTTATATTTCATAATCTATTCTAAGGTTGTTGTCATCAAAACCATCATCTCATGGACTAACAATCTTCCCTTTTTGATGATGACAACCTTTTTTTATAAAATATTACTTCTATCCTAATAACTCCCCCTAAATCTACAACTCCCCCTTAATTTATGCCTAACTAACCTATTTTATATATCTCCCCCTTTTTCATCAACAAAAACTAACTCCCCCTCATTCTTGGACTAGAGTACATGTATTAATAAACTATACAATGGAATATATAATAGATAGATTAAGAAATAATTATCCTTATGAACATGATGATAATTAATCAAGGATTATATACATTTCAATGTATATATATACATGTTTTATGTAGCAACCATCAAACCAATTTAAGAAACCAATTCACACCAATCCAAACCAAATCAAATTAATTCAAACAAACAATTCAAACAAAGTAAACAAAATAAAAATCAAACTTTACGTGGAACTTCCACCCAACCTTCTTCTCCAAAGATTGGATCTGCCCTAATAGCATCCCAATTATCATTGTCGTTGGTGATAGAGACTGGAGGATGTGCTTCGTTATCATCCTTGTGTAGGGAGGAAATCATCCGTCGTATTGCATCGAAATGTCTTTCTTGGTCCTTGATCATCTGTATTTGACTCAATTCTAAGTGTCACTAGTTACGAAGAATGAACGAGAGAATACTCTTGAACGAACTAAAAGTTTCTTCAAGATTTTCGGATAAATTATGAATTGGATTAGCCATAGTTGAATTTGTGAAAGAAATGAAGAATTAGAAGATAGGAAATAATTTTCAGTGAAGAATTCTGGAAGAAATAGGTATATATAGGTGTAAAAATTCATTTGAAATGAATAGACATATGGTTGTTATTCAAATTCAAAATCAATTGTCATTGCTGACGAGTACATGTCGACATGGTCATAGAGGGGATGTCGACATGGGTTAGTGAAAAATTATGACTAATTTGATTTTGTGAATAATTGTGTGTGTGTGCGTATATATATATATATTTATATTATATACTATACTAACATTTATTCTGGAGATAAGATAAGGTAGATAACAGAAAAGAAATTTCATTTCATTGCATACTAAGATGTTACAATGATTAAACACACACCAAACTATATAAACTTTCGAATTAAACAAACTAAAACACATACAACAAGATACGAAAAGATAAAACTAGTTAGAGGATGATGATGAAGAAGAAAGTCCAAGTTTCTTGCTGACTTTGGAAATGAACTTGTTCATCTTAAATGAAATTTTGTCCAACTTCTTACTAACGGATCATTTAAGAATCCGTTGATTCTCAACAATCGTCTTTGATTTTTGAGAAGGGTTTTGGTGGATGGATTAGAAGGATAGTCAATGCTTTCCAAAGAGGTTTCACCTTCTTCTTCTTCAATTTCCATTTCATCCCCTTCTTCTTCTTCTTCTTCCTCTTCCTTTTCTTCCATTTCCTCATGAGCCAAATGCTCTTCTTTTTCAGCAAGGGTCTCGTAAGGTTGAAAAACAAATGGAATTTTCATAAGCGAAATGTTGGAATGATTGAAAACATTTCTAGAAACAAATTCTTCACCTTTGAAATCCACTCCAAAATAGTTAAAAATCCGAGTGAGATAAATTCCATGATATAAAGTACTCTCACCCATTTCAAAATTTTTAGGACGAAGTTCATCCAAAATAACTTGTGCCCAATTTATGTCATAATTTTCAAAAAGAGCTTTGCAAACTTTTGAAGTAGGATTGTTAAAATTCACCGATCTTGGGGTCAAAGTATGTTGTAAAAGAAGATTGACAATCCTTGCCTTTGGTCGAAAATTTCGATTTTTGAATTCAAAATTATCATTCCCTTCGAAAATGTGATGAAATATCTCACGATCATTTTCACCGATTTTAAAATTAGAAAGATCCATTCCCGTACACTTGCAATTGAGAATGGTACCCAATAGATCACAATTCAAAACAATTCTAGTGCCTTTGAAACTACTCCAAATTTCATCCTCATTTCCATGATAAAATCCTTGGTTTAAATTAGCATAGAAAATTTTGACAAGATTTGGATAGCAAACAAAATCATTTTGAGAAGCATCAATAAGATTAAGAATTGCATTGTTTGCAAAAAGAGAATCTAGTTCATAAGAAGAGAAATCTTGAAAAATAGCAAACTTTTAGGGATGAACTTTGGTATAATTAGCATAATTGATGTATGCTTTTATTGCCTCCGGATCATTAAATAATTGCTCTTTTATTTTTCTGGAAATTCTCATGGTGGAGGGGTTGCTTGAAGAAGCCATTAAAGTAGAGAGTAGAGAGCTTGAAGTTTTGAAGAGAGAGTTTGAATTTGAAAATGAGAGTGAAAAGATATGATAAAAGATAGTGAATAAATAGATTCTCAAAGGACATATTCTCTGGTCAAAAGGTAGCTTTTCAGAGAATTGAATGAAGTGAAAAGGTGGAGGGAAATTCAAATATTTGAATTCAAATTTTGAAATTCAAATTATGGTACCCATGTTGACATCATGGTAGGGACCATGTCGACATGTGCCAGTGAATTTTGATAATTTATTTTTCCTAAGTTCTCTAAAATATATATATATATATATATATATAAACATACTTATTATTTTTAATGTCTATATATATATATCTGAAATATTTATAGTATATTTGAGAAAATTATACTATTAAAAAATAATAAAATAATAATAAAATAATAAGATAATAATAAAAAAATAAATTTTAAAATTCAAACAACACACCAATTCAAAATCAATCAATCAAGCAACTAATTCTAAGTAAGCAATTTCAACCAATTGTATTGTAAACGTGTACCTTTTTCTGAATCTGTTCTTTGAATTCGTCGGAGTCGTAAACAGATGTGAAACACAAATTCGAATTATCTGTCTTATGATCATCATCACTTGAGGACGAGTCTGAGTCATCTAGATTAGCAGTAAATGCACGCTTCCGTTTCTTTGCTGGATCATTGTTCATAGGAGGATTTCGCCTATCTGGATACGGACAGTCTCTTTTGAAATGACCCGATTCATCACAGTTGTAACATTTGACATTATTTGGCACTACATTCTAATTTCCAGAGTTCTTATAGTTGTTTCTCTCGAAATTATTCATCTTTCTGTATTTCAGGAATTTCCTAAAATTTCTGGTCATAAAGGCTATCTCTTCATCATTATCGCTGTTTGAGTCTGATCCATCGGTCAATGCATTGAATGCCATTGATTTCTTTTCAGATGCTTTGTTTTCTCTTCTCTCGATCATTTGAACTTCATACGACATTAGATTTTCAATTAATTCTTCTATCTTTAAAGTACTGATGTCATTTGCCTCTTCGATAGCAAGTGTCTTTTGATCTCATTCTGCAGTAAGAAAATTTAAAATCTTTCTGACTTGATCTTCTTCAGAAAATTCCTTCCCCAAAGATATTAGAGAATGCACAGTATCCTAAAATCTACTATACATATCTAAAATGGACTCATTAGGATACATTTTAAATAATTGAAACTGATTTGTGAGCCTAGAAATTTTGGTCTGTTTAACTTTGCTTGTTCCTTCGTGAGTAACTTGCAAAGTTTTCCAAATTTTATATGCAGACTTACAAACTGACACTCTATTAAATTCATTTCTATCTAGTGAACAAAACAAAATATTCATTGCCTTGGAATTATTTTGTGCAACAGTCTTTTGCTCAGCAGTCCACTGTGCAAAATCAGTTGTGGGTTCAGAATATTCAGTTTGTGTAATATTCCAAGTGTCTAATCCTATAGATTGTAAGTAAATTTTCATCCTACATGCCCAATATGCATAATTACTGCCATTAAAAGTGGTGGTCTGGCAGTAGACTGACCTTCTACAAATGAACTTGTGACAGAAATACTAGTGTTAGTAACAGTACAAGTGTTGGTAGCCATTTTGAAAACTTTTCAAAAATCAGATTATGAAACTTTGAAAACCTTGCTCTGATACCAATTGAAAGAGATGAGGATTACGGATCTTAAGGCTAGGATTAACACTAGAGGGGGTGAATAGTGTTTGTAAAGAATTACTAAATCTTTTTGAGTTTATGTTAATTTAGACACAGATGTATGTAACCTACAGATACAGGGATAGTCACAGAAACAAACACGGATGCAGAAATAAAATAAAAGCAGTAAAGGAAAGAACACACTGCACTTTATACTGGTTCGGAGTTATCCTACATCCAGTCCTGCAACACAAGTACGGATTTCCTTTCAAAAGCAATTGTACAGTTACACCCTTGATTTCAAAGCTACAAGGTACACCCTCCAGAATTTCAATCCTCTGGGTAGAGATACTTGATTTCCGGGCCACAAGTTTACCCAATTGATTTACCAAGGCTATAATCACACCTTTTCTCGCTTGAATGATTTTCTAGGCCACAATCACACCTTTTCTCGCTTAATAGATTACAAAGAAGTCTATAACTCTGAATAACACTGAGAAACTTGTTGAGATAGTGATAGAGAATCAAACTAGAAGTAATCGAGTATGATTTAATATTGATTTCGGCAAAATAATGGTAAGAGTATGTATTAAGAAATGTGGAGGAAGAAGAGGAGTGAAAAACCATAAAATCTGATATTAAATTCGTTGAAACTAACCCCTACATATAGAAGAACAACAGCCATGTCCATTCATGAAGAGTTATGGCGAATAGACACTTCTTTTGAAATTTAAATTTTGAACTCAACTGACACCATGTCGACATGGCCATCATAGGCATGTCGACATCCCAAAGCAATTTTTGATGATTTGATTTTCTTTGAAAATAACTTTTATCTTATATTAAAACTATTTTAAACTTTTCTAATATACTTGACTATAGTTAAAATTCATAAGTAAATATAGAGAATAATATATATAAAATTTAACTATAATTTTATATTCAAATCTTAAGTATAAATATTTAAAAGTTAAATATATTATTTTAAAAGATAGTTTAAAATCAGGAGTAATTTTGACTTTTGAAATTAAAGATAATTTTGAGGCTAAAATTATTTAAAATCAGGATAGAGGTTTTTAATGCTTTTAAAAGGAAGGTTTTGAAAACATTTTGAAGGTAGGATATAATTTTGAAAAATCATTTTGAATAAAAAGTTAGCGGATATAAAACAATGTTCCACTAGATTTTTCGTAGGTTCCAACCTACTTAGGGTTCCATCCCTTTAACAGGCTCGAAGTGGATTCCATTCCACGAATAAATTGGATTTTAAGACGCCAGTGCTTTTCTATGAGTTTTAACAAAATTTCTAATTAAAAAACAAATTACTTCAATTCTTGAACTCTTGATATTCTTGATACTCATGAGTCTTCAATCTTGATATCTTGAATCTCTATGACGTACGGTCTTCATTCTTGGTACCTACATGGTTAAAACCTGCATATACATATATATCTAAACTTATACTGTTAGTATTTATATTTTATAATCTATTCTAAGGTTGTTGTTATCAAAACCATCATCTCACGGACTAACACTCACGGCCAACTTTTTGGGTCATCAGTTCAAGACAATCACATAAGCACCATTCCGAAAAGCATTCGCTTACTACTTCTGATCCACTTTCGTCGGTTCCTGCTCATGATCCTGCCATAGTGGAAAAGTTGGTTGAACTCAAATCTACTTTTCCAAAAATCTACGTTGATGGAATCTAGTTCCTTCCTTACACTTCATTCCTAGAAGTGCCAAAGAGAGCTCATTGGCATGTATGAATGAAGTGTATGTCCGACATGAAGTGTTCATTCACTTAGCCGAGAAAATCTCCGAAGTTTCCATCGAGCGCCAGAATGAAATTTATCGCCTCAAGTTGGAGGCTATTCACGATAAAGATATCATCAAACATCCAAATGTTGAGCTACTCGAATATAAAGCCCAACTTACTGTGGTAGAGAAGAATGCAAAAGAAGCGGTGGAGGCTGTAAGTCGTTTGGAGATTTCGCATAGAATGAACCGGATGCAGCGCCCCATCACAGTGGCACTTTGGCCTTAGAGAAGGACTCCTTACAAAATGATAAATATGTCTTAGCTCACCGCATTGAGGAGCTAGAAAAAAAATTTTTTAAAGAGAGGAAGTAAAAAAATAGAGGCATAGGAAGAATCGCAGAGATACTATGAGGAGATCATGGAGGCAAGAAACTTAAAAGCAAGACTTGATGAACAACATGTCCAGATTGAAGCTTTGAAAGAAATAGCCCGCGAAGAGGGCAGAAAAGAAGTGCTGGAAGAAGCCAACTCCTGGGTGGAAGATGTCGCCGAGTCTGGTAGAGAAGAAATTAAGAACTTGTTCAATCCGCTCATTGTCGAATATAACGCCAAAGTTCTTCTTCATTGGGACTTGACTTTTCTAGGCGAAGGATATCTTGAATCACTCGCCGTAGCCTGGGAGGCTATCACCAAAATCAAAAGGGATGAGCGGGGAGTGGCAGAACTTAATAAGGAGGCACTCACGCAAGAAGTGCTCCAAAGGAACGAGCCGTCTGATCTGGCCACCGCAAAGCTCCAGTTCTCTAGGGTTCCTACACTTGACAAGAAAGAGAGGACATCAATGGGTCCTTTAGGACTGATCTCAAGGGTCCTTCTCCTACTTATATGGTTGAAGCATCATCTTCTCAGCCTTCGGAGCATCATATCATTTACGATCCGTACTGACCTCGCCTCGGTCCACAAATACTATCTCCCATTCTTTAAGGGAGCGCTCTGATGACCACATAGAGCTAACTGGATACTGGTATCGTATTGGACTTTCCTAAATTCAAAAGGTTGTTAATTTCGACATATAACGACCGTTGACTAATGCTCGCGCTTTAACTAACTTTTACAAGTCATCTCGGTTCAGAGAAAACTCGTAGGGCGATGTCGCCATGGAAAAACAAGAGAAGGTGGCCGAGGCTCCGACTGCTGTAGATATTTTGGGGCTCGATGATCAAGTCATCCATGCACTCGAGGAGGATAAGCCTAAGCACCCGTCCCTTGGCAAGGAATGGATGATGTTGTGATCATGGGTGCCTTGGAGCACACTGCCAAAAGCAGTATGAAGGAGCAGATCGAAGAGGAAGAGAGATCGAAGCACAAAATTAAAACGGAGCCCGTTGAGGCCGCAGCCAAAGATCCTATTCATGCACCTTTGCAGGTCATTTCACCTGGCGAGACAATTCCTACTGAAATTCCTCCTTCTTCTTCAAGCATCTCCATCATGGGCAGCAAAGGGTCTCGAAAAAGATGCTCGACTAATTCAACTCCTGAGAAATCGAAGCAGGAGAAGAAGTCGAAGAAATAGTTAGTTTTGTGTCATTGTAGATAGTTTGAATACATTAGATGTGTGTTTATTTTCTTAGCAATAGTTGTACGGGCTTGGATCCTGAACTTTTGAATAATTTGTAACGAATTTTTGAGATAGTGAACAAAAGTTTTTGTTTTTTGATTAATCATCGTGTGAATTATTACTTCAACGGTAGAGTAATTACCTCCCATTTCACGTACTTGTAATAATTTTCACAAGTTTCATTACTTATTCACTATCTCCATCTCAAAGCCTCTCTATAGACCCATCTTAAGTGGTAAGCACTGCCAAGCCTGAACTGTAATCAACAATTATGTCTTGCCACAAACAGTTCGAGTCTCTTCCGTCGATTTATGATCGGAACTTTTGGGATAGAGAATAGTAGAAATCCACCCATTGGGTTTTCGAGTTAGCCTGCTGTCTGGGGACATAGAATTTTTTGAAGGTGGTCAGCTATATTCCAAATGCCATACTCTAATCCATGCTCCGGAGACTTGGAACTTTCGACGCGGGCGGTCACATTCCCGCCCATGGAAGTCATTCCTCTGTCGATGATTTATACTCCAGTCCGCTATCGAGGAATTAAAGTTTTCTAGTCCGCAGTCGAGACTTAGAATTTTTATCGTGGGTAGTCGTGTTTCCGCCCAAATGGTTTATATTCCGGTCCGTAGTCAATGACTTAGAGTTTTCTAGTCCGTAGTCAGGGATTTAGAATTTTCTAGTCTGTAGTCACGGACTTAGAATATTTTAGTCCATGGTCAGGGACTAGGGATTTTCTAGTCCGCCGTGAGGGACTTAGAAATTTCGTCATGGGCAGTTGTGTTTCTACCCGAATGGTTTATACTCTAGTCTACGGTCAAGGACTTAGAGTTTTCTAGTCCACGGTCAGGGCTAAGAATTTTTTAGTCCACGGTTGGGGACTTAGGATTTCTAGTCCGCGGTTAGGGACTTATAATTTTTTGTTATGAGCAGTCGTGTTTCCGCTCGAATGGTTTATACTCTGGTCTGCAGTTAGGGACTTAGATTTTTCTAGTCCATGGCTGGGGACTTAGAAATTTTTAGTCCATAATCAGGAACTTAGGATTTTCTTGTCCACAATCATGGGGTTAGTATTTTTTAGTCCGCGGTCGAGGACTTACGATTTTCCAGTCCGCATTCATGGACATAGAATTTTTTAGTCCTCGGTCGGAGACTTAGGATTTTCTTATCCGCGGCAGGGACTTAGAATTTTTTTGTCGTTCTCTCATCGTCGACAACCTTTATTCCTTATTGCAAGCTTCACTTTTTGATTCATCTACAAGATCGCCAGCCGAGCAAACTTACAAACCTCACCTCGTTTGATCCTATCGGGGATTGGTATGACTGATTTTATTCATCATATGAAAGGGAGTAGAATGACTCGTCATATTACACATTATAAAAGATAAAATACCAAAGAAAATGTCTAAAGTAACTAGTACTAATATAAAAGAAACAATCTAGGTGAAATAGCATCGTGAATGCTCGCTATTCCATGCTCTTGGAAGTGATGCGCCATCAATAGTCGCTAGCTTGAAAGTCCCTTCTCCTAGCCTCTATTCAATGACGTATGGTCCTTCCCATGTCGGGATCTTGTGTGACCAAATTCGAGAAAACTCGTTTTAGGACAAGGTTTCCAACTTCAAAGGTTCTCGATCAGACTTTTGTATTATAGTACCAGGTGAATTGATGTCCGTGTGCAGTTGCTCTCAAATTTTCCCCTTGCGCTTCTCATCGATAGAGTCTAGTGACTCCAGTAAGAGGTTTTGGTGTGTTCTGGGATCGTTAAGTCACTCGATGGGAAGGGACTTCGAGTTCTATTGGAATAACTGCTTCAGCTCCGTAAGCAAGAGCAAATGGAGTATGGTCGGTTGCGTACTTATGAGCGGTCCAGTAGGCCCAAAGTGTCGTAGGAAGCTCATCCACCCACTTGCCTCTAGTATTCTCCAAACTCTTTTTCATAATAGATTTGATAATCTTATTTACAGCTTCAACCTGTCCATTCGCCTGAGGGTGAGCGACAGCCGCAAACTGCTTCTCAATACGATACCTTCGACAAAACTCTTTAAATTCGACGCTATCGAATTGAGTCCCATTGTCAGTCATGATAGTCCGCGAAAGAAGAAAACGGCATATGATGTTTCGAACAATGAAATTAATAACTTTCTTGGTTGTAATCGTTGCAAACGGCCCCGCCTCGGCCCATTTGCTGAAGTAGTCAACCGCGACGACAGCGTACTTCACACCACCGTTGGAGATTGGTAGAGAGTCTATGATGTCGATACCCCACATAGCGAATGGACAAGGACTGACCATTTATGTGATCTCCGTCGGCGGTGATCTTGGTACTTTTGCATATATTTAGCATTTGTCACATTATCTAACATAATCAGCAGCATCCCGGTTAACAATCGGCCAGGAATCCATAATGGAGTATCTTTTTTGCTAAATCTTGCCCCCTGTGATTGCCACATTCCCCCTTATGGACTTCCCTTAAGACATGCTTTATCTTGTCATAGACGATATACCGGAGTAAGGGAACAGAAAACCCCTTTTTGTACATAGTTCCTTCCTGCATAATATACCGTGAAGATTTGCAAAGGACATGTTGCTTTTCCTTTATATTTTCCGGCAAGATTGCATGCAATAGGTATTCTTCAAATGGAGTCATCCATGATTCCCTCTCGGGCTCTATCTTAATTATTTGGTCGACTTCCACCATATCTATACTTGGGGTGTGCAATGTTTCGACTGGAGCCAAGCCCATTTGTTACACATCACCGGCATTCGCGAGCTTTGCCAATGAGTCGGCTTCTCCGTTCCGCTCATGCGGGATATGCAAGATGCCATAGTATTCGATATCCGCTAATAGCTCCTGAACTCGGGTAAGAAACGGGGCAAGTCGCTATCCCTTAGCCTGATAATCTCCTCTTACCCGATATACCAACAGTTGTGAGTCACAAAAGATTTCAAGAGACTTTACTCCGAGCTCCCTTGAGAGATTTAGCCTGACGATCGGCACTTTATATTCGGCTTCGTTATTTGTAGCAGGAAAATCAAGCTTCAAAGCGTAAAATATTGACTGGTTCTCAAGGGTTACGAGAACAATTCTAGCTTCAGAAAAATGCATTAGATGCTCTGTCGGTATACATCTTCCATCGCACTATGGGGATTACTTCATTCTCTGGGGGCTCGTCTGGCATGGTAAACTCCGATATGAAGTCTGCCAATGCTTGTCCCTGAATAGCTCTTCACGGTAAGTATGCAATGTCGAACTGGTTGAGTTCGATATTCTATCAAAGTAATCTTCCAGACATCTCAGGTCGTTGCAGCACCTGTCACAACGGTTGATCGGTATATATGTTGATTGGATGGGCCTGGAAATACGGGAGAAGCTTACGGGATGTGATCACCAAGTAGTACGCCAACTTCTTTATTTTCGGGTAATTTCTTTCTACCCCTATTAATCATTTACTGAAGTAGTACACCGATTTCTGAATCTAGTTCTCCTCATGAATCAAGGTGGCAATTATGGCATGTGGTAATGCAACTAAGTAAATATACAACTCCTCATGGCCTACCGGCTTTGACAAAACAAAAGGTCTCTCTAAATGATTCACCAAAGCTTGGAATTCGCCTTCACAATCGTACGTCTACTTGAAATTACTCTTTCCTTTCTTTATCAAATCGGAGAAAGGAATGCATTTATCGATCACCCAAGAGATGAACCGACTCAAAACAGCGACCTTCCCATTCAAACTCTACACTTGCTCAATGGTTCTAAGCGCTTATCTATCCCGAATGGCTTGAATATTTTCAGGATTAACTTCAATCCCTCAAGCATTGATGGTAAATCCCAAGAACTTCCCCGATGCAACACCGGATGAGCACTACAAATGATTGATTTTCATGTTAAAGAATCGAAGGATATCGAACACCTCCACTAAGTCTTGAATGTGGTCTTTTGCTTGTCGTGACTTCATGATCATATCATCTACATAGACTTCCATCATCCTCCCAATCTGATCCTTAAACATTCGATTAACCAAACATTGATAGGCCGCTCTAGCATTCTTTAATCCGAACTGCATCACTAGGTAACAGTGTAACCCAACATCCATGAAAAAACTGGTATGTCCTTGATTTGGGACATGCGTCGGGATTTAGTTATACCCCTAGTACACATCCATAAACAATAATAATTCGTGCCTCGCAGTTGAATCAAATAGCTGATCGATTCTCGGTAGGGGAAACTATCTTTAGGGCATACCTTGCTAAGTTCTGAATAGTCAAGACACATTCCTCGCTTCCTATTTTCCTTCTTCACCAGTACTGGGTTAGATATCCATTCGAGATAGAAAGCATCCTGAAAAAACCCATTGACTTTAACTTTATCCACCTCCTCTTTAAGAGCGACAAATCTCACCGTATCCATGCCCCATCTTTTTTGTTTCTGAGGGACATATCTTGGATCAATGTTTAATGCATGACTCGTGATATCAGGCGAGATCCCACACATGTCAGAATGAGCCCAAGCGAATACATCCAGATTCGCTCGAAGGAAATAGGTAATTTCTCTCATCATTGGAGGGCTAAGTTGTGATCCAATCTTCAACACCCATGATGGCTCATCATGGCAGACTGTGACATCAATCGTCAGTTCAGCCGGTGTTGCCTTAGTCACCTTGGGTTCTTCCTCAACATTTCTTAGATCTATATCTCTATAGAACCGACTGTGGTGCTTATGCCAAGGCTTAGGCGCCATTTGTCAATCTTCCATAACTTGGAAGCGGAAAGACTTGTCCACACCCTTTCCTTTCTCTTTTCATCGAGCCTCTCTTAACTTGGCCACATAACAGGCACATCCAATCACCTGATCACCATGCCCAACACCTACTCCGTTATTAGTTGGAAATTTCAATGTCAAACACCATGGGGCCAAAGCTGCCCAAAATTCAGCCAGGGCCGGACAGCGTAGAAAAACATTGTACGGTGAATGCACATCCAAAACGATGAACGGTGGGATCTTTACCCTCCTACATTCACCTTCTCCTAACTCAACTTGCAATTCAACATAACTGACTACCTCGGTAGCCTCACCATTGAAATCGTGTATATGAGCTTTAGACGGTTTCAAATCCTTAGCCTCCATCCTTATTTGATTATATGCCTTCTTAAAGATAATGTTCGTAGATCTTCTATAACATCCCTAATTTTTATAACATTATTCAGGGAAATTTAATTAGATAAATTAAATAGAATAAGGATAATGAGGGGATTGAGATTTGAATAAATTATGTAAAAGGGTTGTGCTTAATAATTAAATAAATGGGCTTTAATTGGTTTAAAGGATAATAAGTTCACACATGGGCATATTAGTAAAATAGCCTCTTTATTTTACACGGCTATACATTTCTCACTATGTCCATTCACGTTCATTTTTCTCAAAACAAAAACAAAACACAAAAACCCTAAGAGTCGGCCATTAACAAGAAGGAAAAGAGGAAGATTGCAATCTTAGACTAAGGATCAAGGCTAGGGAGGATTAAGCAACAATAAATCTCAAATTCCTTATCGAGTCTAAGGTGAATAATAATTTTATACCTTCTCTATTTTATTTTATGATCATGTGTTTTCAGATTTATGTTTAAATTCATTTTTATAATGATATAGATGATGATATGCTTGAATTAAGTTATGATCAGATTATTTTAATTCATGCACATATGAATTTTCTCGGTTTTAAGGGAAAACCAAGGGTTTATGATTTTCTAATGCCATGGAAAAAATTTATGTTGAATAATCATTTTTTTGCAGATGGTTTTAGATTTTTATAATTTTCCAAGCTATAGTAAATTTGTTATGAATTTCTAAAGGAAAATATGATATAATTGGATTTAAAAAAATTTCAAGTTTTTTAGGAAGAAATTTGGTCTAAAATTTTTAATATGTTCGATTACATGATAAAATTGATTTTCTATAATTTTTGGGGATTTTTCCCAGCTGATTTATTTGGGAAATAAATTATTCTTAAAGAGGGACTTTTCTACAAATGTTGATTTTGTTATATGGAAGGGCTTAAAATGTCATGTTTCTTTAATTTGGATCTAAATTAATGTGGCAGTTTCTAATTGTAAAGTATTTAAAAAGTTTAAAGTAACCAATCAAGGAATTACAACTAGCGGGTTAGTTATAAAGCAATTGCCATGTTTCGCTATAAATCGGCATTTCGGGAAAAAGGTGGTTCCACCAATTTTGGAGGCACCTTTCGACTCCTTTACTAATGCACCATCTCAGTCGGAACCATCTCTCCCAAAAACCACTTAGTCGGAACCAAGGAACATGGTATCAATGGAATCGGTACGAAGTGAATTGGTAAGTAGCAGAAGATAGGGTGTCGAAATATATTCTTTCGTCAGAGTCGAAACCTTTAGTTTGTTTTCTAAAGTTAAATTCCTACATTGTTTTACTTAAAGCTTTCAACATATTCAAAAGCTATGCTTTCGAAAGGGACTTCATGTATAGCTTTTGAAGGGGTATTTTTCCTTAAATAAGAGCTTCCAAAAGGATTGGTTTCGAACAAGTCGAGACCAAACCGCTGATTTACCTTTGGACTGCATTAAAGTTATCTATGCTATCAAAAGGTTATTTATGTTTTAACCAAAGTTAAGCCACTTTCTAATTGTTTGCAGAAGAGGTTAAGGGTTTCGAAAGTAATGGCGTCGAAAGTGGGTTTTGACACTATCTTTAATATTTTAATTTGAATGGTTGTTGCTTTCGACTAGATGGTTCCGACACATCAACATTTGCAGAAAAAAATTTATAATTGGTTTTGAAAGAGATACTTTCATATATAATCAATTTGACCCAAAGAATGTTTTAAAGAGTAAACCCAATGCCTTCGAAAGGGTACTTTTATTTGTTTCGAAGCTATGATTTAAAGAATGTTTTTGATACGATCAAAACTTATCATTGGTTTCGAAAGGATTGATTATAAAGCTTCAAAAGGTATATACTTAGAATTTTGAAAAGAGGTTTTCTATGTTTTCGAAGGAGGTCATCTAGTGGTTTCGAAAGTGATGTTTTAAAGTTTCAAAATGAAAAAACCATTCTTGTTTTAAAAGGTAATATCATGGCATAAATAAAGATTTTGGAAATATTATTCGCATTGTTATTAACTGATAAATGTATTTGGGGAAGGGCAAAATAACTAGATAGGTTGACCCAGTAGTGAACATAAATTAAGGATAACCAGATAGGTTAAAACCTTAAAACTAAAGATATTGGCTGGGGCCAATAGGTTTACAGTAAGCCCATGAAAACTGTATATAACTAATGATATTGGCAGAGGCCAATAGGTTCATGGTCAGCCCATGAAAACTATGATTTGATATAGTTAGCCAATGAAAACTATATCTGTATTAAGATATTGACAGTTAGTCAATAGGTTTCTAGTTAGCCCATGAAAACTAGGATAAGAGATGAGATATTGGAGTTACCAATAGTTTCTAAGTGATCCCGTAAAAACTATGATATTGGACAGATGGTCCATAAAATTTAATAGGTTAATAGTAATCTTGGAAACTATAATTGAGACAGATAGTCAAAATGAATGGGGATGGGTATTCCGGAATTGATTTACTTATTTTGCATATCATCATAATGCTTATGGAATACTATTCTTTAACCATTGTGGATGCAGGAGCATGGTAATGTTCTATATGAGGGGAAATGTCATACGCTAAGCGGCGTGGTCTCACTAGATATCTAAATTGTTTGACACGGTAAAATATTATTCATACCAGGCTTTATGTATGATCGAGGTTTTTGTTTTCCTCTTAAACTCTAGGTTACTCAAATGACTTTGAGTAGTTTCAGAATTAAGGTTTCCAGGTGTTCTTTTAGATGAATAAAGCTTCCGAGGACGTGTAGGAGGAAAGATTTTATTAGAGTTCTTTTATTTCTACTGTATATTTTGTTTATAAAGGATAATTGTTTTCATGCCTATCTATATACTCCGATCTACCAATGGGGCATCTTTATTGATGTGCACGTAAATGTGCATATTTTAACCTCCATATTTATTCTTTTTAAATTAAATAAATGATCATATTGGGTATTTTAACTTGTTTAAACCAAAATTCATATTATTTGAAATTGTCACATATTCATCTTCATCCATGGGCAAAATGGTCATTTTTGTGCATATATTAATTTGAGAACATTTAATTAGAAATTTTTATATTATTTTGTAGGAAATTACACTCAATTACAAGTGGGTTCATGAAGGAATATGCATGCAAAAAATGAATACAAAGGAATGAAGATGGAAATAATTCAAAGGGAAGAACATGGAGGACCCCACCTACCCACTACCTAATGTACAAATTAAAGGCTAATGCACATGCTAAAACACATTTAAAGCTTCATGTACATTTAAGTGGGGGATTATTAAAGCTAATGATAACTTGGCCACCACACTTCCTCTAAGGGCATTTTGGGTATTCCCTAAAAATATGCATTAGGGTTTCTAACTTGTATAAATACCCCTTATGTTTCATGTAGCCATCTTCCTCATAATTAGTTAGTTTTAGTTTAGAAAATAAATCAAATCTCTCTTTCTTTCCATGGCTACTTAGCCATTTCTTCTCTTATGTAATTCTTTTCTTTTATGCAATGTTAATTATTGTTTCTTTTTAATTACATGTTCATTTCCTTTTATGCAAGTAGTGTAGATTTTCCTTTATGCAATTAGAATAGTTTTCCATTTCACTTTGCTCTCTTTTCCTTTTCTTTTTCTCTCATGTTGCAAGCTACATTTGTTCATATGATAACAAATATGAGAGGCTAAACCCCTTCAATTTAGGGGTAATGAAGCTCTCTAATCATGTAGCTTCAACTTAATTTGATGTTTATGCTCTCTTTTTATGCTTAATGAGAATGAATGAAGTGGTTAATGATGTTGTTTAGCTTTGAATTTGATAGTTTATGTTGTTTATAACAAATAGGCTATGCTTAAACAAACAAAACACAAATTGCCTCTTCATCTACATATGATTATGGCAAAGAAGTGAATGTTGAAATTGAAATTTTATGGCTTATATTTCTAATTAATGGTTAATAGGCCATGCTTAAAATAAATTTTTCTTTCAACTTTGTTGTCATATTTTATGAGATTTAAAAGTGTATTAGTGGTTGTGTTATAGTTTGATGGTTTATATTGAGCTATTTAATAGCACAAATATACCATACTTATGATAAGCACATCAACTAATTCACTAATGACAAGAAAAGAGAGATCATAACTTCATTTTGTTGATTTATGTGATCTAGAGAGTGGAAATTGCCTCTAAATTGTCTTAACACTCTCATATTTTTATCTATTTTCTTTTGTCATTTTTCTTTTTTCTTTTAGTTAATCACTCTTCCAACTTTGGTTAATTTGATTGAGTAGAATTTTAAAATCATCAATTCCCTGCGGATCGACCCGTATTCGCCACGTGCTACATTCGTACACCGTGCGCTTGCGGTATAAATTTTATTTCAAAATTCGTTCGACGGTTTTCTAAATCGATAGAATTTCCACTGATGAACAAGTTTTTGGCGCCGTTGCCGGGGAATTGTTTTGATTTCAATTTTCTATTCTTCGAATTATGTTTGTTTATTTTTTTGTGTTTTAATTTATTTTTTTATGTTTATGTGATTTTTATTTGTATGTTGTTTTTGTTTTTTTGTTTTAGTTGTTAGTCTATTTCCATTTGCATTCAAAAAAAAACACTTCACAATTTCATTTCAAAAGCTAAAACGATTTTTATTTCATTTCTTTTACAAATATTTACAAGCATCAATTTCTTTTTTTTATTGCATTCAAAAAAAAATTGCCTACACTGTTGCATTTCTTTCTCTGTTCAATTCTACTTCTCTGTTCCTTAAATTCACTTCAATCCTCTCTGCCTTTTCAATACCTCATCTCTGTCTTCCCCTCTGCAGTTGATCAAATCCACCACACCATTCAATACACACTGCTTGCCACCCATTCATCTACCACTGTCCATTATACAGGCCATAACTCTACCACATCACAAACCCCAAACTGCTTGCTTCAACCATCAACCAGTCACTCCACTTCCATATTCAACATCACTACCCTGTGCATATTCCACTTCCAACTCCACAACTAGCCCCACAAACAACATCACTGCAAATAGACATCAGTCAACTACACTCCTCCCAGTCATATCCACCTGCTCTTCTACTAAATCTTCATACAACTCTGTCATTCATCTCCTCTTACCCCACTACCAAAATACAATTCTGTCATTACCCCAAATCCACCATCCCCTCCTATCGGATCTGCACGCAACTACTGACCATCATCAAGTACCACAAACTTCATTCACCACAGTACAACCATTTTCCACCATCATACGCTTCTGCATTTCTACACACTCGTCACTGCATACATATTGAATCTTAGACCACCCTCCTCTGCCACTTTTCAAAACTTCCCACTTCAGACCATCTCCTCTAACTACCTACAATTCCATTCACCATCCCTTCACCCTTTTCAACATAAACTACAGCATCCACATCCCCAATACTCAATCAACATTACTGACAACCTCCAGACTCCCTGCAACACAACAAAAACTGCACATCCTCTTCTATAACCACACTCCAGTGCCACTGCAAGCATCACCTCCTGATCGAACCAATCACTTCTTTCCCTTAACCTGCTCTGCCAGCATCAAAACTTCCTCTACAGTCATATACATCCATCATTCCATCGCCATCCTCCAATTACAATTCATCACCTGTTTAAAAGACCACCACAAAGCAACACTACCAAATCATAGCAACTCCATTATTAACTACCCCTCCTCCACTTCAACAACCTCATCAACCCCACATACATACAATCCCCTGACCACCAGTGACAAGCACACAACAACCTCATATCCACCATCAAAACCAACCACACTTCTGTTCCGTCTTCATACCACAACATCATTCATGTATACAACATCGCCTTCTCCAATTCAACCACCTGAAACTGCCTTGCAGCCATCAAACTCTCAACTCGCGGCCGCCATACACAATGTTACCTTACTTCCCCAGTGCACATTACCACTCCAGTCATCCAAAACAACAACTTCCCACTGTTCTAACAGCTTCATCATCAACTAATCAGCCCTCCCCTTCATTCAATTCACCCACTTATCATATCACCCACACCCATACACTACTCATAGCAAACTTGTTCCTCCACAACTTGCTTCACCTCTGCATACCCTTCAGTGCACACCTTCAATAACCTAACCACTTAACCAAAACCATATCAAACTTCAAACTCCCACTTCAAACTTCAGACCACATCACTGTCTATCACAACAAAGCAACCTGACCCAAACCCCCTCCTCGGCCACCCAATTCACCAAACCAACTCGAGAGCCTCCTCAAAATCCAAACGCCAGACAACTCGACATCAACTTCCACCACAACCTGCAAATCTCTACCTCCAATCGTACCTACCTGTTATAGCACAACCATCCATCTATTGCACTTCACATCACCTTTTGCTCTGCCCAAACCAGTGACAACAACCACAACATCTGTTCAACATCTACCAGAGAATTTCATACCACCATTGCAAAGTACTTCGCCGAACCACGACAACTGCTCCTCTATATTCAACCACCATCAGTACAACACTTCTGCAGTATCACCAGAAACCACTTCAAATCGCCAGCGGCAGACAATCGCATCTCCTCCCTCAATTCGCAGCTTCCCTAAACTAAAATCCACCTCAGCCACACCCCAAATTCACCAGAACCCCAACTGAGCAGCCTTGAATCGAATTCGCGAACAACCCAGAACCGCGACAGTCACCATCCAATTGCTAACCGCAATCTTCCTTCAACTCAAATCGCCTGCCGCCAATTCCCAAGTCGACCACCCAAACTTTCGATCACCAGAACAATTCTCTTTCACTTCCTCTTCCACCTGAACCCGCGCCGTTCACTTCTCATACCCTATCCCCCAATTGCCAATTCTTCTAATCAACTCGAACACAAGCCACCAACTCCACTGCCCTGAATCACCATCGCCTCTCCCTACTATCGTGATCTTTGAACAACCTCAATCGGCAACCGTTTTACATGTGCTAATCGTTTTGGGAATTTTATTGCATAATTTAGTGAAGAATTTGTGTGCGAGTAGCTGAGGAAGTGTATTTTCTGTGAAGAATTTGTGAGTTTGTGAAAAATTATATTGCGAAGGTGTGTTTTCTCTGTGTTATTTAGTCTGGGCCGGGCCCGAGTGCCTTGTGTAAAAAAACGTACAAACAAAAAAAACAACAAAAAGAAAGTTAGTCGAGTACAATTGATTTATTTTGAGCAGGATTTGTTAGGTATAGTGAATTTCATTTTGAAATTTCAATTGTGAATTAATTTTGTTTACTTTTAAATTGTTTTGTTTTTTTTAAATTTGATTAAAGTTCCATCACTATATAAATTATTATTTTTAAAGTAAAACCCTACTTTTAAGTTTCCTTTCAAAAAAAAAAACCAAAAAAAACAAATATTGTATATATCTTAGTTTTTAATTTTCAGGTTGCCAAAGCAGGAAATAAAGGAAGAATAGCTTGCTGAAAATTGCTTTCTTAGCTAGCCAAAATAAATTGCTATGCTTGCTAAAAAATTCTGCTTTCATTTCTAGTTTTATTTGAATTGAATTGTTGGTTGCTTGCATTTGCATTTTAAGAAATAAAAAAATTCATTCGTAGTTGCATTGTTAATACACGTTTAGTTTATGTTCTGCATTTCATCTTAGATTTTGATTAATAATAACGGTTAGACATCGATAACACTTAATTGTATATTGACAATTTGTCTTTTTTTTGAACAATTTAATTTCTTGGGGTCTAGGCTACGGCAGAGTAATAATCACTTGTAAATATTACGGTGATTCGTAAATATTATAGTGGTTGTTCCTCTGAAGGTACTTAAACCTTCGGCTGCATTGCTATGGTGATTCGTGGTGCACCGATAAATCCTGCTCGTTACCTGGCTGAGAACTACCTTGTTTATCTAAGACAATTTATGAGTATACAATTTTGGGTTAACTTAGGATAAATCATTTGTAATTAGACCCTTGCATTCATTTAGTTGCATTAGTTCATGCATATTTAAAAAAAAAATTCAAAATCCAAAACTTAAAAAAATTATAAATAGTTCTTAACTTAGTTTTTTTCCCTTTTCCTTTGAAAATTTACAAATCAAAATTCCAAAAATCCAAAAAAAAAATTAAAATCAAAAATCCAATTCAAAAACAAAGAAAAAATTTGAAAAACCAAAAATCAATTTCCCTTTTGAAAAATAAATTCCATTTGTAAATAATTTTCTTTTACTAAAAAAACAAAAAACACAAAAACATTCTTGAAAATGTCCGAGTTTCCCCACTTATGTGAAGTTTACAATAGTTGCGAAAATCAATATAATCCATATGATTTCACTCCAAATTCGTGTGGATATTTTAACGACAACTATTCTTTAAACGATTTAAATTTCGAACAACAAAATTTTCAAAACGATGACCAACCTTCGACTCTTGAAAATAGCATTGAAATGATTTCATCTTTACTCGAACTTTCTACACGACAAAATCAAGAGATAAATGATTTATGTAATTCTTATTTGTGTAATAACCCGAGTCAAGGATTTCAAAATTTGAATTCAATTCAAAATTCAAACGATTACGATTATAACCCATGCCAATTTAATTTCGAACTCCAAAATGAATTTCAAACTCAACATGAAAGTGGAAACAACTTTTCAAATGAATTTGGCAATGGGAATAATCTTAACCACATTACGAGTGAAATTTTTTGTTCTCAACAAATCCAAATCGAAAATTCTCAATTTAATAACTACAAATTAGATTTTGTTGAAAAATTGAATGAAATTTACGATGATCACACGGATTTGTTGTTGGAAACTTATATGAAACAACGTGAACAACAAAATCAAATCTCAACGTGTGATGAGTCAAGTGATAATCCACCTTTTACCCAAATCGACGATCTTCAAATAACAACTTTTGAATTTGATAACGACGATCTTAATGAATTTGTTGAAAACAATGTAATTAAGTTGGATTTCAATTCTTTTGAGGGTGTGCAACCAAATGTAAAATTCGATCTTTCTTTTCTCGATTTCGAAAATTTGAATACAACAACTTTGGATTTTGAACTTGAGATACGCAATGAAGTTGTTGATAATCCAATAAAGGAAGACGAATTTAATGAACCTGAATTTTTTGGACTTTTGGATGATGAGTTGTTAAATTCCAACGGGAAAGATTTAAATCACCACTTTGATTTTGAAATCAATAATTATGAAATTGATGATAAACTTGAATTTGGTGAAAATAAATTTCAAGCAATTGTTTTATCAACCCCGAAAATCATTGAAAATAAAACAACTCGCTCAATTTTTAATAAAACAGAATTCGTTTTTCCAAATCGACAATCAACTTCAAAATCTTCTACCATTTGGTTTTTCGAGCTTAGGCTGTGTCTCGTGTACTTGATGAGACAAATGAATAGCTCTTTGGAAGACCGTTTCATTTACTTTTTGACGATATACTTTCTGAACTCGTGTAAATACCGTTCGTTTTCATGTAAATAATAATAAACATCCCTTTCACTTGGGTTGACTGTGGGGACACAGTCAAAATCAAGTGTGGGGGGAGACTCATCTTCTTCTTGATTTTTAAGGATTAATTTTTCATTTTTCTTCCAAAAACTCAAAAAAAAAATCCAAAAACAAAAGAAGAATTTATTTTTAGTGTTTTTGATTTATTCTAAAAGAAACACTATAGGATAAATATATGGTTTTGGTTTATTAAATTGAAAATTTATTTGTCTTAAGAAAAATAAAAATGAATGTTGATTATAAATAACAATGGTTTAACTAGTATATAGGAAGATTCATACGTGTTAATTATGAAATACATCCTAATTGAAAATCTTTGTTTTAAAAGTGGTGAATTTAAAGTAAAGGATATAACATTTTTTTTGTCTTCTAAGTTAAATAGTGCTAAGATGATTTTGCAAAACTCTCTCTCTCTTAGGAAAAAATAAAAAAAAAATAACATCCAAGTATTCACTCTCATTTAAAAGTCCTCACGGTTATGCATGGGTGATTACTTGGAATTTTTGATTATGTGATTTCATACTCATTTAAAAGTCCTCACGATTATGATGTATGGAACACATGTAAAAAAAAGACTTAATAAAAACCACCTACGGTCGATAGTGTATGCATGAAAGTGTGTGCACTCGCCATGCTCTGTACTCCCCTCACATAAGCCCGAAAGGCAGTGCATGGGTGGTATATCTGGCCTCGGTTTATCTGAGCTAGGTGTGTAATTTTTCTTGCAAATAATGAGAGAGCAAGCAATTGAAATCCTAGCACTATTTTTACTTATTTGATTTAATTTGTTATTGAAAAGAAATGAAAATACCATTTTGATAAACTATGATAATCAACTAAGGATCCATTTTATAATTACACTTTGTTATCAACCGAAACAACAAGTTAAACTATTGTCTATTTGTTATGATAACTTGATTTTTATTGGAAATTTGACAAGTAAATGACTTAAATTTTCAAGATAATGACCAAAACCAATATTTAACTTATTCGTGTCAATTTAAAAATAAATGTTTCATTTGTAAATATTTTACAAAACTTGCATTTATCTCTTTGTAAATAAAACTTGCATGTTGTAAATATTTTCATCCTACATTTGGATTTTGTGGGTAGTATCCGCTGAAAACCCTCACGGGACAACACTCGTCCTACTGGGGACACCCAGAGGTTTAACGGCTAGTTGCATACGCTCAATGCAATCGTGCTTCCTACGAAAATGGATTTATCCGAGTTTTAGTTTATTCGAGGACGAATAAAAAGATAAGTGTGGGGGTATTTGATGTGCACGTAAATGTGCATATTTTAACCACCATATTTATTCTTTTTAAATTAAATAAATGATCATATTGGGTATTTTAACTTGTTTAAACCAAAATTCATATTATTTGAAATTGTCACATATTCATCTTCATCCAGGGGCAAAATGGTCATTTTTGTGCATATATTAATTTGAGAACATTTAATTGGAAATTTTTATATTATTTTGTAGGAAATTACACTCAATTACAAGTGGGTTCATGAAGGAATATGCATGCAAAAAATGAATACAAAGGAATGGAGATGGAAATAATTCAAAGTGAAGAACATGGAGGACCCCACCTACCCACTACCTAATGTACAAATTAAAGGCTAATGCACATGCTAAAAGACATTTAAAGCTTCATGTACATTTAAGTGGGGGATTATTAAAGCTAATGATAACTTTGCCACCACACTTCCTCCAAGGGCATTTTGGGTATTCCCCAAAAATATGCATTAGGGTTTCTAACTTGTATAAATACCCCTTATGTTTCATGTAGCCATCTTCCTCTTAGTTAGTTTTAGTTTAGAAAATAAATCAAATATCTCTTTCTTTCCATGGCTACTTAGCCATTTCTTCTCTTATGTAATTCTTTTCTTTTATGCAATGTTAATTATTGTTTCTTTTTAATTACATGTTCATTTCCTTTTATGCAAGTAGTGTAGATTTTCCTTTATGCAATTAGAATAGTTTTCCATTTCACTTTGCTCTCTTTTCCTTTTCTTTTTCTCTCATGTTGCAAGCTACATTTGTTCATATGATAACAAATATGAGAGGCTAAACCCCTTCAATTTAGGGGTAATGAAGCTCTCTAATCATGTAGCTTCAACTTAATTTGATGTTTATGCTCTCTTTTTATGCTTAATGAGAATGAATGAAGTGGTTAATGATGTTGTTTAGCTTTGAATTTGATAGTCTATGTTGTTTATAACAAATAGGCTATGCTTAAACAAACAAAACACAAATTGCCTATTCATCTACATATGATTATGGCAAAAAAGTGAATGTTGAAATTGAAATTTTATGGCTTATATTTCTAATTAATGGTTAATAGGCCATGCTTAAAATAAATTTTGCTTTCAACTTTGTTGTCATATTTTATGAGATTTAAAAATGTATTAGTGGTTGTGTTATAGTTTGATGGTTTATATTGAGCTAATTAATAGCACAAATATACCATACTTATGATAAGCACATCAACTAATTCACTAATGACAAGAAAAGAGAGATCATAACTTCATTTTGTTGATATATGTGATCTAGAGAGTGGAAATTGCCTCTAAATTTTCTTAACACTCTTATATTTTTATCTATTTTCTTTTGTCATTTTTCTTCTTTTTTTAGTTAATCACTCTTCCAGCTTTGGTTAATTTGATTGAGTAGAATTTTAAAATCATCAATTCCCTGCGGATCGACCCGTATTCGCCACGTGCTACATTCGTACACCGTGCGCTTGCGGTATAAATTTTATTTCAAAATTCGTTCGACGGTTTTCTAAACCGATAGAATTTCCGTCAACGAACATTTATATGTCGCTCTTAACGTATTTTGTAATAAATATATATTATTTAAATGTGGTCTGTGAATTGGGATTATGTAATCAATTTAGAATATTTTGAAATGGAATGTGGAATTTGTTTGCTATTTAAAAGTTCTTTTATATTCTATTGTTTCTGTGTATCAATGTATCTATATCACCGTATTTGATTGTGGAGGATTAATAACAATGGATGACTGCAGCATCTGTAGTCATTAGTTTTGAGCCTCCAAGTAGGGGATGTAATAGCTTCCACAATCAATCAAATTTCCTCTCACCAAAGCAGGGCCAATCATCGCTAAAATAACCATCGGATCAATAGTAGAGGCCTCTACTCTATTGGCATCCCTACTTTTGAATACTATATCATCCGTCATTGTACCCTGTAGTTTGGCCGGAGTTCCATCTTCCGTATTTGAATAACATTCAAAATCCACATGCCTTATTGAACAAGAATAGCGCTCCATTTTCTGCAAACTCCTGCCCACGGGATGTTGTCCACCAACTATCGTGTTTATCACCAACCTTCCACGGGACCGTGCGGGCAACGGGGCCTTATGCGCAGTCGGCCCTCGATTAGGGTCGGACGTCCCCTATCCGCCATCCTGCGGATTTTTCACAAACTGGTGCAACATTTTCTCCCGAATCAATTTCTCAATGCCATCCTGGAGATGCCTACACTCATTTGTATTGTGTCCATAACATTTATGAAACCGATAATACTTTCCGGTTTGCTTTTGTGCCTCCATCGATTCTTTCAAACGTGGCTTCTTATATTGAAAAGTATTACAGGTGGATGGATAAATGTTCTCCAGGGATGCATTCAAAGGTGTATAGCTATCATACATAGGAAACTTGGACTAGGCCTTCCATGCTCCCTCTTTCGGTCACGATTCCCTTCTCCACTTTTTTTCTATTGATTCGGCTTGTTTTGAACATTGACCTCAACCTTTCTGGAACTCTAGCGAGACTGCTTTGTTGTGATGTTTCTTTGTGCCACTTCTCTGTTTGGTTATGCAGCATTTCTTTTTCTAAACAACCTAGCCTCTTCCTTCCTCGTAAACTAGGCGGTTTTCCAGCTAACCGGTCACCGAAATCGGATTCGGGATCAACCCCATTGTCACAGCCATAAGTATTGCATGGTCATTAGGGTTACTAACATCAGTGGCAGCAACATGAAATCTCAGCATGTAGTCCTTCGGTGATTCCCCTTGAGCTTGGATTACACTTGACAAAGGCATCACATCTTTTGGGCGAGTAGCATGAATCTGGAATTGCTCCACAGATCTTGTTTCCAGCTCGTCAAATCTTGAGATCGATCGCGGTAGTAATCATGTGAACTACATCAAAGAGATCCCAGAAAGAGTTAAAGGGAAGCATATGCATTTTGTAGCATCATTCGCTCTTGCGGAGTCCATCAACCATTTGTACCTCATGATGTGATTCCTGGGGTCAGTTTTCCCTTCATAAGCAGGCATGTTAAACCTTCTAGGTTTCTCTATATGTAAAATATTGTTGGTAAATAGGGTGTGACTCTTAGAGATTCCCCA
The DNA here is from genome assembly GCA_030765085.1 of Allium cepa. Lineage (NCBI taxonomy): Eukaryota > Viridiplantae > Streptophyta > Magnoliopsida > Asparagales > Amaryllidaceae > Allium > Allium cepa. The sequence goes on along the minus strand of CM060929.1, from coordinate 870,986,468 downwards.
GTCATCATTTGTCAAGCCCTGGTTTTCCCTTATCAAATGTCTGACCATTGCGGATAAATCCGATGTCTGGATATGTGGCGCCAAGTGATGGTGGTACTCCACCTCGTGTGAGTGCTCCAGTTGGTGTCTCCGGGTTATTTCACGCCTCCTTGACCTATCATCCTCCTTATGTGTATCATGAGCATTCACTTTCGGAGAAGTGGTTGGTCCACATCCAAACATACTCTAGCGTCTAAGTTCCCAGATCCAAGTCAAGCATGACCCCTCAGCTACAGTTGAGGAGTCATGCCCTTGGTTTAGGGATCAGTACTGACCCCTAGGGAGGGATTGGCACTGACCCATCTTGGTAGGCCATGGTGGTCTGCCAAGTGTTGGTCCGATGTTCCGGCTCATGTTGCTTCAACTCTGCGATGCCTTCGCCTGTTTGATGTTCGTCTAAAGAAGTTGAACCATCTAACGCCAAGTAAGAAGCGAGGTCCCTTCTGGCGCTTTGGCACTGTTGTTGAGCAATCTGGTTCATTAAGTTGGCATTAGCATGGATTTGCTCGTTTACCTTCCTACGACATTCCATCAGCTCTCTCATCAAGTCATTGAATTCGGCCCAAGTTATGGAATCAGTGGGTTCTGGACTACAGCAGACTCCTTATTTGCATAGCAGGTTGGTTACTTGGACCCCTTTGTTGGACACTGGCGGTTCCATGGGCATCAACATTTTGGGAAGTAGATCCGATGCGCCTTACCAATATTGATTTCTTTGCCTAGATCTTGATAAATTTAAATAGTGTCTGTGAGCTTATGAAGATTAACTTGGATCTCCTTCGGGGGATTTCCTCAATCCAGTAGCAGCGACGGTGATCCTAACAGCCTGAGAATCAACGTTCTTAGTGAAAGCACCAAAATGTTTGCAACCAAATTGGTCACAAACACCCAAGAATAAATTTAATTAGTAGAATAAAATGAAGAAATTAAATGAAAACGGAGGAGAATCACAAAATATCAAAGAAAACGCAGTAAAAAGCTAAAACAACAAGATTTATAGTGGTTCGGAGTTGATTGCCTACGTCCACTTTGAAATTTTCTTTATTGCTTTTCAATTCACTTGATTACAATTACAAACAGCAAGAAATAACAAGAGATCAGAAAAGAATGGAGGAAATTAGTTACAATATTGGTAGAGCTTAACTAACAGTGTAAGAGTCCCTAAAATGGCCCCATGTGCCTGTATTTTTGGATGAAGGCGGCCTCCAATCTAACTCAAACTTCGGCAATAGGACCTCCTCCACCATAAGGGCCTAACTCCCAATGGATAGGGATCTGTATTGATCCCTCCATGAGTCAAGTTTGGGCTAGGGATCCCAATGGTATTTTTCTTATGGTCTGTAATGATGATGCTTCGAATATCTTAGTGCTTGGACTTCTAGAGCTTGTGTTCTTGCAATATTTCAACTCGAATCAGGACGTAGTCTAGGCAATGCCGATTCCTCCTGATTCCTTCTATATATGCCGACCCATACTCTACTAGCCATGCCCTATCGATTCATACTATATAAATCGTATCATGCCGATCCTTATCCTTCGAGGACACTATGTTGATCCATTCTCCACTCCAAATATATTATGCTGATCCATATCTCTTGATTATAGTATGCCAATTCGTGTCACATCAGGGCATCATGCCGATGCATATCTCTTGAATATAGTATGTTGATCCGTGTCTCACCAGGGCATCATGCCGATCCCACTCTCACAAGCTCGCCATACCAAATCTTTTTGCTTCACGAGTCATTTCGATCCCTTCATATTCTCACCCAAACCAACTATCTTTCCAAATAACTACGTCGACCACCCACCATATTAAGTATATACCAATCCCTCCATCATCCATCCAATTCGATCAATGTCCATGCCGATCCCTATTCCAACTAAGCTAAACTCCATAATTCCAACATCCTGCATTGTCCATTTATTAACCCTATTCATCCTAGACTGGATACAACTGCCTGGACATTATATTTTGGTCATGTGGCTGATGTCTCGTGATCAACCTTTTCATCATTATTTGAACCTGGCCTTTGTAGTCAGCCCTATATAGCCGGGTCAAGGCACCGGGTAATAGGTACATTCAAGGTTTTCTAAGCTATGCTTCTAAGTGTTATTAAGTAATACTTTATTACATTCGAAATGTTTCGAAAGAGATGTTTTAAAGTGTTTCGAAAGGCAAGGGCCTAATGTTATGAAATGAAATTTATATGCTTTCGAAGGAGGTTATCCAGTGAAGTCAAAAGAAAAGTTTTGAATGTTTCGACAACCTTAGTTTTCAAAGCAAATAACCCACTCTCATTTTTAAAGAAAAACCATGGCATAAATATAAAGTATTTTGAAAAGAACTTTTTAAGAAGTTTTCCTTGATTAAAAGGTTAAAGGTATTGACCAAGTTAATGTATACTTCTTCATATATGTTTATGTTCACAATGTTTTGGGCCCATAACTGAATTTTGAGGAAGAGCGGCATAACCAGCTAGGTTGACCCAGTAGTGAATATAAATAAAGTTAACTCCTGAATAAGTAGAATTGCATCTAGAAGGTCAGGAAGACCAGAATGTATGATACTAAAATATTAAAGAAAGATATTGGCAGGGACCAATAGGTTCTCAGTAAGCCCATGAAAACTATGTATAGGAAAAGATATTGGCAGGGGCCAATAGGTACATAGTTAGCCCATGAAAACTATGTATAAAGGAAGATGTCAAAAAGATATGTTCATAGTAAGCCCATGAATACTATAACTTGTTACTGGAAGGGGCTAGTAGGTTTGTAGTTAGCCCATGAAAATCATATCCAGATTAAGATATTTATAGATGTCAATAGGTTCCAAGTCAGGCCATGAAAACTAGTATAAGAAAAGAGGATATTAGAGTCACCAATAGGTACCTAGTCAACCCATGAAAACTAGGATAAATATAAAGATATTGGAGTTACCAACTGGTTCATAGTGATCTCATGAAAACTGTGTAATTGGACAGGGAGTCCTTAAATATTTTACCGGTTATTAGTCAACCTATGAAAATTAATAGGTTAATAAAAATCATGGAAACTATATTTGAGACAGATAGTCAGAATAAATGGGGATGGGTAATCCATAATAGATTCATTTGTTTTGCATATCATCATATCATATTGTTTTGAATTGTTTTAACCATAGTGGATGCAAGAGCACAGTATATAGTTTTATAAAGGTTTTAAAATACTAGTGAGGGAAAAACCCGTTCCGCTAAGCGAGGTGGTCTCACTAGATATCTAAATGGTTTGAGATGGTATATCATTATTCCTACCAGGCTTTATATCTGACCCGAAGTTTATGTTTTCCCCTTAAACTCACGGGTACTCAATTGATTTTGAATAATTTGACAATTGAGGTTTTTAGGTACCCCATTAAACGAACAAAGCTTCCGGAGACGTGTAGGAGGCATGATAGATATATATAGAGAGAGTACTCTTTTATTTGATTCCGTTGTGTTATTTGTAATGGCAAAGTTGTTAAATTGCCTATATATACTCAGGTCATCCAAGGAGGCATCTTCATATGTCACTCTTGGCGTATATTATAATAAATATACTTCTCTAAACGTGGTTTACGATTGCGGGATTATGTAATGAATTGGAAATGTTTTGAAAATGGAATGTGAGCTATTTGAAGTTTCAATTTTTTTACATATTCACGTGTTTCTATGTACTAATGAATATAGCACCGTCGTATTTGATCGTTGAGGATTAATAACTATGCATGACTACAACATCCATAGCCGTTAATTTTGGGCTTCCAAGTAGGAGGATGTTACAAGTTGGTATCAGAGCATAGGTTTATGAAACTTTAAAAGAAATTTAAGCCTAGAAGATTTTCAAACATAATTCAATGAATTAGACATATGATCGAGGTTTGGTTTAACGCTATAGTAACGTACTTGTATTTGATATATATACATATAAGTACGTACTCCCCTCTCTCTTTGTAACGTCCCGCCTTTTCGCACGTTTTAAATCGGCACACGTGCCAATTCAAACCGTTCGGAAGGGCAGATTGTTATGGGGTAAATAAGAAAAACGAGAACGAAATAAAACAAAACAGAATCTCACAGCGGAAGGATAAAATATAATAATCAAATATACAGTTTTTAAAGCTGTTTAAAATATTCGATTTTACTTATACAACATACATCAGAGTTACACATACCATATTACAATGCAGCGGAACAATATGAGTGTAGTGGAATATAATAAATAATAATAATACAAATCTTCATCTTCGTCCTCTAGAGCTAAATCTTCAAATCCTGAAACGCTCGGACTGACCCGAGCAAATTGAAAAACCAAAACACTCGAGTCAAAATTAAAAGATCTTATGTGAGTTAAATCAACAAAAATAAATATGAGTGCAGTAACTCAAGAGATGCTCGGGATTTACATCTCCTAAGGATCCGTTAAACTATTTACTATGTAGTATATTTCGCTATTATAATAATGTCTAATTGTAAAATAAACTTACTTTAAAATAGCGTTAAGGCTTTACATTTTCCACCTTAACACGTAATAATACCAATAGTCTATACAGTGTCTGCATATTTCCTGATTGGGAGACAACGAGAAAACACTCCATAGGTACGACACAAATAGAAACTCGTAGTAAAGGCTCGGTATGGTAGGTGACACGGCACAACTAGGCAATGCTAGGGTAGATATACCAATTATGCTTCCGGGTCGGTGGTAACGCGTAGCCGCAGCTACCGCCCACCTCGGACAAACTTCCCCCAAATCAAAGAAATCAAAAGTGAAGGTGGTTATTCACCAACTGCCAATTACATTACTACCTTAATTAACATACAGTTACAGTTTATCTCAAATTCCAATTTACCATCTAAATAAATACGTAACCCACAATAAACATTATCGTTACTCTATAGTCACATAAGTAAGCCTCTATTACTTAAAAATCAATGTTGGCATTTATTTCAGTACTACTAATTGCACTCACACTTCCGTTATGTTATTAATTACCATTAAAGAAACGTTTATTATTTACAACAACATTGCAATTACTTAACATTTAAATGAATTTTATTTCCTATAAACTGATTGACCAATTAATTAGGAAATTTATAATAATTGTTATCATACCCTTAAAATTTACGCTTAAGTTTATGTTATATTCAATTTATTTTATTTCATAAATTAATTCAAATTTTACGCTCGTTCTCTTCGATTTGATTTATAGCCTAATATAATATAAACAATCTAACTCCATAAATAAACTTATTCTTATTACACAAATTATACATAGTTTTAATTCAATACTTATTTTATACTTCTCCATATTCAATTATATTTAGGTATAATACTTACACTATTTCATTTATTGCAGTTTCATTAAATCTATCCAAATTTTATTCGTTTCAATATTATTCCATTTATTACAATAGATCCAATTAATTAAATTTTAGTATCAATAAATCGTTTTAAATTTAATTTCAGCAAATTATTATAATTTCATACATAATATTAAGTTCATTCGATCACCACTAATTCTATCATTTTACTAGTTAATCCAATATTCCCATTTGGTTTCTTATATTTACTTTACCAAGCATAACAAGCTACTTTATTTCAACTAATTGCAATTTCCTTTTTTTTCTAAATTTACTACAAAAATCATATTAAATTCCAATTTAAATCTTCAAAAATTACGGGTCGTTAGACTCTCCCCCACTCAGAACTTTCCGTTCCCGAAAAGGAAAAAGAAGGGAAAAGGAAAGAATCAAGAAAATAATATCTTATTCAAAAATATTAACTTTATATGAACAAACTTACAAAATTAATTATTTTAAATAAAATATACCAATTTTATAACTGTCAATTCTTTTTATACTCAGGTTTCTAAAAAGTTTGGAAAACATTTCGAAAAGATTTTCTAAGGCCAAAACTTACGAAATTTTTTGGCAGAGTCTCCTTTGTACAGAGAGGCTTGGGAGAAATTATAATATCAAAAATAACAATATATAACATATATTTTCCAAAATAATATATATCCCAACACGGGAAAACAAGATAATAGCGCTTTAAAACGTAATCCGAAAACGTACCTATTTGTCGGGCAATAACGCTTAATTATGAAACCAAAAGCAGTAGCAATTGCTTCCATAACCTGTACTTTACTTATATAATCTGAAAAGAGTTAACAATTATATAAATGAAATGTTTAAGTTATTCAACCACAAACAAACAATCAATCCCAACAAGGCATACAACCATCATACAAAAACAACACAATTCAATCATTTATTCATATCAAACAAAACAAATAGTTGTTCGGGTTTAAAACTTTAAATTGCACAGAATGAAAAGAAAAATAAAATAAAATAAAATAAACTATCAAATGCATCATTTACTCAACAGTCTTAGATGAAACAAAATATATTATTTATTCATCCAAATAATTTTAGATTTCCTTACCCAAACAACCATAAACCAAAACAACAATAACGATTAGTTTATTCTTATTAATTCTATTCATTTTCATTTATTGCCTACAATCATTCATTTTCATTTATTCAGGTCACGTAAGTTTCTTTTTATGGCATTACATTTATGCATTTCACAATCTCATTCATTTATTTAATGCTTACATTTCTATTATATTAAATTTATAGTAACAATTTAATTACACTTAAATTTATAACTTTAACACAATTCTTATAAATAAAGAATTGACTTAATTCATTTACTTACTTTCATTTATTCTAAATTTCATTTATAATACTTACCATTCTATTTTAATTAGTAGTCTTTCAATTACACTTAAGATTATAATATTACAACATCAAATTCTTAGTTATTAAGGAATTTTCATTAGTTGTTTTCATTACCTAAAATTTATTACTTGTATAATATCTATTACATTTTCTTATTAACATTTCAACTTTTAATATTCGGTAAGTTATATATATGTTTATAATAATGTAATTGAAAGTTATACAAGTTTCTTCTATTTTCTTTAATTAATTTATGTTCAACAATAACATCCTTGTTTTATATGTTACTCATTTCAATTTCTTTTAATTTCCATTTATAACTTAGTATTAATTCCTTATTTCCTTTAGAGGTTTCAATTTATTAATTACCTACGTTCCAATCCTACAATAAATGAAATTTATTAATTAATGGAAACTTAGGAACTAATAACGGGTTTAATTTCATTTCATTTTAAATAATAGATAAATATAAACTTCCAATTTATATCTCCAAGTAGATGTAAAACAAATTTAAAATTCACTTTTGTTTATCAAAATAAATATGTAGTAAAACTACTACAGTGGCCTTCCCACTTCGAAACTCGAAAAAGAATGTGGATGATGCGTGCACTCATCAACGAAATTAATTTCCAGCGACAAAGAGGGTAGTACATAATTTTTTTTTTAAAATTGCTTTTTTAAAACAATTTTTTTCAATTTATATCGAAATATTTATATCAGAAAATACTTACAAACAATACTATTATATTCCAAAATTATTCGAAAGAAATTTTCAAAAAAATCCTGGAACTAAAACTTTAAGTTTTCAATTTCATTTATCTTATTTCCAATCTTTTTCGACTATTAATTTTAAATTTATTACGTAACAACCAATATATTGCAACCAATTATATATATCATTCAAAAATTTATTTTGTACAAAGAAAATATAATAGGCAAAACTATTTCATTCGTCTATATTAAAAACAAATATTATGTCGGTCTGTCCTATTAAGTGTTTAGAAATTCCTATTGATGTCACAGCGTCCCATGAACCAACCATAATTTATAAATACAAAACAGAACAGATTAACACAATATTAAAACCTTTTTATAACACTAACAAATACGCTCTCTCATATATATATACACTCAGCGACTCCCATAGGGCATTACTGCCCTATTAATAAAGACTCAGACCCCACAAAGCTAAGATTTATCACTAAACCAAAGTTCTGATACCAACTGTAACGTCCCGCCTTTTCGCACGCTTTAAATCGACACACGTGCCTATTCAAACCGTTCGGAAGGGCGGATTGTTATGGGGTAAATAAGAAAAACGAGAAAGAAACAAAACAAAACAGAATCTCACAGCGGAAGGATAAAATATAATAATCAAATATACAGTTTATAAAGCTGTTTAAAATATTCGATTTTACTTATACAACATACATCAGAGTTACACATACCATATAATAATGCAGCGGAACAATATGAGTGTAGTGGAATATAATAAATAATAATTCAAATCTTCTTCTTCGTCCTCCAGAGCTAAATCTTCAAATCCTGAAAAGTTCGGACTGACCCGAGCGAATTGAAAAACCAAAACACTCGAGCCAGAACTAAAAGATCTTATGTGAGTTAAATCAACAAAAATAAATATAAGTGCAGTAGCTCAAGAGATGCTCGGGATTTACATCTTCTAAGGATCCGTTAAACTATTTACTATGTAGTATATTTCGCTATTATAATAATGTCTAATTGTAAAAAAAACTTACTTTAAAATAACGTTAAGCTTTACATTTTCCACCTTAACACGTAATAGTGCCAATAGTCTATACATTGCCTGCATATCTCCTGATCGGGAGACTACGAGAAGACATTCCATAGGTACGACACAAATAGAAACTCGTAGTAAAGGCTCGGTGTGGTAGGTGACACGGCACAACTAGGCAATGCCAGGGCATATATACCAATTATGCTTCCGGGTCGGTGGTAACGCGTAGCCACAGCTACTGCCCACCTCGGACAAACTACCCCCAAATCAAAGAAATCAAAAGTGAAGGTGTCCACTGAAACAATCCAAAGTCAGAGTATAGTATCGAAGGAAAGTGTCCGATCAAAGGTGCTACCTCAATTAACCCATCAATTGCTCATGTTTTCGCCACCTTATGAGAACTCACGGGAGTTGGGTCCACGTATTTACCTTAAAGGAAATCCGCCACCATCCTACTTCATTTTGGAATCTACATCGCGTACACGGTTGTTAAAGTGATTTTCGGAGTTGGCAGAGAGTATGACAACTTCTGATCCCAGTCTCTTCAACAACCAAACGTTATTATAACACCGCGGTCCTTTCAAAAATAGTTTATACTTTAAAACCAGAATATAATATCCATTTCAAAACTATAAATACGATATCATTTCTATTTTTAAAGCCCAAATCAATATGATATCATTTTTACTTTATAAATATCCCTTTCCCAAAATCATAATATTTTCAAATATACATATACCATGAAACCATAGCTTTGAAACATAACTTTTAATACTTAACGGTTCAAATACTATATTACTTTATAAAATTAACAGCTTCTTTAAATTTCATAATAATTTCCCAATATCAATTTGAAACTCCAAATAAACCATTTTAATTTCCATATATTTCAAAGCTTATATAATCCATATTTCAAACTTAAATTTTTATAGTTCATATGATTCAATCTTTAAATATTTCACCTTTTCAAACGAATTCTTTGATAGTTACACATATATTGATTCTATTCATATTATTTAAATTTGAAATGTTTACTTAATAAATCCAATAAAATTTAAGTAAACTTTTATCTTCAAACAACTGGATAAATTTTTCCAATTTTATTTAACTTGATAAATTCAGTTATTTCAAATTTACATTCATTTAAATTCTTTCAAACGAAATCAAGTTATAAGAATCATACCCTTTAAAATCATTGCTTTTATTTAAACTTTAAATCAAAGTTATTCAAGTAAAATTCTTAAATAATTCAATTTAAACCAATTCCATATTTCTCTTTCAACTTAACTTCATTTAAGTCATTTAAAACTCTATATATACAATATCTTAAATAGATACTAAACCATATAATATAATACAAGCAAACTCCATTTTTAAACTCATTTTTATTAATCAATTTTATACATATTTAAATTCAAGAATTCAACTTATTTATATATATATATATATAATAGTGCTTACATAACACCAAAAATTAATATTTATTAAACTGTATTTCCTTTCCAAAACCATAGAAAAATCACTTTAAAATATTTTTATATATAGACCGCAGTGCCTGTATATAATTTTCTATCCTATGGTCAAGTGATACGGATATTTATCATTTCAATCCGCAATTTAAAAATAAAATTACGGTTATATATCATTTCAAACCGCAATCCCGAATGCAATAAATTGCATAATAACTTGCAGTTTATAACAATATAAAATACAGCATTCATTCATCCAATATCAACCATCAACCATTTATCACAATCATCATCCAAATTCAAACAATACCTCAATATATAACAAGTGATAATAACAGGTATCAACTATCAGTTTATATTCAAAAATAAATTATAACTGTTTACTGGCAGTTTTAAATGCAATAAATAAATAGATAACAATTTAACTGTCAGTTTTATATTCAAAAATAAATAAATTTAACTGGCAGTAATATGCAATATTAAATTAAATAACAAGTAAATTAAATGAATTGCCAAATTAACTGAGATTACGATGAAATATATGCCAAACAGCTATAAATAAATTTCTAAGCACATCATAAATCAATTTAACAAACATAAGAAATCTTAGAAGTTGTGAGTGGGTTAAAACACTCACCTTTTGAATTTAAATTGAATTTAAATCCAATTTAAACCCAAAAATTTCACAGTCTCAGAATCCGTCCAAACAAGCGCCAAAATATCTGGAATTTTATTACGATCCTAACAAAAAAAATCGCGTGTGAAACGGAGTTCGTATGTAAGAGTTATCGTCGTTAAACGATTCGAAATTGAAATTTAAAAATAAAGAAATAAAACAAATCACCAACCCACTATCTTTGCCATGTCACCCAAGAAAAACGTGCGCAGCCCTCTCCAACTCCCTCTACGCGATACCCGTCTTCTCCCCTACAAAACCTACGCTAAACCCATCTGCACCGAACACCGTCACGCCCAAAATCCACGTCGCGCCACCAATATCACCGGAGGGGTCGCCGACCTTCGTGCGACTTGGGACTTCCCACCACGAACACCCAAGCTCGAGAAAAAACGCACAGCAGCCGCCAAAATCTTGTAACCCTAATTGAAATTTCACACCAATCAAACCGTCGAAACGCCAAACCAACCACATAGATCGACTCCCCTTAGTCCCCTCTGCAAAACCCAGAAAAGGTTTCTCGATCCGACGAATTTTATCACGGCGATGATGAACGGTCGTGGATAAACTTTAACTTCATAACAAACTTTAACTCGAATTGAAAAACGAATTCCACTAGGAGATTACTCTAGTTGAGAGCTTCAACTTATATTTTCTCAATTTTTTTGAGGATTTGAATTTTTGACTTTGATTTTGGATTATAATTGGATCTAGGGTTTGCATCCATTGATGAAGAAGAGGAGCTGATGAAATTTTACGTGCAAATAAATGAGAAGAGGCGGTGGCTAGGGTTTAGCATGGTATTTATAGGAAAATTGAAATAAAATATATGGATCGGGTTGATAGATATACGTGCTAACGCTAACGTGGCCGAAAAAGACCGTTCTGACCCCGGAACGAAATTTGATAAATCCATATATCGAAATAGGTATTTTAAAATATTGTGAACACGATGGAAGAAGTTTCACGTCCAAATTCCATCGTATGAAGATGTTATGCTAAAAACAATATTTTCCAAATTGATTTCAATTGCGTTTATTTCAAGGCATTTCGAGTCCGTACGATCAAACGACAAGCCTGATCGCAACGAAACTTGAAGCCCGACAATAATTCACCGCTACAGATCCGATGAAACTGGTTTTGTCGAAATCCGAGTCAGTGGCCAAAATGGCTATTTTTATATTAATTAAAAAATTTAATAATTAAATAAATGAAATCCAATTTTTAATTTCAATTCTAAAATTGACCAATTTTATTACCTTTATATTTCCCAAACATTTACAATGTTTTAAACAAATTTATATGTCACTTAAATGTTGATTCAATCATCAATTTTAGCGTTAAATTCCAATTTCGTTAGATTTAGAAATTTAAAATTTAAAATTTCCATAATTCCTTTGAAATAAATTTTCATTCATATTATTCAAATTCATTATTTCAAACAGATGAGATAAATATTGGGGTCAAAATCCGTTATATTAACATTCTCAAATTTCCTCTAAATCCTTATTTATGAAAAAAAAATTAATAATATATTCCACTTATTGCAATAAATCCAATTATTAGATTTCAAATTATTAATAAATCTTGGTTTTCACTCCTTTATACCATCTTATGAAGACAATATACGTCTCTAATACTTTAATTTACATTAACCAACGTTAAATTAAGATTTGTTGTAATCGATTCCCAAAATTTTATTTAACCCATTTAATAAACAAGCAACCTACAAAAACTGCAACTTATGTGCTTTTAATTGCATTGAAATTTAAACTTATTAGCTTATATCAACACTATTATCATTAATTGCAAACGGATTACCAATTTTTAGTCGCTAACCTAAATAACTAACGTATATTAATCGATATTATTCCCAAGTTACAAATTTTGAATTAATTAGTATTTATTATTATCGCTTCACTGGTTAATTCAACATTTGCATTGGTTTTTCTTATAATAAGTTTATTACCCAATATTCCTATATTCATCTTAGATTTGTTTAAATGGCTATATTTCAATTTATAACCAAAAATTTCTATTTACATTCCATTATAACCTAAACAATCGTTTCAATCAAATTTGAATTGCATTAAATTGGTTATTCATCAACTGCCAATTACATTACTACCTTAATTAACATACAGTTACAGTTTATCTCAAATTCCAATTTACCATCTAAATAAATATGTAACCCACAATAAACATTATCGTTACTCTATAGTCACATAAGTAAGCCTCTATTACTTACAAACCAATGTTGGCATTTATTTCAATACTACTAATTGCACTCACACTTCCGTTATGTTATTAATTACCATTAAAGAAACGTTTATTATTTACAACAACATTGCAATTACTTAACATTTAAATGAACTTTATTTCTTATAAACTGATTGACCGATTAATTAGGTAATTTATAATAATTGTTATCATACCCTTAAAATTTATGCTTAAGTTTATGTTATATTCAATTTATTTTATTTCATAAATTAATTCAAATTTTACGCTCGTTCTCTTCGATTTGATTTATGGCCTAATATAATATAAACAATCTAACTCCATAAATAAACTTATTTTTATTACACAAATTATACATAGTTTTAATTCAATACTTATTTTATACATCTCCATATTCAATTATATTCAGGTATAATACTTACACTATTTCATTTATTGCAGTTTCATTAAATCTATCCAAATTTTATTCGTTTCAATATTATTCCATTTATTACAATATATCCAATTAAATAAAATTTAGTATCAATAAATCATTTTAAATTTAATTTCAACAAATTACTATAATTTCATACATAATATTAAGTTCATTCGATCACCATGAATTCTATCATTTTACTAGTTAATCCAATATTCCCATTTGGTTTCGTATATTTACTTTAACCAAGTATAACAAGCTACTTTATTTCAACTAATTGCAATTTCCTTTTTTTTCTAAATTTACTACAAAAATCATATTAAATTCCAATTTAAATCTTCAAAAATTACGGGTCGTTACACTCTTAGACCATTCTTCTATATCTTACTAAGGCTCGTATGCAAATTTATGAGAAGGAAGATATGGAAGCAGGAAACGGAAGAGGATATCTCGGTGAAGGAAGCACCACACCTAGTGTAAATGATCTACATAAACTAGGAGGAACCAAGGTCGACATGCTAATGCTAACCCAAATGTTGAAGCAAATGTGGGTACTGGAAATTCGCCAGTAGTTGCGGGGATGGTGTATCAGTTGTTACCCAATCTTTTACAAGCTGGGGTTGTTGATAATGTTGGAAGAGTTAATCCTACGGCTCTAGTTGGGAATAACTATGCTAAGTTGAGCGGAGACTACCCGGTCTGGATGGAAAGCCGTTTGCTGGAATGGAGGATGTTGTTGAAATTGAGAATTGGCTATTGCACTGTGAGAGGTTCTTTACTGATCTAGGATTAGATAATGAGTAGAAGAGAAGGTTGGTTTCTAGACAGTTGCAAGGATCAACACTTCATTGGTGGAATAGTGTTACTCCGAGTTTCGGAGGAGGAATTGACGTGGGCTTAGTTTAAAAGGAGATTTGAACATAAGTTTTCATCTATGGTTGCTAAGTCAACGTTGATGAGGAAATTCATGGATCTATTTCAGGGTGTGATGTCAATTATTGAGTATGCCAAAAGATTTGAGGAGCAATCTCGGTATTGGTATGCTGTTGTTGACACTGACATCAAAAGGAATGAGAGGTTCATTCGGGGTTTGAGACCTGAGCTTACTAGAATGACTATGATCTATATCCATGATCTGTGTAATGTGGTGGTGGAGATGGTCATTTTCCATTAAGAGATGCTGGCTAGTTGTGTTAGAGAAAAGCCAGTTGAATCTAGGGTCCTTAGGAAAAGAAAAGGAAGTTCTTTAAGAAGAATGGAGCCCAGAAGGGAGATGCAGCCAAGACAGCAAAGGGTGATTTAGTTTTCTACAAATGTGACAAGAAGGGTCATTATGCAAATGAGTGTCAGTCAAGAAAGGGAAAGAAGGATGCGGGAAAAAAGAATATGAAATGCTTCAACTATGATCAAGTTGGGCATTATAAGAACCAGTGTCAAGAACCAGTCAGGGCGGACAAGGGGAAGGTTTTTGCTGTTGGATCATCTGCTAAGCCAACTGCAGCTGATCAAGGAAAAACTATGATGGAAGGTACGTTTTAATTCAAAGTATACCTGTTAGGATACAATTTGATACACGTGCATCACATTCATTAATATCCTAGTGTTGGGTTAATAGGTTATGCTTAGAACCCACATACCTTGTTACTTACTTAAGCGTTGTGAATCCGATAAGAGGGTATGCAGCTCTAGGGATCGGATGTGACCAGTAAGAACTTTATTAGTTAGATCATAAGTTTGCACGCAATCTATATGTTTTTAATTTCATAGATTTTGGAATCTTTTTGGGTATGGATTGGTTTAGGAGGTATGAGGCCAAGATATTTTGCCAGGATGGGGAGATATCATTGAGACATCCTGATAGTCATAACAGAATTATATTCCCAGTAGAGAATTCTGATCGGATTAGTTATGCTTTGTTAAGTGCAATGGAAGTGGGAGAAGAGCTAAGTCAGGTTCGAATTGCAAGAGATTATGTAGACGCCTTTGAGCCAGTCACGGGACAACAACTGAAACGAGCTTTTGAGTTTCGAATAGATCTTATGCCGGGAGCTGAACCTATGAGTAGACCATCTAGCAGGATGACACCAATTGAGATGAAGGAATTGAATGTGCAGCTAGTGGATCTAGAAGGAAGAAATTTTATTATGCCAAGTAGTTCGCCTTGGGGAGCGGTCACGGTATTCGTGAAGAAACCAGACGGGTTGTTAAGGATGTATTTTGACTATCGCAAGCTGAACGAGAGGACGATAAAGATAAGTATCCTTTGCCAAGAACTGATGATCTATTTGATCAATTGAGTGGAGCCAGAGTGTTTTTCCAGTCGGATTAGGCAACAGACTTCCATCAATTAAGAGTGGTAGAGGACGACATTTGGAATGAGATTAGGTTTGTACGAGTGGTTAGTAATGCTATTCGGGTTAACGAATGCACCTTCTTTCTTTGTGGATTTAATGAACCGAGTCTTCCAAGAGTATTTGGATAGATTCATGTTGTTGTTTATCGATGACATTTTGGTATAGTCTAAAGATGAGAGGGAGCCTGAAGATCATCTTAGAGTTATGATTGAGACGCTGAGGAAGAATCAGCTAAAGACGAAGATTTCCAAGCGTCATTTTTGGAAGAAAGAGGTTAAGTTCCTTGGTCATGTGGTTTCAGAGAAAAGATTGTCATTTGATCAAAATAAGATCGAACCTATTAATAATTAGAAGAGATCAGAGATGGTGACCGGGATTAGAAGTTTCCTTGGACTTGTTGGCTATTACTGGAGATTTATTAAGGATTTCTCATGGATAGCAGCGCCTGGACTAAGCTTATCAGGAAGGAGGTGAAGTTTGTTTGGTCCGAAAAATGTGAGGAATCATTCCTTAAGTTAGAGTATTTGTTGACCAATGCACTAGTGTTAGTATTTCCAGATGGAAATCAAGGGTTGGTGGTGTATACTGATGCATGCGGAACTAGATCAGGATCTCTATTGATGAAGAAGGGTAAAGTGATTGGCTACGCTTCATGACATCTTAGACCATATGAAGTGAGATATTTTACTCATGATTTGGAGTTAGCAACGGTAATGTTCACATTGAAGATTTAGAGATATTATCTCTTAGGTGAGAGATTTGAGCTATACACAGATCACAAGTCTTTAAGATACTTATTCTCTCAAAAGAAGTTGAATATGAGACAGCAGAGGTAGCTGGAGTTTTTGGCTGCTTATGATTTTGGTATAGAGTATACACCAGAGAAAGGTAATAAAGTAGTGGATGCTCTTATCAGAAGACACCAAAATGTGGTGTTGGCTATGTTGGCAGAATGGAAGGATCTAGAAGCTTTGGCCAGTTGCAATGTGCAATTACGGTCGATTGCTAGTTTTAGTCAGAGCACTGCCATGTTATCCTATTTAGAAGTTCGACTAGTGTTGATCGAAGGAATTGCTTCTAAATGGAAGGAGGATCCATTATTGGTCGAGAAAATTAAAAGACTTGAAGTTAGAATTAAGGTCAATGATCTGAGAGATTTTTGCCTTGACCAGAGAGGATGGATGAGAAAGAAGGGGCGATTATGTGTTCCAGATGTTGAGAACTTGAGGAAAGAAGTTCTTGGGGAATGTCATCGATCCAAGTTTACGATTCATCCTGGAGGGACCAAGATGTATCAAGGTATGAAGAGAAGCTTCTATTGGGAAGGTATGAAGAGGGACGTTGGCTAACGGATTAGGCAGTGTGCAAACTATCAAAAAGTGAAAGCCAAACATCAGAAGCCAAGTGGGTTGCTTCATCCCCTAGAGATTCCAGTGTGGTAATGGGATTCAATATCTATGGATTTTATAGACGGGGTGCCAAAGTCAAATGGAGGAAATGAGAGTATATGAATCATTGTGGACAGGTTGACCAAGAGTGCCCATTTCATTCCAGTAAAGTCAATCAGGACGGCACCAATTTTGGTAAAGCTGCTCATGAAGAACATAGTTAGACTACATGGAGTTCCTAGTAGCATAGTCAGTGATAGAGATGCTTTATTCACTAGAAAATTCTGAAAAAGTCTACAGGATGTGTTAGGCACTATGCTCGGGTGAGTGTTGCATATCACCCTCAGACGGATGGGCGGACAGAGAGAGTCAGTAAGGTACTCGAGGATTTGTTGAGAGCTTGTGTGTTGGACTTTGGTGGATCTTGGAAGGATCCTCAGTATTTGATTGAGTTTTTCTATAATAATAGTTACCAGACTAGTATAGGAGTGGCGCCTTTTGAAGCTTTGTATGGAAGGCTATAAAAATCACTTTTATGTTGATTAGAGACTAGATACAGATTGGTCCTAGGTCCAGATTTGGCTAAGGAGGTATCAGAGAAGATTGAGATGATCCGAGAAAGAATGAAGGAAGCTCAATCTAGATAGAAGAGTTACGCTGATAAGAGGCGTAACACTACACCAGTTCGCTGGTTTAGCTACCCCTCCTACCGCTTCAGTAGATACGGCTATTAGCCATTGCAAATTTGATACGGCTATTAGCCGTATCTAAAAATTTAGACTCGGTTAATAGCTGTATCAAATTTGATATGGCTAGTAGCCGTATCTTACTTCGTGCCTATTTTTGGCGCAAATTTTCCACCCCAATACGCACTGCTTCCCTCCAGAAAATTGGCTTTCCCATTATTTAGATACGGTTAATAGCCATATCAAATTTTATTGATTCTTGTAAAAACATGAAAAAGACTTCTCCTTCTTATTCCTTTATTTTGTCTCGCTAGAATTTTCTGCTGCCATTGAAGCTCGCAGAAAGCTCAGAAATTTCTCATTTCATTGACAAAACTAGTAGGTCGTTTTGTTCTTTTCTTCTCGTATTTTGATCTCAATGCTAATCTCAGGCCGAAGGTAACTTGAATGGTGATTAGATTTTATTAATAAAGATATTTGGGGAATTTTACCATTTAATGATCTTTTGCCTTATTCAATCATATGAAGTTATTCACTATTTATTTCTCATTGATTCAATGATTGATTAATAGTAATCTTTTAATATTTTGTTACTCATGATTTGATTTTTGAATTTTGAGTTAGTTTGGAGATATGCATTTAACCTATAGTTGAAATCTTTGGGTTTACTGATTGTTATAGAAATCTATACCCATGAAATTGGAATTTCATTGGAGTAATGATCGTGGATCTACCCTTGGTTTTGTCTGGATGCTCAGTTTGTAGCTAGAATTGTCCAAATTACACATACTTGATTGGATAATTCCTTATATAGTTAAGGTCTAGTTTTACTTGTTTAGTTTGAACTAAACTGTTGATGCGTTTGTTCTTCTTAGACCGAAAATGAGTTCTGCTATAGATAAGCAGAAGAAGTCCTGGATAGGACCTTGCACAATTTTGATTTTATTAGATAAGTAGAAGAAGTCTTTTTATGTAGTTACTCATTCTTATATAAAATTAGTTGATTATTAAATATTTACTAATAACATATTCAATACACCTCTTTAAAATGTAGTAATACAATAAAGTTGCATATGTTGTACTTTGATTATTGTAAGATATTACTAAAAAACATTACATAATTTTTTTCCGTTTGAAAAATACTAATAAGTTCACTTTATTGGATATGAACTTCAAATTATTTTATATTCATATATTATATAATAATATAAAAGTCTATAAGTATAATTATTTTGTTTTGTCTAATTAAAAGTTGAAACTTGCATCATTTAAAGAGGTAAGTATTCGTCTATGTGTGTGTAATTATACACACACTAATATTATATACGTTCACACAAAAGCTAAAACAGTACATAAAAATGCACAAAATACCTCCAGATCGAAAAAGGTGCAAGGCATGGAAACTTGTAATAATAGATGCAGCACTAATTTGGAAACTTCAAGAATACAAATAGCAGTTTAAGCTAATAGGATCAAATATGAGAAATTGATGAGAATACAAGGCCACCTTCTCAAAAACAAACAACAACAAGATATAAAATATGATGTGGAGGCATACACACTCCAATGCACACTTAGACCCATGTAGACCACATATGCATACACCCAGGTTTGCACGAACAAAAAACACATACATATAACCTCACGCACACACAACCCAGGCTAACACACACTTGCATACACACTCTCTAGTACACTCATGCCACCCTGTACAATTACACAATAGTGTGCACAAATTAACAACAACATACCCATGAAGAAGAGACCAGGGTCGACCTGGACTCTTTAATGGTTGACCGCATCAGGGCAACCATACTTAGAGCTGGGTCAACCTATAGAGGTCGATCCTAGAGTGTTTTCCAATCTTTGATGATGATTTTTAATGGTTCTAACGCAATTTTGATGTAGGCATGAATGACAACAGTAAGAATAATTCAAACACCCTGTATTTGTGTATGTAGATTATTTTGATTAACATAGATTTTTGTGAGAGAATTTCTCACCTGAAGCTAGTTTTTTCTTCTTATCTCTCCTTCTATATGCATGAGCATTACAATCTTGACATTGCATCTATCCCAATTCATGTCAGAGATGTTAAATGATGTATAGGAGCTCATACTTGAATCTTGTAATTTAAATTAATTTAGGTGACTTAATCTTGAATTTAGAAGTGAAGATGTTTGCTGTTTTTTATGCGTGTTCCCATCTTTTTCTAAGTGGCGAGAGTTTGTTTTATTGGCTTCGGGAAGAAGATGGTGCTGGGAATATTAAATAGTTGGGATAAAACTATTTAAAAGGCGTTGTTGTATATGGTTCTGACATTGTTGTATACGTGGATAAAATTGTTGTTAATGGTGCAAGCCAAGTCAGGAGAGAGGTAATGCATAGACGTTATTCCGGTGCTATAAAATAGCGTCGTTGTAATGGTAAATTTTTTGAAAATAGTTTGGTGCTAATGTTAACTTTTATAGAAATGCTATTTTTATAATTAAGAGTATCATAGAAAGTAGTCTATATCAATATACTTCACACATATGAAAACATGACCCTTACCTTACAATGTGGGACTATTCTCAAATAAGAGCTTATATGCTCTTCTCGTATTTTTAATAATTCATTTCAATTCAAAAAATTTCCAATAATTTCCCACTTGAATTTTTCAAAAATATTCTTTTCGAGCAATTGGAACGTGGACCCATTGAAGGGGAAGTCTCATGTCCTGTTATATAAACAATCTAACTCCATAAATAAACTTATTTTTATTACACAAATTATACATAGTTTTAATTCAATACTTATTTTATACATCTCCATATTCAATTATATTCAGGTATAATACTTACACTATTTCATTTATTGCAGTTTCATTAAATCTATCCAAATTTTATTCGTTTCAATATTATTCCATTTATTACAATATATCCAATTAAATAAAATTTAGTATCAATAAATCATTTTAAATTTAATTTCAACAAATTACTATAATTTCATACATAATATTAAGTTCATTCGATCACCATGAATTCTATCATTTTACTAGTTAATCCAATATTCCCATTTGGTTTCGTATATTTACTTTAACCAAGTATAACAAGCTACTTTATTTCAACTAATTGCAATTTCCTTTTTTTTCTAAATTTACTACAAAAATCATATTAAATTCCAATTTAAATCTTCAAAAATTACGGGTCGTTACACTCTTAGACCATTCTTCTATATCTTACTAAGGCTCGTATGCAAATTTATGAGAAGGAAGATATGGAAGCAGGAAACGGAAGAGGATATCTCGGTGAAGGAAGCACCACACCTAGTGTAAATGATCTACATAAACTAGGAGGAACCAAGGTCGACATGCTAATGCTAACCCAAATGTTGAAGCAAATGTGGGTACTGGAAATTCGCCAGTAGTTGCGGGGATGGTGTATCAGTTGTTACCCAATCTTTTACAAGCTGGGGTTGTTGATAATGTTGGAAGAGTTAATCCTACGGCTCTAGTTGGGAATAACTATGCTAAGTTGAGCGGAGACTACCCGGTCTGGATGGAAAGCCGTTTGCTGGAATGGAGGATGTTGTTGAAATTGAGAATTGGCTATTGCACTGTGAGAGGTTCTTTACTGATCTAGGATTAGATAATGAGTAGAAGAGAAGGTTGGTTTCTAGACAGTTGCAAGGATCAACACTTCATTGGTGGAATAGTGTTACTCCGAGTTTCGGAGGAGGAATTGACGTGGGCTTAGTTTAAAAGGAGATTTGAACATAAGTTTTCATCTATGGTTGCTAAGTCAACGTTGATGAGGAAATTCATGGATCTATTTCAGGGTGTGATGTCAATTATCGAGTATGCCAAAAGATTTGAGGAGCAATCTCGGTATTGGTATGCTGTTGTTGACACTGACATCAAAAGGAATGAGAGGTTCATTCGGGGTTTGAGACCTGAGCTTACTAGAATGACTATGATCTATATCCATGATCTGTGTAATGTGGTGGTGGAGATGGTCATTTTCCATTAAGAGATGCTGGCTAGTTGTGTTAGAGAAAAGCCAGTTGAATCTAGGGTCCTTAGGAAAAGAAAAGGAAGTTCTTTAAGAAGAATGGAGCCCAGAAGGGAGATGCAGCCAAGACAGCAAAGGGTGATTTAGTTTTCTACAAATGTGACAAGAAGGGTCATTATGCAAATGAGTGTCAGTCAAGAAAGGGAAAGAAGGATGCGGGAAAAAAGAATATGAAATGCTTCAACTATGATCAAGTTGGGCATTATAAGAACCAGTGTCAAGAACCAGTCAGGGCGGACAAGGGGAAGGTTTTTGCTGTTGGATCATCTGCTAAGCCAACTGCAGCTGATCAAGGAAAAACTATGATGGAAGGTACGTTTTAATTCAAAGTATACCTGTTAGGATACAATTTGATACACGTGCATCACATTCATTAATATCCTAGTGTTGGGTTAATAGGTTATGCTTAGAACCCACATACCTTGTTACTTACTTAAGCGTTGTGAATCCGATAAGAGGGTATGCAGCTCTAGGGATCGGATGTGACCAGTAAGAACTTTATTAGTTAGATCATAAGTTTGCACGCAATCTATATGTTTTTAATTTCATAGATTTTGGAATCTTTTTGGGTATGGATTGGTTTAGGAGGTATGAGGCCAAGATATTTTGCCAGGATGGGGAGATATCATTGAGACATCCTGATAGTCATAACAGAATTATATTCCCAGTAGAGAATTCTGATCGGATTAGTTATGCTTTGTTAAGTGCAATGGAAGTGGGAGAAGAGCTAAGTCAGGTTCGAATTGCAAGAGATTATGTAGACGCCTTTGAGCCAGTCACGGGACAACAACTGAAACGAGCTTTTGAGTTTCGAATAGATCTTATGCCGGGAGCTGAACCTATGAGTAGACCATCTAGCAGGATGACACCAATTGAGATGAAGGAATTGAATGTGCAGCTAGTGGATCTAGAAGGAAGAAATTTTATTATGCCAAGTAGTTCGCCTTGGGGAGCGGTCACGGTATTCGTGAAGAAACCAGACGGGTTGTTAAGGATGTATTTTGACTATCGCAAGCTGAACGAGAGGACGATAAAGATAAGTATCCTTTGCCAAGAACTGATGATCTATTTGATCAATTGAGTGGAGCCAGAGTGTTTTTCCAGTCGGATTAGGCAACAGACTTCCATCAATTAAGAGTGGTAGAGGACGACATTTGGAATGAGATTAGGTTTGTACGAGTGGTTAGTAATGCTATTCGGGTTAACGAATGCACCTTCTTTCTTTGTGGATTTAATGAACCGAGTCTTCCAAGAGTATTTGGATAGATTCATGTTGTTGTTTATCGATGACATTTTGGTATAGTCTAAAGATGAGAGGGAGCCTGAAGATCATCTTAGAGTTATGATTGAGACGCTGAGGAAGAATCAGCTAAAGACGAAGATTTCCAAGCGTCATTTTTGGAAGAAAGAGGTTAAGTTCCTTGGTCATGTGGTTTCAGAGAAAAGATTGTCATTTGATCAAAATAAGATCGAACCTATTAATAATTAGAAGAGATCAGAGATGGTGACCGGGATTAGAAGTTTCCTTGGACTTGTTGGCTATTACTGGAGATTTATTAAGGATTTCTCATGGATAGCAGCGCCTGGACTAAGCTTATCAGGAAGGAGGTGAAGTTTGTTTGGTCCGAAAAATGTGAGGAATCATTCCTTAAGTTAGAGTATTTGTTGACCAATGCACTAGTGTTAGTATTTCCAGATGGAAATCAAGGGTTGGTGGTGTATACTGATGCATGCGGAACTAGATCAGGATCTCTATTGATGAAGAAGGGTAAAGTGATTGGCTACGCTTCATGACATCTTAGACCATATGAAGTGAGATATTTTACTCATGATTTGGAGTTAGCAACGGTAATGTTCACATTGAAGATTTAGAGATATTATCTCTTAGGTGAGAGATTTGAGCTATACACAGATCACAAGTCTTTAAGATACTTATTCTCTCAAAAGAAGTTGAATATGAGACAGCAGAGGTAGCTGGAGTTTTTGGCTGCTTATGATTTTGGTATAGAGTATACACCAGAGAAAGGTAATAAAGTAGTGGATGCTCTTATCAGAAGACACCAAAATGTGGTGTTGGCTATGTTGGCAGAATGGAAGGATCTAGAAGCTTTGGCCAGTTGCAATGTGCAATTACGGTCGATTGCTAGTTTTAGTCAGAGCACTGCCATGTTATCCTATTTAGAAGTTCGACTAGTGTTGATCGAAGGAATTGCTTCTAAATGGAAGGAGGATCCATTATTGGTCGAGAAAATTAAAAGACTTGAAGTTAGAATTAAGGTCAATGATCTGAGAGATTTTTGCCTTGACCAGAGAGCATGGATGAGAAAGAAGGGGCGATTATGTGTTCCAGATGTTGAGAACTTGAGGAAAGAAGTTCTTGGGGAATGTCATCGATCCAAGTTTACGATTCATCCTGGAGGGACCAAGATGTATCAAGGTATGAAGAGAAGCTTCTATTGGGAAGGTATGAAGAGGGACGTTGGCTAACGGATTAGGCAGTGTGCAAACTATCAAAAAGTGAAAGCCAAACATCAGAAGCCAAGTGGGTTGCTTCATCCCCTAGAGATTCCAGTGTGGTAATGGGATTCAATATCTATGGATTTTATAGACGGGGTGCCAAGGTCAAATGGAGGAAATGAGAGTATATGAATCATTGTGGACAGGTTGACCAAGAGTGCCCATTTCATTCCAGTAAAGTCAATCAGGACGGCACCAATTTTGGTAAAGCTGCTCATGAAGAACATAGTTAGACTACATGGATTTCCTAGTAGCATAGTCAGTGATAGAGATGCTTTATTCACTAGCAAATTCTGAAAAAGTCTACAGGATGTGTTAGGCACTATGCCCGGGTGAGTGTTGCATATCACCCTCAGACGGATGGGCGGACAGAGAGAGTCAGTAAGGTACTCGAGGATTTGTTGAGAGCTTGTGTGTTGGACTTTGGTGGATCTTGGAAGGATCCCCAGTATTTGATTGAGTTTTTCTATAATAATAGTTACCAGACTAGTATAGGAATGGCGCCTTTTGAAGCTTTGTATGGAAGGCTATAAAAATCACTTTTATGTTGATTAGAGACTAGATACAGATTGGTCCTAGGTCCAGATTTGGCTAAGGAGGTATCAGAGAAGATTGAGATGATCCGAGAAAGGATGAAGGAAGCTCAATCTAGATAGAAGAGTTACGCTGATAAGAGGCGTAACACTACACCAGTTCGCTGGTTTAGCTACCCCTCCTACCGCTACAGTAGATACGGCTATTAGCCATTGCAAATTTGATACGGCTATTAGCCGTATCTAAAAATTTAGACTCGGTTAATAGCTGTATCAAATTTGATATGGCTAGTAGCCGTATCTTACTTCGTGCCTATTTTTGGCACAAATTTTCCACCCCAATACGCACTCCTTCCCTCCAGAAAATTGGCTTTCCCATTATTTAGATACGGTTAATAGCCATATCAAATTTTATTGATTCTTGTAAAAACATGAAAAATACTTCTCCTTCTTATTCCTTTATTTTATCTCGCTAGAATTTTCTGCTGCCATTGAAGCTCGCAGAAAGCTCAGAAATTTCTCATTTCATTGACAAAACTAGTAGGTCGTTTTGTTCTTTTCTTCTCGTATTTTGATCTCAATGCTAATCTCAGGCCGAAGGTAACTTGAATGGTGATTAGATTTTATTAATAAAGATATTTGGGGAATTTTACCATTTAATGATCTTTTGCCTTATTCAATCATATGAAGTTATTCACTATTTATTTCTCATTGATTCAATGATTGATTAATAGTAATCTTTTAATATTTTGTTACTCATGATTTGATTTTTGAATTTTGAGTTAGTTTGGAGATATGCATTTAAACTATAGTTGAAATCTTTGGGTTTACTGATTGTTATAGAAATCTATACCCATGAAATTGGAATTTCATTGGAGTAATGATCGTGGATCTACCCTTGGTTTTGTCTGGATGCTCAGTTTGTAGCTAGAATTGTCAAAATTACACATACTTGATTGGATAATTCCTTATATAGTTAAGGTCTAGTTTTACTTGTTTAGTTTGAACTAAACTGTTGATGCGTTTGTTCTTCTTAGACCGAAAATGAGTTCTGCTATAGATAAGCAGAAGAAGTCCTGGATAGGACCTTGCACAATTTTGATTTTATTAGATAAGTAGAAGAAGTCTTTTTATGTAGTTACTCATTCTTATATAAAATTAGTTGATTATTAAATATTTACTAATAACATATTCAATACACCTCTTTAAAATGTAGTAATACAATAAAGTTGCATATGTTGTACTTTGATTATTGTAAGATATTACTAAAAAACATTACATAATTTTTTTCCGTTTGAAAAATACTAATAAGTTCACTTTATTGGATATGAACTTCAAATTATTTTATATTCATATATTATATAATAATATAAAAGTCTATAAGTATAATTATTTTGTTTTGTCTAATTAAAAGTTGAAACTTGCATCATTTAAAGAGGTAAGTATTCGTCTATGTGTGTGTAATTATACACACACTAAGATTATATACGTTCACACAAAAGCTAAAACAGTACATAAAAATGCACAAAATACCTCCAGATCGAAAAAGGTGCAAGGCATGGAAACTTGTAATAATAGATGCAGCACTAATTTGGAAACTTCAAGAATACAAATAGCAGTTTAAGCTAATAGGATCAAATATGAGAAATTGATGAGAATACAAGGCCACCTTCTCAAAAACAAACAACAACAAGATATAAAATATGATGTGGAGGCATACACACTCCAATGCACACTTAGACCCATGTAGACCACATATGCATACACCCAGGTTTGCACGAACAAAAAACACATACATATAACCTCACGCACACACAACCCAGGCTAACACACACTTGCATACACACTCTCTAGTACACTCATGCCACCCTGTACAATTACACAATAGTGTGCACAAATTAACAACAACATACCCATGAAGAAGAGACCAGGGTCGACCTGGACTCTTTAATGGTTGACCGCATCAGGGCAACCATACTTAGAGCTGGGTCAACCTATAGAGGTCGATCCTAGAGTGTTTTCCAATCTTTGATGATGATTTTTAATGGTTCTAACGCAATTTTGATGTAGGCATGAATGACAACAGTGAGAATAATTCAAACACCCTGTATTTGTGTATGTAGATTATTTTGATTAACATAGATTTTTGTGAGAGAATTTCTCACCTGAAGCTAGTTTTTTCTTCTTATCTCTCCTTCTATATGCATGAGCATTACAATCTTGACATTGCATCTATCCCAATTCATGTCAGAGATGTTAAATGATGTATAGGAGCTCATACTTGAATCTTGTAATTTAAATTAATTTAGGTGACTTAATCTTGAATTTAGAAGTGAAGATGTTTGCTGTTTTTTATGCGTGTTCCCATCTTTTTCTAAGTGGCGAGAGTTTGTTTTATTGGCTTCGGGAAGAAGATGGTGCTGGGAATATTAAATAGTTGGGATAAAACTATTTAAAAGGCGTTGTTGTATATGGTTCTGACATTGTTGTATACGTGGATAAAATTGTTGTTAATGGTGCAAGCCAAGTCAGGAGAGAGGTAATGCATAGACGTTATTCCGGTGCTAGAAAATAGCGTCGTTGTAATGGTAAATTTTTTGAAAACAGTTTGGTGCTAATGTTAACTTTTATAGAAATGCTATTTTTATAATTAAGAGTATCATAGAAAGTAGTCTATATCAATATACTTCACACATATGAAAACATGACCCTTACCTTACAATGTGGGACTATTCTCAAATAAGAGCTTATATGCTCTTCTCGTATTTTTAATAATTCATTTCAATTCAAAAAATTTCCAATAATTTCCCACTTGAATTTTTCAAAAATATTCTTTTCGAGCAATTGGAACGTGGACCCATTGAAGGGGAAGTCTCATGTCCTGTTATATATGATATAGGAGGGCAGTATGTCTTTCAGCATAGACAAACAATGGATAAATGAATCAGATCTAAGATCTATATACTATATAGACGGGGTGCAGAAGTTCATTAGTTTTGTTGAAGAAAACGATGGTAAGAAAAAAGTGCATTTATGCCCTTGCACCCGGTGCAAAAATATGAAGGCGATCAAATTAGACAACATTCATTTTCACTTGCTTAGATGGGGTATTATCCAATCATATACAATGTGGTATTTTCATGGGGGAAAAGGGCGGAGATGGAAAAATAATAACCAGTTAGTCATGCCACAACTACTGATGAGTCTGAACATATTAGGATGGAAGATCTGGTCAATGATGTAGATAGATTTCATCATTTTCAACCTAATAGTCTGTTGCCTGATCATGCTAATGTTGGAGAGCAGTCTACTAATTATCAGATTGGCAGGCCAATGAAAGTAAGAAGTATAAATCACTTTTTGGTAGCATAAAAGAGCCACTGTATCCTTTATGTTCAAAAGGGATTACGAAGCTGTATGCCATTGTGAAACTGAATAGCTTGATGACCCAATACGGCTTTTCAGATAATAGTGTGACTGCACTCCTCGAACTAATAAAGGAGTTACTCCCCGAAGGTAACACGCTGCCGACAACGTACTACAACGTGAAGAAGATCATTAAGCAAGTTGGGATGAATTACAAAACTTATGATGCATGCATCAATGATTGCATGTTGTACTGGAAAGATGATGCGAACAAAGTTTCTTGTACAAATTGCAATGAACCAAATATATGACATCATTCAACGAAGAGAGAAAAGGCACCAAAGTACCTCGAAAGACATTAAGACATTTCCCTTTAATTTCTAGATTGAAGAGACTGTATATTCCACGGATAGCAGATGCGATGACCTGGCATGGTCGTGCCAAGTCTGATCCAACCGTAATGCGTCATCCATTCGACACTTCTCAATGGAAAGCCGCACATTCTTTTGACCGAGCTTTTGCTGCCGAGCCATGAAATGTCACACTTGGAATAGCGACATATGGTTTCTGTCCACATGCTTCTCTCTCTAACCCTTATAGTTGTTGGCCTGTAATTGTAGTACCATATAATCTTCCTCCGTCTATGTGCATGAAAAGGGAGTTCTAAACGTTAACCTCGTTGATTTCTGGGCCTAAACAACTAGGGAAGGATATTGATTTTAATTTACTATCGTTGATAGACAAGTTAAAGCGGTTATGGGAAGGAGTCGTTAAATTTGCCTCGTTAAATAAATCTGAGTTCACAATGAGAGATAGGGTGTTGTGGGCAATCCATGATCACCCTGCTTTTGGGACTTTATCGGGATGTACAACTCACGGTTATTTTGCATGTTCTGTTTGTGGGGAAAACACTTATTCTTATCATCTTCCTGAAAGTAAGAAGATGTGTTACATGGGACATTGAATGTTTTTTCCTAACAAACACAAGTTTCGATACGGTAAGACAAATTTCAACAACGAACAAGAACTTCGTCGTCCTAAATGTCCATTGACTGGTTTTCAAGTTGAAAAGAAAGTAGCGAATATCAAAATGAAAGCTGGTAAACCAAAAGAAGAAATTATTCGAAAATGGAAAAAGTCAACCAATGAAGAAGTTGACAATGTTTCTGGATGGTATAGGAGGTCTATCTTTTTTAATTTACCATATTGGAAAGCAAATTTGATCCGACATAATATTAATGTTATGCATACGGAGAAGAATGTCACGGAGCATCTCATCAGCATCATTATGGACCATAAAGATAAGTCAAAAGATGGCATCATTGCATGCAAGGATTTGAAAACCATGGGTATAAATCAAAAATTGTGGGTGATGGAAGATCCTGAAACAAATAAAATAATCATACCAAAGGCTCAATTTGAGAAAAGAAGAAAAGATACGGTTTTGCACCGTTTTGAAAAATCTGAAAGTGCCTAACAAATTCTCTTCTAACTTCCACAACAATAGCATCAATCCTCCTGAACTTAGAAATATGAAGTCACATGATTACCATGTCATAATGCAACATTTGCTTCCGGTATTGCTTCAACATTCTTATCCACAACATAAGGATCTACGAAATGTTGTTCATCGTATTAGTCTATTCTTTAACATTTTGTGCTCAAAGGTGATCAATAGGGAACAACTTTTAAAAGCAAAGGCTAGCTTGGTAGAAGCAATGTGTGTTTTTGAAAAACATTTTCCACCTGCATTTTTTGATATCAGTATCCACCTTATGGTTCATTTAGCTGATGAAGCGTTGATATGTGGCCCTGTAAGATATAGATGGATGTATCCCTTTGAACGGTAAATTTCTAATTTCAGTTATGTACATTATTATTCGATATAAATAGCCACCGTCTACAATATATAATTTATCACATTCATAGGTTGATGAAAACATATAAAGGATATGTGCGCAACAAAAGATACATTGAAGGGTGTATTGCAGAAGGATATATCATGCAAGAAGTTAGTCTTTACTGCATGGAATATATGCCAAACGAAGGTGATGGCAACCATAAACATACCCGCGAAGCGTTTTTAGACGAGGACGATGAGTTTGCTGGTGAGATACCTCTAGATAATGGTAAAGACATAACGTTAACCCAAGTACAGTTTGAACAAGTGCATAGATGGGTCATTAATAAGTACGATGGATTGAATGAATGGAAGAAGTAAGTTCACGAACTTGTCCCGAATTTCCATTTTTTTCATTCAATTTATACATACGTTTTGATATGTGTTTTCCGTAGGAGGTGTAACTCCTATGTGAAAAGTACTAGATTTCAACCTCGAGGCAGGGTTACGAATGTAGAAGCCATTCAAAGTTTTAATCTATGGTTACATAATGAGGTATTACATCGCCTTAAGTATTTCACGTGTTTATAAGTGGGCAATACACCTTCATGACCATGCTTTTTTACTTATTTTGTTTTATGCAGTTATTAAAGACCATCGATGTTGATCCAACTCTGTTGCGGCTAGTGCACGGGCCGAAGTTCATGGAACGTAGTTATATGAAGTACCAAGTGAATGGATTTTCATTTTCCACTAAAAAGTATGAAGACCGTACGGTAACACAAAATAGCGGTGTATGCATGAGAGCAATTATAAAATTTAGAGCAAGTGGTAAGGATAAAAATTATAAGGAAGCAGAAACAACGTATTACGGAGTCATTCAACGGATACTTGAGTTGGATTACACTGACTTCAAACAAACAATTTTTTATTGTGATTGGGTAAAGGTCGAGGATATGGTCAATGGTTGGAAAGTAAATCCCATTTCAAACCTGATCACGGTAAATTTAGGGAAATTGAAGAACAAAAATAACGTCAATGATGAGCCATTTATTCTTGCATCAGAAGCGAGTCAAGTGTTCTACTCAAAAGATTTAAAAAATAACGGATGGTCTGTGGTTTTGCATACACCAAAACGGTTGACTACAAATGTGGATGACATTGAGTTCCCTACCATCTATCAATTAGCTTTTGAAGACAATGAAAAATTAGAAGACCTTACCAAATCCATATGTTAACTTATTAACAAAAAGAGATATGTAGTGTCTAGAATCAATAATACAAGAAGACGAAGAGATAAAAATGACATAACAAGCTGAATTAATAAGACTAAAGTGCCATTTTATGTGATAACAAATATAAACAAATTGGAAAAATATATAGGTGCCCATAGGCGTGGAGGAAATTCTGATACTGGCGATACCATCATTTCTGATACCGACAAGATCTACATGTAGTTGTTCCTTGATATTAAGGTATGCACTTATTCAGTGGGTAATGTTTAGATAAAAGACTGCATAACATTTGATATCTTGTTCTCATATGAATATTTAGCACTATCGTGATGTTAATAGTATAGGCTTGCCATATATTATGCTCTTTTATAACAATCCACCAAATTAGACTCCTGTATTTTTGAAATTTCTCACTAGGAATACGGACACAATCTTGTGGCAACGGAAATCCATATTTAAATTGATTCATAATCATAAACACAAACTATATGTTAATTAAGCAATACTTAATATTTCTTAGTCCCTCAGTCTATCATGACCATGTTGCATTCAATTAGGTTTTTCTTAAATTATTTCTCTCTAAAAGTTTGAAGCTTTTTTTTGTCCAAATAGATTAAAAGCTATAACGATTGTGTGTGTATGTTAACTTATTCAATTATTCATATCTTATTCTTATTAACCTATAATGTTAAAAATTATTCAATTATTCATATCTTATTCTTATTAACCTATAATGTTATATGGACCTCCATCTAAGCCATATGTCTATACGACATGATACGGAATTACTGATAATGCATGCAACTAAAAAAACGACTAGCTTGATCTACTTTAGTTGGATAATACCATGATGTTAATGTGTTTTACATTCATAATATCATCGTTCTAATTTGTAAAGTTTTATTTAATTATTTATTTTGCTTTTGTACATGGCCTTCTTTATGATCGACATTATTTTATTTAAAAACGAAAATCTGATTTCCTATGGCATATATGATCGACATTATATACATGGCCTTCTTTAGAAATCTGTTCTTTTGACAGTCTTTGTATTATCAACATAAGGCATATATGACGAATATTTTCCTAATGTTGATTATTTTTCTCATTATCTAGATTTATGGAGAATAGTGGGCTGTTGGAGATTTTTTTCTTGCTCAGGTATGTGTTCCAAAGGTATTTTATCATATTATTCGCTATTTAGCCTGGAATTCTTCTCGCTATTAAAAAACAATTTTTTTAGTTTGCAAAATGGTAATTAGACTTGGTAAAACAACGTATTTTAAATTGCCAACTTCTTCAATAGAAACGCATACCTAGTGAACCAAAATCAAAACTCTTTGAATCTATATGTAATTCCATGCAGATTTCATTGTGAATTGACCACTTTTTCTGGGTTCCACCACCAAAAGTCATTTTGTACACTATTATTATATTTGATTTGCACAATTTGTGTACAACTGTATTAAAGACGGTTAGATGTGTTGAGGTTCTATTTTGAGTTGGAAATGAGAGTAAATACAGCCTTCCCTACGCCCCCTACATTGATTAAAGTTTTCCAATCCAGTTTATTTATAAGTGATTCTCCTGCAAACAGGGTCCAAACCACATGCTTGTATATTTTCCATTTCAAATTTTCTTCTCTTTTAACCCACGTGATGGTTTTCTTATTTGAGGATAACTTTCCATGTATTGGAAGCATTAATATCAACACTTGTTATCTAAAAATTGTTTTTAGTATAATATCTATTCTTCATCCACCCTGACAAAAGGCAATTTTGCTGTAAATACATCCACATAAGTTTCATAGAAACTGCATTGTTCACATCATAGAGGCTTCTCAAGACAAGCCCCTTCATATTTTGGCATACAAACTTTTGACCAACTAATTTGGTGAGCCTTCCTTGCCATAAAAAAATCAGAACAATTGCTCTTGGTTCGATTGATGACATATTTTGGCATTTACCCAATTCTACTCTCCCACTCACTGTTAGCAAACTTCCACACTATCTAGCAAGTTTTTTTATTAATCTTATCAATAAATCTATTGAAATCCAATTTTTTAAAGAAGAGTTTCTTAAAGGAGTGCCTAAGTAAATGACAAGCAAGCTACCTATTTAAGTCCCAATCTCTTCTGAGATAGCCTGCTTCATGGTACCCCTTTTGCTGAAATATTTATGGATAATTGTTGTATTTTTGAAAATTTTTGCAAATAATTTTTAATCTAATTAACTCATCTTGGGTTAATAACTTGTTCTGTTTAATTTTTTTTATACATTTCAGTTATTGTACAAGTGGATTGGAAAGAGCTATTTGTACTTTGTACATTATTTTATCCGGTTACACCTGTTTCATTTGTATTTTTGCATTTTGATTTCTTTATCAATTCGTAATGGAGTTCTAGACTTTTTATTTGCACTGTAGTTGCAGACTTAGTTGAATATGCTTATGATCACATCCCTGTTCCTTGTAATATCCAGTTACCGACGATGTACGAGAAACTATTAATAATAAAATACAGGAGTAGTTGCAATAAAAATAAAATATAAATTTACATTCATACAAAGTAATATTATATTCATACAAAGTGATATTATATTTTGCAGGAAACCATGTCAGAAAATCCAGCATCTTCACATTTATCATGTCCAAAAATCAAGAAAGTGGATCAAAACTTACTTGGTATTCCGGTCTCAGATAATGCTGGAAAAATCGCTACTATGCTTGGTAAATTAGTAAGAGCTCATGTGCCTATATCATATATAAGTTGGGACAAAGTACCCGCAATATACAAGGACACCATTTGGAACGAAATGGTGGTAAGTATGTTACTGCTGCACTATATACACATATGAGCATGCACTGTTACTGCTGCACTATATACACATATACATATGTGTATACATATGTATATATGTATGAAAGAATTTCCATTTTTTGGAAATTAGATATGGGTTTTATATTGATTTAGATCTAAAATGTATTGAATTGAATGTTGGTTGATATATTTGTATGTTGAATGGTTGCTATGAATGTAATGTGATGATTTTAATTTACTACACCATGTCATTCCAATTAATTGATGATTATGATCCCCCTATAGACAGTGTACTACACTCTTTCATCACTGACTGAGTATAGATGGTATGTTGATTAACAGTATTATTAAATAGTAGAATTTAAACACCACTGACATTTAGTATTGAAAAAAATTGAAATTTTACTATTTTAGCCTTGTAACAGAGAATATAAATTAAACGGTTTTTTTCTTATTTAAAATATTTTCACAAATGAATGTTTTTAATTCTAAGTTTTTGATGTGCATTTGAAAAACAGGAGAGCGAGAACCTGCAAATATTGGAAATTCATTTTACTATTTACGGTTATAAGTTTTTGTAGATATTTGGGTAATCAAGTATCTTAACGTTTATCCTTAGAAGTTAGAACATAGATCATTGACCTTTCTGCTTTTATACCTTTTATTGAAGTGGAGCGTTTTTGTCAGCACCATTTTTAATCAATAAATAAGCTACACATTCATCTTGGATGGATGGTTAGATCGTATGAAGTTAGCTAACTTGAAAGTTATTTATTGTATCCACGTACAATATTTCTGATGTGCAAAATGGTTTTGCAAAATTTATCCACTGCTATCATATTTGGCGAGAATCAATATCATCGAGTAATAGGACTACTAAAATTTGGATTCAGGACCAATTTACAGATCAAATCACCTGATTCTTTTTTGTGCTTCAAACCACCTAGACTTTTATAAAAAAACTAAAATTTTAAAGATAAAGTTCCAACCGATTATTTTTGTAACATCAAATTTTATGTCATGGAACACGTAATGTATGTGCATAGGCTATCATTCTTCCACTAAGGTGTTGATTTTTCTACTATTTGTGTCTTAAATCTACCTTATGATTTGCTCAATCATAATGAGCACTGTTAGCATATTGCTCCATTTCCTGTCTGGGTTGGGCTTTTTAGCCTTTTTATTGTTTATGTTTTCTATCTATATAAACCTATCTTTCTAACCCTAATGTATCAATCTTTGTTTGCTCAGCCGTCTTACTGAATAATATGAATTATCCTTTTCTTATTTGATTTTACAAACGTTTACATGGTATCAATGCCTCGTTCTTGTTTCTGCCTGCTGCCTCGTCGCTGCCTCGTCGCTGTCTTGTCTTCCTGCCTCAACCCGAAACCCTAGCCTGGTATCATCACCTGCTCCAAACCCTAGCACCCACCGAAACCCTAGCCTGT
The DNA here is from genome assembly GCA_030765085.1 of Allium cepa. NCBI lineage: Eukaryota > Viridiplantae > Streptophyta > Magnoliopsida > Asparagales > Amaryllidaceae > Allium > Allium cepa. Next base: position 870,950,871 of record CM060929.1, on the reverse strand, counting down.
CGTCGATCTTGTCCCAAAACCCCAGAGCCCCGTCCTCTCCCTGCCGAAACCCTAGCCTGCCGATCTCCCTATCCTGAAACCCTAGCATACTGATCAACCCGAAACCCTCTTGCAGAACAATTTCAGAAGTTCCTTGCTAGCCAGTCTTTGTCTCAAAACATGACCGCTCCTTAATCTCAGCACTTTGCCATGTCAGGTTTGAATTCTCCTTTGTTGATTTTGGATTCTGGTGCCTCATATCATATGTCCCATGATTGTTCATCATTTATATCTATGTCTTTTGATTCTCGCTCACCTTCTATTTTGACTGCTGATGGCACACCTTTGCCATTAACTGGAATTTGTACAATTCAAACCACACACGTTTCCCTCCCAAATGTTTATTATATTCCTAAATTAACTATGAATCTTGTGTCGGTCGGACGACTTTGTGATCTTGGATATCTTGTTCATTTTTCTTCTACCACTTGCTCTGTGCAGGATCCCAACTCCAAGAATTTGATTGGGACGGGCCGTAGGCAGGGCGGTCTCTATGTTTTGGATGACTTGCACATTCCAAGTCATGCCGCTGCTGCTAGTATTGACCTTTCTTCTTTTCCTTTAACTCCATTGTCTTCTAAGTATTATTTGTGGCATTCTAGACTTGGTCATATTTCAAGCTCTCGTCTTAAATTCTTGTGTAATTCTGGTGTTTTGGGAGATTTACGTTCTCATGATATTTCAGATTGTAGTGGTTGTAAACTTGGAAAATTTTCTGCTTTGCCCTTTAATCAAAGTGTTTCTACTTCCACTGCACCTTTTGATTTAGTTCATTCTGATGTTTGGGGTCCAGCACCCATCCCCACAAAAGGTGGGTGCAGATATTATGTCTCTTTTATCGATGACTATACTCGTTATTGTTGGGTTTATCTGATGAAACGTCGTTCTGAGTTTATTGATATATATACTGCCTTTCAAGCATATGTTAAAACACAACACTCTGCTATTGTTAAATGCTTTCGTTCTGATTTAGGAGGGGAATACACTAAGGGAGACCTTTCTAACATATTCACGGTTGATGGTACTTTGCATCAGACTTCCTGCACTGGTACCCCGCAACAAAATGGTGTTGCTGAAAGAAAACATAGACACATTGTTGAAACTGCCCGTTCTATGATTCTTTCAGCTAGCGTTCCAAAAGAATTTTGGGGAGAAGTTGTTCTCACTTCCATTTATCTTATTAATAAGATCCCAATTTCTCATAACTCTGGTATTTCTCCTCATGCCAAGTTGTTTGGTCAAACTCCTGATTACTCTCACCTAAAAGTGGTTGGTTCCACTTGTTTTGTTCTTCGTCCACACGTAGAACGTACAAAATTATCTTCACGTGTTGCTATATGTGTTTTTCTTGGGTATGGTATTGGACAAAAAGGCTATCGTTGTTATGATCCTTCTTCAAATAAACTATATGTTTCTCGTCATGTTTCCTTTATTGAACATATTCCCTTCTACTCTATTCCAACTAGTCCTCATAGTATGACTAAGTCTGATCTTATTCACATTGATCCATTTCCTACTGATAACTCCTCTGATTCACCACCTCTTATCATTGATACTCCGTCATCTATACACTCTGTTCCTCCTCCTTCTGCAGGTGACACTTTATCCCCTGCTACTACGACTGTTCAAACACCTCCTGTGATGACTGATCCTGTTCAACCTCGCTATCCCACTCGCACACGTAAATCTACTCAATTATTTGATTTTGCTTACTCTTGTTACTCTCGGGCTTTTGCTTCATTTCTTGTTTCCATTGACACTTTCTATGAGCCTTCTTCTTACTCGGAGGCTGTTCGTTCTCCTATGTGGCAACGTGCTATGTCTGAGGAAATGTCTGCTTTAGACAAAACTGGTACCTGGGATCTTGTATACCTTCCTACTGGGAAGAAAACTATGGGTTGTCGATGGGTGTATAAGATTAAAACCAAGTCAGATGGTTCTATTGAGCGATACAAAGCTCGTTTAGTTGCTAAAGGATTTGCCCAAGAGTATGGCATGAATTATGAGGAAACATTTGCTCCTGTGGCTAAGATGACATCTGTTCGGGTTCTTATTGCTGTTGCGTCCAGTCGTAAGTGGGACATCTCTCAAATGGATGTTAAAAATGCTTTTCTTAATGGAGATCTTAAGGAAGAAGTTTACATGGTTGCTCCACCTGGTGTTTCTCATGCTCCAGGTCAGGTTTGTAGGCTTAAGAAAGCTCTATATGGCCTTAAGCAAGCACCACGTGCTTGGTATGAGAGATTTTCGAATGTAGTTACATCACTTGGTTTTACCTCTAGTCCCCATGATTCAGCACTTTTTGTCAGATTGACTTCTGCAGGCCGTATTCTTCTTCTACTATATGTAGATGATATGATCATTACAGGTGATGACAGTAATGGTATTGTGAGTATTAAAGCCACATTGTCTCGTTGTTTTGATATGAAGGATTTGGGTCATCTACGTTATTTTTTAGGGATTGAAATAGCTTCCTCAGAAAAAGGCTATCTTCTTTCCCAGTCCAAATACACTACTGACATTATTCATCGTGCTGGTCTTACTGATACACGTCATGTTGATTCACCACTTGAGGTAAATGCCCGATATACTCCGACCGATGGGAGTCCTCTTTCTGATCCCACTTTATATCGTTCTATTGTTGGTTGCCTTGCATATCTGACCATCACTCGTCTAGATATTGCCTATGTTGTTCACATTGTTAGTCAGTTCATATCTTCCCCTACCTCTGTTCATTGGGCTGCTGTTATGTGCATTCTTTATTACTTGCAAGGAACACTTTATCAAAGTCTTTTGTTCCCATCGACCTCATCTTTGGAGCTTCGTGCCTTCTCTGATGCAGATTGGGCTGGTGACTCAACAAATAGAAAATCCACAACTGGCTTTTGTATATTTTTAGGTGATTCCCTTATTTCATGGAAGAGCACGAAACAAGATGTTGTTTCTCGGTCTTCCACTGAGGCAGAGTATCGTGCTATGGCCTCCACTGCATCTGAGATTATTTGGTTACGTTGGCTATTGGAGGATATGGGTGTTTCGATTTCTTCTCCCACTCCTATGTATTGCGACAATAAGAGCGCTATTCAAATTTCTCACAATACTGTTTTTCATGAGCGCACCAAACATATTGAGATTGACTGTCATTTCACTCGGTATCATTGCTGCATGGAACTATTTCTTTGCCTTTTACTTCGTCATCGACGCAACTTGCTGATTTCTTCACGAAGGCTCACACTATTGAACATCATAGATTTTTCATTGGCAAACTCTCGATGCTTCTTGCCGTACCATCACGTGTTTGAGGGGGATGTTAGCATATTGATCCATTTCCTGTCTGGGTTGGGCTTTTTAGCCTTTTTATTGTTTATGTTTTCTATTTATATAAACCTATCTCTGTAACCCTAATGTATCAATTTTTGTTTGCTCGGCCGTCTTGCTGAATAATATGAATTATCCTTTTCTTATTTGATTTTACAAACGTTTTACAAACGTTTACAAGCACCACGTCCACCTTTCTTGTGAAGGTTCCTAAATTCTCCAACTATATTGTATATGTTCATCGTACTCATTTGTAATGGCAAACAAGTTTCAACCTTTCAGGGCTTTAGGGGTGACCTCTAAAACTCTTCGACAATGGTAATTTTAGGCCTATGTAAGTATTATTTGCTCTTTCTTTTGCTATAGGCAATGATAATTAAATCAATGATGGAGAGTTTTTTAAGGTAAACTGAACAATAGTATTTGAGTGGAAAAACGTGTTATATTTGTATTGATTTATATTTTTCTAAAGTCCAGTGAAGTAAAACTTGAAGTTGATTTATTATAATGCAAGTCGAAACCAATAGTATGCTTTAGTGCTTTAAACTGAACAATAGTATTTTTCTGAAGTTGAATCAAGTCACCATATACAGTGTCTGTAAATTATAGTAGAAGACAAGAAAAACTTTTGTTAGAAGTCAGTTTTATGCTTTTATCAGAATCCTATGTGATAAGCTAGTATCAAGCTCAATCAGAACATAGACAAAAGGTTTTTCGTTTTTTGTCTTTTTGCAAAAAAATTATGAGCTTGATCCGCTTTCAAAAGTATTGTTTTTAAAGAGAATGTCGGAGGCTTTTAGGAGACACAAGCAACACTTAAGAACAACTTATTATGACACTTTCAACAATGACGAAGAACGGATGAAAAATTGTCCACCTACAATTGCTCAAGAAGATTGAGAAGAGTTCTTAAAAAATGAAGCAACGCCTGAAGTGAGCGGAAGAAGAGAGTCAGGCAAAAAGAACGGATCATTGCTCAGTTATGCTCACCGTGCAGGATGTGAAAGTCACGCTAAAGTAGAACAAGAAATGGTAATTTATATTCATTTTCTTTCAAAAATGGTAAAAATCACAACTAACATATTTTATATAATGTAGATCGCTGCTAGTCCATCAACAAATATCAATCGTCGTCGATTATGTGACAAGACACACACACAAAAAAATGGTAGCATATCAGATGCCATTTCTTCGTACTTCGTAAGTCAAACAAATACTAACTTGCATATTCTTTTCATTAAACATTTTTTAGTGTACACTAATCTGCAAACTACAATCTCCACTATGTACTTAGTACTGATTATGAAGTTATTATGAACTTAGGAATCAAGATTGTAAGTTTGAACTATGTCCACTATGCCTGACATTGCTTTGCTAAAGATAAATATAATTTATCATTTTGTCAGTTTTCTGCACTTCTTTAGAATTTAGTATGCATTCAGATAACAAGGAGTTGTAAAAATACTAATATGCATACATTAGTAATCAATTGACTTTCAGTAATATGGCATATGGATTAAAAAAATACTAATTGCTGTTATTTTATAAATATTTCAGGATCAAATTGCGAAAGCAAAGGAAATGATCACTGATAGTGATGAAGAAAAATTGACAGTGGATGAAGACATCTTATCACAAGTGCTTAGTAAGAATGCAAGGGGTAGGAGCTGCGGTGTTGGGACCGTTGTACCAAATACTAAAGTTAAGGCTTGTGCCATTGCACAAAAATGACTCAGACATGTTCGTTGAGACCATGATGAGTTGAAAATGAGGGTGGAAAGTTTGGAGGGTACAGTGGGAAGTTTGGAGGGCAATTGGAGGTTCTGATCAACATGGTGGGAAACATCGAACATGGAATTCGCGCTCCGGGCAATCCTTCTGATGGAGGACGCGCCACACAATTAAATGCTCCTGCATTCATTACTTCTCAGTTCCCGAATTCGACAGATGTAGCAAACAATCAAAGATGTGAAATCCTCAACTCTGATTTAGACATAATAGCAACATGTATTTATTACAAGCTTTCTATTTTTAGTTGCTTTCGAGCAGATATTTTGTTGGATAGATCTAGACATCTTTATTGCAATAGGTACTGTATGCCGAGATTCTACATCGTCCAAAATTCATGCGAAATCTGTACCACCCACACATGAAAAAGTGGTGTTGGACAACATACTGCTACCAGATGAGAGAACCAGTAAAATAAATCATCAATTTGCAGAGACCTTTGCTGAAGTTGGAGTGGGTGGGTATGTGTGCCATCCGAAGGGTCCTATTCAATATCTTTAGACGTTGGAGCAGGTATATTTTCTGTTTATGTTAATATTTTACTATGTATTGTTTATGTTCAACGTCTATTATTATAACATGCAATGGTCATTGCTCATTAAAATATAAATGGATAACATGATTTTACATTTTTGCGACGTCGATTTTCAACTGAATAGATACTTTATGTATATGTTATTTTCACACTAATTAACTAACCAGGTCCATATACATACTTTTAAGATGATGACTACTAGTTAGTACACATAACTTAGTAATCCTTTTGTGTAGTAATAAACTTAGTACACAATAAACTTGTGTATTAATTCTACAAACCGATTCACTTTTGTTTTTATTAATATTCATCAACTGATTTGATAAATCCAATGTTGGTGTTTATTTTAATATAAGATCGATGAAAAATTAAATTTTAGAAATTAAAGCTCATTGCAAATGCCAAATCATTTACCAATTGTAAGCAAAAATTCCAGGCAATTCATTTGTTTCCAAGGCTTTTTTTTAAGCTTATCTTGTTCTAATTTTGATTTTTGTTAGATTATACAAAACTACCGGTACATAATATAGTGGAATATAGACAAATATATGTCGTCCATGCTTTTATGCCCGGTGCTTGAGCTAAAACCAGGACAGGTAATGTTCATGCAGCATCATAATTGTTGATATTAATTAACCAAGCAAATAGGTTTGAACTAAGGTAAAAACCAATGAATACCGGGAACCTTGGATGCTTGTTGAGAAGATAATGACAAGAAAGTGCAGAAAAATTAGGAATTATACAAACACAAATGATATAGAACCTATTATGCCGAAAGATAATTTGCCATAAGAAACAAAAAGATTTGTTTTGCAAACAACCCTTCAAAAAATTGACTACATTTTTCAAACATCTGTTTTGGTAAAGCACATATCCTTTTCACTATTCTGACTCAGATGGTCATTTCAGTATTGCATATGTTAGTCTGTTGTGTGTAAGATATAATTGACTTCCATGCATATTATCAGCAAGAGGCAGAGATGCCAAATAGTCTATAACTAAGCCGCCATGACTCAGTTATAACTAAGTCTAAGACTCAGTTTACTGAGTCTGATACTCAGTTTACTGAGTCTGATACTCAGTCTATAATCGAGCCTAGACTCGGTTTACTGACTCTAAGACTCGGTTAAAAACGTCATCAAGGCTCAGTTTCAACTTCATATCAGTATTCACGTTCATTAATATGTTATATTCATATTCAGTTGCAGTACATGCTTGCTAATACAGACAATTATTTTTGTATGGATAGACTTGGAGAATAGAAAGTGGAGACTGAAGATTGAAGCAGTGAAGCTGACTGTGTAGTTGTTGACACTTGACATGTTGTATTAATGTAATGCAATAACTATAAACTATTTATAAATGAAGTAACTATGAAATGAGTGACTGTGTGGGAACCTAAGTAACCAAATATGTAAGGGTGGATTGGTAGTGATAATATGTATTGTAACTGAATGTATTTCTGTTTTAGAATATAACTGGATGTATTTTAGTAATTTATTGTATAATATGCATCATTGCATTGTAATTGAATGTATTTCTGTAATGTATTATATAATATGCATCATTGCATTGGGTATTAGATATGAACTATTACTGTATGTATGTGATTATATAAATTGATTATATATGTGCAGTAGCTAGTTGAAAAATGGGTGCAGATTAATTATCAACTTAGGCATCGCTAAAAGCCATATCTAATGAACAAGGCAATGGCTCAATAAGATACGGCTTAGAGCCGTATCTATGGTGTTAGTTAGATACGGCTTTAAGCCGTATCTAATGGTTAAATTAAATATGGATTAAAGCCATATCTATGATGTCAATTAGCTACGGCTTTAAGCCGTATCTTATTGAACACTTAGATACGGCTATGAGTCGTATCTATTTTAACCATTAGATACGTCTTAAAGCCGTATCTAACAATTAACGATGCCATATTTTGATATGGCTTATAGCCGTGTCTAAGTTAATTAGATACGGCTTTTAGCCGTTTCTAATTATCGTTTATGGTGTAGTGTAAGGATCTAGAGTTCTCAGTTGAAGATAGAGTTTCCATTAAGGTATCAGCAATGAAGGGTGTGGTATGATTTGGGAAGTTAGGAAAACTGGCATCGAGATATGTTGGTCCATTCCAGATTACATAGAGGATTGGAAAGCTCGCATATAGAGTAGAGTTTCTGAGCAGTATGGCAGGTGTCCATAATGTATTTCATGTGTCTCATATTTGCAAGTATGTGCATGATCTAGAGGCCACTATTCCTTCACCATGGTTGGAAGATCTAGTAGTAGAGCTAATTTGACTTTTGTTAGACAAATAGTTCGGATTATAGCGAGAGATGAGAAAAGATTGAGGAATAAGACAGTCAAGTTGGTGAAATTTCAGTGCAGCGACAATGAGAATGACTATACTTGGGAGATAGATGATAGGATTAGAGATACTTATCCTGATCTGCTTTGAGGGTATGTCTGTATTAGATTTATATTGATAACTCCTAGTCAGGTAGACCAGTATGGTTATAGAAGTTGTTACAGATGATTGCTATGTTTAGTATTTAGTCCTTACTGAATTTCGAGGACGAAATTCTTTAAAGAGGAGAGCCTGTAACAACCCTAATTTTTTATAACATTATTCAAGAAATTTAATTAGATAAATTGAATTGAATAATGTAAATGTTAAGTGACAAGGGGGCTAAGATTTGAATAAATGTAATTAAGGTCGTGCTTAATGAAAAATTAAATGGGTTTAAGAAATGGTTTTTAGGGTAATTAAATTACATAAGGGTATATTGGGTATTTTCTGCTCGCAACCTTACCCCTATATATTTTCGTTTCTACCATTTTATTTCCCATTCACATCATTTTGAAAACAAAATATAAGAAAGGGAGTCGGCCATTAACAAGTGGAATTCAATTAAAAGCTAGAGATTCAAGCTTAGGGGAAATCAGTCTCAATCCAATCTCCTTATATTAATCAAAGTGAGTAATAATTCCATCTCTATTTTGTTTTGTAATCATATGTTTTTGGATTTAAGGGTAAATTTATTTTTATGATGAACTGGATGATGATATACTAGAATATTAACTTGTTTAATTTAAACAAGATTGTTTAAATAGGATTATGTATGGTTTTAGGGAGAAATCGATTTATGTTGATGTTTAAATGCCATGGAAAAAAATAAATGTTATGTAAAATATAATTTTGAAGTTGGGTCTAAATTTTGATAAATTTCCAGCTATGGAAAGGTTGTTAAGAATATCTAAAGGAAAATATAATAAGAATTTGGGTCTGAAATTTTAATATGTTAGATAACATGATTAAAGTGAATTTTTAGGGATTTTTCAAAAGTGATTTGCTATGGAAATTAAATTATTTTAGAAGAGGGACTTCTTTGCAATATTGATTTTGCTTAATAGAAGGGCTTATTTGTTAACTTAACCATGGTTTAGATCTGAAATTAGCAGCAGTTATTTTAGAAGAGAATATGAAAATTTAAGGCAACCAATATAGTGTTTACACGTGGCAAGTTAGTTAGAAAAAGATATGCTTTAATTAGTATTAAACCAAGTTTACTCAGAAAAGTTGGTTCCGCCTTCTTCAGAAGTACCTTTCAACACAGAGCTTCTGCTTTCAACCCAGTCGAAACCTACTAAGCCGAAACCAATACACAAGGTATCATAAAGATGGTACGTGGTGGATTGAAGAAAGGCGAATGGCTAGGTGTCGAAAGCATGGCTTCCGAAGGGTCGATACATTTTTTGTTTTAAAAAGAGAAGCATCTGCCATTATTTATTTATGCCTTCGAAGGAGTCGAAGCATATGTTTTCGAAAAACGTTTTTAAAGCTTTCAAAGGGATTGCCATCAACTTATGTTTGCTTTCGAATTGGTTCGTTTACTTATGAAATAATGCTTTTGAAAGAAGGGGTTCCAACCTAGTCGAAGCCCTACTGCCGTTTTTTAGCCTTTCGATGGTATTAAGGTCATCAATTCTTTCGAGAGGTAGTGTTTTTTTTAAAGATATTTTAAGCCACTTTCTAAATGCTTTAGAAAGGGTCTAAGGGTTTCGAAGGTAATGACTTCGAAAAGGGGTTTCGACGCTATCCTTCAGTATTTTGTTTAAATGGCTTTTGAAAGGGATTGTGCCAACGCCATCATGTTTTCCCCAATACATTTATATGATAAAGGATGGTTTCGAAAGAGATACTTTCATCTATATTAAATTTGACCCAATTAATATTCCAAGTATAAACCCAATGGTTTCAAAAAGGGGACTTTCAATGGTTTCGGAAGGGTCACTTCTAATGGTTTCGAAAGGGGAACTTTCAATATTTTCCGAAGGGTCACTTCTAATGTCTTCGAATGGGTACTTTCAAGGGTTTCAAAGCTATGCTTCTAAATGTGATTAAGTAATACTTTATTACATTCGAAAGGTTTTGAAAGAGATGTTTTAAAGTGTTTCGAAAGGCAGGGCCTAATGTTTTGAAAAGAGATTTATATGCTTTCGAAGGAGGTTATCCAATGAAGTCAAAAGCAAGGTTTTGAAGGTTTAGACAACCTTAATTTTCAAAGAAAAACCCAATCTCATTTCTAAAGAAAAACCATGGCATAAATATATAGTATTTTGAAAAGGAGTTTTGAAGAAGTATTCCTTGATTAAAAGGTTAAAGGGATTAACCAAGTTATTATGTATACTTCTTCACATATGTTTATATTCACAATGTTTTGGACCCATAAATGAATTTTAGGGAAGGGAAGAATAACCGGCTAAGTTGATCTACTAGTGAATATAAATTAAGTTAAATCCTGAATGAGTAGAATTGCATCTAGGAGGTCAGGAAGACTAAAATGTAGGATGCTAAAATATTAAAGAAAGATATTGGCAGGGACCAATAGGTTCTCAAAAGCCCATGAAAACTGTGTATAGGAAAAGATATTGGCAGGGGTCAATATGTTCATGGTTAACATATGAAAACTACATTAAAGGAAGATGTTAGAAAGACAGGTTCATAGTAAGCCCATGAAAACTATGACTTGATACTGGCAGGGGCCAGTAGGTTTGTAGTTAGCCCATGAAAACTATATTCGGATTGTGATATTGACAGATGTTAATTAGTTCCTAGTCAGCCTATGAAAACTAGTATAAGAAAAAAGGACATTGGAGTCACCAATAGGTTTCTAGTCAACCCATGTAAACTAGGAAAAGTAAAGATATTGGAGTTACCAATAGGTTCATAGTGATTCCATGGAAACTATGTAATTGGACAACGAGTCCTTAAATATTTTACCGGTTTTTAATCGGTGCATGAAAACTAATAGGTTAATAGTAATCCTAAGAACTATAATTGAGACAGATAGTCAGAATGAATGGAGATGAGTAATCCAGAATTGATTCATTTGTTTGCATATCATAATATCATATTTTTTGAATTGTTTTAACCACTGTGGATGCAAGGGCACGGTATATAGTTTTATAAAGGTTTTAAGATACCAGTGAGAGAAAAACCCATTTCGCTAAGTGGCATGGTCACACTAGATATCTAAATGGTTTGAGATGGTAGATTATTATTCATACTAGGTTTATGTCTAACTCAAAGTTTATGTTTTCCCCTTAAACTCTCGGGTACTCAATTGCTTTTGAGAAGTTTGGGAGCTGAGATTTTCTCCCAACTCTACAGGTAACTCCACATAACCAACAACTTTAGTTGCAATGCCGTTAAAACCGTGTATACGAGATTTAGACGATTTTAAGTGTATGGCTTCCAACCTCATCTAATCAAAAGCTTTCTTGAAGATTATATTTATTAAACTTCCACAATCAATCAATATCCTTCTCACCAAAGCGGGGCCAATCATCGCCGAAATGACTATTGGGTCGATTGTCGGAGCCTCGACCTTATCTACATCTCTGTTCCTAAACCTAATGTCATCCACCATCATGCGTTGTTGTTTTATTGGAGCTCCATCTTCCTTATTTGAACAGCATTCAAAATCAACATGCCTAATCACGCTAGCATAGCGATCCATCTCTTGCTAACTCTTATCTACTAGGTGTGGTCCTCCTACTATCGTATTTATCTCCAGTCTTCCGTCAGTCCGCGCAAGCTCCTCAGCCCTATGCGGTGCTTATCCTCAGTTGGGGTCAGATGTCCTATGGCAGCCATCTTGTAGGGCTTTCACAAACTGTTGTAATTTCCTTTCTCGAATCAGCTTTTCTATAACATCCTAGAGATGCCTGCATTCATTTGTTTATGCCCATAGCACTCGTGAAACCGACAATATTTCCCGGTCTGTTTCTTCTTATCTGTTTATTCCTTTAGAGGCGGCTTCCTATACTGCATGGTAATGCAAGTAGACAGATGGATATTGTCTAAGGACATATTTAATGATGTATAAGTATTATACACCGGAGTCCTAACCTTCCCTCGTCCAGAATCCCCCTTCGTTCATGGTTCCTATCTCCACCTCCCTTTTGCTGATTTGGTTTATTCTGGACATTCACCTAGACTTTTCCAAAACTGTCATCAGACTGTTTTATTGCAATGTTATTTTATACTCTCTTTCCACTTAGTCCTGCAACATTCTTCTTTCTGGAGGACTTGGCTTCCTCCTTTCTCAAATACTGAGCCGCCTTTGCGTAAAAGCATTCCAACATTGTGGGCAGCTTATCGGCTAGCCAATCGCCAAATTCAAACCCTTGATCAATACCTCTCGTAATGGCCATGAGTATGGCATGGTTATTCAAATTACTGACCTCCATAACATTTGGATGGAATCTCTCCAAATAACCTTTCAAAGACTCTCCCAGATCCAGAATCATGCTGGAATGGGACATCACATCTTTGGGATAAGTCGCGTGCATCCACAAACTCGGTTGTCAAATCATCGAACCTAGAAATTGATCGTGGGGGTGCCTTGTGAAACACATCGTCGCTATTCTGGAGAGAGTTATGGGAAAACATCTACATGCCTGGAGTAGGTTTTTCCCTTGTAGGCAGGCATCGACAGCATGTTGAACTTCCTTAGATACCGTGCATGTAATACACTATCAGTGAATGGGGTATGACTTCTTGAGATTCTCTAGTCATCGTTGGTTAGCCTTGGCTCTCCCTCACTAACTATCTGACCATAGCCGATAAGTCCAACATTTGGATGGTTGGTGCCTAGCAGTGGTCGTGCTCCACCTCACGAGAATGGTCCGATTAATGTCTGCAGGCCATTTCACGCCTTCTTGGTTCACCATCTTCCCGATGTGTAATTTGTAAATTCACTTCATTTTCATTCTGGAAAAGAGCTTGGTCAAGATTCAACTGATCTCCAACATCCAAATCAACCATAGCAGCTCCAGCCTGATTGCCATAGGGCACGGATGAATTCCGTTATCTGGTGGAAGGATCGGTACCGATCCCTATGGAGGGGTCGGCACCGATCAATCCTGGTAGACCATGATGGTCTTCCGGTTGACACCTCAAAGTTTCTACATGATATCTGTCTGTTCTGCGATGCATATGCCTTTGACACTCATTTAATGAGTAAGAACTCTTCGATATTTAGTAGGGAGTAGGGTCCCTCCTAGCTTTCCCCCGCTTCTGCTGATTTATTTGGTTCATCAAGTTGATATTGGTCCGGATTTGTTGATTTATTTATCGACGGTTCCCCATCAATTCCCTCATTAAATTATGAGATACAACTCTTTTAATAGAATCAGTGGGATTTTGAACTTCACCCGGATTAGCAATCACATTTATTGTTTGATTTCTTGGTCTCCTTGCTGAATGTTAGTATTCTCATTTCCTTCCACGTTATGAGAAGTAGATCTAGTATGTCTCAACATTATTAATAGCCTTGCTTCAACAAATATGAGTAGTATCAGCAACTTCTTGAAGATAACTGCAGATCTCCTTTGGGGGATTTATCCAATCCAATAGCAACAAAGGAATCCTAGTAAGCTGAGAATCAAGGTTCTTGCTGAAAGCATCAAAATGTTTTCAACTAAATTGGTCATAAACACCCAAGAGTATATTTATGTAGAGAAACAAGTAAAGAAAAATAATATTAAACTAAAGAACGATTAAGCTAATAACAAATAAAAAGCAATAATCAGAGACATGGGGATTTATAGTGGTTCGGCGTTGAATGCCTACATCCACTTTGAAGATTATCCTTTATTGATCACTTATAAATCTGATTACAGTGGTAAGGAATAGCAAACACTTGATTACAACAGAGCCTTGAGTAACAAGTAGCCTAAAGATCCCTAGAATGAATCATTAGGCCAGTATTTATGGGTGAAGATGACTATCGATCTTTCTAAAACTTTGGCTGCAGGACCTTCCAATCTACACGGACCCACTAGAGGAATCGCTAGGCCCAATTCCCAATGAGGAGGGATCAATGCTGATCCCTTTATTGGTCGTATATACATGTTCTTATATGATGTTAGGTGATGTGATGTACATTTAGTTGTTGTATTTTGTTCTAATAGATCTGTTAGCCACCTATAGTTTTGTATTAAGCATTTATTGAATATGTCGATCCACTTGAGATTGAAAAAAAGTTAGATCATTAATCGACGTATTTAATAAATTTTTAAGACAAAGTTATAAATGTTCGCTCCTAACCAGCCTTATTCTCCGCATTAGCAGACAGTATTATCCAGTAATACTCTTTGTTAATGTGGGTCTCCAAGTAGGGCATCATAGCTTGTTTTTGGGCGACGATCCCTATGGTGGCTTCTCCATGCTAAAATATGTTTATCCTTCAATTCTCTTGTCATTTGGACCACTGGAACTCAAGTAATAGCTCGATCTTTGACTTGATATTACTTCTGCACTACTTGCAGCTAAACCCTCTATAGGGATGCATGCCGATCCCTCAAGTATTTTTCTTATGACATGTGATCCCTAGGGTAGGTTCCCAAGGATCCATTTACCTTGCTGTCCAAATTTCATAGGGTTTGGACACGTAGATCCTGAGATATTGATTGTTGTATGCATGAATGCACTTGATCCTTGATGGATGTCGATCTCTCTTCAGTGAAGCCGACCGATCCCTTTTGATCAAGTATGTCGATCCCTCATAATGTGCCATGCTATGACAAACCCTTCCATTCGATGAGCCATATTCCATGCTTTGAGCATCCTACATCATATGTCCATTAAATCATATAGTTTTGACTTTATATAACCATTTATAATTGACTTTTGGGCCCCACAATCATCATTCTGGAATCCTCGGCCTTGATGGCAGTCGGATCTAACTCGTGCAATTAGTTCAATATAGTCGGGTAGAATGCCGGGTAACATCTATATTTCATATAATGTCATATGGTTGTTATCATTAAAATCAATACCTAAGGTATTAACAAGCTCCCCCTTTTTTATGACAACAACTTTGTATATAAAATATATTACAACTCCCCACATGTTACAAAACTTCCCCCTAATCTATGCCTAGATTTTATATATTTCACCACTTGGTCATTAACTAACTAAAATTATAACTCTAAAACTAACTTTTACTATAATCCTAACTCTAAATTTCCTAAATAAAGTATTAATCAATCTGTATAAGAATTATATATAATTATGAGAAAGATTATATACAAATAATAAGTGATATAAACGAAATAACAAATCCAAAAATTCATCCAATCAAACAAAGTTTTTATCACACTACATTCAAACAAATCCACACAAATCAAAACCAATCAAATCCAAACCAAACTAATATTATTATTTATATTCAATCAAACCTATTTAAACTAGATACTTCGAGGAACTTCAACCCATCCATCAACAACAAAGATTGGATTCATTTTGATAGCGTCCCAATCTTCATTATCTTTGTTGATAGTGCACTCTAGATTGGTAGTTGGTTCTTCTTTGTTCAAGGCGGAAATCATCCATCGAATCGCGTCGGAACACCTTCTTGCTCCTTAATCATATGCATTTGACTTAATTCTAAGTGCCTTTGATTTCTTAGGATGAAAGTAAGAATGTTCTTGAATGATTCAAGAGTTTGTTCAAGTTTTTCAGTTAGCTTTTGGATAGGAGAATCCATTATTTTGGTTTTAGAGTTTAGGAATGCAAAGGAAGAAGAAATATAGTAGAAAATAACGATTCTCTGGTCTCAACATATATTTAAAGAGGTGGAAATTGGTTGTAAATGAATAGACATTTACTGTCTATTCAATTTTCAAAATTGAATTTTTTTGAAAAGTTATC
The DNA here is from genome assembly GCA_030765085.1 of Allium cepa. Taxonomy (NCBI): domain Eukaryota; kingdom Viridiplantae; phylum Streptophyta; class Magnoliopsida; order Asparagales; family Amaryllidaceae; genus Allium; species Allium cepa. The sequence goes on along the minus strand of CM060929.1, from coordinate 870,934,966 downwards.
GTTTATATCGACATACATACCTAGGATATTTCGATATATATGTAGAAATTCCCAAAACAACTTTATTTTGATATTTAATGTATTTAGTTTACACCGTTATGCTTTAATGTTTTGTAGATGCTAAACTATGTACAATAACAAGGAATTAAATTTTCATTAATATGTAGATAGAGATTACATAAAACGTAAAGAAATGAAAAGATACATAAGATTTAACATAAAATAAAACTAGAAAAATCCAAATACAAGATAGTTTAAACAACTAGAAAGATACAAATGAAGATGACGAAGAACCACCAAGCTTGGGGATGATCTTTCCAAAGAATTTATCAATTTTGTTGGAAATTGAAGGAAATTTCCCCAAAAATGATTTCTTAAGCTTCCTTTGGTTATGGACGATCTTCTCTTGATTTTTAAGAAGATATTTGTTGGATGGATTTGGTGGCATGTTGATACTTTCCAAAGAAGTATCCTCCTCCTCTTTTTGTTCTTCCTCCTCGACTTCCATTTTATCTCCATCCTCTTCTTCCTCTTCTCTCATTCATGTTCTTCTTCCCAAGCCAAAATTTATTCCTTTTTCACAAGTGTTTCTTAAGGCTCGAAAAAGGGTGAAATATGCATAAGTGAAATATTTGTCTTATCAAATATTTTTCGAGGAATTGTATCCATTCCTCTAAGGTCAACACCAAAATAATTGTAAACACGAGTACAATAAACACCATGAAATAGTGTGCTTTCATGTTTAAAAAGATTCTTGGGAAAAACTTCATCTAGAATGACTTGAGACCGATTTATGTTGTATTGACCATAAATTGTGAAAAGAGATTTGAAAACTTTTTGAGTCGAGTTATTACCCGTTCTAGGAGTGATATTTTGTTGTAAAAGAAGTCTTAAAATTCTTGTTTTTGGATGTAAGTTTTTAATTTTTAATTCAAAATCATTATCACGTTCGAAAATATCATGAATTACTTCATAATTTTGAAAATCAATTTGAAAATATTAAAGGTCCATACCACTACATTTGCACCCAAAGTTCACAATTTAAAATAATTTATGTCCATTTGACACTACTATAAACTTCTCCTTCTCTACCATCATAAAACTTTCCTTTTAAATTTTCATAAAACATCTTTATTAAACTTGAATAACAAACAAAATCATTTTGAGGAGCATCGATTAAACCAAGAATTTCATTTTGCAAACAAAGATTAAAAAGATCATAAGTAGGAAAATCTTCAAAAATAGCAAATCTTTCGGGAAAGACTTTTTCGAAAGATAAATATTCTATATAGACTTGAATGGATTCTTGATCATTGAAAAGATATTCTTTTACTTTTTCTAGAAAGCCTCATGGTTGCCTTAGTATTGCTTGAGAATTCCATTGAAGAATAGTTTGAAGAGATAAGAGAGTTTATAATTTTTAAATTTGAAATTGAAAGTGAGAAATAAATGGATGGAGATAGAGTAAGTAAATAGAGAACCAAATGACATGTTCTCTGATCAAAAGGCAAATTTTCATAACATAGGAGTTGGTGAAAAGTTGGAGAAAAATTCAAATTTTGAATTTGGAATTCAAATTCAAATTCTACTTGCATATGTTGACATATGCTCGTGGGGTATGTTGACACATAGATCAAACTTTTCAAAAATGATTTTTTTTTTAACTATTTCCTATTTTATTATATAGATCTATTTATAGTTATTATATTTTTAGAAAAATTATTTTAAATATTTTATTTTAATATTAAAATATTAAAATATTTAAAATATAATCACACAATATTCAACTAATAATATTATTAATCTATATAATATTCCTAACAACCAATAAAGCAACCAAAAGAAAATAAATATTCATTTAAGAAATTAAAAAAAACTTTTGATATATTAAATGCGTATCTTTTTCTTATTCATTTCACCATTTTGTTATAAATTATGTATTGTTGTGAAGCATATGTTAGCAATTTCTATATCCGATTCATTATAACTTAAGGATGTATCTAAGTCGTCTAATGATACAATATAGGCTCTTCTCCGTTTTCTGGATGAATCAGCATTTTGTCAGTTTATTGAGATGTGGACAGTCTCATTTTAAATAACCAAGGTCATCGCAGTTATAATATCTAATGCCATTTCCGTTTCTACTTCTGCTTTCTTCATTTTTGTTGTCATTTCTTTTGAAATTGTTCATCTTCCTATATTTTAGGAATTTTATAAAATTCCTTGTCATGAAAGAAATTTCTTCATCTTCATCGCTGCCTTAATTCAGATTATCTGTCATTGCATTAAAATCTATAGATTTCTTCTCTGTTGTTTTACTTCACTCATGCCATCCATTTATGCTTCAAAAGACATTAAATTGTCAATTAACTCTTCAATTTTTTGAGTGCTAATGTCATTAGCCTCTTCGACTGCAAGAATCTTTCGATCCTATTTAGGAGTTAGTGAACTGAGGATTTCTCTAACTCGATCATCTTCAGGAAAATATTTACCCAGTGCAATAAGTGGGTATACTATATCTTAGAATCTACTATACATATCAGATATGGACTCATTTTGAATAATTGAAACTAGTTTGTTAACATGGAAATTTTGGTCTATTTGACCTTATTTGTCCCTTCATGTATAACTTGCAAAGTTCTCCAAATTTCCAATGCAGACTTACATATAGATACTCTATTAAATTAATTTATATCTAGTAAACAAATAATATATTCATAGCCTTAGAGTTACTTTGTGCAACTGCTTTTTTGGTCAGCAGTCCACTGTGCAAAATTTGTCACGAGTTTAGTGTACTCAGTTTGTGTGATATTCCAAGTGTCTAAATCGATTGACTATAAATAAATTTTCATTCTACATGGCCAATATATGTAATTACTGCTATAAAAAAGTGGAGGACAAGAAGTGGATTGTCCTTCGATAAATGAGTTACTAACAAGCGTATTAACAGTGTTACTAATAGTACTATTATCAAAGTTGGTAGCCATTTAAACTTTTTCAAAAACCAGATAATGAACACTTTCAAAACCAATGCTCTGATACCAAATGTAAGTGAGCGGAATAGGGATCTTAAGACTAAACTAACACTGGAGGAGGGTGAATAGTGATTATTCAAATTCTTTAAGATTTTACTCGGAATAATAGAATTAACAAACGTAGAACAATCATGGAATCAAAATACAGATAAAAGTAAATACAGTAAAAGTAAAAAGGAAAGAACACGCCAGAATTCTATATTGGTTCGAAGTTACCCTACAGCCAATCCTGCACAATTCCTTGTACGGATTTCTTTTCAACTGGTAAATGCAAATACAATCTTGATTTCAAGGCTATGAGACACACCCTTCAAAATCTCAACCTCTGGGCAGAGCCACTTGATTTCAGGGCTAGAAGCACACCCACTAGATTTACGTGCTACTAAGCATACACAATTGATTTAATTAGGCTACAATCACATCTACTTGGATTTCAGGGATACCAAGCACAACACATAGTATAAGAGTATGATTTGATAGAGTTTACAGACTTAGATCTTCAATCTTGATTACAATTGATACTATAACTTTTGAGTAGCACTTGATCTTAGGAGGGGGATGAAAGAAATTAGAGAGTATATGAAAGAGAATCGAACTAGTATTGATTGAATTTGATTCTGGTTGAATTTCGGTAGAGTTTCGAAAGAAATGGCTTTAGAAATCAAGAGAGTGAAAAGAGGAGAGAAAAATAAGAAAGTAGTTAATGAAAATTCATTTGGAAGTCTGGTATATATAGGAAAACAATGGTCATGTCCATTCGCAAAGAGAAACGACGAAAAGACACTTCCATTCAAACTTTGAATTTTTAAATTTATGGCTAGTATGCTGATATATGGGATTTGGATATGTCGACATATCATTCACAAAACTGAAAAATACTTTATAAAAATTCTTTTTGAAAATCCCTTGCTCTGTAAAATAATTTGATACTTTGTAGAATCATTTAAATTTTGTTTATACAAATTTTAATCAAAATATAACTTAATAAAACTTTGCAAAATAATTTTGAAAGATTTTAGTAAGTATATTCAATATAATATAAATAATATATAAAAAATCAATATCATTATAAATTATTAAAGTATAAACAAAAATTCAAAATATATAAACTTAAAAACACTAAAACAATATCTTAATAAGTACAAGAGATTCGAAAATCATTTTTTGAAATATTTTGAAAAGATTGTTTTAAAAATAGAATATTTGAAAAACAATTTTAAAACAAAATTGGAGAGGACGAGAGAGATCTAGAAAGTGCTATTAAGGTTTTAACATAAATCCTACGACTCTATAACTTATCTAAAATATCTTGAAATCTTGAACTCTTCAATACTCATCAGTCTTCATTCTTGAACTCTTGAAACTTTATATCAGCATCTTGAATCTACTCTTAATATCAACATCTTGATATTGTATAGTTTTCTTAATCAATATCTATTTATATCATGCACTATATGCTATATATATATATATATATATATATATATATATATATCTTGATAAAACATTAGTATCTGTATTTTATATAATGTTCTATAGTTTTTATCATCAAAACCAATACCTAAGGTACTAACATCCCTTTGCTAATCTCTATACCAATCACCCTTTAATTTCTTGTTTTGTCTATAGTTAGTGAGTAATTTATGGGCTTTGGCTTAGAAGTTAATTGATAAAGGTTAGGGAAAGTTTCTAAGAGTTATAAAATGATAAGGGGTTGTCAACTTAGATAGGTTTAGGCACAAATCTCAAAATAATTAAGTGGTTTAGTAGGGCTTAAGTTAACAACCCACTAACCTGCATAAAAACTATCCAAACTTTAAATAGGCATGCCATATAAACCGTAAGACCAAAATTCTATTATGAACACTCCATGGAAAGAGAAAACATCATATCTTTCATTTGGAAGTGGTTTCAAGACCCAGTCCATCTTCTATTAAAAGTTATAGGTAATACAATATTTTCAAAATCGACCAACATCACTGTCCCAGTGGTTAGATGCTCGGCTTTGGTGTGAGAGGTTACAAATTTTAATTTTTCATAGCGTGATTCAAATCACATATATTGACAAGTACTATGTTGTATACTACCTAAGAGTTGTAATACTAATATGCACTACAATCTAAGTACCTAATTTCAAAAGAAAAAATATTTTCAAGGTCAAAGCTACCTATAATTTATTTTAAGGGTCAGAAGTGTCGATATTTAACGTTTCCCAAAGTTATAACCTAATCTGACCTAGTTTAATTATTAAAATATTATTTTACAATCTATGGATATGTAAAAATGTGGGCCATTACATACACAATAATAGAAAGAGAAGCAAAGTAGATGTAGACATAATTCTCCATCAAGTCGCTATAATTGTTTGGTGTTATTTCATTTTATAATACTTTATTTGTATACATATTCAGTCATGATGATGTGGTCGTATTCTTTATGAAGAATAATAGTAATGGTAAGTATCATTGATAGGTTGTATAATAGATATTCGAAAAGTCGTAGTGAGTAGCCTCTCGATAGAAGAAATACTAATATGTATATCCTAGTAAGAGAAAGTTAAATACAAATGGTAGAGCCTTCGATTTTTTTATATAATAGTGTCTTTAGTATTTGTTATTAAAGTGATAATAACATAAGTTGGTACTTCGATATTCATAAATCTTATCGTAATAAATAGGATTTTTTGGTAGGGGTCGGAAACACGATTTTTTTATATAGTGGTAGAATCTAACTTAGGTAGATAACACCATTCAAGTATATAAATAAAAACTGACACTGGAACCTTGGTATATAAATAATAAACATGTACAAAATGTAAGTACATCGGTGAAGTGAAACCATGTTCCACTTTGTAGCATGGTCTTACAATATATCATTATGCTATGAATTGTTAAGGCTAATATAATTCATACCAAGGTTATGCTTTACTTGACGTTTATGTTTTTTCTCTTGAAATCTCGAGTATTTGTTTCAGTAGCCTAATGGTTGCAGAAGAGAAAATTTTCGCCAAACAGCTGAAGGCGACTATAGGAGGCCGATTTATTATGCTATATGTTTTGTTATGTAAAAGTTGGTGTAATATAAACTCTGATCGCTTGGTGATATCGTCATATATCAATCATGTTGTGTCATATTGTTTATTATATTGTCTCTCTGCTGTGGAAACATTTGGTAGTTAGCATTGTCTAAATAATGATGTTAACCTACTTTAAGATCTATAATTCTTTATCACTTTATTGTTGTATGAAATAGTGGACTTAATATTGTCATTTAAAAATAAGACTAGAGTGGCTGCAACACTCTAGTGTTCATTCTCGAATCTACAAATGATAGGTATTGCATCTTTATTTGTCAAAATCTAGAGAGAGAGAAAAATCATTTTTTCAACTAAATATACTTTGGTTAATGTTTCTTCTTGATTTGATTTCATTGTTTATGTTCAAGGTAAACGTGTTGCTCCCTAATTTAGTGACAATAATTTTTGAATCCAAATTTATTTTTAAAGGGATACATTACATTGTTTTAAAAGAAATTATGTTCTTAATTTTATATATAAGCTAGGAAAATGAGGTTGAAACTCCAACTTATCCTATAAATCTATTCTATTATATATAAGATTCAATATGTGACCATTTGTATTATTTCTCCATATTCATTCTCATCTCTAATACTTGATTCTAACTAATTGAAAGGTAAATTTTGCATTTAGGTGTTCTATTTATTCTTTTTTTTATTCCATGATGAAACATTAACTCTTTTTACTCTTACATTAAATGATGCATTACTCTGTCTCTTTTATTTCTCTCATCAACTCCTTTATTCTAGTATCTCATCATTCTTTGTCCATTCTATTATTGGTTTTAAATTTTATTTCCTGTTACCAAAGCTTTCATCGAGATAAAATTGATTCTTCTCTCAGCCGTCTTCCAAAAGCTAGCTCCACTCTTCTCAACATGTATTTAATATACTTCTTCAATATTCTTATTTCATTCTACAGTGGACTAATGTTTGATTTGTGAAGAATGGAAAATCAATAATTTTTATTGATTTGTGTAATTAATTTAGTGATTTCGTAGTGAATTTTATATCTTAGGTACTAGATCTTCATGGTATGAAACTATTTTGATATTTACAACTGTTATCTGACATAGTCAATATTTGATGTAAATTTAGTCACCTCAAATACTACCAAATTTTCGTGAATTATTTATCGATGCAAATTTATTTTACCAAAATTTTAATTTGATAACAAATATGGATGCCTACACCTTTGCCTGTATTAATCCTTATGAAAATATTTTTAATGATTCACTAACGAAATGTAAAAAGATTAAGTGAGTAACTTCAATCCTAAAATATTTTCCAAGAATTAATTCATTAAAAGTCTTTGCTGCTGAGGAATTTTGATATGATTAAATATTACTTTTTATTAGTGAAAGAATTCATGGATTCCATCGTATAAGAAATTCAGTATGATCATTCTCATTCACTTTCAGCTCATATCCTGAATCCTCCTTAATTAAAGCATTGTTTTATATTTGACCCCCTTCAAGTATATTTATATCTTAACGAACCACTCAAAATACATAAGTGATCAACATGTTTAGCTTTCCTCTTCGATAATCATTGCACAACCATCTATTTCCTTAAATTAAAACCACTCATTAAAAGCTACTAAATACAAAGATATCATTAGAAGTGCTCATTACATGATATCATTAGAATTCCATTGCGTATGTCAATTTAAGTTTCTTTATTATGATTCTCAAATTATATATGCTTATATACTACTCCTTTTTTATCTTCATATTTATTTTTATGGGTTGTTAATTTAGCACTTACTGTCTCTTTTATTATAAAGCTTCATTGCATATGGAACTATGAGTGTTTTTTATTGCTTTGGTTGGTTTTGATTTTCAATTTAAATAAATGAACACCTAAAATTGATGAATTATGCAAAGTTAGTCCATCGTTTGTTCGGTTTTATTTTATAATACTGTTTGTTAATTATTCATGCTACGTGTGTGTGTGTGTGTGTGTGTATATATATTCTATTATATAAAGTATTCAACCTTCTTGACAATTACCTTTTTCCTTATTTTATCTTGGTCTCACTAATATATATGCTTTAATTTACTGTACATTTTTTCTTTTACCTCTCACAAAATATTCATTTTTTCAAAGCATATTAGTATTAAAGCTTAACAATTAATAAGAGAAAGAATTTGTTGTTTATGTTCTAAGTATATGATTTAATATCTTTGTCTCAAGTTCTATGTCCAAAGTTATGTTTTTTTCCAAATTTGTATGATTATGAATTTGATTTTCTTCACATTTTTAGGGTTATATTGGATTTATTCATACGTGGATACTATGGAATATTTTACAGTACTTTAAAATCGGTAAAAGGTCAAAATGAAATGAAATATGGAGTCATTTCTAAAGTGTCACTAATTTTTAGGGTAATATTTATTTGTGATTTTTAAGGCGACAATGTATTTTACATATTTGTATATGCTCGAAATGGAATATTTTATATCTTATCTATACTATTATATTAATAGTGAGTTCAGTTTCGAGCTCACAGAAGCCCCCACCAATTTTTGGAAATGAACAGTCTTCTTAATTTTTTTTATTTTTCCCCCCTTTCCACTTCTGTCCTTCCTCCCTGTAGTTCTCCGAAAAAAATTAAACGTACATACTTGTTCCTTTCTCTCACCCGGTTCCGGTTCAATTCTCCCACCGCCAGTCCCGTTTCGGTTTACCCTTCCCCCTCCGTTCTATAATCTCAAGACAAACACAGATAAAATCGATTCATACTTAACTCGGTTCGGATCCAGATATCATCATATTCGAAAACAAAAACCGATACCAAAACTTCTCTGACTTCGCAGCTCTTATGGCGGCCTTGGATTACGGCAGGAAGGAAAGGGATTATGATGACATTGAAAAAGGGATTAATCGGGTCCAGATCTACCAAACCGCTGTCGCTTGAAGACGTTTTTCACTTCCTCCAAAACACAAACAGATAGATAAAATTCTGGTACGAGTTTTCCTTAATTCAAATTGTGTGATTATTATTTTTTGACTCCATATATTGGTTGTCCTTGAAACCTGTATTCAACTTTAATTTCGGCTTTCTTCTGTTCGTTGCACCCTTTTCTGTTTGAGGCGTTGGTGGAACAGTTGTTCCTGTCCTGTTTGAAACTAAGAGCTTCGATGTTGAGCTTCTATGTAAATGAATTTAATTATCCCTCTCGCACGCTGTCGATGCTGATGTGTTTTTAACTTTGTTCATGTTGGCTTTAGTGATTTTGGCTACCGCATTATAGATTACAATTTACATGTTATTCATAAAAAGGGAATTTTCTCTAGAGTTCAGTTAGAATGATGTGGACTGTATGTGTATGGTTAGTTTTTGCATAAAGTTTCATAGTTTTGAATTCAAGAACAATATCAATAGCTTGATTATAGTATTATAAGGGTTGGTCACTAACTGTTTCATCTCATAAAACAAAGCATTCTCTGCTTCAGTGTGAAGTAAGGTCAATGTTTGTATATATATACGAGCAAATTGATTCCCCCCCCTGTGTAACACAAATTTCCAGCCAGGTTGAAGTTACTCAAGACTGTTTATATTTTACTTTAGTTACTGTATAATTCCATTTTACTTTTCTACTGCTTCATGCATGTGAGAATCTGCAATTACTAGCATCTTAAAAATATTGTTCATTCTAACAGGAATTTGCTTTCTTCATCCTATATACCATCGATGCTTCAGTGATTCTCAATTTAAATTGCTTTCTTATGGATGAAATGATCATTCTAATTTCTTTCTATCTATCCTGATGTATTGTTAGCATACACAGAGCAATGTAATATTCGATAAAGTTATACTTTAACCGTGGTTTTTTTATTACCCTATTATATTTATGTAGTCTTTGCTGTATTTTCATTGTGAATCATTACGTTTAGTTTCTTTTTTAAATTCTCAATACATTTAGCTAATCATTTTATAGTACATGTAAATAAATTTAATATTTGCAATGGATAAAAATAATATCCACATGCAACGCTAATCTATGATTCCAATTATTTAAGACATGTCTGAACTTATTATAACATTAAATATTTCATTAGTTTTTTGGATACATATGTCATGCATACTAAAATAAATGTTCATCTTATACGCAGGCGTAAACAACGTGGCTATATATCTTTGCAAAAAACATCTTATTTTAATCATGTTTGAATATTACAATTTGTATTATGATGCACCTCGGTCAGATCTTGAAGACTTTAAACAAATCGCTGCCTTAAATAACAACCATAAGAACATTAGTACCTTAAATCCCCTCTCATATGAGATCAGCTAGTGTATGCACAAGCTAGAAATATCAGTTGCAATGAATATGTTTTTTTAGTCATACACTTATTTGTTTAATCTTTGGAACACTTCATTTCTGGGGCACCGTAAAGGATATAGTAAATAGTAATTAACCAATGGTGTGTTCTTATTACCTCTACACATTGGAATAACTGCAAAATTTTGAAAACTGCATTTGTCTGAAACATGAACTCATTTTCCATTGTATGTCTAACTAAATTTCGATTTCAACGCGATATTTTAAACCGTCAAGCATATTGGTGGCGATAAGACGTGCTGCGTTCCGATTAAGTATTTTTTTTTTTTGCTAACTAGACATATGGATGAACTCATACACATGTTATCTTATTATTGACAACATACAACAAATTAGCCCGCTAAATTCTATATTGGCAATGTGTCTTCTTTCTATGATCATATTCCATGATATCTCTTTTGTTTCCCAATCCACTGATAGAGGTGCGACTTTACGTAAATTGTTGTGAATTTACAGTTTCTAGTCCCATTTTTGCCAACATTTCACATCTAAGCTCAATATCTGCTTCGTGACATTGATAACTGCTTTCATTAGCCTCAGTCTGAGGTTGTACTGTATTAAAAATGTTACGCTCATTCAATTTGTGCGCGTTTCATTCAACAGACAATTACAATTGGCATTCGCTGTTTATTATTCTATTTTATTTAGTTTGAACCTAAACAATAAATATTTTTGCCATCTTTGGATATTTTTTCCACAATATCGTTTTCTTCTTCAGTTCTTAACGTCTTTGGCTCCTATGATTTGTACAAACAATTAGTCAGTGAACTAAATGGGCAGTTTATACTAAATGCTAATTTCGGGCGTTTCTCCCCTGTGCTACCTCGCTTGCTTTCTAGCATGAATATTAGTTCACTCGACATCCACATTTGTTCCCACATTTTTTTTAAACCAGTCATGATAATGAACAGATCAACACTTTATGCCCCAACATTCAAATAACTTTGTTATTCTTTGACTCCTTGCTCCTTTATTTCATACAAATTGTCAAACATGTGGCCTGCTGCGCATTTCGCACTGCCTCTCTGTCTCTTGAATTTTCCCTACTTATTTTTGTGTATTAGGGTTGAAAATAGTTGCTACATTAGTCTTATCTCATTTATCTTTGACATTCGCTGTGTTCAAACCAATATATGTGATTTCCACTTAAAATTCATATGTTCCATTATTGAAAATAAGAGTCACTCTTTTGCATGTTTAACAAATGAAATTAGGTTATTATTCTCAATTGCATGACAATTGGAACATTTATACGCTCTGTTTTAGACTGATAAATTTCTAATACAGCTGTAGCATTTTTGACAACTGACCCGTGTGTGAATATAATAATGCCAGGAATATAACAATGCCTTTATATCTGTTGTATGACATTGACTGCTTTTGGCGTGGATCTTACAGACACTTGCTGCAACGCATTTTAAAGCTGTAGTGGACCTGTCCATTTTGTTAGCTGGGTCTTTGCCTCACTGTAAGTAATATTTGGTGCCTTAAATATCGTTCATTTTACGAATGCCATGCTGCTGTCTTTTGCTTTAAATACAGATTGAGTTTTGTTATCCTGGTTTTCTCCCGATGCCATGGAACTGAAAGCTTTTTCCTTCATTGTTTTCACATTATGTTTCTTTTCGGTCCATTTATTTATTTGTTGTTCATTCTCTTTTACATGTTCGTATATTATGAACTGCCTTCTTTAGGCAATCGTAATCCAAGCATGTAAAATAAGGTACAAAATTTTGTCTTATATATGACAACCAATAGTGTTTCCATTTCATTACTTAACAAAAAGGCCTGAACCATTTTTAATCCATAGAGGGCTGTGCTTCCGTTTTATAATTTAAACTACTTTGAGAATTTATTCACTAACTGTGCAATATTTTTTATAATTTTTTTCCCTGCACTGGTTAGAATAATATGTATAGTTCGAAATAGTACTATCATATCTTCAACTTAATATATACAATTGAGGCATGAATATTGCGCTTTGCATTATGCATAAACCAACGAATAGTTCTCCTTCGTTCATAAATAGATTGTACTAACATGGTTCTATTCTTTGCTTATATGTTTTACAAACCTTCACTGTAGGTAACACATAATACTTAACCAAGCATCTATAGTCTGTATACATGCAACACATAATACGTAATTTTTAGTTCTGTTATGTTCATTGTCTATTAGTTTATTCTTATGTTATGAAATAATGTTGAACAAATATGTTTTAGGGTGCATGATTATAGTAGTTTGAGAAAACATGTTATGATATTTAGTTCCCACCAACTTATTTAGTTATATCCTAGCATATTACATATGCATTAAGATATATAAGCATGCAGATTATATAAGCCAAGTTGGGAATATGATTACCATGGTTGCACACACTTATAACTAAATATAGATGAAGCTCAAAATTATTCTTTTCTCCTATAATTGCTTATGTTTGTGTGCATATGCTAAATGAATAATGTTAAAGTAGAAATTTATATATGAAAGCCTTTAACTGCTTTATGTTTCATTATGGAAATTAGTGAGTGTCAATCCTAAGGATTATAGACCAGTTAGCTTTTCTAGCATGCTCATTCATTTATGTCTGATATTTATACAGGCTTACAGGTTATACAATAAAGAATAAGATGAATGATGACGGTAAATTTCAAATATTGAGGGATTTCACTTATTATATACTTATTCTAATCTAGTAGTCCGGGTTAGCTTAATATACAAGCAAATGCGTGTATATTTTAAATATTTTCTTTTCACATTCTTATTTTGTAGTGGAAAAATAGTCATCTTTAAAAGTATAAAGCAAAGAATGGAAAATAAATTTTGGATAGTTAATAACCCATAGGCTTAACTTTGGATGCTCGAGAATCTTAGGAGATCGAATTAAATGGGTCAAAATATGTTGATTTTGCATGCATGAAATTATAAGCATAAATAAAAAATTGTCTTATAAATCATTTGACGATAATTAATTTTTTAACAAAAACCCATATTTATGTATTTCTAAGTGATTATAAGTGAGCTTATTATTTTCATAATGATATGTTATATTTTTAAAGGATGAGGCCTTTTTGATAATCCCATTGCTTTTATAATTTCTTATCATATATCATCTAAGAATGCAAATTTTTTTATTCATGATTAAGGTCGTTCAAGGTTATATGCATTTACAGATATTCTTACTTTGTATCTTATATAATTCAACCTTCTAATTTGCAACTGTTTGATTGCATGAGTGATATGCTGAAGTTGATTAAGATCTTTTAATACTTAAATTGATGCGTAGACATAGTTGGGTATTAGTTTATACCTTTTGGGATGCTGAATTGTAACTATAATGTCTGTAAAATTCCATGTATAGAAACTTCCTTGATAATTTTATTAAGATATTATCTCCAAATAGTCTTTCTTAGTGACAGTAGGGTCAAATATTGTCCCTGTGCTATTTTTAGTTGGCTAACCAACTAAAATAACTATAATAGTTCTCTATGTAACTCCTTATGCAGTATTAATAACTTTTCATTAGGCGGTTAGGACTAAGCTTCGCATAAGAGACCAAAATTTAATATATTTCCTTTTTAAAAAAAGTCAATGTTATTTATATAGATAACAAGACATGTATAAGGCTTATATATTTTTAGTTTTCTCTTTTACTACTATGAATAGGCAGCTTATCGCAACATTTGTCTACATAACAGAAACTAATTACTCAAAGTTGTTTGAAGCAAGCAATTTAGTAGTAAAGTGGAAAGAAAACATTCTAGGAAATACGAAGTTTATATATGAAATACATTTACTGGATGTTTTTGGGAAAGACATACCATCGGTTTTGATCATCCAATGATAGTCTAATATATCTTTTGTATCAATAATCTCAACTGAAAATTAAATTATTTGTCATCTTCAAGTTCTTATTATCCTTTTATTTGTCTGACAGAAATCAGCTACGGGTTGTGGTTCATTGCACTTTCCTTTAGTAGATAGTTTTGGTTCACCATTTATAGATGACTCATAGATTCAATCATGTAAATATTCTACGATGTGCCTATACAAGTTTGTATATATAATTCAACATACTGTAACATATTGATTTAGCTAGGTGCAAATGAAAATGCATTATACCATCAGTTTTGAAAGTCCAGCAACAATCTAATATATCTTTTGTATCAAAAAAGCTCAACTAAAAATAGAAATATTTCTCATCTTTAAGTTCTTATTTTTTTGTAAAATGCAAATTAATCATGGGTTTTGGTTTAATGCACTTTCTTTTAATATTTAGTATTTATACTCCATATAGTGATGACTCATAGATTCAATCATGCAAATATTCAATGATGCACCTATACAAGTTGGTATATATAACTCAGAATACTTTAACATATTGATTTAGCTAGGTGCAAATGGAATCATTATATTATGAATTTTGAAAGCCCAAAAATTTATGAGAAATAAAATAACTAAGGCCGTCATTCTATTTTATAGCAAGTGAATTATTTTGATTTGAATAAAAATCATATTAAAGACCTATGGATTTTTAATCTGAATAAATTTTAAATATCTCTGCGTCTGATCTGAATATAAATCATACCAAGAACTTATGGGTTTGTACAGAAAAAAAATTGCTTGGAAATCATTTTTAAGAATGAAAGAAAAGATAAATCCACTAAAGTGTTGTGTAAAGATTCACTCTAAATTTTTTTACAGCAGGAACTTTGTTTGATTTCAATTTGAGTCAATAGTTTGTCCTGTAAATTCACTAGGATGTATGCAGTTATGCATATAGAAAGGACCTTGTTTAATGAAATTAACCAAAATACAACTGTGTGGTTTTGCTCACTACAAGAATTTGTTTAATATCAGTTTTATCGATATGAATTCTTAGTCCAGAGGCAATGTACTCTATATTTAAAATATTTTGTTATTTCAAACTAATGTTTATGAGAATGTAGAGTAATTTCATTGAATGTTTGAAAATTCATCTCCACTGTATATTTCTAACTTTCACATCATTTCGTTTGTGTAAATACAAGTCAAGCTTTACTTTATATTAGTAGACCTCTACTACATTAATCAAATCCGGGTGGGGAAACTTATCCTTACGTGAATGGGAAATTTGGAGGCTAATTTTGAGAAGAATATCATGGTAATATGAAATTTTGATGCAAAAATATATCCTAGAATGTAGATGATTTCATTATTATATAGTTTTTGGCTGCTTTTGGTAAGTGTGATACATTTCTTTGAAACAGAAAAAAGGACAAATGGTAAAAAGAAAAATATGCATTCATAATTGCATAGGAATATATTTACTTCTAACCATTTACGACATTCTTCAAAATTACTATATTATTCAATAACCTATTTTTATAGTAGTTTGTGTTGTAGGCAATGATTATGAAACACTACAAGCAGTAGAATTGCAAAAAATTTTACTTTTCCACACAAGATTCCCAAAATAAGAAACAAGATGTTAAAATCTGTTCTTGCCTTAAACAAAAATTAATGCATTATTCACTAATCTGATAAATCCTCATTACAAATATATACTAATTATTTATGGATAATTAGTCCTGTATGAGCATAACACATGAAGAAGCTACATGACCATAAATCTCTGCTGAATTAACTATGGCCATAAAAGCTTTGTAAAGATAGTTCACCTTTGATAAATTATCGACTTAAAATTACATGTATGGTTTAAATTCTTCCTATGAATATCTTATTGACTCCACATTAGAGCTTATCAATATAATAGTGCACTATTTATTAATAAACTGATCTTTTACTATTGTAGTGTCCAGCAATCAATTTTTTTTTGTACTTGAAGAATACTTTCCTCCCATACTTGATGGTACTATGTTTCTTGATAAACTAATCTCTTTACAAATATACCATATGTTCTAAATTAATCTGTAAATTAACATTGTTGCCATTTAATTAAGTTTTTAAACCATAAAAGCATGACAAATGCTATATGCAAATCTTCTACTCTAGAATAGCATCATGTTTGAAGTCCAAACCCTTAATGCCGCATCAAATTTTTAACCGGTTCTTAAGGGAACTCTACTGAAGAATGAAGTAACGGTCCGGGCTGTGATGTTAATGAATAACCAAATTGTTAGAGTGGATATAATTTTGTCATTGAAAGCGGACTTACTAATTAGAAAACATTAATATTTTAAAGGTATATATTGATTTATAAAATTGACAGTTCAGTTAAATTTAACCAAACTCCTACTTTTCGATATGAGGGTAGTTATGTAAAATACACGTTGTAATACCAGAATCTCACATGAGAATTTTCTTACTAGATGAGTGCTTGCCTCCATGGACTACCATCTTCACATCCAATATTACTTAGGCGCTTGGACATAATAAATGCACTAACTAATGGTAAAAGGAACATGTCCTCATTTTGCAATCGAATATCTTTTGAACTGTTAACAGTTAGTTTACACAAAGTCAATAAAGATATTTCCATACCGAATTATACATTAATTTTTTATTTTTTTTACTCTCTATTCACCTTTAGTGATATATGATTTTGATAAACTAACAAATTCATAGCTATAGTTGAACAAAAAGGGAAGTTTATAATATCAAAATAGTGCATTTTTCTTTCAACCTTAATTAACTAGAAAATTAATTGAAAAAATATGCATAGGTTACCGCTAGGTATGCTATTACGTTTTACAAAGTGTTAGCGTTATATGCTTTGATGTTGCGTGTTTTATCCATGAAGTATTATTATTATGAGAAATTTATGAAAAAGGATTCGCTGTAAAATTTGTTTAGCTTCCTTATGCTTTTACTCTCACTTTTTTTTACTTAGAACTGTATTTACCATTCATTGGTATTTTCCACCAGTATTTGGCCGGAGCAGCAGCATAACCATTATTTGATCTTTCTGATGCACTATTTATGTGGTGTAACATTTACCGTAAAGGTATGAACTCTTATTATTCGATTTCGAGCTTGAATTCAAACATTGATCACAACAAAACCTTAAATCATAGACTTCGTTTAGCATGAGTTCTTGAGATATTGCAAGACATCTGGGAAAAGAGCAACCATTAGAGTGGACTCCATATTCAGATTTAGCACAAATTTTAGAAAACTGCTTAGGTTTTGTATGTTATTTCAAATATTTCAAAATTTATTTTGTGAGACTTGGTACAATACTGTTATATGATGAAAAATTGAATAATTTTTAGTTCTGTTATGTTCATTGTCTATTAGTTTATTCTTATGTTATGAAATAATGTTGAACAAATATGTTTTAGGGTGCATGATTATAGTAGTTTGAGAAAACATGTTATGATATTTAGTTCCCACCAACTTATTTAGTTATATCCCAGCATATTACATACGCATTAAGATATATAAGCATGCGGATTATATAAGCCAAGCTAGGAATATGATTACCATGGATGCACACATTTATAACTAAATATAGATGAAGCTCAAAATTATTCTTTTCTCCGATAATTGCTTATGTTTGTGTGCATATGCTAAATGAATAATGTTAAAGTAGAAATTTATATATGAAAGCCTTTAACTGCTTTATGTTTCATTATGGAAATTAGTGAGTGTCAATCCTAAGGATTATTAGACCGGTTAGCTTTTCTAGCATGCTCATTCATTTATGTCTGATATTTATACAGGCTTACAGGTTATACAATAAAGAATAAGATGAATGATGACGGTAAATTTCAAATATTGAGGGATTTCACTTATTATATACTTATTCTAATCCAGTAGTCCGAGTTAGCTTAATATACAAGCAAATGCGTGTATATTTTAAATATTTGCTTTTCACATTCTTATTTTGTAGTGGAAAAATAGTCATCTTTAAAAGTATAAAGCAAAGAATGGAAAATAAATTTTGGATAGTTAATAACCCATAGGCTTAACTTTGGATGCTCGAGAATCTTAGGAGATCGAATTAAACGGGTCAAAATATGTTGATTTCGCATGCATGAAATTATAAGTATAAATCAAACATTGTCTTATAAATCATTTGACGATAATTATTTTTTAACAAAAACCCATATTTATGTATTTCTAAGTGATTATAAGTGAGCTTATTATTTTCATAATGATATGTTATATTTTTAAAGGATGAGGCCCTTTTTGATAATCCCATTGCTTTTATAATTTCTTATCATATATCATCTAAGAATGCAAAATTTTTTATTCATGATTAAGGCCGTTCAAGGTTATATGCATTTACAGATATTCTTATTTTGTATCTTATATAATTCAACCTTTTAATTTGCAAATGTTTGATTGCATGAGTGATATACTGAAGTTGATTAAGATCTTTTAATACTTAAATTGATGCGTAGACACAGTTGGGTGTTAGTTTATACCTTTTGGGATGCTGAATTGTAACTGTAATGTCTGTAAAATTCCATGTATAGAAACTTCCTTGATAATTTTATTAAGATATTATCTCCAAATAGTCTTTCTTAGTGACAGTAGGGTCAAATATTGTCCCTGTGCTATTTTTAGTTGGCTAACCAACTAAAATAACTATAATATTTCTCTATGTAACTCCTTATGCAGTATTAATAACTTTTCATTAGGCGGTTAGGACTAAGCTTCGCATAAGAGACCAAAATTTAATATATTTCCTTTTTTTAAAAAGTCAATGTTATTTATATAGATAACAAGACATGTATAGGGCTTATATATATCTCTGTGTGTGTATGTATGTATATATGTATGTATGAATGTATAATGTTTTAGCAATTTATGATTTATGAGTATGATATAATGTGTATATTGAAGGTGGGATCCAACTCAAGTCTTTTTTAAGTTTAACAGGTCCAGTAAATAATGGTTGTATTATTCAGTCTTCCTAATGAAACTAAGGAAAACCCTTTATGTCCATATCCGAATATATAAACTAAATCCGATACTCAAAAACTGGATACGGATGCAAATTGTCCATATTCGCACCCGATAAACATCCTTTTGGTTTTTATCATGATTATAATTTATTATTCTGTGCGCTTTAATACATTAATGATTACCATATTTACTATTTTTTCTAGAAAAAAAATAAAACGTGTATAAAAATCAATATTTATTGCTTAAAATTATTTTTCTTACCATATTTCTTTCTTTTTATATTTTTAGTACTGAAATGGATTTATAACGAATAAAAAATTTCTGTTTATTTATTTAGATTTATGAGTTGTGAATTGGTCGAATAATATTCGATAAATATTTGATATTCGTTTGCATCCGCGGATACAGATATTCGATATTCAAACATTATTTTGGATATGGATACGGATATGACACTACCAAAATCCGTATCCAACAATTTACAGACCCAATTACTATAAGAATTTGAATATGTGGAGCATTTCAATTGGTTGTCAAAATTAAATAATTATTTTAGTAGTTAATAAATGAAGTATAAGTAAGGGGTTGACCATTAAAAACTTGAAAATCCTTCTCACTGCTGTTTTTCTAATGCATGCATGCAATGAAACATATGCACACATATGTGTAGATATATATGCGATACATCCGACTCATCAGTTTAATATAAATAAAAGACATATCATCTAAGTGGCAAACTAGCATGGGACTTTCATTTATTTCTTAAATTTAAATTACCTGCATGGGGCTGGCTCACTTTAATTTATCACTTAAATTCAAAGTCACAAGTATATAGTATTCACGAAACATACTTCATTCTCAGTCCAAAACAAACAATGCCAATTCCAATTTTATATAACATTAGCTAAACTGATTTCTGAAGTAGGTGATTTTTCACATTACAATTACATAAAAATATTTTTTCCCTAACAATTCTCTATCATTTTTTGTCTTACATTTTCTGTTTCCTTTCATCTGTGTAGCAAGCTCAACCATGGACTTCCATGGAGTTCCAAAGGTGTCTAGGTATGTTTGTTGTTCAAGGATTCAACACGTGTGCTACTCATAGAAAGGTACGCAGTTCATCATTTCAACACTCAACTCAATCCCAATAAATTTTGACTTGCATTGTATTTAGAATTAGCTTACATAGAAAAACTAGATTGGATCATGAGTAATTACATCAAAATTTCAATATGCTCTTCTTTATTCTCATATGGAGATTAGTATGTACAACTTATCTACATCAACGTAGATCATAACTTACAGCTCAGTTTTATGAGCTAGATCACTCAACCATACAATATACAATACTTCTTTGCTAATATAAGAATAAAATAATCAAGCATATAAGCTCGATTAGTCAAAATCATAAGCCTACTTTATTTCCACCGTAGTAAATAACATATGTCATATCACTTAGTTTTCATAATTAAGAATAAATATACAAGGTTGATGCTCTGAGCTTTGTTCTCAGCGAGGATTCCAAACATGTCGCACATTTTATTTGAGAAAAAAGTTTAACAATTGGACCAACTGAAATTAAGTAAATTGAAGTTCAGAAGTTAGGCTTACCTAAGAATAGCCAAAAACAAAGAGTAAATTTTGCCTTTATTTGTATTTAGATAAGAATCCAATATACCGAAAAAGTCTTAATAACTGTTGACTCCCGGTATTCTTTTAAACAGGTTGCTTTTGACATTTTGGTTGGCTTTTCAACTACTGCAGAAATAAAAACCTGCAATTGCCATTCAACTCATATTATCAAGATGCAGGGCAGTTATTATTTTAAGATTTTGTCTTTTTAACATCTATCATCATTGAATAAAAATTATAAAACTATTTTCGCACTTACTTTACTACTATGGTACATTTGTTCTTCAACACCCCATGGCCTGCGTTTTTACAAACTTTTGTATAATGTATTGTTTGAGAGTCAGCATTTGCTGCATTTAATCAGATCCATGGATGCAATAATAATTAACTTCAAAATTTTGGTTGGTATCAGTTTCTTTGTCTTTACTATTGTGGTATCAGTTGCTGTATTTAATCTACATAACCTAATTGTTATTCATTTTCTCTTTTTTAATACAACCTTGCATTTTTTCCGTACGGATGATTTTTTCTCCACTAGAAATAAAACATTCTTTGGCTGTATAGTAATCATTAGCTTCAAGTTATCTTTTTCAATTATAAGTTTGTTACATCTTAATAGTTCAGTGCACGCCAACTTTTATTTGGAGTCAGTTTACTTTATCAGGTAATTATAATTAGTGTTGAAGGTTGAAGATGGACCGATTAGGCTACAATGTTGATGTTAGGTTCTAAATCTTTGATCTGTAATTTTTACTACACTAAAACATTCATGTTTACTTTATCAGGTAATTATAATTAGTGTTGAAGGTTGACTTACTTTCAGAGTTATATAATAAACACGCTAAAGATAAGGGAACAAGAAAAAAGTTACTAAGCATGCAATTTACATGTCTAATCATCAAGCTTTATATATTTGGATACCTATCATTTTTATTTGCATACCTGTGTAACTACAATATGTTCACCACGTCCGTATGCGAAGCACGGGTTCGCACTAGCATATAACAAACATGATTATAATTTTTATATAACGTCCATGAGCATAGCTCAGTTGGTCATGGCCACTTATAGCGACTATGGAACAAAGTTCATTGAGGTCGCAGGTTCGAGTCATGATAGATTGAGCTGTGTTTCTCATTCATGGCGTGAAGATGGGCTTCCAGAAAACCTATCATAAATGGTAGGGGGCATCAAACCTCTCTAAGCTGTGCTGACATTAAATCCCTCCTGTTTATGGTCGGACCAAGCGGGTTGGGGTCTCATCCTATCACTTCGGTTTCATCAGGGCTCTTGGTTGAGTTTTTTTTTTTTTTTTTAAAATCCCCATCTTATATGGAAAACAAATGGATTGGGCTATAAGTACTATATTATGAAGTTTGGATGTAAAAAAAAATGTACGAACACTAGTACTGATGAGAAACTGACACTCCAAGGAAAATTTACATCTAATGTTTGAATGGATCTTCTAAGAAAACTCATGATCAATGTTTCAAACCATGATATCATGTGAAGAATAAAAATAAATAAAGGTTAATTACATGAAGAGTGTTTCACATTCAAGGCGCGAAGGTGGGCTCCCAGAAAACCTATCATAAATGGTAGGGGGCATCAAACCTCTAAGCCGGGCTACCATTAAATTCCTCATATCTATGGTCGTACTAGACGAGTTGGGGGTTCATCCCATCCATTCGATTTCATCAGGGCCTAGGTTGAGTTTTTTTTTAAGAAAAAATCTTTATCTTATATGGAAAACAAATGGATTGGGCTATAAGTACTATCCTGTGAAGTTTGGATGTAAAAAAATGTACGAGCACTAGCGCTGATGATAAATTAATACTCCGAGGAAAATTTACATCTAATGTTTGAATGGATCTTCTAAGAAAACTCATGATCAATGTTTCAAAGCATGATATCATGTGAAGAATAAAAATAAATAAAGGTTAATTACATGAAGAAAAAACATGGTGAATGTGATGAATTATTAAATAAATCGTGGTATTTAGATGAAACATACACCTTTGCATTGAGTTAGGTATTAAGCGATGTGTTTGTTGAAGGAGGAAGGGTACGAAAGATGTTTTCATTCAATCAATTATTTTGAAGAATTTGCAGGAAAATAATAAATATTAGTAAAGGGCATAATTTAAGTTTTAACATTGCTCTTTATGGAATAAACCATAATCTAACTAGGAGTAATCCATAGTTTCCATAAATTTTGTTTCATTAATAAAAAAAAATTAAGTTTAGCTACTTTTTTGCATTGTACAAGTCATTTTTCTTACTGCATATCATTCCTCCTTATATTATAATAGTTTCTCAAATTTACGAACTATTGTGTAATCTCATAAAATGTAATAATTCAAATGTTGAAATGTTATTTTTGTGAACCAAATGTGAACACTACTTCACTTGTTGCACAATTTTTTACTCGTGGTTTAGAACAATATTTCCAAACCAAATTGTATATGCATTGAATGCTGCATGTTAAACAGAGGGTAAATCCATCTTAAATTGAAATCGCCTACATTTAAAAATTAAATAATAGCCATGCTTGATAATAATGCTATCAAGTTAGAAACAATTTGTGGTTAACGTTATCGTTTACCATATAAAACTATTGTGCTATAAAATATTAATTATACCTTACTTCAATGGTGTTATCGACACTTGTCTATCCGTAACGTCCCAAAAAAAAAAATATTCTAAAAAACCACAACTCATAAAAATGTACAGTCAAGGTGAAAGTCGTGTGCTAGCACGAATTTGTGCTACTTATGTAGTATTATATCAGAAGAGCCAAAACTTTGTGCATGTTAGAATAAACGTTTGGTTTATAGTTTATCTTCGAATAGATAGACCATCTTCAAGTAGACATCGCTAGTTTATCTTCTATTCGGTAGGCCATAAGTACCGTCTTGATAATAGGACATGCATAGTTTTCCTAACAGGTACACAACAAATATATTGTTGGTTGTACAAGAAACGCAATGATTCCATATAAATATAAAACAATTTTTGCGTGAGTAACAGGACAAATAGCATAAGCAGAATAGTCGTTACATTGATTTTTGGACAAAATAGTATAAGCAGAATAGTCATTGCATTGATTTTTAGGCAAATTGTACAAAATAGTATAAGCTGAATGGTCGTTATATTGATTTTTAGTTCATTGCAAAGCTTAAACATAAATTTAACTGGCATCGTTTTATGCCACGTGCAGAACACAGGCGTGTAAAAGTCCTTTGTCAAAAAATACTAAATTCAAAACGTCTACTAAATTTTTGAAAGTAAATTGAAATTCATAAAAGAAAAATTATAATTTTTTTAAGAACAGGATTTCGAACTTGTAACATTACTTATGTTTTAAATTTTCATTTAGATTTTAATTTTTGTTTCGCGGGATTCCAACTCTTGTTTAGGGGTTTTTAAACACAGAGAATAAGTTGTAAAAAAATTCAATATCAGATACAGCAAGTTTGTTTTTTAGTTCAAAAAATACTTTATAGTGTAAATCACAGAATGCCAGTTGAAACTATCATTTTCTATTTACACTGTAAAGTGTCTTTCTGGCTAAAAAAACAAATATGTCTATTTTTCTGAGGGATTTTAGACTCAAGGAAGAAGTTGTAGAAAAATTTAGTTGTAGGGACAAAAAGTTTACATTTTAGGCCCAAGGACACCTTTAGTGTGTAAATCACAGAATGATAGTTGTAACTATCATTTTCTATTTACACTAAAAAATGTCCTTCAAACTAAAAAACAAACTTATTGTACCTAAAACTAAATGTTTTCGCAACTTCTTTCCTATGCCTATTTTCCTGTATTAAAAAATTAAAGAATAGATGTTAGCTTTTGTTATTCGTGGGATTCGATCCCCTGACCCTATTGTTTGAACTTCACGGTAAAAAAAAAACTGAACTTACGTTCCAATTATTAATAAAAATATAATATATTTGCATTTTCCGACGGTCGCTCTTAAAATTAGGCTGAGATTCAAAATTATACGCAATTTCTCGCGGTTAACATTTACCAAAATTCATCAGTCTCGCTCCCACTGATATTCCTATTTTACAGCGAACAAGAAAAGATCGAGTAATAAGCCGACGTTTAGTTTGTCCCTGAGCTGCCAAATTTCATCACAATTCAGATGTGTCTTAGAGGTTAGGGAATCTAATTTGTTTTGCGTTTATATTGCGCTCAACTTATTTGATGCAATGTTTATTAGAGAATTCGTTTTTAAACTCAATGGTTTTAGCACCTAAAAATTTAGAAGTATAACAACCATAAATTGAGCTATTAGTAATCTGTATTTTAGGAGTAATTTATAAAGAAGATTGACAAACTCTTTTCATCAGGTAACATAACTCTATATAGTCTTGATAGGCTTAACGATAGGCCCTCTTTTCTTGTTTGATATTTTGTGCCTGCGATTATCTTGTTTGCAAAGAGCAACTGATCGTATGAAGTAGAACTGAGACTTTGGGAAGGAAAAGAGAAGTGCAGGAGAAAGAAACTAGCACAAAAAAGAGGTAATGGTGAATAATTCAGTAAAGAGAGGGAGCAAGCAATTTCTTTACCTGCCTTGTTTCTTTTTTCCAGGCTTCACCAAGAGCTTTAGCTACTTTTACTGCATCATACGAAGCACCTGCTAATCTTCGTTTTGTAAACAAACAACATAAAGTCCAAATTTCCCTTTCCATGAATTTGGGAACTGCGATTTGGGTAATCCATTCTTGGAAAAGAAATCGGTTCCCTGTAACCAGTAAGATACACTACTTCTATAACCGATAACCATGATGACAGAATCAAAATCAAGGATTTTTCCATCAAGAAATTCGACTCCTCCAGGTAAAAATCTCTTGAAACCAGGCACAACTTCAATTCAACATGATTTTCTTTTGCTTAAGCTCCATAATCTAAAACTGGGGTCTGTCAATGTGTACTTTTTAGCTCCAATGGTCCAGTTGTAGGTCGTTTTAGCCCATACTTTTCGATGCTTCCAAGTACAAACCATGAAAGAAGTAATATTATCTTGTCGACTGGCGACTATGGTAGCCATCTCATCAAGAAACAAGAATGTTGATTTGCCATATATTTCTCTTGGTAACACATGAACCTGTGTAAATTAATTGAAAACTCGGTTTGGGCATAAAATTCATTGGAAAACAGAATTAAATTCATGAAATTGAAAGTTGCACCGAAGACTCACCGAGTCATGTACAACCATAGAAGGCATTGCACCATGATCACAAAGGTCTAGACAAACCTCAATGCCGGAGTTTCCACACCCAACCACTAACACGGTCTTTCCTTTATAATCCTCAGCGGATTTATAATCATATGCATGAGTAATTTGGCTACCAAATGAATCAAATCCATCAACTTCAGGCATAACGCTCTCCGCGTTCTCTCCTGTTGCCACCACTAGCCACCTTCCTAAATATTCCTGTTCTTCATTGTTTGATCCAACAGTCTTGACCCACCATAAACCACTTGTTTCTTCATATTTGGCCGACTGGACGCTCTGGTTGAATTTTGGGCATATAGTGCTTTGCATAGGATTCTAAATGGTCTATGAATTGCTTTTTGCATGGATATTCCGGGTAAGAATCTGGGAAGGGCAACCCAGGAAGCTGGCAGAATTTTTCATGCAGATGTTACTTTAGGCGATCATATGTTTTATTTTGCCATAGAGATGCAATGCAGTCTGAACGCTCAAGCATGCCATATGGAACACCATGCTTTTTTAGTTGGGCAGCTACTGCAAGACCTGAGGGTCCTGCTCCGATTACTATTGGACCATTCACCCTAGGCCTGTCAATGGATACCCGAAAAATCCAAAATCCATCCGGATCCAATATCCGAAAAAACGGATATTATCCGATATCGGAAAAGCGGATGCGGATATAGGATATCCGAAAAGAAAATCGGACGCGGATGCGGATATGGGCATATCCGTATCCGAAAAACATCCGTCCGATCCAAAATTAATTATAATAAAAATTATTATTATTATTATTGATTTATTATTTAATGATGAACTTAAAATATACTTAGAAATGAATTGTTCCACTTTGAAAAACTGATTACTATTGTAGTGTGTGTATTGTCATTTGAGAAAGTGATTGTTTTAGTTCAAAAAATATTAGTATAATAGAAATCTTATTCAATTTCGGATGCAGAAATTTCGGATATTTTCGAATATGGAAAATATCCGTTTTTAATTTCGGATGCGGATATTTTCGGATACCCAAAAAATATCCGCGGATACGGATGTTAATTCTCAGATATCCGCGGATATCGGATGCGGATTTAAATTTTCGGATGCGGCCATATCCGCATCCGTTTGCATTCATTGACAGCCCTAATTCACCCACATACATTTCCTAGAAAAGAAATCCATGTTGTTATACGTTTGGTTGAATTGGCTTTGGATAAAAAGAGAAGTTAATTGATGATATTTGCAGTATAAGTTGGAGATAAAAATTGAGAGTTTATTGGTTATGTGACATAGAGTGAGAGGAAGAGGGGGCTGTTTACATAGACAAAGGGTCAGTAATCTGTGTATGTGATTTTTGAGTGAAATGTAGTGTCTTTCAACTGATACCTCTTTGTTTGTTTAAGTTTTAATAATTTGAATGATATAACTCTATTCTTAATCCGATGCTTTAAGTATAATTCTTTTCTAGTAATTATATAGAGAAGTTTATTTAGAAGTAGAATATTCAATATCTATTTATTGACATTTCAGAACTAGTAATTATCAACCTCATACTCCACAGTTGTTACATTTAATGAGAAGAGGGAACTTAACACATGTTTCTGGGAAAGATTTGGCTTTTTCTTTCTTTGTTTTTTGTTTTTTGGTTTGTCCACGTTTTATCATATTTATTGTTCTGTTATTGCACATGATTGTCAGTTTTTTTTTTTTTTTTTCCTTTTTCTTCTTCCAGTTTATTATTTCTGCGCTCAAGCTATTGATTCAAATTATAATATAAGAACTTTTTTGTCAATACAATGGCCGTCCACTATCCCTAATTATCATATTTCTGATTCAAAATCCTCTCATAATGACTGAGCATTGTTTCTTTAACTGCTTCTGTATATCCGTATTTTTTTATGCTTGTTTTACTCATAAATACAAAATTAACATTGTTTTTACCATGTCTTTTTGTCAGCCTTCAGTGTATTAATGCTCAAATAATCTGGGGCACTCCATAATACTATCTTTTTGTCAGAGGATTAAAATCCTCCATTTGTCAGCCTTCAGTTGTTACATTTAATATACTAATTGTTTCAAAAGTTATACACGAGTGCCTAAAAATTGTGTTGGATAATATTGCATTGCTGAACCTATTAACCTACATGTCACATATTAAACATTTCATTGCTTTTGGGTATCTGACTACTGGCATATCTCCGGTAGGAATGTGAAGTTTCTTGTATGTGCTTGAAGCCTATGTATAACCCTTTTGACCTACAATTTTCACTTTACATTGTTTGATTGTTTTATATCGTGATTGTTGGAATTCCAAATAGCAAAATGAATGAAAACAAATAGTCTCACATCATCAAAATTGCAAAGCTATTCTACTATATTAATAGCTTTGCAATGAAGTGGTTGGCGTCTAGGGACATCCAAATGTATGTTTCGTTGTGAGGAGAGAGATCATGCATCTCCACCACACGCGTGCCGCCGTCGCCGTCCGGCCAGGCTCGGGTTTGGGTCTAATATGATCATATTTTTACTACAAAACCGGGCCTACGACCTGACTGAATAAGCGCGGGCGAACAGAAGCGGGTGCGGCACAGCCGAACAGATGCGAGGAGCAGGCGGGTGCGACCCGTTAACGAACAACGGTTCAAAAGGCAATGGGTGTGACCCGTCAAGCGGACGCGACTGTTCGAACGGATGCGGACGAAATTATAAATATGTGAGAATCCTGATCACATTCTCAATCAATTCCAATTCTAGTTTATTCCGTTTCTTCTTCTCTACTGCTCTAAGCAATATATCACAGAGTTAACATAGTCATTACAATCTCGTGCAGATTACGTCTGTTGTATATTAGGAGACTTTAAATAAAGTCTTAAGGAAATTGTTACGGCAAGTCTCAGACGGAATTTCCTTCTTAAAATCGGTTTGGTTTATAACTGATTTATTCATATATTTATAGATATCATTTTTGTTTCTACGTTGTACTATTTCTTTAAATAGTATAACGTTTGATATATCGCTATAGTTATTATTAGTATAGTTGTTAGATTGTGGTTGTAATTTAATTACGACATATTGCTTAATTTAGCAAGTACAGACTTCCGGAGTAGTGGAAATCTGATTGATAAACTTGTGAAACGAGTTTATAATTGATTATTCTCTGTTTTGGTATACTAGACGTATAACAGTGATATGAGTGATACAAGATCTTTGAAAAAGCTTTTGCAGCTGGTTTACTATTTGGTTGGTTTTGCGCACTTAAACCCCAATAAATTAGTTAACACATGAATCAAATAAAAAATGTTTAGTGCTTGAATCAATTCTGCATAAGCATTTTAGATTTTTTCCTCTAGGTTTATCCTAACTATATCGTGACATAAAATAATAATAAAACATGCTGGCAATTTACCGATGTTTATAATGCCATGACCTGAAGCATATTGTTTGTTGCTCTGCTGGCGACATTGGAGCTTTAAGACTGATATTAACCATTTCTTGATGCAGGCGAAGTTGTCACTAACTTATTCAATAGGGTCATTATACCAAACCCCAACTAAGTTAACTGTTAACTGTCACGTATGACCGTTCTAACCTTATTTAAATTCAGTCAAAAAAGTATTGTAAAACAATGGTCTGAGGTTTCAACCGAAACACCGAGATTTCAGTCGTTCTGTTCCGGATTCGGTAGAACCGAAACGAAACCAAACATAAACTCCGATCGTTCCATTCCAGTTTCGGTAGAGACCGAAACGAAACGGAACCAAAATTCCGATCCAATATAAAAACTATTGAAATTTAAAGTTTATAGAAGAAAATCAAAAAAAGAATTAACTTGAGTTTCAAATATATAAATATTCAAAATCAACTTTGAAAACATGCAAAATCACAAAATATATGAATAGTATAACTAAAAAGGTTAAATACAAAGTAATAAATAGATATTTGTTAGTGTTAGAAATATTTATAGTTAATAAATATTGTTCATTTATATCTTATTTTTCAATTAAACATAAATATCACATCTTGTTTCACTTAACTAAACAAATTTATGTGTAATTATATGAAAAATAAATAATAAAATCGAAACTGAATCTTGAACCGAAATTTACGAATTTGATCGAAATTCCTAAAATTACAAAAGATCTAAACCGAGACCGAAACCGAGATTTTGAACCTTGGCTAAAACAACCATATTCATAAAAATCATAAATGTGATTGCTACGGTTGGAAAATAAGTTGATGCTTTACCGAATATATGCATGTCATTCTTGTCATATTTGTTAGGTGTGGCTCGCACTTGAAAGTGAATGGTTTGAACGTTATGTCCCATATCGTAAGATATATGGCGTATAATGTGATATATATGTGTGATTGGTGGCATGTGACATTGGGAATTTTTTTTATTACAAGCAAATGTTGTTAAGACCATGTATGAGTTTATGGGGACGCGTTGAAGTGTCGAAACACAATAGTTTACACTGATTTTTAGTTCTTTGATTGTGTTTATTCAGATTAGCACTACTGCATGGCCCAAGGACCTTGCTCAACCTATTGTGGGACTAGTGTATATTTCTACAAAATAGAAAAAATATTGATGATCTTGTTTGTTTAGTGGTGGTAATTTAGTCCGGTATAGAGGCATGATATTTTGTTTTGCAACTCTATAATTTAATTTTTAATATCTAGAAGAGTTCAGCTTAGACAGTTGATTTTTTGTGCTCAAGGTGAACTGGGAAAGAATGTGAATCATTAATATAGCGGCAATCAATGATTTATGCATATGGTAGCTCTGATTCGATGCTTTCCAAAATGATAAGCCTGCCTACCTTCCAATATTATAAGAGTCATTTAACTGCATTTTATATTCTTCAGCAAATGCTGCTTTTGTATATTCAATGCTGAGAGTTAATAAATATGCACAAGATTCTCTCATTTTTTTTCATCAACTATATTCTGTTGTTTATTTATGTGTTAAATTCTATCTCTCCCTTTGTGCATGCCCATAGTTTTTGTTAAGGTTTCAAATCTTGGATTTCAGACGAGATATCGAACTGATATCTCGATCTGTACCTTAGATTGAAATCTTAATATCTTCGGTGAAATAAGTGTCATACAATGTAAACTTTACAGTTGAAGTTTTGTTTTGTTCAAGTATGAAAGTGAGATTGAGAAAGATTAAGGACATTTAAAACTTTGTTTTTGTAGCACATAAACAAAACTGAAGCCAACTGTAGCTCACTTGAAAATTAACTACACCGTAAGTTAAGTTGCCTTTGAATAGAACACTACCTTCAACCTCGATATGTGTTGGTTGGTTTTGGATTTTATATACCTATGTGCCAGACTGAATCATGTCTTGACCTATTACTGCCCTAGCTTCAGTTTTTTTCTTCTTACCCGATGTATCATTTCTACCCCTGCACAGTATCAACTTGAAAGCATTTAGATAGAAGGTGCTTAGCTCAACACATTCAGAGCTCTTATTTGAATGTTGGCTCATATAACTCTTAGATGCCTTATTGTGCTTGTTGAAATAGTTAAACACACAAATTTAAATATTAATAATGCAGTCAATGGTAGCAATCCAAATGATTCATGTTTAGAATGAGATATGACTTTTAATGTAAATCATTTCTGGATATATTCTGGATGTGCATTAGACAAAGGCAAATTCTATTCCAACCCATGTTTTTACTTAGTTGCCTCCTTTCGAAAAAATAATTTTCTGAAGACAAAAATACCTTTAGAAAAGTGGTTGTCAAACGTAGATTGTAAGGTAACCACGTTGGCGCTTTACGTTGTAATGTACTGAACCACGCGCTGCCTCTATGTGATTTTCTATCTAACCTCGTCTTACCTCTACGTGGTTTTATATCTAA
This sequence comes from Allium cepa, assembly GCA_030765085.1. NCBI lineage: Eukaryota > Viridiplantae > Streptophyta > Magnoliopsida > Asparagales > Amaryllidaceae > Allium > Allium cepa. Next base: position 870,902,919 of record CM060929.1, on the reverse strand, counting down.
CCTCGTATTGTCAATGCGTGGTAACCACGTAAGGAAGAAATCACGTGAGGGGTAATTGTGGAAGAAGTTGTGGGTTACTGATTATCTTTAGGGGTTTACAAGATTTTTTCAAAAAACAGAGGGCTACTAAGTAAAAACCGGGGTTGGAATAGAATTTGCCTTAAACAAATATGTGAATATGACATGCGTATTAGTCTTAAGGGACGATGTTACATTTCAGGGATGTTTAGACTTCACAGACATTACTTTGCTGACACATTTCACAGTCCTACAATGGTCTGCTGCATGAATGCATGTCTAATTGGATGAATATTGAGAATTGACGGCTTTTTTCACAGAGCTAACTGGATGACTGTGATACAGATTTGTCACGGTATACACTGATTTGTGAATGAATTTTATTGCTATACTATTTATAAGTGAGTGAGACACGTCATATTACTTTAATATTTCTAACCCAATCGGCAATATCTTTCTGCATCACAAGATCAAATATTGCTTGTAGTAGAATTTCTAATTACCATGCTTAATTTACACCTTGATGTGAATAGCAGAGCATGTATATCGAAATAAGAAGGAAAAAAAATCTTAGGAAATCCAATCATTCCAGATGTGGTATGCTAGGAGTCGTAAAAAGTTGCACATTTTCAAAAAGTGAGAAACAGCCTCATCGCCTCATTGATAGATACAACGACACCCATTCTTTAAAAATCTCTGGGCTCATGAGAGAGGGCTGTTTGAACTACTCTAAACTCACTCTAAAACTTAGAAAATCAAATGAACACAGTAGCTCAATAATTAGTAAATTTGTGAGATGCATCTCCTATGATTTGAGACCAATTTCCTTGCCTGTCTTGTTTCTTCTTTCCATGCTTCACCAAGAGCTTTAGCTACTTTTACTGCATCACTTGAAGCACCCGCTAACCCTCTTTTTGTAAAACCAACAGCATAAAGTCCTGATTTCCCTTTCCATGAATTTGGGAATTGTGATTTGGGTAATCCATTTTTGGAAAAGAAGTCGGTTCCCTGTAACCAGTAAGACACACTGCTTCTATAACCAGTAGCCATGATGATAGAATCAAATTCAAGGACTCTTCCATCAAGAAATTCAACTCTTCCAGGTAAAAATCTCTTGACACCAGGCACAACTTCAATTTCACCAGATTCTATTTTACCTAGAGCTCCATAATCTAAAACTGGGGTTCGTCCATGTGTACTTTTTAGCTCCAATGGTCCAGTTGTAGGTCGTTTTAGCCCATAATTTTCGATGTTTCCAAGTACAAACCATGAAAGAAGTAGTATTATCTTGTCGACCAACCACAATGGTAGCCATCTCATCAAGAAGCAAGCTATCTCAAATGTTGATTTTCCATATATTTCTCTTGGTAATACATGAACCTGTGTAAATTAATCGAAAAATTGGTTAGGACATAAAATTCATTGGTAAACAGAATTAAATTCATGGAATTAAAAGTTGGAACAAAGACTTACCGAGTCACGCACGACCATAGAAGGCATTGCACCATGATCGCAAAGGTCCAGGCAAACTTCCATGCCTGAGTTTCCACACCCGACCACTAACACATTCTTTCCTTTGTAAACCTCTCCGGATTTATAATCACATACATGAGTAATTTGGCTACCAAATGAATCTGATCCATCGATTTCAGGCATAACACTCTCGGCATTCTCTCCTGTAGCCACTACTAGCCATCTTCCTAAATATTCCAGTTCTTCATTGTTTGATCCTATAGTCTTGACCCGCCATAAACCACTTGTTTCTTCATATTTGGCCGACTGGACGCTCTGGTTGAATTTTGGGCGTATGTCGAAGTGCTTTGCATAGGATTCTAGATAGTCTATGAATTGTTTTTTGCACGGATATTCGGGGTAAGTATCTGGAAAGGGTAACCCAGGAAGCTGGCAGAACTTTTTGGGCAGATGTAACTTTAGGCGGTCGTATGTTTTCTTTTGCCATAGAGATGCAATGCAGTCTGAACGCTCAAGCATGACATATGGAACACCACGTTCTTTCAGTTGGGCAGCTACTGCAAGACCTGAGGGTCCTGCACCAACTATTATTGGACCATTCACCCACATACATTTCCTTGAAAAGAAATCCATGTTGCTGTTGTTGGTTTAGAGTTGGATAAAAAGAGAGACTGGTTGATGGTATCTGCAGTATAAGTTGGAGAAGCCTTAGAAACTTTGGTTTATGATTTTATAGTTGTTGGAAATAAGAATTGAGATTTTATTGGTTATGTGATGAAGAGTGAGAGGAGGAAGGGGCTGTTTATATAGACAGAGTCAGTGGTCTGTGCATGTGATTTTGGAGCGAAATGTGGTGCCTCCCAATCGATACCTCTTCCTTTGTTTAAGTTTTAATAGTTTGTATAAAAGTAGAATATTCAATATCTATTCAACATTTTAGGACTAGTTACTATCAACCTCTTACTCTGCAGTTGTTACATTTAATGTGAAGAATGAACAGTTACCACATGTTTCTAAGCGTGATTTAAGTTTTCTATTTTTTTTTTCTAATGTTTATATTTTATCATTCAATATCGTTATATTTTATTGCCATATGGTTGTCCGTTTTCGGTTTTTATTCAGCTTTTCTGCATTCAAGCTATTGATTTGGTTTGTATTTTTTTTTTTCCCCTCCATACAAATCATCCAACGTCTTTAATTATAAGATGATTGGTGCTAGAACTACTGGCTCTTAAAATACGGATCTCACACGGTGGAAATCAGGAGGGAAGAATTTAAGCGTTTTGATCTGATGGCTTGATGTTCATTCCGTATTATTTTGGCTCTAAAATAGCCAGTTAACATAGAATTATTGTTATAAGATTGCCCATGCAAAATCTTCTTTCATGATGACTATAGCAATGTTTCTTTAACTGCTTCTATATTTACATGCTCTTTCTGCTTAGTTTACTTGTTTCTGATAAATACAAAATTATCAAAGACCCTTTTTGACAGGTCTTTTTGTCAGTCTTCAATGCACATATAGTCGTATCGGCATTTCAGCTTTACATGGAGTCATGAGGCACTCCACTATACTACCGCTTATTCAGGTGCATAAAATTGTCCCATTTTAGTATTTATTTGGGTGCATTAAGTTTTTCAAACATTAATATTGTATATCTACATATGGTGTTGGTGTTGGATGATATTGCATTGCTGAACTGATTAACGGAATATGCATGCCAAATACTGAAATTCATTGCTTTTGTGTATCGGACAACTGACATATCACACATAGATGTGTAAGGCTTCTTGTATGTGCTTGGAGTGTAATATAGCCTTTTCGATAATTTCCACATCGCCTAGTTTAATTATCCTTTTTTTTAATTCTGTTATAATTTCATTTGTTACCTTCTTCTTGTGTCAATATTTGCTTCCTGTCATTGTGCACTTTAGTATCACAGTGTTATTAGAACTAGGAATTTGCTCTTCCTTGAAATTCTTTATATTATCATTAAATATCTTAATGTGCCACTTGACTTGACCCTGGCTAAGCTGAGTTGGATGCATTTTCCTTCCTCCACACATACATGGGCTCCACGAAGAAATGTAAACTGAAACTTCCCATTGGATGATTCCAAATTGTGGGCCCTGGATAGAAGGTTATAACCACTCTATGGCTTCTTGCTAAAAACTATCCCATACCAAAAGCTGTTCGCATAGATTGCTTTACAGCTCTATCTGAATGATAACCTTCTCTTTTGCACCGGCAACTTAACCAAGAAAACTAAACATTATGTTATCTTCTGAGATGGGAAAATATTTTCCTACCAAGTTGCAACCAGTAATCCTATCTGTATCCTACTCATTCATATCGATATTTTATTGTATATATTGACATTTTGTTACGATATTTTATTCGTTTCCCTAGACTTAAGCTATTCTACATGGTTTCTCTGTCTAAATAGTTTTGTTTGGTATACTATGCACAGGGCCGGCCCTAGGGCAAGGCGAGCAAGACGGTCGCCTAGGACAACGGATCCGGCAGGGGCAACCGGTGGCGGTGGTGGTTGTTTAGAATTTTATGAAGATAAAATATTTTGTATAAAATTGTTAATGATTGAGTTTGTGGTGGAGTGGTAATTGCATTGTTTGCACAATGGGGCAACCTAGGTTCAATTCCTAGCAAAAATGCAATATTTTTTGTTATATTACTTAAAATCTGGGCTAGGGCAACCAAATTACTTGGGCCAGCCCTGACTATGCATGACAGTTTAATAACTAATAAGTCTACTTTTTTTCTTTAAGCTTGCATTGTCAAATTTTTCTAGAGATGCAAATCATGGATAATGATAACGACCATTTGTTAACATTCCAATTGTCAAAAATACCCTAAAACGGTGTAGCTCTTGAGCTTGAACTAATATCAAATTTTTCTAGAGACGTAGGAGGGAAACTTTTGGTTTGTGCCTTGAAATTAGCGTTGTATATTGCAAAAATATTATATACAGTACTAAATGATACCGACTCCACTCACTAGTGTACAGAGTAAAAGCTTTTTAGTCATGCATGTGCATGAACTAGGTTTCCTATAACAATCTCTTCTTTCCATATACCTTTAATTCTCGAAAAAGAAAAAAAAAACGAGCTCGTGGATTGTACAAGTTCATGATATTTGTAGATCCATCTCACCACATTCAGTATTTACTCATTTCTATCATTTTTTTAAAAATTAAAAGCATGGCTAGAAAGACATATGAGAGTATACGTATCAATCCTATGCTTTATTATATTTACATGTGATAATTACTTGATTATTTCATAATCATCATAACTACTTCCTAGGACAATTCTATGCATGTGGCTCAATGCACTATTGCCAAGTCACTGACTTTTAATTAAAACTTAGTTGTACTGCGTTTCAGCCACAATTTTCGATTACTGACCTTACATATGATATAAGGTCGGTTAAACAAGGCATTCTGATTGCTGTATGTTGAAGCAAGTTCTCGTGCAAATTGTATGGTTCAATGGCATAATCGTTATCCTTAAGCTCCTGGTTTTACGTGAGCATGCATTGCAGGCTGTGTTTCAACAATGAGACGTTACCTTTTATTTTTGATTGCCTCTTCCTTCCAAATCTTTGTTATTTTTAGGGCCAGGTGACAATGACTAGAATTTGAATTGGAAATCTGAACAAATAGCAGGTTGAATTGTGCGTTTTTACAGAAAGATAAAAAATAAAAAAGTTGTAGTTGGTGCCTCAATGCATCAATAAATTTGATTCGTATTTGGTGCCTCAAGGTATTTGATTATAATTCCAAAAGGCTTACCACTGAACTAGTTGTGATTATTGGCATCGAAACACATTGATTGGTCGAGTTTCTTGTATCAAGAATGGTAGACGAGAATCCTTTTATGAAGTGAAAATGCATTATTCTTCTTCTTTTACAAATTGACCTTCTCTGTAAAATGTGCAGCCTTAACTTAAAAAGGGAAGAAAACCGAGTGTAAATTACAATTGCTCTATTTTAATATGTTTTTGACATAGTTGGACCTAAAACTTGTGGCTCTTGATTCTATTGATGATTGGATATGGCCCATTGGATTTTCGAAGAGTGGGTTTGTTGGCTGAATATATTAATGCTGGATGATTAAAGTATTAATAAATTAGAATACACTGGTTTGTATTTATTCCCATGTGAGCAGAAGTATTTTTATACTCTTTGCTATTAATCATCCAGTCGACTTTTGAGAATGATTGATCATATCTACTTGCGCCACAAATAGGATTATATTCTTTTGAAGAGGGTTAAAAAATCGTTCTATATTCATGGAGATAATGAGAGCGATCACGATGAGAATTATTTTATTTTTTTAGTTATATATATATATATATATATATATATATATATATATATATATATATAAACTAGATTCCTTATAGGAGGATAGATAAATTTTGTTTGTTACCTTTTATTCATCGATGACAATGACATATGGTTTGAAGCAGTTAGGATTTTATATATATGTATATATGTGTGTATATGTATATATGTATGTATATCTAGATGTATACACATGTGCGCGCGCACATCTCTAGCTGAAAAATGACTAAATTTCGAGTTGATCTCTTTAGGTGGCTGCATATGCTGCTAACAGTCATAGAAAGTTGTGTATATCCAATACATATATACCGGTCTGGTTCATCAACAAAATATTTTATGTTTCTTTAATAACTATAATGCCTACAGAATCCAGATATTTTTCTAAGAACAGTAATATTATATACATAATTCAATTTGGTATAACGGTCTTCCCATTATTATAAACAACTAACATGGCGGGTAGTTGATTGCATAATATTTTGACGTGATGACAATATATTGTTCTGGACTAATGATCCTATGCTAATTAGAAATACCACTATGGTATATCAATATTATCAAGTCACTGATTACATGATCCTATATTAGAATAAAAATTAGGAATATTAAGTCACTAATTGTAGTCTTACTTGAAATATAGTGGTATACGTTTATTATATAAAATAAAGGAGGCGTTAGTGTCTAATGCTTGCTCTTAGTCAAACAAGAATTTAACAAATGGTTTAGTCACATGATAACATGGTAATACTTGGAATCAAATTATTTGCACATTTTGCCTTTAAGAATCTAGATTTCCAATAGCTTACTCATTCTCAACCTAAACAATTTTTTTTTCTATGCAATATAATTGAATTAATGAATATAATTCACTGTATTCTCCAGATATATTATGATTTACAGCTTCTCAAATTAAGAAGGTTATACTCAAATAATGATTACAATAAGGTTAAGACTGAGAATGAGGTTAGGTTTAAGGTTAGATTGGATCTTAGGATTAGACATATTTTACGCTCTTGGTCTTATTGCAAAAAAGCTAGATTTTACTTTTAAAGTTTCAACATATATCTACGTCAACGATGTATTTTTTAGTTATTACATCCCACTTTTTGAATTATTTAAAACTGTTGTAACTTATGAAAAGAATTTTATATAACATAACGGAAGAAGGGAGTAACATGCTCATTAAAATTTCATGGCCCATATCATCGACTGTTCATTTTAGAAGTCAAATGACATTCTAAATCTTCAATTCATATCTTTTAATTTTTTATTATAAGACTTTGAGTCTTGGACCGCCTCCAAATGACTAGGTTCACCTTATTTGGTCGGTTTGGTTGATTGTTAAATAACTGCCATGTGAAGGACCTTCAGTATCAGTGTCCATTTATTTAGCCAATGTCCATATGATATTAAGAATTTGCATACATGTTATATAAAGTAGCGCTTTCTACTCTTGGTTTTTATTACAAAATAAATAATTTCTTGATTGAATAAATTTAAAAGTTCAATAGGAAAGGAAGAAGAGCGTGGCACATGTTGTTGGCATATATTTTTCTACGAGTATTCCTAGAGGAGCAGGTGTCACCAGTCCCTAGCCCAAGGTCCAGCATGTTAGATGCTGAACTTTGAGATTCTTCCTTTTTTTTTTCTCTCTCTCTCTCTCTCTTTTTTTTTTTTTTTTTTGCCTTGAAAATTTATCCTTTAATATTTTGAACTACCCTTCATCTTCGTTGTGTAGTTGTAAGCCATACTTTCTATTTTGTATTTTGGAAATCATCATTCACCTGACATGTTTTGACAGTCTTTAGAAATATGCCGATACTTGATGGATTTTTCTTTTTATTGTTTTAGTCTACTTTTCCAAAGTTAAAACGTTTAATCTTTATTATAAAGATAAAGATTTTTTAGTCAATATAGTCCAGTTTCAAGACCTTTAACCAAAAAAAAAAAAAAAACCTTGCCAATGCTGATGACAAATATAGATCCGTTGTTCTCACACTGATTCTAAGTCAGTTTTTGAAGCGACATGATTTCAGATCGTGCTACCGTATTTTATCTGAAGAATTTGCATGGGTGCAATCTCATATCGCATTGGTTAAAATTGCATTGGCACAGTATCAAAGTGCTCCAACACAAATTGCTAAATCAACATCAGCACGACAAACCAATCTATATTGATAATATGTACTGCAATGAGTCTGGATTTGTTATGTGTTAGTAAAAGTCAGCCAAAATGGTAAGAGAAGATGTTTTAAAACGTGTTATAATATAGTTAACTTTCTACCATCATTGTTGATGCGCTGTTTTAAACAATTCAACGCAGTTCCTTCGTTTATTTTATAAACATTGCATTGGTGCTGTTTGAAATGAAACTGCCACTGCATTTTATTTGGATAAAAACTATATTGGAGCTACCTGAAAAATCGCCGGTACAGACATAACTTAGAAAAATAATTTAATTAAAATTGTGATAGCATCAGTAGGACTAATCACTTTATGTCATATTGGTAGAAAGTGGACCATGTTTACAATTAGTTTACAAACCTTCCTGAATTGATATGACTTTTCATGAAGTACATGTGCTGTACGCACGTAGCATGTGTTTCATGCGTGAATTATTTTTCTACAAGTTGTATGTGTTTAGCTTATTCAAGATAAAATGATTTGCACACATATCTGAACATATTTTTTTGTTGCAATCATGTGTAATTAGTTTTAATTCATTTATTCTTTTAAGTTATAAAGGAAAAAAATAAATTCATTTGCCATTATTTTTGTATAATTGAGAATGATAAATTCATTTATCTTTTTTCTATAATTTGTCCTTAAAACTAATTTTTCAGAACTGTTGTCCTAAAACTTATTACTCTACACAAAGAACAAAGAAGCTCTTCGAGTGAAAATCCCCTGTTTAGAATTTATAAAAAAAAATTACTTATTAGATTCTATTTTTAATTCTATTTTTAAGTGATATTAAAATTTGTTAATATATGTAGAGGGTTTGTTTTGAATTAGCAAAGGAAGTTTATTTGTTAAATCTCATTCTTAGGTGACATTAAGATTTGGTAATATTTACATAGAGACGTTTTTTATAGTTCACGCCGACACCACAAAAGTGTGGCAACAAAGTATTACAACTATTATTAATAATTTGGATGATTATTATTTTCAAATTTGCCTTATTGACCAATGGCGAACGCATAGATTTAACCCGTGAGAGTAGGAATTCCTTTTTTTCATAACATGTTTTCATAGTAAGAACAAATGCATTTTCAGTCTCAGCCATGAAATGCTTCGTGGTAATGAAATGGAAAATGTACAGTGAAAAATAGAACCAATATCAAAGACACTATAAAGTTACTCATAAAGATTAGTTTACTTTTTTCTGAAAGTAAAATATTATATATCTGTTTTTGTTTATATACACACACATATATACACACACACACATATATATATATATATATATTGGGTTTTCTCAATCGTTCTTCTTTGTGATTTTATAGTCAGGTTCATTTTTTAAAACTATTCATTTTTTCCATTCTATGTAGAAATCTCTACAGAATCTTTCTGTTATTATTATGTTTTCTGGTTCCTTGAGGTAATTAAATTTGTTAAATATTTGGATGAAATCTGTATCACAGTCATATATATTTATTAATTCATGTTTATATTTTTGTTTGAAAATACTTATTATCTGATGCTTTTGGTCTTCTGCAATGGTTGTGTTATTCTTCATAATGTTTATTATGTTTAGCATCAATTTATCTTCTAAATATTGTTGTAATTTTTCCATAAATTTAGTAAGTTTCTTCTTGTTCTTATTTTTTGAAAGGTTGTAAAGTTACTCATAAAGATTAGTTTACTTTTTTCTGAAAGTAAGATATTATATATCTGTTTATATATATATATATATAAACAGATATATATAAACAGATATTATATATCTGTTTTTATATATATATATATATATATATATATATATATAAAGTTTTTAATTTTTTGCAAATTACAATCGTAGGTTTTACGTGGTACTACGTTAGGGTTTTTTTTTATTCAAGAACTTTTATTTTTTGTTGGGAACAAATTCGAGAACGTTTAATTTTTTGCGCGACAGTAGAAGGCACGAGCACGTTTTGCGTGATGGGAAGGATAGTTCTGAAAATGGTTGGGACTACTAAGTTATTTTTTGAGTTAATCTTTGGAGTCTACTAAGTAAATACTTCGGTTGAAATAGAATTTGCCTCGGTTCACTCGACCTCATAAGTCTTAGTTTGATTTGGTCTCTCATCCACAAGTAAATCCTAAATACTTTTTTTCATAGGAAAGTTGAAATAAAAATTTCGATTCCTCCATAAAGTCATAAATTTCTTTTCTTTTTTTAGTTCATAAATTATATCTATTGATGAGGTTAATTTTTTTGCAGGTACGCTGTCAATATTTGCAATTCTACTGCTAGTATTTGCACTGCATTTCGTGGTTCAAATTGCAACTATTTGCAATTTCTGATATGAACTGTTAATAAAATATAGGAAATTGCAAATATTTGTAGATTTTACATTGTAAACTAGCTATACAACAATATTTTACCGAGTTTTATGACATACGAATACTATTGAAAAGACTGAAATTTGTGATTAATGGTGAGAACATAATCTCAATTGGATGTCTCAAATTTGAGAAAAATGCACATATTTTATCTCTTATGTATAATGTAAGAATTTGTCGTTAAGAATTTTTTTTCTAATATTTAATAAAAAAGATTGTCTTAGTCTAAAGGAGCTGGTAGTGTGTATGACCTATTCCGTGGAACAATGACATGAGTTGAGCTACTGTTAGTAGTGGAATGTCTGTTATCGTGTGTTCTGTTTGTGTTGTACTATCATATATATTATCTCCTTTTCAGCTAACAAAAATAGAAAAACTTTTGTTTCCAAGATCCCTTCTCTAGTATAATCGCACAACGGTGGAGAAACCGACCGTTCGATTGTATAACTTTGATAAGAAATATATATTTAAAAAATTTGTTAATATTACTTAAACGTTAAGTGATAATACGTTGGAAAAGAATAAACTGAGATTTGAATCTGAAAATATGAATTTCAAATTTAAATATTAATCAAAACATTCAAAATTGTCGATTTGAAATTGAAAATTTTAAAATTTTAAAATCATAATAGATTTAAATTTGAAATCTTTGATGCGCAAAATAAAAGGAGAAAGTTTAGGTAAACCGCGATGAGACAAGATCCACGTTTTTAGAGAAACCGCGACGAAACAAGATCCACGTTTTTAGAGAAACCGCGACGAGACAAGATCCACGTTTTTTTGGCTTCAGGAAAATTAATTTTGGCTAGTAGAAGTAGACAAACCTCCGTACGGTCCGTTTGATTATTACACTGCAGTATCAGATCCCGGTTTCAGAAGTAATTCTCCTTAGAACCAGCGCTCTTTGCAGCAGCAAGAAACGATGACCGACATCGTAGTAGATAATTTTGTACAGCCAGCAATTCCTTGTTTTGATGGTCATACGGCCACTGGAGTATGTTGTTGGAGAATTTTCTGAGGTCGAAGGAGTATTGGGCACTAGTTGAAACTGGGTATGTTGAACCAAGCTAAGAAACAACAATTCTGACTGAAGCGCAGCAAAGACGATTGGATGAGCTAAAATTGAAAGACTTGCGCCATTGATTGTACAACTATTTTGGAGACCATTCTTTAGAAAAATACTGCAAAGAAATATGATATTCAATGAAAAAGAAGTACAAAGAATCGGCGAAAGTTAATCGCTCACAACTTTAAGCACACCGCAGGGACTTTGAAACCCATCAAATGAAGCAGGGAGAGTCAGTAACCGATTACTTCTCCAGAACGATTTCTGTTGCAGATAAAATGAGGCTGTATGGTGATAAAATGATCGACACCACCATAGTTGAGAAGATTCTTCGCTCGATGATGCCAAAGTCTTTGTTCAATTGAAGAATCGAACAACGTTGATGAAATGTCCATTGATGAACTGTAAAGTTCTCTGCTAGTTCATGAACAGAGAATGAATCGGTGCAACGGCACCATTGAACTTGAGGAGCAAGCATTGAAAGCATTGATCTTTGATGAATCGTCAAGCTCAGGAGGAAGTGGCAGAGGAAGATATAGAGGAAGAGGATGAGGAGGCCTGGAAAATGGAGTCATTTGCAGGCAAAAAGGTTACAAGATTAATGATAATAGCAAGCTGAATTCTCAAAACAAGGGCAACGAGTGTGATAAAGTGCATGACAACTTCAATATTGAGGGCTACAGGCACTACAAGAATAACATCAATTTTCGATGACAGATAGCTGTCGACGACCGTCGATAACCGACGAAATAGCCATCGGAATAACGTGCGTGCTTCTCTACTCTTTTCGACAGAATCGACCATGGCTTTTCGACGGCTTCCTGCAGCTTTCAACAGCTATTAGCGATGGTTTCTCGACGACTGACGGTGTACACGTGGCCACGAACCTTACCAATATTCTGTCAATTGCCGTCGCTATCTATCGGAATATTATGACAAGATAGCCGTCGCTATCTGTCCGAAATCGTAGGTAATCTAGGTGTTTTTTCCTTCTTTCCAACCGCCATTTGATCTCATACAATATATATACATCAATATATATCACAGCTTCATTTCACACGCACATATATATAAACTAAAATCACATATTATACCAACAATAATATTAACAACAAATCAAGCTCAAACAATCCAACAAACATAAAATCAAACATCCAACGTTTTCACAAAATATACCAAGCATGTCCAATCAACATCAAACATCTCCACAAAATGTATCAAGCATACCAAATCAACATTCAACCTCTCATCAACGTATATCAAACATAACAATACACGTCATACTCACCATCTCCAAGTGCATATATACAATGTCCAAACACAAACACAAAATAGCGTACCTATCAAGACTCGTCCTTGTCTCCAGAAGCACCGGACAACGAAGGGAATGCCCCATGCTCATTACAAGAGAAACTGACTATTTTCCAACAGCTTCCAACGGAAGTCACTGGGCTATTTCAACGGCTTTTCCAATGACTTCAAACACTTAGCCGATGGAGGCCGTTGGAATAAAATGACCAAAGAGCCGTTGCTAATTTGGGTAAAAAAATTTTATAACAGCAAGTCATTCATCTTCCAGCCACACACAATCAATATATATCCATTTCCATTCCATTTCCACTCCATTTCATATATATATCACATATCCAACACATTATACCACAAACAATATTAAACAACCAAAAATCAACATCAAACATTACATTTTCAAACCAAACTCCAAGTCAATATGTACATAAACAACAAAACCCTCACCAACACCAACTCTAACTCCATATTCAAGTCAATATATACAATGCAAACACTTAAACCTCACCACCTCAAAGTTAATATATACACAATAACCATCAAACACAATCCTCGCCACCTTAAAGTTAATATATACAATAACCAACCAGAAAGACAATAATCATCATACCTCTCTAGCATCATCATCACCTTTGGAAGCACCAGACGACGAAGGGAAGGAACCATGCTTTCTGCGCGTGCTCCGCTAAACGTTGATTCAGCTGCTCCATTTGTATAGCGCGAAGACGGTCCTGCTTTTGCAGCTGCTCAACCGTGGCTCTAAGCTTTATTTCAGCTTTGTCACATGCCTTTTGAGCTGCCCGAACGTGCAAATAGAATGCGAGATGTTCTCATTTGTATTATAATCATTTTCTTAAGCAATGCATATTTTAAAATATAGAAACGTAAATGACGTGATTTTAAGCAATGCATATACCACAAGGAAATGCATATTTTATTAAATGATAATGGTGTAGGATAATAATGGTGCATATTTTTTTTTGGTTCATATTTTTTTGGTTCCTAATGATGATGGTGCAGGATGACAGTGGCTGCTGCACATACTCCACCAAGCACTGGTTCAGCCGTGCCATCTTCTTAGCACGAAGGCAATCTTGCTTCTATAGCTGTGCAACCATGGCTCTCAACTCTGCAATCTCTGCTTTCTCCTGAGCTTTTTGGTACGCTTTCTGCGAGGTCCTGGCCTGCGAATAGAAATAAATTGTTATAGAACTTATGTAACTTTTATAAAAGTTGTGCAACTTTTATAAGATAGTTTATTTTTATAAATTACCACTTGGTTACCAAAGCCAAAATCCTCACATCGCGTCGTTGATTCCATGATAGAGTCATAAATAGCATCCTCCTCATTATATGTGAACTCATCCCATCCTATTTCCTCCAGCATCTCGTGAAAATTTTCCTACAAATGCAAAAGAAAATACAATTGAAATTTACACATCATTTTAATTCTTTATAACTAATTACTTAAACCAGTCAATATTGATAACTTAAAATTTAAAATATGCTTACATAGGAAGCGGTTGCTTTATCATCGTCCTTCCATGCGTACGTGAGGCTGCCAGCTTCATTTGTCTACTTGATGGCATGAGTATGAGCAAATACATTCATATACGAGATGAGACATCCACGCGCTCTTTCCTGAAATAATTAGTATATATGTATTACTTTTGTAATAACTGTTATCAATAACTTATAAATTAAAATATATAAATATAATAACTGTTTATAAGTACAATTATAAATTTACCAAATCCTCACGATGATGCTGGATGACTTGGAACCACTACGATGTGTGGCCCGGTTCTTGTTTCTATTCGCGAAGTTCCTCTTTGACTCCGCCTGCAAATTTAAATTGGACATTATATTTTACAGCTATATGACAAATTTAAGTGATATATGATAGACTTACGTTAAATTCATCGTCGTTCCGCTAAGCAACCCAAGCATCCCAAATGCCAGCCCCCATCCAGTTAGGCTTCTTCCCCCTTTCCTAAGGTCAGACATTATGTCCCGTTAATTCTTAGCAATTTTTGAACTCTAGTGGCGCTGCCAAAAGGGAATGCCAGCTTCCTGCATGTCTAACGCCCCCTACACATTGAGAAAATATAATTTATACATTTATTCTTAGTTTGCGAATTGTAAAATGATAATATATAATGATATATAAATTTACTATTAACCCGCCTTTTGGCAAGGTAACATATAGGCGGATTTAACCCAATCCACTGCACAGTTATTGAAGCGGGCTTATCACGGACTTGGTTCAGACAAATGGATGGACGATCAATCACGGATAGTAAACATGAATATGTAGTCGGGATTCGGCATAGTCGATGGACAAACAGCGCGACATACTTGGAGCATAGATTTTGGAGAAAAGGGGTTGCTTGGAGTTTGCTTCGAGTCGCCTTTAGGTTTACTTCGGGTTTTCAGCAGGCTTACTTCGAGTCAGGCAAGGGCTCACTTCGGGTCACAAAGGGATCGACATGTTCACAAGGGATCAGTGTTGCTTCGGGTCGGTGCTGGAGTTTCTTCGGGTCGGCAGTGCATTTGCTTCGGGACAGGTCGGCACATCACTTAGAGGACTTGGCAAAGCATCAGGTCGGCATAGTTGGGATAACATCGGGTCGACATCCAAGGTTCTTTTGGTCGGCATCGACTTGAGGGATCGACACTAGGACATGAGGTCGGCATCCACTTAAGGGATCGATATATGGCATGTACTTCGGATCGGCACCCAAGGTTCTTTGGGTCGACAAAAGGTAGGGGTCGGCATATGAAGCTTGGGGTCGACATCAGCTTTGCTCTGGGTTAGCTTCGAGATGGACTTCGGGTCAGGGAGTAGCTATCTTGGCGTCAGCACTAAGAACACGGGATCAACATATTATAGCACTTTAAGGGATCGGCATTTTCAACTGCTTCGGATCTGCTACAACCTAACTTTGGGTCGGCATTGAAGAGGAGCTAGGAAGGGACCGGCCAAGGGTTGGGATGGTGTTACTACGAGTCTGGGTCAAGTTTGCTCCGCGTCAGTATGAAAATTGCTTCGGGTCATTAAAAGGGGTTTCTTGGGGTCAGCATATTATGTGCTCCAGAAAGGCAGTGGTGGACAATATAAACTCGGTTATGATCTTAGTGGGCCCAAGTACGTCCGGAAGCCCGATAATCAGGATTTTGCCTATAAATATAGCAGGCGGGGCTTCAGAAAAAGGGATTCTCATTCTGTTTCTCTCCATCTTCCATCTAAGGACTGCTCTGCCTTTTTTGTTTTAAAAAACTCCGGATTTTAATTGTAATCAATTCTCTAATAATTAAAAGGAAATTTCTCGAGTGGACGTAGGCCAGAGGCAGCCGAACCATTATAAATATCGTCTTTTTTACTGCTTTCTTTTTAATTTTTGTTATTCTTCATATTATATCCACTACATATATTCTATCTGTGATCTATGACTGTGAATTGGTGCTTTCATCTGCAATTGGATGTTTGTGACCATTTTTGATGCAAACATTTTTGTGCTTTCACCGAGAAAGCTAGCATTCAGGGATTTGAAAGTTTGGATCTTGGATTTGAAAGCTTAGGAACTTGGATTTAGGAAGTTATGGCCGAGCAATCGACGAGGAGACAAAGGGAAAGGACGAGATGGAAATGATGTTGGATGTTATGTAGGAAAGGATGCTAAAGAGACAGGAGGAAATCCAGGATCAGAACAAAGGAAAAGAAAATTCTTGGCTAGATATTGGATGATGCTATGGATTTTAGCATGGATCAGAACTCGGATGCACATTTGGAAGAGGATAATCTTGGATTCCCTCGCAGACTCAGGGGAAGGATGAAAATGACAATCAAAGACCACTTATGGATGCTGGAACAGTTGGAAATTGGAATCCAGGACTTGTAGAAAAAATTAGCAAGCTTAGATATGGATTGGATCAACCAGGGGAAAACCCTGACCAAGGAGAATGGATCGGCACAACTTCCCATGGAACCGGGGGATGGATTTGCTTGGAAATGGATAGCAGTGATGGAACAGGAGCAGTCTTCATCCGCCACCAATCGGAGCTAGCCCGGTTCAAGGGCATGGGTCGTCATCACCTGTTGGCATGAACTGGATAACTAATAGTAAATCCTACGCTAAAACGACTATGTCGCTTACATATGTACGGGATCACGAACATTCCTTAGGCATGCTCTGAGCTGGCGATGAACCGCCATAGCAAATGACCCCAAAACTCACTCGAACGTGAAATCGAACATTAATAATTCCAAGTCCCTACCTCGAACGGTCACATTTCGCCTCGAACGACACCCGACCATGAATGGTCACAATTAGCCTCGACTGGCACCCGACCACGAACGGTCACAACTCACCTCGAACGGCACCCGACCATGGATGGTCACATATCGCCGCGAACGGCATAAGATCTCGAACGATCGCTATTCACAATCAGGTAAGATCATCAATCCTTTCATAGGTCATCAACAGGTTCCGAACGTTGGGCTTATGGCACTGTAAAACACACCTTCCTATCGCAAGGCATGTTTTGAAGGGTAAAGTGCTAACCCGCCTTCTGGCAAGGCAAAACATAGGCGGATTTAACCTAATCTACTGCACAGTTATCGAAGCGGACTTATCATGGACTTGGTTTAGAAAAATTGATGGACGATCAATCATGGATAGTAAACATGAATATGTAGCGGGGATTTGGCATAGTCGATGGACAAGTAGCGCGACATACTTGGAATATAGATTTTGGAGAAAATTGGTTGCTTGGAGTTTGCTTCGAGTAGCCTTCTGGTTTACTTTAGATTTTAAGGAGGATTACTTTGAGTCAGGAAAGGGCTCACTTTGGGTCACAAAGGCATCGACATGTTCACAAGGGATCGGTGTTGCTTCGGGTCGTTGCTGGAGTTTCTTTGGATCGGTAGTGCATTTGCTTTGGGATAGGTTGACACATTACTTAGAGGACTTGGCAAAGCATCAGGTCGGCATAGCTGGGATAGCATCAGGTCGGCATCCAAGGTTCTTCTGGTCGGCATCCACTTGAGGGATCGGCACTAGGACATGAGGTCAGCATCCACTTGAGGGATCGACATATGGCATGTACTTCGGATCGGCACCAAAGGTTCTTCAGGTCGACAAAAAGTAGGGGTCGGCATATGAAGCTTGGGGTCGGCATCAGCTCTGCTCTGGGTTGGCTTTGAGATGGACTTCGGGTCAAGGAGTAGCTATCTTCGGGTCAGCACTAAGAACATGGGATCGACATATTATAACACTTTAAGGGATCAACTGCTTTGGATCTGCAACAGCCTAACTTAGGGTCAACATTGAAGAGGAGTTAGGAAGGGGTCGGGCAAGGATAGGGATGGTGTTACTTCGAGTCAGGGTCAAGTTTGCTCCGGGTCAATATGAAAACTGCTTTGGATCATTAAACGGGTTTCTTAGGGTCGACATGTTATGTACTCCAGAAAGGAAATGGTGAACAATATGGACTCGGCTATAATCTTAGTGGGCCCAAGTAAGTCAGGAAGCCCGATAATCAGGATTTTGCCTATAAATACATTAGGCAGAGTTCCAGAAAAAGGGATTCTCATTTTGTTTCCTTCATCTTCCACCTAAAAACTACTCTGCCTTTTTCATTTCAAAAAACTCTAGATTATAATTATAACCAATTCTCTGATAATAAAAAGAAAATTTCTGGAGTAGACATAGGCCAGAGTCAGCCGAACCATTATAAATCTCATCTATTTTACTGCTTTCTTTTTAATTTTTATTATTCTTCATATTATATACATTACATATATTCTATCTGTGATCCGTGACTGTGAATTAGTGCTTTCATCTATGATTACGTGTTTGTGACCATTTTTGGAACAAACATTTACACTCATAAGGAAGTCCTACCAAATCCTCTGCCTGATGGGGTTTGGGATCTTACTCCATCTAGGCCAACATGCAGTCATCCTGCTCATGTAAGCTTGCTTTGAAATACTTAGAACAATCCTTGAAGGCTCCAGGTTAAATCCCCTATGTTAAATATGAAACAGACCTTTAATAAATCATGACTAATATATTATACAAAAAATATTTCTAATGCTAATAATTTTAATACTTACGACTTATTCGCTTTAAGCTAAAAAGTTGCTTCGATGCACGGTGTCTGCTTTGATGGGCCGCTGCCATCACCTCCAGTAGTGGTCCCTCTTTGAGAAGAAGATGGGGAATCTGAATGGGACGAACCACAGTGTCCGAAAAAAGGCATTATACATTTTGAAAACATATCATTTTATTATAGCAGAAATATCATTTAACTATGAGAAAGTCTATCATTGTTAATGGGAAAAATGTAACATAAATAATTGCATAAATTAACTTCTATTAGAATGTACATTATTAATTAGTCCTCATCATTTTCTGATTAAGACTCGGTCTCGTACTCTATATTGTTTTACTCCGTTGTCTCAAATGCTTCTACTAATACATTTGATTCATCATTTAGAGGTCCAAAATCTTAATCCTTCCATCTATTTTAACATTACTTTAACCTATTATTGTCTAGCTCATAGTATGCTTTGGGTCTTTTAGTGTCATTGGTTTGATAAGAAGCTCAGGACGACTACAGATATCTTGTATATCACGTCTTGATTCTAAATCGTCCATTGTTTTTCCCTTAACATTCAAAAATGTATTAAATACATTATCAAACATGTTTTTCTCGTTGAGCATCACATCAATATTTTGACGAATTAGGAGTTCCAATAAGGCAATTCCCTAAATATTTTTTTTTGCACCAATTATGAATCTTCGATTTATCTTGAATTTTAATTTGTCCTCCGTTCTCATGTACCTTTCGATAATTCTTTACGAGGTCATATATATTATGAGGACCCGTAAATCTGTATCCTTTGAATCGACAATAATCCACACATGTCTAACCCAAAAAGCACAGAATGACCGAAAGTCAAGGAAAGAAAAGAAGAGAGAAGAAGAGAAGAGAAGAAGAGAAGAGAAGAAAGAGAGAAGAAAAGACAAAACTGAACAATACAGAATCTCACATCGCAGCGGAAAACATATGATATCATATTAATGATCTTTACAAAACAAAAACTGTATACATACATACATCAAACAGAGTTTAAAAATCGATCACGGGTTATCAACCTACACAATTATAATAACATATCCTCACAATTGCTGATAATATACAACAACTAAGCACAGCGGATAATCATTAATCAAAGTCGATACGTGTATATAAGATGAAGATCTCCAGCTTTCCTGCTGAAGTTCCAAAAGCACCAATCTGAACCTGTAGATATACTCGGTCTGACCCGAGCATTGAAATGGAAGAACGTCCGGATCAGTCTGGTAGACCAACGTGAGAAACACACTCAACTGAATTTATTAAATTACCAAACTTTTCCTTTTAAAACAAAAGTATCTCGTAAGACACGACCATACGTAAACACAGACATGTTTTTACCTTACGATAACTAAAACATTTCATATCCGATCCTCTTATATTATACTAATGTCTAGTATATACAAATAATATTAATCACAACCGAAATTGTTGCATTGATTAAATTCCAGCATACAGCTCAAAATTGGTAATACAATCAAAATGGTAGGCACATAGTGGAGTTTGAATTTCCATACAAATGAGCAGGTGAAGAGATTACTTTCCGGCAGTACATCTCTAGAAGAATGTACCGAGGTCCATTACAAAGGATCATCTACAAACACAAGACCGGCCTACCTCTAAAACTAGATGGTACCGAATATATCATCCTTCGATCGTTACTGACCTTTAACGAGGCCCCTCAAAGCATAGAAACCACAATAATCAGATACACGACGTCGTAACGTGTAAAGATATATCTAGAAGAGGATGATCATACCTTACTTGGGAGCGACCCACTTAACCTTGCGGCATCTAACCCTGTTTTGGTCATTTCCGTTGACGAGGCCTAAGCTAATGATTACCTTTCACAAATCACAATCACGTCACTTTGAATGCCACATGGGCATTTCTGTTTGCCTACTAATTGCCTTCCAAAAAAATGCAACCCTTAAGCTCATACACCTCAAGGAGGGTGTTAAGCTAAGAGAAGTTGTCTTCTCCGACACCACGGATGTACATTTGTAAAAACCAATGTACGTAAACTATAGAAATGCAGTGTCAGACAAATATCCATACAAGTTGTTCAGGAACAGGACAAACCGAAGGTACTTTCCTACCACATCCTGCCGGGAAATCCCTAGGATTAGTAGAGAATAGTCCTCGCATTGGATATTTCATAATGAAGAGACACTGCTACTATATTTATATCGGGATTTTAACCCCAAATCATCAACAAGCAGTCATCCACTATGAAAATCCGGTATATCAATATCATCACAAGCAACCTGCACAATCGTCGCATATACGTAGGTCCCAAGTGGTTTTCGGATAAACCAATCCCGGTCTCTTCGCACCGACAACACAAAAGCGTTTCTCAAGCTTACACAGTAAGTAGTCTCATAGACTTATCACGCCTCCAACTTTCAACTTGCTATTCTTCAGGCTAAGAAGGAAGCTCGATAGATTGGAGTAATATTCCGCACTATATGAATCAACATCCTCAACACAAATGATAATCAAGCCTACACAAAAGGCTACATACTAAGTGTATGACTAAATAGTTCCCACATCAAGTCGAGGAACTAAAATAGCCAATTTTGATAGTCGGTTATTTAACTATCTAAGCAAACAAACAAATATTTAGCACCTGTTAGCACCAAAATTGGTCACTAACACCCTTGAGTAGGATTTTGTAGAGAGATTAATGAAGAAGATAAATTAAAACAGAGAAATAGTGTAATTCAATGCAAAACGAACAACAAAAACGAGAACACTAGATTTATAGTGGTTCGGCGTAATTGCTTACGTCCACTTTGAATAAAATCTTTATTACTTTTTTTAATCACTTGAATACAGATACAATTTGTAAACAAATCACTTGAATACAAGTTTGAATTAAAAAAGGAGAGTATAAAAAATGACAGAGTCTCCCTAGTGTTCTCGGAAAAAGGTCCCTCCATCTACACTCTTGCTCCTCTATTTATAGATGAAGATAAGCTGGACTCCCTGCGCAGGCCTAAGACAAGGTACCTCGGCCCACAACTGGCAACTCCTGTATACCGAACCAGGTATACTGAATGAAGGTAGCCGAGCGATGCTTCACAGAGCGATGCTTGCCAAACGATCCCTCATAGGACATCTCGACCGAACAATGCTTGCTGGACCATCCTGGCCGAACGACCTGTTCTTTGACCGAACGATATTCGAATAGAACTTCCTGAGACCGAACGAGATAATATCTCCCTCAGCCGAGCGATAAATGATCTCCTCTAAGCCGAGAGATAAGTGTGCCTTCCACGTCGAATGACGAGTTAACCTTCCAGGCCGAAAGACGAATTTACCTTCCATGCCGAACGACGAGTTTACCTTGCAGGCCGAACGACGAGTTTACCTTCCAGGCTGAACGACGTTTAACAGAACTTCTTGAGATCGAACGAGATATGCCGAACCATAACGATCGAACGATGCATTATGAACAATTCAGACCGAACGAGGCGTTCCCTCCTTTAGACAGAGCCATACGGAAACGTCGCAATACAATGAATGTACCAAACCCTTTACACCTCCAGTCTTTCCTTGATAAGAATCTTATATGGTGCCAGCTATCACATCTGCAACTATCATCTTATAGCCAGGCCAAGATGCCGGGTAACAACACTATATACAATCACTAGGCCCTTTTAATTAATCTTTAATTAATTAATCCATTTGCTAAATATCCACTTCAAATTATCTTTAAAAAGATATAATTCCAAACCATTTCAACTTTTCAACATTGGAAAACATTTCCATATACTTGTTTAATAATAAGTATGTAACGATCTGATTTTTCGACGCACGAAAATCGACATCAATACGTCCACTATATTAAATGCCGAACAATCGAATGCCGGAAAACCAAACTGTAAAGGGAAGAAGGAGGTAGAAGAAGAAAATAAAAAACAATATCAGAATCTCACAAACGCAGCGGTATAACATATAATAGATAACAACAGACTTTTATACAAAAGAAATGTAACTGTTTTATATATTACATCAACAGAGTACAATATCGAACAGTAACACAACACTGGACAATTATGATGACTTGTCCACAGAGAATCTGATTATGCCACAAACCATACACAGCGGATAAAACATAATACGTGTGATACGTCTCGCTATCCAGCACATCCCTTGAGCTCTATAGCAATCCATCCAGAATCTGTACGCTATAATACTCGGTCTGGCCCAAACATTACAGTTAAATAACATCCGAGTCGTCTGGAATACCAGAGTGAGAAAACACACTCAACTAGATTATTAAAGTTTCTCAAAATTATTTGAAATAAAAGGTATCTCGTAAGACCATGCCACAAAAAAACACGGTGGGTTTTACCTTACGATAACCAAAACATTTTTATCAAATCCATCTGTTATTATAATAGTGTATATAGAAGGTAAAATAGAATCTAGCTGAAATGCTTGTATCTCACATTTCTGCATAGTTGGGCACAATCAAAACCGTACAGGCGCTTATTGGAGATTGGATTCCATACAATGTCAGAGCTACTGGGGTACCGTCTGTCACAGTACGTGGTCTAGATCATCGTACTGAGGATCCACCCTGATCCCCTGCATCACAAGACCAGAGCTACCACTTACTGGATAGTCCGAATAAGATCACCCAGCGGTTGGGATCAGCAACCAACGACACAACCGAATAAAAGGGACCTCTAGACAGGGATGACCTTACCCTAATTGGTTGCTATCCACTTAGCCTTGTGTGCACCTCCCTTGTTTTAGCCATTCTCGGTTGATGAGGCTTGAGTTTAAGCGGTACATTTTTAGCACACATTCACTTAGAATGCTCATCGTCCTCCTGACGATGTTCTGATAGCATTCGTCCATAAAGTCCATTCCGGGTTTGAACGGAACTGAATGCACTATTCCTACTATATCCATTTTGGAATCACCCTCAGAATTAGTAGCGATTAGCCTTTGCACTTCACCGCTCCATCTTCAACTCCAAGCTCTTGTCTTTTTCATGAAAACATTCAAACCGGGTCGAAGTGGTTTTCTGGAAATTAATCCAGATTCCGGTCTCTTCGAAACGATCAACGTATTGGTCAATATTGATAGTCGGTTGTTTAACTATCAAACAACATCCACAAACAATTATCAGATTTAAATAATTTTCCAAATTATTTATCTCAAATATCATCACAGGCTATTTTTTTCTACACTTCAACCCCTTGAAAAATAGTTTTCAAATCACTTTTTCTTGCAGAATACAATTCCAAATATTGTTTACTTCCACTGAAATTCACCAAGCCTTGATAATTTAGATTTAAAAATAATTTAAATCACTTTATCCAAAAATATATATACTTTAAAATACTTAAAATAGAAACTAGTAAAGACACTTTATTTAAAATACCAGTTTGAAATTTTATAAAAATTTTCAATAAAAACTTAAACCAAACTACCTTTAAAATAAAGCTACGTTACAAGTATAAATATTTAATGATTATCTTTAAACCATAATACAAATTTTAATCTTTAAAATAGTTACTATTATAACTAACTTAATAAATATTTACTTTTAAAATTTTAAACAAATTAAATAATAATTTCTCAAAAACATTCTTTTAAAACAATTTTAAAACTTCTAACTTATACTTAAAAATATGCTTTGAAAACATACTTGGCTTTTCAGGAAAATATACTTCCATTTCCAAAATAGTCCATTTAATCAGTTAATAAATCCTTCTCGATTTATCCCTATTTACGTCCCAAATACGTAAATTTTCTTTTCCACACTTGTTAAAAAATAAACCGCCATTTATTTTTAAAACAAATTACCCATTCCTTATAAATTCCCATCCTGAATTTATACTTCCAAATATCCACTGATATCTTATTTCACTTTATAAATGCAGTTTATAAATTCCATAGTCTCATTCTTTTTTTTTAAACACAGTTTCAAGCACTAAATCAATTTTCAAATTGATTTCCAAAATTTGCTCCATTTTAAAAAATAAATTCTTTTACTTACTCAATTTATTTCAAACCCATTGATTCCAGATTTACCTTTATTATGATTTAAAATCTTATTTAAACTGAAATATCAATTCGTACATTATTTCAAAATTCTTCTTTTATTTCTTCCCAAACCATTTAAATCCTGAATTTAAAAATAAATCTTTTATTCCTTTAAATAATATCACTTAAGTTTAAAAATTCATTTATTCAAATCTCTATAATTATTTACTTAACAATTCTCTCTTTTATTTCCTTTAAAATCCAATCTATATATTTTTAATAACTCAGTATACCCTAATATATTCAATCAAACCGTAGCATCCAATATTTTCAATTACCAGTATAATCTATCACAGGTTATCAAATAAATCATATCACATAATATTAAAACAATCTAAATATTTTAAGGAATCCAGTTGGATCCCTCCAACCTGTTTCCCTGCCCCATAAATGTTAGCACGATATAAAAATACCGATCCCACTTCGAGGGGGATATCGCGGTATAAAGGATCATCTAATATTATGTGGGGCGTATAGGGTCTCATCCGCTATATAATGCGGGAAATCAATCACTTCAATATATACTATATATACTACTACTATATATACTATCACATCTAGACTGATAATAATTATCTATGCAATCAAAAAACCAATAATTTAAATTTAACTATTTTAATTTAAATGGTAATCCAAATGAGTAAGATTAACTCACCTTTGGTTTTATTGCGTCGATCCCAGCAACGATCAACCCGGCTGGTTTCATTTGATTCTGGACCTGGAAGGAACTACCACTGATCTGGATTGATCTTTGTTGCTCTACTCCTTTCCCACCACTTACTTGATAGTTGCCCCATATTCTAAGCATACCATTGATATGTTATAACCATTTTTTCCAATCATTCCACCAACCATATTCTCATGAATCTTCATCTCAAATGTCATGTGATCAGAAACCAAGGGTGGTAGTGGTGTATATTCTTGAAACTGCAGACGAATAAACTTGATGCTGGGAAGGTAGATAAGGTAGAAAATGCGTATACACGTTTGTAGTATGCATGTCAAATTCAATTTGTGGTTTAATTAAACTGTTCTCTTTTTGAAGGGTATTCTACAAGCCAAAATATAGTTTTTGCAAAGCATGTAGCACTTGAAATATATTGCCCGATACTTTAACAACACGATCAGATTCCTGTACTAATTCGCAAGAAGGCGAATGATTTAGCAAGAATAATAAACGTTGCTCCAGAAGAAGCCCTAATATTTCGATTTCATTGCTGAACTTTCACTTAAAGCATCAGCCTGAGACCCTGAAATCGAGAGTCGGACTGTGCTTATGGCCATACTATCCTCCTCTTTTGAACTAATAACAATAACACGATCTTCATTTGGAATAGAGGCATCGAGAGTGAATTGAAAAACTCAACCTCCAATTCGCATTGCCTGATCAACTTTGGCTATCCAAATGTCGATCTTGGCTTCGACTTCAATTTCGAACGCCAATCCTTCCGAGTGAGCCGCTGCGACAACGTGCCAGACTTCACCAAAAACCCAATCAACCCCGCCTTCCTCCACCCTCAAGCTCGCCTGGTAGCCTCGTGCTCGAGCTCGCCTAATTGCGATAATGCCACGACCATTACTGCCGAAACCAACGCCCCTTCTATCCACCATCGCGAGATCGAATTGGTCGATCTGATCACTTTTTTTGAAGCCAACGAAATTTTAAGGAAGAGAGGCAAGGAGATTTGGGTTTAAATGATAAAGCAATTTATTCAACCCTTATCTGATTTTGAAGTTTTGAACTGGAACAAAATGGATTTCAGAACGATTTTGAAAAGGAGGATAGCACACGCGACATTATATTTTAGTTTTCGAAGTGGACATATGGAGCATGAATAAAAAGGGAAGGAGACATGCGTTGTTTAAGAGGAAATGTGTAATTTGTCCATTGCATGCAAATATATATATATATATATATATATATATATATATATATATATATATATATATATATATATATAGTTTAAATTCAAATTCAAATCGTCTCGATTACAAAACTTAAAATTTTGGCATCCTATCGAGGCACGCCGCTAGGCGTTTATAATGTTACGCCCCTGTTTCGAACGCAATGGAAAAGATTTCGAGTCCAAATTCGATCGTATGGAGAAGATAGCTTTTTCGATCTAGTTATTTATTAAATTTTTGATATAAAATTTTGGGATAGCTACCATACGATCATATGACAACTCCAAACACTGCGAAAATTGAAATCCGATAATAATACACATCCAATGGAACTGGTTTCGTCGAATTTTGAGACTATGCCTCAAAAGGCTATTTTTAAATACCAATTTAAACAATATATTCTCAAAATGAACAAAACAGCTTTAAATTCAATTTTAAAGGTTCTTTTACTTCCAGTACTATCAATATAAATTTTATAAACCTTTAAATTATTTTTAATCAGACTCAATATCCAGAATTCATATTTTACCTGATTTCCAATTGTTTAATTCAATAGTTTATTTGTCAACCAAATAGTGATATTTGAAATTCAAGTTAAAAATTAGCTTTTGAATATCTAAAATCAATTAAATATTCCAATTTCAAATATTCAAAAATTCCGGGTTGTCACATTCCTTCCCCTTTAAAAGAATTTCGTCCCCGAAATTACTGGTTAAGAAAATGGTCGAATATCGATTCTCTATTTTTCCCAAACAACTAGTTTTTAACAACTTCCGAAAACCGAACAGTTTTTTAAAATACCAAAAACCATTCTTTTTAATAAAGGCATTTTCACCATTACTAACTTTCCAAACTTCTTCCATATGTTCCAACCAATATCAATTACCCAACCATACAAATTTAAAGTAAAAACCCAAATTTAAATTATCAAAATTTTCTCAAAATTTTTCTAATTCCCTAAATTTTCGAAAAATTTCGCCAGCATCTCCTTTGCGCGGCTAGAGCGGTACAACTACAAAATGCCTCTATGGGCTCTCAGATTTAAAAAGAAAAAAATGCCAAGTGGCTAGATCAGAAATCCATCAAATTTCATACAGAAATTTAAATACATACTTTTTGTTGGGCAATTCAATTTATCTTCTGAAATCAAAACACCAATTCCCTTTTCCTTATAACACATGTATATCCTACTTAAGAATAATATCCAACCACGGAATTCAAAATCATTTTATTTACTTCTTTACAAAATTTTCAATATCTATTTCATTCAAGTCCGTGCGATGTACACATATCATCCGTACGCAATACCAAATCAAATCGCTCACTCTATCACACAATTTCATTTTTGAATTAGTATCGTTCACTCGACTCCCTGGTGCGGACTCAGATCTGGTTTCTTGATCAGAAACTGCCATTCTCCTTGCATAGCCATAACTATGATAGAGAGTTTCCAGAATCAACCAAAATCCATATCCAGAGTTCGCCGTCGAAAATCGAGTGAATGATCCCATTTCGGATCGATATAACTAGCTCGAAATTCTATGCTTGAATCTGGATCAAATCGCTATGCGAATAAAATGATATATGTATATCCTACGTATTTATCTCAATTTATTATTAACTAAATGAATTTTCTCCTTATTCACATTCATTTTGATTTCTATCCACTTATTTACAATTTTACCATTTCATAACTTCCCGTTAAATCTTCATTCAATCATTAACTTAGAATATTTTTTCAATACCAATTTTTATTTAAAAAAATTTAACCATTACTTAAGTTTAATGTAAATATTTTATGTACTCCTTATATGTAATTTCACTTTACCACTTAAGCTTTTGTATCTATTTTCATTTAACTCAAATTTTAATTCCATTCTGAATTCAGTTTACCTCTCGTTTTTAAATATTGAATTCTATTCATCTTAGCTCAAACCATTTTCAATTAATTCTTCAACTTTACTTAACCCAATTCAAAATGAATTCCAATACTTCAGTTTCAATTCTATTTGAATTCAATTTATCTTCAAACTCTGAATATTGAATTTTATCAACTATTTTCCATTCATAACTGATTTATATCATTTTTTTAAAATTAGTTCCATTCACCAATTTATTTCAATTTCCAATAAATTTTTAATTCTTAGAACTTTATTCTTTTAGTCCACTCAAACTAAATTTTCAATCCTTTATTTTGTTTAGTCCACTCGACTAATTTCCATTTACTTACAAATTCAAAATGAATTTCAACATTCAGTTTCAATTTCATTTACTTGCAATTGTAAATTCATTTATTCATTCATAAATTTATTTCCACCTTAATAAATTTTATTCCAATCCATTTAGTCTACTAGACTTCTCAAATTCATTTTTATTCATATTAATCCAAGATAAATTCAGTTTCAATCCTATATACTTACAAATGCCATTTGTCTACCCACGCTTTTATTTCCAACAAATTTCAAGTTTTTATAAATTTTCAAACTATTTATATTCTGTAAATATTTTAAATAAGATTCCAGAATCTTTTAAACAATTACACAACATTTCAAACTCATTTTTGAAATCAATTATATACACAAACCGAATTATTCCTTTGTATCCTAAAATCAATTCCAATTTTGCAACAAATTCCAATTCAAAATATTCAGGCAACAATATCTCCCTTGGAAACTCGAAAATGAACATCGATGATGTTGTAGTCATCACCGAAGTTATTTTCCAATGACCGAAAAGAGTTCAATATTTTTACCTCTTTAAATCCCCTTCAAATATTTTTAAGTTCCAACTTTCACCAGATTTCAGTTCCAATTTAAAATATTTCTTAAATAATATCACCATTGTTGCTCCAAAACCTTTGAAAATCATTTTCAAGCTCAAAGGAATTTAGGTCTTTCCCAAATTTCAAATCTTTTCACTTTATTTTCAAATATTTCTCTGGAATTCTATTTCAAATTATAAGTCACATTTATAATTTATATTTAAAAATCCCAATTGTATATGAATTTATTTCTTAGCTTTTAGTTATGATTTCAATTTCTTATTCAATTTTTACACAACAATGATAATAATTTAATATTATCACTTCCTAACAACCAAGCAATCATATATAACTATAATAATTTACAGGAAATTATTTCTTTTATGTACAAAAATAATTTGAGTAAAATTATTTCATTTATCCTATTTTAAAACAATGCTGTGTCGGTTATCTTGTTTAAGAGTGTAGAAACCCTTATCGATACAGTTGGCCAGACTGAACCGACCATAATTTATAACCACTCAACCGATAAGTCGGCACAATATATAACAATTTTTTTATATTCACTAATAAATACGCGCTCATGTTTATTAATACACTCAAACTCATTCTTAGAGTACTACAGTCTCTATTTCTAATGAGTAATTCCCACCAGAGCCAAGGTTCTCGCTTAACCTTCAGCTCTGATACCAAAATGTAACGACCCAATTTTTCGACGCCCGAAAATCGACATCAATACGTCCACTGTATTAAATGCCGAACAATCGAATGCTAGAAAACCAAACCGTAAGGGAAAGAAAGAGGAGGTAGAAGAAGAAAATAGAAAACAATATCAGAATCTCACAAACGCAACGGAATAACATATAATAGATAACAATAGTTTTTTATACAAAAGAAATGCAAATGTTTTATATATTACATCAACAGAGTACGACATCAAACAATAACACAACACTGGACAGTTACGATGACTTGTCTATAGAGAATGTGATTATGCAGCAAACCATACACAGTGGATAATACATAATATATGTGATACGTCTCGCTATCCGGCACATCCCCTGAGCTCTATAGAGTCCATCCAGAATTTGTATGCTATAATACTCGGTCTGACCCGAGCATCATAGTTAAATGACACCTGAGTTAGTCTGGAATACCAGAGTGAGAAAACACACTCAATTGGATTACTAAAGTTTCCCAAAATCTTTCGAAATCAAAGGTATCTCGTAAGACCACGCCAAAAATAAACATGTTGGGTTTTTACTTTACGATAACCAAAACTTTTTATCAAATCCGTCAGTTATTATAATAATGTCTATAGAAAGTAAAATAGAATCTAGCTGCAATGCTTGCATCTCACATTTCAGCATAATTGGGCACAATCAAAACCGTACAAACGCTTATTGGAGATTGGATTCCATATACTGGCAGGGCTACTGGGGTACTGTCCGTCACAGTACGTGGTCTAGATCACCATACCGAGGATCCACCCCGACCCCCTGCATCACAAGACCGGAGCTACCCCTTACTGGATAGTCCGAATAAGATCACCCCGCAGTGAGGATCAACAACCGCTCACATAGCCAAATAAAAGGGACCTTTAGACAGGGATGACCTTACCCTAATTGGTTGCTAGCCACTTAACCTTGTGTGCACCTCCCCTGTTTTAGCCATTCCCAGTTGATGAGGCTCGAGGTTAAGCGTTGCCTTTTTAGCACACAGTCACTTAGAATTCTCATCGTCCTCGTGGCGATGTTCTGATAAAATTCGTCCATACAAGTCCGTTCCGGGTTCGAACGAAACCGAAGGCTATATTCCTACTACATCCATTTTGGAATGACCCTCAGGATTAGTAGAAATTAGCCATTGCACTTCACTGCTCCATCTTCAACTCCAAGGTCTTGTATTTTTCATGAAATGTTCAAACCGGATCGAAATGGTTTTCGAGAAATTAATTCTGATCCCGGTCTCTTCGAAACGATCAGCGTATTGGCCATTATTGATAGTCGGCTGTTTAACTATCAAACAACATCACAAACAATTATCAGATTTAAATAATTTTCCAAATTATTTATCTCAAATATCATCGCAAGCTATTTTTTTTCTACACTTCAACACCTTTGAAAAATAGTTTTCAAAACACTTTTTCTTGCAGAATAGATTTCCAAATATTGTTTATTTCCACTGAAATTCACCAAGTCTTAATACTTTAGATTTAAAAATAATTTAAATCACTTTATCAAGAAATATATATACTTTAACATACTTAAAATAGAAACTACTAAAAACACTTTATTTAAAATACCGGTTATGAAATTTTTAAAAATTTTCAACAAAAACTTAAACCAAACCACCTTTAAAGTAAAGCTACTTTACAAATATAAATATTTAATAATTATCTTTAAACCATAATAAAAATTTTAATCTTTAAAATAATTAAACTATAACTAACTTAATAAATATTTACCTTTAAAATTTTTAAACAACTTAAACAATAATTTCTCAAAAACATTCTTTTAAAACAACTTTAAAACTTTTAACTTATACTTAAAAATCTGCTTTGAAAACATACTTGGTTTTTCAGGAAAATACACTTCCATTTCCAAAATAGTCCATTTAATCAGTTAATAAATCCTTCTCGATTTATCCCTATTTACGTCCAAAATCCGTAAATTTTCTTTTCCACACTTCTTTAAAAATAAACCACCATTTATTTTTAAAACAAATCACTCCATTCCTTATAAATTCCCATCCTGAATTTATACTTCCAAATATCCACCGATATCTTATTTCACTTTATAAACCCAATTTGTATATTCCATAATCTCATTCCCTTTTTTTCAAAACAAAGTTTCAAGCACTAAATCAATTTTCAAATCGATTTCCAAAATTTACTCCATTTAAAAAAAAAATTCTTTTACTTACTCAATTTATTTCAAACCCATTGATTCCAGATTTACTCCTTTATTATGATTTAAAATCTTGTTTAAACTGAAATATCAATTCATACTTTATTTCAAAATTCTTCTTTTATTTCTTCCCAAACCATTTAAATCCTGAATTTAAAAATAAATCTTTTATTCCTTTAAATAATATCATTTAAGTTTAAAAATTCATTTATTCAAATCCTTTGTAATTATTTACTTAAGAATTCCCTCTTTTATTTCCTTCAAAAATCCAATCTTTATATTTTTGATAACTCGGTATACCCAAATATATTCAATCAAACCATAGCATCCAATATTTTCAATTATCAATATAATCTATCACAGGTTATCAAATAAATCATATCACAGAATATTAAAACAATCTAAATATTTTGAGGAATCTAGTTGGATCCCTCCAACCTGTTTCCCTGCATCTACAGATATTAGCATAATATAAGAATACCAATCTCACTTCGAGGGGGATATCACGGTATAAAGGGTCATCCGCTATTATGCGGGGCGTATAGGCTCTCATCCGCTATATAATGCGAGAAATCAATCACTCCAATATATACTATATATATACATACTACGATATATACACTATCACATCCGGACTGATAATAATTATCTATGCAACCAAACAACTTATAATTTTAAATTTAACTATTTTAATTTAAATAGTAATCCAAATGAGTGAGATTAACTCACCTTTGATGTCGATCCCAGCAACGAACCAACTCGGCTGATTTCATTTGATTCTGGACCCGGAAGGAACTACCACTGATCTGGAATGATCTTTGATGCTCTACTCCTTTCTCACCACTTACCTTGATAGTTGCCCCAGATTCAAAGCGTACCATTGGTATGTTATAACCACTTTTTCCAATCTATCCACCAACCATATTCTCATGAATCTTCATCTCAAATGTCATGTGATCAGAAACCGATGGTGGTAGTGGAATATACTCTTGAAACTGCAGATGAATAAACTTGATGCTAGGAAGGTAGATAAGGTAGAAAATGCGTATACATGTTTGTAGTATGCATGTCAAATTCACATTGTGGTTTAATTAATCCGTTCTCCTTTTGAAGCGTATTCTGCAAGCCAAAATCTAGTTTCTGCAAAGCATGTAGCACTTGAAATATATTGCTTGATACTTGAACAACACGATCAGATTCCTATACTGATTTGCAAGAAGGTGACCGATTTAGCAAGAATAATAAACATTGCTCCAGAAGAAGCTCTAATATTTCGATTTCATCCTTGAAATTTCACTTAAAGCATCAGCCTGACCCTGAAATCGAGAGTCGGACTGTGCTTATGGCCATACTGTCCTCCTCTTTTGAACTAATAACAATAACACGATCTTCATTTGGAATAGACGCATCGAGAATGAACTGAAAAACTCAACCTCCGATTCGCGTTGCTTGATCAACTTCGGCTACCCAAATGTCGATCTTGGCTTCGACTTCAATTTCAAATGCCAATCATTCCGAGCGAGTCGCCGCGACAATGTGCCTGACTTCACCAAAAACCCAATCGACCCCGCCTCCGCCCTCGAGCGCCTCTAGTAGCCTCGTGCTCAAGCTCTCCTAATTGCGTATTGCCACGGCATTACTGCCGAACCCACCACCCCTTCTATCCACCATCGCGAGATCGAATTGGTCGATTCGATCGTTTTTTTTAAGCCGAGCAAAATTTTAAGGAAGAGAGGCAAGGAGATTTGGGTTTAAATGATAAAGCAATTATTCAACCCTCATCTGATTTTGAAGTTTTGAAGTGGAACAAAATGGATTTCAAAACGATTTTGAAATTGAAGATAGCATGCGCGACATTATATTTTAGTTTTCAAAGTGGACGTCTGAAGCGTGGATAAAAAAGGAAGGAGACACGTGTTGTTTAAGGAGGAAACGTGTCTAATTTGTCCATTGCATGCAAATATATATTTAATTTAAATTCAAATTCAAATCGTTTTAGATTACAAAACTTAAAAATTTGACATCCTATCAAGGCGTGTCGCTAGGCATTTATAATGTTATGCCCCTATTCTGAATGCAATGGAAAAGGTTTCGAGTCCAAATTCGATCGTATGGAGAAGATAACTTTTTGGGTCCAGTTATTTATTAAATTTTCGATACAAAATTTCAGCGCGTTTACCTACCATACGATCATACGACAACTCCAAACACTACGAAAATGAAATCCGATAATAATACACTATTACGGATCTAATGGAACTGGTTTCGTTGAATTCCAAGACCGTGCCTCAAAAGGCTATTTTTAAATACTAATTTAAACAATATATTTTCAAACTGAATACAATAGTTTTAAATTCAATTTTAAAGCTTCTATTATTTCCAGTAATATCAATATAAATTTTATAAACCTTCAAATTATTTTTAACAGACTCAAAATCCAGAATTCATATTTTACTTGATTTCCAATTGTTTAATTCAATAGTTTATTTGTCAACCAAATAGTGATAATTGAAATTTAAGTTGAAAATTAACTTTTGAATATTTAAAATCAATTAAATATTTTGATTTCAAATATCCAAAAAATTTGGGTTGTCACAAAGTAATTCATAATCTCTTTATTTTCAACACTTAGAAAATATTCCATATACTTAAATCACGATTAAGTATATATTTTATTCTTTGAGGAAAACATTCTCTTAAACATCTTTTATGAGTCAAAATGAATGTTGCGTAAAGCATCGTTACGACAACCCAAAATCACTGGTATTGGAATTTGAAAATAAGATAGATATATAAATCCCATATACTAAACAAAATGTTATCTTTTGAAAATCATTTACTATAACAACAGTGTTATAGTCCATCATTTCCTTACTTCTCGAAAACGTCTATTCCAACAATAAATGTTGAAATCTATGTAATTGATGCTTAACACATTTTAAAACATCTTTAATCATTTTATTCTATTTAAAAACCACTTCCCAAAACATTTTTTTTATTTAAATGATTTTTACTCACTGTTCAAAATCGTGAATATAATCCATTTACCAAATCCAACATTTCTACACATTTATTAGAGGATAATCCATTGTCCAAAATCGTGAATATAAACCCTTTACCAAAACATTGGTATTGCATATTTAATTTAAGGATTATCCACTGTCAACAGTGGATGAAATTCCTTTAACAAACTTCTATATTTAACTTAACAAATTCAATTGATTTTGGATTTATAAAATAATGTTTATAAATTCCATTTATATTTTATAAAACTTCCATTTATAAATTCTCTTTATTAACAAATTACATTTATATCCCATTTACATGGAAAAATCCAATTTACAAGTTAATTACATATAAATCATTCATTTCCAAAATTCGTTCTTTTTATAACTTCACAAATTCAAAAATCTTAATCACTTATAAGATTCATTTTAACACTTGTAAAAACTCCTTTATAATTCCATTATTTTGATTTATAACAATTCAATTTTATAAATCTTATATATAAAACCATTTATAATAATTCAAAATCTCAATTTAAACTATTTTACAAAATAGTTCACTTCATATTTCAAAAATCACATTCTGATTATATTTCACAAAAGTCATAATTTTTATAACATAAAAACTATAGCTTCCATTTATTTAAAAATAAATCAATTTTCTTAACAATTTAAAATTCAATAAAACATCTATTTAAAAATCACATAAAAATCCTTTCAAATTCAGAAATCATCACTTTAATAAATTTTAAATTACCAAAAATAGGCCCAATGCTGCAACAGCACTAAATGCATCAATCACGACATCCAAAACATCATATATCACATCACAACAGCGTATATTACAATATCTGTAAATAAATCCAGTACGGATGAGGAATCCAGTTGGATCGGGTCATCTGCTCATACACGGGAACGTAAAGGGTCTCATCTACTCCAATAGGCAAAAATATATCCAAATACCAACCAATATACATATAATATATCATATACCATCCAAAAAATCATCAACCATCATAAATATAATTATTCTCACTTATATAAAAATATTAGTGAGTCAGAAAGAGTGAGTTGTACTCACGTTGATTCCAATAACAGTCGTAGTGTTTTATTCCGAATAAAATTAAACGACCGTTTAATTTTACCCAAAATTTACACTAGCTCTAATCAACTTCAAACCAGCTCTAATATGTAGTGCTCATCAATACGGACCCAACGCAACTTGTTTTGTCAAAAACGAACCTCGTATGAAGAAGTTACGATATTTAGAAGTTTATACGAATTTATATTATAATCATTTACAATTTTTTTTTGTATTTTTAACCTCAAATAATCGTAGCTGTTTGATTTCGATACCCTAGAATCTCGGTCGCACGTTTATCTTCTTCTCCCCCAAGCTAGTATGTGCGGAAAAAAACCCATGTAGCCGTCGTTCTTGCTTGAATTTTCGCCAACTTCTCGAGCAACTTGAAGACGATCGGCTAGCACCAATCGAACTTGCGTGCTCCGCTCCATCTTCGACCCAAATATTATCAAGCTCGATCGCCGCTAGGCCATTAAAATCATGCATGATTAGATGATGAACGCGGTCAATTTTTGGCACCTATGACGAACTCCTAGCAATCTTCACCGTTGGATGTGAAGAAACCTTGATGCTCTACGCTTTTGTAGTTGGAGGTTTCGCGTAAAAGTCGATGGATTGGAAGAGATCGAGGGAAGAAGTTTGAAAGATTTCGGCCATTGAAATTATAAGGTGGCCGTTGTAACCTAGAAGACTAGGGTTTTGGCAAATGATAAAAAATGACGTCCTTTTATAGAAAATTTTAAAACACTATTCACCCAAGAAATTTTTGAACTCAAATCGAAGCATGCCGTCTGACGTTTATAATGTTTTACTCCTATTTCAAACATAATGGAATAT
This sequence comes from Allium cepa, assembly GCA_030765085.1. NCBI lineage: Eukaryota > Viridiplantae > Streptophyta > Magnoliopsida > Asparagales > Amaryllidaceae > Allium > Allium cepa. The sequence goes on along the minus strand of CM060929.1, from coordinate 870,865,428 downwards.
ATATCGAAAGCCAATTCAATCGCAGAAGATAGGTTTTCAAATCAAATTATTTAAATTAAAATTCATTTAAACCGATTTCTACGCGTTTTAGCTTGCCATGGACAAACCGTAGATCTGATTGACACGAAATTTGAAATCTTACAATAATATGACATAATGGATCCAATAAAATTAGTTTTGTCGAAATCTGAGACTGTATGAAAATTGGCTATTTTCACTCGTTAATTAAATATTAAAATATTCAATTTGTACAAATTAACTTTTAATTCAATTTTAAAAGTTCTCTAACATCATTCAAATTCAAATAGAATTTATATCAACTTTATAAATCATTTCATTCTTACTAAATTCAAATTCCAATTATTTTTGCAATTTTAAATATTAAATTAATAATTTAATTATCCAATTAAATCTAGATATTCAAAATATAAGTTATTCAGCTTATAAAATTAAATTGTGCATATTTAAAATCAATTAAATATGCGAATTTCGAGTAACTGAAATTCCTGGTCATTACATATATCTTCGCTCAACCAAATCGTTGGTGGTCGCAAAGTCTCATGTCTACTAGATGTAGAGTTTTTTTATCTTTTCTAAAAGGATGATTAATAAGGAGAAAACACCGATGACAATCAAACTATGAAATTTTTCTCCATATGGTAAAGAAAATGCTCGTGTTTTTCCATGCAATAAAAACAAGCTAGACGACCGGCCGTACTCCAACCAAAAAGCAATGTATACACAGGAAAATCGCTAATAGTCCATAATAAAGAAGCGAACATAACCAAATTCTTTTTTTTTTGAAATATCGTATGTTTCAACTCCTTCGTAATACAATGTTTTCAATTCTTCAATTAAGGATTGTAAATAAATATTGATTCCTTATGTCGGATCATTAGGGCTAGGGACGATGATTGTGAAAAACATATATGGAGTTTTCATACACATCCATGGAGGCGAATTGTAAGGTGTAATGATTATAGGCCAAGATGAGTACATAGAACCAAACTGAAAAATGGTGAAAATTCATCCGTATATAAACCAAGTCTAACATTTTTTCCCTCCGCTATGAAAGTGAGATATTTCTTATCAAAATGCTTCCATGCTTCTCCATCAACTTGGTGTGTTAACGTACATTCTTCCCATGTACTCACATTGTGTCATCTCATATAATGTGCTGTTATAGAAAATGCATATAACCTTTGAAGTTTAAGAGTGGTGAGTAAGTAATGCATATGCTTGTATAGAACTTTCTTTCCCTTCTTTTTTCTTGTTTTGTATCTTTCCTGGTTACATATTCTATGATTTCTAAGATTGACGTATTCTTTTCAAAACAACATGCAACCATTTAAACATGTATTTATTTTCTGATATGGCAAACCAATAGTAGACATAAGTTTTTTCACTTCATAATAATTTTCGCACATTAATTGATCAAGTGGCATATGTCGTTTAGCAGATTGTACAATAGTTGTAAATTCGGCTTCTGTGAAGTTGTATTTTGATTTCATCGCAATGTATTCTACAGTTACCGATAATTGAGTTTTGCTTGTACAGTCATCCCAAAGGGGTTTCTTAGCAGCATCTGATAAATCATAGATATTTTCTCCAACATTTGGTTCTTCTTTGACATTAACATCATCATTATCAACTTCAACAGTAAGGAATATTGATTGTGCTACTTCTTCAACCATATCTTCTATGAGATTCATCGTAATACTTTGATTACTAACCTCCTCCGCTGACCGCACATGATTAGGTGCTAAGATTTCTCCATGAAAATCCCACACCAAATAATTTGGCACGAAACCGTATTGGTGCAAATGAACTCTAACCATATCCGGTATCAAATGCTTCAACACTTTACACGTACTACATAGACAACGAATTTCTTCGTCGTTTCTATTATTACTTTAAGATAATTCAATAAATATGTGTACCATTATAAAAATGTTCACTTATTGAGACTTCCATTTCCCTTCGTTGTTGATACATCTTGCTTCGATCAATAAAATATTTGACCATTTTTCTACTTTAAAACATATGATAGAAATTAAAAAAGTATTAATCATTTTATGAATTGGCATTTTATTTTTCAATTCAATCGTATAGTTTAATGTTTAGTATATTATATAGTATTGTTATTTTAATTTTTAATTTTTCAATTCATTTATACATTTTATTGTTTCTTTAACCATAATTCATTTTAATTATCTTTTATATATTATATGGATTAGCATTATGAATATAATATTAAAGTTTTAGTTTATTATTTTCACTTTAATGGTCGATCATCCTACTTTCCATTACAAATACAATAGTTATTACATTTCGTAAATTATTTCATTTCAAACGAGTCAATAAAATTTTGGCAGCATTTCACCATGTTCCCTGTACCGTACACAAATGTGTGTACACTGGAAACAAAAAGAAAGTGCTGCCAAAATTTTATGAATCGTTTAAAATGAAATAATTTACAAAATATAATTACAATTGTTTGTAAGTTGTACAATATAGGGACAAATCTGACAAATATTATATCATATAAATATAGATGTATGTTCTGTGATAAAAACGAATATCCATATAACGATCATATACAATACTTGTTAAATGAGACCAAAAATTTTCTAAGAAATTTAAAAAAATAAAGCACTACTTATCGTGTTTGACATTTTAGAAAACACATACAATAAATCATGCACATCTACCCTAATTAACCCAAACTAGATCTATTGCTCATATGCACTAATTAATTAACGTATATACACTAACATACACTAAACAATTAATGTTTTTGATATTTAGATGATAATAACTGCAATTAGCGTTCAATAGGGTATAGTGAACAATCAATAGGGTATTATAAACAACTAGAATAACAAACTAACTCTAATTTAACAAATCAAAATTAATTAAGGTTTAGGAATAAATCATGATTGGAGATTGATGAAGGGCCTAGGAGTGTCGAGAGTGGAGAATGATAAAGTTGAAGATGATCGGGGAGACATGGGGGCTGGCTGGCGATGGTGAGGAGGAGATGGAGTTAGGGATGTTGTGCAAAAAATGCACAAATGCGGAAAGACAATAAACAGGATCTGGATTTGCCAATTTGAACATCACTTAATCTAGCAGCAGTTATTCTATTACTCCAAATAAATAGTAAATAACTATAAAGAAGAAAAGAGACGCACAATATTTATACTGGTTCCACTATCATCTAGATAGTGTACGTCCAGTACAAAGGAGAGAGATTTTATTACACTTGAGAGAATTATAAGAGATTACAAAATAAGAGTTTACATACCAAAGCCCCAAATTAGGGAAACAAGAAGAGACACTCTATCTGGAGATCGCTGGCTAAATACCAGGATGGGTTTACAATGAAGTCTACCCTCAATATATATTCAACATAAATTCATGTGAATCATCAATCAAATTACCAAAATATGGTAAGAAGATAATGGAGGCAAATTACAATGGTAACAAATCGCGCAAATATAGCAAGTAATTCACTCGTTCCAAAGATGGAAGAAAATAATCCCAAAGCAATGTGATTACGAAGAAAGAAATAATATGCATATCATTTTGCATATATATTATTCCACAACATGCGCATGCAGATATTCCTTACCATCTCATTCAAATGCAATCCAATTATTTATGCATTTCCATAATGAACAAACGTGATTACTTTCCCTTTTGCATATTTGTTTCCTTCTATTTGTGATTTTGTATCACCAAAATTTAACAAGGGATTTGTTGAATTTGGAGGGGAAGGAGATAATGAATCAGGTCTCGGCTTGCTGGTTGTATACACGTTTATTTTCGATGGCTTTCCATGGCCACCAACGTCATATTTACATCTGTTTTCGATGGTTTACCATGGCTATTATATTTCATTTACATAAAAGCCACGTAGATCGTTAGCCGTCAGTAGCCATCCGAAATATCCATCGGCGTTAACCGAAAGTTTCCACCGCTATTTAGTGTTGTTATAGTAATGAAATACCATAGTTTTGGTCATTATCGCTCTAAATGTTACACAGGATTGCCAAAAGACAAGAAAAAATGAATAGATCATATTATATCGAAAACGAGGAAGAAGAGACCCTCATATTGGCATCCTATGTGAAGGGAGAACCAGAACCCAGCATATGGTATTTGGATAGAAGTTGTAGCAACCATATGTATGGAAGAAAATCGTTGTTTTCGAACTTCAATGAGGAATTTCGAACTACTGTCAGTTTTGGTGATCACTCTACAATCAACATCATGAGAAAGGGCGATGTCTGAATCAAGACAAAAGAGAATAACATTACAACCATTGCAAATGTCTTCTATAGTCTTGACCTCAAAAGTAATTTGCTAAGCATAGGACAATTACAGGACAAGTGATATGTAGTGACAGTAAAAAATGATGCTTGCGACATACATGATCCAAAGAGGTAACTGATTGCTCACATCAAGATGGCATTAAACAGGTTGTTTCCGTTATATCTCACAAGTGTTCAATCATGCTTCATGGCCAAAGCAAAAGATCCAACATGGCTTTGGCACGAATGAACATTGTTGTCGGTCTACCTCGTATCCATCCTTCCTCGGAAGTATGTGAAGAGTGCGTAGTCGGTAAGTAACATCGCGAACAGTTTCAAAAATTAAAATCTTGGAGAGCAGAAAAGACGTTAGAGTTAATTCATTCGGACATATGCGATCCGATAAGCCCAACATCAAATGGCCATAAGAGGAACTTCATATCATTTATTGATGATTATAGTCGCAAAAATTAGGTTTATTTTCTACATGAAAAATCTGAAGCATTCATTGTATTTAAAAAATTCAAATCCTCTGTTCGGAATGAAGCTGGGAAGACAATCAAAATTCTTCACGCAGACCATGGCGGAGAGTATAATTCCTTAGAATTTGCAGGATTTTGTGAGACACATGGCATGCGAAGGCAATTAGTTACAGCTTATACACCACCGCAACAAAATGAAATATCGAAGAGAAAAAATCGAACCGTCATGAATATTTTCAGAAGCATGTTGGCTAGTAAGAGAATTCCAAAATGCTTTTGGCTAGATGTAGTAAACTGGAGTGTTCACATTCTAAATCAGAGCCTAGATTAGCTGTTCAAAATACGACACCAAAGGAAGCATGGAGCGGACGTAAACCATCGACATATCATTTCAGAATTTTCAGATGCGTTGCCTATGCACATAGTCCAAATCGAAGTAGAAAAAACTCAAAGAGAAGGGAGAGAAATGCATTTTTCTTGGTGTTAGTAACCATTCAAAAGCTAATATGCTTTACAATCCTAATACTATGAAAATTATTGTCTGTAGAGACGTTATTTTTGATGAAAATGAAAGTTGGTCATTGAATGATAATGATATCAAAAAACAAAGTGCAATATGCTTCGATGAAGAAGAGGTTGAGGAAGCAAGTCAACTCTAGGAAATGCAGGTTCCTTCAATCGATACTCATGAGATCTTGAGAATGAAAATTTTACTCCCTTTGAAATCACACCAGCAACAACGGGCATTGGTGAACAATCTGAAGCATCAACCAGTCTGCGCTCCCAACGCTTTCGAAAAAGGCCGTCATGGATGTATGACTATGAAGTAATCAGAATCAATCAATCAGAGGATCCAAATATGCATTTTGCATTCTTTTCAGCTTCAGATCCTACTTCATTCGAAGTAGTTGCTAAAGAACCAAAGTGGAAAAAGGTTATGGATGCTGAAATTGAGGCGGTCGAAAAAAACAACACTTGGGAGCTCATTGAAATACCCAAGGAACAAAAGTCGATTGGAGTCAAGTGGCTTTACAAAACAAATTTCAATGCAAATGGAAAAGTTGATAAGCACAAAACCCGCCTAATTGTGATAGGTTACAAATAAGAATATGGAGTTGACTCCAAGGAGGTGTTTGCCCCCATAGCAAGGCTAGATACAATCAGGTTAATACTTTCAATCGCATCCCAAAACTCATGGTCTATTTATCAACTCGATGTCAAATCAGCGTTATTGCATGGAAAAATGGAAGAAGAGGTTTATGTTAATCAACTTGCTGGATAGTGAAGTTAGGTCATGAAAAACAGGTATATAAATGAAAGAAAACATTATACGGACTCAAACAATCATCAAGAGCTTGGTATAGTCGTATAGATGCTTATGTTGCACTTAAAGGCTTTCATAAAAGCCCTTATGGACACACACTTTATGTTAAGATAAGGAAGGATAGGAAAATCCTTGTTGTGTGTCTATACGTTGAAGATCTCACTTACACAAGCAATGATAAAGCCATGTTTGATGAGTTTAAAACATCCATGATGGATGAATTTGATATATCAGATTTGGGCTTGATGCATTATTTTTTTAGCATTGAAATTGTGCAGTCACCTGCTGGTGTGTTCATTTCTCAAAAGAAATATTGTTTGGAAATTTTAAAAAGGTTCAAAATGGATAACCATAATTCAGTTGCCACACCAACTACACATAAGTTGAAACTTACTAAGAATGAATTAGGTAAGAAGGTGGATGCTACTTTTACAAGCAAATTTTGGAAAGCCTTATGTGTTTGACTTCAACAAGGCCATATATAATGCAAGGCGTAAGTTTGATCAGCTGATACATGGAGTGTCCTATCAATGTTCATTTCTTGGCTGCAAAGAAAATTTTCCGCTATTTGAAAGGTACAACTGATTATGGTATGTTGTATAAAAAAAGGTAATCCTAGTTTGATTAGATATTACGATAGCAACTATGCCGATGATGTTGACGATAGAAAAAGTACCTCTGACTTTGTGTTCATGATGAGTTCTAGTGCTATTTCATGGTCTTCGAAGAAGCAACAAATATCGACTCTATCCACCACTGAAGCTGAGTTTGTCGTTGCCACATCAAGCTCATGCAAAGCAAATTGGTTGCACAGGATACTTGAACTTATACCCTTTCAGCAAGAGGGTCCAACATCAATATTTTGTGATAATGTTTCGGTAATAAAACATTCTAAAAATCCAATTTCACATGGAAGGAGCAAACAAATTAATGTGCGCTATCATTTCTTGCGTGATCTTTGTAAGGATGGTATCATTGACCTAGAGTTTTGTAAGAGTGAAGATCAAGTTGCCGATGCTGACCAAACCTCTAAAGCCTATTGTATTTCAAAGACTTCATGGTTTAATTGGAATGTGCTCCTTACACGAAGTTGTAGTTAAACATGAAAAGGCTGCTAGAGCTACATTTGTAAACTAATGCCTCAATGACATTTAGTTCAAGAGGGAGCGTTAAGATTTTGTTTTAACGTTTAATAAAAAAGAATGCCCTAGTCTAAAGGATGTGGTAGTGTGTATGACCTATTCCTTAGGACAATGACATAAGTTTAACTAATGTTAGTAGTGGAATGGTTGTTAACGTGTGTTCTTTTTTTGTGTTGTAATGTCATATATATTATCTCTTTTTCAGTTAATAAAGATAGAAAAACTTTTATTTCCAATATCTCCTCTCATATTATTACATTTGCATGTAAAATGCAAATATTTGCACATGTTTGCTTGGTAACTACTTCTGCAAATATTTCCAAAACCTAAGTTTTTATCAAAGTTTATTACATATGAATATTATGAAAAGAGTGTAAAATTTATGAACTAATGGTAAAAATGAAATTTCATTTGGATGTTTGAAATGAAGAATATCATATTTTTTATGTCTGAATTCAAATGGAGGTAAGAATCGTAAGATTATCCGAGAGGTGATCATGTTCGTAGATATTTTTTTTAGGGGTCCGATATTGGTTGTTTGATTAAAAGCGACTTTTATGGAATAAGTTTAATATGAGGATATTAGTGTCACTTATAAATAAAGGTTGTGTTAACGTGTTTTGACTGAACATACATTAATGTTTTATTTATTATACAAGACAACAAAATCTATTACATAATAAGCAAAAAATGTAATGTTAAAATACATGATTACCCTCGCAACCAATATCACTTATTTGCATTCAGTAAGAACAAAAGTAAATATGCAATATTAAAATGTGTTCAATATGCATAGAATTTCCATGGGAAGCCTAGAATATGTTGTTCATATAATGTAATGCATATTTTAAGTTGGTATCTGTTAAGTTAAAATCAATAGAAACAGCAACCTAAATGTTAGATATTGGGATTGATCTTATCGTCTAAAGCATAAACAAATCACTATCTTTTTGAAACGAATTTCCTTTTCAAATCATGCATGGTTGAACGAAAACTTTCTCTCGATATGCAGAGATTACTTTTGCAAGTTTGTGATTATTTGTAGCACATATCAAAATGAGCACTTTTGAATGAGCATATGACGTTTTTTATTGTAATTTAGAAACCTAAAATAAAATTTGAACAAAATGTTTTGTTCTGCTTTGTAATTAGAGGATATGTTTGTTTAAGATGTTGAAGGTGATTACTGAATTCAACAGACACCTCCATAACATAATTGGCTAGTTTGACTTAAGTCTATCAATAAATAGTTGAAAAATTCTAAGTCCATCTGCATCTATGTCCGAAATGCAGAAAAATATCCGATATCTGAAAAAACAGATATAGATGCAGATATGGATATAGATACCACATCTGAGAACTATCCGTCCCGTTTTTGTAAAGCGTATAGTTTATATCACGTGTATTTTAGTAGAATGAAAACTACTCATTATGTTAATAGGGTATGTTGATCAAAATTATATATTATTGTCATGATTGATTACTTTTTATATTTTTATAATCAAATGGATTGAATTTTTTTTATGTTAAAACAAAAAAATTATATTTGTGTTTCTTGATTTATCAATCTTAAATAAAATAAATATGTGATATTCGTTTGCATTGCGGATGGTGATATCCAATATATGAAAATGCTTTCGGATGTGGATGTGAATATATAGTGATATGTCCACATCTGAAAGTATCAGTTAACATGCTAGTTTGATTGTTGCTCCGAGGAGCATTACCATTGCACCCTCGCCTATGAAATTGTTGTTCGCGGACTCCGCTCCCTAGTGACAAATATTTTAAGAGAAACTAAGAGAGAAACAAAATCTTCCAACAACTATTTGGCGATAGTAATAAGATGCAGCTATTAGCTTTTGTAGTTAAACTCATAAACTGTTAGAAGAATACTGTGAAGACATGCAACAATGCTCACTTTGGCCAGTAGTTTCTACACTACTGCAGTCACTAATCTATCATACACAAGCTGATACAATGCTATGAAGCACTGTGATAGCATCAGGACTTTTGTTGATACTGATGCAGAGAAGACTCTCTTCCCTGAGCACATAGATTTATTTTCTTTTGTTGCAAGGCATAATAAAAGACATGGTTGAGTCAAATTAAAAGTTTGTGAATTAAGTTTTTTAATTTATTTGATAATGCAGAAGAAAAGATGTAAAAGTAAAAATTTGAATTATCTCATATCAGATTTCAATTGTGTCACAACCCGTCTTTCACTCCACAGAAAGACGCATCATGAGTAAGAAAGAAAGGGATAGAAAAGAGAAAAAAAGAAAAAGAAAAAAAACTAAACAACATCAGAATCTCACAGCGTAACGAATAAAATAAATTACATCACATAAGATATTATATAGTATCAGAGTTACACAGCTTATACAACACAAATTAAACAATTATAAAGATCTATCTATCATACAACTCTAGTACAATACAGACATCATCACAGAAATACAAAACAAATGCTAACACAGTGAAACCAAAATATACATATATTCGCTGAAGCCTCTTGCTCCAAATCTCCTACATAAATTGGTCAACGCTAACCTGAATCTCTTGGATACTCGTAAAAATTTGAGTACCCAAGAGTTTAATAAAACAGAAAATAAACTCTGGGTTAGACATGGGTCTAGTGTGAGTAAACAGATTAAAGTTGTTTAACTTTGAAAATCATATGGAAAGAAAATGTTTCTCGTAAGACTTTCCACACATAAACATGGAAAAAAATTTACCTTACGGTAACCAAAACATTTGATAGGAAATCCAGTGACGTTATAATAGTGTCTAGGGTTTTCAAGTTAATAGAAAATAGCTGAAATTGTTACATTATTAAATTCCAGCATACTAGCCACAAAGTTGGTTCTACAATCAAAACCGTAAAGGCACATAGGGAAAATGGATTTCCATCAATGGTAGGACTTTTGCGGTACCGCCCGTCACAGTACGTGGTCTAGATCACCGTACCGAGGATCCCTCTCGATCCCCTGCAACACAAGGCCGAAACCATCCCTTACTCGATAGTCCCGAACAAGACAACCCCGCAGTTGGCGCAACCAACCACATACTAAGACGAATAAAAAGTGACCTCTAGATAGGTGGAAATCTCGTCCTACTTGGGCGCGACCCACTTAGCTTTGCTGCGCCTCCCCTGTTTTAGCCATTCACGGTTGATGAGGCTTGAGGCTACGATTACCTTTAAAGAACACATCTTAGAATGCTCATCATCCTCCAGTGACGATTTTCTAAAAGCATTCATCCCTACAAGTTCGTTCCGGGTTCGAATGGAACCGAAGGCACTATCTCGCTTCACTCATTTTAGAATGACCCTCAAAGTTAATGACAATAGCTTTTGCAATCTGAATCTCCATCTCGAACCTGGAAGTACTATCTCCGTTAAACTCATCTTGGAATCACCCTCAGAGTTTTAACGATTTAACGACTCATAGCCCTTAGACTTCGAGTCTTCATCTTGAACTTCATTAGAGATTTCACGACATATCGTTTAATTTGGATCGCTGTGGTTTTCGGATATTCCAATTTGGAAATGCGATCACGGTCTCACCGAAATCCAAAACGTCATTTTAATGCCCAAGTTGTTTAAGGGTTTAAACAATATAGTCTATCATTTATATTAAGGGTAATATATTCACACAAATAGGTCACTCACATAATCACAGATAGATATTCTATATTATCACAATTCAACCAAAGCATCTCCTATCACAAGGCAGTATATGTCACATATTTAAGGCATTCAACATAATTCAATCATCCATAAGCAAGATTAAATGCCACACTGTCTCTACTTAATTAAATTAATTACTTTAATTACTTCTAAATCCTGCTTACTTGACATTAATTAGTTACAACCTAATTAATTAATCATCCCTTAATTATCCATTTTAATTAATCATCGTTGATTAATTATTCTTCAATTACATTAAGTATTTAGCCTTTAACTAATTACACAAATTAATTATCCTAACCATTTACAGTAATTAACTTTTAATTACTCTCATTAATTACATTAATCCTCTAATTACTTTCATTAATTAAGTATTCTTCTAATTAATTACATTAAATAATTAATCTTTAATTAATCACATTCATTAATTCTTAATTAATCTCATACAGTAATTAACTATCCTTTAATTGCTTACATTAGTTAATTATCTCCTTAATTAATTTATATTAATTAATCCTTAATTAATTACACTAAGTGATTAATCCTTAATTACTTTCCATTAAGTAATTATTATCCTAGTTACATTCAGTAATTACCCATTAATTACTTCCACTAAGTAATTACACTTTATTAATTACATCAAGTAATTATACTTAATCAATCATCAAGTGATTATCTTTAATTAATTAAACAAGTTAATTAACTTAAATTAATCACATTATTTTTAATTAATTACATTGAGTAATTCATCCTTTTAATTACTTCCATTAATTAATCATTCTTCAATTAATTTCTTTTAATTACATAGATTAATTAATTCTTAATTAACAAAAGTAATTAACTATCCTTAATTAATTAAACAACTAATTATCTTGAATTAATAACATTAATTACTCATCTTAGTTAATTAAGTAATTATACTTTAGTTACTTCTATTTACTAAGACTTTAATTAATTAAGACATCCACTTACCTTAATTAAACACTTATTTAAATTAAATTTAAATACTTGAAATACAAACATCATTTAGAGAATTCATTGATTAATTAAAGTTAAACACTCTTTCTTTAATCACATCTTAATTTCAAAACATCATCTTATTACTTTTAAAAACACTTAGGAATTTAATTTCAAAATTAAAATAATTACTATAAAAAAACAATCTCAAACAATTTAAATCTTCAAAGACTTGTTTAACTTGTGTTATCCCACTTTTTGAGTAAAAACTGGAATATCAACAAATTCGCAAGGAATGATGGATGTCGGGATTGGAAATCGATTAGGATCAAGGCTACGGTCGATATTATCAAAATTTGGTTGAGTTCCGATCGGGACGAAATTGAATGGAAATGATGATAAGGACTAGGAAAGGCTATGTTTCAATTTTCAGGATAATCGGAGTTCGTATGAAGGAGATATGATCTGCTGGGCACGTTTTTACCTACCACCGGTCCAAAACAATGCCGGTCCAACCAAACAATGCCGGTCCAAAGCATAGCCGAACCAGCCATCTTCCCCTACGAAGCCGAACCAAACCTCACCGCTTCACTGCCGAATCAAACCAACGCCTACCGAACCAAACCCCAATTGACCATCACCGGACCAACCAACTGCCGAATCAACCACACCGAACCAACCCCTCTCTCCTCTACTACCGGACCAAAGTACTACCGGACCAAGGTCTCAACTCCAACCATCTACTACCGAACCAAGGTGTTGCCGAGCCAACTTTGCCAGGCAAGATTGCATCAGCCCAGACCCACCAGCAGCTATATACATCCGTAACCCCTGCCCCCAGCCTCACTCTATAAATAGAGGGGCAGGGGTACAACTATGAGGGACAAGTTTGAGAGCTCAAGCCCGGAAGGAACTTTCAAACAACTTTCATACACTTGTACTACAAGCTTTGTACTTGTAATCTGGATAGAAAAGGAGAATAACATATAAAGTGGATGTAGGCACATTCTGGCTGAACCACTATAAATCTGTGTGTCTTTTACAGTTTAGTCCCTGCTTTTTACGTATTTGCATAAACCACCCAAATCACTACGAATAACATTAAATCAACTAAATCATACGACTTGGAGGTGTTTGTTCATTTTTGTGCAAGCATTCTTGGGTTATTTGTTGAGATCTGTGATTTGTGTTTGAATATTGCTGATTTGTATTCATACACTGGTGCTTTCACAATATTTAGGGTTTGTGGCCAATTTTGGCGCAAACACTTTGGTGCTTCCATTGAGAGGGACTAGCACCCGCTGCATCGGATAGAAATATGGATTTGGAAGGCAATGACTAGGCAAAATAGTAGAAGGCAAAGGGCTGAGAGAAGCCAACCGGAAGGAGGTCAACAAGCATCCTCCGGGGCTGAGGAAGGACCGGCTTCGATCTACATAACCCGGGATGAAATGGAAGCCATAACAAATTCACTGCAAGAGAGGTTGTTGAAGAGTCAACAAGAGATGATGCAGACTTTCTTGGAGCAAATGAGAGCTGCAGGGACCCAGAACTTAGGAACAGCTACAGCAGCCGTGGATGCAGGACAAGGAGCTAGGGTTAAGGAACCCAATGGAGGACGGGATGCAGAGCCAGAGGGCAATCGACAAGGACTTGGGGGCAGGCCCGCAGGATCCAACACAGGAGGACCTTTGGAAGGAGTTCAACAGGCTAGAACCAACGTTGCTGCTAGCGAGCCACATGAAGAGTATGTACCGGAATTCCCTCGGGGGCAACCTCTGACAGACAACGCTGGATTGGTAGATATAATCAGGAAGACTGTGCGAGGTGGTTTGACTAACGGAGACTTGAAAGGAGTGAACAAGAGTCCGTTTGCTCGGGAAATAAGGATGGCTCAGAATCCACCTAAGTTCAAGCTACCTAGCGTGGAGGTATACGATGGCAAGACAGACCCTACGGATCACTTGATGAGGTACACCAGACACATGGAGGTGCTGGGGGCATCGGAGGAAGTGATGGCCCGATGCCTCCCTTTGTACTTAACGGACTTAGCTGCGATGTGGTTTAGGCAGCTGGGAGAAGGATCTATCAGGACTTGGAGGGAATTGGTGGAAAGGTTTTTGGGACAGTTTCGGGTTCATGTCAAAAGACCGAAGAACGTGATGACATTGACTTCGATAAAATAAAGGATCGATTAATCGCTTAGAGCCTTTCTAACTCGATTCAATGCCGCAGTTGCTTCGGTGGATCGGCCCGATCCATCGATGGTTTTAATGGCAGCAGTATCAGGTGTCAGGGAGAACTCGGATTTCAAGGTATCTCTGATACGAGATCCCCCATGGGATCTAGATGAATTCTTCCACGAGGCAGAAAGGTTCCTTCGGCAAGAAGATGCGAGTACAGATTTAAAGTTAAAAGGTTAATGCAGTTGAGGTTGGAGGACCATCCAGCAAATGTTTGGATAAAGACAAAGGAAAAAGGAAGTTGGACGATGGTTCTGGAAATGCGAGGAAGCAATGGAAGGATCCAAAGTTTTCCACATACACAGGATTGAACGAGACGCTGGAGCGGATATACCTAGATACTCGGAATCGCCTTCCCTACCGGAGACCGGCTAGGAGAGAACCAACAGAACGGGAAAGGACATCAGGAAGGCACTGTCTCTTCCATGATTTGGATGGACACGACACCAACAGCTGCAGGCACTTAAAGGACATAATTGAGGAGCATGTAAGGAATGGACAGCTGCCACAATATGTTGGACCTCGGAATGCAACGGCGGGGCAGGAGCAACCACCGCCTACCTCAGGCTACGATGGTGGAAGGCCCAGGAATGATGGTCGGTTGATCATCCATTGATCAGGTTAATATGAAATAAGTAGCGAACTATTGGCAAGCAACCAAGTCATTTACACATGTACGGGGACGGAGATAGCCCCTAGGCATGCTCTGGATGATGATAAACGGCAATGCTATGGTTTGTGAAATTTATCTTTTGCTTTTGGATTGGACACTGCTTTTCTTTTTGGTTTTCGGTTTTGGAGCTTGAATTGAGCTCCTGGTTTTTCTTGCTTTTTGATTTGGATTTTCCTTTGGATGATTGTTTTCGGTTTTGGATGCTGGTTTGGATTTCTGGTTTTCTGCTTTTGATTTGGATTTTGGATTGGATTTTGACTGGATTTTTATCTGATTTTTGATAAACGGTCGTCAGGTATGGATTATGCCTGGCAAGGGGTGAGTCGCTTTGCCCGAACGTGGTAAATTAACTCACTCAGGTCGTCGAGTATGGACTATGCTCAGCAAGGGTCCGGAGTGACTAGGATTCGGCCTAGGACTTAGGCCCTGTATTATCAATTGTTATTTTCAGGTCGTTGAGTATGGACTATGCTCAACAAGGGTCCGGAGAGACCAGGATTCGGCTTAGGACTTAAGCCATGGCATTGCACAGCGTCCAGGGACACTGGACCAAGGTCGTCAAGTATGGATTACGCTTGGCAAGAACCCGGAGAGGTTAGCTCAACATCCAGGGACACTGAATCACGGCCGTCAGGTGTAGATTGCGCTTGGCAAGAGCCCGGAGAGGTTATGGAATTGGATATCGACTCGGAGCAGTCAAGGATGATATACTCTGGCAATATGGTTATGGACTTTGGATATTGGATTCGGAATTATTCAAAACACACCTTGTTATCACAAGGCATCTTTTGGGGGGCAAAGTGTTATCCTACTTTTTGAGTAAAAACTGGAATATCAACAAATTCGCAAGGAATGATGGATGTCGGGATTGGAAATCGATTGGGATCAAGGCTACGGTCGATATTATCAAAATTTGGTTAAGTTCCGATCGGGATGAAATTGAATGGAAATGATGATAAGGACTAGGAAAGGCTATGTTTCAATTTTCAGGATAATCGGAGTTCGTATGAAGGAGATATGATCTGCTGGGCACGTTTTTACCTACTACCGGTCCAAAACAATGCCGGTCCAACCAAACAATGCCGGTCCAAAGCATAGCCGAACCAGCCATCTTCCCCTACGAAGCCGAACCAAACCTCACCGCTTCACTGTCGAATCAAACCAACGCCTACCGAACCAAACCCCAATTGACCATCACCGGACCAACCAACTGCCGAATCAACCACACCGAACCAACCCCTCTCTCCTCTACTACCGGACCAAAGTACTACCGGACCAAGGTCTCAACTCCAACCATCTACTACCGAACCAAGGTGTTGCCGAGCCAAATTTGCCAGGCGAGATTGCATCAGCCCAGACCCACCAGCAGCTATATACATCCGGAACCCCTGCCCCCAGCCTCACTCTATAAATAGAGGGGCAGGGGTACAATAATGGGGGACAAGTTTGAGAGCTCAATCCCGGAAGGAACTTTAAACAACTTTCATACACTTGTACTACAAGCTTTGTACTTGTAATCTGGATAGAAAAGGAGAATAACATATAAAGTGGATGTAGGCACATTCTGGCCGAACCACTATAAATCTGTGTGTCTTTTACAGTTTAGTCCCTGCTTTTTATGTATTTGCATAAACCACCCAAATCACTACGAATAACAT
This sequence comes from Allium cepa, assembly GCA_030765085.1. NCBI lineage: Eukaryota > Viridiplantae > Streptophyta > Magnoliopsida > Asparagales > Amaryllidaceae > Allium > Allium cepa. The sequence goes on along the minus strand of CM060929.1, from coordinate 870,848,942 downwards.
TAAATCAACTAAATCATACGACTTGGAGGTGTTTGTTCATTTTTGTGCAAGCATTCTTGGGTTATTTGCTGAGATCTGTGGTTTGTGTTTGAATATTGCTGATTTGTATTCATACACTGGTGCTTTCACGGTATTTGGGGTTTGTGGCCAATTTTGGCGCAAACAACTTGTATAATTACTTTTGAACTTAGTTTAAATTGCTTTGGAAACCTATTCATTTTAAATATTCTTTTAAATTAGGCTAAACATTCCTTTGGAAACTAAATTTATTTTTAATAACTTTTAAAAATAAAATTTTAAAACTTGTTAAAACATTTTACTTTCGAATCTGATAATACTTAAACCTAGAAAAATCATTTTCGTTTGCTTTTAAATTTGCATTTCTTATGTTTTATAAACCTATTTCATATTTTACATTACTTAAATTTATTCTTCCATCTTAAAACATGATCATTACTTCACAAAACATGTTCTTACTTTGTTTTGAAACCTTTACAAGTTTTACTACAAAAACTTTAAATCTGGCAACAATATGAAAACAACCCGAGCCTAGCACGACTCTCCCACGAGCAAAACACGAGGCATTCGCGAAACCTTCCCGCTTCGAGTCGACCCATCGAACTATTCGAGTTCGACCCGAGATATCTCTATCTTTCCCGAAGCCAAAACTAACACTGACACGAAAACGAATTCGTGCACATGCACCGTCGAACCATCACTGTCCAACCCTTCCTCCGATCATCGGCCAGTCAAAGACTGTCTCTTCGTCCCTTACGAGAACCCAGATCGACGAAAACACCTATGAATCGAAATTTAGCACTTCGATAAAAAACTGGAGCAAATCCGATCGTTAAAATCACCCTGAACCACCACCTCCGACCATTGGATCACCTGCCTTCCTACCCGAAGCTACTCCATACTCCGACGAACCATATCCCCCTATCGCGAACACATCCGGTGATCGATCGACGTCGCATGAAGCTCACCAATACCCTCGACCAAAACACCCCTTCGAACCCTAGTTCGTCGCTGGCCGGCCACCTTGGCCCTTAATAAAATCTTATACTATTTTTCCCATGACCACCAAGCTATCCTCCACCTTCAAGAACAACCACAAACCTTCAGTCACCGCCGATCAACAGGAATTGGTAAAATACTCAAAATCGATTAACTCCGATTATCTCAACTTACACCATACTATAAATCAAGAGTTCATCTGTAACGTCCCGCCTTTTCGCACGCTTTAAATCGACACACGTGCCAATTCAAACCATACTGAAGGGCGGATTGTTATGGGGTAAATAAGAAAACGAGAAAGAAATAAACAAAATAGAATCTCACAGCGGAAGGATAAAATATAATAATAAATATATAGTTCATAAAACAGTTTACAAAACATTTGATTCTTCTTTATACAATAATTATCAGAGTTCACATACCAACAAATGTCAATGCAGCGGAATTAAATAGTGCAGTGGAATAATATAGTATATAGTAATACTACAAATCTTCGTCTCCGTCCTCCAGAGCTAAATCTTCAAATCCTGAAATACTCGGACTGACCCGAGCCAATTTGAAAAGACAAAAACACTCGAGTCAGAACTAAAAGATCTTATGTGAGTTAAATTAACAGAATTAAATATGAGTGCAGTAACTCAAGAGATGCTCGGGATTTACATCTCTTAAGGATCCGTTAAACTATTTGCTATGTAGTATATTGCGCTATTATAATAGTGTCTATAGTAAAATAAACATACTTTTAAATAGCATTAAGGCTTTACATTTTCCACCTTAACACGTAATAGTCCCAGTAGTCCATCCAATATCATAGTCCCTCCTGATCGGGAAGCCACCAGAGGATACCACACGGGCTACGGGAGAAATCCAAACTCGTACAAGGCAATAGGGTAGGTGACACCGCACAACTAGGCAATGCCAGAGTAGATATACCCATTGCTATCCGGGCTGGTGGAAATGCGTAGCCGCAGCTACCGCCCACCTCGAACTAACATCCCAAAATCAAAGAAATCAATAGTGGCCACCGAATCAATCCAAAGTCAGAGTATAGTATCGAAGGAGTGCATTCGATCAGAGGAATGACCTCATTGGCCTGAGAATCGCTCCTGTTTTAGCCACCTTATGCCAACTCACGGGAGTTGGGTCCACGTATTTACCTTACAGGAAACGCCGCCACCAACCGACTTCATTCTGGAATCTCCACCGCGTACACGGTTGTTAAAGTGGTTTTCGGAGTTGGCAGAGAGTATGACAACTTCCGATCTCGGTCTCTTCAACAACCAAACGTTATTATAACACCGCGGTCTTTAAAATAGTTTATACATTAAAACCAGAAAATAATTATCCATTTTAAACCCATATAAGTACGATATCGTTTATATCGTTTATATTTTTAAAACCCCAAATCAATACGATATCATTTAGGCCCAAACCAATATAATGTCATTTTATTTTCCAATATATATTCTTTTCCAAAATCATAGGTTTTCAAAGTAAATATTTAGAAATCAAAACTCTTGAATATAATAATTTCAAATTATACTACCTTGAAAATCATAACCTTGAAACAAGTTTCCATCTCTTAAATGGTTAAATATTAAATTACTTTTATAAAACAAAATTGCTTCTTTAGATTTCACAAATCAATTTCGAATATCGATTTAAACTACCAAATACCATTTCAATTATTATGTTTCAAAGCTTTAAATATTTCACCATTTCAAAAACAAACTCATTTGACCAATCCCATATATATTAACTTCAATTACTTATTAAATTCCAGCATACTAGCCACAAAGTTGGTTCTACAATCAAAACCGTAAAGGCACATAGGGAAAATGGATTTCCATCAATGGTAGGACTTTTGGGGTACCGCCCGTCACAGTACGTGGTCTAGATCACCGTACCGAGGATCCCTCTCGATCCCCTGTAACACAAGGCCGAAACCATCCCTTACTGGATAGTCCCGAACAAGACAACCCCGCAGTTGGCGCAACCAACCACATACTAAGACGAATAAAAAGTGACCTCTAGACAGGTGGAAATTTCGTCCTACTTGGGCGCGACCCACTTAGCTTTGCTGCGCCTCCCCTGTTTTAGCCATTCCCGATTGATGATGCTTGAGGCTACGATTACCTTTAAAGAACACATCTTAGAATGCTCATCATCCTCCAGTGACGATTTTCTGAAAGTATTCATCCCTACAAGTTCATTCCGGGTTCGAATGGAACCGAAGGCACTATCTCGCTTCACTCATTTTAGAATGACCCTCAAAGTTAATGACAATAGCTCTTGCAATTTGAATCTCCATCTCGAACCTGGAAGTACTATCTCCATTAAACTCATCTTGGAATCACCCTCAGAGTTTTAACGATTTAACGACTCATAGCCCTTACACTTCGAGTCTTCATCTTGAACTTCATTAGAGATTTCACGACATATCGTTTAATTTGGATCGCTGTGGTTTTCGGATATTCCAATTTGGAAATGCGATCACGGTCTCACCGAAATCCAAAACGCCATTTTAATGCCCAAGTTGTTTAACGGTTTAAACAATATAGTCTATCATTTATATTAAGGGTAATATATTCACACAAATAGGTCACTCACATAATCACAGATAGATATTCTATATTATCACAATTCAACCAAAGCATCTCCTATCACAAGGCAGTATATGTCACATATTTAAGGCATTCAACATAATTCAATCATCCATAAGCAAGTTTAATTGCCACACTGTCTCTAATTAATTTAATTAACCACCATTGAATTAAATTAATTACTTTAATTACTTTTAAATCCTGCTTACTTGACATTAATTAGTTACAACCCAATTAATTAATCATCCCTTAATTATCCATTTTAATTAATCATCGTTGATTAATTATTCCTCAATTACATTAAGTACTTAGCCTTTAACTAATTACACAAATTAATTATCCTAACCATTTACAGTAATTAACCTTTAATTACTCTCATTAATTACATTAATCCTCTAATTACTTTCATTAATTAAGTATTCTTCTAATTAATTACATTAAATAATTAATCTTTAATTGATCACATTCATTAATTCTTAATTAATCTCATACTGTAATTAACTATCCTTTAATTACTTACATTAGTTAATTATCTCCTTAATTAATTTATATTAATTAATCCTTAATTAATTACACTAAGTGATTAATCCTTAATTACTTTCCATTAAGTAATTATCCTAGTTACATTCAGTAATTACCCATTAATTACTTCCACTAAGTAATTACACTTTATTAATTACATCAAGTAATTATACTTAATCAATCATCAAGTGATTATCTTTAATTAATTAAACAAGTTAATTAACTTAAATTAATCACATTATTTTTAATTAATTACATTGAGTAATTCATCCTTTTAATTACTTCCAATAATTAATCATTCTTCAATTAATTTCCTTTAATTACATATATTAATTAATTCTTAATTAACAAAGTAATTAACTATCCTTAATTAATTAAACAACTAATTATCTTGAATTAATAACATTAATTACTCATCTTAGTTAATTAAGTAATTATACTTTAGTTACTTCTATTTACTAAGACTTTAATTAATTAAGACATCCACTTACCTTAATTAAACACTTATTTAAATTAAATTTAAATACTTGAAATACAAACATCATTTAGAGAATTCATTGATTAATTAAAGTTAAACACTCTTTCTTTAATCACATCTTAATTTCAAAACATCACCTTATTGCTTTTAAAAACACTTAGGAAATTAATTTCAAAATTAAAATAATTACTATAAAAAACAATCTCAAACAATTTAAATCTTCAAAGACTTGTTTAACTTGTGTTATCCCACTTTTTGAGTAAAAACTGGAATATCAACAAATTCGCAAGGAATGATGGATGTCGGGATTGGAAATCGATTAGGATCAAGGCTACGGTCGATATTATCAAAATTTGGTTGAGTTCTGATCGGGATGAAATTGAATGGAAATGATGATAAGGACTAGGAAAGGCCATGTTTCAATTTTCAGGATAATCGGAGTTCGTATGAAGGAGATATGATCTGCTGGGCACGTTTTTACCTACTACCGGTCCAAAACAATGCTGGTCCAACCAAACAATGCCGGTCCAAAGCATAGCCGAACCAGCCATCTTCCCCTACGAAGCCGAACCAAACCTCACCGCTTCACTGCCGAATCAAACCAACACCTACCGAACCAAACCCCAATTGACCATCACCGGACCAACCAACTGCCGAATCAACCACACCGAACCCACCCCTCTCTCCTCTACTACCGGACCAAAGTACTACCGGACCAAGGTCTCAACTCCAACCATCTACTACCGAACCAAGGTGTTGCCGAGCCAAATTTGCCAGACGAGATTGCGTCAGCTCAGACCCACCAGCAGCTATATACATCCGGAACCCCTGCCCCCAGCCTCACTCTATAAATAGAGGGGCAGGGGTACAACAATGGGGGACAAGTTTGAGAGCTCAAGCCCGGAAGGAACTTTCAAACAACTTTCATACACTTGTACTACAAGCTTTGTACTTGTAATCTGGATAGAAAAGGAGAATAACATATAAAGTCGATGTAGGCACATTCTGGCCGAACCACTATAAATCTGTGTCTTTTATAGTTTAGTCCCTGCTTTTTACGTATTTGCATAAACCATCCAAATCACTACGAATAACATTAAATCAACTAAATCATACGACTTGGAGGTGTTTGTTCATTTTTGTGCAAGCATTCTTGGGTTATTTGCTGAGATCTGTGATTTGTGTTTGAATATTGCTGATTTGTATTCATACACTGGTGCTTTCACGGTATTTGGGGTTTGTGGCCAATTTTGGCGCAAACACTTTGGTGCTTTCATTGAGAGGGACTAGCACCCGCTGCATCGGATAGAAATTTGGATTTGGAAGGCAATGACTAGGCAAAATAGTAGAAGGCAAAGGGCTGAGAGAAGCCAACCGGAAGGAAGTCAACAAGCATCCTCCGGGGCTGAGGAAGGACCGGCTTCGATCTACATAACCCGGGATGAAATGGAAGCCATAACAAATTCACTACAAGAGAGGTTGTTGAAGAGTCAACAGGAGATGATGCAGACTTTCTTGGAGAAAATGAGAGCTGCAGGGACCCAGAACTTAGGAACAGCTACAACAGCCGTGGATGCAGGATAAGGAGTTAGGGTTATGGAACCCAATGGAGGACAGGATGCAGAGCCAGAGGGCAATCGACAAGGACTTGGGGGCAGGCCCGCAGGATCCAACACAGGAGGACCTTTGGAAGGAGTTCAACAGGCTAGAACCAACGTTGCTGCTAGCGAGCCACATGAAGAGTATGTACCGGAATTCCGTCGGGGGCAACCCCCGACAGACAACGCTGGATTGGTAGATATAATCAGGAAGACTGTGCGAGGTGGTTTGACTAACGGAGACTTGAAAGGAGTGAACAAGAGTCCGTTTGCTCGGGAAATAAGGATGGCTCATAATCCACCTAAGTTCAAGCTACCTAGCGTGGAGGTATACGATGGCAAGACAGACCCTACGGATCACTTGATGAGGTACACCAGATACATGGAGGTGCTGGGGGCATTGGAGGAAGTGATGGCCCGATGTCTCCCTTTGTACTTAACGGACTTAGCTGCGATGTGGTTTAGGCAGCTGGGAGAAGGATCTATCAGGACTTGGAGGGAATTGGTGGAAAGGTTTTTGGGACAGTTTCGGGTTCATGTCAAGAGACCGAAGAACGTGATGACATTGACTTCGGTAAAGCAAAGGATCGATGAATCGCTTAGAGCCTTTCTAACTCGATTCAATGCCGCAGTTGCTTCGGTGGATCGGCCCGATCCATCGATGGTTTTAATGGCAGCAGTATCAGGAGTCAGGGAGAACTCGGATTTCAAGGTATCTCTGATACGAGATCCCCCACGGGATCTCGACGAATTCTTCCACGAGGCAGAAAGGTTCCTTCGGCAAGAAGATGCGAGTACGGATTTAAAGTTAAAAAAGGTTAATGCAGTTGAGGTTGGAGGACCATCCATCAAATGTTTGGATAAAGACAAAGGAAAAAGGAAGTTGGACGATGGTTCTGGAAATGCGAGGAAGCAATGGAAGGATCCAAAGTTTTCCACATACACAGGATTGAACGAGACGCTGGAGCGGATATACCTAGATACTCGGAATCGCCTTCCCTACCGGAGGCCGGCTAGGAGAGAACCAACAGAACGGGAAAGGACATCAGGAAGGCACTGTCTCTTCCATGATTTGGATGGACACGACACCAACAGCTGCAGGCACTTAAAGGACATAATTGAGGAGCATGTAAGGAATGGACAGCTGCCACAATATGTTGGACCTCGGAATGCAACGGCGGGGCAGGAGCAACCACCGCCTACCTCAGGCTACGATGGTGGGAGGCCCAGGAATGATGGTCGGTTGATCATCCATTGATCAGGTTAATATGAAATAAGTAGCGAACTATTGGCAAGCAACCAAGTCATTTACACATGTACGGGGACGGAGATAGCCCCTAGGCATGCTCTGGATGATGATAAACGGCAATGCTATGGTTTGTGAAATTTATCTTTTGCTTTTGGATTGGACACTGCTTTTCTTTTTGGTTTTTGGTTTTGGAGCTTGGATTGAGCTCCTGGTTTTTCTTGCTTTTTGATTTGGATTTTCCTTTAGATGATTGTTTTCGGTTTTGGATGCTGGTTTGGATTTCTGGTTTTCTGCTTTTGATTTGGATTTTGGATGTGGATTTTGGATTGGATTTTGACTGGATTTTTATCTGATTTTTGATAAACGGTCGTCAGGTATGGATTACGCCTGGCAAGGGGTGAGTCGCTTTGCCCGAACGTGGTAAATTAACTCACTCAGATCGTCGAGTATGGACTATGCCCGGCAAGGGTCCGGAGTGACCAGGATTCGGCCTAGGACTTAGGCCCTGTATTATCAATTGTTATTTTCAGGTCGTTGAGTATGGACTATGCTCAACAAGGGTCCGGAGAGACCAAGATTCGGCTTAGGACTTAAGCCATGGCATTGCACAGCGTCCAGGGACACTGGACCAAGGTCGTCAAGTGTGGATTACGCTTGGTAAGAACCCGGAGAGGTTAGCTCAATATCCAGGGACACTGAATCACGGCCGTCAGGTGTAGATTGCGCTTGGCAAGAGCCCGGAGAGGTTATGGAATTGGATATCGACTCGGAGCAGTCAAGGATGATATACTCTGGCAATATGGTTATGGACTTTGGATATTGGATTCGGAATTATTCAAAACACGCCTTGTTATCACAAGGCATCTTTTGGGGGGCAAAGCGTTATCCCACTTTTTGAGTAAAAACTGGAATATCAACAAATTCGCAAAGAATGATGGATGTCGGGATTGGAAATCGATTGGGATCAAGGCTACGGTCGATATTATCAAAATTTGGTTGAGTTCCGATCGGGACGAAATTGAATGGAAATGATGATAAGGACTAGGAAAGGCTATGTTTCAATTTTCAAGATAATCGGAGTTCGTATGAAGGAGATATGATCTGCTGGGCACGTTTTTACCTACTACCGGTCCAAAACAATGACGGTCCAACCAAACAACGCCGGTCCAAAGCATAGCCGAACCAGCCATCTTCCCCTACGAAGCCGAACCAAACCTCACCGCTTCACTGCCGAATCAAACCAACGCCTACCGAACCAAACCCCAATTGACCATCACCGGACCAACCAACTGCCGAATCAACCACACCGAACCAACCCCTCTCTCCTCTACTACCGGACCAAAGTACTACCGGACCAAGGTCTCAACTCCAACCATCTACTACCAAACCAAGGTGTTGCCGAGCCAACTTTGCCAGGCGAGATTGCATCATGCCGGACCCACCAGCAGCTATATACATCCGGAACCCCTGCCCCCAGCCTCACTCTATAAATAGAGGGGCAGGGGTACAACAATGGGGGACAAGTTTGAGAGCTCAAGCCCGGAAGGAACTTTCAAACAAATTTCATACACTTGTACTACAAGCTTTGTACTTGTAATCTGGATAGAAAAGGAGAATAACATATAAAGTGGATGTAGGCACATTCTGGCCGAACCACTATAAATCTGTGTGTCTTTTACAGTTTAGTCCCCGCTTTTTACGTATTTGCATAAACCACCCAAATCACTACGAATAACATTAAATCAACTAAATCATACGACTTGGAGGTGTTTGTTCATTTTTGTGCAAGCATTCTTGGGTTATTTGCTGAGATCTGTGATTTGTGTTTGAATATTGCTGATTTGTATTCATACACTGGTGCTTTCACGGTATTTGGGGTTTGTGGCCAATTTTGGCGCAAACAACTTGTATAATTACTTTTGAACTTAGTTTAAATTGCTTTGGAAACCTATTCATTTTAAATATTCTTTTAAACTAGGCTAAACATTCCTTTGGAAACTAAATTTATTTTTAATAACTTTTAAAAATAAAATTTTAAAACTTGTTAAAACATTTTACTTTCGAATCTGATAATACTTAAACCTAGAAAACTCATTTTCGTTTGCTTTTAAATTTGCATTTCTTATGTTTTATAAACCTATTTCGTATTTTACATTACTTAAATTTATTCTTCCATCTTAAAACATGATCATTACTTCACAAAACATGTTCTTACTTTGTTTTGAAATCTTTACAAGTTTTACTACAAAAACTTTAAATCTGGCAACAATATGAAAACAACCCGAGCCTAACACGACTCTCCCACGAGCAAAACACGAGGCATTCGCGAAACCTTCCCGCTTCGAGTCGACCCATCTAACTATTCGAGTTCGACCCGAGATATCTCTATCTTTCCCGAAGCCAAAACTAACACTGACACGAAAACGAATTCGTGCACGTGCACCGTCGAACCATCACTGTCCAACCCTTCCTCCGATCATCGGCCAGTCAAAGACTGTCTCTTCGTCCCTTACGAGAACCCTGATCGATGAAAACACCTATGAATCGAATTGAGCACTTCGATAAAAAACTGGAGCAAATCCGATCGTTAAAATCACCTGAACCACCACCTCCGACCATTGGATCACCTGCCTACCTACCCGAAGCTACTCCATACTCCGAATGAACCATATTCCCCTATCGCGAACAAATCCGGTGATCGATCGACGTCGCATGAAGCTCACCAATACCCTCGACCAAAACACCCCTTCGAACCCTAGTTCGTCGCTGGCCGGCCACCTTGGCCCTTAATAAAATCTTATACTATTTTTCCCATGACCACCAAGCTATCCTCCACCTTCAAGAACAACCACAAACCTTCAGTCACTGCCGATCAACAGGAATCGGTAAAATACTCAAAATCGATTAACTCCGATTATCTCAACTTACACCATACTATAAATCAAGAGTTCATCTGTAACGTCCCGCCTTTTCGCATGCTTTAAATCGACACACGTGCCAATTCAAACCATACTGAAGGGCGGATTGTTATGGGGTAAATAAGAAAACGAGAAAGAAATAAATAAAATAGAATCTCACAGCGGAAGGATAAAATATAATAATAAATATACAGTTCATAAAACTGTTTACAAAACATTTGATTCTTCTTTATACAATAATTATCAGAGTTCACATACCAATAAATGTCAATGCAGCGGAATTAAATAGTGCAGTGGAATAATATAGTAGATAGTAATACTACAAATCTTCGTCTCCGTCCTCCAGAGCTAAATCTTCAAATCCTGAAATGCTCGGACAGACCCGAGCGAATTTGAAAAGACAAAAACACTCGAGTCAGAACTAAAAGATCTTATGTGAGTTAAATTAACAGAAATAAATATGAGTGCAGTAACTCAAGAGATGCTCGGGATTTACATCTCTTAAGGATCCGTTAAACTATTTGCTATGTAGTATATTGCACTATTATAATAGTGTCTATAGTAAAATAAACATACTTTTAAATAGCATTAAGGCTTTACATTTTCCACCTTAACACGTAATAGTCCCAGTAGTCCATCCAATATCATAGTCCCTCCTGATCGGGAAGCCACCAGAGGATACCACACGGGCTACGGGAGAAATCCAAACTCGTACAAGGCGATAGGGTAGGTGACACGACACAACTAGGCAATGCCAGAGTAGATATACCAATTGCTATCCGGGCTGGTGGAAACGCGTAGCCGCAGCTATCGCCCACCTCGAACTAACACCCCCAAATCAAAGAAATCAATAGTGGCCACCGAATCAATCCAAAGTCAGAGTGTAGTATCGAAGGAGTGCATTCGATCAGAGGAATGACCTCATTGGCCCGAGAATCGTTCCTGTTTTAGCCACCTTACGCCAACTCACGAGAGTCGGGTCCACGTATTTACCTTACAGGAAACGCCGCCACCAACCGACTTCATTCTGGAATCTCCACCGCGTACACGGTTGTTAAAGTGGTTTTCGGAGTTGGCAGAGAGTATGACAACTTCCGATCCCGGTCTCTTCAACAACCAAATGCTATTATAACACCGCGGTCTTTAAAATAGTTTATACTTTAAAACCAGAAAATAATTATCCATTTTAAACCCATATAAGTACGATATCGTTTATATCGTTTATATTTTTAAAACCCCAAATCAATACGATATCATTTAGGCCCAAACCTATATAATGTCATTTTATTTTCCAATATATATTCTTTTCCAAAATCATAGGTTTTCAAAGTAAATATTTAGAAATCAAAACTCTTGAATATAATAATTTCAAATTATACTACCTTGAAAATCATAACCTTGAAACAAGTTTCCATCTCTTAAATGGTTAAATATTAAATTACTTTTATAAAACAAAATTGCTTCTTTAGATTTCACAAATCAATTTCGAATATCGATTTAAACTACCAAATACCATTTCAATTCTTATGTTTCAAAGCTTTAAATATTTCACCATTTCAAAAACAAACTCATTTGACAAATCCCATATATATTAACTTCAATTACTTATTATTTAGACTTGAAATATTTACTTAATGAATTCAGTATAATTTAAGAAAAACTTTAATTTCATATAACTGAAAAATCTTTCAATTTATTATATTCACTTAAATCAACCTGATATTCATTTAAATCACTCTACACAAAAATCAAGTTATCAGATCATATCCTTTAGAAATTCTAACTTTTTATTTAATTCCAATTTAACTTAATATTCGTCTTCCAACTTTATTCTCATTTAAGTCGATAGAACTTTCAGAAATTAAATTTTAAATAAATGCTTAATCGTATTTGATCATAAAAAATAAAACTTTATTTTATACTTCAAATCAAAATTTATACAAAGCTTAAAAACCGGAAATTACTATATATAAATAACCTTTATCAATAACCAAATCAATTTCCCGTAAACCATATATATAGCTTTACAACACCATAGAAATTTATTTCAAAATTAATTTTATATATATACCGCGGTGCCTGTATAAAATTTTCTACCCTATGGTCAAGTGATACGGATGTTTATCATTTCAATCCGCAATTTAAAATAAAAATGCGGTGTATATCATTTCAAACCGCAATCCCGAATGAAATGAAAATGCATGATGACTTGCAGTTTATACAATATAAATAGAGCATCCATTCATCCAAATATCAATCAACAACCATTATTTGCAATCATCATCCAATTTAAACAATCATCGATATAGAGCATATAAATTATACAGGTAATAAATAACAGGTATTAACTAACAGTTTTATATTCAATAATAAATTTAATAACTGTTAAACTAGCAGTTTATATGCAAATAAATAAATTTAATAACTATTGAACTAGCAGTTATATGCAATAAATAAATTCTAACTGTCAATCTATATGGAATAAATAAAATAAATTAACAGTTAAATTAAATAAATGTGAATTAACTGAGATGATGAATAAAACATGCTAAACAATCATAAATAAATTTTTACTCATATCTTAAGTCAAATTAACAAACATAAGAAATTCTAGAAGTTGTGAGTGGGTTAAAACACTCACCTTTTGAATTTAAATCGAATTTAAATCCAATTTAAACCCAAAATTCGACAGTCTCCAAATCTGTGCAAACTAGTGTCAAAACGTCCGCAATTTTATTACGATCCTAACAAAAAAAAATTCACGTGAAATGGAGTTCGTATGAGGAAGTTATAGCGATAATTGCGAATTAATAAATGATAAAAATAACCAAAAAAAAGAACACAATCACCTCCATTGATTGCCACGTCATCACTAATGCGCACGCTACAAAATTAGGCGGCTACAGGAAGAAAATGCGTTCGAACCCATTAGAACCGCACGCCCCCCCAACTTTGACCGACCTTTGCTAACGCCACCGGCCCCATATCAACGAGCCGCCGCCATCAACGGGACCTCCATCCTCCCCTCTACAGAACGACCCTACTGCGGCACCCCAGGTCGCCGCCGCCGCCGTTGCCGTTTAGGGTTTTTCGAAACCCTAAATCCAAAATTCGATCGACCTAGGCAACTCCAGGACCTCCGACCCCAACCACGTCACTCGGCATCATGACCTCCACCAATCCCGGTCAACAATTTCAAGAATCATCGACGAAAATGAATTCGCCCAAATCGACAATTGGATTTCGAAATTTCCAGGCTTTGACCGAGATTTTCGGTTGACTCGAACATCGATTGCAAAAACAGAGGCCACCCACAGATTCGTATCGATGAAAACTACAACATATATTTTTTTGGAATTTTTCTGAGATGTTTGGATTTTCATTTGAATTTTGAATAGAATTGGATCTGAAATTTGCATCCATTGAGGAAGAGAAAAAGTTGAAGAAAATGAACGTACAAATAAATGATAATAGATGGAGGCTAGGGTTTATCACAGCCTATTTATAGACAAACTGCAATAGAATAGGTGTGCACGAATTATAAACGTGCTAAACGGTAGTTGGCCCAAAAAGCCCGTTCTGACCCTGGAACGAAATTGGGTCAACCCATATATCGAAATAGGTATTTTAAAATATTCTGAACGCGATGGAAAAAGTTTCACGTCCAAATTTCATAGTATGAAGAAGTTATGCTGAAAAAAATATTTTCAAATTGATTTCAATTAAATCGATTTCAAGGCGTTTCGCGTTCGTACGATCAAACGACAAGTCCAATCGATACGAAACTTGAAACCCTACAATAATTCACTGTTACGGATCCGATGAAACTAGTTTCATCGAAATCCGAGTCTGTGACAAAAATGGCTATTTTTATATTAATTAATTAAATTAAGAATTAGTAAGAAAAATCCAAATTTTTTATATTCCAGTTTTAGTATTAGAAAATTTTATCACTCAACAATCCTCAAACATTTACATTGATTTTAAACCAATTTAAAAATGTAAATGTTTGATGATTCATTTGTAACTTCCAATATTAATTCTCGATTTCATTAAATTCCAAATTTATAGATAAATTTCCAAAATTTCCTTTTTAATTGAATTAACATATATTTATTCCATTCATAAATTTCAAATACAACTGTTTACCATTGGATTAAAAATTATCACATAAATATCCCATTTCAACTTAATTCTTAATTCAACGTAATAAATAAAATTTTGATTTCATTTATTTCAATAAGTCTAACTATTATAAATTAACCAATTGATTCACTATTAAAGATTCAAATTCAATAATTCATAGATTTCCTCATCTTGGCTTACTTATTAATTCATAATTATTATTTTTAAATCAATTCCCTTTCAAATTTAAAGTAAATAAATTTACCAAATCATAGTATTTATTTCAATTTCTTAAAATAACCCCCTTCATTATAAATTGAATCCAATATATTAAATAAACTTTATTTCCATTCTTTTTTCTCTCAATCATCATATTATGAAGATATTTCCGTTATTCCCCATTTATTACTTAAATTTATTTAACGCAACACTTAATTTACATCTATTGCAATGTTTTCACATTTACTTGAATGAACTTATTCTATAACTCAAAATAGTTGCTGTAAAACCCTTAATCCCACATTTATAAGTATATTATTTCCACTCAAATATTATAGATATTTACAGAGTATTGGTTTTCATTTAATCATTATTTATTATATATATTAATTAAATAAATTCACTATTCAAGTCCGTTTAAATTTCATTACCAATATCCATCTACCTTTCCCAATAGATTTTGAATTCCATTCAATTAATAACCAATCAAGATTTCCGTTCACACTTTATTGTAAACCCAAAATCTGTAATTCATTATCTTATATTAATGACATCCAATTTCTATTTATTATTATAACGTTCATTGATTGATTTTATACAATTACCATAAACTTTACATTCAATTACTATTTAATGTATATTTATCCATCAATCAAATCCGATATTTACTTTTCTTTCCTTCTATTAGATAAACAACCTAGTATACCTTTACATACATTCATTTATGAGTATTGCATTGGAATTTAATTTATTAGCTAATATCAACATTATTACCATTAACTACAAATGGGGTTCCTAATTTTATTCAATACCCTGAATAAATGACATATATATTAATCAAATCGATACATTTGTTTTTCACATATTCCATAAAAATCAAATCATAACATTTAAATGATTTAATTGAATTGTAATTTCATTCAAGTCATAAATTATTAACTTGCATTAAATCAATTTAATATTTTCATTAATTTCTCATATTAAATTTTATATCCAGGTAAGAATCTTTTTTTTCTTCTACTTAATTCGTTTGAATATTATTCAAATTTCTATTGATAGGTCTTAGGTCACCATTTACATAATTTAATTTAGCGTTTATTTCAATATTTGTTTATAATTTAAAGTTTCTACTAAATTAAATTACAAAATTTATAAATTTTAACCAATTCTAATCCACTAAATGTATGGGTCGTTACACTCTCCCCCACTCAAAACTTTTCGTCCTCGATGGATCGTTACACTCTCCCCCACTAAATTTACGGGTCGTTACACTCGTCCACTAAAAAGGCTGTGATAAACCCTAGCCTCCATATATTATCATTTATTTGTACGTTTATTTTCTTTAACTTTTTCTCTTCCTCAATGGATGCAAATTTCAGATCCAATTCTATTCAAAATTCAAATGAAAATCCAAACATCTCAGAAAAATTCCAAAAAAAATATATGTTGTAGTTTTCATCGATACGAATCTACGGGTGGCCTCTGTTTTTGCAATCGATGTTCGAGTCAACCGAAAATCTCGGTCAAAGCCTGGAAATTTCGAAATCCATATGTCGATTTGGGCGAATTCATTTTCGTCGACGATTCTTGAAATTGTTGACCGGGATTGGTGGAGGTCATGATGCCGAGTGACGTGGTTGGGGTCGGAGGTCCTGGAGTTGCCTAGGTCGATCGAATTTTGGATTTAGGGTTTCGAAAAACCCCAAACGGCGACAGCGGCGGCGGCGACCTGGGGTGCCGCAGTAGGGTCGTTCTGTAGATGGGAGGATGGGGGTCTCGTTGATGATGGCGGCGGCTCGTTGATATGGGGCCGGTGGCGTTACCAAAGGTCGGTCAAAGTTGGGGAGCGTGCGGTTCTAATGGGTTCGAACGCATTTTCTTCCTGTAGCCACCTAATTTTGTAGCGTGCGCATTAGTGATGACGTGGCAATCAATGGAGGTGATTGTGTTCTTTTTTTGGTTATTTTTATAATTTATTCAATCGCAATTATCGCTATAACTTCCTCATACAAACTCCGTTTCGCACGAATTTTTTTTTGTTAGGATCGTAATAAAATTTCGGACGTTTTGACACTGGTTTGCATAGATTTGGAGACCGTTGAACTTTTGGGTTTAAATCGGATTTAAATTCGATTTAAATTCAAAAGGTGAGTGTTTTAACCCACTCACAACTTCTAGAATTTCTTATGTTTGTTAATTTGACTTAAGATATAAGTAAAAATTTATTTATGATTGTTTAGCATGTTTTATTCATCATCTCAGTTAATTCGCATTTATTTAATTTAACTGTTAATTTATTTTATTTATTGCATATAGATTGACAGTTAGAATTTATATATTGCATATAACTGCTAGTTCAATAGTTATTAAATGTATTTATTTGCATATAAACTGCAAGTTTAACAGTTATTAAATTTATTATTGAATATAAAACTGTTAGTTAATACCTGTTATTTATTACCTGTATAATTTATATGCTTTATATCGATGATTGTTTAAATTGGATGATGATTGCAAATAATGGTTGATGATTGATATTTGGATGAATGGATGCTATATTTATATTGTATAAACTGCAAGTCATCATGCATTTTCATTTCATTCGGGATTGCGGTTTGAAATGATATACAACTGCATTTTTATTTTAAATTGCGGATTGAAATGATAAACATCCGTATCACTTGACCATAGGGTAGAAAATTTTATACAGGCACCACGGTATATATATATAAAATTATTTTTGAAATAATTTTCTATGGTGTTGTAAAGCAATATATATGGTTTATGGGAAATTGATTTGGTTATTGATAAAGGTTATTTATATATAGTAATTTCCGGTTTTTAAGCTTTGTATAAATTTTGATTTGAAGTATAAAATAAAGTTTGATTTTTTAAGATCAAATACGATTAAGCATTTATTTAAAATTTAATTTCTGGAAGTTCTATCGACTTAAATGAGAATAAGGTTGGAAGACGAATATTAAGTTAAATTGGAATTAAATAAAAAGTTAGAATTTCTAAAGGATATGATCTTATAACTTGATTTTTGTGTAGAGTGATTTAAATGAATATCAGATTGATTTAAATGAATATAATAAATTGAAAGATTTTCCAGTTATGTGAAGTTAAAGTTTTCCTTAAATTATATTGAATTCGTTAAGTAAATATTTCAAGTCTAAATAATAAGTAATTGAGTTAATATATATGGGATTTGTCAAATGAGTTTGTTTTTGAAATGGTGAAATATTTAAAGCTTTGAAACATAAGAATTGAAATGGTATTTGGTAGTTTAAATCGATATTTGAAATTGATTTATGAAATCTAAAGAAGCTATTTTGTTTTATAAAAGTAATTTAATATTTAACCATTTAAGAGATGGAAACTTGTTTCAAGGTTATGATTTTCAAGGTAGTATAATTTGAAATTATTATATTCAAGAGTTTTGATTTCTAAATATTTACTTTGAAAACCTCTGATTTTGGAAAAAAAAAATATTGGAAAATAAAATGACATTATATTGGTTTGGGCCTAAATGATATCGTATTGATTTGAGGTTTTAAAAATATAAATGATATAAACGATATCGTACTTATATGGGTTTAAAATGGATAATTATTTTCTGGTTTTAAAGTATAAACTATTTTAAAGACCGCGGTGTTATAATAACGTTTGGTTGTTGAAGAGACTGGGAGCGGAAGTTGTCATACTCTCTGCCAACTCCGAAAACCACTTTAACAACCGTGTACGTGGTGGAGATTCCAGAATGAAGTAGGTTGGTGGCGGCGTTTCCTGTAAGGTAAATACGTGGACCCGACTCCCGTGAGTTGGCATAAGGTGGCTAAAACAGGAGCGATTCTCGGGCCAATGAGGTCATTCCTCTGATCGAACGCACTCCTTCGATACTATACTCTGACTTTGGATTGATTCGGTGGCCACTATTGATTTCTTTGATTTGGGGGTGTTAGTTCGAGGTGGGCGGTAGCTGCGGCTACGCGTTTCCACCAGCCCGGATAGCAATTGGTATATCTACCCTGGCATTGCCTAGTTGTGCCGTGTCACCTACCCTATCGCGCCTTGTACGAGTTTGGAGTTCTCCCGTAGCCCGTGTGGTATCCTCTGGTGGCTTCCCGATCAGGAGGGACTATGATATTGGATGGACGACTGGGACTATTACGTGTTAAGGTGGAAAATGTAAAGCCTTAATGCTATTTAAAAGTATGTTTATTTTACTATAGACACTATTATAATAACGCAATATACTACATAGTAAATAGTTTAACGGGTCCTTAAGAGATGTAAATCCCGAGCATCTCTTGAGTTACTGCACTCATATTTAATTCTGTTAATTTAACTCACATAAGATCTTTTAGTTCTGACTCGAGTGTTTTTGTCTTTTCAAATTCGCTCGGGTCAGTCCGAGCATTTCAGGATTTGAAGATTTAGCTCTGGAGGACGGAGACGAAGATTTGTAGTATTACTATCTACTATATTATTCCACTGCACTATTTAATTCCGCTGCATTGACATTTATTGGTATGTGAACTCTGATAATTATTGTATAAAGAAGAATCAAATGTTTTGTAAACAGTTTTATGAACTGTATATTTATTATTATATTTTATCCTTCCGTTGTGAGATTCTATTTTGTTTATTTCTTTCTCGTTTTCTTATTTACCCCATAACAATCCGCCCTTCAGTATGGTTTGAATTGGCACGTGTGTCGATTTAAAGCGTGCGAAAAGGCGGGACATTACATCATCACCTAAATTCATCATTTTTCGCTGCAATTCAGATCCTATAATCAAAAATTGAAATTATTATGTTTGATTTTAACCTCTTTTTTTCAATTTCCGCTGTAATTTCCTATTCCTAAAATAGTTTCTAAATTTAAATACTTGAAACCATTTATAAAATCTATATTACATTGTTACAATTATTTCCCTTTCAGGAATCATAGCTTGAATTTGATTATATAGGTAGATATAAATTTTTAATGGAGATTTGGAGCCTAAAACAAAAACATAGAAGCACGAACATACATACGCACAGATATTTCACAGACAAGCTCTTATGTAAACATGCATTCACATCCAACATTCAAGTAAACATTTCATATATCATGTTAGTACAACATTTATCACAAATATCAAAACATAATAACAGATTTTAAACTGTTTTTAAAATAAGGTTTACTCGCTGGATAGTGAAACAGAGGGCAAGCTTCAGTTTTAAATCTGGAACTTGATTGCCTAAGTTTGATTTGTTCTTGACTTTATTTTACTAGTTGAGTTGAATCTGCTTATAAGCTTTGCTCATGTTGCAGATGAAATAGATGAAATTGATTTGCCTGTTTTAAGTTGAATTTGGTCGAAACTGCTTCGCTTAAATCTTGAAACAGTTGAAGCTTTTAGTTTTGATTTACTTTTGAAATTGGGTTTTCAGTTTGATTTTCTATTCATTTTTTAGTTAGAAAACGGGAAGAAAGATTTAGGAAGAAAAGATTTAGAACTGAAAAATGAAAACCAGATTTCTCTTTAATATTTCATAATTTATAAGCTTTAATTGACAAAGAAAAATTGTTGCCATTTGTTATTATGCTTGTTACTTAGCTTACACGTGTAGTTATGTTTTACAAATGTCAAGAGCTATCTTATGATGTTTACAAATGTTAAATACAAGGATTTTATGTTTAACCCCTTATTTATAAATTACTTATCTTTACATTAGTTATGTAATATGTTTATTTTTATTTATATATTTACAAGCTATTTTAATTCATGAGAAGTTTTAAAAGAAAAAATATTTTAAACCTATATATATTTATGAACCATTTTAGTTTAAGTATTTAGAAAAAGCAAAATAAATATTTTATTAAATTTTATTTTAATCTTAAGTAAAATATATTTTAAACAAATAAACATTTATCTTAAATGTTTTGAAAATATATGGTTACCTTTTAAATAGCTTTTGAAAGGTTTTATATTAAATTCAATCATAACTTCCAAATTACAAAATATATACTAGAATTTGAAAACATGTTTTTATTTGTTAAATTCAAACCAAAGCTTTTCTATTTACAATATATACAAATATGTATACATTATAAATAGAAAACATTTTAATGTTGCTTTTTAAAAGAATAAACTTGCCAATTTAAATGATTATAAAAGAAAATAATTAAGCAATATTACCAATTTAAATAGTTAGAAAAGTATTATTAAATCAATATTTCTAATTTAAATAAATTTTTTAAATAAAGGTTATCGAATTGCTATTGCCCGAAATTCCTATCACATTCCTTCCTCCATAAAAGAATTTTGTCCCTGAAATTTAAAAGCAAAGATAATTTAATAATCCAACAAAGGTTTTGTGATGACCCGGAATTTTTGAGCATTTGAAATTGGAATATTTAATTGATTTTAAATATTTGAAAGGTAAATTTTAACTTTAATTTTCAAATATCACCATTAATTTGGTAATTTAATTATTAAATTACATAATTTGAAGTTGGGTAAAATGTTGAATCTGGAGTGCTAAGCTTGTTAAAAATATTTTAAGGGCTTGTAAAATTTATATTGATAGTACTAAAGATAGTAAAAGTGTTAAAATTGAATTTGGAAGTGTTTTGTTAAGTTTTGAAATTATATCGTTTAAATTGATATTTAAAAATAGCCTTCCGTGGCACAGTCTTGGAATTCGATGAAACCAGTTCCATTGGGTCCATAATATTGTATTATTATTGGATTTCAATTTTCGTAGTGGTTGGAGTTGTTGTGTGAGGATACGGTAAGTAAACGCGCTGAAATTTATATCGAAAATTTAATATAATAACTGGGTTCAAAAAGCTATCTTCTCCATACGATTGAATTAGGACTCGAAACCTTTTCCATTGTGTTCGAAATAGGGGCATAACATTATAAACGTCTGGCAGCACGCCTCGATAGGAGATCAAAATCTTAAGTTACTAAAACAAGATATTTTGGGAAATAAATAATATTTTGTAATTTCAAAGTCAAAGCCTACCTTATGTAACATGCCATTCCATCCCAGTTTATAACCGCATATCCTTTCTCTTACCTCCTTCAAATTCAAAAACGAAATCGATCTTCTCACAAAAAAAAAGGAAATTGAAACCCAAATCAGATAAGGCCGAGATAAATAATTGGTATTACCTTACTAAAATCAGAATTCCTAATTTAATCCACTTCGTCTCCTCCTAAATCTACTCGAGTAGTGCTCGTTCTTCCTTATCAATGACCAAAGTCGATTTCGACCTCAATCCGAACTTAATCGAGTCACTCGAACGAAGAATGGCCGCGTGCGAAGATTCAGGGGGAACGACAACTCGTCGCAGTTAAGCTTTGGAATTAGTGTTGGGGAATTGATCTACGGTGCTCGCAAGGCGACGTCGAGATGAAGGAAGCTCGACTCACGAGCAGCTAAAGCGGTTCGATCTGGGTTAGCATGGTAGTGTCGCGATGTTGCTGACGTCTTAGAGGGGAATGGCGACTTCGGCAGCAGGGAAGGCACTCGCGTTGGTTTGGGACTCGAGTGTTTGTTTGAGGCTGTGACTATGGCCTACAGTGAGGTATATCTTCTAATTTATCTTTGTTAATTTAAATTTTTATGTAAAGTATATATACAGAATAGAAGGAAATTGTTTATACATATGAGCAGGGAAGAAAAAAAAGAAGAAAAAAAGAATATAACAGTAAGATATAAAAAGTGGATTTTCATTTACAGTTAGCATATATATAGTAAGTAAACAGAAAATAAATCTTGACGGTAAGATAGAAGTTTTGAATTTTAAGTCAGCATATAATATTTGTGTGTGTATATTTACAGAAGGAAATATATATATATATATATATGTAAATATAGAATTTTTTTTATAGATAAGCTTGAAAAGGAAAAATATAGGAACTTAAAAAAAATGGTTTAACTAACTTATTAATTATCTTAGTTACTAAACGATCTTTAAAAGGGAAATTAGTTTAAAATTTAATCATTTGTTTAAATTAAATCATGAAATCATGATTAAAAACTAAAACTGTTAAATGGAAAATTGATTGCTCGATTTGTTCGAATATTAACAAAATAATCTAATGTTTGTACAAGATCGGATAATCGAGAAATCGAGATGAGATTATAGTGAATTTGCAAATTTAAGGTGCAAAGGTGAGTCAATCTCACTCTTCTGGAATATTATTTAAATTTAAATGGTTAAATTTAAATAATTGGTTGAATGATTGAATTGATTTGATGTTCTATATTATATATAGTAGTGTATATATAGTATATATTGGAGTGATTGATTTCCCGCATTATATAGAGGATGAGACCCTATTGGCCGCATAATAGCGGATGATATTATATTAATCCCATATACCGCGATATTCCACCTCGAAGTGAAATTGGTATTGTGCAAACATCTATGGATGCAGGGAAATAGGTTGGAGGGATCCAACTGCATCCCTCAAAATTATTTAGATTGTTTAATATTCTGTGTTATGAATATTTGATATTCTGTGATGAATATTATTGATAATTGGAATATTTAATGCTATGGTTTGCTTGAATATATTTCGGTACACTGAGTTATCAAAATATATAGAATTGGATTTTTGAAAAGAAAATAAAAGAGTGAATTTTTAAGTAAATAATTATAGAGAATTTGAAATAAATTTAAGAATGAATTGGAAATTCTAATAAATAAGTTTCGAGTATGAAAAATGGGATTTTGAATAAACAGAGAAATAATGAATTTTAAACTTAAGTGATGTTATATAAAGAAACAAAAAATTTATTTTAAAATTCAAGGTTTGAATTTATTTAAAAGGGCAAAGAAGGAATTTTGGAAAAATATGAAATTTGTGTTTTCAGTTAAAAAGGATTTTAAATCATAATTAAGGAATAAAATTTGAAGTTAATGGATTTGGAATAAATGGAGTAAGTGAGGAAATTTATTTAAAAGTAAAGTAAATTGGAAATCAATTTGGGAATAGATTTAAGTGTGTAAAACCGGGATTTTTAAAAGAGAAGCGAGACTTAAAATTTATAAACTTGGTTTATAAAGGTGAAGTAATATCAATGTAGTTAATGCGCTTGGTAGATTCAAAGCGGTGGAGGTGCAAAAAGTCATAGTGGGGATACAGCGAGGATATAGTGGGATATAGCGGATGGCTCTAAAATTGCATATAAAACTCATACTTAATGTTTATACAAATATATAAATGGTAATTAAATGAAAAATTATCATTCAATTGAATTATAAATAATACATAAATAATTTTAAATAAAAACATGTGCGGATATACTTTAAATAAACGAAAAACTGTTATGTAACATAATTGAATTTGGTAGAATATTAGAGTATTTTCATTTCTGAAAAAATATTAAAAAATTAAATAAAATAAATTATTTTAATAATTTTATAATGTATAAATGCAAATGTTCAATTCATTTTATTAAAAAAGATATAGCGGAAATAGCGGAATATAGTGGAAATAACGGGATATAGCAGAAATGGCGGGGATTAAAGCGGAAAGGCTATATTTTGGGGCTATATGGAAAAATCGTAGCGGTAGAAATCACTATGAGATATAGCAGGGCTGTAGCGGGGTAATAGCGGGGCATTAACTACACAGAGTAATATATCAGTGGATATTAGAAGAATAAATTCACAATGGGAATATATTAAAGAAATGGGAAAGTTTGTTTAAAAATAAATAGTGACTTGTTTTTATAAGATGTGAAGAGAATTATAGTTCACTAGACAGCCAAGTACGTTTCCAACGTAAATTTTTTAAATATAAGCTATGTTGTTTTAAAAAGCATGTTTAGAAAATTTATTATTTCTAAATGTATAAATTCTAAAGTAAGTATTTTCTTTTAATCTATTATAGCAGTAATTATTTAAAGGTGGCTTGGTATTATGTTTCAAAAGTTAGAAAGTCAGTTTTATATTGTACAAAGTAGTTTTATTTTAAATATTCTTAAAGTATATATTTTGAATAAGTATTAAAGAAATTTTTAATTTAAATATTTTAAAGGATATTTTATAATAAAGAGTTTTAAATTATTTTAAAAAGCTAAAGTTTTGTGCTTGGTGTTTTCAGTGGAAATAAATATTTGGAAATTTATTTCATGAGAATGGTGTGGTTTGAAAACTATTTTCAAAGGGGTTGAAAAGTGGAAATATATCTTGTGAAGATATTTTGAGATTAATAAATAATTTGGGGAAATTATTTATGTTTAATGGATGTTTGTGAATGTTAATTGATAGTTAAATAACCGACTATCAATATTGGACAATGCGCTGATTGTTTCGAAGAGACCGGGATCGGGATTAATTTCTTGAAAACCACTTCGATCTGGTTTGAACGTTTTCGTGAGGAAGACGAGTTTGGATTCGAAGATGGAGCAGTGAAGTGCAAGGGCTAGTCGCTACTAATCCTGAGGATGATTCCAAAATGGATGTAATAGGAGTAGTGCCTTTGGTTCCGTTCGAACCGAGAATGGACTTGTATGGATGAATGCTTTCGAAACATCGTCAGGCGGACGATGGGCATTCTAAGTGAAACATTCTAAAAGGTAACGCTTAGCCTCAAGCCTCACCAACCAGGATTGACTGAAAATCAGGGGTTATGCATCAAGGCTAGGTGGGTAGCTCCCATTAGGGTGAGGTCATCCCTGTCTAGATGTCCCTTTTATTCGACTTAGTGGTGCGGTTGCTGATCCCAACCGTGGGCTGATCTTACTCGGGATTATCCAGTAAGGAGTAGTCCCGGTCTTGTGTTGCAGGGGATTGGGAGTAATCCTCGGTACGATGATCTAGGCCACATATTGTGATAGGTGGTACCCCTCTGCCTAGTCATTAGTTGGAAATACATTCTCCCTATGTGCCTGTACGGTTTTGATTGTGCCCAATTATTGCTGAAACATGAGATGCATGCATTTCAGCTAGATTCTATTTTACTTTCTATAGACACTATTATAATATCAGACGGATTTAATAAAAAGTGTTTTAGCTATCGTAAGGTAAAAACTCGACATGTTTATTTGTGGCATGGTCTTACGAGATGCTTTTGTTTTCAAAAGAATTTTGAAACTTAATAATCAATTTGAGTGTGGTTTTCTCACGCTGGTATTCCATACTGACTTGGGTGTTATTTCACTATAATGCTCAGGTCAGACCGAGTATTACAGGATACATGAAAGGATGCTGTGGGGCTCAGGAGA
The DNA here is from genome assembly GCA_030765085.1 of Allium cepa. Classification (NCBI taxonomy): domain Eukaryota; kingdom Viridiplantae; phylum Streptophyta; class Magnoliopsida; order Asparagales; family Amaryllidaceae; genus Allium; species Allium cepa. Next base: position 870,822,972 of record CM060929.1, on the reverse strand, counting down.
CGAGCTGGATGACGACACTACTTCCGTACTTGATTATAATTCCGCTGTGTATTCAGTTTTTGAGGACAAGTTTATATAACTGTCCAGTTGTATGTTATTGATGTTTTTGAATTCTGATGTTGTACTCTAATGATGTAATGTATAAACAGATATAGTTTTCTTTTGTGTAATGATCATTCATTATCTACTATATTTTATTCCGTTGCGATGGTTAGATTCTGATGTTATTTTCTATTTTCTTCTTCTACCTCTTTCTTCTTTAACCCAAATGGTTCATATTTTTGTTCATCTTGATTCGAATGATGGAGAATAGTGTCGACTTAAAGGGTACGGATTTGCGGGTCATGACAGTTGGTAACAGAGCTGAAGGTCAAGCGAGAACCTTGGCTCTAGTGGCGATTACTCATTAGAAGTAGAGTCTGTATTACTCTAAAATGAGTTTGAGAGTATTAATGGATATGAGCGCGTATTTGATAGTGAATATAAAAATTATTTTTATATTATGTTGATTTATCGATTGAGTGTTTATGGATTCTGGTCGATGTGTGGGACGCCACGTCATCGATAGGGGTTTCTAAACTCTTAAACAAGATAAACCGACACGGTATTGTTTTAAATAGGGTAAATGAAATAATTTTACCCAAATTTTTTTTGTATGTAAAGGAAAAAAATTTCTGTAAATTATTATAGTTATATATGGATGCTTGATTGTTAGGAATGATAATATTAAATTATTATCATTGTTGTGTAAAATTGAATAAGATATTGAAATTATAACTAAAGCTAAGGAATAAATTCGTATACAAAGGAAATTTGTAAATGTAGACTGTAAATGTGATTTATAATTTAAAATAACATTTCAGAGTAATATTTAAATATGAATTGAAAGAATTTGGAATTTTGATAAAAGTTAAATTCCTTTGGGTTTGAAAATGATTTTCAAAGGTTTTGGGGAGGAACAATAGGAATATTATTCGGAAATATTTGAATTGGATTTGAAATCTGGTGAGATTTGGAATTTAAAAATATTTGAAATGTTTTGAAGGGATAAAAGCATTGAACTCTTTCGGTCGCTGGAAAATTACTTCGGTAATGACTGCAGCATCATCGATGTTCATTTTCGAGTTTCCAAGAGAGAAATTGCTACCAAATTGTTTTGAATTGAAATTGTTTGCAAAAGTTGGGTTGATTTTAGAAATGCAAAGGATTTTGGATATAATCGATTTCAAATGATTTTTTTTGAAATACTTAAGTGATTATTGAAGACTCTGCAATTGGTTTAAAATGTTTTTGAGTGTCTAAGAAATGGCTTAAGCTCTAGAGGCTTAACTAAAAATATTTATGGAATAAATTAGTAAATTGAATATGTTGGTGAGGTATGGGAATGGAACCTAATTTGGTAAAATAGAAGTTGAATTGTGAAATAAATTCGGGTTATGAATAAAATTCAACTTGGATTGGGAATGAATTAAATGTAAGTGGAAATGTTGTCAAATGGAATGGAATTGGATTAAAATCGAAATGATTTGGGTTGTAAATAAATCCAATTCAAGTGTAAATGAGTTAAATATAAACTTGAATATTATTTTAACAAACTAAGAATGAGATTAAAATTTAAATGGATAAAGAGTGGGGTAACTGAATTTGATGAGAATCAAATTAAATAGAAGTGAGCTTAAGTTATGATGTTGAGATAATTTGAAGAAAGTAAATTAACTTAAGTTTAAAGTTAATAGAAGTTTGGCTTTGAGTAAAAGTGAAAGTCCATTAAATAAAAGTTTGGGTTGAATTAATTTGGAAATGGTTAGTTATATACAAGCATGGAATGTGTTGAGCTAGATAAAATGGATTAGAATGGAACTTATGCAAATACGAAATAAAATATAATGTAAGCTGAAATGGAAATAAATTAAATGAAAATTGAGTTGGAATCGATTGGAAGTAGTTTAAAACTAAAATGCATATGCCATTAAGTGAATATCATTGAAATTGCATAGAAATGATTATCGTTTGACCTAAACGAGATTTAATAAAATTCTATGAATTAGTGGAAGCAAATATAATTGAATTTGTGAATCAATTGATATGAATATGAGTTTTTTTGGAATTATAAATTAATTGAAGGTAAGTAAGTGAGTTGTACATCACTTAAAGTGAATGCAAGGGTAAGAAAAGCAAGTGAAAGCAATTGAATTGGTGATTGAGACCTTATTAATTACTTTTAAGTGCTGTTTGGTAGGCATGGCTTACGAAATCCATGTGTCAGCTATTGAAAATGAGTGAAATGTAAATAAATTTCCTATATATGGCACTTACATATTTAAATTGAGTAAGTATAGGTACCGGATGACCGTTTGGCAGGATTTTGGTCGCGCTAATTGCTAAATAATAAGTCGCTTACTTAAAAATGCTAAATAAAGGTACGCCTACGCAATAAATATAGGAAATATGAACTATTTTTGTTTTTCCGACCGTGTGGGTCGATTCATATATATTTATATCTCTTGTCAAATTGCAAAAGCTCCTCCGTACAAAGGAGACTCTGCAAAAAAATTTCGAAAATTTTAGGAGTTAGAAATAATTTTGGGAAAAATTTTGTTAGCGACAAAACGATTTCAAATTGGAAATTGAAATAAATTAGTGGATGAAACTAGTTTAAAACAATGATATGAATTAGTTATATATGGAAGATAAAATTCAATATTTTGAGTTGAAGATAAATTGAATTCATATGGAAATGGAAGAACCAATTTGAATAGAAGTAGATATAAACTAAAGTGGTGAAGTGAAATTAAATATAAGAAGCGTATAAATACTTACATTGAACTTGAGAAGAAATGGTAAAATTCTTAAGTAATATAGGTGTCGGGAGAATATATTGAATAAGCATTTGAGTGAAGATTTAATAAAAATATGTGAAATGATAAGTGTTGTTAAGTGAATAGAAATCAAAATGAATGTGAACAAAAGAGAATGGGTATAAATACGTAAGATATACGTATATTATTTTATTTGCATAGAAATTTGATCCAGAATTGAGCATAGAATTTCGAGATAGCTATATCGATCCGAGTTAGGATTTTTCACTCGATTTTCGTCGGCGAGCCCTGAATATGGATTTTAATTGATTCTGGAAATTCTCTATCATAGTTATGACAATGCAAGGAGAATGACGGTTTCTGATCAAGAAACTAGATCTGAATCCGCACTAGGAAGTCGGATGGACGATACTAGTTCAGAAATGAAATTGTGTGATCGAGTAAACGATCGAATTTGATATTGTGTGCGTATGATATATGTACATCGTATAGGCTTGAATGAATAGATACTGAAATTTTGTAAGGAAGTCAATAAAATGTTTTTGAATGTTGTGATTGGATATTATTACTAAGTAGGATATACAGGTATTTAAAAGTAGGAGAAAAATTGGTTTTGATTTCAGAAGATAAATTTGAATTGCTCGACAAAAAGGTATGTGTTCAAATTTCTGTATGAAATTTGATTGGTTTTTGGATCTAGCCACTTGGCGTTTTGTTTTCTTTTGGAATTTGGGAGCTCGTAGAGGCATTTTGTAGTTGTACAGAGCTAGCCGCGCAAAGGAGACGCTGGCGAAATTTTTCGAAAATTTAGGGAGTTAGAAAATTTTGAGAAAATTTTGATCATTTGAATTTGGTTTTAAATTTAAATTTGAAATGATTGAGTAAGTAATATTGTTTAGAGGTTATGGGGGAGTTTAGGAAATTAATAAGAGTGTAGTGTTTTTAATGACAATGTTGTTTAGGTTAATGTTAAAACTGTTTGGTTTTGGTAGAAAACGGATATTGGACCATTCTTCTTAACTAGTAATTTCGGGGACGAAATTCTTTTAAGGGGGGAGGAATGTGACGACCCAGAATTTTTAAGCATTTGAAATTGGAATATTTAATTGATTTTAAATATTTGAAAGGTAAATTTTAACTTGAATTTTCAAATATCACCATTTATTTGGTGATTTAATTATTAAATTAAATAATTTGAAGTCGGGTAAAATGTTGAATTTGAAGTTCTAAGCTTGTTAAAAATATTTTAAGGGCTTGTAAAATTTATATTGATAGTACTGAAGATAGTAAAAGTGTTAAAATTGAATTTGGAAGTATTTTGTTAAGTTTTGAAATTATATCGTTTAAATTGATATCTAAAAACATCCTTCCGAGGCACAATCTCGGAATTCGACGAAACCGGTTCCATTGGGTCCGTACGGATTTCAATTTTTGTAGTGGTTGGAGTTGTTGTGTGAGCATACGGTAAGTAAATGCGCTGAAATTTATATCGAAAATTTAATACAATAACTGGGTTCAAAAAGCTATCTTCTCCATACGATCGAATTGGGACTCGAAACCTTTTCCATTGTGTTCGAAATAAGTGCATAACATTATAAACGCCTGGCGGTACGTCTCGATAGGAGATCAAAATTTTAAGTTGCTAAAATAAGATATTTTGGGAAATAAATAATATTTTGTAATTTCAAAGTCAAAGCCTACCTTATGTAACACGTCATTCCATCCCAGTTTATAACCGCATATCCTTTCCCTTATCTCCTTCAATTCGAAAACGAAATCGATCTTCTCAATAAAAAGGAAATTGAAACCCAAATCAGATAAGGCCGACATAAATAATTGGTATTAACTTACTAAAATCAGAATTCCTAATTTAATCCACTTCGTCTCCTCCTAAATCTACTCGAGCAGTGCTCGTTCTTCCTTATCAATTACAGAAGTCGATTTCGACCTCAATCAGAACCCAATCGAGTCACTCGAATGAAGCATGTCCGCGCGTGAAGATTCAGAAGGAACGGTAACTCGTCACGGTCAAGCTTTGGAATTAGGGTTGGGGAATTGATCTGCGGTGCTCGCAAGGCAACGCCGAGATGAAGGAACCTCGACTCACGAGCAGCTGAAGAGGTTCGATCTGGGTTAGCGTGGTGGTGCCGCTATGTTGCTGACGTCTTAGAGGGGAATGGCGACTTCGGCAGCAGGGAAGGCACTCGTGTTGGGTTGGGACTTAAGTGTTTGTTTGAGGCTGTGACTATGGCCTACAGTGAGGCATATCTTCTAATTTATCTTTATCAGTTTAAATTTTAATGTAAAGTATATATACAGAATAGAAGGAATTTTTTTATACATATGAGCAGGGAAGAGAAAAAAGAGGAAAAAAAAGAATGTAACAGTAAGATATAAAAAGTGGATTTTCATTTACAGTTAGCATATATATAGTAAGTAAACAGAAAATAAACCTTGACGGTAAGATAGAAGTTTTTAATTTAAGTTAGCATATATATATGTGTGTGTGTGCGTGTGCATGTGCATGTGTACATTTACAGAAGGAAATATAAATATATATATGTAAATATACATTTTTTTTATAGGTAAGCTTGAAAAGGAAAAAAATATAGGAACTTAAAAAAAAATGGTTTAACAAACTTATTAATTATCTTAGTTACTAAACGATCTTTAAAAGGGAAATTAGTTTAAAAATTTAATCATTTGTTTAAATTAAATCATGAAATCATGAGTTAAAAACTAAAACTGTTAAACGGAAAATTGATTGCTCAATTTGTTCGAATATTAACAAAATAATCTAATGTTTGTACAAGGTCGGAAAATTGGGAAATCGAGATGAGATTGAAGTGGATTTGCAAACTTAAGGGGCAAAGGTGAGTTATCTCACTCTTCTGGATTATTATTTAAATTTAAATGGTTAAATTTAAATAATTAGTTGAATGATTGAATTGATTTGATGTGCTATATTATATATAGTAGTGTATATATAGTATATATTGGAGTGATTGATTTCCCGCGTTATATAGCGGATGAGACCCTATGCGCCGCATAATAGCGGATGATATTATATTAATCCTATATACCGTGATATTCCATCTCGAAGTGGAACTGGTATTGTGCTAACATCTGTGGATGTAGGGAAACAGGTTGGAGGAATCCAACTGGATTCCTCAAAATTATTTAGATTGTTTAATATTCTGTGTTATGAACATTTGATATTCTGTGATGAATATTATTGATAATTGAAATATTTAATGCTATGGTTTTCTTGAATATATTTCGGTACACCGAGTTGCCAAAATATATAGAATTTGATTTTTGAAAAGAAAATAAAAGAGTGAATTTTTAAGTAAATAATTATAGAGAATTTGAATAAATTTAAGAATGAATTGGAAAAAAAAAGAGATTTCAAAATTCTAATAAATAAGTTCCGAGTATGAAAAAGGAGATTTTGAATAAACAGAGAAATAATGAATTTTAAACTTATGTGATGTTATATCAAGAAACAAAGAATTTATTTTAAAATTCGAGGTTTGAATTTATTTAAAAGGACAAAGAAGGAATTTGGGAAAATCTGAAATTTGTGTTTCAGCTAAAAAGGATTTTAAATCATAATTAAGGAATAAAATTTGAAGTTAATGGATTTGGAACAAATGGAGTAAGTAAGGAAATTTATTTAAAAGTAAAGTAAATTGGAAATTAATTTGGGAATTGATTTAAGTGTGTAAAGCCGGGATTTTTAAAAGAGAAGTGAGACTTGAAATTTATAAACTGGGTTTATCAAGGTGAAGTAATATATCAGTGGAAATTTGAAGAATAAATTCACGATGGGAATATATTAAAGAAATGGGAAAGTTTGTTTAAAAATAAATAGTGACTTGTTTTTATAAGATGTGAAGAGAAGTATAATTCCCTGGACAACCAAGTACGTTTCGAACGTAATTTTTTTAAATATAAGCTATGTTGTTTTAAAAAGCATGTTTAGAAAATTTATTATTTCTAGATGTTTAAATTGTAAAGTAAGTATCTTATTTTAATCAATTATAGTAGTAATTATTTAAAGGTGGCTTGGTATTATGTTCTAAAAGTTAGAAAGTCGGTTTTATATTGTACAAAGTAGTTTTATTTTAAATATTCTTAAAGTATATATTTTGAATAAGTATTAAAGAAATTTTTAATATAAATGTTTTAAAGGATATTTTATAATAAAGAGTTTTAAATTATTTTGAAAAGCTAAAGTTTTGTGCTTGGTGTTTTCAGTGGAAATAAATATTTGGAAATTTATTTCATGAGAAAAGTGTGGTTTGAAAACTGTTTCAAAGGGGTTGAAAAGTGGAAATATATCTTGTGAAGATATTTTTAGATTAACAAATAATTTGGGAAAATTATTTATGTTTGATGGATGTTTGTGAATGTTAATTGATAGTTAAATAACCGACTATCAATATTGGACAATGCGCTGATCGTTTTGAATAGACCAGGATCGGGATTTATTTCCTGAAAACCACTTCGATCTGGTTAAAACGTTTTCGTGAGGAAGGCAAGTTTGGATTCGAAGATGGAGCAGTGAAGTGCAAGGGCTAGTCGCTACTAATCTTGAGGATGATTTCAAAATGGATGCAGTAGGAGTAGTGCCTTTGGTTCCGTTCGAATCCGGGACGGACTTGTATGGATGAATGCTTTCGGAACATCGTCAGGTGGACGATGGGCATTCTAAACGAAACGTTCTAAAAGGTAACACTTAGCCTCAAGCCTCATCAAACATGAATGACTGAAAATTAGGGTTATGCAGCAAGGCTAGGAGGGTAGCACCCATTAGGGTGAGTTCATCCCTGTCTAGATGTCCCTTTTATTCGGCTTAGTGGTGCGGTTGCTGATCCCAACCGTAGGGTGATCTTACTCGGGATTATCCAGTAAGGGGTAGTCCCGGTCTTGTGTTGTAGGGGATTGGGAGTAATCCTCGGTACGGTGATCTAGGCCACGTACTGTGACAGGTGGTACCCCAGTGCCTAGTCATTAGATGGAAATCCATTCTCCCCACGCGCCTGTACGGTTTTGACTGTGCCCAACTATTGCTGAAACGTGAGATGCAAGCATTTCAGCTAGATTCTATTTTACTTTTTATAGACACTATTATAATATTCGATGGATTTAATAAAAAGTGTTTTAGCTATCGTAAGGTAAAAACCCGACATGTTTATTTGTGGCGTGGTCTTACGAGATGCTTTTGTTTTCAAAAGAATTTTGAAACTTTGATAATCAATTTGAGTGTGGTTTTCTCACGCTGGTATTCCAGACTGACTCGGGTGTTCTTTCACTATAATGCTCGGGTCAGACCGAGTATTATAGGATACAGGAAAGGATGCTGTGGGGCTCAGGAGACGAGCTGGATGGCGATACGTACTTCCGCAGTTGATTATTCCACTGTGTATTCAGTTTTTTAGGACAAGTTTATATGACTGTCCAGTTGTATGTTATTGATGTTGTTGAATTCTGATGTTGTACTCTGATGATGTAATGTATAAACAGATATTGTTTTCTTTTGTGTAAAGATCATTTATTATCTATTATATTTTATTCCGCTGCGATGGTTAGACTCTAATGTTGTTTTCTATTTTCTTCTTCTACCTCTTTCTTCTTTAACCCAAATGGTTCGTATTTTCGTTCATCTTGAGTCGAATGATAGAGAATAGTGTCGACTTAAGGGGTACGGATTCGTGGGTCATGACAGGTTTTATTTAAAAACATCAAAGCATACATATCAACCAGTTACTAACAACCATAGCAACTATTTATTCTAACATACAAATCCAACTGACTATCCTGACACAAACTAGGATAGACTTTTCTAACACTATCTAGAGTTTCCCAAGTACTAACACTGGAATACTCGCTCTACTGAATCCAAACTAACTGAATTACTAACCCAGAGCTCCTTCTCACCTCGATCTACAAATCTGAACCGGATATTCGACCACGAATCAAGTTCCACTCAACCTCCAAATCCTTTTGAATTTTTGATTTCACAACCAGTGATGGATTATACACGTACTCCCTCAGAGATACGTGAAATACTTTGTGAATTCTAGTCATCCAAACTGACAACTCAATCCTGTAGGCCAAAACACTTATCCTTTCGAGAACACGGACAGATCCAATACACTTCTGAGCGAGCTTTCCACCCTTACCAAATCTTATTGCTCCCTTTACTGGAGAAACCTTAACAACAACAAAGTCTCCAACTTTAAATTCTAGATTTTTTTATCTCTTATTCACAAAACTTATCTGACAATTCTGAGCTGCCTATATCCTTTCCTGATTAGCTCAACCTACGTAGATGCCTTTCGAAACAAAACTGGACCATGAACAAGACGGTCTTCGGATTCTACTCAACAAAATGATCCTCTCAAGATCTACCGAAATCCAAAACGCAAACTTTGCTTCACAAGCATCAGTAGATTTTGAACTAACTTCTCTCATCCGATAGCCAGAACAGGTGCACTTGCCAATCTCACCTTCAGACCCTGAAGAACTTCCTCACATTCAGAGGTCCACTTGAACTTCCCATAGAAACCCTTTAATCCAAAACAAATGCGAACTTCCGTAGGATTCTACCGTTGCTTCCATTCTAGAACAATCGCTACCTTGCTTATGTTGCGCAACTCTGATTAGAAGTAGATGAGAATGTCGTCGATGCACTCGAGCATAAACTTTCCAATACTTCCCAGAAGACCGTTCATCGGATCCATAAAGAGAAAACACAGAAGTACCAAGAAATCCTGAGCTGCTTCACCTAAACCTCTTCCTAGGAGCCATCCCTCCACTAGGCTGAACCACCGATATTGCTCCAGGAACCAAGTCGATCTGAAAACTCAATCCCCGGATGCTAAGGCAAACCTTTGACAACTTCAATTGCCCTATCACCTGTAGAGATGTCTCATCCCATGCAAAAGATTACCTAAGAGAACACTCAACTATCGCAAGTCACTTTTGCGATCCTACCCATTTCAGCTCCAAAAACACTGTTCTCTCTACGCAAATCAAAACATCTTATGCTTATCTAACCAATCTACCGAAGAAATGGGACCGTTCTGCTGCTTCTAAACTCCACCTCTACTACTAAGCCAAAAGATCTTCCTGTTGGCACACAAAACACCTCCGAGCTGCACTACTTCCACAGATGCCAAAGACTTCTTATCCAAAACTCTTCGAACCTCAAAGCCAAATTGTAGCGATCCTGACTCGACCTTCGAAAATCGGCAACGAATACGACACTCATATTCAAATGTCGTAGATCCAAACGTCGAATCTGGTGCGCCGGAGCTTATAACACCATTAAGTATAACACATCGAAAGAAAGAATATATCACTATATAACATTGATACAACACCTAATATAATATGATACAACAGAATGATACAATAGATATTACTACTATCAGAGATACAAGAATTAGCAGCGGAAAGGAAATAGACAACATCAGCAGCGGGACAATAATGTTTCCAATAGGATACATCCCCAAATCCAATGCTCCAATCCAAAGCTAGCTCGAACCAACATCACGTGACACCTAGATAAGCAAGTCATGTCCTGATCCAAAGACCGAACTAACTCCAGATAATCTACTAAACCTGAATATCTGAGAAACTCAACTCTAGACTGCACGTGTGGAAAATTATGGGCACCTAGAGATTAGGAAAGGAACAATAAACTCCGAGTCAGTCATGGGAATGGTATGGGTAACAAAAACAACTTTGTCTTTACAAACAAACAATAGAATTTATAGGAAATCCGTAATGCTTTTTGGAAAATGAAACTACCATAAGGCCTCCCGCCACACATAATGCAAACGCAGAATTAGAGGAGATTTCTCCTTGTGATAGTCAAACATGCTTGATACGAGAAAAATTCTTTTGATATTATTATTAGTGCATAGTGCAGAAAATATTTCGAAAGTAGAATATAGATCCTAGCCAGCATAGACATTTCGAACTATGCCTACTATAGCTACCATCCAAATAGTAGGGGGCCACCATAAGTAGAAGGCAGGTTCTACAACTAAAATCGTAAAAGGTGCGTATTGGATGAATGGATTTCCAACAAATGGTTGGGCTAAGGAACTTCCCACTGTTCATGGGTACGCCTCTGGCGGGACGTCCCGAGAACCTAACCGGATCTCTGGTAACACAAGGCCGGGTTACCTCTGTAACTATGTAACTACTTCTCGAGCATGCCACTCCCCAGTCCTTTGGGACCTTTTTCCGAGGCGCCTCTAAACCACAAAGCAACAACCACAGAGAAAATGAGAATGAAACCCACCACATAGGTAAATATCTAGGCTCCACACCATGATACCTCCCTTTACTAGAAGGGAATGACACACCCTAAAGGGCGCGACCCTATAATCTTGCCGCATTTTTCCTGTTTTGACCATTTACAGGGTGTAAGGTCCTGATGCAGTCTCATCCACAAAGCTACGCTTCATACAGAAGCCATGCTCTGATCACAAATGATCAATAGATGATCATCAACACACAGCAACACTCAGCATGTCACATTACCAAATTGGGAGTATATCGCTGATAACCTTCAACTACATAACCTCTGAGCTCGTACATCTCAGAGAAGGGTGTTAAGCTAAGTGAATAAATTCTCCGCCACCAACAGATATGTATTTGAAAGAAATCTGCTTCATATTTCAAAGTGTAGTGTCGGACATACAACCATACAAGTCTGTCCCGGGTTCGAACAGAACCGAAGGCACTTCGTAAGAAGCCCTTGCAAATCCGGGTATTCACAATCCCGATCGGACTTCCCATCACTTAGGGAATCTCTATACCGTAGCTACTCGGTGCAGAGACAGTCGATAGGTTATCCTATCATTCTCACAAATACCCGGTATTCACCACCGGTCTTCAAATGCTATCCATAACGACGTATCATTATTCGGAATGGGTTATATGACATAAGGTCCTCTCCCGGCTGAACCGAATAATGAGCGCATTATCTAAAAATATATGGATATGGGATTTCAGTTAAGTCACTACTTCACAGAAAACCAAAACCTTTCTTTAGATGGTTTAACAAATTTACCATTTCAAATCTTTTAAACAAAAAGATTTATTTCACAAAGTTCACCCAGTTTCACAAAGATCCATTTATGGATTTCAAAACAACTTCCATTTCAATTGGATTAACCTGTTAAATCTTTAAATTAAAGATTTAACTTATAGCTTTCAAACCGTTTTTATAACTTGGAAATTATTTTCATTCTAGACATGAAATCCTTTTGACCCAAATTGGAGTTCATTTCTTGTGTGAAAGTTTTAATTATTTGAAAACAAACAGTTTTCGTTTCGGAAGAATCCAATTATAGTTATACGAGTTAAAGCCTTTGAATTTAAATTCAAATTCCCAAATCAATACATTTGAAATGGTTTAACCCATATATAACTAGTATAACATCTTAGTTTCAAATTAAAGAATTCAATTTCAAGTTTTAAATACAAATTTAAATCAAATTATTTAAATTCCAAAACTCTATCAAGTTATTCAAAAATAATTTTTTCTTGAAATTTCATTTCAGAAGATTTTCACATTTAACCCGATTCCATTTCAAAACCATTTTGAATTCAAATTGTCTATTAAAAGATCATTTCAAAAAATCTGCGACTTAATCGATTTCCTCGTGGAATCCATATTTGTGTGTGTATGGTGTGGTCTAGGGGTTTAACACAATAGTGCAACATCATCATCATCATCACAGATCAAAACACAGAAATATCGTTGATAAGCGGTATAAACTATAACGCTTATCATTCATTCACAGTTTCACAGATAAAATAAATTTATCAATCACAAAGATTCATCATTACAATTCGATGTGGGTTTCGGATAACCAACTGTAACCCGACTCCCTGTCGCATCGAAATTCAAATGCCGTTTTACGGGTAAAGGGGTTTTCACATATATACAGAAACAAATCACAATTCACAGTACAGCATAAGGCAGTTCACATGACACAGTATCATAATCACAAACAGAAATGTCAATCTAGTGCACGACATCTGATGATAGTTAATCGTTTTCAATTCAAGGTAAAGGTGATTTAAAAAAATTAATCACATGACTATTTTTATTGATTTATTTAAATCAATGATTAACTATTGTTAATGATAAATTAATTAAAATTAAAATTAATTATTCCTTAGTCAATTATCTAAATTGACTACAAATTATAAATTAATTTAACTTTAATTATCTAATTAACAATTTGTAATTACAGATAAATTAAACACTTAATTGTGAATTAATCAAATCTTTAATTTCAAATCGACTAATCTCTAGTCACTTAACTAATTACAAGTTTAAGTTAATTATCCGTTATTGATTACCCCTTTTAAACAATTAATAATAGTACTTATTTGTCTTAATTCACATTTTAAAATCTCCTATAAACTTTGAAATCGATTTTATTACTAATTTGAAAGCTTTGATGTTAATTAAATTTAATGCTTATTGTTAAGCATTAACTAAAAATCATCAAAACTTGTATTAAGGACTTAAATTGTTACACACTTATTTAGTATACAATGTTTAACCTGTTAAAAACACACTTTGCTGAACTATTTTTTTTATGTAGCAGTTCGTAAGTAAAAACCACCCGAGAATCTCCCTTGTTTTACTCGAGTAACCCCACGCGTTTCTCGCCTGCTTCCCCGAGTCACCTCTCGTATGCATCTCATACTCCATCTTCTTGTTCTCCTTTTTTTTTCTTTCCAGTTAAAGTTTAAATAAAAACTGCAGTATCACGCAAAAGCATTCGCGCACCCGAGCAACACCACGTCTTCCCCGAGTGAAAACACGAGAACCTATCTTCCCCTTTCCCTATTTTTTTAAATCCTGGCACAATGAACATGTCGTGCACGTGCACATCACCGCGCCTCTATTCTGGTGGCCGTCGCGAGCTTCGGCGGGTCGAGATTCATTCCCCAACTCGAAATCGAAGTTCGATTCGAAGCCATCAACCCAAAATCAAAATTTTCAGTTTTGCTCGAGAAACTGAAATCAACTCAACCAATAATTATGCCTCACCGCCGTGTCTCAGATCACCGGAAAACACCAACCGTCGGCCACGAACACGTCAACCTCCCTACTATCATTTCCCAAAAACACGTGCAACTCGATGCATGATTTAGGCCGCAACGATCAACCCCAAAATTAGGTTTAAAAACGAAACCCTCTCACCGCCATCACCCCAATGATCGAGAGTCTCTATGACTATTTTTCCAAATATCGTCAATCACTCACCTAGCCTCAGCCCAAACCCCGGCCTCGCTGGTGCCTCTGACGGCCTGAACTTGCCTCAAACCCATTCCCAGTTCATTCCAGAAATACACACTTATTCCCAAACTAGAAATTATGGTTTTAGTGTTAAAAATCATGTTCTGGTGTATGGATTCAATCTACGATCATGGATTAATGAATTACCAAGTTCGGGTTTCCACTTTATGTACATTTGCACTGTTGGTTATAGTCTACAGAGTCACTCATTTTAATTTTTCTAAATTAAACTTTTAAACCTTAATCTATGATTAATCCAACATCTTTTGTTTGTAACTTAGTCCTATCAACAATTGGTTCCAAGGGAAATGAATTTAAATCACACAGAAGAACTGGAACTATAAATAGAGTAGCTTCTGTTGGAAAGAACATACATACATCATACATATATTTATATACACAGCAGGTTCACCAAATACGAATTTAATTCATCACCCTAGCATGCAACTAAATTTTGCTTTGAAGTTTTAAAGTGAAGTTACTCACTGTTTTTAGAAGTAGACAGAGCGCTCTATTTGGAAATAGCTTGAACTTTTAAAACTGGAAATCGTTTTGCTTTGATCTTCCACCCAATTTTCTTGCTTTTTTTTTAAATTAAATGATGCTTCAGTTTGTAAAAAAAAGAAATGCTTGCTATATAATTTTCTGGTTGCTAAGTTGTGATGAACGAATGAACTAGGAAGATATATATAGAAAAGAAAAGACTACAGGGGAAGGTGTTAACTGGGTTTGAATTTTTTTTATTTAGTCAGAGATTTTGTAAACACAGAAATGATGTTTTAAATATTTCGAACTGACTTTAGTTTGTGCTAGCATTAAATGCATGTCCTTTATGTCACATGCTTATCCCATTTTATTATGTTTGTTTGTTTCATAATCTTCTTTTGCAAGCCTTTGTGCTTCATTATTTCCTTTGTTCTTTATATGTACATAAGCACTTAACTTTGATTATCTTTGTCTTACTTTACACTTGCATCCATATATGTATATATATAGATATCTTTTCTTTTGTCTTGTCTTATTTCACTCTAATATAAATGAATTACATTTTAATATGTTGTTATATTTTATTCTAGTGAAATCACTTGATAGTTTAATTTATCTTATATATATGTATTACTATTTCTAATTTAAATATTTATTTTAACTCAAATGCTTATTGTCTTATTTTAATTTACATTCCTATATATTTATATAGATATTTATTTTATTTCCTTTTGAAGTTTAACTATCCACGTTTAATTTATATTAATATATTTTTAATTATAAAACTAACTACCCATAAATAAATATAAATAATATTTTTACCCAAATCATTTTCTAAGTCTTTTATTCAAATTTCAAATACAAATTCAATATTAAAAATTCAAAATTTTAAAGTCAAATCCAAATTTACTCATATATACTTCAAATTCAAAATAATTCCAAAATTTATCCAAAATTCACATTAATTATTAATTTAACTTTAAATCAAAAATTGGGATCGTTACAGGTTCCCCCCTTAAAGAAATTTCGTCCCCGAAATTTGCAGGCACGAAAACAACAAAGATAGATACAACAAGACGGAGATACGGTTTTCCAGGTCAAGCTGGATATCTATTCTATATTTGGCTTACCAAATCAGAATATTGAAAATATGAGAACGAACTCATTCAATACTACACAGGATACTCGAGTCATCAAATCTACGAAATATGCAAGGCACTGGTTAGTCCGAAGGAATAACCAACCATTCGTAGAATATATCCGGACTGAAAAATAGATAGATATATGGATACAATTTCAAAACTTTTAGTTTAGAACTAAAGTATACCTGTTAGCATAGCAATCAAAGCAACCAATTCATCCAAACAAACAATTCTGGCCTATTTGGAGTTTATGTCCCATGCATATATATCAAATCTTCTTCCTGGATCTACCAGGAACCATCAAAGAATTGAAAAGAAATGCTGAACAAAAGAGATTGATAGATGAGTTCAATCTTCTACAATTTTTTCAAACATTAGATATGGATCCCAAACTTGGGTCGAAACACCCAAAGTATATATAACTCGTCACTCTTCGGACTTCAATCTACACAAGGAATTATAATAAAA
Organism: Allium cepa; assembly: GCA_030765085.1. Lineage (NCBI taxonomy): Eukaryota > Viridiplantae > Streptophyta > Magnoliopsida > Asparagales > Amaryllidaceae > Allium > Allium cepa. The sequence continues at coordinate 870,806,713 of CM060929.1, read as the reverse complement.
TTTCAAATTTGGCTTTGATCGAAATCGTTTTATTGATACAATTCAAATTTAGCTTCGTATTTTATTAATTAATTTAACTCAATTTAAAATTTCCAATTTATTTAAAATTTTCAATTTCAAATTAAAGTTCAAATCGAAAAAATGATAAGAAATTGATAAAGATAAGGATTTTCTACAACGAGTCGTAGGGTCACCATCACATCGAAACTTCTCCTAGAGCTGCCACGAAGCAAATCAAAAGAAATTGGGAATCGAATCAAAGGAGATTGATAGAGAAAATTATTTCTGTTGTTGCAGGGTATTGACCATTTGTGGCGGTACTCCCATGTCCCCTATCTTGTCCTCTTCTTGCATCATACTTACTATCAGTGGATAGTAAGAGAATTTACTGAGACATTCGAACGGATACCTTAGGGATATACTCATTCTAGGGTATAATTCACCCTATCTCTAATGAGCTACTTAATGTGTTATACTCCTGAGCTAATGTTTTACCTCTCATCTCTGATACCAAATGTAGCGATCCTGACTCGACCTTCGAAAATCGGCACCGAATACGACACTCATATTCAAATGCCGCAGATCCAAACGTTGAATCTAGTGCGCCGGAGCTTATAACGCCATTAAGTACAACACAACGGAAGAAAGAATATATCAATATATAACATTGATACAATGACAGATACAACACCTGATATAATATGATACAACGGAATGATACAATAGATATTACTACTATCAAAGATACAAGAATTAGCAGTGGAAAGGAAATAGACAACACCAACAATGGAACAGTAGTGTTTTCAATAGGATACATCCCTAAATCCAATGCTCTAATCCAAAGCTAGCTCGAACCAACATCATGTGACACCTAGATAAGCAAGTCATGTCTTGATCCAAAGACTGAACTAACTCCAGATAATCTAAACCTGACTATCTGAGAAACCCAACTCTAGACTGCCCGTATGAAAAATTGTGGGCACCCAGAGTTTAGGAAATGAACAATAAACTCCGAGTCAGTCATGGGACTGGTATGAGTAACAAAAACAACTTTGTCTTTTGAAACAAACAATAGAATTTATAAGAAATCCGTAATGCTTTTTGGAAAATGAAACTACCATAAGGCCTCCCGCCACACACACAATGCAAACGTAGAATTGGAGGAGATTTCTCCTTATGATAGTCAAACATGCTTGATACGAGAAAAATTCGTTTGATATTATTATTAGTGCATAGTGTAGAAAATATTTCGAAAGTAGAATATAAATCCTAGCCAGCATAGACATTTCGAACTATGCCTACTATAGCTACCATCCAAATAGTGGGGCGCTACCATAAGTAGATGACAGGTTCTACAACTAAAACCGTACAAGGTGCGTATTGGATGAATGGATTTCCAACAAATGGTCGGGCTAAGGAACTTCCCACTGTCCATGGGTACACCTCTGGCGGGACGTCCCGAGAACCTAACCGGATCTCTACCAACAGAAGGCCGAGTTACATCTGTAACAAGGTAACTACTTCTCGAGCATGCCACTCCCCGGTCCTTTGGGACCTTTTTCCGAGGCGCCTCTAAACCACAAAGCAACAACCATACAGAAAATGAGATTGAATCCCACCACATAGGTAAATATCTGGGCTCCATACCATGATACCACCCTTTACTAGAAGGGAATGACACACCCTAAAGGGCGCGACCCTCATAGCCTTGCCGCATCTTTCTTGTTTTGACCATTTCCAGGGTGTGAGGTCCTGATGCAGTCTCGTCCACAAAGCTACGTTTCATACAGAAGCCATGCTCTGATCACAAATGATCAATAGATGATCATCAACACACAACAGCACTCAGCATGTCACATTACCAAATTGGGAGTATATCGCTGATAACCTTCAACTACATAACCTCTGAGCTCGTACATCTCAGAGAAGGGTGTTCAGCTAAGAGAATAAATTCTCCGTCACCAATAGATATGTATTTGAAAGAAATCTGCTTCATATCTCAAAGTGTAGTGTCGGACATACAACCATACAGGTCTATCCCGGGTTCGAACAGAATTGAACGCACTTCGTAAGAAGCCCTTGCAAATCCGGGTATTCACAATCTCAATCGGACTTTCCATCACTTAGGGAATCTCTATACCGTAGCTACTCGGTGCAGAGACAATCGATAGGTTATCCTATCATTCTCACAAATACCCGACCTTCACCACTGGTCTTCAAATGCTATCCATAACGACGTATCATTATTCGGAATGGGTTATATGACACAAGGTCCTCTCCCGGCTAAACCGATTAATAAGCGCATTATCTAAAAATATATGGATATGGCATTTCGGTTAATTCACAACTTCACAGAAAACCAAAACCTTTCTTTAGATGGTTTAACAAATTTACCATTTCAAATCTTTTAAACAAAAAGATTTATTTCACAAAGTTCACACAGCTTCACAAAGATCCATTTACGGCTTTCAAAACAACTTCCATTTTGGATTAACTTGTTAAATCTTTAAATTAAAGATTTAACTTATAGCTTTCAAACCGTTTCCATAACATGGAAATTATTTTCATTCTAGACTTAAAATCCTTTTGACCCAAATTGGACATTCATTTCTTGTGTGAAAGCTTTAATTATTTGAAAACAAACAGTTTTCGTTTCGGAAGAATCCAATTATAGTTATACGAGTTAAAGCTTTTGAATTTAAATTCAAATTCCCAAATCAATACATTTGAAATGGTTTAACCCATATATAACTAGTATAACATCTTAGTTTCAAATCATTGAATTCAATTTCAAGTTTTGAATAAAAATTTAAATCAAATTATTTAAATTCCAAAACTCTATCAAGTTATTCAAAATTAAATTTTTCTTGAAATTTCATTTCAAAAGCTTTTCACATTTAACCCGATTCCATTTCAAAACCATTTTGAATTCAAATTGTCTATTAAAAGATCATTTCAAAAAATCTGTGACCTAATCGATTTCCTCGTGGAATCCATATTTGTGTGTGTATGGTGTGGTCCAGGGGTTTAACACAATAGTGCAACAACATCATCATCATCACACATCAAAACACAGAAATATCGTTGATAAGCGGTATAAACTATAACGCTTATCATTCATTCACAGTTTCACAGATAAAATAAATTTATCAATCACAAAGATTCATCATCACAATTCGATGTGGGTTTTGGATAACCAACTGGAACCCGACTCCCTGCCGCATCGAAGTTCAAATGCCATTTTACGGGCAAAGGGGTTTTCACATATATACAGAAATACAGTACAACATAAGGCAGTTCACATCACACAGTATCATAATCACAAACAGAAATGCCAATCTAATGCACGACATCTGATGATAGTCAATCGTTTTCAATTCAAGGTAAAGGTGATTTAAACGAATTAATCACATGACTACTTTTATCGATTTATTTAAATCAATGATTAACTATTGTTAATGATAAATTAATTAAAATTAAAATTAATTATTCCTGAGTCTATAATCTTAATTAACTACAAATTATAAATTAATTTAACTTTAATTATATAATTAACAATTTGTAATTACAAATAAATTAAACACTTAATTGTGAATTAATCAAATCTTTAATTTCAAATCGACTAATCTCTAGTCACTTAACTAATTACAAGTTTAATTAAATTATCCATTATTAATTACCCCTTTTAAACAATTAATAATAGTACTTATTTGTCTCAATTCACATTTTAAAATCTCCTATAAACTTTGAAATTGATTTTATTACTAATTTGAAAACTTTGATGTTAATTAAATTTAATACTTATTGTTAAGCATTAACTAAAAATCATTAAAACTTGTATTAAGGACTTAACTCAAATTGTTACACACTTATGTTTAACTTGTTAAAAACACACTTTGCTTAACTATTTTATTTTATGTAGCAGTTCTGAAGTAAAAACCACCCGAGAATCTCCCTTGTTTTACTCGAGTAACCCCACGCGTTTCTCGCCTGCTTCCCCGAGTCACCTCTCGTACGCATCTCGTACTCCATCTTCTTCTTCTCCTTTTTTTTCTTTCCAGTTAAAGTTTAAATAAAAACTGCAGTATCGCGTAAAAGCATTCGTGCACCTGAGCAACACCACGTCTTCCCCGAGTGAAAACACGAGAACCTATCTTCCCCTCTCCCTTTTTTTTAAATCCTGAGACAATGAACATGCCGTGCACGTGCACATCACCGCGCCTCCATTCTGGTGGCCATCGCGAGCTTCGGCAGGTCGAGATTCATCCCCTACTCGAAATCGAAGTTCGATTCGAAGCCATCAACCCAAATTCAAAATTTGTAGTTTTGCTCGAGAAACTGAAATCAACTCAACCAATAAACACGCCTCACCACCGCGTCTCAGATCACTGGAAAACACCAACCACCAGCCACGAACACGTCAACCTCCCTACTATCATTTCCCGAAAACATGTGCAGCTCGATGCACGATTTAGGCCATAGCGATCAAATTTTTCGACCACCCCAAAATTAGGTTTAAAACCGAAATCCTCTAGCCGCCATCACCCCAATGATCGAGAGTCTCTACGACTAATTTTCCAAACATCGTCGATCACTCACCTAGCCTCAGCCCAAACCCCGGCCTCGCTAGTGCCTCCGACCGCCTGAACTTGCCTAAAACCCATTCCCAGTTCATTCCAGAAATACACGCTTATTCCCAAACTAGAAATTATGGTTTTAGTGTTAAAAATCATGTTTGGTGTATGGATTCAATCTACGATCCTAGATTAATGAATTACCAAGTTCGGGTTTCCACTTTATATACATTTGCATTGTTGGTTTTAGTTTACAGAGTCACTCATTTTAATTTGTCTAAATTAAACTTTTAAACCTTAATTTATGATTAGTCCAACATCTTTTGTTTTTAACTTAGTCCTATTAACAATTGGTTTCAAGGAAAGTGAATTTAAATCACACAGAAGAGCTGGAACTATAAACAGAGTAGCTTCTATTGGAAAGAACATACATACATCGTACATATATTTATATACACAGCAGGTTCACCAAATACGAATTTAATTCATCACCCTAGCATGCAACTAAATTTTTCTTTGAAGTTTTGAAGTCAACTCACTCACGGTTTTGACAAATAGACAAAGCCCTCTATATGGAAACAGCTTGACCTTTTAAAACTAGAAATTGTTTAGCTTTGATCTTCCACCCAATTTTCTTGCTTTTGTTTAAATGAAATGATGCTTCAGTTTGTATAATAAGAAATGCTTGCTATATAATTTTCTGGTTGCTAAGTTGTGATGAACGAATAAACTAGGAAGATATATATATATATATATATATATATATATATATATATATAAAAGAAAAGACTATAAGGGAAGGTGTTAACTGGGTTTGAATTTTTTTTAGTCAGAGATTTTGTAAACACAGAAATGTTGTTTTAAATATTTCGAACTGACTTTAGTTTGTGCTAGCATTAAATGCATGTCCTTTATATCTCATGCTTATCCCATTTTATTATGTTTGTTGTTCATAATCTTCTTTTGCAAGCTTTTGTGCTTCATTATTTCCTTTGTTCTTTATATACATAAACACTTAAATTTGATTATCTTTGTCTTACTTTACACTTGCATCCCTATATGTATATATATAGACATCTTTTCTTTTGTCTTATTTTAATTTACATTCCTATATATTTATATAGATATTTATTTTATTTCTTTTTGAATTTTAACTATCCACATTTAATTTGTATTAATATATTTTTATAATTATAAAACTAACTAACCATAAATAAATATATATAATATTTTTACCCAAATCATTTGCTAAGTCTTTTATTCAAATTTTAAATACAAATTCAGTATTAAAAATTCAAAATTTTAAAGTCAAACCCAAATTTACTCATATATACTTCAAATTCAAAATAATTCCAAAATTCATCCAAAATTCACATTAATTATTAATTTAACTTTAAATCAAAAATTGGGATCGTTACACAAATCAACCAAATCCCACAAAAGAGTCTTCGAGACGGCAGTCATCTTTTTAAGAAACTCGGGCCTCAAACCAAGCATAAAACATCTCGCTCTTCTAAGGGGGGTGACAATGAGACCATGTCCGTAGCGAGGCAACTCATAAACCTTAGTCTCATACCCCAATTCAGACAACTCCCTTGCTTGAGATCCAGAAAAATTCCTTAACAGCCGAGTCTTCCCTGTGGTAGGTACAAACTACTCCCAAAACACTTCCTGAAAAAGAAAACACTTTCGGGAACATCCATAGTCACTGCGTCTCATCATGCAGCTGCTACTTTCTAAAGTAGCCAAGATGCCATCACTTGCTTCTGCTCATCCGACAGATCAAAACTCTTGAAAATCCGCTCACACGAGCGCGACCAAACTTGCGTTCCAAAGATGTACTCCATACCTTCTTAAAAATAACATCCTCTGAGATTGATGAAATCCTTACACCATGCTGCAAAGCTTACTTGAGACGGTATTGGGTCTACAGTCTCAACAGATACTCCTCTAATCTCAACACTCAGACTTCTTCCATTGGTAGTCGTGCTACACACACCACTACCCTCAACCAAAGAACTCATGTTGGCAAACCCGAACAGATAACCCAACAAAATAGGTAGATATATAGATATACATAAAAAATACAAGTACGCTCTCTCAAGAAAGATACCACTCCAAAGCCTAAGTATTCACTAAACCTAGAGCTCTGATACTAATTGTCATAACTCATCTTTCACTCCACAGAAAGATGTATCATGAGTAAGAAAGAAAGGGATAGAAAAGAGAAAGAAAGTAAAGAAAGAACTAAACAACATCAGAATCTCACCGCAGAACGAATAAAATATATTACATCACATAAGATATTATGTAGTATCATAGTTACACATCTTATACAACACAAATTAGACAGTTATAAAAATCTGTCTATCATACAACTCTAATAGACATCATCATAGAGATACAAAACAAATGCTAGCACAACGGAACCAAAATATATACATTCGCTGAAGCCTCCTTCTCCAAATCTCCTCTATAAATTCATCAAAGCTAACCCGAATCCCTTGATTACTCGTAAAAATTTGAGTGCCCAAGAGTTTAATAAAACAGAAAATAAACTCCGGGTCAGACATGGGTCTGGTGTGAGTAAACGGGTTAAAGTTGTTTAACTTTGAAAATCATATGGAAAGAAATGGTATCTCGTAAAGCTTCCCACACATAAAAATGGAAAAGCTTTTACCTTACGATAACCAAAACATTTGATAAGAAATCCAGTGATATTATAATAGTGTCTAGGGTTTTCAAGTAAATAGGAAATAGCTGAAAGTGTTACATTATTAAATTCCATCATACTAGCCACAAAGTGGATTCTATATTCAAAACCGTAAAGGCACGTAGGGAAAATGGATTTCCATCAATGGCAGGGCTACTGGGGTACCGCCCATCACAGTACATGGCCTAGATCACCGTATCGAGGATCTCTCCTGATCCCCTGCAACACAAGGCCGGAACCATCTCTTACTGAATAGTCCCGAACAAGACAACCCCGCAGTTGGTGCGACCAACCACACACTAAGCCGAATAAAATGGGACCTCTAGACAGGGGAAAATCTCGTCTTACTTGGGCGCAACCCACTTAGCCTTGCTACACCTCCTATGTTTTAGTCATTCCCGGTTGATGAGGCTTGAGGCTACGATTACCTTTAAAGAACACATCTCGGAATGCTCATCGTCCTCCAGTGATGATTTTCTGAAAGCATTAATCCATACAAGTTCGTTCCGCGTTCGAACGAAACTGAAGGCACTATCTCGCTCACTTATTTTGGAATCACCGTTAGAGTTAACGACAATAGCCCTTGCACTATGAATCTCCATCTCGAACCTGAAAGTGCTATCTCCGTTAAACTCATCTTGGAATCACCCTTAGAGTTTTTACGACTCGTAGCCCTTACACTTCGAGTCTTCATCTTGAACTTCATTAGAGATTTAACGACCTATCGTTTAATTTGGATCGATGTGGTTTTCGAATATTCCAATTTGGAAATCTGATCTCGGCCTCACCGAAATCCAAAACGCCATTTAATGTCCAATTTTTTTAAGGGTTTAAACAATATAGTCTATCATTTATATTAAGGGCAATATATTCACATAGATAGATCACTCACATAATCACAGATAGATAATCTATATTATCACAATTCAACCAAAGCATCTCCTATCACAAGGCAGTACATATCACATATCCAAGGCATTCAACATCATTTAATCATCCATAAGTAACATTAATTGCCATACTATCTCTAATTAATTAAATTAACCACCACTGAATTAAATTAATTACTTTAATTACTTTTAAATCCTGCTTACTTAACATTAATTAATTACAACCCAATTAATTAATCATACCTTAATTATCCATTTTTAATTAATCATCCTTGATTAATTATTGTTCAATTACATTAAGTAATTATCCTTTAATTAATTACACAAATTAATTATCCTAACCATTTACAGTAATTAAACTTTAATTACTCTCACTAATTACATTAATTAATGTCCTATAATTACTTTCATTAATTAAGTATTCTTCTAATTAATTACATTTAATAATTAATCTTTAATTAATCACATTCATTAATTCTTAATTAATCTCATACAGTAATTAATTATCCTTTAATTACTTACATTAGTTAATTAACTCCTTCATTAATTTACACTAATTAGTCCTTAATTAATTACACTAGGTAATTAATCCTTAATTACTTTCCATTAAGTAATTATCCTAATTACATCAGTAATTACCCATTAATTACTTACACTAAGTAATTACACTTTATTAATTACATCAAGTAATTAAACTTAATCAATCTTCATGTGATTATCTTTAATTAATTAAACTAGTTAATTAACTTAAATTAATCATTAATCTAAATTAATTACATTGAGTAATTCACCCTTTTAATTACTTCCACTAATTAATCATTCTTTAATTAATTTCCTTTATTTACTTAAATTAATTAATTCTTAATTAACTAAGTAATTAACTATCCTTAATTAATTAAACAACTAATTATCTTGAATTAATAACATTAATTAATCATCTTAATTAATTAAGTAATTGCATTTTAATTACTTTTATTTACTAAGACTTTAATTAATTTAGATAACCATTTACATTAATTAAACACTTATTTAAATTAAATTAAATTAAATACTTGAAATACAAAATCATTTAGAGAATTCTTTGACTAATTAAAGTTAATCACTCTTTCTTTAATCACATCTTAATTTCAAAACATCATTTTATTACTTTTAAAAACACTTAGGAATTTAATTTCAAAATTAATATAAATTGCTATAAACAAAACAATCTCAAACAATTTAAATCTTCAAAGACTTGTTTAACTTGTTTGTTTACTTTTGAACTTAGTTTCTATTGCTTTGGAAACTTATTCATTTTAAATATTCTTTTAAACTAGGCTAAATATTCCTTTGAAAATTAAATTTATTTTTAATAACTTTTAAAAATAAATTTTTAAAACTTGTTAAAACATTTTACTTTGACATCTGATAATACTTAAACCTAGAAGACTCATTTTCGTTTGCTTTTAAATTTGCATTTCTTATGTTTTATAAAACTATTTCATATTTTACATTACTCAAATTTAATCTTCCTTCTCAAAACATGATTATTACTTTACAAAACATGTTCTTACTTTGTTTTGAAATCTGGATTCTATTTTTATTTAAATTTTAAAAACTATTACAAGTTTTATTACAAAAACTTTAAATCAGGCAACAATATGAAAACAACCCTAGCTTAACACGACTTTCCCCTAAACAAAACACGAGGCATTTGCGAAACCTTCCCGCTTTGAGTCAACCCATAGAACTACTCAAGTCCGACCCGAGATGTCTCCATTTTCCCCGAAGCCAAAACCAACACGAAAACGAATTCATGCACGTTGACCGTCGAACCATCACTCTCTGATCCTTCCTTCGATTATCGGCCAGTCAACGACAGTCTTGCCATCCCTTACAAGAAACCAGATCGACGGAAACACCTACGAATCGAAATCGAGCACTTTGATAAAAAACAACCCGATCGTACAAAATCACCCCAACCACCACCTTCAACCACTGGATCACCTGCCTACCTACCCGAAGCTACTCCACACTCCGAAAAACCATATCCCCCTATCGCGACACCTTCGGTGATCGATCGACGTCGCAAGAAGCTCACCAATACCCTCGACCAAAACACCCCTTCGAACCCTAGTTCGTCGCTGGCCGGCCACCTCGACCCTTAATAAAATCTTATATTATTTTTTCCGTGGCCACCGAACTATCCTCCACCTCCAGGAAAAACCACAAACCTCCGGTCACCGTCGATCAACAGGAAAGTAAAAAATACCCAAAATCGATTAATTCCGATTATCTCAACTTACGCCATACTAAAAATCAAGAGTTCATCACCTAAATTCACATTTTGCACTACAATTCAGATTCTATAACAAAAATTGAAATTATCATGTTTTATTTTTACCAATTTTTTTTAATTTCCACTGTAATTTCCTATTCCTGAAATAATTTTCAAATTTAAATACTTGTAACCATTTATAAAATCTATATTGCATTGTTATAATTATTTCCCTTTCAGGAATCATAGCTTGAATATGATTATATAGGTAGATACAAATTTTTAATGAAAAACTGGAACCTGAAACAAAAACAGAGAAGCATGAACATACATACGCACAGATATTTCACAGACAAACTCTTTTATAAACATGCATTCACATCGAACATTCAAGTAAACATTTCATATCATGTTACTACAACATTTATCACACATATCGAAACAGAGTAACAGATTTTAAACTATTTTTAAAATAAGGTTTACTCATTGGATAGTGAAACAGAGGGCAGGCTTCAGGTTTTAAATCTGGAACTTTATTGCCTGAGTTTGATTTGTTCTTGACTTTTTTTTACTTGTTGAGTTGAATCTGCTTGCAAGCTTTGCTCATGTTTTAGATGAAATTGATTTGCCTGTTTAAGTTGAATTTGCTTGAAACTGCTTTTCTTAAATCTTGAAACAATTGAAGCTTTTTTGATTTACTTTTGAAATTGGGTTTTCAGTTTGATTTTGTATTCAGTTTTTAGTTTAGAAGAAGAGAAGAAAGATTTAGAACTAAAAAATGAAATCCAGATTTCTCTTTAATATTTCATAATTTATAAGCTTTAGTTGACAAAGAAAAATTGTTGCCATTTGTTATTATGCTTGTTACTTAGCTTACACATGTAGTTATGTTTTACAAATGTCAAGAGCTACCTTAAAATGTTTACAAACACTAAATACAAGGATTTTATGTTTAACCCCTTATTTATAAATTACCTATCTTTACATTAGTTATTTAATATGTTAATTTTTATTTATATATTTACAAGCTATTTTAATTCATGAGATATTTAAAAAGAAATAATATTTTAAACCTATATATATATATATATATATATATATATAAACCATTTTAGTTTAAGTATTTAAAAAAAAGAAAAAGAAAACTTTTATTAAATCTTATTTCAAACTTAAGCGAAATATATTTTAAACAGATAAACATTTACCTTAAATGTTTTGAAATATATGGTTAACTTTTAAATAGCTTTTGAAAGGTTTTATATTAAATTCAATCACGACTTTCAAATTACAAAATATATATTAGAATTTGAAAACATGTTTTTATTTGTTAAATTCAAACCAAAGCTTTTCTATTTACAATATATACAAATATATATATATATATATATATATATATATATACATTATAAATAGAAAACATTTTAATATTAGCTTTTCAAAAGAATAAACTTGCCAATTTAAATGATTATAAAAGAAAATTATTAAGAAATATTACCAATTTAAATAGTTAGAAAAATATTATTAAATCAATATTGACAATTTAAATAATTTTTTTAAATAAAGAATATCAAATTGCTATTGCTCGAAATTTTGGGTCATCACAAATTGATACATAATACATTCGGTTGAGTATGCAATATATATTATACAAGTGTGTACAAGTGATGTAAACAACTAGAAACAGTATAATTTCTTTGTTTCCCCTCAACGATACACGATATATAACTTGGTCTTGATAAACATTTTCATTATTTCTCTCCCTCAATTTTATCTAGGGTTTCTTCCTTCTCCCTAAATTCGCCGCTGTAACTTCTAACCTTTAAATCATTTCTCTGTCGGCTAAAATTCGTTGAAGACATAGGCTCAGTGAATATGTCCACCTTCTAATAGAGGCCTGGAATGTGATTGATATCGAGCTTCTCCATATTCACTCGCTCACCAATGAAATATAAATCTAGCTCCATATGCTTCGTCCTTGAGTGCAAAATCGGGTTAGCTGCTAGAAAAACTGTGCTCAGATTGTCGCACTAGATGGTTGATTTCCCTTCGTTGATTCTTAGTTCTTCTAGCAGCGATTCAAGCCAGATTACTTCTGCAGTGGTACTTGCGAGGCTTCTGTACTCCAATTCAGTACCGGATCTGAAGATTGTGGGTGGTTTTCATGAGCACCATGATACTAGACATTCACTTAGAAATATACAGTACCCTGTGTTTGACTTCCGATCATCTAGGTCTGAGGCCCAGTCAGTGTCAGCGAACCCTGCAATAGGAAGATCTACCCCTTCTTTTAGTATTAGTCCGTTATTTATTGTCTCGTTTAGATACATTAATATCCTTTTAACAGCTTTCCAATGCTCACTTAAATGTTGATACATGAACCGGTAAGCTTTATTGACCCTGAAAGCTATCTCTGGTCTGGTTATGGTTGCATATTGAAGTGTCCCTACAATGCTTCTGTATTCCTTTTCATTTTGTATAGCTTCTCCTTTATGCTTATATAAATGTAAGTTGCTAGTCATAGGAGTTGGTAGAGATTTGGCTTGATGCATCTTTGCCTTGAAAAGTAGAATTCTGATGTACTTTTTCTGACACAGATGTAGCTCTGACTTTGATGGTCGTTTGATTTCAATTTCTAGGAAGTATTTGGGTGCACCTAGATTTTTTTATTGAGAATTGCTTGTCTAATTATTATACCACCTGATTGATTTCATCTGCACTGTTACCTGTCATTAAGAAGTCATCTAAATATATTAGAATATACGTTACAGTGCTTTTATTAAACTTAATAAAAAGTGATATGTCAGATTTAGCGGATTGGTAATCCAAATTGATAAGAGCTTGCTTTAGTTTGTCAAACCATACCATGAGTGCCTGCTTTAAGCCATATATGGCTTTGTTTAGTTTACATATTTTGTTATCTTTGCCTGAATGTTTGAATCCCTATGGTTATTCTATGTATACCTCTTCTTGTAGTTCACCATTTAAAAATGCATTGTTCACGTCTAGTTGTCTGATGTCCTAACCTTTTGTAAGGCAATTGTTAAAATGACTCTTACTGTTGTTGGCTTGACGACTAGAGAGAAAGTTTCTTTGAAATCAAAGCCATGTTGTTGGGTATATCCTTTAGCAACTAGTCTTACCTTATATTTTTGTATTGTGCCATCTGAATTTCTTTTGATTTTTAAGTCCATTTGCACCCAATTATGTTTTTGTCTTTGGGTGGTGTGCTACACTCCATGTCTTATTTCTTATTAAGGCACTGTACTCTTCGTTCATGGCTCTCTTCCAATTATTGTTGTCAATTGCCAGTTCATAAGTTTTTGGAACTTCCATATTTGCATCTGTTGTGTATACTTTTGGTTTAAACATTCCACTTTTGGACTTAGTTATCATGTGATGCCCTTTGGTTGATTATTGATGTATACAAGTTGTTTCATCTGTATCTCAACCTTGACAGTCCGCTTCATTACTTATTAGAGATTGACTTATAATTGGTGTAGCCCGTGCAGGGTATGAGACTTATGGGAAGTGCTGAATTGATTCAGAACAAGATTGACTTAGCCTGATGGGATCCATTGGTTGTTGATCTTCTTAATACTGAAGTAGTTCAAAGTTGAGTTGACCTGGCACAAAATGATGCATGGTGTGTTGACCATCTGAGCCACTTTGATGCATTCTTGTATGATTCTCACTTCTGATGATCATCTGCAATTCTATGCGCTCTAGGTCGACATGTGTGGTTTATTGCCTGTTCAGAGAGTAAGCATTTGCGGCTCGTCACAGCGTGGTATCAGAGCTTAGGTTTAGTATACTCCTAGGCTTTGATGGGTACTCATTATAGATATGGTTAGTAATACCATAGAATGAGTTGAGTGTGTGTGTTTATATATATATGTACATATATATAAGCACGTACTTGTCAGTGATTTAAAAATGTTTTATATTATTTTAAATTGGGTAAATGAAATAATTTTACCTTGATTATAAAATATGAATATGAAAGTTTAAATAACTAAGTTGTATAACTTATACATTTGGTGATAACAAGTTAAAAACAAGAGTTTTTGAACTTGTAATTAGAAAATTTTAAAACTGGAATATGAAATTAGAATTTAACTTCGGTAAAGTTAAATAAATTAGAGTTAGTGAATTGAATTAAGTGTATTGATGAATCAAATAAAAGTGAATATAAACCTAAGTTGTAAATTGATTATATAACCATGATTTGAAATTAGAAACCGAGAATGATAGCGAACATAAGTATATATTCATGAAAGTTGAAGTGAATAAGTGTATAACTTCTAAATTTTGTAATAACAAGTTGGAAATAAAAATTTAGATTTGTTAATTATGAAATGTTAAGAAATGGATTACGAATTGGTATTATAAGTTGAAACTTAAGTTAAATAAGATGAATGTAGGAAATGGAGTTAACTCAAGAAATATAAAAAGAGGTAGGAAAGAAATTTAATTTGAGTTAAGATTTGCATGAAGTTGAATTGGATATCAAGTGAATTAAAAGTTGAAGCGATGAATATGAATATAAAGTTGAATTGCTAAATGAAATTCAACTTTGGTTGTAAAATAAGTTAGCTAATTGAATATGGATGGTTTGGGATGATTATTTGTTAGATTAAGAATAACTTGAATTAGGAATGTTGGAATAAAACTTAAGTTAAGAAGTTGTGAATTAATAATAGTTTTGGAAGTGTTGTATAAAATGTTGAATTAAACTTAAGTAGAAATTGTATGAAATGAAAAGTGATTCAACATTCTGAATCTAAATTGCGTATTAGCAAAGAATGTGAATATTGAATATCAACCAATCAGAATTAAATGCGTTAAGCCAAATTGAATGTAAATGAAGTAAATATGAATGTTTGATTATAAATTAAATAAATTTGGTTATATTGGATATGCATTGGTTGTTAGTTGGATGTTAGTTAATTGAATAGAAATTCATTTTGAATTAATGAAACTGAAAAGTAAATAATTGAATTCAAATTAGAAGTAAAGTGAATCTAAATAGAATTGAATTTGATTTGAATTGAAAGTGAACTAACTTGGATGTAAATTAGTGAATTTAAACTAATTGAACATAATAAATGAATGTTAGTAAAATCCAGTGTTAATGAATCAAATGTGAATAAATTGAAAACCAATTCAATGAATATTAATGAGAAATGAATGTATACTGATTTGGTTATATTGGATGGATGTTAGTTACTGATGGTTTCTTTGTTTTCATGTGTTTCAATTGCATATGGTTTTTGTATTAGCTACGTTATATATTTATATTATTTTCTATATACATGTTTCTCATTTGGCTATTGAGTGTTAGTAGGTGCGGATGGCGTTTGCTTCATATTTGGAGCTTGCTTTCGCGCTAAATTGCTTATATATGCTTGCTAATATCTCGGATTACATATCGTACTTTTATATTTTTTCCCTACGGAATGCCTCATCCTCTAAGATGAGACGTATATTTGTGATATATATATATATATATATTGTGATTTTACTATGATCGAACCGCGCCAAGGAGACACTGGCGAAATTTTCCGTCGATTTAAGGGGTTAGAAATTTTTTGAGAATTTTGGAAAAAAAATTTGTATCTAGAAATTTGGTTATTGAGTTATAAATTGAAGTGATATTAGTTGATAACTATAAATCTAAGAATGAATTTAGAAACTTAAGAAAAAATTTTAATTAAAAAGTTGCAACTAATTGATTTTGGAAAAGTTAAACACTTAAAAGAATTTGATAATTTATTTCAACTAATTGGTTTTGAAAGTTAATGGAGTTGTAGCATTTTTCTTACTTAGTAATTTTAGTGACGAGGTTCTTTTAAGGGGGGATGAATGTAACGATCCAGTTTTTCATTTGCTTGAATTTAGAATATTTAATTGAATTTAAGTGTTAAAAAATGAATATTATATGTTAATTCGGTTAATTAATTGAATAATTAATCTAATAAGAATAAAAATGATTTCTAACGTTGTTTAAAATGCTATTTGAATTTGAATAGAGTTAGTAAACTTTTAAATTGAATTAAAAGTAAATATATAGAAATTGAATTTTTTTATATTTACTTAATAAGTGTAAAAATAGTTATTTTTGACACTGTCTCGGATTTCGATGAAACAAGTTTCATTGGATCCGTAATAATGAGTTGTTATGGTATTTCAAATTTCGTGTTTATTGGACTTACGGTTTGGTCGTGCAAAGCTGAAACGTATAGAAATAATTCGATTTCTACGATGGAATTGGCTCCCCATATATATTTCATTATGTTCGTAATATGGGTAAAACGTTATGAATGCCAGGAGGCACACTTCTTTGGAGTTGGAAATTATTTCGGGTGAATAATGTTCGAGAGATGGCTATATAAGGACCTTAATCTAACCCTAAACTTTACAAACCCTAGCCCTCTTCTTCATAGCCACCACGAACAGGATGAACAGCCAGAAACTTTAAAACTTTCCCCTCGATTATCTCCAAATCCATCAACTTTCATGAAAAGCTTCCTACTACAAAACGAAGAGCTCAACAAGCTCTACCAATCCAACGACCATGATTGGATATGGCGAAGAGGATCGACGGCAGTCCGAGAACAAAGGCACAATGTTTGAGCTCGATTTTCTCAAGCCTGGGGTTATTGGAGACGACCAGATCATGGTCGAAGATGGAGAGGGGTCGCAGCTTTCGCATGGTGGCCTTCGATTGGGCTCTGGTGTCACGGCGGAGGAGCAATGGTCGAGGGTAGAAACGCATGATGGGTTGGGTGATGAACGAAGGAGGAGGAAAGAAAAAGAGCGGCCGAGATCTCTCCATCCAGAAATGTGCAGCTCAGATTCGTTTAAGGTTATAATAAATAAAAAGGTTCTAAAATATTATTTAAATTGTGTATTCTTGTAAGTATCATAACTTTTCCATACGAGATCCAAATCGCACAAAACAAACGGCATTGGGTTCGTGTCGATGAACACTATATTTTAGGGTTAGTTTGGAAAAATTTGGAGCTAGCGGCAATTTTGGGTTAAATTAAACACTCGTTTAATTTTAATCCGAACGAATCGCTATTGCAACACTTGCAACCAAAGTGAGTAAAAATCACTCTTTCAGACCCCGCCTATATTTTTATGTAACTGGGAATATTTTTATCATGTTGTTTTGATGACTGTTGGATGTTATACATACATACATACATACATACATACATACATACATACATACATACATACATACATACATACATACATACATATATGTAACTGGGATTCCTCGCCGTGGTTGATGTTTATTTATACTTATTGTTATATATGTTGTATTATGTGGTATTTGATGTGATGGATGCCATGATTCAAGTTGTTGATGTGAATCACCTTATTTAGCACTTTTGCAGCATTGGGTTATATTTTTAGAATTTAAAATATAGAAATGATGATTTCGAATTAAAAAGGAATTTAGAAGTTATTTTGAAAATATATATGTTTTAAGAAATCTTGAATGATTAAAGAAAGGTATTTATTTTAATTAAATAAAAAGTCATAATTTTTATGTTATAAAAATTATGTTTTGGTAAAATATACTTAAATATGATTTTTGAAATATGAAGTTAACTATTTTGTAAAATAAATTAAATTGAGAATTTTGAACTTATTATAAATGGGTTTATATATATAAGATTTATAAAATTGATATTTTATAAATAAACATAATGGGATTATAAACGAGTTTTATAAGTGATAAAATGAAGTTATAAATGTAACTTTCAAAGTAAATTAGATTTATAAAGTAAGGAAGTTATAAAGGAATGTTATTAATAAAGAGATTTAATGAAATAAATTTTGTAAACGGTGTTTTATATATATTAAAAATGGAATTGTTATCAAATTTATGTATGGATTTGTAATTAAAATTTAGAAATGAATTTATAATGGACTTTTTAAATAATAAGATTATGAAAGAATGATTTGTAAATAAAGAGATTTATAAGTAAATAAATTTATAATGGGATTTTGACACATAAATGAGATAAATGAGAAATTGGTTAATAATGGAATTTTATAAATGAATTTTTTTACAAAATAGAAATGTGAATTATAAATACTATTGTGTAAATGTGAAATCAATTTAATTTGATAAGCTAAATATGGATTTTTATAAAAGGAAATATATTCATGTTTTTAAAGAGAATAATTCTTTAAATGAATGTTTTGGAAAGTGATATTATAAAGTGGAGTTTAATTGGGTTGAAAATAAAATAAATTGTCAATTCACTTATTATTAAAATAAGTATATGGAAATGTTTTCCAAATATTGAGATAGTTTTGAAATTATATATTTTTGAAGATAATTTAAAGTAAATGATTTGAAAAAGCGATATAATTAATGAAAGATTAATAAATCAGGCCCAGTGACTACTTATGTTCTAGATTTTATTTGTTGCTTTGATAATTAAATAATCTACTTTCAAAATTGGATATTTTAATTCTCGACTTGATGTAGAAACTAATTAGTCGTACACTTAGTATGTAACTGACTGTGTTGGCTTGATTATCGTTTGTGTTGAGAATGTTGATCCGTGTAGTGCATAGTGATTAGTCCAATCAATCAAGCTTCCTTATTGGCCGAAGGATAGCAAGTTGAAAGTTGGAAACGTGATAAGTCTATGAAAGTTGGTTTCTGTATGAGTTGAGTAACTCTTTTGCATTGTTGGTGCGAAGAGCCTGAGATCAGATTTATCTGAAACCTACTTCGGACCAACATATATGCGACGATTGTGCAGGTTGGTCGATGATATTGATATTTAGGATTTTCATAGCGAAGGACTGCTTGTTAATCATTTGGGGTTAAAATCCCAATATATATATAGTAGTAGTAGTCTCTTCGTTATGAAATATCCATGCAAGGGCCGTTGCTACTAATCCTTTAGGACGTAGTAGGAGAGTACCTTCGGTTTGTCCTATTCCTGGACAATTTGTATGTATGAGTGTCTAACATTGCTTTTTTGAGATTACGTACATTGGTTTTTACAAACGTACATCATGTGGTGGCGGAGAAGGAAATTTCTCTTACCTTAACACTCTCCTTGAGACATATGAGCTCAAGGGTTGTATTTTAGTGGAAGGTAATTGGTAGTCAACGGAAATGACAATATGGAATTCAAAGATGATGATTATGTGATATGTGAAAGGTAATCGATATCTCTTTTGGCCTCACTCTCCAGAAATGACCAAAACAGGGATAGAAGCGGCTAGGCTAAGTTGGTCGCTCCCATTAGGGGATGTCATCACTCTTCTAGATGTATCTTTACATGTTATGACGTCATGTATCTGATTATTGTTGATGTATGCTCTGGCCATGACTTTAGGTCGGTAACAATCAGAGTGATGACATATTCGGTACTATCCAGGAAGAGGTAGGGCGATCTTGTGTTGGTTTAGGCACCGAGTATCTCGACCTTAGGTACATCCCTCTAGAGGTGTACCGAGATTTGGTTCCAAAAGGTAGTCCCTTCACCTAGTCATTTGTGTGGAAATCTAAAATTCACTATGTGACTGCCATTTTGTTTGTAGAGCCTAGTATTGCTAGAATTTAATAATGTAACAATTTCAGCTACGTTGATTATTATTTGTATAATAGACACTATTATTATATAACATGATTTGATAGGTTTGGTTATCGTAAGGGAAAAACTCGTCAGTGTTTATGTGTGGACGTGGTCTTACAAGTTACCTTTTGTTTTGAGAAAGGAAATGTTTGGTAACTTTATAAATTAAGTCGAGGTGTGTTTATCTCACGTTAGTTTACCAGATTGATCTAGGCATTCTTTCCATTCAATGCTCGGGTCAGACCGAGTATATGTACATGTTTAGATTTGGTGCTTTTGGTGCTTCAGTAGGGAAGCTGGAGATCTTCATGTCTTATACACGTATCTGCTTATTTTTCCGCTACTTTGCACTGTTGTTGTTGTAAATTATCAGCATTTGTGAGGACAAGTTATTATAACTATCCAAGCTGATTATTACTTATTGTGTACTTCGATATTGATTTATGTATATTATAGTTTCTCTTTGTAAATATTATTGATCTATATTATATGTTATTCCGAGCGATGTGAGATGTATTTTTTTGGTTCTGCTTTTCTCTTCTCTTCTTCTTTCTTCTCTCTTTCTTCTCGCCCTCTCATTTCCTCTCAAGATCATCTGCAATTCTATGCACTCGGGATCGACATGTGTGGTTTATTGTCGGTTCAGGGGGTAAGGATTTGTGGGTCCTCACAGTGTGGTATGAGAGCTTAGGTTTAGTAAGCTCTTAGGGTCTCATTATAGATATGATTAGTAATACCATAGAATGAGTTGAATGTGTGTGTATATATATGAGCGCCTACTTATTAGTGATATAAAAATGTTTTATATTGCATTAAATTGGGTTAATGAAATAATTTTACCTTGATTATATTTTATATAATTGTATATGATTTATTGGTTGTTAATGAATGGTAATACTTGATTATTATCATTTGTTATTTGTTGTTGTGCTTAATAATAGCGGTTGTTATTATTATAAATCTAAACAACAAGATAAACAAATTCAGAATGAATCTTATGTAAGTAAAGTGAAAAGGTGAAATTATATAAGTAAAAAATTTTAAATGCGATTTATAAATATAGAAAGGGATTCTAAAAGAATATAAAGCACTGAATTTACTACTGTTACTGGAAAATGATAAGGTTGATGACTGCAGCATCATCAGTATCATTTTCGAGTTTTTGATGATAGATTTGCTACTATTAGTAAATTGAAAATTTAATTTTTGTTGTGATAAAAAAATTTGAATTTAAAATTCAAGTTTGAAATTGATAAATATAAGTGAAATGAGTTGGACTTATAATATGACATAAAAATTTAACTTTAGCAAAGTTAAGTAAATTTGAGTTAGCATAATAAATATATGATTTAAAATTTAACTAAAGGAAAGTTAAATAAAGTGAATTGGACTTGAACTGGATTAGCTAAGTTATTGAAATGAAAATTAAACTTAAATAGTAAGTGATTATATAATATGAATTTGAAAGTTTAAATAACTAAGTGTATAACTTGTACATTTAGTGAAAACAAGTTAAAAACAAGAGTTTTTGAACTTGTAATTAGAAAATTTTAAAATTGGAATATGATATTAGAATTTAACTTCGATAAAGTTAAATATAGAGTTAGTGAATTGAATTAAGTGTATTGATGAATCAAATATATGATTATATGACCATGATTTGAAATTAGAAAATGAGAATGGTAGCGAACAGTAGTATATATTCATGAAAGTTGAAGTGAATAAGCATATAACTTATGAATTTTGTAATAATAAGTTGGAAACAAAAATTTATATTTGTTAATTATGAAATGTTAAGAAATGGATTATGAATTTGTATTATAATTTGAAACTTAAGTTAAATAAGATAAATGTAGGAAATGAAGTTAACTTAAGAAATATAAAGGAGTTAGGGAAGAAATTTAATTTGAGTTAAGATTTGTATGAAGTTGAATTGGATATCAAGTGAATTAAAAGTTGAAGTGATGAATATGAATATAAAGTTGAATTGTTAAATGAAATTCAACATTGTTGTAAAATAAATTAGCTAATTGAATATGGTTTGACATGATTATTTGTTAGATTAAGTATAACTTAAAAGGAACGTTGGAATAAAACTTAAGTTAAGAAGTTGTGAATTAATAATAGCATTGGAAGTGTTGTATAAAATGTTGAATTAAATTTAAGTAGAAATTGTATGAAATGTAATGTGATTCAACATAATTTGAATCTAAATTGAGTATTAGCAAATGTGAGTATTGCATATCAACCAATCAGAATTGAATGTGTTAAACCAAATTGAATGCAAACAAAATAAATATGAATGTTTGCGTGCAAATTAAATAAATTTGGTTATGTTGGATATGCATTGGTTGTTAGTTAGATGTAGGGCTGTCAATAGATACCCAAAAAATTCAAAATCCGTCCGCATCCGCATCAGAAAAACGGATAAATATCCGATATCTGTAAAATGGATGCACATACGATGACATCCGCATTCGAAAATTATCTGTCTTGTTTATATCATGTTATAGTTCGAATTATGTGTATTTTAATGCAGTAAATGATATTCGTTTATTTTTTTTAATTAAGTTGGTAGTTTATATTATATGCACTTAATGCGTATTAACTGCTCGAAACTATTTATTATTATCATATTTGTTAATTTTTCACACTTCTATAATTAATGCAATTGAAAATTATTTATGTTAAACTAAAATTTTCTTTTTGTAATTCTTGATTCA
Source organism: Allium cepa (assembly GCA_030765085.1). Lineage (NCBI taxonomy): Eukaryota > Viridiplantae > Streptophyta > Magnoliopsida > Asparagales > Amaryllidaceae > Allium > Allium cepa. The sequence goes on along the minus strand of CM060929.1, from coordinate 870,783,939 downwards.
TCAGTCTTTAGCGGATAAAATAATTATCCGATATTCATCCGTATCTAGGATGCAGATATTCGATATGCATAAATAATTTCGAATGCGAATGCGGATATGACACTATCCACATCCAAAAGCATCTGTTGACAGGCCTAGCTGGATGTTAGTTGATTAAATAGAAATTCATTAAATATTAATGAAATTGAAAACTAAATAATTGAATTCAAATTGGAAGTAAAATGAATCTTAATAGAATTGAATTTGAATTGAAAGTGAACTAACTTGGATGTAAATTAGTGAATGTAAACTAATTGAATACGAATTAATGGATGCTAGTAAATCCCAATGTTAATGAATCGAATGTGAATAAATTGAAAACCAATTTAATGAATATTAATGAAAAATGAATCTATATTGATTTGGTTATATTAGATGGATTTTAATTATTGATGGTTTCACTGTTTGCAAGTGTTTCATTTGCATATGATTATTGTATTAGCTATATTATATATTGATATTAGTTGCTATATACATGTTTCTCATTTGGACGTTGAGTGTTTAGTAGGTGCAGATGGCGTTTGCTTCGCATTTGGAGCTCATTTTCGTGCTAAATTGCTTATATATGCTTGCTAATAATATATATGGTAAATATCTCGGATTACATATCGTACTTTTATATTCTTTCCCTACGGGATGCCTCGTCCTCGAAGATGAGATGTATATTGAGATATATATTGTGATTTTACAACGATCGAACTGCGCAAAGGAGACGCTAGCGAAATTTTTCGTAAATATAAGGCGTTAGAAAATTTTTGAGAAATTTGAATTTTTTTTTGATAACTTGAAATTTGATTATTAAGTTATAATTTGAAATGATATTAGGTGATAACTATAAATATAACACTACAACAAAACAGGCATTTTACAACGGGCAATGCCCGTTGTAATATGCGTTTCGCAACGGGCAAGCACCCGTTGTATTAGGCCTAGTTGTAATAGGTCGACCGTATTTTACAACGGGCAATGCCCGTTGTAATACGTATTTTTACAACGGGCAATGCCCGTTGTAATACATGATATTGCAACGGTTTCTGACCGTTGCAAAATAAATGCAAATTTTAAAAAAAAATTACAGCACAGATTTTGAATTCGAGCGAATATTTTATTCAAACAAATATTTATTACAATTTTTAAATAGTACAAATTCAAACTCTCACTATTCACTATACAATTTTGATACAAATTTCATTACATCACTATTTTACATTCAGAACCTCACTACATATCACTCACACTCGTATTTTTATCTTCATCTTCCTTCCAGTTTGAATCCTGCATCTGAGCAATCTGCAAAAATATTCACTAACGCAGTAAAATTGAAAAGAAAATATTTTTGCAATATAAAATAAAATATGAATTTTGAAAATAATATTTGCCTCAGTTATTTGGGTTGTTCGTCATCATTCATATTTGAATTCGTCATACACGAACAACTTGTGATAGGTGAGTACACCGATATACACTTGATAATGCTACAGGGATAGGTGAGCACAAGGTCAAACCCAAATATACAGACAGGTTCAACTCAGGTGCAATATATTCAAAATCTCGTCAGCAGCACAAGGTCAAATCCGAGTTTTAAACTGGATTCAACTCAAGTAAATTTCAAAAATCAACATGAAGTGAACCAAGTTCAGACCACAAAATGCCACTGCAATCATGACAACAGCAAACGTGGACTGCAACGCAAACCAAGCATAAGTTCAACAGAAAAACAAATTCAAAGTGGAAGCACCACCAAAGACTCAACAGGGAACATGGATGTCACAAGCAAAGACCAAGTGAACAACTACATGTTGAACAAATGAAAACAGTATGCAAGCTCAATGACACTACAAACTGCAACATGGCCAAGACTACAAGCAACTGACACAAACAACTACAAAGCCACAAGAGAACCAGGTTAATGCAATCTAAAATCAAACTGCAAATGCACCAGTAAACCAATGAACCAACACAAGCATACACACACACATATTCAACACAAGTGCAGTCATGATATGCAAGCATCAACGGCATATACAAAGTCAATGCAACAATGGACAATGCAAGATTATGAAGATAAAAGGATATTTATTGACAAAGTCAATACAAGATTATGAAGATAAAAGGCAACTGACAGAGCTTATGAACGTTAGTACCAAAAAGTATATTTATTGCTTACCTCTACATTATTATGCGTATATGCTAATAACACGTTATGACATATTGTAAGTTAATTTGCAAGGAAATGGAGCGTAATGATAGTTTTCACATTTAACATAGCAAGCCACATTCATACACATATCAAGAGTGAACTGGCTCAAGCGTTGGAAGCATGCTTTTTTAGCAATTATCAGAAAATGCAAACTAACTATTTGACATAAATAAAACACATCTCCAACGAAGGTTGTTATATTGAAATCAAATGTCTCAACATCTGTCATAATATGTGTCCTAGTCCGACCATGTTAAAATAAATATTAGGATAAAAAAGTGAATTGCAATTGTAACATAATTATCTTTCATATAGCATGTTCACAATCCCATATATAGAGTTACATACACATATGCGTGTGTATGTGTACACAAACAAATGTATATATGAGTATGAAGATAAAAGGATGTATCAGCAGGCATGCTTCTTTTTGGTTGATTTTAGAAGAGAATGAATTATAATACAGAGGTTCAAGTAAAATAAAGTTATTCGCATGCGGTACGAACTAATTCTGCCCAATGTTGAAAAAGGATAACACTTCTCAAATCTTTCTTAAAGCTAGCCCCAGTCTTCTTTAGTATATAAATTAAATAAGCAATGCAAACAATTTTGTACAAACCTAAACAAATGATGAAATGTTGCATGAATCACTTTGGTCATTATGGCTGATTCCTATGGAGAAAGACAAGGTAGTTCAACCCAAAACAAAGGAAATAAAAAGACATTGAAAATAACATGTACATAAAGTTTTGCAAATCCCAAAGATTTCATAATGTGATAAAATCGACGAAGAAGTTGACAAAGTAACAGGTGAAAATTACTACATGTACTATAAACTGAAGCATGCAAAAATGAACAGCATTGCAGATGACACAATAAGCAAAAAAATAAAATCGCCATCATGAATTTAGTATCACTAAATAGTTCATACCAACTCATAACTCAAAAGTCCATACCATCATGAATTTGTACCCAATCAAGTGATTCTCAGTCATTAGTTTATATATACACTACATCTTTAATCCTAACATGCTTAATTTGCTTACATCATAGAGCTGCACCTTGCGTCCAAATATCTTTTGTTTAACAGTGGTTTGCTATACCACACACCCATTTATATTCCTTTACCTTTCATTTGAAACCATTCAACATGTTCCATCAAAATTGCTAAAAGCAAACTACTGAGAAAATTAAGGAGGCGGCTCCAAAAATAGAGTGCACTGCACTATTTTAATTGACAAAGTCAGAGATAAATCTCAACATTCAATCAAAATCATACGGCCAGAGAAATCGTGTGACAAATTCAAACACTTTATACGAACGAAAATTATGGAGTTCGACTCCTATATAAAAACCCTGAAATCATCATCGGCATAACATAATTATTCGAGTTCAAGCATATAATAGATCATAACATCAATCAGGAACCCGAATCAAAGTCGAGTATAGTATAAATCGAAAAAGGAACGAACTTACCCATTCACGCAACATTCGAACTCGACTTGGTTGAAGCTGCCATATAATCAATCAAAGAAAGGAATCGAAGTATCATCGCAATCAATTTGACAAAGCGGCGCTTCAACTGCAGAAGCCCTAATTTTAGAACAAACGAGAAAGAAGTGAAGCAGCCATTTTTATCAAAGAAAAAGGACACGGCCGATAGTGTTAAAGGAAGAGGGGAATTAATTTTCTCTGTGCTTTTTGTTGTGGGCCAGTTCCTTTTATCAATTGGGCTTTAATCTTTTGTATTAGGGTTTTGTTTTATATTTGTGTTTAATTTGTATTTTCTTTTTTAAACCGTTTTAATTTTTCTAGTCGTGTGACTAGGGTGCAAACTAAAAATTTATATTTCTCAAATTCTGAATTATTTTAATATTTTGAAATTTTAAATATTTTATAAAATTTTAATCTCTTTATTTTATAATTTTATGAAAATTTCAAATTTTTGTTTATAAATTTTACAAATGTTTTTAAGTTTAGTTTACAAAATTTCCAAATTTTAAATTATTTGAAATATTAAATATTCTAAGATTTTGGAAACTTTCTAAAATTTTAAGTTATCTTAAAATTTTACTTTTTAATTCTTGAATTTTATGAAAATTTCAAATGTGTTTATGAATTTAGTTTAGAATTTTACTAATTTAATTATCTAATATTGAATATTAAATACTGAATATTAAATGTAATTACTAAATAATTGAATATTAATTATAATAATTAAATATTAAGTGTAATTAATAAATATTAATAATAATTTACTAATTATTAACAATTAATTATAATAAATTATTAAATATAAAAAATAATGATTGTTAAAAAGAGTGTTGTATAGGGCATATATTACAACGGTCCTGAATGGACCGTTGTAATAGAGATCTATTACAACGGGCAGCAAATGCCCGTTGTAAAAAGGTGCATCTATTACAACGGTCCTGAATGGACCGTTGTAAAAAGAGTGTTGTATAGGGCATATATTACAACGGTCCTGAATGGATCGTTGTAATAGCTATCTATTACAACGGGCAGCAAATGCCCGTTGTAAAAAGGGGCATCTATTACAACGGTCCTGAATCGACCATTGTAATAGCCCTCTATTACAACGGGCAGCAAATGCCCGTTGTAAAAAGGGCGTTGTAATAGGGCATTTTTGTTGTAGTGTAATTTATAGGAATGAATTTAGAAACTTAAGAAAGATTTTTATAAAAAAATTGCAACTAAATGATTTTGAAAAAGTTAAACACTTAAAAGAATTCGATAATCTATTTCAACTAATTGGTTATGAAAGTTAACGGAGTTGTAGCATTTTTCTTACTTAGAAATTTTGGGGACGAAATTCATTTAAAGAGGGAAGAATAAAATGACCTACTTTTTCATTCACTTGAATTTAGAATATTTAACTGAATTTAAATATTGAAAAATGAATATTATAAGTTAAATCAGTGAAATAATTGAATATTTAATCTAATATGAATAAAAATGATTTCTAACGTTGTTTTAAATGTTATTTGAATTTGAATGGAGTTAATAAACTTTTAAAATTGAATGAAAAGTTAATTTAAAGAAATTTAAATTTTTTATGTTTAATAATAAGTGCAAAAATAGTCATTTTTGATACTGTCTCGGATTTCGATGAAACATATTTCATTGGATCCGTAAAAGTAAGTTATTATAGGATTCTAAATTTTGTATTGATCGGACTTACGGTTTGGTCGTGTGAAGCTGAAAACGCATAAAAATTTATTTAAATAAATTTAATTAAAATAATTCGATTTTCAAATACGATGGAATTGGCTCTTGATATATATATTCCATTGTGTTCGGAATATGAGTAATTATTATTATTTGTACACGCTGGTTTACCAGATTGATCCGTTCGTTCTTCCCTTGCAATGCTCAGGTCAGACAGAGTATATGTATAGGTTCAGATTTAGTGCTTTTGGAGCTTCAGCAGGCGAGCTGGAGATTTTCATGTCATATAGACGTACTCGCTTATTTTTCTGCTGCTTTGCATTGTTGTCGTAAATTATCAGCATTTGTAAGGACAGATTATTATAACTGTTCAAGCTGATGATTACTTATTGTGTACTCTGATATTGATTTTTTTATATTATAATTTTTTTCTAAAGATTATTGATCTATGTTATACGACGTGAGATTCTGTATTTTTGCAGACATTTTATCTTCTCTTGGCGCACGTAGACGCTTACCATCATTTTACCGTCTCTATCTGAAAACTTTTTCCTGAAGCTATCAAACTCAATTCTCGCCACTTATAAAATTCAAAAACAAATTGAATAAATTAAAATAACATATGAAACATGAACATGGGTATCCTCCAGCAAGTATGCAGCTATAGTACGAATACGGTTGTTGCCGTGCAGTATATGTTGGGTGCTAGAGTACGTACGTGTGTATGGAGAGTGGAAGAAGCTGAAGAAACACACAGCTTAAAGGTGAGATATTTCTCACAGTACTGTATATAATCAAGTTGATTTATATATTTTATTATATTTACATGTGTGTGCTTCAGTATATGTATGCTTATGTGTTTTGTTGTCTTGTATTTCTCCTGTATGCATGGAGTAGTGCGGGTGTATTGAGGGGTTGTGTGTATGTGTGTAAGTTCGTGTGTTCGTGTGCTGGTACAGCTTGTGGATGTGCATTTGTGTGGGTGTTTGCTTGCAAGTGTATAAATGAGTTGAGTGCGTGTGCACTTCTTGGTGTGCGTGTGTCCTTCTTGTCGTATGCATATCTTGTAAAACGTTAGATGGACGTTTCTATCTTACTACTTGGCAACTTCAAGTCGCTACATGTATCTTTTGATTCAGTTGTACTCGCTTCACAGCCTTCTTGTTTACTTCCAGATTGTTTTCTTCCTTTTACTGCCAGGAAATCATATTTAACTTACTTCTAGCTTGCTTTCACTTTAATCACCTGTTTTAATATTGTTATGAGTAATATTATCATTATGTTTAACTTTTACAATATGTGAGTTGTTTGGGTAAATTTTTATTCCAAATATCAATTACATATTGTGGGATAATTTTTTTTTTAATTATGACCAATTTTAAAAACTAACTACAAATTTATACCTGTTTTATAATTTATTAACAAAATATACTACTTTGACCACACCAGCCCCACACGTACAGGCGGCATTTCAAATGCTGCCGGTGTGCAGCATTTGAAATAATGTCCAGAATTATATATTTTTTTTTGAAATATATATTGCGGCCTTTGAAATGCCGTGAAGTACATAAAGAAAAAAATAAAATAAACGGACGGCATTTGAAATGTCGCTAGTATGCGTGGCGCTGATGTGGAAAAACACGTGACATTTGTGGTTAGTTTTTAAAATTAGCCAAAATTTAAAATTTTCCCATATAGTGTGATTGTTACCTAATTTATTATATTTTTAACATTTCCAAAGAAGTTGTCATACACCATTTAATTATATTGAAAGACTGAAATTTAACATTATAAATAGAAGTTATATAAAACTAAAGTCTATGTAGTGTGTATATTACGTTTTCATATTCCTATAGTAATAGCTTAATGTGATATAACTTACTGTGTGTGTAAAACGCATGTGTGGGTTGCGTGAGTTCTTGTTTAGGCTTGTGTAAGTGTGTCCGCATGTGTGTGAGTATGTGTACGTACACACACATATGTGTGCGCGTATGTGTACACACATGTACATATGTATACATATCATATGTATATATATTAGTGTGTCAGTGTGCTAGGTGAGTTGCTGTTGTGTTTTGTTTGGATATAGGCATGCATAATTGCATTTGAGGGCTATCAGTATATGTGTGTGTCGGGTGTGTGCATGTTCAATTGTATGTGAAAGGCCTGCATTACTTTAATTAGTGCTCTGTTGTTGTACATAGTCCAGGTGAAAACTTTGCATTGTGAAAAGCAGCAACTATCTATATTTTGCCTAACTGTTATATCAATCAAGAAGCGTGTTTAACTATTTGAATATGAGTTGGGTGGGTGAGCACAATTCTATACATGTGTAAGTTTCAGTACTTAAAGATTTGAATATATTTTTACCTTTGAATTTAAATATGCGAAGTCTACTCTTGAACTTTAATATAATAGCTGGATATTATAAATATATATATATATATATATATATATATATATATATGAATATAAAAATAAACATAACAAATTAACAAACTGATTTTGATTGTATTGTTTCAATAGTTTTAAATTGTCATATTATAAATGTGAGAAATCTTAATGTTTGAAAATATGTATAAATCAAGTTTTGGTAATGAATTTATTCGATTATGAATAAAATAAAATAAAAATTTGGATGTTTTATAATTATTTATTGTTAGATTTTCAATGTTATAATTCCGCTACTTTTTCCTTGTTCATTGAAGTAGGTTAAATGAATTAGTTCATAAAGGAAATACATTTATGTAAAAATAGATTAGATTAGTATTTTCAAAGTCATATTTCCAAAGCCATAAATATTTTAGTATATATATGAAAGATCAATTTCACCATAGAGCGAAGGGGTGAATAGGGTGATACTGTTAATTATAAAAATTTAATGCGGAAGTATATAAAATAATCGCAGCCCTGATGATAGCAAAATAATAGCAGCACAGATAATAGCAGAATATTAAAAGCAGAAAATAGAACACACAGATTTACCCGGCTTCGGTGAAACCCTTCCCACGTGCTGCCTTCAAGGTTTCTATTAGAAATTAAGTAGTCAGACGCTTACACAAGTAAACCTGCGACACCCGCTATCGCCTAACCTAACTCCACGCTCAAAACCGTGCCACAACTTAGGCACCGAGTTGTGAATTCTCGAATTACACTACCGTAGTTCGTCCCCTAGTCATACGACTAGAATTATACAGAAGTTTAAAAGACAAATACAAATTAAAATACAAAACCCTAGTTTTAAAAAATAAGCCCCAAAAAAAGGCCCGCCCAAATTATAGCTTAATATAATAAAGTTTGTCTCCCTTTGTGTTTTCTTCGGCCTGTAACTTTTTAGCCCATGCCGTTCCTTTTTGCGATCTAGGGTTTGTAATTTGAAGCGCCTATTCTAATCAATTGCTGGTTGTTCCACAATTGGCTTCAATGCTTCTTCAATTTGGCTCGCACTCGCTTTCAATTAGTCGAGTACGAATCAATGCTTTGAACTGGTACGTGAATTGCCTTTTCGATTTCGATTATGCTCGACTTTTAATTCGAGTTACTGATTTGATTTTGATTTAAGAGTATGCCCTGAATTTTTATCTTGAACTCGAATGCACTATATGTCGATGATGTTAACGGTTTTATGGGATTGAAAACCCTAAATTTTCGATCGAATATATTTATTTGAATTCATTTGAATATATTTATTTGAATTCATCTAATAATTTTGTTTTGCCGTTCGATTTTGCTTGGTCGCTCGTGATGTTTTCTGACTGGTTCAGTTCGTATATTTTTCTGGCTTGGTCACCATGACTTGTTTTCCGATTTGGTTCCGTTCGTTTTTCTTTTGACTTGTTTGAACTTTGCCTTGGTCACCATGACTTTGCATTTGCTTTGGGAATTGACTTCGACCATTTAATTTTTTTGATAATTTGAACTTGTTCAATTTTGTCATCTGGTTTTGTTCGAATCTACCTTGATGACCCATGGCTTCTGAGAGTTTTGATTCATACCTGCTTGTTGTGTTGATCTGGTAGCACTTGCTGTTGGTCTTCACTTCAATTGATTGCATATTATTGTTCACTGTCTTGTGTCTGATCATATGTGTATGTAGAGTTGTATTTGAACTTGACTGTGCAGTCTGTACTTGTACCATTTTATGGTCATTCATATATACTTTTGACTAATCTGATTCGGTCTTGTAAAGTTTTTGACCGTTTGCATATGCTATTTTGAACATGGCTATTGTATTTGATTCTGCACTTGATTGCTTGCATGTATGTATAAATGTGTGTTCTCTCATGTATATATGTATGTTTGTGATGCTCTGTCCACACTGTGCTGATTGAAAACGAACTTGCTCGATTGTTGCTTGATCACTGACACTGCTCACTGGTCCTGGTTACATGTGCACTGTCTGGTTGCTTCGAGTCATGTGTATTTCTATTCCTTTTGAATGCTTGATAAGTTTATACTTGTGTTATCACCATATTTCATTACATATGTATATATGGTTTTTGTTGTGGCCAGACTTGTTTATGCGCATGCAATTTCATGGTTCACTTAAACTTTGTTTCACTTGAGTTTCTCTTGGTGCATTGGTTATTGTACATGTATATATGTATGTACTGACAGTCTTGTTGAGTTCGTTCTAGTTTGCATTGTACCGGTGTCACATGTGGAAGCTGCTTGTTTTGTTTGCTATTACTTTGCTCATGCTTCGATTTAAACTACATCTTTACTCTTGCATTTGTGGTCAAATGTATGTTTACTTGAGTCTGCATTGGACCTTGCTTGTTGCACTTGATCTGGTTTCTGTTGCAATATTGCACTAACCTAGTTGAAGTTGTTTCAAGACTCCACTGTGTACATTTGAACATGTTGAACTATTGTTGATTTGGGATTTTTGTTTTTCATGTGTATAGTATTGTCTAGCCTGAACAGTTGAATGCATTAGTTATTGAGAGCCTGGACTGATTTGATTGTTTTGGTCGAGACTGTGTTCAGTTTGTAGCTGCAGTGTCATCTCCACTTATATACATACATTTTTGTATGTATATATGTGTGTGTTTATGGAGTCTGGTATCATCTTGCATCCAGACATCTCTGTTTTTGTTGTTCTTGAAGTCATGTGTATTTTTATTTCTCTTACCAGTCCATTGTTGAGTCTTTTGCAAGTGTACACATTGAATTTTTGGTCGAGGCCTGTTTTGTGTTGGTTTTTGGATTTTAGTACTCGATAATTTTGTGGTGGTTTTGTATTGCACCAGAGTTAAACCTAGCTTTCTCTCGGCTTTGACCTTGCGCACATATCGTGATTTTATTTGTATTGCACCTGAATATTTGTACTTGAGTTGAATCCATCTTTTTATTGGGTTTGACCTTGTGCTCACCCGTCCCTGCATTTTTATCAAGTGTATATCGGTGTGCACGACCTTATGACACGTACAGTGATACACTATGCATGTCACAGGTTGTTCGTGTATGATAAATTCAAAAATGAATATGATGACGAACAACCCAAATAAGTGAGGAAAATAGCATTTTCAAAATATACATTTTATTTTACACTGCAAAAATATTTCTTTTTCAATTCTACTGCTTTAGTGTTTATTTTGCAGATAACTCAGATGCGGGATACAAATGAGAATAGAGTTGAAGATAAATATGAGTGAATGAGTGATATGTAGTGAGATGCAAATGTAAATTAAAAATTATGATGTGATCAAAATTGTATTGTAATAAAAAATTGTATATATAGTGAGAGCTCAAATTTGTACTACTCAAAATTGTAATAAAATATTTATTTGAATAAAATATCTGTTTGAATTTAAATTCAGTGTTCAAATAAACTCTGTGTTATTTATTTTATTCGAAAAATATTTATTTAATTATGTGAAAAAATAGTACAATAACAAATACATTTAAATGAGTATATTTATGTTTATTATCATAAAAAAAAATCATATAATAATAGCATATTTAACAATCTCTCCCTTTTGATGACAACTAACATATATTTAAGATTTTGAATTTGTTAAATGTATTTAATCTTTCTATTTGGTCTCCCTGTTTGAATGCTTCCTCTCTACAACAAAGCTCCCCCTTCGTATATGCATGAAAATAAATAAAAATATGCAAATGAACCTAGATGAAAATAGAAAATACAAAATAAAATATTCGACCTTTATTTCAAAATCTTAACTTCTCTCTCCCCCTTTTATTATAAGCAAAAGATTAATAATGTTAGAAATATAGAGATAAAGTGATAGACATTAATACAACATTAATACCCAATCGAGTATAAATATTAAATTTCAATAAAAAATCAAACAAAAATCTTAAATACTCTGTTAGGCACATATTCTACTTTAGAATGATGGGAATGATGTAAAACCATATAGCTGTGTCTATTTGTGGTATATTTATATCAGGAATTTGAATATCTACTAACCATGCATAACCGTTAGGACTTTTAAATGAGATTAGTAGTATTTTAAATTTTTATATATATAAAAGAATTCAAGTATCTTCTAACCACGCAAAACCGTGAGGACTTTTACATGGGTTTAGAATCAACTTGTCTATTTAATAATCAATTTTGATACGCGTTCCATACATGCATGACCGTGAGTTTTTAAATGAGCATGAAAGCATATAATCAAAAATTCCAAGTAATTCATCCATGCATAAGTGTGAGGACTTTTAAATGAGAGTGAATACTTCAGATGTTTTTATTGCTAAAATTATAACAAAATGAAAGTGAATGATTTCCTATTTGAATTACCACATATTGACATACTATATTGGATTTTGATGAGTGATGGTCGATAGAAATATGATAGAAATAGAAATGGTCATGGAATTTTTACCAATTTTTTATTACTTTTGTTTAAATTTCTAAAGAAATTTACTAAATATACTGTCTCAAGTTATAATATATGATCAATATCCAACTCATCACTTTTTCAATCACTATTTATCTTTCTGATAATCAATAGGGAGTTAGATTAGTTAATGTAGTCATTTAAGATCAAATCCAAAAGTAATCAAATTTTCTAGAACGACTAATTTAAAACAAGGTCAACAAGAACTATTTTTGGAAGGGGTTTTAAGGGAAAAAAATGTCTGCTACTTTAAAAATAGTTGATATGAAAAATATGCAGATATTTTCTTTGAAAATATGATGTAGCTAATGAATGTCTCAGCATAAGTCACGTTCTATAGTGATTTTTCTATCAACTAGACTACTAGCATAATCTGCATCTTGACTCAAGATTATCATTAGTTGAATGTTATGGACCAGACCGTGAAGTTGCAACAATTACCTTAAAAATTCCTTTTTAACTGCTTTTAAATGAAATTCTTTTGAATTTGAATTAAAGCCTTGCCAATAAACAAACGGTGAATATAGAGTCAGCAGTAAAATAACCAAATGTATCATCATCAATCAATAAAACACCATCATTATTCCAAACAGTTTTATGTGAAATAGTTCAAAGCCTCTTGAGTTACTTATAGTGTTCTCGGCATAAAAAAAATTTGCCAATAATTTTGCAAAAGTCAGAATAAAAAATCAACATTCATTTCTTTATCACATAACTGGCTGAACAAAATAAGATTTCGGTGCAGATTATCACATTTAATAAATCATTCAAAATAGATGTACCGTTACCTATTTTACCTTTATGATAATTTTTCGTTGTTACCCATTCTGATTCTTCCACCTTTATACTAGGCTAAGAAACTTTTATTTGTAGCCCATCGTGTGCCTGGAATAGCCAGAATCCAGGTAACACTGTTATTGTTCCTTAGCCTGCCACCACACCTACACGAAAAAAGATTTTTGTGACCTATTTGTGTTTTTAGGTCCATGGTTGTTAGCGGCAAACATTTTTGAAAAATATGTGAGTAGAGCCAAAACTATTTATATTTGTTCCTTTTGGCATCTAGATTTGTTTGACTTTAAGTGATTTTACATTTATGCCTGTGGGAACTCAAATTGGTATGGTTTTCACGTGTTTGGGTCTATACCAGCAAATATTGTGATTGTGTCCAGTTTTTCTGCATATCGTGCTGTGACGACCCGGAATTTTTAAACATTTGAAATTGGAATATTTAATTGATTTTAACTGTTGAAAGTTAATTTCTTTACTTGAATTCAAATATAACTATTTATTTGATAATTAAATGTACTGAATTAAATAATTTGAAATCGAGTAAAATGTTGAATCTAGAATTCTAAGCCTGTTAAAATATAATTTGAAGGCTATAAAATTTATACTGATAGTGCTGAGAATAATAGAAGTTTTAAAATTGAATTTAACAGTGATTTGTTCGATTTTGAAATTTTATCGTTTAAATTGAATTTAAAAATAGCCTTCCGAGGCACAGTATCGAAATTCAACGAAATCAGTTTTATTGGATCCGTAATATTGTATTATTATCGAATTTCAATTTTCATAGTATTTGGAGTTGTTATGTGAGCATACGATATATAAATGCGTTGAAATTTATGTCGAAAATTCAATATAATAACCGGTCAGAGAGCTATCTTCTCCATACGATCGAATTAGAACTCGGAACCTTTTCCATTACGTTCGGAATAGGTGTATAACATTATAAACGCCTAGCGGCACGCCTCGATAGGAGTTTGAAATTTTAGGTTGCATTTATCGAGACGTTTGGAATTTAAATAAAAATATTTTTTTTATAAACATACTCTGTAGCCGCAATTATTTCACGTCGTAAATTTCTTTTCTTTCATTTCGTAGTCACTGTAGCGGTTTGTACCGTGTTCCCTCATTCCTTCTTCATTACGCTAGATATATTTTTTCGTGCTTCCTCCTTCATTTAAATCTTTGGCCAAGCAAATCAACGACAAAAAAAAACAAGACAATCTAAAAGAAAAAAAAATTGAAGGCTGCCTCACAGTTTTCGTTCGAATGAAAACTTAATCATATATAAATAAATAAATAAAAGGGGAGACGGAGGGCAAATCGAAACCAAGCTCCTTCAAAAACCGTTATTCCCAAATCGAAGAGCAGAACAAAATCATGGCCGAAGCCTTTTTCTTTCTGGCTTCATTTTCAATATCAAGGTGAAATCAAAATCGATTTTTGATTCGATCGAAGGGTTATTGGGGCAGGCACCTGGCGAATCGCGGTAGCTTCGAGTCGCGACAGGTTGGGGACGCGTGCGACAGGGCTCTGGAACGAGCATGGTTGATTGACGTATGGGTCGTGTGTTGATGGGAGGGCGTGGTGATGTCGAGCAACGTGGAGGCTTGTGATACGGCGAGCGATGGAAGTACGCGAGCTCGAGGCGGTCATGGGTAGGGATTCAAAGTTTTGGGGATTAGAACTGCCGCATGTTGGTGAAAGACGTGGTTGTGGTTGGCTTGCGATGACGTGGGAGTAGCTGTGGTTTGGCGAGGGGTTGCGACTTTGCATGCGAACGAGGCTGCATAGGTCGATTTGGGCATCTCGGCTAGGGTTTGGATAGCAAGGTAAATAAATTTACAATTTATTTATTTATTCTAATTTGATAGTGTATATATTTATAAATATGAACATATGCAGTGAAAACAGAAAAAAAAAGAATATATAGTAGTATAATATAAAAACCCTCTCTATTTTGATATATCTGCTAAAATAAAATAAATAAACAGATACAGATTTTTAAATCTTCTAGTTTAAACTTTCAAATAATGTATTTATGGGGATTAATTTGTTTAACTAACTTACGTAATTATTTTAGAAATAAAGGGAAATTAGTTTAAAGCTAAAACTATTTGTTAATTAAATTTCAAAATAGAAAATAATTTGTTCAATAAGTTCAAATATTAATAAATTATAAAATGTTATGCAAGGTCAAGTACTGTGAAGAAACAAGCTGGTCTGGAGTGGATTGCATAATTAAAATCAAAGGTGAGTTAATCACACTCAGCTAAATTTTAATTTTAATTTAAATGATTAAATTTAAATAATTGTTTGAATGATTGAAGTGATTGATGTGCTATAGTATGGTATATTTTGGAATTGGCATATTATATTGTGCTAACATCTGTGGATGCAGGGAAAACAGGTTGGAGGGATCCAACTGAATCCCTCAACATTTATTTAAATTATTTAATGCCCTCTGTTGTGATTATTTGATATTCTATGATGAATTATATTGGAATATTGTATGCTATGGTTCAACTGGATATAATTGGGTATGATGAATTACCAAAAATATATAAATTGGATTTTTTAAAGAAAATAAAAGAAGTGAAATTGTAAGTAAAATAATTACAAGAAATTTGAATAAATTTAAGAATGAATTGGAAAAGTAATAAAGTGACTTTAAAATTCTAATAAATAAATCTTGAGTATAAAAAGGGTGATTTTGGATAATTCGAAGATTAATGAATTTTAAACTTCAGTATTATTATTTTAAAAGAATAAAACATTTATTTAAAATTTAAGATTTAAATTTTGAAAGGAACAAAGAAGAAATTGAGAAAAACCTAAAATTGGTATATTTCAGTTAAAAGATTTAAAATCGAACGAAAAATAATAATAATAGCAATAAAGTCCATAATTAACAAATTTTGAAATGAATTGAATAAGTTAAGGAATTTATTTCAAATGGAATAAAATGGAAATCAATTTGGGAAATTGATTTAAGTGATTGAAGTTGGAATTTTTCTCTGGATAACCAAGTACGTTTTCAAAGTAAATTTTTTAAATACAAATTAAATGTTTTAAAGTTGTTTGAAAAAGTATGTTTGAAAAATTTATTATTTCTAAATATTTAAATTCTAAAAGTAAGTATTTCCTTTAATCTATTATAGGAGTAATTATTTAAAGAGTGACTTAGTATTTTGTTTTGAAAGGTGAAAATCTAGTTTTATATTCTATTAAGTAACCTTATTTTCAAATATTCTTATAGTATGTATTTTTAACAAATTCTTGAAGTAGTTTTAACTTAAATATTTTAAATTATATTTCAATGTAAAGTGTTTTAAATTATTTTAAAAATCTAGTTTTGTGCTTGGTGATTTCAGTGGAGATAGAAAATATTTGGGAAAGTTTATTCTAAAAAAGAGAAATGATTTGAAAATATTTTCAAAGGGTTGAAAATAGAAATATATCTTGTAAAGATATTTTTGGGACTAATAAATAATTTGGGAAATTATTTATTGTGTGATGGATGTTGTGAATATTAATTGATAGTTAAATCACCGACTATCAATATTGGATAAATGCGTTGATCGTTTCAAAGAGACCGGGATCGAGATTTATTTCTCGAAAACCACTTCGATCCGGTTTGTACGTTTCGTGGAAACGAGTTTGGATTCGAAGATGGAGCAGTGAAGTGCAAGGGCTAGTCGCTACTAATCCTGAGGATATTTCCAAAATGGATGTAGTGGGAGTAGTGCATTCGGTTCCGTTCGAACCCGGGAATGACTTGTATGGATGAATGCTTGTGAAAAATCATCAGGTGGACGATGGGCATTGTAAGGGATATGTTCTATAAAGGTAATGCTTAGCCTCAAGCCTCATCAAATGGGAATGACTGAAAATCAGGGGTTATGCAGCAAGGCTAGGTGGGTTGCACCTAAGCAGGGTGAGGTCATCCCTGTCTAGATGTCGCTTTTTATTTCGGCTTAGTGGGCAGTTGCTAATCCCAACCGCGGGGTGATCTCACTCGAGATTATCCAGTAAGGGGTAGTCCAGGTCTTGTGTTGCAGGGGAGCGGGCGTACTCCTCGGTGGATCTAGGCCACGTACTGTGACAGGTGGTAGCCTAGCGCCTAGTCATTAGTTGGAAATCCATTCTCCCTACGAGCCTTGTACGAGTTTTGTTTGTATTACCCACTCTATGGCTAGTAGCTGGAATTTAATAGATGTAACAATTTCGGCTATTTTATAAGTATTCGTATATAGACACTATTATAATATCAGAGGATTTCTATCAAAATGTTTTAGCTATCGTAAGGTAAAAACCCGACATGTTTATTTGTGGCTGGTCTTACGAGATGCTTTTGTTTTCAAAGGATTTTTGAAACTTTAATAATCAATTGAGTGTGATTTTATCACGTTGGAATTCCAGACCGACTCAGGTGTTATTTAACTGTAATGCTCGGGTCAGACCGGTATTATAGGACACAGGATATGATGCTGTGGAGCTCAGAAGACGAGCTGGATGACGATACGTACTTTCGTACTTGTTTTATATATATATATTCCGCTGTGTTGATTAGTTGTATATCCAGATGTATGTTATTGATGTTGAACTGTGATTGATGTACTCTGATGATGTAATATATAAACTCATTTATTTGTTTTGGTGTACAGATATGTTAATATCTATTATATTTTATTCCGCTTCGATGGTTAGATTCTGTTGTTATTTTCTGTTTTCTTCTTCTACCTCTTCTTCTTTAACCCAAATGGTACGTATTTCTGTACAACTTGAGTGGATTTAGGTAGAATAGTGTTGACTCAAAGGGTATGGATTTGTGGGTCGTTACACGTGCACTTTGAGTTGACTTGATTAATTTCATTTCTATCACATTCTGACTGATTGTACCCAAGTCCTTGTCTAGCAGTATTAACAATTTGTTTCCCTAATAGCATATTTAACGATCTTTCACTTTTTGAAAATTTTTCTAAAGTCGTAGACAGTTGTTGGACTTGTGTTTTGATAGATTCATTTTCATTTAGTAATTGTGCGCACTTTTTAATAGAATTTTCTCTCCTCGTGTTTTAACTTTCTTTCAAAATCAAAATTTCATTTTCAAGTGATTTAATTTTAGTTTCCGATTTTTTAATTTCTTCTTCGATTGTTGGACACTTTTCCCACCTAGGGCACTTGTTTGATAGTTTTTAACCAACTGATCAAGCAATTTATTTAATTCTATCAAAGTATCTCTTTGTGGGTCAATTTTAGCATATTTCTCCCTAAGTCTTTCAGAACAACCATTTGCTTTATGAAAATATATAAGTAATTCTGAATTAGTGAGTTTTGATACCTTGCTTAATTCGTCATCATCACTATCAGTCATATCACCTCGAAGGCGCAGATCTGTTTTTTCGCTCTCACTGCCAGTGCTTTTATCATCTTCATCAGTTTCATCCTAAATGTCTGCAAAACTTCCCCTTTTTTGTTTCTTTCCATGGCTAAATCTACTCTGTGGACAATTGGGCTTAATATGATAGGGATTGTTTCACTTGTGACAGATGGTCTCCTTTTCTTCCGAGTTGTATAGTGGTTTGGCTATTCAGCTTTTTAATTTTTGATTTAGAGCTGGATTTTCATACTTGTGATTCTATCTTTTGAATTTCTTTATTAATAGTGCCAGCGCAACTTCTCCATCATCATCACCATCACCATCATCATCATCACTTTCTGTTGTTCCTTTAAGAGCCATTGATTTCTTTCGAGTATCATCTCCTTCACGTTCTTACTTGAATTTGATTTCTAGCTCATAAGTGGTGAGATTTCCGATGAGTTCTTCAACTTTGATTTGTTTCAAATCACTTGATTCTTGAATGGCAGTAACTTTTGCTTCAAAATTCCGTGGAAGGACTTTGAGGATTTTTCGAACTATTTCCAACTCTGTGTATGATTTTTCGAGTGCTTTTTATTTGTATACAATATGTGAGAGTCATTTGTATATCTCTTTGACATTTTCTTCCTTGGCCATTGTGAAATTCTCGTATTCGCTACAAAGCATGGAAAGGTAAGATTCCTTGACTTGAGATGTTCCTTCGTGAGTCACTTCAAGTGTGTGCCATATTTCTTGCGCAGTTAGACAATGTGAGACACGATTAAATTCAATTTGATCCAATGAACAAATAATAGAATTCATGGCTTTAGCATTAGTATTCTGTAGTCTATTTTCAAGATCTATCTATTGATCCATTGATTTATCTATTTCTTGATTATCTACCACTATTGTTGATGTCCTATATCCTGTCTCAACTATATTCTAAGCATTAATGGTTTTTATAAAAAAATTCATTCTATTTTTCCAGTAAGCGTATTCACCATTGAGCATTGGCGGTCTAACTATGGACTTTCCCTCAGCAAATGCATTATTATAAGAAGCCAATTCAAAATTCAAAATTTTAGAACAAAAATTGGTTTTTGAAAAATCAAAATTTTAAAACAAAAATTGACCTTTGTTTCTCGCTCCGATACTACTTGTAGGATCAATTTCACCCTAGAGGGGGGGGTGAATAGGGTGATACTATTAATTATAAAAATTTAATGCGGAAGTATATAAAATAATCGCAGCACTGATAATAGCAGAATAATAGCAGCACAAATAATAACAGAATATCAAAAGAAGAAAATAGAACACACAGATTTACCCAGATTCGGCAAAACCCTGCCTACGTGCTGCCTTCAAGGTTTCTACTAGAAATTAAGTAATCATAAGCTTACACACGTAAACTCGCGACACTCGCTATCGACTAACCTAACTCTATGCTCAAAACCCTGCCATAACTTATCCACTGAGTTGCGAATTCTCGAACTACACAACCGTACTTTGTTCCCTGGTTACACGACTAGAATTATACAGAAGTTTAAAAGAGAACTACAAATTAAAAAAACAAATTAAAATACAAAATCTTTGTTTTAAAAAATAAGCCCCAAAAAAAGGTCGGCCCAAATTATAACTTAAGAAAATAAAGTTTGTCTCCCTTTGTGTTTTATTTAGCCTGTAACTTTTTAGTCCATGCCGTTCCTTTTTGCGATCTAGGATTTGTAATTTAAAGCGCTGATTCTAATCAATTGCTGTTTTGTTCCACCATTGACTTCAATGCTTCTTCAATTAAGCTCGCAGTTTCTTTCAATTAGTCGAGTTTGAATCAATGTTTTGAACTGGTACGTGAATTACCTTTTCGATTTTGATTTTGCTCAACTTTTGATTTGAGTTACTAATTTGATTTTGATTTAAGAGTATACCCTGAAATTTTTTTCTTAAACTCGAATGCACTATAAGCCGATGATGTTAACGGGTTTTATAGGATTGAAAACCCAAAATTTTCAGTCGAATATATTTATCTGAATTCATATGATACGTTTGTTTTGCCGTTCGATTTTGCTTGATTACTCGTGATGTTTTCTGACTAGTTCAGTTCGTATATTTTTTTTGGCTTGGTCACCGCTGCTTGTTTTCTGATTTGGTTCTGTTATTTTTTCTTTTGACCTGTTTAAATTTGCCTTGTTCACCACGACTTTGCATTTTCTTTGGGAATTGACTTCGTCCATTTGAAATTTTTAATAATTTTAACTTGTTTAATTTTATATCACCTGTTTTTTTGAATCCACCCTGATTACCCATGGCTTCTGACGGTTTTGATTCATACTTGCTTGCTGTGTTGATGTGGCTGCACTTGCTGTTAGTCTTCACTCTAATTGATTGCATTACATTGTTCACTATCTTGTGTCTGATCATATGTGTATGTGGAGTTGTATTTGAACTTGACTGTGCAGTCTGTATTTGTACCATTTTATGGTCATTCATATATACTTTTGACTGATCTGATTTGGTCTTGTAAAGTTTCTGACCGTATGCATATGATGTTTTGAACATGGCCATTGTATTTGATTCTGCACTTAATTGCTTGCATGTATGTACATGTGTGTTCACTCATGTATATATGTATGTTTGTGATGCTCTGTCCACACTGTGTTGATTGAAAATGAACTTGTTCGATTGTTGCTTGATCATTGACACTGCTCACTGGTCCTAGTTACATGTGTCTAGTTGCTTCGGGTCATGTGTATTTGTGTTCCTCTTGAATGCTATGATAAGTTTATACTTGTGTTTTCACCATATTTTACTGCATATGAATATACGTTGTTTGTTATGGCCAGACTTGTTTATGTGCATGCCGTTTCATGGTTCACTTGAACTATGTTTCACTTGTGTTTCTCTTAGAGTCTTGGTTATTGTACATGTATATATGTATGTACCGACTTTCTTGTTGAGTTCATTCTGGTTTGCATTGTACTGTTATCACATGTGGAAGCTGCTTGTTTTGTTTGCTGTTGCTTTGCACTTGCTTCGATTTAAACTACAGCTTTTACTCTTGCATTTGTGTTCAAGTGTATGTTTACTTGAGTCTGCATTGGACCTTGCTTGTTGCACTTGATCTAGTCTCTGTTGCAATATTGTACTAACGTGGTTGAAGTTGTTTCTTGACTCCACTGTGTACATTTGAACATATTGAACTATTGTTGATTTGGGACTTTTGTTTTTCATGTGCATAGTACTGTCTAGCCTGAACAGTTGAATGCATTAGTTATTGAGAGCCTGGACTGATTTGATTATTTTGGTCAAGACCGTCTTCAATTTATAGCTGCAGTGTCATCTCCACTTGTATACATATATTTATGTATGTATGTGTGTGTGTGTTTATGGAGTCCGGTTTCATCTTATATCCACACTTCTCTGTTTTTGTTGTTCTTGAAGTCATGTGTATTTTTATTTCTCTGACCAGTCCATTGTTGAGTCTTTTTCAAGTGTACACATTGAATTTTTGGTCAAGGCCTGTTTTGTGTTAGTTTTTGGATTTTAGTACTTAACAATTTTGTGGTGTTTTTGTATTGCACCTGAGTCGAACCTAGCTTTGCCTCTGGTTTTACCTTGCGCTTATATCATGACTTTATTTGTATTGCACTCGAATATTTGTACTTGAGTTGAATCCAACTTTTTATTGGGTTTGACCTTGTGCTCACCTGTCCCTGCATTTTTATCAAGTGTATATTGGTGTGCATGGCCTTGTGGCATGTACAGTGATACACTATGCATGTCACAGGTTGTTCGTGTATGATGAATTCAAAAATGAATATGATGATGAACAACCCAAATAACTGAGGCAAATAACATTTTCAAAATACACATTTTACTTTACACTGCAAAAATATTTCTTTTTCAATTTTACGTCTTCATTGTTTATTTTGCAGATAACTCAAATGGGAATAGAGTTGAAGATAAATACGAGTGAATGAGCGATATGTAGTGAGGTGCAAATGTAAATTAAAAATTATGATGTAATCGAAATTGCATTGTAATAAAAAAATTGTATATATATAGTGAGAGCTCAAGTTTGTACTATTCAAAATTGTGATAAAATATTTGTTTGAATAAAATATCTGTTTTAATTTAAATTCAGTGTTTAATTAAACTCTGTGTTATTTATTTTATTCAACAAATATTTATTTAATTATGTGAAAATAAAATTGTACAATAACAAATACATTTTTTTGGAAAGGGGAAGGGTACTTTATTATATATAATATAGATACAAAGGATATTCGAAGAGGATTGCAAAATATACAATAGAAAGAAACAAAAACTATACATGATGAAAATGCCCTCTTTGAATTATAGCCCACAAATTAATACAAAACAAATATTAAGCGATTAAAAACATTGCAGCCCGCGAGATACTATTTCAACTTTTCTCTTTCATCTACTGTGATATCAGATCAGAAAATGGCAATTAAATTTTGAGACAAGCTTCAACGTCATGGTGTATTAATTCTCTTAGCTACTAGATCTAGTCTCTTCTTGGTATCAAGGCTTTGGATTGTCGCATGAATTTGAGCTAAGATAAGTTTTGATGTTATCTCCTGTGGAAAAAATAAGTTTCGAAATAATCTGTTGTTTCTTTCTTTCTATAGCTAATAAATTGTAGAAGTGAGAGCTAGGCAAGCAATCATAGCAGATCTATTGTTAGATTTAGTTTTCTTCTTTAGTTCTAGAATTTCATCCATAAGAGAATTCGAACATTTCGTATTAATATGAAGCTGATTTTTGATGAAAGCCCATATGTATTTTGAGTATGAACACTGGAAAAAAAATGATCTTTATTTTCCTCTTGGCAGTTGCAGAACTTACAAGAATTTTTAATTGCAATATTCCATTTTTGAACTCTGTCTAGGGTTGGGATCTTATTTAAACAAGCTAAATAAGTTAGAAAGTAAAACTTTTGAACAGATTTCCAGATAAATGCTACCCTTTCGAAAAATTACTTATATACGAAGCTTATTTATTTATTTTAACTCAAATTCTTTCACTTTGATAATCTGTAACAACCAGGATTTTTTTTGAGTAAATTAAATAAAATCAATAATGATTTAATTTGGAGAATTTAAAATCAACGTTTCGAATTTGTAATCTTTTATAAGTGATAAATTGTCTGGGATGATTAATTCTAAAATTTTGTGAAATGGAGAAATTATAATTTTAATGTTTATTTAAAAATAACTGGAATTAGAGTTTAAACTAGAATAATTATTTAATTGAATCTTTTATTTTTAAATAAAAGAAGAATTTGAGAGTGTAGACTTGATTGAACATTTTAATAAATATTTAAGAAATTATTTTGTTTGAATTATGGACTATGATTTAAGCACTTAGGTATTTTATTTATAAAGCCATTAGTGAATTAAATTAAAACAAGGCTTTTAGGTTAACTAAAAGAGAATTGGTTGTTGTTCAGCACAATTAGTTTCTTATTGGGTTTGATTGGAAAGCAAATCCCAATGACAATTTGAACCAAAGAGGAATTCTCTTCTTTCCTGAACTATATGTTCATTTCTAAATCAGTAAACTCAATTAAGGAAAATTACAAATTATTCCTTTTTCAAAACATAGAAACCAAAAATCAAAGTTCCCCAATTCGCTTGCAACCTAAATGTTGTTAGAAGTTAATAAATACAAGGTAATGTTCTATAGTCCTATTCTAACTATTAGACAACTCGATTTCAGTTTTTACAGTGCTTAATTCTGCATGTTATTTTTTTTGATTGAGATGTTTTCTAGGGTTACTGTTCTAGTTTTTAGCTATTGTATATATATGGCTATCTAATTACAAGGAAAAAAGGTGAGTTAAACCTTACAAAACTCATCCCTAAATTTCTGATTTGCATGCTTTTGATTTGATAATAAGTGATTGTGAATTTAGTTGATGAATTAGTGTTTGGTAGTTTCAATGTTATTGTTCAGTCTCTGTTCAAAACTACACACAGTTAGTAAATTGGCCATATCTTTCAATTTTCTTGTCAGATTTAGATAATTTTTAATGTTCTGGAAAGCGCACTTTATGTATGACAACTTTCACGTTGAACATATTTGCAAATTTTGAGTATAGGTTGGTCGAAATCCTGTCTCACACTCTTAGCTCTGTCACTTTGATAATTACATTCTCTAAACTAAACAATTAGTAAATTGGAAATATCTTTCTCGTTTCTTATCAGATTTAGATAATTTTTAATGTTCTAGAAACTTTCTTTGTGTAACAACTTTCATGTTGAACATATATGCAAATTTTGAGCATAGCTTAATCAAATTTCCGTTGCAAAGTTTCAGCTCTATCACTTTCATAGTTACATTCTCTAAACTAAACAGCTAGCAAATTGGGCATATCTTTCTCACTTCTTATTGGATTTAGATAATTTTTAATGTTTAGGAAAGCATGGACTTTTTACTATAACTTTAATGTTTTTTTTTTTGCATAATGTTGAATTTTACATGGTCAAAAACTAGTTTCATTTTCGCTGGCCTGTAAACGAAAGGCATAGTTCATAAATTTAAATCTAAGAAATTGTTTCGCTCATAACTTGTGAACCGTAAGTCAAATTGTATGATATTTTTCTTATTTAAAATCTTATAATTTTATCTACAACTTTCATGTTTTAAGATTTGTAAAATTATGAGATTTAGGTGGTTGAAATTGCATACCTTTAAGCCATAAATTTTAGTTAAATGAAATAAATAAATAAGCTTCGTATATAAGTAATTTTGCGAAAGAGAAATATGTATATTTATAAATATTAGAATTATTTCTAAATTAAGTTAATAAATATTAAAAAAAAATTAGCAAGTTAGTTTATATATTAAGCTTTTTTAGTAAAATACATATGGATTTGAAAATATGACTTTGAAAATACAAATCTAATCTATTTTTACATAAAAGTGATTGTGGATTTGGAATTTAAGTATTCCGATTTTCTTTAATAAATAATATAGGATTCATGGAATTTTGAAATGTAGTTTTGAAAAGTATAAACTTAATTTATGTTTAAATAAAATGGTTGTAAGAGAAAAATGTTTTGAGAACCTTAATTATATAATTTCAGGAGTACTAATAATCGACTTAGTGTCATCGATTGGTTTAAATACTTTTGAATAAGACTTTTTCGAATGTGGTATAACTCGTTGAATAGAATGTTTGAGTGGAACTTACTAGCCCATTAGTGAATACTCGAATTTCACTGGGTAGTTTAGGATGCTTTGGTTAAATTCATGGGATTGCTATTAGGAAGTATTTTTTTTACTTTAGAGTAATATTCGCTTCTGGTATGCGACGAGTGGTTGCTAGATCCTTAAGAGATCGTAGTTCAGGTTTTCCAGTGGTATAAGTAAAAAGTGATACTTACTAGCTTTTAGTAAATACTTGGATTTCACTGTACGGTATGGGACATATTGGTTAAATTCTGGTGATTACTGAAGGTGATAGTATTTGACACTTTAGTGTTTACTCTCTTTTGGTGTGCAGCAAGTGGCTGCTAGATTCTTAAGAAATTTATTCCTGAATTTCTTTTCGAACCTAATAATATAATAATATTAAATAAATATAGATTTATTAAGTCATGGTTTCTACGATCACCTTGATCGGTATGGACTATCTTTGAGATCATTCAATGATTCTATGTTCCAAGTCTGAGTATGATCCTTGATATCGGATCAGTTCGAGTGATATCAATTTGTTTGTTTGTTTGCCATAGGTTTTGAGTACCAGTTTATCAAGTTTGATACCTTTTAATTAAGTTGAAGGAGGCATTTACTAGGGCACCAGTTTTGGTGCTACCGGATGAGATGAAGCCTTTTATAGTTTCTACCGACACCTGTGGAACGGGGTTAGGCACGGTGTTGATGCAAGAAGGTATGGTAGTTAGCTATGTGAGTAGGCAACTTAAGGCCCATAAGTGAAACTATCCGACACATGATCTTGAGTAGCAACCATTGCCTTTGCACTCAATTTATGGAGGCATTATGTTTTAAAAGAGCGAATTGAAATATTTGTTCTCCTAAAAGGACTTGAATTTGAGGCAGCAGAAATAGATAGAGTTTTTGGCATCATACGATTTAGATATCTTTTTCACCACGGAAAGGGTAATGTAATGAAAAACGCTTTAAGTGGATGACATGCAATGTTGAGTCCCTTGTTTTTGGCGTGGAGACGATTGGAGTATATTGCTACCTTTGATTTTCGACCATCATCAGGTGTTACCCCGGGACTGCTATTCGCTTTAGCTGTTCAGCCTACTTTGATGGAGTATATTGGATCTAGGCAAAGGGGGAATAAGAAGCTAGTAGATATTTTTCATAGGATATGTATAGGGGAGTCATCGAGCCATTTGGGGCGTTATGCCACTAACTAGAGGAAGGTTATAGAGAGATGATAGACTTTTTGTTCCTCGTGGTACAAATTTGATAAATGAAATATCAGTAGAGTCTCACCATTCTTGGATGACCATTCATCTCGGTAGTGATAAGATATATAGGGACACGAGGTGAGTTTTCTATTGGCTTGGTATGAAAAAGCAAGTAACGGAGTATGTAGCCAGATGCATGACTTATCAAAGGGTGAAGGTGGTGCAGAAGAAGCCGAAAGGATTGTCGCATCTATTGGATTTTCCTTGGTGGAAGTTGAAGAGTATTTCCATGGATTTTATAAATGGCCTACCTAGGAGTATGAGAGGGAATGGGAGCATATGGGTCATAGTAGATCGATTGACTAAGTGCGCTTATTTCATACTAGTGAGGAGTACTAGGACGGCGACGTCGTTGGCAGCTCTATACATGAGAGAGGTCGTTAGGTTGTGTTTCCTAATAGTATAATTAGCAATTGAGTCCCATTTTTCACTAGTGAGTTCTGTAGGAGTCTATAAGAGGCTTTGTAGACTGAGTTGAGAACTGCATATCACCTGCAGACTAGCAGAAAGATAGAGAGATTGAATCGGGTTTTAGAGGACTTGCTATCGATGTGCATTTTCGATTTTTGAGGTTCTTAGGAGGATTATTTTCCATTAGTGGAGTTTACCTACAACAACAATTATCGAGCTAGCATTAGGATGGAACTGTTCGAAGCATTGTATGGTAGACCTTATGGATCATTGCCGTATTGGTGGGATACGATGAATAAGATTATTCTTGGACCAGAGATGGTGAAGGAGACATTAGAGAAGGTGGAATTGATCCATATAAGGATGAAGATTGCCTAGGATAGAAAGAAACCTTACGTTGATAGGAGGCATACAGAACTGGAGTTTGCATTGGGATACATGGTACTCATGAAGGTTTCACCCTTTAGGCATGTGATGAGATTTGGTAGTTCTAGGAAGTCAGCACCGAGATTTGTAGGACATTTCCTGAGTGTGGCTGGAGTAGGAAAGTTGACATATAGAGTAGGCTTCCGGAGAAGTTGGTGAGGGTACACGACATTTTCCATATATCGCACTTGTGGAAGTGCTTGCATGATACAACTATCGTGGTCGAGTCGATTCAGTTAAAGGAGATTGAGGTTATGCGAGAGTCAATTGTTCTCCATGCACTAACTTATACTTTAGAGCAGTACCGACCCTGGCGTAAGGCTACTTGGGCCATCACCTAGGGACTCAAAATGTTAGGGGCCTTTGATTTATCTAGCCCATAATATGGTTTGGGATAAGATTTGAGCATTTTGCTATAAGCACAAATTTTGCAGTAAATTTTCTTATACACGTGGTACTTAAGCATTTAGCAGCCCACAATATGGTACTTGGACCTTTTGCAGCAAACAGCCCACAATATAATTTGGATGCAAATTTTATTATCCATCCCTCAAATTGTCAGGGGCCATTTGACAAATATAATAAAAAGTGTGATCATTTTGTTGGTAAAGTCAGTTGCCTTCTTTTTTTAAAATCGAGGTTTGAGAGTATGGAAGCGCAATTTTTTTATATTAATCCTTGGCCATTTTCAGTTTATAGAGACCATAAATTTTTTTATTTAATTTTTTGCCTTGGGCCTCAAATACTTCAGGGCCAGCCCTTCTTTAGAGCATGCTACAAAGCGGCTTTGCAAGAATGAGATTTAACTTGTCAAAGTCTAATAGGGAGACTGTCTAGTGGAGAGTACAAGTGAGCTCGAGGAGAAAATCTACGCTACCCACCCACGGCTCTTTTCTTATACGTTTCCAATTTAATTTTCATAAGTATAGAATTCTTATATATAGGACTTAGGTGGTATACCTTTAGGTAGAGACCATTGGATGTTTGGAATGGTTGTAAACATGTTGATAGGACTTGTTATAGATGATGGATGCTAATGGATGTACATCAATGTATTGTTCGCATTTTGCACCTTTACGCGTTATGACAGTATATCCTCTTAGTACACACATGCACATCACACGTTATTTCTCGATTCTTGGATGCTAGTGGATGTTGTGCATATGGATGTTGCATGTGAATGGTATGGTTGTGCATACATATAGAATTGTAAGTACATTTACTTAGGATGTTGCATATATTTGATTGAATGGCATGAAGACTTTTGCATAATAGGAGGTCGACTGAACAGTAGACTACTTAATTTTGCATCAGTATAGATTCACATGCATTTCGTGTAACATATATATGTACATGTTGCACTAGAAATTTTTAAGGACAATGATTGCTCGTGGATGTTGGTTGAGTATATAGTTGTAGGTAAGGGTTATTGTGTGTATTAATTGCATTTTCCATCCTTAGATATTTAGGGATGAAATCCTTTTTAAAGGAGGAAGAATATAACACCCTGCAAAATTTACGTGAAATTTAACAAGAATTTAATAGAGAACTTACAAGGAAATTTTATAAGAAAATTAAATTAAACTAAAACAGGGACTTAAATTAAATTTTCACAGACGTTCGAATTTGGCTACGAAATTTGCACCATTGTGTTCGTAGTAATTTTATGATTTTCATATATAACACTTCGTAATCCAGGTTAGTATGGCAGAGTTACGGGAGTTAGAACAAAATTAGAAATTAAAAATGAAAATCTAAAAATTTACAAGGCATTGGGTCGACCTAGGAGTGTTCTAGGTCGACCCGTGATGAAGAAAAATTGAGCGTTAATTGCTCTGTAATGACATGATTTAACAGTCGAGATCATGTTGAGAAAGGTTAGATGAGTAGTTAAGGTGATACTTGTGGCTAATCTAATGGCTCTAAACCTAATGCTAACTCTATAAATAAGATGTTAATCAAACCCAAATTCTTTTTCTCAACATAGAGTAGAGAAACTCTATCAAAATTTCTACCGAAATCCTAATCTCTCAAACCCTGAAACCTAAATCAAAATTAAAATTCAAATTAAGGAGTAAGGTAAGCAATCAAAGAGGAGATTAAGGAGATCTACCAATTGGAGGCCAATTTTCTCAAGTTCTAGAGCTTAGGCTTAAAGTGAGCGGGCACAAATTTGATAATTTGATTAGACTAATTAAAATAAAACTATTATAATTGATCAAGGATGTTAGAACCCAAATTTGATAAGTTACACCCAAATTTAATACGTTAGGAATCCTAAAATTGAACTTATTAACTTAAATGTCTAAACACTAATTTGACCCCTAAACTTCTAGAAATCAATTTACAATAAATGGATAATTTAATTATTTAATTAAACACTTGTTTAATGTCAAATTTGCAATTCTAATGACAAATTCTAAAATTGATTGTAATTGTATAATTAATTAACTAGAATTTTTAATTGCTGAATTAAAAAAGTTAATTATAAATCAATCGACATTTAAAAATAAAACAACCTTAAAAATTTACACGCGATCGATCCATATAGGTGTCCTAACGGTCGACCCGTGGCAGTTGATCTAGGGTAGGTCTAAGTTGACTGCTCGAATGTAAAGTGCACGTAGTAAAACTTTGCCTAAGGCCCAGGTTTATAATAAAAATTTATATAATTTAGTATAGCAATTATATTTATAGAAAATTGATTGTTTAAGCTAGGTAAACATACTAGAAGTTGTAGGGTTGTAATTCCTCTATCAAGAGAATTGCAAGGTCGTAAATCCCTTACTACATGACTATAGGCCATCGCGGTTTAGGTAATAGCTGAATGCCCAAATGAGAGATAAGAGTTGACTAGGGCAATGTATTTCGTGGACACTCAGGTGGTATTCCGTCATGGTGGAGCACAACATTTACGAAAATACCAGGTGAGTGAGCCTGATCCTAATAGGAGTTCTTGTATGCACGATTATGGAATAATTGGTACAAGTGGATGCTAGTGTAGGATGATAAGTGGCTACTATAAGAGACGTTGGCACTATGATCGAGAGGTAGACAGTGAGTGCATACGATCGTTGTATTATTAGATTGCGGTACAATTGTGCATTTTGGGGTTCACCTCCCGTGCGTAGTAATGATACATATTCTTGGATAACTCAAAAGATGTTGACCAATTGTTAATGCGAGGTTCGAATTGTAGTTCGACCCATTGTGTAAGGTAAGAATCCTTATGTATTGGACCTTAGGAATTTACAGACACTTGTTCCACATCCTACATCACTTAGAGTAGTTTTAAAATCAATTGCACTTAATCATTACTTGTAAAACTCGTTTTCATTCACCAAACTTTATGTCTGACCCAATCCTTTTTCATCTTTTTTCCCACCATAAGTGGATAGGGAAGTAGGCGATTTGCCCATTTTGGATACTTGGAGAGAGTCATTCTTTTTCTTGAAGTCTGCTTTACAACATCTTCTCTTCATATATCATTTTATCATATCAGTACCGTTATTTTCTTGCATCAGAGTATGAGTGATATTTTCTTATGTACTCTGTTTTTGATCCCATACTGATATTGTTTTCTAAGACTATGTTTTGAGATTTCCTGTGACTGATATTTCCGTGATATTTATATGTTTTATTCCTTCCACTGTAAATTCTAAAAGTTTAGGTATCATTAGATTATATCTACCTGTGTTAGACTCTGAATTGCTAAATGTTAAACTACCGACGATCCACATTTCCTAGCATGATGCGAGGTTGAAAGCCACTTTGAGCTTTGGATTGGTGTGTCGAAGTGTTGGTTGTCATCATGGTGTCTTATAACCATACTCTTGATCAATTCTCCAAGACTAAAACCAACTAAAAGCATTATTGAGTGAATAAATGATGGTACTATTTTATATCGACTTTTCAATTATGCATCTCTATCATTGATTGATTGTTTTATCACATGTTAATTATGGAGAACATGTCTCGGCCTATCATTGAGCTGTTGATTCCCATTTCAATTTATATTTCATCATTATTACCCCAATACAGTATGAATTTCTCAATATTGGGAGCCATCTTTGGCTTTCTTATGAATTTGCGCACTCATGCTACTTCTATTGTGGTACTGTTTTAGGTAGTGTACTAACTTTCATAGTTAACACAACCTCTCATCTGGAACCTTTCCAGCACATACCTCTTTGTTAAGGGTGAACATGAAGTTAAGATTGACTTACTATTTTCACTGTCGTTTATGAAGTTCGAACCCGAACACTCTTTCAAAATAAGTTCGTTATTTCATAAACAACTCTTTAGTTTTTCATAAACTCTTGAGAATATTCTCAACCGCCATTCAGATTACCACTTGGTTGTTAGTGAAATAATTTTACTTCACCTTGTGCATAAGCAATTTTTGGTCTAGTACCTGATGTATGATGATTCTTATTAATGTGCATAAGTATTCCAACTCATATTCTCTATATTAAACATTTTCACTATGGTGTCTGTGTAAACTTAGTGGAAAAATCCTAAAATCCTTTTATACCGAGTTCAAAGGACGCCCTTTCAAATCCTTTATCGAAAATTGAAAAATCAGGCTTAACCGATTTTGACATGGATACATTACTACCAAACAGTCATATATTTTCTTACTTATAGTATTAAAAATATTTTAGTACCTTTTATTTTATTTCTTACGCTCTTTCAAATGCGCTTTCTATGTTTTTTTTACTGAAATCAAACTATTTGATTTCTCTATCGAATTACTTGCTTAACCTCTAGATTCTAATTTAAAATACATTACACCAGAAAAATGATTTGGTAGAGTCCAGATAATGCTACCAAATCCTATAGAGCGTTTTAGTAAACTTCATTTATTAAGTTGCAACTAAAAGTTCAGAACTTTCTGTTACATTTTCATAAACGCTACGTAAAACCAACATACTGTAGCGTTTGCTGCGTGCAATAGAAAATTTCTTTCGTAACGTCCAATAAACGCTCCTAAAGACAGTAGTTGCATTTTTAAAACGTTACTATATACTTTTTGGAACATTTAGTAAACGCCGCAAAAGTTTGTTGATTATTTATTTGCAATTTTTACACGCTACTACTCTGTTGGTTGCTTGTTAGTTCATGCTGTATTTTCCTCATTACATGTACTAGATAGTGGCAACTAATAGTTTTTGGCATAAAAAAGTATCAATCGATAATCATAATACTTAAACAACGGACAAAACAAATTAATCACATAACAAAACACGATATCCAGAAGTATTGCTATACAAAAGTCTTTTAGACAAAATAGGCAAGTTCACATAAAATCCTTGAACATGCTAGACACAAGCTTACATTACTAACAAAATGTTATAGTATAAATGACGATTGGAACCCTATACCATTTCTTTGCTGCAACTCGTCTTTTCTTCGAAAACACAAAATAACTTATGGACAAGTTTAACTCTCAACGGTGGGAACTAGTACAGAAATCTTAACAGCTGAACTAATTTACCCACGCAACGCTCCTACTACAACGGAGGTATACTTTTGTAGAATGATACTCGAATGATTTTTCCCATATGTGATCAATTCAAGCAATAATTATCTTAAAAAGTACAATAATGATTTCACTTGCGTGTTTAACCATTGTTTCTACCTAGGTAGTATGTACCTCGGTATATAAATCTATGTTGCAATACATCTGTCATAGTACTCTAAAAATTTAACAGAAATTGAACGAGAATCAATGGTTTTTTTTCTTTCCTTTTTTCCCTTTTAATATTAATTTTTTTGGCAGAACCTTACAAGATTTATTATACTAGGAGGCCCAAGCATAGCTTGTAGCACTGCAAAAGCAATAATGGGACGCTTAATGGTCCAAAAATCTCGATCCATCAGGCAAAGCTGCACTTGGAGTTCATTTATCCGCTTATAATGAAGGACAAGGAATTACTTCCACTGAAAATGTCAATTCCTTGAACAAGAGGAAAAGTTCAAGCATGTTGGAAGTAGCAGCTCATTAATTAATACCATGTAAAGTGTATTAGTCTTATTTATCTGAATTTGAATCATATTCATGTGTTAATTTTATTGCTTGTAATATGTGGTGCACAGTGATTACATGTATTGTACTGCAAGTCTGTAAGACAATGTTTTATATAAATGGGAACAATATTTTTATTTGAGCAAAGCATGGCATTGAAAAGCAAAGGAATTCATTACCTTTTATTCATTGGGTGTGGTATGGAAGAAACATGAGTTATTTATAACATTCATTTACTTTATTAACAAAAAAAGGAAAAAAAATGGTTGTGTTTGGTTTGTTATTTTTAGTTTAGATTTTCGTACATACAAAAATGCACGCGACGCATTTATCTTGTCGAAAATGATCAATTTAAAAAGCGAAGTTAACATACAAAGTAGAAAACAATTTTTTTTTCGTATTTTTGAAAAATAACACAAGCATGTGAAACAATGCATTCTTCAATCGTCCCTCTATCTCCTTCGTCTTCACGTCCGTCTTTCTTTCATCCTCTCTATTCTCAATTCTTCTCATATTTGAGACACATTGAAAACACGAAAACAAAAAATTCATTTTTAAATCAAATTCTACCTAAACTTTTCAACCAGTGCAGAAAAATGAAATTTCAAGCAATGAGTTAATACCTAGGCTTCTGTCTACCCTTGCCGGGCTTTGAAGGCAGGTGCTTCTGGTTCGACTACAGCCTACCATAGTCATTGGTTTGCACTTTTAGTAACCTCGCTTCTCATTTTTCAGTTGGATTAAAAAAAAAAATATTAATTTTATGGTAAATGTGGTTATAACTTGATTTATTTCCTATGTAAATGATTGTATGTATATTGTATACTTTAAAAATAACCTTAATTTACTTTTATTCGCAAGCAACATTGATGAACATGTTGGAAACAATGGTCGAAATTCGGCTGAGTCGTGGACAAAGTCACTTTCTTGAAGACGTTTCGGCGATCTGCTCAAAGGTGCAAGCAGTTCGGATCAATCACCGCCGCCTCTAGGATAAAACAGCCTCTCAATAAATTGGGGTACCGTTACGTTTGCACGAACGAAACGGTTCAGTTTGCACTCGAAATATTGCTCGGATTTTTATGAAGAAGAGATAAGGAAAAATGTCGTTCTGTCTATTTCGTCTTCGTATGAGTTATGAAGACGGAGTAGTGAAAAGAACGTTTTACTGATTAGGGGACGTGGTCTAGAAAAACGGATCTGAGTATTACCGGGTCAAAAATAATGAACGTTGCACAACGTTCTTCATACGGGCTTAAGTAACTGATCCAGCCCGGTCAGAAAACAGTTAACAAATTTGTAGCAAAAATATAAGTGTTACACCACTACAAGCCCAAGCCCGGCCCGGCCCGGCCCGGGTCGGGTCGAGTCGAGTCGGTCGGTCGGCGCGCGCGCGCGCGTGTGTGGTGGTCAAGCATGGCCTCCCTCCTCACAAAAGAGCATCATTGGGTGCCCAAAGGGCCCAACTTAGCCTCTAAGAATCAAGTATAAATACTTGATTCTTTCATATAGTCCTACAATGTGGGACTATTCACAAAGCCATTCTTCACACTTAGTCATTTTTAATAATTCACTTGAATTTTTCAACACAATTTCCAACAATCCCCCACTTGAATTTTTAAAAATATTTTCGAGCAATTTCTGAAAACATAAGATTGTGCATAAACAAAGGTGTCGTTAGACTTGAACCTTTGCATAGTGAATAAGATTCAGTTTTTACTAGAGTGACACGTAGTCTTGAACTCTATTCCTGACATCAGACCACACACAATCCTTCTAGAGTGCAATCAAATAAGCCCGTGCATTTATGGCCATGCACGTCTATCCCAGTTTAGTGAATGCTCTAGGAGTTTTGCCCAAAACTCCATAGGAAACGGCCAAATTTCCACATTCACACAGGTGAGTCTATCAAGAGTACTCCTGAAGGTAGGTACTCCACTCCAAATGGAGTATAGATCTCATTAAGAGTTTCTATTAACTCATCCTCTAATCACTTCAGGAATACATGCTTCTTTATATATGAAAAATGGCATGTTCAACTCATATCACTTCACAACTTGTTCTTACCCATTGAACCTAGTTCTTGGGATCTCCAGTCATTAGGTCGGGTTACCATTGTGCGTGACTCAACAATCTAAGGGCAATAGTCCCATTTTTCTAGAAGTCGTAAGGACTTTCTCTCTGGCCAGTCCTTTCGTCAAAGGATCTGCCAAATTCTCATCACTGCGTATGTGATCCACTCTAACAGCTCCTGAAGAGAGTAGCTCTCTAACAGTGCTATGCTTACGACGTATCTGTCGTCTCTTACCGTTATAATAACGGTTCTGTACTTTTGCAATAGCCGCGGTACTATCGCAATGGATCAACACAGCTGGTATCGGTTTTTCCCATAAGGGAATCTCGGCTAGCAGATTTCTTAAGTACTCTGCTTCCTCACTAGCTGTAGCTAGTGCTATCATCTCAGACTCCATAGTAGACTGAGCCAATATAGTCTGTTTCTTGGATTTCCAAGAAACAGCTCCTCCAGCAATGCTAAAGATATAGCCGCTAGTTGCCTTTGAGTCATCAGATAAAGTATTCCAGTCTGCATCGGTGTAACCTTCAAGAACAGCTGGAAACTTTTCATAATGTAATCTAAGGTTCATGGTTCGTTTTAGGTATCTCATGACCCTCTCAATAGCGTGCCAATGCTCTATACTAGGTCTACTAGTAAACCTGCATAATAATCCCACGACATAGGCTATGTCGGGTCTAGTACAATCAGTGGCATACCGAAGGCTGCCAATGATGCTCGCATAATCAGACTGTCTTACACCTTCACCAGTGTTCTTGAAAAGTTTTACACTAGGATCATATGGTGTACATGCAGGTTTACAGTCAAAGTAATTGTATTTCTTTAAGATCTTCTCAATATAATGAGATTGATCCAAAGAAAGTCCCTTTTCGGACCTAGTAATCTTAATACCAAGAATTACACTCGCTTCACCTAGATCTTTCATATCAAAATTGGCACTTAACAAAGATTTAACAGTGTTTATGGCATGAATATTTGATCCAAAAATTAGTAGATCATCTACATACAAACATATTATAGTGCAAATGTCATTCTCAAATTTATAATAAATGCATTTGTCACTTTCATTAATTTTAAAACCATTTGAGATTATTAAATTATCAAATTTTTCATGCCATTGTTTAGGTGCTTGTTTTAAACCATATAATGATTTATCTAATTTGCAAACTTTATGTTCTTGACCATGAATTACAAAGCCTTCAGGTTGGTCCATATAAATTTCTTCTTCTAATTCACCATTTAAAAAGGCAGTTTTAACATCCATTTGGTGTATAATTAAATTATGAATAGATGCTAATGAAATTAGTACTCGAATGGATGTGATTCTAGTTACAGGTGAAAAAGTATCAAAAAAATCTATATTTTCTCTTTGCCTAAAACCTTTAGCTACCAAACGGGCTTTATATTTTTCAACTGTTCCATTAGGTTTTAATTTCTTTTTAAGTACCCATTTACAACCTATAGACTTACAACCAGGTGGTAAATCTACTAAGTGCCAAGTCTTATTGGATTCCAACGAATCCATCTCATCATTTATAGCCTCTTGCCAAAAATCGGCATCTAAAGAAGATAAGGCTTCTTGGAGGTTTGTTGGATCCTCCTCTATAGTAAAAGTGCAAAAATCCGAGCCAAAATCTTTATCAACTCTTGCTCTTTTACTTCTTCTAGGTTCAGTTTCAGAAGATTCATTAAGTTCTGTTCTAATAGGCACGGTGTTATTTGACGTGCCCCCACTATTCCTCAATTTAAAAGGAAATTTACTTTCATAAAAATCAGCATCAATAGATTCTACTATATTATGTGTATTTAGGTCATAAAATCTATATGCTTTGCTATTAATAGCATAGCCAATAAATACACATTCGTATGTTCTACTTGCTAATTTTATTCTCTTAGGGTCGGGTATACGAACATATGCCAAGCATCCCCAAGTTCTAAAGTAAGATACATTCGGTTTATAATTTTTTAAAATTTCAAAAGGTGAAGTCTTACTTTTTGATTTAGGGATTCTATTCAATACATAGCATACAGTCAACAAAATATCCCCCCACCAATGTTTTGCTGCACCTGAATTTAACAAAATAGCTACAACTAATTCGGTAAAGGTCCTATTCTTTCTTTCAGCTTTACCGTTCATTTCAGGTGAATAAGGTGCAGTTCTCTCATGAATTATACCATTCAATTTATAGAAATCAAGAAATGAACTAGATTCATATTCTGTTCCTCTATCACTACGAAGTCTCTTAATTTTCTTATTAGATTGATTCTCAATTTCAGTTTTAAATAATTTAAACATATCAAATGCATCACTTTTATTTTTCATAAGATATACATAAGTGAAATCAGAGGTATCATCTATGAAAGTGATAAAATAACGGTGTCCGTGTCTAGTCAAAGTACCATCTAGTTCACATATGTCAGAATGAATCAAGTCTAAGGATTCAGAAAATCTATCAATTGATTTATGAGGTTTCTTAGTGATTTTTGCTTGACTACAGAATTCACATTTATCAAAATCAGTTTGTGACATTTTAGGAATCAAATCTAATGTGATCATGTTATGAATTATACGCTTGTTTACATGACATAATCTAGAGTGCCAAATATTAAAGTCACACAACATATAAGCAGAACTGGTTACTTTATTAGATTCAACATTCAGTTTAAACATACCCTCACAAGCATAACCCTTCCCTACAAACATCCCCTTATAAGTCAAAGTATACAAATCAGCTCCTATAACTTGAGTAAAACCAGCCTTATTAAGGAGAAAACCAGAAACCAGATTCTTTCTCATCTCTGGAGTATGCATCACATCTTTCAGAAGAACTGTCTTTCCAGAAGTAAACTTTATTTCCACATTTCCAATGCCTGCAACTGTAGTGGTGTGAGAATCTCCCAACAGCACCTTCTGATCATCAGCAGCCGTGTATGTACTAAACATAGCACGATCATAGCAGACATGGCGGGATGCACCAGTGTCTACCCACCAACCCTCTGATCCACCAACAAGGTGAATCTCAGAAATCATAGCCGTCAAAGGCTCCTCAGTCAGGTTAGCCTGCGGTGCAGGGCCTGGTCTGTTCCTACACTTGCGTGCCATATGACCTGGTTTTCCACAGTTGTAGCACAAAAACAACTGTCCAGAGTCATTCTTTTGGGTTGGTTTCTGCTGTCCTTTTTGGTTCCCTTGCGGGTTCCAATTCTGTTTGTTGCGGTTGCGGTTCTGATTCTTAAAGCTTTTCGGATTTGGTTTCAGAACTGCTGGCTTGGACTTCTTAGTGTTATTGTTGGTGACAACAAGCACTTCCTCTTTCTGGTCCTGTTTCCGAGCCTCCTCCTCGATACGGAGGCGAGTAATCAAGCTCTCTAAGGAGAATTCCTTAGTCTTGTGCCTAAGCACATTCTTAAAGTCTTTCCAACCTGGGGGCAGTTTATCAATAATAACAGCAATTTGAAACTGTTCATCTAAACTCATACCTTCGGAGATGATCTCATGAGCAATTTTCTGAAGCTCATGAGACTGCATCTCTACTGACCTGTCATCCGTCATCTGGTATTTGAGGTAGCGGCTGACTGCATACTTCTTCGCTCCAGCCTCTTCGGTATCGTACTTCTTTTGCAGCGCTTCCCAAATCTCTTTGGCTGACTTGTCAGAATTGTAGTAGTCGTACAGGTCATCGCTGAGGCCGTTGAGAATGTAGTTTCGGCACATGTAATCTTGCTCTGTCCAGCTCTGCAACTCCTTTGATTTCTCTGTCCAGGCTCGCATCTGATCTGAGTCTGCTTCGTTGTCTGGTTTACTGGGTAGCTGCGGTCTGTCGGTTGTCAGCACAGCCACGACTTTTCTGGTGGTCAGGAAGAACTCCATCTTTTGTCTCCAGCGTTTGAAGTGGAGGCCTTCGAATCTGAAGGGAGCAGCGGAGACAGTCGGTAGCTGGAAGAAGGAAGCGGGAGCGGTTGCATCTAGATCTGCAGCAGAAGCCATTGTTTTGGTTCGTCTTCAATTTGTTGGAAACAATGGTCGAAATTCGGCTGAGTCGTGGACAAAGTCACTTTCTTGAAGACGTTTCGGCGATCTGCTCAAAGGTGCAAGCAGTTCGGATCAATCACCGCCGCCTCTAGGATAAAACAGCCTCTCAATAAATTGGGGTACCGTTACGTTTGCACGAACGAAACGGTTCAGTTTGCACTCGAAATATTGCTCGGATTTTTATGAAGAAGAGATAAGGAAAAATGTCGTTCTGTCTATTTCGTCTTCGTATGAGTTATGAAGACGGAGTAGTGAAAAGAACGTTTTACTGATTAGGGGACGTGGTCTAGAAAAACGGATCTGAGTATTACCGGGTCAAAAATAATGAACGTTGCACAACGTTCTTCATACGGGCTTAAGTAACTGATCCAGCCCGGTCAGAAAACAGTTAACAAATTTGTAGCAAAAATATAAGTGTTACACCACTACAAGCCCAAGCCCGGCCCGGCCCGGGTCGGGTCGGGTCGAGTCGAGTCGGTCGGTCGGCGCGCGCGCGCGCGTGTGTGGTGGTCAAGCATGGCCTCCCTCCTCACAAAAGAGCATCATTGGGTGCCCAAAGGGCCCAACTTAGCCTCTAAGAATCAAGTATAAATACTTGATTCTTTCATATAGTCCTACAATGTGGGACTATTCACAAAGCCATTCTTCACACTTAGTCATTTTTAATAATTCACTTGAATTTTTCAACACAATTTCCAACAGAACATAATTAGAATACTTGCAGGAAAGATAGCTAAACCGCATCACATGTCAACGGTAATGATCAAGTATTGATACAACTTTGCCTCAGGTGCATATTCTATATTTGTGAAAGTTATTTAGTCGAGAGGAAATAAACAAGAAAAGGGAAATACAGAAATAAACCACCTAAGATTAAAACCACGTTATTTGCCGTTACTGCAAAAGCAAGCAAGAAAATAGTTAGCCACAAACAGAATGCTCCCATCTTTACGTTTCCCTATTTTGAATATTGAAATAAGACAACAAATGTTTGTAGATTTATAGAGTATATGAACTATGAAAGCAAACAAACAAAAAGCCGGGAAAAATGTCATTAAAATGGAAAGAGTTGACTAAACATGACTGTGTAAGATACGAGATACCATCAATCTAAGTCAACTAATGAAGATGTCAAACCAAGTTATTATATACTATATTCTAATTTGGAAACGGTAAATCAGTCATAGTAATAATATTACTAAATGAATCACTAAAAATTAAAATGACCATGGTTTTTTTAACACAAATGCACAATTTAATCCGTATATGGCTATATGTCATAATATTTATCTGTGAATCTTGCATAACGTTATATTATTAGATACTCAGTCATCCGGTTTCTTGTAGTCCTATAAGCCTATAAACTTATTTATTTGGATGCTCTTCACACTGAATATCCCAGGCACATAGCTACAATCTGATGTAAACAAACAAATTTTTGAGTGGGAAAAAATATACTACAGGATACATATATAACATTATCCTTATATTTTTCAGGACATAAATGTTACATGTTTCTGTTGTGCATGTTTATATATGCATTTATATATGTAAGTGGAACAAATGGCTTATCACCAAGTATCTACGCAAATTTCCAGTATATCACCCAGTAAAAATTAATAAAATTAAATAATTATGAATAATAAAACTAAAAATGAGAATTTTACAAACTTTGAAATTTGACCACGAAAGTTACATCCTTATGTTCGTGGTAATTTTCTGAGCAACTTTCATATGTACAGTCTGAGTTCAAACGAAGAAGTTATCAACGTTTGAAAATTTCGAAGCGGAAATAATTCAAAATGAATTAAGAAAATAATTCGGAATATATAGTCTAAAAATTTACGTTAAAAATAATTAAACGCTAGGGAACCGTTAACGTTAACATGAAGTTTAAAAAGCTAATAAATATAAATAAATGACAATAAATAAATTACGGCCACGAATGAAGACTGATAGACTGCCTTTATTAGGTCGGTCGATCGATTGAGCTCAGGTAGTTGGGGTTTCCCTAGGCCAGAATGTAACAATCTGCTTTTCGATTCCGGATGCAATACCTAAACTAACGTTAACGCCTGAGAATCGAAA
This sequence comes from Allium cepa, assembly GCA_030765085.1. Classification (NCBI taxonomy): domain Eukaryota; kingdom Viridiplantae; phylum Streptophyta; class Magnoliopsida; order Asparagales; family Amaryllidaceae; genus Allium; species Allium cepa. The sequence goes on along the minus strand of CM060929.1, from coordinate 870,741,960 downwards.
AGTCGATTCGTTGGGGTTTGAGATAAGATGTATGTATATGTGTGTGTCACACACAGATATATATATGTATATATATATATGTATATATATGTATATATATATGTATATATATGTATATATGTGTGTGTGTATAAAGTCGCAGTCACTGGCAGATATTAAACACAATTCTAACTAAAAACTATGTACATTCGGAGTCTCATAGCGGAATGAATATAATATAATACATAGTCGATATTATAATCACATCACCATAACATATCTGAATGTCAAATGCGTATGTCTAAATAAGTACATATACAATCCAAACCCACACACAATAAGAAAAATCCAGGTATTACACTTATATGCATAATGAACACTATATACAGGTAAATGTCTATCTATGATATTGTACCATCACCAAACTCCATCAACCTGGATATATAGAAAAATAAAAGTAGGAGTGAGTCAGACATAAGTTTGTTGAGCGAACCATACTTTATTCTACAAATACTCCAAAAATAATACTATAACATTATATGAGTCCATCGCTCAGCCACCACACGTTCCATTCCCACACCATAGCCGACTGTTTTATACGTATAACTATATCGAATTGTCTTTATGCAGATCATGCCCTGGACTCGTCTCGTGTGCTATAGGGTCGCCTATCATCCGTCGTTGTGCAAATCATATACAGGACTAATGCCCTAGACTAGCCTCATGCCTTATAGGGTCGCTTGTTGCCCCCACTCTGACAAACTGGACTCACGCCCTGAACTAACCTTATGCCCTACAAGATCGCTTAATGACTTGTCATGAAATTTTTTTGTTCTTTCTTTGTAAATTTTATTGTTTTCATACGTGTCGTTCCTAATCTCCTCTAATTCATTGAGTTACAATTTTCTGTTTTCGCCAGCTTTTTCAAGATCAAAATTTATGTTCTTAATTGCCCACATTGTTTTATGTTCAAGTTCGACGAGTAAATGGCATACTTTTCCACATACAAGCCTAAAAGAAGACATCACAGATTGGATTTATACGCAGTTCTACAAGCCCAAAGCGCATCTGTTAATTTTTGTGACCAATCTTTCTGATTTTATTCACCATTTTCTCCAAAATTTGTTTAATTTGGCGATTTGAAACTTCAACTTGACCACAAGTTTGAGGGTGATAAGGAGTGGATAACTTGTGGATTATCGAGTATTTCTTCATTAGAGTTTCAAATGAACGATTATAGAAATTAGTTTCATTATCGCTTATTATTGTGTGTGGTATTCCAAACCTCGAAAAGATGCTTTTTTATGAATTTCACAGCAACTTTATGGTCATTTGTTTTAAAGGAATGACTTCAACCGATTTAGAGACATAATCAACAGCAAAAAGAATGTACAAATTTTCGAAAGAATTGAAAAACGGTCTCATAAAATCAATATCCCAAATGTCAAAGATTTCGATTGTAAAAATGGGGTCCAAAGGCATCATGTTCCATCGAGAGATTCTTTCTAATATTTGGCAATGATCGCAAGTTTTACAGAACTCAAATGCATCTTTGAAAATCGTTCGACAGTAAAAACTACATTGAAGCACCTTTGCTGCTGTTTTCTTCGGACCGTAGTGACCACCAAAAGATTGGTCATGACAAAAAGAAAGAACACTTTTGCAATCCGAGATGCAACATCGAATGATTTGGTTGGAACAGTACGTAAACAAGTATGGACATCCCAACAGAAGTACTTGACTTGGGAAAGAAATTTATATTTATCCAATTTTGACCAAAATGAAGGAGTTTCCTTAGTGACTAAATAATTCACTATGTCATCATACCATGGATCGATGGAAACGAAAAGGAGTTGTTCATCGAAAAAGCTCTTGTTGATCAGTAAAGAAGATGGTACGTTTGGAAGACGTGACACATGATCAACAATGACATTGTTGGATCCTTTTTTGTCTTTGATCGTAAGGTCAAATTCTCAAAGAAGGATCCAACGGATCAAACGAGACTTAGCATTCTTTTTAGCGAAAAGATACCTACGAGCGGAGTGGTTATCATAAACCATAATGTGTGAGCCAATCAAATAAGATCGGAATTTTTCGAGCACAAAGACTACAGCTATAAGCTCTTTTTCAATGGTCGTGTAATTGAGTTGAGCATCGTTAAAAGTTATACTAGCGTAGTAGATGACATGAAGAATTTTGTTGATGCATTGTCCTAAGATAGCACCAACTGCAAAATTAGAGGCGTCCTACATTATTTCGAAAGGAAGTTCCCTGTTGGGTGAGCAAATGATGGAAGTGGAAATAAGTTTATTTTTGAGATGTTCGAAAGCAGATACATAATCAGAATTTAAAGTTAAATAGAGCTCTTTTCCAAGAAGAGTCATCAAAGGTCGGTCAATTTTACTAAAGTCCTTCATGAATGGTCGATAAAAACCAGCATGTCCAAGAAATGAACGAATGTCCTTGACAGATTTAGAAATGGATAGATTCGCAATTACGTGAACTTTCACTTTATCTACCTCAATGCCTTTGTTTGAAATAACATGCTCAAGGACAATGCCATGTTTTACCATGAAATGACATTTTTCCTAGTTCAATATTAATTGTGTGTCCTTGCATCGATTCTGAACCAACTCAAGATGGTGTAACATCCAGAAAAAGAGTTTCCAAGGATGAAAAAATTGTCCATAAACATTTCAAGAAAGCATTTGATCATATTGAAAAATATGTTGACCATGCATCTTTGGGAAGTACTAGGAGCATTGCAAAGGCCAAAAGGTATACATCGATACACAAAAGTGCTAAAGGGACATGTGAAAGTCATTTTCTCTTGATCTTCAGGGGCGATAAAAGTTTGGTTATAATTGGAGTAACCATTAAGAAAGCAATAGAATTCACGGTCGGCTAAACGTTCAAGCAATTAGTCGATGAAAGGAGAGAAAAGTTATCTTTACATGTTGTAGCATTTAAATTTTGATAATCAATGCAAACACGCCAACCTATTAGGGTACAAGTTGAAATGAATTCATTGGCGTCGTTCTTGATAACGGTAAGTCTAGACTTTTTAGGCACGATATGGATTGGGCTAACCCACAGACTATCAAAATTGGGGTATATGATTTCGTTATCGAGGAGCTTAAGAATTTCATCTCGAACTGCACCCCTCATTTTTGGGATAAGCCTTTGTTGCGTGTCGCAAACAAGATTAGCATCGTCAACTAAATGGACGTGATGTTGAATAAAAGTGGGACTAATTCCCTTTATATCAGTAGTAGACCATCCAATTACTTCTTTATTTTTCAAAAGAATTGATAGAAGAGAAGTTTCTTGATTAAGAGATAGATTTGAAGAGATTATGACAGGAAATGTTTCGTTGTTGCCTAAGTATGCGTACTTAAGGTGATCGGGGAGGTGTTTGAGGTCCAACCTAGGACGTTGCTCGGTCTAAGAAATTAGTTGAAGATCTAACTCAACAGTGAAGGGTTCAAACGGAAGCATGTTTTCAATTTTGTTAGGTTCATCTTGAAATAGTTGTTCGTATTAGGTCTCACGTTCGTTATTTAGGTCAACTGCTTCATTATCAAAATTTTCTTGAACGGAACTAACTTCCAACGTTTGGTCATGTGGTTCACTCGATTAATTTTCAAGATTGAAAATGTTAAGATCTAAAGTCATGTTTTCAAAAGAAATTTTCATCGAATCATTTTGACAATTGATTAGAGCATTTGAAGTAGCCAAGAAAGGTCGGCCTAAAATCAATGGAATTTGAATCATCGGATTGTTCACAGGTTGTATTTCAAGGACGATGAAATCGACGAGGAATATGATTTGACCGATTTTGATGAGTACGTCCTCGATTTCTCCCATGTGTTTCTTTATCGAACGATTGGAAAATTGAAGAGTTACTTTTGTCGGTTATAGTTCACTCAAGCCAATATGGTAAACTGAATAAGAAATCAAATTGACACTCGCACCCAAGTCTAGTAAGCACTTGTTAATCGTCTTGTCTACTATCGTGCATGAGATCGTCGGACATCCAGGATCTTTGTATTTGACGGGAATTGACTGGGACAAGAATTCGCTAAGTCTAGCAGCCGAGAAAGCTTTCTTGGGTACATGAATGTGTTGTTTTTGAGTATATAAGTCCTTGAGAAACTTAGCGTAAGTTGGGACTTGTTGAACGATATCAAGAAGAGGAATGTTAACTTTCACTTGTTTAAAAATTTTCAACGTCTTTTCCATTTGGTTGAAATGTTTATTGGGTCAAAGGCGATGTGGAAATGGGACACGATACTCAGTAGGTCGGCCTACTTGAGTAGAAGAAGAATTTGAAGTAGCATTTGATTCGATGTTTGGCTCAATGTTTTATTCCGAATCACTTGTCGTTTTTGAAGTGCAAGAGTAGCTTCCGACAAATCATTTGGATTAACAACTTGACAATCTATTTGTTTACCAAAACGCAAAGTCATGATAGCATTTAGTTGGTTTACGTTGCTATCTTGAACAACATGGGCTTAATTTGAATTCATGTTTTAATTTATGGGATTCGAAACTGGCTGACTTAGGAATGTGCCTCGTTCACGTTCACTTACAGATGTGGCTAATTGACTCATTTACATTTCAAGTTTAGCGATTGATTGACTCATATTCTGTGTGTACGAGGTTAATAAAATTTGCAAATTTTTGTTTGATTGGAAGCTTTGAGTGGTTGCTTTAGCCAAAGATCCAAGGCATTTCTCAAGGGAAGTCAATCATTTATCATTTTGAGCAGAAAAAGATTTTGCGGTTGATTTTGAGACGGAAACATAAAATTTTGTGGAAAATGATTGGGTTGAAAGGGAGGATTCGATGCATTGTTCAGAAATGCTTGAAATTTGGGATGAACCAAATTCATGTTATAATTATTTTGGTTCCAAGAAAAGTTAGGATGGTTTCTCCAACCGGGATTGTATACTAGAGAAGATAGGTCATTCTTACCTTATTGAAAGCATCGAGTTGTTCTATCGAGTTAGGATATTGATCAGCTATATGATTCAGATCTTTACATTTATAACACATTGGTTGGGAAGCTTGAATCATTTGGTTGGATGAGAAAATGTTGTCGAATTTATTGATCATTGCATCAATAGCTTCCAAAGCCAAGATGATCCTATTGAGTGGGCGCTTGATCGTGAGTAAATTAATTTTTCGTTAAAACATTCAAATTGGGATGATTTTCCTACTAGGTTTCAAGGAATTGCCAAGCATCGTCGTGATGTTGAGCGAGAAAATTGCCTTGGCACATCGGTTCAAGCATAATTCGTGAGCTATTTTCAATCCATCTTATAAGATTTGGCAAAGAGTCCATTTTTCGAAAATGTAGACATTTTACCAAAAGATCTTTAAATCTTTTAAAAAAAAAATTCGAAAGGTTCACATCTGAACTGTTGAAAATTCACAATTTCATTTCAGATTTTAGTTGTTTTCTCCAAAGGGTGGAACTTTTTTAAGAAAACTTTAACAAACTCTTTCCAAGTTTTGATTGAGTTCGATGGTAAGCTATACAACCATTTTTTAGCGTAATTGGTATGGGAAAATGAAATTAACCGAAGTTTGATTCCATCATCACATAATTGTTGGCGTTAAATGGTTGCACAAACTTATTCAAATTTTGTTAAGAAAACGTATGGGTCATCATGTTGAAAATTTCCAAATTCCGACAGCATAGCAATATGATTGAATGAATTTCGAAATGGTTACCCATTGGGGCTGGTAGTGTGATATAAGAAGGAATAGAAACTCTATCGGGAAAGATTCAATCCAAGAGAGTTCGAGGGTAGTTTTTATACCTATTTTTAGGAAAAAATGTTTACCAAAAGGAATTATATTTTTTAAAAAGGGAGATTTTATTTTGTTTTTTTTGGATTTCAATTTTTTTTTCTCTTTTTTATATGTTTTTGTTTTTTTTTGTCAAAAATATTATCTTTTTTTTTGGGTTTTTTTCTAAAGCAAAACTAGCTTAAGAAAAATACTTGTTTTTTGGATTTTTGATTTTTTTTTTCAAAGGTAAAGATTTAAAAAGATTTTTTTTGGTTTTAAAAAAGTTAAGTAAAATGTATAATTTTATATTTTTTATTTTTGAATTTTGTTGTTTTATATATATATATGCTTGAACTAATGCAACTAAGTGAATGCAAAGACTTAATTACAAACTTTCTGTCCTTAGTAGCTCCTAACCAAAAATTGTATAATCACACTTTGTCTTAATCCAACAAAATAGTTCTTAGCCAGGTAGCGGACATGGGTTATTGGTGCACTCTGAATCACCATAGGAATGCAACCGAAGGTTTAAGTACCTTCAGAGAAACAATCACTATAATATTTACGAACCAACGTAATATTTATATGATTATTTCTCTACCGTAGCCTAGACATCAAGAATTTAGAATATCGAAAGAAGACAACTTTTCAAGATATAATTAAGCCCTATGTGCGCTTGCGACACCCTAAGTTCAATGTCTAAGCATTATTATTAGTCAATTTCTAAGATGAAATGCAATTTGTGGGTCAAGGAAGGGGTGATGAAATCCCCCACCTTATGTGGATTTGGTTATTGCCCTTAGAAAAGAAAAATAAGAAGAAACGAATGCAAAACTGAAGATAAACGTGAGTTAACGATGCAACTACGAATGAAATTTGTTTTTGTTTTGGATTTTAAAATGTAAGCAACCAATAATGTAAAGAAAATAAAAACAAAAGATAAGGGTACAATACCATAGTGTGTAGAATTATTAGCAATTTATTTTAAAGCGGCAATAATTATTTTAACAAGCAATTTATTTTAGCAGGCGAAGCAAAGCAATTATTTACACCAATTCCTTTCTTTGTGATTTTCTGCTTTTGCAACCCGAAAACTTGAACAATATATATATATATATATAGTGTATTTATTCTATATTTTTATATATTAAGGAAGAAACTAAAACAAATGAAACCAAGTTTACTAAATCACCATTCACTAAACATTCTGGTCTGTCAATGCCTTTAGAGGAGCAGCACACTAGTTGGGACACCTACTTTTGCAACAGGTCCATACCCATATCCACATCTACATTATGAGGCATCTAACCTGCATCTCAGTCTAGTTCCCATCCGCATTCACCATCCTATCATATATCCAAATAATTTATATCATATACCATACCGCATAACACATATAACTTTGAATAGCAACCAAATTATCTCATATAAACATTCTTTCCATATCACTTTAATATGTAGCATCACGTCTTAGAACACCTTCCAAAACACAGGAGAAAACAATTGTTGAGTCGGTTATTTAATATTTACATGGGCCTTTATGGTCAAGGTTCAATCTGATAGGAATCTTGTTTCAACCATTCAGAAGCAACCGGTGCACCAGTGTGCACTTTTCCTTTAGATTTCTGAGTTTAGGATTTTTCATTCAAGCCTTCATTTCTCACCTCTGGCCACCACCGCCTTGCCTCGAATCGTCAGAGATTATGTTTGTACCCTAATTTTAGTATCCTAAGTCAAATTCCATCATTAATTCACAAGTTTTGTTTATGTGATCATAAGGGTTTCAAATTTCAACCTAATCTAGTTTCGAAGCATTGATTTCATTTAAATCCCTCCCAAAACCCAATTTAATCCAAATTTAATCTTCTATAATTGTTTAACTACTCTAATGTAGGCTTTAGATCATAATTATAGGATAATAATCATATTATATGGGGAAGAGAGCTAGAATCACTTACAAAATAGCCTATTATTGTCCAAAGCTTCACTATTCGGGATCAGTGCACTTCCTTTCTTCAAGTTTTGGTCTCCATATCATCTCAGGGTCATGGCGAAATCTGATAGCTTTGCATTGATTCTGGTTTCGTTCAATTTGATTAAGAAATGAGTGAGAAAATGAGATTTGATTGAAGTGGTAGTTAGAGGAAGAAGAGAAGTAACAGGGTTGGTTTCTATGTGAGGAAGCGTATGTAATTTCTGCTATAACTTAAGGAGGGAAAAGCTCAACTACCAAATTCAATTCTCATTTTTAGTGCTAGTTCGGCTCGACCACCTTTTCGTCCATAGCTCGTCCACACGGACTCGAAACAAAACAAAAAAAATACCGCCAAACTCAAAAAAACGAGACGGTCGAATGGTGCTAATTTCATCGTCAAATTCTAAAGCTTGTAGATCTCCATTTTGTCCCTCCTTGTAATTAATTTATTTAATTAATCCATTAATTCTAATAACATTCACATTAATAAATAATTATTAGTTGGTTAAAATATTACTCAAATTTTGGAGTATTACATTTTCTCCTTTAAAAGAATTTTGTCCTTGAAATTCCTAAGAAACGAATAATATGATATAATGCTTATTCATTAACATTCGCGAATTATATATGGCATTCAAGTTAAAGTAGCCAAACAATATATCATGAAATTAGTATACAGGTAGGCACGCCATAAACTTATTGTTTCTAAACCTAAAATGCATTAATGCAACTAATGCATCCTATATGAATGCGAAATAAATGGCATATTAGGCATGATGCATAGAATCCTAGTATATATATACATAGGGGGAATAAATTTGAAGGACAAAAATTCATATATTTTTAGCCTCAAGAACACGACCTCAACATTTTAACCATAAGAACAAACATTCTCCTAAAAATTATTCAAAAGGACAAACATTCTTCCAAAATTATTCAGGACAAACATTCTTCCAAAACTGCTACCGAGCTAAAAACTAATACCTAAAAACTACTACCGATAACTACAAACTGGTACCTAAAAAATGCTATCAATAACTAAAAACTAATACCTAAAGAAAGTTGTCCTTCAGGCTAAAATACTGATGGTCTGTCCCTAAGGCTAAAATGCTGAAAATTTTTGTCCTTCATAATAATTTCCTGGTATATGTAAACATATTGTTATTCAGATTTTTAACCCAGCAAAATCCAAAGGAAGTCGAAATAGCTTCGTCGAGTCAGAACAGCTCAAGAGCCGACCAAGAAGACCGTAAGAACCAACCAAAAGGGATCAGGGTAAAAGAAAGCGAGAACAAACTAAGGTGATGGATCGCTAACAATCCATCAGCTATGGATCGCTAGAGATCCATCATCTATGGATCGCTAGCGATCCATAGTGTTCGCTCGTAGATCCTTGATTCCTCCTGCATCATGACCCAAGAGGTATTCCTAGGACAATGGCTAAGTTTGGTGGAATTTTAAACTAGTTAAATCGAGGAGCAAGCATTTGTCTGATTCAATGAGCAGTTTGATACAATCAGTGTGTTGATTCTAATCAGAATAAAGCAACATGCTACAAAATTACATGAAGAACACCAACACAGGATAACAAACACGATTAAAAAGACCAAGTTTAGAAATTCATGAAATACATCGATCGCAAGCGATCTATGCACTATGGATCGCTGGCGATCCATACCATTTTTCCAGATCGGCATAGATTTCAAAGTAGTAGGTGAGGAGAAGCATCTCAAGCCATTAGATCGCCAACAAGCCAGAAGATATGGATCACTAGCGATCCATCAAATTATCTTAGTTCGCGATGAAACTTACAGTGCGCCTTTCATTTTCAAGCATTTGGCAAGAGGGCCTAGCCCAATAACTCTCCAACCCTTATAAATACGATCGTACATGCAATATAAACATGATCTTATAGACCAGCTGTTGGAACTCTGCAGAGATTATACTTCAATCTTCTCCTCCCACACAACTATCATCTACAGGGTTCATTATGATTCTTCAGTGAACTCTAACATGGATGACTTGATCTAACTTACAAAATTCAATCATGTTGTAATCCGATTCAACTTGTAATAGATGCCAGTTAATAGAAAGTTATAAAGTGGACATTGGCTTCATTAACAGCTGAACCACTATACAAAATTTCATATCTTTTTACTATTTCTGCTCCTTTTATATTTATTATCTATATTATTGCTCTATGAGAACAGGGCTGGTGCTTTCACCCTCAATCGAGGGCGTTGATCCATTTTTTAGATTACATTTTGGTGTTTTCACTGAGAATCCAACTTAGGCTTAGATCTAGCTATCTACTTTGGATCGTACAGGTTTAGAACTTAATCCTTAATATCTGTTCAAAAGATGTGTTGCTAAGAATCAATGGCTCTACAAAGAAAAAGAACTGCTTTTGGAAGATCCATAGGCGCAGTAATAGTAGGAGAAGAGATGAATTATCAACAAATTGAAGCAAATGGCGCCAACGGAGGAGATCAAGGGCCAGGATCCTCCAATCAATGCGATGTCTTTATAAGAGATTAATTGAATAAAATGGTTGATGAAATCAATCAGAAAATGGAAAGTAGTTAAAGAGTTCTTATGGATAAGCTTAATGCCCTTATGTCCTTACAATCACATCTCGCTCCAAGAACTATGACACAACCCATGGCTGGTGTAGGACAAGAAAATTCTTCTGCTTCTAGTCTAAACAGGAGAAACGGGAAGCCGCTGCAAAGAGAAGCGATAGCTGGAACCATGAGAATCAAGATAAAAGGAAACACAAGTGCTCCACAAACCACGAGGCAACCAGATATGAACTTGAACCAAGAAGCGAAGTCCCCACAAGAGGATATAGCCATGGACCTCTCCGACTGATGAGATGAAGAGTAATTTAATGACGGCAAGTTGGAAGGAAATGCCAATGCATTCGATAATGCTAGGAATGTCCAAACCTCAGGCCAACGGGATCCTGAGGGAGTAGCCCTTCCAAAGTCGGGAGAGCCTAGGCTTTAACCCACTTACCAAGACTATTTGCAAAGCCAAACACTCAGTGTAGTGACTAACAGCTGACCCTGGACTACCGGACATCTGAAGCATATATCACAGATATGGTCAAGCGACTGATGGATGAGAATAAGAATAGAAGAGATGATGAGTAGGGATCCGCTCCAAGTTGGTTTCCCTTCATTGATGAGATCTTAAATGAGCGGTACGTAGAAAAGTTTGCTATGCCAACTATTTCGTCCTATGATGGAACAAGAGACCCAAAATCCCATCTGTACAAGTACAATAGGTACATGGACGGAGTGAATGCTTCGAACATTGTTCGATGTAGATGTTTCCCAATTTTTTTGAAAGGAATTGCTTCCATTTGGTTCACTAGGCTTCCACCAAGATCCACTTTCGACCAACTAGCAACAAGATTCTAGATCAGTTCATACTTCACATAGTGCAGCCTAAAGATGTGATGTCCTTGTCTGGCCTATTCCAGGGACGAAATTAAATCTCTGATGTTTTTCATGAACCAGTTCAATACCGCAGTGATAGTGGTAAGCATTCCAAACGGTGATATGGTTTTTATGGCTTTGGTCTGCACCATATACCCCGAAATTGAGTTCAAAAAATGGATCAAAAATGAAACAACCTACCAATAGGAAGGGCTGCAATCACAAGGCGATCAATACTTGAGATTAGAATAGGCGCAGGAGGTAGAAAGGAAGTCAACTAGCTTGCAACCGATGAACATTAGATAGAGTGACATGGGGATGAATCGAAACATAAACGCTTCCGACATGCTGGGAAAGACGAAAACCAAAAACGGAAAAATCAGAATTCCAATAAACGAAATGGTGACAATAAACGACTTAAGGGCTTTAGGTCCAAGGATTGCACATCACTCAATAATACTCCAAAAAACATCTATCTTGCAACACAGGGGACAAAGGAGTATAAGAAACCCTTTAAAAAGGAAGCAGCTGAAAAACAAAAGCGCTTGGAGAAGTTCTGTCGCTTCCACGAGATGCATGATCACAACACAAATGAGTGCCGTCATTTGAAGAATTTGATTGAAGAGCTGATTCTGGAAAAAAGCTTCAACAATACGTTAGAAAATCGCAAAATCATGACTAACCTTTGGCTCCCTAAGCTCCTAGGGATCGAATAAACCAAGCCGGAACCAACAAAGAGGGATCCAGTGAACTGACCAGAGACTCATCATTGGAACGATATCTAGAGGACCGCATCCTGCACAGAGAAGTTGGAGAGAAATTGAGCGGTATGCGAGTTCGTTAAAGCATGCTCCGAAGGGTTCGTAATTCGCAATCGAAGATGGAGCTTTAGCTAAGCAGCCAAAACTTTGAATGATGATATAGTATTCCAAAATCAGGTTACCGAAGGGATCGAAGCACCAACTCTCGATCCCATGGTAGTGACAGTAGGGATCGGGCCTGATGTGGTCCCATGAGTATTGGTTGATAGTGGCAGCTCTATGAATATTCTTTTCAAATGTACCTTTGCCAGATGAAGACCGGGATGAAAGATGTATCTGCATGCCAAACAAATATCCAAGGATTCGTCGGCGAACCCGAACAACCCGTCGGGACGATTGACTTGCCTGTAGAACTTAGGGAGGACGACCGAAGAGTCACCCTCATCAAACTTTCGTAATTGTAGACGAAACTTCCTCATACAATGCCTTATTGGGACCCGCATTGGTGGATTTCAAAATCCCTTTAGCCTAGTGGTGCCTTACAATGAAATTCCCAATGGCAAACGGAACCGGGGTGGTCAAAGGAGATCAATGCATCGCCAGAGAATGTTACATTGCAGAACTGTGCGAATCAAAAGAAAAGAAAAAAGGAAAAATGTAGGGGGAACTCTCCACATTCACGAACCTTCCAAACAACAACTATACAGCCACCCTTGGCTTGGGGACCATAGTTGATTCGATAAAGCTTTGGACCTTAGAAAGTAATGTTCAACGGAGGATCGGGCAGCACTGGCAGATTTGATAGTGTCTGTTCTTGTCGATACGGATGATCCGACACACGACTTGAAAATTGGACCGCACCTTGGAAACAAGATGCAATTAGAACTCACCAAATTTCTTCATACCAACTTGGATGTGTTCCCTTGGACACATCCCGATATGTGTGGGGTGTCGCTAGAAATCGCATGCCACGCCCTTAACATTAACCCCAGGTTTACACCGGTAAAGTAGAAAAGGCATAGCCTGGGCCTCGAGCCGTCCAAGGCATTGAGAGAAGAAGTAAACAAGTGGATGGCCAATGGTTTTAGCCATGATGCGACCTACCCTGAATGTGTATCTAACCCCATTTTGGTTAAGAAGTCCACTGAGAAATGGCGAACTTGCATCGACTACTCGAGCTTAAATGAAGCCTGCCCGAAGGGTAGTTTTTCACTGCCTAGAATTGACCAGCTTGTGGATGGTATAGATGGGCACAAACTGCTATCATTTATGGGCGCATACTCGGGATACAATCAGATCCTGATGCATGAACCCGACCAGGAAAACACCAGCTTCATCACCGACCTAGGATTGTTTTGCTATAGGGTAATGCCATTCTGTTTAAACAATGTAGGGGAAACTTACTAGAGATTAGTAATTGCCATGTTCAAGCGCCAAATGAAAAAAAACCATGGAAGTCTATGTGGATGACATGTTGATGAAATCACGAGTAGCAACCAATCACCTAGATAATCTCGCCGAAATGTTTGAAGTACTCTGAAAATATGGAATGAAACTCAATCCACTCGAATTTCACTTCGAGGTAGCCTCCGGAAAGTTCTTGGGATTCATAGTGAGCGCCAGAGTCATTGAAGCAAACCTAGAGCAAATAACCGCCCTACGAGAATTCCAAGCCCCGAAGAACAAAAAGAGTTACAAAACTAGAATGTGAAAATCACAACGCTTAGTCGGTTCATCTCAAAAGCCACAGACAAATGCATACCATTCTTTAATGCATGAAAGAAAGGAAAGAAAAACTTCGAATGGAATGAGGCTTGTCAAATCGCATTTGAGGAATTACTATGACACATGGAAACCTCACCAATCCTATCAAAGCTAGTGGATGGAGAGAACTTGTCCATCTACTTAGCTGTCTCACCTAATGCATTGAGCAATGCCCTTATGCATGAAGAGACTAGAATTGACCGACCCATATACTACAATAGCAAGTGGTTCACTGAAGCCAAGAGAAATTATCCCAAATTGGAAAAGCTAGCGCATTGCCTCTTGATCGCGTTTAGGAAGTTATGACCATATTTCCAGGCGCATCCGATTGAAGTACCGACTGATCAACTTTTATAGCAAGTATTGTATCGACCTGAGACTTCCTGGTGACTCCTCAAATGGAATATCGAATTGAGCCAATATGATATCACTTACTATCCGAGAAGGGAATTCAACGAGCAAGCATTGGCAGATTTCATCATCGTATTTACCATTCAGGATGATGAAGAAGAAAAACCACTGGAAGCAGAAACACGATGGAAACTCTTCATCGACGGTGCATCTACTAAATTCTACTCGAGGGCATGGATAGTGCTTTAAACCCCCGAAGGACGAGCCATTTGCTACGCCCTGCGCTTGTAATTCCATGCGACAAACAATGAAGCAGAATACAAAGCATTAATAGTAGGGTTGAAAGTCATAAAGTAACTCAGAATAAAGTCCGTTCACATCTACAACGACAATCAACTAGTCGTCTGCCAGGTAAAAGGTGAATACCAGGCTCGAGGGGAGAACCTTGCCCTATATCTGTCTAAAGTGCAAGAGTTGCTGATCGACATCGAGCACTACACAATAACTCACATCTAGAGGGAGCAAAACATGAGGGTTGATGACGTAGCCAAATTGGTCAACTCTGGAGAAGCTCAATCGTTGGGACTAGTCCCGGGGGACCCTAACTGCTCTAAGCATAAGCGCAATGGATATCAGCAACATTTTTGAAAGCACCGTCGAACCAGAAATGTGGATGATGCTAATCAAAGACTATTTGCTTACCGGAACTCTTCCCCCAGATAGAAACCAGTGAAAAAAGCTTCTTTGAAAGGCACTGCAATTAATAATATAGAATGGGATACTCTACCATAGGGGGTTACCCCCTTGCTCAGATATGTGACCGATATCGAAGTGCGGCGGATCATGTAGGAAGTTCGTTAAGACGACTTTGAAGACCATACTGGAGGGAAAACCCTTGCAAAGAAAATCCTCCGATACAGATATTTTTGGCTAACAGTAAATCGCGATGTAGTAGATTATACCAAATGTTGTGACTGATGCCAAAGATTCAGCAAACTTAAAAGAACTCCCGAAATAGAGCTAACGCAGATGGTCAGCCCATGGCCGTTCAAAGTACGAGGAATTAAGCTGATTAACGTATTGCCAATGGCTAAAGGAAGGGCCAAATATGCTATAGTTGTTGTTGACTACTTCAAACATGGGCCAAAGAAGAACCGTTGACCACCAATACCACAAAGAAAGTCATTAATTTTGTTACTAAAAACATCAGATTTGGCGTGCCACATAAAATCATAATTGATAATGGGATCCAATTTGAAAGCGTTGAGTTCAAAGACTTATGCAAATGCTTCCGAATTGAAAAAAGCTTTTCTCTAGTAGCTCATCCACAAGCAAATGGACAAGTGGAAGCAATAAACAAGATCGCCAATTCCACTATCAAAAAGCGGCCGAATAAAGCTAAAGCTAATTGGATTGATGAACTTCCACTTGCACATAGGCCTATAAAACAATACACAAAGCAGCAACTAAGCATACCTCGTTCGCTTTGGCATATGGTTTAGAAGAAATGCTCGCCGTCGAATTGGATGTCCCCTCCCATCGAAGCTAGAATTTCAATCAGAGGATAAACAAGTAGCTCCTAATCGAGTCACTTGAAATGATTGATGAAAAGAGGGATGAAGTCGAATTAAGAACCGCTGCTCACAAAAAAAGGGTTGCACAGTACTTCAACTTCAAAGTGCACATCCGAACTTTTGAAGTGGGAGACCTCATTCTCAAACGAGTCTATCCCATCCCAGGAGCCTTCAGACCAAACTGGGGAGGGCCGTACGTGATCAATCAAAAGCTAGGGGACGGAACTTTCAAATTGACAACCGTGGACGGAATCCAAATTCCCCGAGCATGGAAGAATGAATCGCTGTATCCTTACTTATATGAAACTATCTTACGCACTTTCTATTTTCTAGCGAATAAGCCGTCCAGGAATGCCAAGGGCATTGTAAATAAGCAGAATTTGCTCAACCTTTCTTAATAAAATTGCTTTGCTTTCTGAACTAATAAAACTGCGTTCATAAAAGTAACCTTTTGGATCTACAGAGTCCAATCGGTTCATAACCATTTAATTGCTACTTGAGATAGTGGAATCACATTCAAGTATGCTCCACTTACTTGCCGGGTCGACGGAAGCAAATCGACTCGAACCTTTGGATCGGCGGATCCCGATCCCCGCCTTCTAAGAACCGGTGTTGCTCTAATAGCATCGGGGTGGCTCAAATTAAAGCCACGAATCTTATAAGCTACAAACCACCTTTTCGAGTGGTGGATAATAACATAAACTCCTCACGTTGCCCAAAGATTGGTAACGTCGAGAATTTCTGAAAGCTTCTCTGGATCGACGGGTCGTATCGGTCTCGAAAGACGCGCATCCCGTAAGATGCACACACTTCTAAAAGCCGTGCATACTTTTATGTACCAATATTGCCTCGGCATACCGGGAAAACGGTAAAACTCTTCCATTACAGGAATAACAAAATTCAACCCACTCCCATTATTGGGAGCAACGGGCATGAATCAAATAAAATTAAAATGTTACAAGTTGGCAGAAAATTCCAATTTTTGACCACAATAACTCTGAAATTAAGCCACTCAAATCGTGAGTTCCCAAGGATAGGAACTATAAAGCAAATCTGGTGATAAAAAATAATAATAAACAAACACTCGGATCAACCAGTCGTTTTTTAGGTGTTCGAAGTAAATGGTCACATGAACTGGAGGGCACACACCGATACTCAAATAAAAGTACTCAAAAACAAAAACACTTCACAATTTTGTTACACCAAACAATGAATTTTAGCGGTAATCACAGGACTAGATAAAATAAAATAGTAGTAAATGAAATTGACATAAGTGCATGAAACACAGATAGGGAGACAGGTAAAGTTATAAAGAAAATGTCAGCATTGTCTTACTCATAACATTTTTTGCACAATGTCAAAATGTGGGGGCCGTACCAACACAATATTAGCTAACAAAAAGAAAAATATAGACACTACAAAAAAGCAACGAGGAAGACTCTACACTTAAATAGAAGAAAAAAAAATGTGTCGAAAGTCAACTCCACTTCCATCTAGACATCTAAGTGCCTCTTTCCGCCACTCCCCTTCTCGCCTTTAGTTGGAAGTTTTTTCTTATATCTAGAATCTCGGCCAGGGGTGATGTCGCTGCCTACGATATCAACTATCTCCTCGGTGCTAGCATCTCCACCCTACTCTCGAACTTTCTCGGAGGACTTCCCATTCGTCTGGCACTTCCGGGATTTGCAGGGACTCTTCGAGGTTTTTATCGCTTCAACCCTTTCTTTCTTAATGGCGACCATTTGCTGTTCAGATTTATGCGGCTACTCAGTCTAGACCTCCTGCTCTCGAGCTTCGGCTGCCATAAAGTTGCGCTCCAATGATATGGAACGATCATTTAAGCCATGCAATGCAACGATCTTCTCAGATTCCGGCCCAGGCTGCGAACCAGACACAGATGCAACAATCAGAGCAGCTGCAGAGACAAGCACTGAGGTGGTTGAAATAACAATTGGTCCAGGCATCGAAGAAACTGATGGATCAAAAGGTAAGGAGGACGGACCTATAAGATCAAAAATGAAAGCGTTAAGTTCGACTTGTTCTTGAGGCGTGAGCTGGAAATTCTCAAACTCGGGAGAAACAAGAAGGTTACCTGTTTCAGAGGAGTGGCCGAGAATGTCGATCTCATATTCATTTCCTTCTCCTTCTTTTGATGGTTACATAATATGCGGAGAAGCTTTGGGCCCAAAACTCGCCAATTGATCAGTAGGCTGTCTTAGCGATTCGCCAAGAATAGGGGTTTTCAGCAACATTTTGGCATTTGCAGTCATGGCGGCATCGGAAACTTCCTATTCCTTTTCAATTTGCAGGCTCTCTCAGCCTTATATCAGTGCTTTCTTTGACTCCTCATTAAGGTAGGTATCCTTTTGCTTCTGCTCAGTATGGACATCCCTGCTATCTTAGAAATGGGTTAGAATTTCCTCCCATACCATGGTGAGAGTGCGTGGGAATTTGGGACCCAGATAACTAAGACTCTCCTGATGCAATAGGAAGTTGACGTAGAAGTTTAAGATGGTATCATCCATATTATCCATCTCCCTCTTAAAAGTGTCCTGTAGCTGCATATAATCCGCTGTAATGGCAGCCATTTCAACCTCAACAAGAGTTTTGTCAGCGCTAACTACGTAACTCTTTCTTGGAGTAGGGAAATCATCTGGGCTTGATCATAAATTGTCTTATCATGGGACATCATGATCCTTTTATACTCCGCAATTGTTTTGTTATGCCCTTCGAAAATCTTGTCGTGATCAGTAACTTCTTTTGGGCTTCAATAATCGTGTTGCAAGCTTCGAGCTCCTCTTCCAACTTGACTTCCTACGCATGGGTCTTCTTAATTTCATCTCGAAAGACGATATCTATTTTCGCATCGGCCCTTTCAACACTTTCAGCAACCCGACATTATTTTTACTCTCCCGGAGTGCCACATCCCTCTCCTCGTTCAAATCGGGCATCGCGTTCCGCTAATGCCTTCTCGAAGTCGCCCTTCTCTGATTCAAAGGAGAGGATCTCTTGATAATTATTGTGGTTCATATCAGGTAGCTGCATGCATAGTTTTTCCCACCCCTCAAGTTGCTCTAAATCACTTTGAATCACTTGAAGGTGCGGCATATAGGAATAGTTGCGAACTAGGCAAAGGTCACGGCCAAACTTAACTCTCTTTAAAAACTACCCGAGGAGCACTGCTTCAAGTCTAGGAGGATCGGATAGAAGAATGTAAGCCAATCTCCAGTGAGGGCGCAACGAACCAGGGGAGATTGCCACGTGGGACGATGGAACTTGAGATGAAGATGCAACTTGAACGGAGGAAACTGGGATTTCAAGACCGACGGAAGTCGGCGACGGGGCAAAGGTCTATTGCTCAGAAGGATGAGAACTACGATCAACTTTTGAATTCTTAGACGACTCCTCTCGCTCATCAAGAGTCTTTCTCTTCTTGTAGCCACCTTTGTACGTCCGACCCCTTTTCCTCTCATCCTGACGAGATTCAGCCTTCAAGTCCTTCTGCTTTATCTATTCCTTCTCGGTCTCATGAGGCTGATGATGGCTTGTGGATCGTTTCGACCAACGTTGTGAATCGATGAATTCCTCATTATTGTTATAAAGACCATGTCCTCTCATGGTACTTGTCATGAAGAACAAATAAAATGCTTTAGTAACGAATAATAGGCTTGAATAATGCATGTGTAAGTGAATGAAACCCTAATGAAATGTGTAATGTATCTTGAGGGGCCTAAAATGACGTTGAAAACTAGATCGGGCAGCCATTGCAGTAGAAATTGAATTGGTTTCGGGGGCAACATGGCCCGGGCTAGGAGACGTCTCTTCTAATCTGAAATCTTTCCACATAAATTTGTCAATATCAATGTAGACGTTTGTCAAATCCAGAAAGTATATGTTGGCAATTTTAATTAGGGAATCCTAACGTTGCTCGGCTACCAGTGGAGCATCTTTATTGCGGATCACATGGTGAGGCGAATCCAGAAGAATGACTCATTCCAAGAGTCTCGTTACACGACTCCGTCACCATAACATGTGTACAAATCATCATCACTAGAGGAGGAATCATAGCTATTGCTACTCTTAACTTCACCCTCCTCTTTTTATGTTATCGCCTCAGCCTTGCTTTCTCGTTGCTTGAAATCTTCTTCCCCTTCCTTTGGAATCGGGGACATTCCGGTCGGACAGCTAGCTCCAGTTGCGGCATCTCTTCTCTCATTAGTCTATTCAGCTGACTCGCCAAACAAGCCCTCCTTTTCTTAAAAAACACCCTCTTCAGAACCATGTGACGAAGAAGTAGAGAATGTTCATATTCTGGAACAAGAAGGAGACAGGACTTCAACTGCTACGGTAAATCTCCTTGGATGCAACAGTCCATATCAGAGCAAATTTTTGTCCGTTAGCAGAAATTTAACAGATCTCTCCCCGGCATCTACGACCTTCAGGGTATGGAAAATTTGGTGAAGCGATAAGTCTTTGTTCGGCCTCAGAATAACTATAGGAAGCATTTGACTTGTCAAAAATCCCATAGCGACATATTGAAACTCAATATGTAAAGAAGAGAACTTACATCTGTTGTCCAGAGGCGGTTAAACCCTTTGGGACACATAACGAAGAAGTACCGAGTATTGAATTGAGAAAAATTTCATTGAAGCTACAACATGATCTTGCGATTTCCTCAGGCCTCCTAGAGCGCGTATATCGATGGAAAGTAGTGTATATGGTTGTGTATGGGCAAATTTATTCTTCTGTGGGAGGTGCATGTCATCCTCCGAAATGCCGTCTTGCAAGCAAATGTTATGCAAAACCTTGGCGGAGATTACGATGGAAGCTCTCTCTAACAGATTATGACCAACTCTGAAATTCGACGGAGCCGGGTCCACAACCGGACAAACTGGGACGAGTTGACCGTATTCAAGGCGCGAAGCGAAAGAGGAAGGGGCGATAGATGACGATTCAGGTTATGAAAGTGTTGAACTTCCTCCGCTAGACTTATGGCGAGAAGATGGACACTTCGTTCTATACAATAGGACTTGCATCCAAAGCGGTTAGATAATTCTGTCTTTAACTAAAAACTCCCTATAACACGTGAATTTTGAAAGAATATCGATTCATGCCAACACATCGAATTTCAAGTATATACCAGGGCAAGTATAGTGTGTTATCTATGAAGGGTGAGCTCGATGTCTTGAACACTACAAACGCTCTATCCCATGTAGATAGTTCTCTCATAGTAAAGAATGAAAAGGGCTTTTCGTATCATTATTTGAAATTATTTCTTCTACACTTACCCGTCATCGATCAACGATCGATAACCGTTTCATTGTCTGAAGTGACACAAACAGCTCTTTCCAGTACATATACACTGAGCGTGCAAGAAACAAGACTAGTACGAATTCTTCGAAAGGCGACAACAACATAAACTACTTGCGATATGCTATCCTAAGCTGCTATCCCCTACTAGAAGGGTTAAACCCAATTTGTGATGCGTTGTGTTGTATCGACAATATAACTTAACACAAGTCAATTTTGATTCTATGGATGAAGACAACGAAACATGCCAGGCACGAGGTAAGGCCCGAGTGTCCTTCCATCGAGAACTCAAGAATCGATTTACTATCTTCTTTCATAAAATCACAATAAACTCATATTTTTTGCTATAACCATATCCAATACAAACCCGTCGTCAAATCGCTAAATGAACATCCGAATCAGCATTACCCATTTCGAATCAAGAATCAAAAGGCAAAGATGGTCGTAGTTTTCGACCCAGCGATCCAAGTAAGAGGGGTCGGTGGTGATCCGAGAAACAAGATGATAGAGAAAGGGTTTGGTCACGGCGATGCACAAGGAGCTAGGGTTGAAATCAAACCAATAGCAAGCCTCAGATCCATCAACAGTGAGAAACTCTGGAGATAGATGATCAGCTACGGTGATGAAGTGGAAGGATTTAGGGTTGGTTCAAGAATTCGGTCGAGTCACAAAGGATAAGCTCGGGTCGTAAGAAGAAGATAGGAATGAGGGATGGATCGGCTCGAGGAGGCTATATAGGAGATTGCACAAATAAAAACATCCAAGTCATTGGACCGTCAGTGATCCACTGGCTATGGATCGCTAGCGGTCCATGATCCATTGGCTTAGCCATCCATCGAATTGCGCTCGATCAATTTCAAATTTAGCCAATATGATACACGTGCTATTTAAAGGTATTCTAAAAGTTATGGGATCAAACTTGGCCTTCTATAATAAGCAAAGACAATTCAGGTTGAAACTTAACGAGGAGCTAAATAGCCAAAATTCAAATTCGTGAGGCCTGAACACGATTACTTGAATCTCGCAAAGCAGAAACTAAAGAGCAATCACTTCCATAGCACGCCTTGTTTTCAAAGAATTCATACTCTGGGGGGCAAATGTCATCCGGGTTTTTAACCCAGCAGAATCCGAAGGAAGTCGTAATAGCTCCACTGAGTTAGAACAGCTCAAGAGCCAACCAAGAAGACTAGAAGAGCCAACCAAGAATGATCAGGGGAAAAGAAAGAGAGAACAAACTAAGGTAATGGATCGCTAGCTCAAGTTCAATTCTATTCTCAATGCTTCTAGTAGACTGCTCTATAATTCACTTGTGTAAAGTGGATCTGGATCACTTATTATGATTTCTAGAACTCCATGTAATTGAACCACTTGTTTAATATACTATGTCACTAATGATGTCATGGTTCTCGTACTCTTCAACAGAATGAAATGTGCGCTCTTCGCAAGACCATCTACTATCATCCATATACTCTCGTTTCCCCTTCTACTTCGAGATAATCTGCCTACAAAATCCATAGATATGCACTCCTATCTCCATAGTGGTATTTCTAATAGGAGTAATAGTCCAATCAGCTTTCCTTGGTCCGCCTTTACCCTTTGGCATGTCGTACACTTCGTCACAAATTCAGCTACCTGCTTCTTCATTTCTGGCCAGTAAAATATTCTCTTCACATCTCGATACATCTAGTCTTCTCCCAGATAAATAGTCATTCTCGAGTGATGACATTAATCCAAGACCTCCTCCATCTGTTCCTTAACCCGCGGTACACAAAGTCTTCAGTATCTCTTTAAATAGCCCTTTTGCTCTTTGGAGTAAAGATCTAAATGAATTGACTGTACACATCTTTCTAACTGCTCCATAATATCAACCAAAGATGTATCTTGTCCTTGACTCCCTCCAATATGATCCATCAATGTGAGTCTAACCTCCATTGCTGCTAATAACATAGGTGTGTTATAACGTCCCGCTATTTTGGATCACTCGCATCCGCATATGTCAGACTTGAATAATTCAAAATACCGAATTATTAATTTATATTTGGCAAACTTAGCATATACAGTAAATAAATAATCACAGATCATAGACATAGAGTAATAAATGCAGCGAAAACAAAAGATAGTAGTTCATGAAGCTACTATAAGCATATCAGAGTTAAATAAGGTACAACAGAAGTCTCGAATACAATAGTCATATACAAAATCAGAATACATCACTGGAATCAATTGAATATCTAAAAGCTGGATAGATAGCTGGATCTCCAAGCGAAGCTCCAACTCCAAAGGTGAGTCTCGAATACTGGTATACTTAGTCTGACCCAAGCATAAAGCAAAACACAAAACACTCGAGTCAGGATTAACATTCTTATATCAATAAATCCAACTCAAGTGAAATAGCAACTGAAATACAAGTAACTAAAAGAATGTTTGAGATAACCAACCTCTAAGGATCCGTTAAACTATCTACTATGTAGTCAAGTATGCTAAGTAGATAATGCCTATCAGTAATATAAAATTATCAAAATAATTTTAAGGCATTACAATTATCCCCCGCAATACGTTTATATAAGTGTCATAGTCTATACAACACTGTAAACTCCACCGTAAACTAGTGGGCTATCAGGGAGTACACCATTGGTATAACACAAAACAAATTGTAGTGGTCACGTATAGGGATACAAGTATGACAAGGCACATGAGGCAATACCCAAGGTAGTGAAACTACCGTTGCCTAATCCGGACTGGTGAGAACGCATCGCCGCAACGATCACAACACCGCGAAACAACACTCCCAATTCAAGGGAGCGCACCAATCAATAACAAATAATGAGTAGTTTACGAAGAAGTGTGTTCGCTCGAGGTGGCTAACCCCATTTGGCCCGACACGACTCCAGTTTTAGTCATTTCCAATTTGACACAAGTGTCAAGGTCATCCATTATCGTTCTCTTTCTTCAAACATCAACGTACATCATTCCAACCACTTCATTCTGGATTACACTCCACGTATAGTTTTTAAAGTGGCATTCGGTTTAGACAGTGAGTATGTCCCTAACCGATTCCCTTTTTTTTAATAACTTTCGTAATTATTACACCGAATGGTCGTTTAATATATTTCAAAACCAAATCAATTTCAATTCCAATTAGAATTTTGTAAACCAACATTCCATTTGTCTTTCTATATCAATTTCCATAATTTACGTTTCAAAACTTCCAAATTACCATTTCAAAATTTTATAATTCAATTTCAATTTTTATTTAAAACAATTCAAATATTGATTCAAGTTCGTATATAAGTTTCATTCCGTAATCATTTAAATTAATTTAATTTAACATTCAAATCAATTTAAATTCATTGATCGACTTCATTCAATATTTGTTAAGTTAATTTATCATTCAAAACGATTTCTATTTAATTTCCAATTCATTAAATCAATTTAAGTTTTCCTATATCATACCAAACTTCCAAATTTAATTAAATTAAATTCGTCAAATCAAATTCTTTAAATTTCAAGTCTTATATTAATTTCAATAAATCACATTTTCTTGTTGAAAAAATTCGATTTCACTTATTTACTTATTTAATTTAAACAAATTTTCTAAACTTAGTTATTACAGAACTCAATTTCACTTAATAAAGAAGTTCAATTTCACTTATCAAAGAATTCAATTTTATTTAATTATTAAATAATTCAATCTTATTAAATTATTAAATAATTTCAAAACTTAATTATTAAATAATTTCAAAACTTAATTATTAAATAATTTCAAAACTTAATTCAATCATTTCTTAAATTAAACAACGTTCTTTCATCAATTACTTCGTTTATATTTTGTTTTAGATTATTAAATATTAACATTTAAATTTCACTAGAATTCAAATTCCAACTTCATTTAAAACCCTTATTATTTTATTCAAACAAAATCTTTATTTTTATTTTTAAATCAAATTATTGACCAATCAGGTTTTATTTAATTCTGTATCCTAAGTCAAAGTTTATTTGGATATTTATCATTTCAACCCGATTCCATTTCAATTCACAAATCAAAGCATAGCAAAGGGAATTTGCAGTGTGATAACTGGGATGGTGTCAAAGTAAATAAACAAGCAATAGCAACCATTAATAACAACCCAATAATTTATTTAAATAATTCCAAAATAATCATATTAATTTACATTGTTGTTAGTGCAAATTAATATAATTATTTCTAGAATCTACACTATCATTTCATGTAGATTAAAGATTATTACACTAATATGTATACGGTTCTTCAGTTGATATCTATTATTCAGTTTCATACTTCATCGATTTAAACAACATACATTTAAATGGTTCAAGGTGTAATTAACCATATTTCTACATGTCAATTTATTTAAACATTTAAAGGGATCATATTATGCAAGTGTCATCTAATTAAATTTAACACATATATCAAATCTGACTATCCTACGTCAATCTCAATTTCAAATTATTTATCACTTACAACATTAAAAATTTAACGTCCAATGTCAGCATCAAATAATCAATCATTTATCAACCAAACTGCCAAACTGGATTATCATTGTATAAATAATAGATAGTGGTGTCATATGTCACAGGTGAACTGATACAGGTAACAGCATATATATAAGAGTGTAAATAACTAACAGCCGCATATTTCAATTGTCGTTTCAATTGAAATCAAATTTAATAAATAAAAAAACATTAATCGTGAGTGATTGCTCACCTTTCGAGGCTAGAGACGATGAACGAGATGAGATGGGTTACGAATCCAAACACGAATTCTAAAGTAAAGCACGATGGACACGAACTTGATGAACAAGGCAGATAAATAGAAATTGATAGAACGAATCAGAACCAACTTGGTAAATATAATATATATATATATTTCAAGAAAAACAATTTCAATACATATATTCCAATTCAAAATTTTAACTTTAACTCCTATAAAATAAAATCTATCTATATGTAGACATTTGAAATAAAAAAATCATGTGAACTTGTATATATAACTCTATATAACTATATATAAAAGTCGTATTCTAAATTTAAACCCGTATTAAATTAAAAATATACATGCATTTCAAAATCCATTGTTTCAAATTAAGCACATGAACTAAACTCAACTTATATATGCATGATATATTTAAAATCCATACTTAAATAAGCTTATATAGGCGAGCGACAAAAATCACATTTTACATATCATATACATTTAAAAGTCAAAAATGAATTTTGCTTTACTTCAATATGTATAAACTATCACTTATATATATTAGACCCATGAAATGAAATAATATATTTTCACATAATTAAACTTCACATTTACCTTTCAACACATAATAAAACTACAATGCTACATATCTACATGGTATGCACTTCGGCCTCAATATATGTGCCCATATCATCATGAAGAAGCCAGCAACATGAATTATAATATATGATAGCAAGAATGGTTGTAAACAAGCTATATGCAGACCCCTAATTTGAAATATCTTATCATAATATACGCGACACATATATACAACTACAGTATTTTTTTTATTTTTTTACATGAACAGATCCTTAAAAATATGTATAGAATAAATAGATAAAATATGCAATTTCATACATGCCTGAGATGGATTGAGAAAGAAGGAAGATGGAGGCTTGGCCTTAGGTTGCGGGTTACGACGGGGTGGAGGAGGTGCAGTTCAAGCTCGGGCTATTGCGTGTGGGCTCGGCTCCGGCGTTTGGTGGTGAAGGCCGGTGCTATGAAGATAAAGGAAGCAGGGTGTGGCGACGGGGAAACATTGTAGGGTGGAGGAAGGCCGACCACTATAAGTGAAAGGTTGCGACATGAAGGGGAAGAATGGTAGCCGAGGAGATGGTTGCAGCTGGACTTGGCGTGAGCTGGAGGTGGATGTTCAGTTGAGCTCGGTTCAAGTTGCTGGGTGGAAGATGTGGCGGCTTCGGCCATGTTGAGAATCTCGTGGTGGCCATGGTGATAGATGCGGCGGAGGGAACAGTGCAGCACGACTTGGTGGGTGAGGGTCGGTATTTGGTCGAGGGAATGGCGGTTGTTGGCCGCTGCGTGGTGATGGTGAGAAACTCGGTGGAAATGAGGCTGTTGAAGAAGTGGGGTCCGCTCCGAGTCTGAAGGGGAAGGGTTCGGGAATGGCTTCGGGTAAGACTCTGGGTGGAAGCATAAAAGACACGGGTGAAGGTGACATTTGGATATAAAGCAACCAATATACTTTGATATATACGTGCAATTGATTTATAAATGTTTGAACATTTGTTTCGGCCATAGCTTCTAGGATAAACAGGCAGTACAACTTTAAAAATAAAACTGAAATGTAAAAGAGAAACAAAACGAAGGGGAAGACAGAGGAACCAAAATGTGAATAGTGGAGAGATAAAAAAAAATTGGGAGCAAGAGAATATATTGAAATAACCAAAAAGTTACTCGTTGAATTCAAGAAAGTAATAATTACTGATGGCTGACAGCTTTCACCTTGAGAAATGAAAAGACACATGAACCGAAGGAAACAAAGAGAGTTAGAACCGAAAGGACATAAATACGTGTATCGATACGATGAACAGTTTATTATATCCGTCGCACATCGGACCTCAAAATACAGAAATATATATACCGTAGAGATCAGTACGACGAGACGATCAAAACGGTATACATATATCAGTGGTACGATTTGAATTATAAAAATTCATAATTCCGCTAGCGAAAAATGCAGCAAAAATGCAGAAAAATAAGATCGACGGAGCTAAAGAAGTCTGAATTTGAAAAACGAAAAACGACGTCTTGCTCAGAAGATGATTTACAATTTTTCTATATAAAAATATTTAGGTTTCGAAAACATTTTATTTTCATCAATTCTTAACTGACTGAAATAAAATTACCCAAAAAATAAACTTTCGTATTTTCAGATGAAAATTACAGTTTGCTATGTGCAATTAAACGTATTCCAAATATTAAATTTTTATTTCAAAATTTTATCTCTAAAATTTCACGAAAATTCAATTAATCATATTGTTAAAACAGTTAAAATTTGTGGGTCGTTACACTCTCCCCCACTCAAAACTTTTCGTCCTCGAAAAAGATGGAGGTAGGAGAATAAAAACAACCAGAAGAACATAGATTCGAAAACAAAATAAAACAATTAATTTAAACTATATACATTTCACTATAAATTAATTTATACTCAATAATTGATTTTAAATTCAAAGTACTTTATTTAGTTGGTTTAATTTCAGTTTATAGATTCCCTCAAAACAAAGTTTATATCTCATTTATTATTTAATTAACTTATCATTCTATTTATCTCTATTAACATTTTTATAATCAAAAATTAAGTATATAACATTTATTATATCACTCAAATTTACTTATAAAATCATTTTATATTGCATATTATCCAATCACATACTCAACTTCTGAATAACTTAGGTAAGTTGTATTAGAATGAAATCGGGTATTATACAAACAAAATTCTCCAATTCAATAATCTTACAATTAAATGTTTAATCAAAATTTTGGCTTCATTTAATAATTGAAATCATCCTTTAATAAAAATTAAGAATTAAATTTTCGATTAAATTCAAACAATTTAGAGATAAATATATTATATATCAAATCAAATTTATAATCATATACTTAGATATATATAAATATGTATTATAAATCAAGTCATACTTTAGAAATTTAAATCAATTCAATTTCTAACATAATAGTGTAGTAAGGCTACCGAATGGTATCTCCACTTCGAAACTCGAAAATGAATGTCGATGATGCGGCCGCCATCACCGAAATTATTTTCCAGCGACAAAATAAGAGAGCACTGATTTAAAAATTCAAAATTTCTTTGAAATGATTTCTATTCGAAAATAATATACCTTCTAAAACTTAAAAACCAAAGTTGAAATCACCGAAATTTTAAATTCTCAATTTTTTAAAATTACATTTCAAATTCCAAATGAAATTATAGCCAAGTTTTATTAATTCATTTATTTGTTACTTCTGACAACAAATTCATTATCAATTTAATTTCAAAAAATTTATACTTATATATAATATAATCATACAAAATTATTTTATTCACCAAATTCGAAAATACTATTGTGTTAGTTTGCTCTGTTTAAGTGTTTTGGAAATCCTATCGATAGCATTGATCAGACGAATCCATCGAAAACCCAAATCAACATCAACAACTCAAACAACACAATATATAAAACATTTTTAACATTAATTTACAAATACACTTCCTCGCAACGACACAATAATGGATTTCAAAGCAAGGATAGAGATTCAAATTTGATGGACTCAAATCAAAGAGAATTTTGATTCGAAGATAAGTTTGAAACAAAGATAAGATAATTAAATAATGAAATAGGGCGATGGATAAGTTTATATAAATCGCGGGCAACCTTAACCGGGTCGACCGTGACTTCAAGAATGAAATCGATGCAGAATTTCGAGGCAAATCTACATTCGATCTCAAGAAATAGAATTTAGGTATAGCAGGAGATGGATAGCGTCGTAAACCGAGGATACAGAAATCTCCGGTAAATCAATGCCTATTGTAAAGGAGTTTCACCCCTTTACAAATCATTTGTAGTTTGGCGAGACCGTC
Organism: Allium cepa; assembly: GCA_030765085.1. Lineage (NCBI taxonomy): Eukaryota > Viridiplantae > Streptophyta > Magnoliopsida > Asparagales > Amaryllidaceae > Allium > Allium cepa. The sequence continues at coordinate 870,712,377 of CM060929.1, read as the reverse complement.
GATTCATTATACGGGTCATTCGAAGTGGAGTTATGGGATGCTCCAGAATTGAAAAAAGAGGAATAGTGAGGGACACGAATGAATTTTGGAACCGCAGGGAACGTTTCAAAATTCAAAGGAATCGAGTCAAGAAGGACGAGATTTAAACTTGGATGGAAGTGATTCTGTAAACACATTTACCATATATACTAAGTTTTGCCTAGAGCTACCAAAGCTCTGATACCAACTGTAACGACCCGCTATTTTGGACCACTCACATCCGCACATGTCGGACTTGAATAATTCAAAATACCGAATCGTTAATTTATGTTTGGCAAATTCAGCATATATAGTAAATAAATAATCACAGACACAGAGTAATAAATGCAACAGAAACAAAAGATAGTAGTTCATAAAGCTACTATATACATATCAGAGTTATGTAAGGTATAACAGAAGTCTCGAATATAATAGTCATATACAAATCAGAATACATCACTGGAATCAACTGAATATCTGAAATTTGGATAGATAGCCGGATCTCCAAGCGAAGCTCAAACTCCAGAGGTGAGTCTCGAATACTGGTACACTCAGTCTGACCCGAGCGTAAAATAAAACACAAAGCACTCGAGTCAGGATTAACATTCTTATATCAATAAATCCAACTCAAGTGAAATAGCAACTGAAATACAAGCAACTCAAAAAATGTTTGAGATAACCATCCTCTAAGGATCCGTTAAACTATCTACTATGTAGTAGTGTACGCTAAGTAGATAATGCCTATCAGTAATATAGAAATATCAAAATAGTGTTAAGGAGTTACCATTATCCCCCTTATCACGTTTATATAAGCGTCATAGTCTATACAGCACTGTAAACTCCACCGTAAACTAGTGGGCTATCAGGGAGTACTCCATAGGTATAACACAAAACAAATCATGGTAGTCACATGTAGGGATACAAGTATGACAAGGCACATGAGGCAATACCCAAGGTAGTGAAACTACCGTTGCCTAATCCGGATTGGTGAGAATGCATCGCCACTACGATCGCAACACCGCGAAACAACAATCCCAATTCAAGGGTGCGCACCAATTAATAACAAGTAATGAGTAGTTTACGAATAAGTGTGTTCGCTCGAGGTGGCTAACCCTATTTCGTCCGGCACGGCTCCTGTTTTAGTCATTTCCAATTTGACACAAGTGTCAAGGTCATCCATTATCGTTCTCTTTCTTCAATCATCAACGTACATCATTCCAACCACTTCATTCTGGATCACACTTCACGTATAGTTATTAAAGTGGCATTCGGTTTAGACAGTGAGTATGTCCCTAACCGATTCTGGTACCTTTAATAACTTTCATAATTATTACACCGATTGGTCATTTAATATATTTCAAAACCAAGTCAATTTCAATTCCAATTAGAATTTGGTAAACCAACATTCCATTCGTCTTTCTATATCAATTTCCATAATTTACGTTTCAAAACTTCCAAATTACCATTTCAAAATTTTATAATTCAATTTCAATTTTTATTTAAAACAATTCAAATATTGATTCAAGTTCGTATATAAGTTTCATTCCTTAATCATTTAAATTAATTTAATTTAACATTCAAATCAATTTAAATTCATTGATCGACTTCATTCAATATTCCTTAAGTTAATTTATCATTCAAAACGATTTCTATTTAATTTCCAATTCACTAAATCAATTTAAGTTTTCCTATATCATACCAAACTTCCAAATTTAATTAAATTAAATTCGTCATATCAAATTCTTTAAATTTCAAGTCTTATATTAATTTCAATAAATCACATTTTATTTCTTGTTGAAGAAATTCGATTTCACTTATTTACTTATTTAATTTAAACAAATTTTCTAAACTTAGTTATTACAGAACTCAATTTCACTTATAAAAGAAGTTCAATTTCACTTATCAAAGAATTCAATTTTATTTAATTATTAAATGATTCAATCTTATTAAATAATTTCAAAACTTAATTATTAAATAATTTCAAAACATAATTATTACATAATTTCAAAACTTAATTATTAAATAATTTCAAAACTTAATTCAATCATTTCTTAAATTAAACAACATTCTTTCACCAATTATTTGTTAATATTTTGTTTCAGATTATTAAATATTAACATTTAAATTTTACTAGAATTCAAATTCCAACTTCATTTAAAACCCTTATTAGTTTACTCAAACAAAATCTTTATTTTTATTTTTAAATCAAATTATTGACCAATCAGGTTTTATTTAATTCTCTATCCTAAGTCAAAGTTTATTTGGGTATTTATCATTTCAACCCGATTCCATTTCAATTCACAAATCAAAGCATAGCAAGGGAAACTTATAGTGTGATAACTGAGATGGAGTCAAAGTAAATAAACAAGCAATAGCAACCATTAATAACAACCCAATAATTTATTTAAATAATCCCGAAATAATCGTATTAATTTACATTGTTGTTTGTGCAAATTAATATAATTATTTCTAGAATCTACACTATCATTTCATGTAGATTAAAGATTATTACACTAATATTTATACGGTTCTTTAATGATATCTATTATTAAGTTTCATACTTCATCGATTTAAACAACATACATTTAAATGGTTCAAGGTGTAATTAATCATATTTCTACATGTCAATTTATTTAAACATTTAAAGGGGTCATATTATGCAAATGTCATCTAATCAAATTTAACACATATATCAAATCTAACTATTCTACGTCAATTTCAATTTCAAATTATTTATCACTTACAACATTAACAATTTAACGTCCAATATCAACATCAAACAATCAATCATTTATCAACCAAACTGGATTATCATTGTATAAATAACAGGTAATGGTGTCAGATATCATAGGTGAACTGATACAAGTAATAACATATATATAAGAGTTTAAATAACTAACAGCCGCATATTTCAATTGTCGTTTCAATTGAAATCAAATTTAATAAATAAAAGAACATTAATCTTGAGTGATTGCTCACCTTTCGAGGCTAGAGACGATGAACGAGAATGAGATGGGTTACGAATCCAAACACGAATTCCAAAGTAAAGCAAGATGGACACGAATTTGATGAACAAGGCTGATAAATAGAAATTAATAGAACGAATCAGAACCAACTTGGTAAATATATATATATATTTGTTTCAAAAGAACACAACTTCAGTACATATATTCCAAATCCAAATTTGAACTTTAACTCTTATAAAAAAAAATCTATCTATATGTAGACATTCGAAATTAAAAAAAATCATGTGAACTTGTATATATAACTCTATATAGCTATATATATGAGTCATATTCTAAATTTAAACCCGTATTAAATTAAAAACATACATGCATTTCAAAATCCATTATTTCAAATTAAGCACATGTATTAAACTCAACTTATATATGCATGACGTATTTAAAATCCATACTTAAATAAGCTTATATAGGCGAGCGACAAAAATCACATTTTACATATCATATACATTTAAAAGTCAAAAACGAATTTTTCTTTATTTCAATATGTATAAACTATCACTTATATATATCAGACCCACGAAATGAAATAATATGTTTTCATAAATAATTAAACTTCACATTTACCTTTCAACACATAATAAAACTACAATGCTACATATCTACAGGGTTTGCACTTCGGCCTCAGTATATGTGCCATATCATCATGAAAAAGCCAGCAACATGAATTATAATATATGATAGCAAGAATGGTTGTAAACAAGCTATATGCAAACCCCTAATTTGAAATATCCTATCATAATATACGCGACACATATATATAACTACATTTTTTTTTTTACATGAACATATCCTTAAAAATATGTATAGAATAAATAGATAAAATATGCAATTTCATACATGCCTGAGATGGATCGAGAGAGAAGGAAGACGGAGGCTTGGCCTTGGGTTGCGGGTTACAATGGGGTGGAGGAGGCGCAGTTCAAGCTCGGGCTGTCGCGTGTGGGCTCGGCTCCGGCGTTAGGTGGTGAAGGACGGTGCTATGAACATGGAGGAAGCAGGGTGTGGCGATGGGGAAACGTTGTAGGGGCGGCGAAAGGCCGGCCATTGTAAGAGAAGGGTTGCGACATGAAGGGGAAAAATGGTAGCCGAGGAGATGGTAGCGGTTGGACTCGGCATGAGCTGGAGGTGGGTGTTCAGTTGGAGCTCGGTTCAAGTTGTTGGGTGGAAGATGTGGTGGCTTCGGCCATGTTGAGAATCTCATGGTGGCCATGGTGATAGATGCGGAGGAGGGAACAGTGTGGCACGACTTGGTGGATGAGGGTCGGTATTTGGTCAAGGGAACGACGGTTGCAGGCCGCTGCGTGGTGATGGTGAGAAACTCGATGGAAATGAGGCTATTGAAGAAGTGGGGTCCCCTCCGAGTCTGAAGGGGAATGGCTTCGGGTTAGACTCTGGGTGAAAGCATGAAAGACACGGGTAAAGGCGACATTTGGATAAAAAGCAACCAATATACTTTGATATATACACGCACTTGATTTATAGATGTTTGGACATTTGTTTCGGCCATAGCTTCTGGGATAAGCAGGCAGTACAACTTTAAAAATATAACTATGAAATGTAAAAGAGAAACAAAATGAAGGGGAAGGCGGAGGAACCAAAATGTGAATAGTGGAGAGATAAAAAAATTTGGGAGCAAGAGAATTATTGAAATAACCAAAAAGTTACTCGTTGAATTCAAGAAAGTAATAATTGCTGCTAGCTGACAGCTTTCACCTTGAGAAATGAACAGACACATGAACCGAAGGAAACAAAGAGAGTTAGAACCGAATGGACACGAATATGTGTACCGATACGACGAATAGTTTATTATACCCGTCTCGCAACGGACTTCAAAATACAGAAATAAATATACCGTAGAGATTAGTACGACGGGACAATCAAAACGGTATACAGATATCAGTGGTATGATTTGAATTAAAATTCGAAAATCTGCTAGCGGGAACTACAGCATAAACGCAGAAAAATAAGATCGACGGAGCTAAAGAAGTCCGAATTTGGAAAAACAAAAAATGACGCCTTTCTCAGAAGATGATTTACAATTTTTCTATATAAAAATATTTAGGTTTCGAAAACATTTTATTTTCATCAATCTTAACTGATTGAAATAAAATTACCTAAAAAATAAACTTTCATATTTTCAGATGTAAATTTATAGTTTGCTATGTTCAATTAGACGTATTCCAAATATTAAATTTTTATTTCAAAATTTTATTTTTAAAATTTCACGAAAATTCAATTAATCATATTATTAAAATAGTTAAAATTTACGGGTCGTTACATGTGTATTCCAATCTAGGTTTAAAATTAAACTCTGATATGAATTCTAAAATTTTCCATTCCAACGAGATAACATTCACTTCGACCTGTCCCCTACTAAAAGAATCCACAACTACGTTTCCCTTCCCTAGAGTGTATGAAACCCAAAACCCATAAGATGATATGAACTATATCCATCTCTATTGCCTTAGGTTCAGATCTTTCTACAAAAACAAGTATTTGACGGATTTATGGTCCATAAATAGTTAAAATCTCTCACCTAATAAATAATATCTTCACAATTTTAATGCAAATAGAAGAACAGCTAACTCCTAGTCGTGTGTCGGATATGATACTAACCTTCTTCGTGCATAAGAAAAACTCCAAGACTAGTACCACATTCATCAATATATGTAGTAAACTGTTTGTTACCATTTGGAATAACCAAAACTGGAGCACTCGTCAATACCTCCTTCAATCTAATAAATATTGTGTCACACTCCAAATCTTTGTCTTAATCAGGTTCTTCTTCGTCAAACAGGTCAGTAGTGGCAAGATCTTTGCAAAATCCTTTATAAACTTCCACTAAAATCTAGCTAAACCAAAAAGCTATGAACTTCTGAAGCTTTCCGATGTCTTCCAATCCTTGAATGAAGCTACTTTCCCTGGGTCTACTGCCACTCCATTTGCTGATACTACATGCCCAAGGAAACAAATTTCATCTCTCCAAAAGTGACACTTTGAAAATTTAGCTTTCAATTGATTCCTTCTCAAAACGTCCATCACTTCTCTCAAATAATTTCATGCTCATCTTCATTTCTAGAATAAATAAGAATGTCATCCATGAAAACGACTATGAACTTGTTCAATTGCTCCTGGAATACTCTACTCATCAAATCCACAAAATAAGCTAAAGCATCAATCAACCGAATTAGCATGAACTAACTACCCAAACAATCCATCAGGTGTGCAAAATGCAGTCTTTGGGATACTATCTTCAACCACTCACAACTGGTTAAATCCAGTCACCAAATCAAGCTACCAGAAAAACTTTGGCCCACCTAATTGATCGAAGAGGGCATTAATATGAGGCAAGGGATAGTGATTTTTCCTTGTTAGCTTAATCAACTCTTGATAATCAATGCATAACTTTAGGGAATTGTTTGCCTTAGTAGAAAAAATGACAGGTGCTCTCCATTCCGAGATACTTCTTTGAATAAAACCTTTGTGCAATAATTCTGATACTTGCTTATCGAATTCTCGCCTTTCCTTCATAGCAATATGCCTAAGAGGCATCACAACTACCCGTGCATCTTTCTCATGCTCAATACAAAACTTAATTTCTCTTCGGGAAGGAAGACCAGGGACTTCTTCGAATACATAGGATAGTTACTCACTATAGGTATACATAACGGCTATTCTTGCGACATGCCGAATAAATATAGATATGTCGCCATAACAGAAACATTAGGCTCACAACATAGAACCAAATGAAGTCTATCATCCTTCGGTAATCGAACAATCCTCCTATCACAATCCAACAATGCCTCATAGCGAGACATCCAATTTATTCTCAACATCAATCCATGCCTAAAAAAGTTTAGTACATTTGCATTACAATGGAAATCCACACCATGGATAACCAACTTTAGATTATAACATAACATCAATAGATGGGTTGATCCTTAATAGGATTAGACACCATAATAGAATTATATACAAGATTAGGTTTAAGAGCTAAACTATCTATAGATGCACTTGATATGAACTAATGAGATGCACCGGTATTAAACAATGCATGAACAGGAGAATCGAATAAAATTAATACATCTTCCGTCGTAATCTACTTTCCCTTCTCCTAAAATGACTGCGGTGCCTAACTTAAGGTTGGAACGACATCTAAGGTATAGGCCTTTCCAAGCCGACCTTCACCCTTTAGATCTGAGTAATCCTTCTTTATGTGTCCAAACTGATTGCAATTATAACACTTCAACTTTTTCTGTACTGGAGCTTCCTTACAATCTTTTTCTTGATGTTCCACTTGGTTGCAATTATAACATTTATCGCCCTTCAAATCCTTCGAAGGTTCGTTCTATAACTCTTCGCAATGTGCCACACCTTTTGAAATCTATTGAAACTAACCACCCGCTTCTTACCTTGTCCTCTTTGTGATCCATTCCCTTTTCATTTATTTTGTTGAAACGATCCCACTGTTTGTTCCACCTTTCATTGAATTCAACAAAGCTGCCTCCACTACTCCTTCGAATGTAGCTCCATAAATTTGATTCAATGCAAGTACCCTCAAAGACAAATTCAAACCCATCGCAAATTTCAAGACTTTCTTTACCTAGGTGTTCGTTGATTTAAATCAAAGCCTCGCTAATTCGTTGAACTGGTTTACATATTCCTCAACTATCATCTTTCCTTGCTTCAGATAAATAAACTTCTGCAACAATGATTCCCTTTCAGCACCTAAAAAGAACTTTCTTTCGAATCTAGTCTTAAAAATCCTCTAGATAATAGTGTTATCATCTCCATTTGCCGTCACCACTTCCTACCAACATGTTGCCTCTCCCTTTAAATGCCTAATAGCCAGTTGTCTCTTAGTAGCATCACCAGAGGTTGATAAACTATTCACAATAATTAAGCAATGCCTGAGTCACTGAGTATGGTTCCGTTCCTTCAAAAGGCTTCCTACCAAGGCTGGAGAAATCCCTACATAGCATAGGAAAATCTATCTTTGGTATTGCTGGAGCTGGAATCACACCTTGGGTTGTAGTGGTAGTAACTGTGAGTCCAGTTACTGGCTTGGTTCATCACCTGAAGGTAGTGTCGGAATCATAATTGAATGTTAACACCAAGAATATCCAATGTATCTGCACGAATGCTAGTCCCTGCTCTGTTTTCTACTCCACCGGCATTGGTTATATTGGTCTCTATCCTAATTGAATTACTCATATTCGACTATTTGAGAAAAGAAAATGGGATACTACCAATTCCTTAAATAGATAGTGAATAAAACTAATATAGTAAATGGGTGTGTGCATATGTACTTTTGTTCCTATAAATACATATCCTCTGTGTGTTTGTGTGTGTGTATAATAGAAAAATACAAAACATATTCTCTCAATACTTTTGTAGATCCTAATCTATGCTCTAATACCAAATGTAACAATCTGCTTTTTTGACCCTGTATTTAATACTTGAACCGATGTTAACACCCAAGAACTGAATAGTCAAGTCATTAGGGTTTAAGAAAAGACACACACACATAGATATATATAAAGTCACGATCATAGGCAGATATCAGATACAATTTTAACAAAAAACTATCTAACTTTAGAGTCTCACTACATAATGAATAAAATATAATACATAGTTGGTATTATAATAACATCACCATAACATATTTAAATGTCAAATACATAAGTCTGAATATGTAAAGATATAATCCAAACCCATACACAATAAGAATACTCCAGGCATCACACGTATATACATCATGAACAATATGTAAAGGTAAATCTCTACCTTTGATATTGTACCATCACCAGACTCCGTCAACCTGGATATATAGAAAAATGAAAAGCAGTGGGTTGGACATAAGTCTGGTAAGTGAACTATATTATTTTCTACATATACTACAAAAATAATACTATAACATGATATGAGTCTATCATTCATCCATCGCATGTTCCATCGCCATACCATAACAAATTGTCATATAAATTTAGTTGTATCACATCATATTTATGCAAACTCATGCCCTGGAATTGCCTTATGCACTATAGGGTGCCCAATCATCTGCCATCATGCAAATCGTGTATAAGACTCATGCCTTGGACTAGCCTCATGCCCTATAGGTTCACCTATTGTCCCTGATCTAACTAACTAGACTCACGCCTTGGACTAATCTCATTACTTATAGGGTCACTTAACATCCACCTCTGCATTGGTCTGCTGAAGCCTTCAGGGGAGTATCGCACTTCTTGGCATACCTGCTTTTGTCCCTGGTCCATATCTGCATATACATTCTAGGGTGTCTAACTTGCATCTCAGTCTTCCCTCATCCGCATTCACCATCGTATCTTATATCCATATCATAACGTATATCATATATCATATATCATACCACATATCACATATCATACATCACTTTGAATACTGACCAAATTATCTCATATATTCACTCATTCCATATCACGGTCATCTGTACTGTTACATCTAAGATCACCTCTGAGAACATAAGAGAAAACAAGAGTTGAATCGATTATCTAATATCTATATGGCCTTTATAACCAACGTTCGATAAGACAGGACTCTTATGCACCGATGGACCGGTCAGTAGCAATCGGTGCACCGATGTTCACTTTTCCTATAGATTTCTAAGTTTAGGAATTTGCATTTTACCCTCCATTTCTCGCCTTTGGTCACCACCGCCTTAGCTCAGATCATTGGAGATTATGTCTGTACCTTATTTCTAGTTTCTTAAGTCAGATCAGATCATTAATTCACAACTTTTGTTTATATAATCATTATTGTTTCAAATTTCAACCTAATCTAGTTTCTAAGTACCTTTTTCATTTAAATCCCTTGCAAAACCCAATTTAATCGTCTATGAATGTTTAACTACTCCAATATAGGATTCAGATCATAACTATAGGATCATAATCATATTATATGGGGGAAGAGAACAAGAATCACTTACAAAACAGTCTATTCTTATCCAAAGCTTGGCTATCCAAGATTGTTGCACTTCCTCTCTTTGATTCTCAATCTCCAATTCGTCTCAGGGTAGTGGCCAAATGCAATAGCTTCACGTTGCTTCTAATTTTTTTTTGAATTTGATTAACAAATGAGTGAGGAAAAGGCATTTGATTGAAGTGATTTAGTAAGGGATTGAGGAAGAAAAGAAGTTGCAGAGTTGATTTCTGAATGAGGAAGTGCACAGACTTTCTGTTACAACTTAAGGAGTATGAAGCCCAACTGTCAAACTCAAATTCAAATCTTACCGCCTGTTCGACTTAGTCACCTTTTCATCCGTAATTCCTCCATATGGATTCCAAACAGAACAAACAAAACACTTTAAAACGCAGAAAAAGAGATGGCCATGCTGGTTTCATCGTCAAATTCTAAAGTTTGTGAAGGTATCATTTTTCCCTCCTTATAATTAATTTATTTAATAAATTCATTAATTCAGTGCTTTTCACATTACCAAAGAATAATTATTTAATTAAAATATTAATCAAACTTTTGAGTATTACACAAAATGGGCTAGATTTTATTATTTTTAACTGACTTTGATCATACGGTCCTAGGGCATTCTAACTCTTATAAAAGAGGCTAGCCCCTTCTCTTTTATTCACTAGAAAAATAAACATGCTAGCGAAACTCTACCAATTTTCTTCCTTTACACCAAACTCTTCTCATTTCAAAAATGAAGTTATATATATGTATGTATGTATTTAATGTTCATGGGTTTGGAAAAGGTTAATTAAGCTAAGAAAGAGGTAAAGAATTTATACGTATATCTTTATTTCTATTCTTCCCTGATCTTTCAAATCTAATACACATATACATAAATGAATTATGAAATAAAAAGGGTAATTAAAGGAAGGAATAGGCGTTAACACGGGAGAAAATCTAAAGAAATTAAGAGAAGAATATCTGTGAGTAGAAATCTTAGTTTTTCTCATTTAGTAGTTTGTATAGTTAATATTTAAATTTGTTTTATGCCTTGGGTAATTTTGTAAACAAAAACTTTAAGTTTAAAACCCCTAAATTCCCTTATAAAATGTTAATTCTTGAATTTGTTGGAATCTTATTCGTTTTATGTTAGTATAGTAGAATTTAATATATTATTATTTGCAATATGAATAATTTATGTTCTATTCAACTTCCACTTCTCAATTTCTGTTTGTTCTGATGAAGGGTTCTAGAAGAAAAAGAATTAGGAAAGGGGGTGCAAAGTATGAACTTTACCTATCCATATTTTGCACCACCTATTTTTTTAATTAAAGTAAATATGAATCCTTTTTTCACTCTAATCTATCGTATTTAAAGGTCGAATATAACATAAAGGATTTAAGTTATAAATTTTTGTTCCCTTGAAATAGAGGCATTAATTCTACTATGTTAATGTAAAATAGGTTGGATATTTTGATTCCATTCTTTTAAATATATGTGTAAGTCTGTTTTGTTTAGCTAATTTTTAATGTGATGTTAGCTATTTTGTAAACTATTGTATTAGACGGGTAGATTATTTTTAAAACTTGCATAGGAGGTGAAAACCTTTGTTTAGAAATACTTTTATGCATAGGAATAATTAATAAAAACTGGTTAGCGTAGAATTTACGTTAAGTATAAATATATTAACATATAAATAACTATGTATAAGATAAATATGTTAGCAAATGACATTCAACCCTATGTAAAAGAAGTTAAGAATAATAATGGAAGTTAATCCACAACTAAAAGGCAAAATAAGAAATTTCCCCTTATACGACCTTAATGCATTAATGCGGGTGAGATATATTATTCATATATGCTACCATATTTTTGTAAGGTTGGAGTACGAAAATATGACTAAGTTATAGAGATGTGAGGTAAGTTGAAAGTACACAAAAGTACGTCCAGCTAATTTGACGACCAGTAGTGTGACTTTGAAACTGATACGAGACATCACCTCTAATAAGTACCCATAGTGGACGCAATGTTAGTACCAATTCTGTAGGCTAAGTTGCCTAGCTAATGTGGCTGCTAGCGCCTATGATAGATCAGACTAATGTGAGACATCATGGTTTGAGTTTTGAATCATAGAAAAGATATCTTAGTATAGACCTGCTTAGGGCTTGGAGTTACTAAATGGTTATTGTATGGTCTGCCTCCTTCCTATTCAAGAAGTATTTAATGGTCTGGATTATCATTTAGGCGCGGTAGTCGGAAATATCTAGAAGGGTCTGCTTCGGGGTTAAGCTATTGAATGGTTATTGTAGGGTCAGCCTCTTCTCTATAAAAGAAGTATTAAGTTACCTTGTTGGATTCCTTACGATGTCGGCTAGGAAATAACATAGAGGGGTCTACCTTAGGTCTAGGTATTAAACGACGGAGATCTGCCCAGGGTATATGTATTAAATGGTCAGGGTCTATCTATTTTCTATTTAAAAGGTATTAAGTGGCTTAGGTACTTTCTCTTGCATCGTTAGGACATGGTTGATGAAGTTGGGTCATTGGTTTGACATTAGGGTTGTCAAGGACCCAAAACACGACCCAAAACCCGCACAGAAATTAGCAGATTAACCCGACACGTTTAAAAGGGTGGGTTATTTTTGGGTCCACCCATTAGAACCCGTTTAATAAATAGGTGGGTTTAGGGTTGACCCGTGAACTCGAATTTGACTCGACTAACTCATTTATGGGATCAGTATTGTTGCACAATTCTCATTTTAGCTTGCACAAGAATGGCATTGTTGTTATTCACTTATTCCTACACATTCTCACTTAACAACTTCCTACATTTTCATGCCCATTCCCACGCTTTCATGCCTATTCCCACATAACAACTTTCCAAATTTTCATACCCATCTTAGCTTGCGATAAAAGAATGACAATAATACCCTTCTTTTGCTCTAAAATCTTAGCTTGCAAAAGAAGGGTATTATTATCATTAACTTATTCCTACAAATTAGCATTTAACTACTTCCCACATTTTCATGCCCATTTCCATTTATTTATACAAATATTTTTCTTAACAGGTTACATGAATCAATCCGAAACCCACCCGATATATAATTAGGTCAACCCGAAACCCAGCCGTTTAATAAATGGATTGACTCGAACCATTTAAATATCAACCCATACTCGAGTTGACCCAATTTGAACCCGACCCAAACCATTGACATGCCTACTTATCATATATTCTATAGCTGTTTTGCAACTGCATTATAGTTACAAAGTTAGACGGAAAGGACCATTGGCCTATAATTGAAGATACGTTATGGTGCTAGACTGGAAGATCCTTTGGCTTATAGTTGGAAGTATACGTGGTAGGACATAGTATAGAATGCATAGGACATAATACTCATCTAAATGATACTGCCTCAATAATATTACGGTAACACTTGAGATTTTCATTTAGCAGACGTTTACTGTTCCGACTCCCTCCTTATTACAACCTACAGGTTAGGGGGAACGATGTTAATAAAGATAATGAAGGGCGGTAAAGACTTGTGGTAGTTTAGTAATTTATCTATATTTTTGATTTATTTGATGTACCCAGATTTTAGACTTGATGATGTTCTACTTTGAGACATTGTGTTGTGGATATTTGGCATGTTGTATTTTTTGGATTTGGAATATGTGAAATGGGCGATCATTTGTTATTATATTTTATCTCTTCCACTGTGAGATTATGAAAGCATAGATCGATAGCTATGTATATTGTTTATCTGATAAATTTACCAATCAACAACCAATTCGAGCATGAGCCTAAGCTTTAATGAGCTTTTATTGGACAGAATATTAGGCCTATTCTGGATAGGGTTGTTATATCCATAATGTGTATTTATACCATTATAAGAACAAACAATTTTTGTTGTGTTATACATTGATTGAATTTGATGACTTTTGTACCTTAAAGACTGTTAATATTTATTACTTACACATCTTTATTGTCTATTTCTTCTCTCTAACTCCATACCATCCTCTTGTCAAATCTAAAAGCCACATCCCTAGATAATAATACTACATAAAAAATAATCAGTTAAAACCATAATTCAACATGATGTAGTACATAACTAATAAAACAAGCGCAAAATTTCTTGGATAGCCTTTTTAATATTCTTAGCTCTCTTCTTCGGCCTGTGCGATGGCTTAGTTCCTTTGAGGGCAAAGGAGTTGTTAATATTCAGTAATAAAAGTGAAAAATGTATAGTAGTACAAACCAAGGTAGTTAGCCCAGCTTTTCAAGAATGGGGAAGAGCTCCTGCACAAATGCTAATGCATAACTAAAAATAACTTGTGTAAGAAATGTATGAAAGTGCCAAGAGAAAATGTACATTGGTGTGACAAACTCTAAAATAATAGATAAGAGTTAAGCAAAACACATGATAAAGTATTTACCTAAAAAAGTGAGATTGTCATTTGAATTTCCCTGCATACTTTCCCTTTGAATTTCTCTTCTCCGGCTCAGTCTCAACCATCTTAATGAGCAAAATTTTAATTTCTAAAATATTCATTCATGCATGTACCTTTGTGTTCACGATGGAAAATTATATCATTAGAATAGCATTGGAAATATATTGTAATAAAAACAGCAAGCACATGATGTACAATTATAGTGCGTATGCGAGAACGGATCGATCACAAATAAAGAATAAAACTCTAAAATTACACAATCAAATTAGCCCAAAAGTCGAGAGAATTTTTAACCAAAAAGTTTAGAAAAATCGGTAGTAAAAACTATAATAATAATGAGAATAAAACTATGAGATTAAAGAGCAATTTATAGGTAAATGCACTTTCATATTTTTATATAAATCAACACAACATAAATCTATAATATCTTAATTAATCATTTGTGGCGTTAATGGATGTATTGATTATAAGTATGGCATAATTGTGTTATTAATTAACACAACTTAAACCATCAATCTAACATACCCTCTAACCCACTTTACAACACTTATGAAAATGACATGAAATTAAAAAAATACTTTAAGCATGATCTATTTACTATGAATCAGTACATAAAGCATCAAATTTTGATTCTAGTTTCATTTTCTTATCAAAATCATAGTTAGATGAAAATGTAAGTTGTGTTTACATTTGATTAAGTATATCCAATTTATTATTAACAAAATAAGCTATCAAATCCACTAGTATTCAACAAACTTCCATTAATATCCGAAATTCCATTAAGCATAAAAATGAGAGACTATAGATGAAATAATTATGTTGAGTTTATATGATTCATGACAGCTTCTTTACCCTTTAATTGAAGGGGTTTAGTGTAACACCCCAAATTTTTTATAACATTATTCAGGAGATTTAATTAGATAAAGTAAATAGAATAACATAAATGTTAAGTGATAAGGGGATTGAGACTTGAATTGATTAATTAGGGCCGTGATTCATAAACTAATTAATGGGCTAAAGAATGGTTTATAGGTTAAACAAATTACATAAGGGTATAATTGGAATTTGTAGTCCAAGGACCCTTACCCATATACACATTTTCATTCCAACAATTTCCTCCCATTCACATCATTTTAAAATGCAAAACAAAATAGAAGAAACAGCCAACCATTAAGAGGAAGAAGAGGAAATCAAATTAAAGCTAGAAAATCAAGCTTAGGGGAAATCTATCTCAATCCAATCTCCTTATCTAGTGCAAGATGGATAATAATTCCATCTCTATTTCGTTTTAAATCATATATTTTTGGATTTAAGGGATAAATTCGGTTTTATGATACATTGGATGATGATATGCTTGATTCATAATTTACATGATTTAAACAAGGTTGTTTACAAAGGGTTTTTGCACGATTTTAGGTCAAAACCGAGAATTAATGTTAACTAAATGCTATGGGAAAATTTTATATTATGAGAAACATGATTTCAGAGTTGGATTTCAATTTTTAGAATTTTTCAATCTATGGAAAGATTAATATGAATTTTCAAAGAAAATATGGTCATTTGGTTTTATAATTTATTTTGGGAAATATATTGAGAATTTTGATCTAGAATTTTGATACGTTAGATAACATGATTAAAGTGAATTTTTTGAATTTTTGGGGATTTTTTCAAAGTGGTTTGCTATGCAAAAAAATTATTTTAGAAGAGGGACCTCTTTGCAAAAATTTGAAGGGCTTAATTAATTAACTTAACCATGGTTTAGATCTAGTTAGCGGCAGTTACTTTTGAAAAAGAATTTCAAAATTTTAAGGCATGCCAATCTGGTGTTGACACGTGGCAGGTTAGTTAGAGAAAAGTTTACTTAAACAAGAATTAAGCATGGTTTGCTCAAAAAAGTGGTTTCGCCTACTTCGAAAAGCGCCTTTCGACACAGTCGCTTCCGCCTTCATCCTTGTCGTAATCAACTATGCCAAAACCAATGCACAAGGTATCACTATGATGGTACGCAGTGGATTGGAGATAGTCGGAAGGTAAGGTGTCAAAAGCATAGCTCCCGAAGAGGTCAAAACCTTGGTTTGTTTTTAAAAGAAAAGCACCTGCCTATGTTTGTTTTAAGCCTTCGACAGAGTGAAAGCATAAGATTTCGAAAGAGGGTTAAAGGATTTCAAAAAGGGTTTCCATTAACTATTAATTGTTTTCGACTGGGTTCCTCAGTTATAACAAAATGTTTTGAAAGAAGGGTTTCTGACCTAGTCGATACCCTGCTACCGTTCTATAGCCATTCGATGTCATTGAATATAGCAATGCTGTCGGACCGTACTTTATTTTATCAAGTTTAAGCTACTTCCTAATACTTTCGAAAGGGGTTAGGTTTTCGAAGGTGATGGTTTCGAAAGGGGTTTCGACACCAGCCTTCTAAAGTTTTACCCAGATGTTTTATGCTTTCGAAGAGATTGGTGCGGACTGTTGAATATGCGCTTTGCGCTTATATGATTTTTGTTTGATGATAATAAACATATATATATATATATTCATTTAAATGTATTTGTTAATATACTATTCTATTTTTCACAATTTAAATAAATATTTGTTGAATAAAATAAATTACATAAAATTTGAATTCAAACAGATATTTTATTCAAATAAATATTTATTACATTTTTGAATAGTACAATTTCAAGCTCTCACTATAAATATACAATTTTGATTACAATACATCACAATTTCATATTTACAGTTGACCTCACTACATATCACTCACACTCGTATTTATCTTCAACTGCATTCCAGTTTGAATCCAGCATCTGAGAAATCTGAAAAAATATTCACTAACGCAGTAAAATTGAAAAAGAAATATTTTTGCGATATAAAATGAAATATGATTTTTGAAAATATTATTTGCCTCAGTTATTTGGGTTGTTCGTCATCATTTAATTTGAATTCATCATACACGAACAGCTTGTGACATACACAGTGTATCACTGTATATGCCACAAGGCCGTGCACACCGATATACACTTGATAATGCTACACGAACAGGTGAGCACAAGGTCAAACCCAAGTAAAAAGACGGGTTCAACTCAGGTGCAATATAAATAGAATCTCGACTTCAGCACAAGGTCAAACCCGAGTTGCAAAACGGATTCAACACAGGTGCAAATGGTCAAGTCAACTAATTCATAGGGTCGATCAAAAATCCAAATGCACAAAGACATGTGCAGCAACAGTGAAGAATAACCAGAGTGATGCAAGTGTCGACCAAGTAACAATGCAAGCAAGATCAAAAGCAACTGTTCTAAGCTGCAACTCAAAGAAATTCAAGACAGCAACAAAGCACAAAGGCTTGAATGATCAAGTGCATCAGAAATATAGCAACACAGAGGGGTCTGAAATCACAACGGAGTTCAACATAACTCGAAGTACACTCTAATGCAAACTGCCTCAAAAATGAATACAACATGAAGCACTGCTACTCAAGGCAACTAGGAATGAACAGAATCACAAGGCAAGTGCACCACCACACAAGTATACACAAGCAACATGTATGCACCAGTAAACCAATGAACCAACACAAGCATACACACACATACATATGCATGTGTATACATAAGGAAGATTACAGATTCAAGTCCAAATGCATAGTTCAAACTACAGCGGACAGTGAAATTCAAGTTACAGGTTGAAATGCAGCAACAAAGACAAATGCACATGTCACCAGTAC
The DNA here is from genome assembly GCA_030765085.1 of Allium cepa. Lineage (NCBI taxonomy): Eukaryota > Viridiplantae > Streptophyta > Magnoliopsida > Asparagales > Amaryllidaceae > Allium > Allium cepa. The sequence goes on along the minus strand of CM060929.1, from coordinate 870,694,224 downwards.
ATGAAGACAATATGATCAAGGGACTGGCATCAACAGAGACACGAGTACTACCAGAACACAACCAGTGATAAAAATGCAGTGATACACAGCAGGGTAAACAAAACATTGAAACAAATTCAAGCCACAAGAAGGATGCAAGTTCGAGATAAATTCAAGCCAAAGTCAGAAACTCACAAGATCAAAAAATGGCCGAAGTCAATATTGAACGAGTCAATAATCAAAACCGTGTCAACCAAGCCGTGGGAAGCAAGTAACAAAATTATACGCATATGAAAAAGTCAATCAAAATCGCAAGCATCCAAGCATAAATGATCGGCCGAGATAAATTCAAATAGAGAATTGTACGAACGCAAATCTAGGGTTACAAACCCTATATAAACTATCATCATCGGCAATCTCAAATTCATTCGAGTTCGAGCTTAACAAAGAACAAATCATCCAACTCGAATCACGATCGAATTCATGCAAGCATAAAATCAGTAAAAGCAAAAGCGTATAATTACATACCAAAGTAAGGAAGGAATTTGATCAACGAAGCAGCCGCGTAAGCAACGAGGAATCAATCGATCAAGGCGACACGCAAAACATCACTGGATCGATCGAATTAAAGCCGGCGACTTCAAGCCCTAATTTCCAGAGCAGAGAGAACGAAAGCAAAGCCCTAATTTCAGAACTAAGAAAGGAAGCAGGCCGATAATTGTTTTCACAGAGCAAAATAAACTAAAGAAGACAACGGGCTAGAGTAAAAGGGGGCCGACTTTGTTTAAAAGGGCTTTAGTTTTTGGGTTTATTGTTAATTAGGGTTTAAGTGTTTTTAATTGTTGTTTAATTGTTTTTTGTTTTTACTTTTCGAAACAAAACTTTGTAAATCACCACCTAGGGTTTAGGTAGTGTCAGATTGTCTAGTTAGAATTAGTTCAGTGAGCAGGGTGTGCGAGTTTGCAAAGCTCTATAGGCGGGAGCAGAGTTTGCGAGTAAGCGAAGCTCTATAGGCGGGAAGCAAAGTTTGCGAGTAAGCGAAACTCTATAGGCGGAGCAGGGTGTGCGAGTCTAGTAGAGCGTTTATGAGCGGGAGCAAATGTTTGCGAGCAGGGTGTGCGAGTCTAGTAGAGTGTTTGTGAGCGGGAGCAAATGTTTGCGAGTCTAGTAGAGTGTTTGTAAGCGAGATACTGTTTAATTCTAATAGAAATCTGGGAATGCAGCAGTATGCAGGGGTTGCCGAAGCTGGGTAAATTTTGTGTGTGATTTACGTTTCAGCATATTTATTTCTGCAGTTTTGTTTCTATGTTTGAAATCAAGAAAATTTGCTATAACCCTATTCAACCTCCCCTCTAGGGTTAATCTAGATCCTACAAGTGGTATCAGAGCCCGGTATTTTATTTTTTAACTCTAGAGTCATGAATCCACCAAATAATATTTTTGTCGAGGGTCGTTTCAATATTATTCCTTCTATTTTCGATGGAACAGATTTTTTGAATTGGAAATTAAAAATGGAATTATATTTAAAATCTATGAATATTAAATGTTGGGATATTATTGAAAATGGGTGTGATTTAAGAAATAAGGAAATTATCTCGATTAATGCTCTTACTATGCATATATTATATTCTCATATTAATCGTGATAATTTTTATTTCATCTCTCATTGTGAAAATGCACAGAAAATTTGGAAAACTCTCGATGCAATATATGGTGCAAAAGTCAACAGCAATGAGAAGTCCTCCACAACCGACTCAGTTAAAGAAATATGCTTAACAGGATTAGTAAATAGCAGTTGTGATGAGGATGATGATGACGAGCTGGCATTATTAATGAAGAGTTCAAAAAAGAAATTTGCAGCCACGTGGAATAAAAGCGATAGCAGTGAAAGTGAGAAAGCAGATATGTGCCTTCATGGGAATATAACCGATAGCGACAACGATGAGCCAAGCAAGGTATCAAAACTTACTCACTCTGAATTACTTATTTATTTCCACGAAGTAAATGGCTGTTTTGAACAACTTAGGGAGAAATATGCTAAACTTGAATCACAAAAAGTTACTTTGATAGAATTAAATGAACAACTTGACCAATTAGTTAAAACCTATCAAAGTAGGATCCCTAAGTGTGATAAGTGTCCAACGTTTGAAGAAGAAATTAAAAAATCAGAAATTAAAATGAAATCACTTGAAAATGAAATTCTGATTTTAAAAGAGAATACTAGGAGAGAAAATTCTATTAAAAGGTGCACTCAGTTGTTGAAAGAAAATGAATCTTTAAAAACACAAGTCCAACAATTGTCAACGACTTTAGATAAATTTTCAAAAAGCGAAAAATCGTTGAATATGCTATTAGGAAAGAAAACTGTTAACATGGTTAGAAAAGGACTTGGATATAATCAATCTAAAATTGTTGAAAACAAGATTAATTAAGAAAATTCAATGTGCACGATTTGTAGAAAATATGGACACAATCACAATAATTGTTGGTATAGACCCAAACATGTGAAAACTATACCGATTTGGGCTCCAAAAGGCACAAATATAAAATCTTTGAAAGTCAAACAAATTTGGGTGCCAAAAGGAACATATATAAATAGTTTTGGGTCTCCAAAAACATATTTTTCATATTCTGCCACTAACAATCATGGACCTATAAAAACAAATAGGTCACATAAATCTTTCATCGTGTAGGTGTGGTGGCAGGCTAAGGAACAACAACAGTGTTCTCTGGTTTTTGGCAGTTCCAGAAACACAACGGGCGACAAAGCAAAGTTCCTTAGCCTTGTACAAAGGTGACAGAATCACAATGGACAACAACGAAAAATTATCGTAAAGGTAAAACAGGTAAAATTGTTTTGAACGTTATATTAAATGTGATAATCTGCACCGTATTCTGAATGAAATCAGCCAAAGATTGTGATGATGAAAAGAGATGATTTTTAATTCTGAATTATTCTTAATTGATATTTTTTGACTTGTTCTTACTTTGATTTGTGCTTAAAAGTTGACCAACCATCTTTTCATCATTGAACTTAATCTGTTTGGTCAAATTATGATGTTGATTGATTACTGTTTACTCATGCTATAAAAAGGATTTTAAGAAATTTTTGAAATTGTTGAAACTTTATGAAATTGTTGAAACTTCAAGAAATTGTTTTGAAATAACAATGAAGTTTTAATGACTGTTGATAGTTGTTCATCCTATGGTTTCTAAAATTGACACTATGATATGTTTTTTGATTGTTAACACGACTTCAATTCAAATTCAAAAGAATGTCATTTAAATTGATGTTAAGTTTGAAATTCTTGGTGCACACTTCATGGTTTGGTCAATCAAATTCAACGAGTAACAAATGAGTGAGAGTAAAATTCAGATGCAGATTACACTGGTAATATAGTTGATAAAAAAATTACTAGTGGAACGTGATTAATTTGAAACATTTGCTGCATCGTTTTTCAAAGAAAAAATCTGCATGGTTTTCACTTGAAATAATTTTCAAATAGCAGAAAATTTTCTTATAAAACCCCCTCGAGAAAATCATGTTTGACCATATTTACAGATTAGTCATTTTTGAAAAATTGATTTTATAATTTTTGAATTTGATTTTAAATGACAAATTTTGACTAATCTAACCTCCTAACGATTATCGAAAGGATCAACAGTGATTGAAAAAGTGATGAGTGTCGATATTTGTCATACAATACTCAAAACAATATATTTAAAAAATTTCTTTAGAATTTCATAACAAGAGTTATAAAAACTTTTTGTTGGGTAAAAATTCCATGATCATTTCTATTTCTATCATCTTTCTATCGACCATCACTCATCAAAATTACATATAGTATGTAAATTTGTGGTAGATTACAAAGGAAATCATTCGTTCTTCAATATCTTTAAATTTGTGAAGGAATTTATTTGTGCTTTAATTTATTATATTTGGCAATAAAAATAAATATCCAAAGTATTCACTCTCATTTAAAAGTCCTCACGGTTATGCATGGGTGAATTACTTGGATTTTTTTTGATTATGTGCTTCCATGCTCATTTAAAAGTCCTCACGGTTATGCATGTATGGAACGCATATCAAAATTAATTGATTTAATAGACAAGTTGATTCTAATCCCATTTAAAAGTCCTCACGGTCATGCGTGGTTAGAAGATCCTTGATTTCATTTTTTAAATCAAATTGGAATACTACTAATCTCATTTAAAAGTCCTAACGGTTATGCATGGTTAGTAGATATTCAAATTTCCTGAAATAAATATACCACAAATAGACAGAACTGTATGATTTTTGATGATTTTATCTCCATCACTTCTGAAAGTGGAATATGCTATTAACAAGGGTAATTATGATTTTTGTTTGAGTTTTATTGAAATTTGATATTTATATTCAATTGAGTTAAATGTTTGATTCATGTCTGTCACTTCATCCCTATTTTTATAACACTGTTATTCTTTTACTGATAACAAAAGGGGGAGAGAAAAGTTAAGATTTTGTCAAATAGAATCAAGCAAAGGTCAAATAATTTTCCATTTGCATATAGGCTCATTTACATATTTTTATTTGTATGCATATATGTAGGGGGAGTATCATGTAGAGAGGAAGCATTCAAATAGGGGGAGCAAATTGAACGATCAAATACATTTAATACATTCAAAATCTTAAATATATGTTTGTTATCATCAAAAGGGGGAGATTGTTGAATATGCGCTTTGCGCTTATATGATTTTTGTTTGATGATAATAAACATATATATATTCAATTAAATGTATTTGTTAATATACTATTCTATTTTTCACAGTTTAAATAAATATTTGTTGAATAAAATAAATTACACAGAATTTGAATTCAAACAGATATTTTATTCAAATAAATATTTATTACATTTTTGAATAGTACAATTTCAAGCTCTCACTATACATATACAACTTTGATTACAATACATCACAATTTCATATTTACAGTTGACCTCACTACATATCACTCACACTCGTATTTATCTTCAACTGCATTCCAGTTTGAATCCAGCATCTGAGAAATCTGAAAAAATATTCACTAACGCAGTAAAATTGAAAAAGAAATATTTTTGCGATATAAAATGAAATATGATTTTTGAAAATATTATTTGCCTCAGTTATTTGGGTTGTTCGTCATCATTTAATTTGAATTCATCATACACGAACAGCTTGTGACATACACAGTGTATCACTGTATATGCCACAAGGCCGTGCACACCGATATACACTTTATAATGCTACACGAACAGGTGAGCACATCTCAAATTCATTCGAGTTCGAGCTTAACAAAGAACAAATCATCCAAATCGAATCACGATCGAATTCATGCAAGCATAAAATCAGTAAAAGCAAAAGAGTATAATTACATACCGAAGTAAGGAAGGAATTCGATCAACGAAGCAGCTGCGTAAACAACGAGGAATCAATCGATCAAGGCGACACGCAAAACATCACTGGATCGATCGAATTAAAGCCGGCGACTTCAAGCCCTAATTTCCAGAGCAGAGAGAACGAAAGCAAAGCCCTAATTTCAAAACTAAGAAAGGAAGCAGGCCGACAATTGTTTTCACAGAGCAAAATAAACTAAAGAAGACAACGGGCTAGAGTAAAAGGGGGCCGACTTCGTTTAAAAGGGCTTTAGTTTTTGGATTTATTGTTAATTAGGGTTTAAGTGTTTTTAATTGTTGTTTAATTGTTTTTTTTTACTTTTCGAAACAAAACTTTGTAAATCACCACCTAGGGTTTAGGTAGTGTCAGATTGTCTAGTTAGAATTAGTTCAGTGAGCAGGGTGTGCGAGTTTGCAAAGCTCTATAGGCGGGAGCAGAGTTTGCGAGTAAGCGAAGCTCTATAGGCGGGAAGCAAAGTTTGCGAGTAAGCGAAACTCTATAGGCGGAGCAGGGTTTGCGAGTCTAGTAGAGCGTTTATGAGCGGGAGCAAATGTTTGCGAGCAGGGTGTGCGAGTCTAGTAGAGTGTTTGTGAGCGGGAGAAAATGTTTGCGAGTCTAGTAGAGTGTTTGTAAGCGAGATACTGTTTAATTCTAATAGAAATCTGGGAATGCAGCAGTAGGCAGGGGTTGCCGAAGCTGGGTAAATTTTGTGTGTGATTTACGTTTCAGCATATTTATTTCTGCAGTTTTGTTTCTGTGTTTAAAATCAAGAAAATTTGCTATAACCCTATTCACCCCCTTCTAGGGTTAATCTAGATCCTACACCGACACCATCAAGTTGTAACAACCCGCATATTTATCGATTTTATATTTAAATATTTTATCGGTAGTCGGATTTTAGTCCGAAAAGCTACTTTTTGCATACGGTCGAATTAGGGCTCGGGAGCATATTTATCGATTTTATATTTAAATATTTTATCGGTAGTCGGATTTTAGTCCGAAAAGCTACTTTTTGCATACGGTCGAATTAGGGCTCGGGACCACTCCCATTGAGTTTAAAATGCCGTTTGCGACCTTTTTGAGTATAAGCTTCAATATGTTTGGAGAAAGTTGATTTTTGCTACTTTTTCCCGCTTAGGGCTTTGGTTGGGCTGAGCCAATTAGTCACTTAACTCAGTCCCAATCCCCCTCTCCTCTTCATTACTTCATTCTAACTCCTCAAACTCAAGCTCCAACTGAAAATGGTGGAGAGGAAAAAGAATTAAAACTCCAAGCCCTAACTTTCTTGCAAATCAAATTCCTTGCTCCAAACTCAAGAAGAACCCTTTGGTAAGCATCTCCTTCACCTTCTCCAACTCTTTCTCCATTCAATTTCAGAAATTTCCTAAACCTAATCTTGGAAATGTTCTTGTTTTTGAGCTTAGATTCAAGCTCATTTGGGTTGGGTTGAAGAGAGGTTGATTCTCCATTTGCTCTCAAGCTTCTTCTTGTTCGATTTTGTGAAAAGGTGAGATTTTTATCTCACATCTATGACTATAATTATCTTTGGTTGTTAGGTATGAATTCCTAACACTTCTTCATGAGAATTTGCTCTTGATTTGGATTGGTTTTGTAAATATTCCAATTTTTGGGTCTTTAAGTCAAATTTGTGTGAAATCCTTTTATGGATGTTTGATCATGCTTTTGGTGATGCATCGAGGAGCATATAGGGCCGGGTTGCCGTTTGGCATAAACCCTTAGAGCCAATGTTCGTCCGATTGCATTTTGGAAGAGTTTGCTCTTCATTTGTATAAGGCTGAAAAAACAGCCCAGGCATGATTCAGTCGACTGAAATCTCTGTTCAGTCGACTGAGCCTGAAACCCGAGAGTTTCCAGGCATGATTCAGTCGACTGAAAAACTCTGCACAGTCGACTGAAACTGGAAACAGAAAGTTTTCTGAACCTGGAAAATTTCCATGTACAGGGTCAGTCGACTGAAATTCTCTGTTCAGTCGACTGAACCTGCTGTTTGAGTCCAATTTGCCTTTTTGGATTGGAATTCCAATTTAAATCGATTCGTGATAATCCTATTTGTTGTTATCATCTATTATGATTTTGATGACTCTTTTTAGGGATTTTTGAATATCCATTTCGATGGATTCTTTATCGATTTCTTTGGATTTTATTCACGTCTTCGTATGTGAATTTTTGTGATTGGTTGTTCTTACAATCTTCTTCGTGATTTGTCACTTTAAAAATATAAAGGTTTCCTATACTAGTAGTAAATATCAAAACTCTTTACTCAAACGAGTTCAATACTCTTTTAGTACCAAATTCGTTTATAAAACCGTTTTCCAATCTATTAGTATATACAAACCTTTACCTCACTCGTATGAGAAATCTAATTAAACGGCTTAGTAAAACAAGTGGTATGAAACGCTTGCGTTTACTTTGTCGGTTAATTCTTGGACTTGTTCGATTGAACCTCTTGTGACAATTTTCTAGTGGAGATTTACAGTTTGTTCGTAAATATTTAAGTTAAGCAAGTGGTTATGGGACATGAAGCTAAACTCATATATTTACTAGCTTAGTGTAATTGACACTTCTCGTTGATCATGACGATCATCTTTGTGATTTAGACTAGCAATGTGCGATGTCTCTTTGTCTGCGAGGGAGACTAAACCCCGTTTTGTGGAGTTTCGACTCAATTTGTGATGGGGTAGCAACCCATGGTCTTCGGGCCGTTTGTGGAGCTTCGGCTCAATTTGTGATGGTTAGCGACCATGGAATTAGCGTTCCGTTTGTGATACACGTGTTGGTGAGCTTTATGCTCCCGTTTGTGATAGGCCTCCCCCCCCTTTGTGATTTCTGGATTTCTTGTGTAGATTTCTAGAATTTGTGTTTCACCAATTTTCGTGATTTCCATTGATAAGTTTTATCAATATTTGTGCATTGGTGAATTTGTGTGTCATTGACTTTTGTGATTTCTGGATTTCTTGTGTAGTCTTCTGGAATTTGTGCGTCTTTGACTTTGGTGATTGACATTGATATTATCGTCAATATTTGTGGTTTGATGAACGAAATAATGAGTATGATATTTCTTTGATTCTTGTGTAGATTTGGTGACATTGATTAATCTCTTGATGATTATCAACTAAGTATATATATATATATATCACAGCTTGGCATTGTGATTATTACGTGTTTAGTCATATCTCTTATTCTATATCTCTTCATCTAATATTTATAGTTAGACTGATCCGTTTATTATTTTCTTATTAAATAATACTCGGGTCAGACCGAGATGTTACAGGTGCTTCTGCTTGACTTCTCATCCGAGATTAACTCCTTGACTTTTGGGTTAACTACTTAGATTAGTAGTTATTTTGTTGTATACATTTGAGATATAGACTCCTTAATGTATACTTATTCTTTTGTGTAGTTCGTGTAACTATTCTTTTGTGATATTGTGGATCTTTTTAGACCACTACTCTGATGTACACTTCCTAGTGTAGTATTCATATCTTATTCCGCCTTTGTGATATGAATTGTCTGTGACTGATTTATGTTATGTTTATTTCTATATTTGTTTTCCGAAGGATTTATATAGCCACCGTGTAGTAGCTTTAATTTTGTGTCGGTATGTCGGATTTCCTCTTGAAATAGAATGCATGTTATATTATCTGACATATCGGTGCTCGCGCAAAGAAATTACATGGATGGTCGCTCCTCAACAGCCTTATTCTCCATGCTAGTCGACAGCATTCACCGTAATGTTCTTGTCTAGCGTGGGTATAGAGGTGGGGCGTCACAGCTTGGTATCAGAGCCAAACTTCGGAACAATGTAGAATAATTTAGCAAGGATCATGTCCTAAGTCCATCTTAGGAGTTGTGCTTTAGGATTTTATTCGGGTCTTCGTACCGTTCTATCCTATTTTCTTTTATGATTCCTTGTTTTATCTATCAAGATTGCTTGATATTCATTTTGAGAATAACTTTTTCCTCTTCTTTCTTTCTTTCTTAAAGAAGAGAAATGGTTAGACCAGGCCGTTCCAGCGCCGGTCAATCTAGTGCTACTCCCCAGGATGGAGTATTTATGTCTGCTCAGCAGCTTCTAGATCTTGTTAAGAACGCTCAAGCAGCCGGACCCAATCCAGAGCCTACTCATCCTAGATCCGGTTTTGCACGCTTGTGCAGAGACTACACCGATTTGGGTGGAGGCCCATTCAGGGGATCCGAGAGTGTTATTGAAATTCAAGCTTGGCTCAAATCATGCGATCGCATCTTTTCTCGCATGAATCTTATTGACCTTCATCGAGTCCAAGTAGCTTCTAGCATGCTCCAAGAAAGAGCATTGGATTGGTATGAGCTTTTAATTTCTGAAATCGTTGAGGCGGATCTTACTTGGGAGCAATTCCGGGAAAGATTCGAATTGAAATTTGTGCCGGAGGCTGAAAAAGTAACCTTAGCCCGGCGTTTCATAGACCTTGTTCAAGGTGAATCTTCTGTGACAGACTATGTAACATCCTTCGAATCTCTGTCCAAATACGGGGTTGAGTACATTAATACCCCATTGAAGAAAAATCAGAGATTTGTCTATGGCTTGAATAAGAATCTTAAGAAGCCATTACTCCTGAAACTTGAGGTTTCATTTGATCAGCTTATTGATATCGCTCTTCGTCTTGAAGAGGCCGATAATGAAGGTGATGTTGAAGTTGTGCGTGCCCAACGGAACTTCGACAATAGCTTGAAGAGGCCTATCAAATTCAAGGGCCCCGATTCTAATAAGAAAGGGAAGCAACAAACTCTGGTAGCAAATGTTCCGACCTCTAGTCGTGGACGATGCTACAATTGTGGTTCCACAGACCACCAGGTAAAGGAGTGCCCGAAACCCCTCTTTTGCCATTATTGCAAAGGTTCGGGTCATCTTTTATCTTCGTGTCCTAAGCTTCCAAGCAAGTGAGAAGGAAGGCTGCAACTTTTGGTCAAGGTATTTTACATTTAATCCTTGATGACATTTGCTATGTGATTATCTTGTTCATGTTCTTTTTGATATAGTTTCCATCTCACTATTTTATATCAAGAAGAACTTGTTGATTCTTTCTTTTTAAACATTTTTGGGCTTGTTGACTTCATTGAGGATTGTGAATCCGGATGGTAGATCCGCAACACTTAATTTGCTTTTGTTTAGATGTCGAGATTGTTTTATGTGACTTTTCTTTCCGAGCCGATATTCACTTTGGCTTCGGAATTGTCTTTTTCTGTTAGGATTGGCTTAAATTGTGAAGCCCATATCCTATTTTTCGAGTGAATTACTCATCTTCGACATTTTCAATCTGTTAAGCAGATTTCTATTTTTCCTTTATGATTTTGATTCCATCTGGATGGCATCATTTTATTCCTTAAGCCCACTTATAAGGAAAGTGTTATTTCTCTCATTCATGTAGTTTGAGAAATTTTTCGGTATTTTTGAGTTTGTCTTAGGATTATCACCTAAGAAATCTTTTGTGTGGTGTTAAGGTCTTTTCAGTTTGACTTTACCACCGGTTTTCGTTTGCTACGAGTTGCGGAAATTAGCATTCCACTTACCGCATTCCGCACTCGTTACGATTCCTATGAATGAATTATTATGTCATTCAATTTGTCCAACTTATTTCATCCATTTTATAAATCGAATATTCTATGAATATTTCGATGAGACCATTCTTGTATTTATTGATTTTGGATGAAAATAGTAATTTAAAATTTTGCAAATCTTTTTCATAAGATTTATTTATAAGTAAAACTGGATTTTTGTTCTTGAAACGAACAAAGAATATTCTTAAAACTTTTTAAGAGATTTATTTATCCTATAAAAGATGATTTTGTGATTGTATTGCCCGTTGAGTGCTTTAAGAATTTTGGTCGATGCGCCTGATCAACGTTATCGATAGGAATTTCCTAAACGCTTTGATGTGACAATCAGACACGATATATTGACTTGTAAAAATGTAAATTTTTCTAGAAAGATTATTACATAATGATAGATGTAATTTTGAAAGTTTTAACTTTTCAGGAAAGAAGATTATTTAAAAGAAGTCCTTTCTTTTCGATATTCTTATTCTTTCTTGTGATTCCTGAAGGGGAACCAAGACTTTGCTATTTGTACCGATACTAGTCGTATTGGTTTGGAATGCCATTCTCTTGCAAAGGAGAACGTGATATCGCTTGTGCTTCTAAATCATTATAGCTTATCGAGACTAGATATGCCACTCATGATCTAGTGTTCGAGGCTATTGTTTTTGCTTTTGGAATTTGACATCATCATCTTTGGGGAAGAAATTTGTTCTCCATCTCGATCATAAATCTTTGGAATATTTATGTTCTCTTAAGGAACTGCTTGTTGACTCGAGTTCCTAGCATCTTATGATCTTGATATTCTTTTATTCCCGAAAAGGGAAGTCGTGTTGCCAATGTGCTTTGTCGTAGGCAACAAGTGGTTGATTTTTTGATGTTGTCTGAATGGAATTATTTTTCTATCAAGTTCATCGGACGTTTCGGTATACTTCGTTTTATTGAGCTTTATCTCATTCCTTTTAAGGACTAGCGTCCGATGTCCTTTTATTGTGTTCGGTTCATTGGACGTACCGTTTTTGTACTGCGTCAGTGTTCCGAATTGATTGGGATTTGATTCATCGGATGTACCGTTGTACTACATCGATGTCTTTGCTTTTGATCCATCGGATGTACCGTTTGTACTACATCGATGTCTTTGCTTTTGATTCATCGGATGTACCGTTGTACTACATCGATGTCTTTTCTTTTGATTCATCGGATGTACCGTTTGTACTACATCGATGTCTTTGTTATTTGATTCATCGGATGTACCGTTTGTACTACATCGATGTCTTTGCTTTTGATTCATCGGATGTACCGTTTGTACTACATCGATGTCTTTGCTTTTGATTCATCGGATGTACCGTTGTACTACATCGATGTCTTTTCTTTTGATTCATCGGATGTACCGTTTGTACTACATCGATGTCTTTGCTATTTGATTCATCGGATGTACCATTTGTACTACATCGATGTCTTTGCTTTTGATTCATCGGATGTACCGTTGTACTACATCGATGTCTTTGTTATTTGATTCATCGGATGTACCGTTTGTACTACATCGATGTCCTTTCTTTTGATTCATCGGATGTACCGTTTGTACTACATCGATGTCTTTGCTTTTGATTCATCGGATGTACCGTTTGTACTACATCGATGTCTTTGTTATTTGATTCATCGGATGTACCGTTTGTACTACATCGATGCCTTTGCTATTTGATTCATCGGATGTACCGTTTGTACTACATCGATGCCTTTGCTATTTGATTCATCGGATGTACCGTTTGTACTACATCGATGTCTTTGCTATTTGATTCATCGGATGTACCGTTTGTACTACATCGATGTCTTTGCTATTTGATTCATCGGATGTACCGTTTGTACTACATCGATGTCTTTGCTTGGGTTCATTGGGCGTACCGTTTTTGTACTACGCTGATGTCCCAAATTGTTTGAGTTTCTAGTTTTTCGGGCGTACCGTTTTTGTACTACGCCGTTGCACCGGCTCAATTTTCTGCTATTCTTGACGTTCCCCACGTCTTTTATCTACGGGAATGCCTTAGGGATTCCGGTTTTCATTCTTGAGCCCGGTGTTATTGTGGAAATTGAAGTTTCACTAGATTTCCTGCTAACTCTTTTGTGCACTTTAGGGTGAACTTCCTATTTCAAATTTTCTTTTGTGTTAATATGCTTTATGGTTGTTACTTCTTATATTTCCTTTTTACTTATTGCGAGGACGCAATTTCTTTAAGGAGGGGAGTCTGTAACAACCCGCATATTTATCGATTTTATATTTAAATATTTTATCGGTAGTCGAATTTTAGTCCGAAAAGCTACTTTTTGCATACGGTCGAATTAGGGCTCGGGACCACTCCCATTGAGTTTAAAATGCCGTTTGCGACCTTTTTGAGTATAAGCTTCGATATGTTTGGAGAAAGTTGATTTTTGCTACTTTTTCCCGCTTAGGGCTTTGGTTGGGCTGAGCCAATTAGTCACTTAACTCAGTCCCAATCCCCCTCTCCTCTTCATTACTTCATTCTAACTCCTCAAACTCAAGCTCCAACTGAAAATGGTGGAGAGGAAAAAGAATTAAAACTCCAAGCCCTAACTTTCTTGCAAATCAAATTCCTTGCTCCAAACTCAAGAAGAACCCTTTGGTAAGCATCTCCTTCACCTTCTCCAACTCTTTCTCCATTCAATTTCAGAAATTTCCTAAACCTAATCTTGGAAATGTTCTTGTTTTTGAGCTTAGATTCAAGCTCATTTGGGTTGGGTTGAAGAGAGGTTGATTCTCCATTTGCTCTCAAGCTTCTTCTTGTTCGATTTTGTGAAAAGGTGAGATTTTTATCTCACATCTATGACTATAATTATCTTTGGTTGTTAGGTATGAATTCCTAACACTTCTTCATGAGAATTTGCTCTTGATTTGGATTGGTTTTGTAAATATTCCAATTTTTGGGTCTTTAAGTCAAATTTGTGTGAAATCCTTTTATGGATGTTTGATCATGCTTTTGGTGATGCATCGAGGAGCATATAGGGCCGGGTTGCCGTTTGGCATAAACCCTTAGAGCCAATGTTCGTCCGATTGCATTTTGGAAGAGTTTGCTCTTCATTTGTATAAGGCTGAAAAAACAGCCCAGGCATGATTCAGTCGACTGAAATCTCTGTTCAGTCGACTGAACCTGAAACCCGAGAGTTTCCAGGCATGATTCAGTCGACTGAAAAACTCTGCACAGTCGACTGAAACTGGAAACAGAAAGTTTTCTGAACCTGGAAAATTTCCATGTACAGGGTCAGTCGACTGAAATTCTCTGTTCAGTCGACTGAACCTGCTGTTTGAGTCCAATTTGCCTTTTTGGATTGGAATTCCAATTTAAATCGATTCGTGATAATCCTATTTGTTGTTATCATCTATTATGATTTTGATGACTCTTTTTAGGGATTTTTGAATATCCATTTCGATGGATTCTTTATCGATTTCTTTGGATTTTATTCACGTCTTCGTATGTGAATTTTTGTGATTGGTTGTTCTTACAATCTTCTTCGTGATTTGTCACTTTAAAAATATAAAGGTTTCCTATACTAGTAGTAAATATCAAAACTCTTTACTCAAACGATTTCAATACTCTTTTAGTACCAAATTCGTTTATAAAACCGTTTTCCAATCTATTAGTATATACAAACCTTTACCTCACTCGTATGAGAAATCTAATTAAACGGCTTAGTAAAACAAGTGGTATGAAACGCTTGCGTTTACTTTGTCGGTTAATTCTTGGACTTGTTCGATTGAACCTCTTGTGACAATTTTCTAGTGGAGATTTACAGTTTGTTCGTAAATATTTAAGTTAAGCAAGTGGTTATGGGACATGAAGCTAAACTCATATATTTACTAGCTTAGTGTAATTGACACTTCTCGTTGATCATGACGATCATCTTTGTGATTTAGACTAGCAATGTGCGATGTCTCTTTGTCTGCGAGGGAGACTAAACCCCGTTTTGTGGAGTTTCGACTCAATTTGTGATGGGGTAGCAACCCATGGTCTTCGGGCCGTTTGTGGAGCTTCGGCTCAATTTGTGATGGTTAGCGACCATGGAATTAGCGTTCCGTTTGTGATACACGTGTTGGTGAGCTTTATGCTCCCGTTTGTGATAGGCCTCCCCCCCCTTTGTGATTTCTGGATTTCTTGTGTAGATTTCTAGAATTTGTGTTTCACCAATTTTCGTGATTTCCATTGATAAGTTTTATCAATATTTGTGCATTGGTGAATTTGTGTGTCATTGACTTTTGTGATTTCTGGATTTCTTGTGTAGTCTTCTGGAATTTGTGCGTCTTTGACTTTGGTGATTGACATTGATATTATCGTCAATATTTGTGGTTTGATGAACGAAATAATGAGTATGATATTTCTTTGATTCTTGTGTAGATTTGGTGACATTGATTAATCTCTTGATGATTATCAACTAAGTATATATATATATATCATAGCTTGGCATTGTGATTATTACGTGTTTAGTCATATCTCTTATTCTATATCGTTTCATCTGATATTTATTGTTAGACTGATCCGTTTATTATTTTCTTATTAAATAATACTCGGGTCAGACCGAGATGTTACAGGTGCTTCTGCTTGACTTCTCATCCGGGATTAACTCCTTGACTTTTGGGTTAACTACTTAGATTAGTAGTTATTTTGTTGTATACATTTGAGATATAGACTCCTTAATGTATACTTATTCTTTTGTGTAGTTCGTGTAACTATTCTTTTGTGATATTGTGGATCTTTTTAGACCACTACTCTGATGTACACTTCCTAGTGTAGTATTCATATCTTATTCCGCCTTTGTGATATGAATTGTCTGTGACTGATTTATGTTATGTTTATTTCTATATTTGTTTTCCGAAGGATTTATATAGCCACCGTGTAGTAGCTTTGAGTTTGTGTCGGTATGTCGGATTTCCTCTTGAAATAGAATGCATGTTATATTATCTGACATATCGGTGCTCGCGCAAAGAAATTACATGGATGGTCGCTCCTCAACAGCCTTATTCTCCATGCTAGTCGACAGCATTCACCGTAATGTTCTTGTCTAGCGTGGGTATAGTGGTGGGGCGTCACACAAGTATTTCCCAATATTTTATATGGCAAAGATTCGTTTTGAAACAGATGCTTTCGACTATATTTACTTTGACCTAAATTTTGTTTTGAGCATAAACCCAATGCTTTTGAAAAGGGTGCTTTCAATGGTTTCAGAAGGGTTACTTCCAATGGTGTGGAAGGGAGTACTTTCAACTAGTTCGAAGCTAAGCTTCTAAAGGTTAAATATTAATACTTTAATGTATTCAAAAGGTTTCAAATGATAGATTTTAAAGTATTATAAAGTTGGAGCCTAATGATTTTAAGAGCTTTTGAAGGAGGTCATCCAATGAAGTCGAAAACTAGGTTACGAAGGTATCAAAAGGTTTTATGATCCAAACTCTATTTTTAAAAGAAAAACCCTTGGCTATATTAAAGAAGTTTTTATAATGGTTTTAAGATGAAGCTATCTTTGATAAATTAAACCCACGGGAGTGGTATTGCTATGTTGTTATATTACATCTTATAATATGAATATATTCACTTTATAATGGACCCATAACTGCATTTTAGGGATAAAGGGTAGGAGAACCAGTAAGGTTAACCCAGTAGTGAACATAAATTGAATAAACTCCTGAATGAGTAGAATTGCATTCAGGAGGTCAGGAAGACTTGAATATAGGATGCTAAAATATAAAGGAAAGATATTGGTAGGGGCCAATAGGTTTATAGTAAGGCCATAAAAACTATACGATATTGGCAAAGGCCAATAGGTTCATAATTAGCCCATAAAAGCTATGTATAAAAGAAGATGTCAGATAAACATGTTCAGTAGTTAGCCCATGAAAACTATGTATAAAAGAAGATGTTAGATATATAGGTTTATAGTTAGCCCATGAAAACTATGTGTAAAGAAAGATGTCAAATAGAAAGGTCCATAGTAATCCCATGAAAACTATGATTCGATACTGGCAGGGCCAGTAGGTTTGTTGTTAGCCCATGAAAACTATATCCGAATGAAATATTGACAGTTATCAATAAGTTCCTTATCAACGCGTGAAAACTAGGGTAAGAATAAAAGATATTGGGGTTACCAATATGTTCCTAGACAACCCATGAAAACTAGGATAAGAGTAATATTGGAGTTACTAATAAGTTCATAGTGATCCCATTAAAACTATGTAATTGGACATAGGGTCCTTACATGTTTAACCGTTTATTAGTCAGCCCAAAAAAATAATAGTTTAATAGTAATCCTAAAAACTATAACTGAGACAGATAGTCTAAATTGAATGGGGATGGGTAATCCAGAATTAATTCAATTATTTTGCATATCATAATATTATACTGTTTTGAAATGTTTTAACCATTGTGGATGTGGAAGCACAGTATATGGTTTCATAAAGGTTTTGAGAAATTGGCGACGGGGAACCCATTTCGCTAAGCGGTGTGGTCTCACTAGATATCTAAATGATTTGAGATGGTAAACTTTTATTCATACCAAGCTTTATGTCTGACTCGAAGTCATTGTTTTCCCCTTAAATTCTTGGGTACTCAATTGGTTTTGAGTAGTTTGAGAGTTGAGGTTTTCAGGTAGCTCTTAAGAAGAATAAGTTTCTAGAGATGCGAAGGAGGCATGATAGCTAATTAGAGTCTCTTTTCTTTTGATTCTGCGGTGTTGATTGTAATGGAAAAGTTGTCATATCGCCTGTATATACTCTGATCATCCCAGAGGAGCATCTTCATATGTCGCTTTAGGCATATGCTGTAATAAATATATTTTCTCTAAACGTGGCTTGCAAACATGAAATTATATAATGAATTGGAAATGTTTTGATATGGAATGTGATTTTGTTTGAAGTTTAATTTTTTTTCATATTCATGTGTTTCTGTGTATCAGTGAATCTAACACTACCGTATTTGGTCGCAAAGGATTAATAACTATGGATGAATGCAGCATCCATAGCAGTTAGTTTTGGGCCTCCAAGTAGGGGGATGTTACAGGTTGGTATCAGAGCATAGGTTTATAAAACTTTAAAAGAAAGTTAAACCTAAAAGATTTTCAAACATAATCTAATGTATTAGAAAATATGATTGAGGATTGGGTGGATGATATAGTAACATACTTGTATTTGATATATATATATATATATATATATATATATATATTCTAAGTACGTGTTCCCCTCTCTCTTAGATCGTTCTTTTGTATCTTACTAAGGATCATATGCAGATTTACAAGAAAGAAAATATGAAAGCAGGAAACGGAAGAGGAAATCTAGATAGAGAAAGCAACACAACCAACGAAAATGCTCGACCTTATATTAGGAGGAATCAAGGTCGACAGGCTAATGCTAATCAAATGCTGAAGCCAATGTAGGTGCTGGAAATATGCTAGTAGATGCGGGGATAGTGTATCAGTTGTTGGTCAATCTTTTGCAAGCCGGAGTTGCCGGTAGTGTTGGAGGAGCTAACCATGTGTCTCCAATTGAGAATAACTATGCTAAGCTAAGTAAAGACTACACCAATTTGTGAGGAAAGCCGTTTATTGGAACAGAGGATACCGTAGAAGTTGAGAATCGACCATTGAGTTGTGAAAGGATCTGTACTGATCTAGGCATGGATGATGGGCAAACGAGAAGGCTAGCCTCTAGAAAGTTGCAAGGGACAGCGCTTCACTGATGGAATAGTGTGACCGCCTGTGTACCAGAGGAAGAGTTGACATGGGTTGATTTTAGTAGAAGGTTTGAACAAAGGTGTTGGTCTGAGGTTGCTAAGTCGGCATTGATGAGGATGTTCATGGATCTGGTTCAGGGAGAGATGTCCGTGGTCGAGTACGCTGCTAAGTTTGATGAGCTATCTCGATATGGATATGCTTTGGTTGACATTGATGTCAGAAGGAATGAAAGGTTCATTCGAAGACCGAGGCCTGAGCTTGCCATAATGACCATGACCCATATCCGTGAACCTTTTAATGTCGTGGTGGTGATGGCCATTCGCCATGAAGAGATGATTGTTATTTTAGCTGGAGAGAAGCCAGTTGAATCCTAGGGTCCTCAGGGAAAGAAGAGGAAATTCTTTAAGAAAAAGAGAGCCAGAAAAGGGATGCTGCCAAGAAGGCAAAAGCTGATTTGATTTTCTATAAATGTGACAAGAAGGGTCATTATGATAATGAGTGCCGGTCATGAAAGGGAAAGAAAGCTCCAGATAAGTAGAATATGAAGTGCATTAACTGTGATCAAGTGGGGGCACTATATGAACCAGTGTCTAGACGCAGCCAGAGCGGACAAAGGAAAAGTTTTTGCTGTTAGATCATCAGCTAAGCCCACTGCAGCTGATAAAAGGAAAACTGTGATGGAAGGTACGTTTTTGATTCAGAGTATACTAGTTTGGATGCTTTTTGATACTGGTGCATCACATTCATTTATATCCTAGTGTTTGGTTGATAGGTTATGCTTAAGAGTCCACATATCTTATTACTTCCTTAAGGGTTACGACCCAGTAGAAGGGTATGCAACTCTGGGGATAAGATATGACCAGTTATAACTTGATTTGTTAGGTCATAATTTTTCATGCAGTTTGTATGTATACGATTGCGTAGATTTCGGAATCATTTTGGGAATGGCCTGGTTGAGAAGGTATGAGGCCAGGATATTATGCTAGGATAGGGAGATATCTTTGAGACACCCTGATTGTCATAACCGAATTATATTCTCAGTAGGGAATTCTGATCGGAGTAGTTGTGCTTTGTTAAGTTCAATGGAAGTAAATGATGAGTTGGGTCCGGTTCGAATTGCAAGAGAGTTTGCAGATGTGTTTGAGCCAGTAATAGGGATACCACCAAAACGAGCTGTTGAGTTTTAGATAGATCTTGTGCCAGGAGCTGAACCTGCGAGTAGACCACCTAGCAAGATGACATCGACTGAGATAAGGCAATTGAAGGTGCAACTGTGGACCTAGAAAGAAGGAATTTTATTAGACCAAGCAGTTCGTCTTGGGGAGCAACCGCAGTATTCGTGAAGAAACCAAATGGGTCGTTAAGGATGTGTATTGACTATCGTAAGCTGAACGAAAGGATGATAAAGAATAAGTATCCTTTGCCAAGAATTGATGATCTGTTTGATCGTTTGAGTGGAGCCAAAGTGTTTTCCCAGTTGGATTTGGTGATGGGATTCCATCAGTTGAGAGTGGCAGAGGATAGTACTCCTTTGATTGCTTTTGGACTAGATATGGTTCGTATAAGTGGTTAGTGATGCTATTCGGATTGACGAATGCACTTGCTTTCTTTGTGGATTTGATGAATCGAGTCTTTCGAGAGTATTTGGATAGATTCATGTTGGTGTTTATAGATGACATTTTGTTATACTCTAAGGATAAGAAAGAGCATGAAGGCCATTTTAGAGTTATGCTAGAGATGCTGAGGCAGAATCAGCCAAAGACGAAGTTTTCCAAGTGTCATTTTTGGAAGAAAGAGGTTAAGTTTCTTGGTCATGTGGTTTCAGATAAAGGATTGTCAATTGATCCAGATAAGATCGAAGCTATGAACAATTGGAAGAGACTAGAGATAATGACCGAGATTAGAATTTTTCTTGGACTTGATGGCTACTACCAAAGGTTCATCAAGGATTTCCCGCGGATAGTAGCACCTCTAACTAAGCTTACCAGGAAGCAAGTGAAGTTTGTTTGGTTCGACAAATGCAATGAAGGATTCCTTAAGGTAAAGCATTTGTTGACCAATGCTCCAGTGCTAGTAGTTCCAGATGATAACCAAGGGTTAGTAGTATACACGGATGCGTGTGGGACTGGTTTTGGAGCAGTGTTGATGCAAAAGGGCAAAGTTATTGCTTATGCATTTGGACATCTTAGACAACATGAAGTAAGATACCCTACTCATGATTTAGAGTTAGCAGCGGTGATTTTTTCCTTGAAGATTTCGTGGCATTATCTTTTGGGGGAGAGATTTGAGCTATATGCCGATCTTAAGTCTTTAAGACATCTATTCTCTCTGAAAGAGGATATGCGACAACAAAGGTGGCTGGAGTTTTTAGCTGCTTATGGTTTTGTTATAGAGTATACCCCAGGAAAAGGTAACAAAGTAGCAGATGCTATCAGCAGGAGACATCAGAATGTGGTATTAGCTATGTTGGAAGAATGGAAAGTTCTAGAAGCTTTGGCTAGTTGTGGTGTGCAGTTAAGATCAATTGATAGTTCTAGTCAAAGTACTGCCATGTTGTCAGGTTTAGATGTTCGACCAATGTTGGTCGAAAGAATTGCTTCTAAATAGAAGGCGGATCCATAATTAGCTTAGCGGATCAAAAGGCTTGAGGTTAGAACCGAGGATGATGATTTGAAAGATTTTTGTCTTGACCAGAGAGGATGGTTGAGAAAGAAGGGACGGTAATGTGTTCCAGATGTGGAGAACCTGAGAAGAGAAGTTCTTGAGGAATGTCATCGATCCAAGTTTACGATTCATCCTGAAGGGACCAAGATGTATCAAGATATGAAGAGGAGCTTCTATTGTGGAGGCATGAAGAGGGATGTTGGTTTGTGGGTTAGGAAGTTTGTAAACTGTCAACAAGTGAATGCCGAACATCAAAATCCAAGTGGGTTACTTCAGCCTCTAGATATTCCAGTTTGAAAATAGGATTCGATATCCATGGATTTTATAGATGGGTTGCCAAAGGAGAGGAAATGAAAACATATGGATTATTGTGGACAGGTTAACTAAGAGTGCCCATTTCATTCCAGTAAAATCGGCTAGGACGATACCAGTTTTAGCGAAGTTATTCATGAAGACATAGTTAGACTTCATGGAGTTCCTAGTAGCATAGTCAGCAATAGAGATGCTTTATTCACTAGCGAATTCTGGAAGTGTCTGCAAGATGTGTTAGGCACTTAGTTCAAAATGAGTACCGCACATCACCCATTGATGAACGGGCAGACAGAGAGAGTCAATAAGGTGCATGAGGATCTGTTAAGAGCTTTTTGTGTTGGATTTTGGTGGGTCTTGGGAGGATCACCTGCATTTAGTTGACTTTTCCTATAATAATAATTACCAGACTAGTATAGGAATGGTGCCTTATGAAGCTTTGTATAAAATGCCATGCAAATCCTCGGCATGTTGGTTGGGGACTGGAGAAGATTGGTCATAGGTCCGGATTTGGTAAGGGAGGCGTCAGAGAAGATTGAGTAAATTCGAGAATGGATGAAGGAAGCTCACTCCAAACAGAAGATTTATACAGATAAGAGGCATAGTGACCTATATTTCTCAATGGGAGACATGGTTTTCATTAAGGTGTCATCAACGAAGGGTGTGGTTTGGTTTGG
Organism: Allium cepa; assembly: GCA_030765085.1. Taxonomy (NCBI): domain Eukaryota; kingdom Viridiplantae; phylum Streptophyta; class Magnoliopsida; order Asparagales; family Amaryllidaceae; genus Allium; species Allium cepa. The sequence continues at coordinate 870,671,857 of CM060929.1, read as the reverse complement.
AAAATCGAAAAAGTTGGCCTATGTTGGTCCATTCAAGATTGTAGAGAGGATTGAAAGCTCACATACAAAGTTGAGTTGCCAAGCAGTATGGTAGGTGTCCATAATGTATGTCATGTGTCTCGTCTTCGCAAATATGTACATAATCCAGAGGCTACCATTCCTCAGATAGAGTTGGAGGACTTGGTAGTAAAGCCGGATTTGACTTTTGTTAGATAACTAGTTTGGGATGTAGTGAGAGATGAGAAAAGATTAAGGAACAAGATAGTCAAGCTGGTGAAAGTTCAGTGGAGCGACAACGAGAAGGAATGTACTTGGGAGACAGAGGACAAGATTCGAGATACGTATTCTAATCTGCTTTGAGGGTATTCCTATATTAGATTTATATGGATATTTCTTAGTCAGGTAGACTAGCATGGTTGTTAGGAGTCATTACAGATGATTGCCATGGTTAATATCCTTACTGAACTTCAAGGAATAAATTCTATAAGGATGGGAGCCTGTAACGCCCCTAATTTTTGATAGCATTATTCAGAAGATTTAATTAGATAAATTAAATAGAATAATGTAAATATTAAGTGATAAGGAGATTGAGACTTGAATTAATTAATTATGGCCATGCCTCACAAAATAGTTAATTAGCTATAGAATGGTTTATAGGTTAAACAAATTACATAAGGGTATAATTGGAATTCCAATCATTTCTTCCCATTCATGTCATTTTAAGACGCAAAACAAAAGAGAAGAAACGTCCAGACATTAAGAGAAAGAAGAGGAAATCAAACTAAAGCTAGAAAATCAAGCTTAGGGGAAATCTATCTCAATCTAATCTCCTTATCTAGAGCAAGATGAATAATAATTCCATCTCTATTTTGTTTTAAATCATATATTTTCGGATTTAAGGGGTAAATTCATTTATATGATATATTAGATGATGATATGCTTAATTCATGTTTTATTTGATTTAAACAAGGTTGTTTAAAAAAGGTTTTTGCATGGTCTTTGATCAAAACTGAGATTTAATGTTGACCAAATGCCATGAGAAAATTTTATGTCATGAGAAACAAGATTTTGGAGTTGGGTTACAATTTTGAGAATTTTCCAAGCTATGGACAGATTATTATGCATTTTCAAAGGAAAATATGGTTATTTGGGTTTATAATTTATTTTGGAAAATATTTTGAGAATTTGGGTTTGGAATTTTGGCAGGTTATGCAACATGATTAAAGTGAATTTCTAGAATTTTTAGGGATTTTACCAAAGTTGTTTGCTATGCAAAATAAATTGTTTTAAAAGAGGGACCTCTTTGCAAAAATTGGAAGGGCTTAATTGATTAATTTAACCATGGTTTAGATCTGGATTAGCGGTAGTTATATTTGAAAAAGAATATGAAAAATTTAAGGTAACCATTCTGGTGTTGACACGTAGCGGGTTAGTTAGAGAAAAGTTTACTTAAAAAAGAATTAAACCTGGTTTGCTCAGAAAAGTGGTTTTGCCTACATGGGAAAGCGCCTTTGACACAGTCACTTCCGCCTTCATCCTTGTCAAAATCAACTATGCCGAAACCAGTACACAAGGTATCACTGTGATGGTCCGTAGTGAATTTTAGATAGGCAAAAGGTAAGGTGTCAAAACCTTGGTTTGTTTTTAAAAGAAAAGCGCCTGCCTATTTTTTGTTTTAAGCCTTCGACAGAGTCGAAGCATAAGGTTTCGAAAGATATTTTAAAGGGTTTCAAAAATGGTTTTCATTAACTTATAATTGCTTTTGAATGAGTTCCTTACTTATAACAGAATGTTTTGGAAGAAGGGTTCTGACCTAGTTGATTTCCTACTGCCATTCTATAGCCTTTCATGGTGTTGAAGATATCAATGCCATCGAAAGGTACTGTATTTTATAAAGTTTAAGCCACTTCTTAAATATTTTGAAAGGGGTTAGGGGTTTCGAAGGTGATGGTTTCGAAAGGGGTTTAGACACTAACCTTCTAATGTTTTACCCAGATGTTTTATGCTTTCGAAAGAGATTAGTGCCGACGCCATCTAGTTTGCCCAATATTTTATATGATAAAGGATTGTTTCGAAGCATATGCCTTCGACTATATTCAATTTGACCCAAATTATGTTTTAAGTTTAAACCCAATGCTTTTGAAAGGGTTACTTTCAATGACTTCAGAAGGGTTCCAATAGTGTCAAAGGGGGTACTTTCAACTGGTTTCGAAGCTAAGCTTCTAAATGTTAAATATTAACAATTCAATGTATTCGAAAGGTTTCAAAAGGTGGATTTAAAGTATTATAAGGTAGGAGCCTAATGATTTTAAGTGCTTTCGAAGGTGGTCATCCTATGAAGTCGAAAGCTAGGTTTCGAAGGTATCGAAAGGTTTTATGACCCAAACTCTACTTTAAAAGGAAAAAACCACGGCTATATTAAAGGAGTTTTTATAATGGTTTTAAGAAGAAGCTATCTTTGATAAATTAAACCCACAGGAGTGGTATTACCATGCCGTTATATTTCTTCTTCTAATATGAATATATTCACTTTATAATGGACCTATAACTGCATTTTGGGGATAAAGGGTAGAACCAGTTAACCCAATAGTAAATATAAATTGAACAAACTCCTGAATGAGTATGTAATGACCCGCATTTTTCCGATAATTAGAGTATTGAATTAAATAAGATTTTATGATTTAATATTGGAAGAAATTAAAATTTGTGATTTAATTAATGAAAATAATAACTAGAATGAAGTATAATAATGTTAAGACAATTGATAAATATCTTAACGCAATTTCAATAAATTGAAATAATTGTAAACATAAAATTTGTTATAAATTGAAAATAAGGAAAGAATTTAAATGTTATATTAATTGGTGAGAAATATGTAATTAATTGTAATTGGATGAAATCAGTGTTGTGTAAGTATTTTTAACATTTGTTTGTAAATAATAAAACCATAAATGTGCTTAAATTAAGTAAAAGGTGGCCATTGTGATTTGTTACCTATTTTATTAATCCATTGAATTAAATTGGAAATCAATTACAATTAGATGTAATTAAATATTACGTTAATGTAAATTAAGATGATAATGGGAGAATATTTGTGTAATAAGATACAAACAAATGTTAAATATGCCCATAGAGTATTGATTGATTGAAAACAAATTAAATCAATTTATTGGAATTAAATTTTAATTAATTGGATTTAATTAAAGTTGAAATTGAACACTATAATTAGTGTAATATTTAACACTGAATTGATATGTAAATTTGTTTTTAATTATTGTAAATATCCACACAATTAAAATGATGAAAATTGTTAGTTATTAAATTTGAAATTAAAAAGTGATTTAATCAATTTAATAATAATTTATTTAATTAACGTGAAAATAGCCAATTTGGCCATTGTCTCGGATTTCGACGAAACCAGTTTCATCGGACCGTAATAGTGAATTATTGCAGGATTTCAAGTTTCGTAGCGATCGGACTTGTCTTTGAACGTGCGGGCTCGAAAAGCGTGGAAATCAATTTAATTGAATTTAATTGAAATAAACCGATTTTAAAAGCTAACTTCTTCATACGATGGAATTAGGACTTGAAACCTATTCCATTGAATTTAAAATTATCAAAAACATCTATGTTGATATATGAGATGACTCACTCTCGTTTCGAAAGCGAAACGTGCTTTTCGGATCGTTATTTTCGTTCATACTAATTCGATACATGTTTATTTTTCTTATTGGGCTTCGTCAACACAAGTAGATCCTTATAAACCCTAGCAGCCTTTCTTTCCTCATTACTGTACGTACAATTTTCTCTAGCTTCTCCTTCTCAATGGTAGAAACACTATTTTTCCTAAATTCAAATTCAATTCCAAAATCAAACTTCTCAAAACCCTATCATACTATTTACCGATTCAAAACTCTCGATGAGCACAATTCACATCTGCGTTTTGTTTTTTCATTTGAGCCTCTATGGGTCCAGAAATTTAAGGATAACTTTCGGTTGTTCATAGTGTCATGATCAACTTCGACGGATCGTCGATTGGAGGGTACCGTTGCATGGAGAGTGTCTTGCGGAGTTCATCGGTGCATATAGTTCGTCAACTCAACGGTTGGATCGATGGCAACAATTAGATTTGGGTTTAAGCCATTGGGCGGCAGCTGGCTTTTCCAAGGTTAGCAAGGAGGTCGCGGGGCCTGGTCATGGTCGGTAGGGACGATGGCATGTTCGAGAGGGGTGTTGGCATTTGCAGGCGGCGTGTGTGGCACTGGTTGTTTGTGTAGAGGCCACATGTAGTTCAAGATGGAGGTGGGTTTACACGTGCATGCTGTGTTGAGTTTCTGAGAAAAGAACGAACAAAGGTGACGTGTATTATAAATTATTATTTTATTTCTTTTAATTTTCAATTGTGTACTGTTCTAATGTGTATAACTTTCGCATACGAGGTCCAATTCATGCGCGGTTTGCTCCACTGTGATCATATCGAAATTACGAGCATTATGGAACTAGTGTTGATGAATTCTGTGACTGTTCAAATATGGGTCTTATTTTGGATTTCAAATCGATTTGAAATAAAAGGCGAGTGTTTTTACCTGGCCACAACTACTAAATTATCTTATGTTAGTTAATTTAAATTTATGATGTAATAAGAAATAGATTGGTTGATGTTTTGTATATTTAAATTGTTATTTCTTATTTGCATTTAATCATCATTTAACTTATTATTGAATTTAATTGTCAATTGAATACCTGTAGATGATAATCAGTCAATTGATGTTATTTATTGATTGATTGAATGGTGATTGTGATGTATGTTTGATTGTTGATATTGGATGGCTGGATGTTATATTTTTGTATTGTTATAATATTGCAAGTTCCCTATGGGTTGAAATGATACATACCCGAGTGATCCATAGATTAGGAAAAATCGTTATGGTTTGAAATGATAGACTCGAGCGATTTTATGATTTTATTTTAATTCAGGATTGCGGGTTGAAATGATATATACCCGTAAATTAAAATATTTGCAGATTGAAATGATAAATATCTGTATCACTTGACCATAGGGTAGAAAATTATATACGAACACTGGATTGGTTAAATCAAATGATTTTAAATCTTTAAATTTTGAATTCAATTAAATGATATTTTGAAATAGAATTTAATTTATATAAACTAAATTATTTAAGTGAATTGTTTAAAAGATTAAATTTGAAAATTTGGAATTGTATTAAGTAAATTGCTTAGAGGGTTTAAATTCAAATTCTAAATTTGAATTGAAGTATAAACGAAATTTATCGAAATTAAGTTATTAAAGACACTTGAAATTGTAACTTTGAAATCTATTGAAATTGGAATAGCTTAATTTGATACTTCAAGGTTTGAAATTGGTTTTTGATTTGAAATCTGAATATGGTCAAGATTTGTTGAAAGGGAAGAAATAGTTAAATTTGATATTAATTTCAAATTTCTTATTTTAATATAAACTGTTAAAAATGTTATTTTAAATTCTAATTAGTACGATTTTCAAACTATTAAACTAAGTTAATCTATTTTAAAAATATTTTAAACCATTTAATCAATTTAAACTATTTAATTTATTTTAACCAATTTTAATCTATTTAATCCAATTTAATCTATTTTATCCTATTTTTAACTAATTAACCCATTTTAATCTACCTTAAATTTATTAAATCTATTTTAAATCTATTTAATTTATTTTAATTTATTTTAAATCTATTTAACATAATTTAAATTTATTTAAACTATTTCAAATTTATATAAACTATATTAAATCTATTTAAAACTACGATAATCCTTTTTTTTTTACTATTTTAAGTTAAACTATTAATTTTTTTGAAACTATTTAAACTGTTTGTGACTATCTAAACTATTTTCTAGATTCCATGTTATGTAACGTGGAATTGTTTATATTTAAATCCTTGATTTAACAACGAATATTATTTGATGATGTTATAACCTAAGTTGAGATTTGAATTGATATTTTCTAGTGAAATAACAAGTTCTGAGTAAATACAATAAATTTAAATAAGGATTAAAGTTATTTTGGAAAGTGTGACTTTGAAAGTAATTTGGATTTTGAAAGTGATGCGATTTCAAATATGATATGATTTCGAAAGAGATTTTGAGAATATGGTATTTTGATATCAATTATGAATTGATTTTGGAACTGTAAAAGAACCATCCGGTGTGAAATAAGGGTTAGGTTGTTAAAGAGACTGGGATTAGATATTTTCATGCTCTCTGCAATTACCGAAAATGTGAAGACCCAGAATTTTTGAGCATTTAAAATCGGAATATTAAATTGATTTTAAATATTTAAAAGTTTAATATTTAACTTGAATTCAAATATCACAATTTATTTGATGATTAAATTATTAAATTAAATAATTTAAAGTTGGGTAAAATGTTAAATCTGGAGTTCTAAGCATGTTAAAAATCATTTGAAGGCTTATAAAATTCATATTGATAATACTGAGGATAATAGATGTTGTAAAATTGAATTTAACACTGATTTGTTCGGTTTTGAAATTTTATCGTTTAAATTGAATTTAAAAATAGCCTTCCGAGATACAGTCTCAGAATTTGATGAAACCAGTTCCATTGGATCCGTAATATTTTATTATTATCGGATTCCAATTTGCGTAGTGATTGGAGTTGTTGTGTGCTTGTACGTTAAGTAAATGCGTTGAAAATTGAATCGAAATTTAATATAATAACTGGATTCAAAAAGCTATCTTCTCCATACGATCTAATTGGGACTCGGAACCTTTTCCACTGCGTTCAGAATAGGTGTTTAACATTATAAACGCCTAGCAGAGCGCCTCGATAGGAGATCAAAATTTTAAGCTGCTTAATCGAGATATTTTCAACATTAAAATTTATATTATTCAAGTCAGAAATCTAGTCCAGCCACCTTCCATCTTTTCAAATCGTATATTGTCTTCTCACGCAAGGAATCAAATCTTGTCCTCTTTTTCTTGTTCGAGCACGTTTCTCTCTTTTCAAAACATCATGTTCATTTCAATCCACATCCCAAAAAAATACAAAAAAAATTGAAAATGGCCGCCTTCGTTCAGATTTAATCCAACAAAATCGAATCCTCTTGTGTTCGTTCTCGAGGCCGTGAAAAAAGGGGGGGGGGGGTTATTCATATTAAATCGTTTTAGCTGATCGAAAGGAGGGAAGGGGCGAATTCAATTCGAATAGAACGCGAGCCTCTTCCCCTCAAATGATAGTTTCGATCGTGAGATTCTAATCAATCGCTCAAACGAGATTTGGTCACGTTCTAATTTAAGAAGGGGGAGACCGAGTTTCCATGAGTGGAATCGATCGGGGAAAATCGATACTGCATTCGATGAAGTCGCTGAGGGACGTGGATGGAAGCGGCGATGGCTGTAAGGAAAGGGTCACGTGCACGGTCGTGGATCGCATGGTTTCCAACGTGGTTCGGGAGTGAACTACAATCGAAGATGGAGTCGAGAGCGCATGAAGGGTCCAGTGACATAAGCTTTGGCGAAGCTAGGGTCGGGGATTCGAGCTGTAAGGTATTGTTTTGGGTAATTGATTTAATTTGGTTTCTGGATTTGGGTTGTTAACCTTGAAAATAACAATAATTGCAGTAAGGTAAGTGCAGTTTTTCCCATTTATATATTCAAATATTGGAAGATATTACAGTAAAGTATAAGCATGCATGTCTTAATTTAATTTTATGTTTAGAATCCAGAAAAGATTTTATATAGGAAGGATTTTTGAAAGAAATATATAGGAACCTTAAATAATTGAAAAGCTTTATATAAAATTAGATTGTTGAATCGATATAAATTAAAATCTTTAAATATATTTAGTTTTAAAGGAAGTAAAAATAAAATAAATATACATTTGCACATTTTTATTTACTAGTTTGTTTTAAATAATATTTGGGAGATTAACTTATCTAATTTATTTTTGGAACTTAAAATTTATCTATTAAAAGAAAAATTAGTTTAAATAAATTTTGGGTTAATTAAATTGAATTTATCAAATAGAAATTAATTATTTGAATTGTACGAATATTAATAAAATCATCTAATATTTATTTAAGGTCCATATCTGAAAGAAAACAAGTCGGAATGGAAGTGGGTTGCAAAAAATGAATCAAAGGTGAGTTAATCTCACTCAGCTGAATTTAAATTTAAATTTAAATGGTTAAATTTAAATAATTGATTGATTGATTGGATTTGGTGTGTTATATTATATATAGTAGTATATAGTATATCTTGGAATGTTTGATTTCCCGCATTATATAGCGGAAGAGACCCTATGCGTCGCATAATAGCGGATGATTTATATTAATCCCATATATCGCGATATTCCACCTCGAAATGGAGTTGGTATTTATGTTGTACTAACGTCTGTGGATGCAGGGAAAACAGGTTGGAGTGATCCAACTGGATTTCTCAACATTTATTTAAATTATTTAGTATTCTCTGTTGTGATTATTTGATATTCTATGATGAATTATATTGGAATATTGAATGCTATGATTTGAATGAATATATTTGGGTATAATGAGCTACCAAAAATATATAAATTGGATTTTGGAAAGAAAATAAAAGAAGTGAATTTGAAAGCGAAATAACTATAGAAAATTTGAATAAATTAAGAATGAATTGAAAAGAAATGGAAGTGATATTAAAAGACTAATAAATAACTTCGAGTGTGAAAAGAAAAAGATTTTGAATAAACAGAAATTAATGAATTGTAAAATTAAGTGATATTATTCTAAAAGGAATAAAGAATTATTTTAAAATTTTAAGTTTAAATTTATTTAAAAAGATTAAGAAGTAATTTGAGAAATCTAAAATTGGTATTTTAAGAAAAAGTATTTCAAATCATAATTAAGGAATAAAATATGAAATTAATGGATTTGGAATTAAAGGGAGTAAATTGGAAATCAATTTGGAAATTGATTCAAGTGTTTAAAATTGGAAAATTTAAAGAAGAATGTGAAGAAAAGTATATTTCTCTGGATAGCCAAGTACGATCAAAGTAAATTTTTTAAATATAAGATAAAAAGTTTTAATGTTGTTTTAAAAAGCATGTTTTAGGAATTTATTATTTCTAAATATCTAAATTTTAAAGTAAATATTTTTCAAATCTATTATCGTAGTAATTATTTAAAAGGGTGACTTAGTATTCTGTTTTAAAAAGTGAAAACTTAGTTTTATATTTTATAAAGTAACCTTATTTTCAAATATTCATATAGTATGTATTTTTAACAAATTATTGAAGTAGTTTAACTTAAATATTTTAAAGTATATTTCAAAGTAAAGCGTTTTAAATTATTTTAAAGATCTAAAATTTTGTACTTGGTGATTTCAGTGGAAATAGAAAATACTTGAAATTTATTCTGAGAAAGGAAGACATTTGAAACTGTTTTCAAATGGGTTTGAAAAGTGGAAATATATCTTGTGAAGATATTTTTGGGATTAATAAATAATTTGGAAAATTATTTATTGGTTGATGGTTGTTTGTGAATATTAATTGATAGTTAAATAACCGACTATCAATATTGGCCAAATGCGCTGATCGTTTCGAAGAAACCGGGATCGAGATTTATTTCTCGAAAACCACTTCGATCCGGTTTGTACGTTTTCGTGGGAAACGAGTTCGGAGTTGAAGATGGAGCAGTGAAGTGCAAGGGCTAGTAGCTACTAATCCTGAGGATATTTTCAAAATGGATGTAGTAGGAATAGTGCCTTCGGTTCCGTTCGAAGTCGAGATGGACTTGTATGAACGAATGCTTTCGAAACATCGTCAGGTGGGCGATGGGCATTCTAAGGGATATGTTCTAAAAAGGTAACGCTTAGCCTCAAGCCTCGTCAACCGGGAATGATTGAAAATCAGGGGTTATGCAGCAAGGCTTGGTGGGCAGCACCCATTTTCGGGTAAGGTTGTCCCTGCTTAGATGTCCCTTTTTATTTCGACTTAGTGGTGCGGTTGATGATCCCAACCGTGGGGTGATCTTATTCAGGACTATCCAGTAAGGGGTAGTCCGGGTCTTATGTTGCAGGGGGTCGGGAGTGATCCTCGGTACTGTGATCTAGGCCACGTACCGTGACAGGTGGTACCCTAATGCCTAGTCATTAGTTGGAAATCCATTCTCCCTACTCGCCTCTTACAAGTTTTGTTTGTATTACCCACTCTGTGGCTAGTAGCTGGAATTTAATGAATATAACAATTTCGGCTATTTTAATAAGTATTTGTATATAGACCCTATTATAATATCAGAGGATTTTAATATAAAACCGTTTTAGCTATCGTAAGATAAAAACCCGACATGTTTATTTGTGGCGTGGTCTTATGAGAAGCTTTTGCAAAGGACATTTGAAACTTAAATAATCAATTGAGTGTGATTTCTCACGCTGGTATTCCAGATTGACTCGGGTGTTATTTAACTACAATGCTAAGGTCAGACCGAGTATTATAGAATGCAGAAAAGGATACTGTGGAGCTCAGGAGACGAGCTGGATGGCGATGCATATTCCCGTATTTGTTTAAATATTCCGCTGTGTATTCAGATTGTGTGGACAGGTTATGTTACTGTCCAGTTGTATGTGGTTGATGTATACTCTGATGATGTAATATATAAACAGATGTATATTGTTTTGTGTAAAGATTATTGAATATCTATTATATTTTATTCCGATATGATGGTTAGATTCTGATGTTGTTTTTCTTATTTCTTCATCTACCTCTTCTTCTTTAACCCAAATGGTTCGTATCTCTATGCAACTTGAGTTGATTGATGTAGAATAGTGTTGACTCAAGGGGTATGGATTTGCGGGTCATTACAGAATACCACTTTAACAGCTGTGCACGTAGTGGAAAATCCATAATGAATTAGGATGGTTTGGTGTACGATTTTGTATGAGGTATTTACGCAGCTCTGACTCCCGTGAGTCAGCTTAGATGTGACTAAATTAGGAGCCACGTCGGGTCAAGTGAGGCCATTCCTCTTATCGGACTTGCTTCTTCGATACGATATTATGACTTTTTGATGATCTGTTGTCCATCCCTTAATTTTGATCATGGGAGTGTCATCTGAGTTGGCGGTAGTAGCTGCTATGCATTACCACCAGTCCGGATCCGCAATTGGTAGAATCCTACCCTAGTATTTCCTCGAGTGTCGTGTTCACATGTCCTATTGGGCCTTCTATGATTTTGGTTTGTACCATGCCTATAGAGTGCTCTCTGATAGCCTCCAGTTTACGGAGGGATCACGACACTTTATAGACTATGGGATTATATAAAATGTGTTATAGGGGATATGGGTAAAGCCTTAACACTATTTTAATACTTTACTAGGGGATATGGGTAAAGCCTTAACACTATTTTAATACTTTACTTTACTGTAGACACTATTATAATAGCGTATTATACTACATGGTTGATATTTTGATGAATCCTTAGGAGATGGTAATCCCGAACAACTCTTAAGTTATTGCACCCGCATTAGGCACTGGATAGAAGATGTCAAACCACGTAAACGTCTTCGACGCCGCTAAACTAGTATTTATTTACTATTGATTTAACTTACATAAGATCTTTTAATTTTGACTCGAGTGTTTTGTTTTTTCAATTCGCTCGGGTCAGTCTGAGCTTTTCAGTTTATCGAAGAATGCTTTCTGGAGGATGAAGACGAAGATTCTGTACTATTATTATTTATTATATTTATGCCACTCCATCATGTTATTTTGCTGTATTTATTTATTTATTTTTATTATACGTAACTCTGATCTATATTGTAAAAGTATAATCAATGTTATTTGTAAACATCTTCATGAACTGTTTATTTGATTTTTATATTTTGTCATTCTGCTGTAAGTTTCTGTATTTGTTTTTCTTTCTTTCTCTATCTTTTTCTTAATTACCCCACAACAATCCTCCTTTTTGAATAGTTTGAGTTTGACATGTGAGGTTAATTGTCGATTTAAACTGGCCAAAAAGGTGAGCGGTTACATTTGGTATCAATGCTTTGGTTTAGCGATAACCTCAGCTTTGTGGGGTTTGGCTCATTTGAAATAGGGTAGTAATACCATAGAATAAGTCACTGAGTGTGTATATATATATGAGAAAGCATATTTGTTAGTGTTATAAAAGGTTTTTGTATCGTGTTAATTTGTTTTGTTTAGTATTTATAAATTCTGGTCAGTACATGGGACGCTATGGCACCGATAGGAGTTTCTAAACACCAAATAGGGCAAACCGACATAATATTGTTTTGAAATATAGGTAAATGAAATAATTTTGCCTATTATTATATTTTTTATATAAAAGAATAATCTTTATAAATGTGTATAATTGTATGTGTTATGTTATTTGTTTGTTAGGGGTTAAATTTATAAACTTGGTTGCAAAATGGGATTATAAATAGAAATGAATATAAATTGAAATTTTAGAACTTAAGTTCCGGGATTTTGAAAATTTCTTTCGAAAGTGTAACGACTCAATTTTTCGACTTCCGAAAGTCGACATCAAGACGCCCACTGTATCGAATGCCGCATAATTGAATGCGGGAAAACCGAACCGTTACATTGTGGTATCAAAGCTTTTGGCTAAACGATAACCTTGGATCTGGTAGGGATTACTCATTAGAGATGGAGTCAGTAGTACTATAGAATGAGTTTGAGTGTAATAATAGATATGGGCGCGCATTTGTTAGTGAATATAATTTTTTTTTATTGTGATGATTGGTTTGTTGAGTGGTATATGTATTCTGGTCGATATAGTCTGTACAATTCTATCGATAGGGATCTCTAAACACTCATACAGAACAATTCGACGCGATATAGTCTTAAAATAGGGTGAATGAAATAATTTTACCCAAACTATTTTGTATAAAAAAATTTGTAAATTATTATAGTATATGGTTGCTTGGTTGTTTGGAAGTGATAATATTAAATTATTATATTAAAGTTGAAAAAGAAATTGAAATAGTAATTCCAAAGTTAAGAAATAAAATCCATATACAAATAGGAATTGTAAATGTAAATGTAATTTATAATTTGAAATAGATTCCAGAGAAATATTTGAAAGTGGATTGAAAAGATTTGAAATTGGAAATTTTGAAAATTAAATTCCATTAAGTTTGAAAATGAATTTTCAAAGGTTTTGGAAAAGTGTTTTGAAGGGATGAAAGCACTAATCTCTTTTAGGTCGCTGGAAAATAACTTCGGTGATGACTACAACATCATCGATGTTTATTTTTCGGGTTTCCAGGAGAGGAATTGCTACCAAATTATTTTAAATGGAAGTTGTTTGCAAACTGGGTTTAGTTTTGGGAATTCAAAAGATAATTTGAATTGATTTCAAAAATGATTTTGAAAGGTTGAAAAAACTGGAATCTTACTAAAAATAGATATATATGGAATAAAATTTATTAAGGTGGAAAACAAAATTTTGAATGAATAAATAAATTCACAATTGCAAGTAAATGAAAGGGAAATTGAATGTTGAAATTCATTTCGAATTTGTAAGTAAATAGAACTGGAGTTGGAATTGAAATTGATTTGTGATAAACAAAGTGAAGTATTAAACTAAAATTAGTAAGTGAAACTAATTGATGAATGACCAAATGGGTAAGGTTTAAAATGAATTGAATCTAATATTTATAGATGAAAGTAAATTGAATTCATATTGAATTGGAAATCCAGTTTAATATAAGTAAATATAAACCAAAGTGACGAATTAAAAATAAATATAAGAAGTATATAGAATATTTGCATTGAAGTTAAGAAATGAAGTGTGAAATTCTTAAGTGAATTTTTTATTGGGAATATACCAGGTTAATAATGAAGTGAAGGTTAAATTGAAAATTGTGAAATGGTAATTGTGAATAAGAGAATGAACAAAAGAATAAAACTAGAATTGAAACTAAATATTGAAAACCAATTTGAATTGTGTGAAATAAAATAAAGTTGTAAAATTAGTTCGAAGTGAACTAAAGGTAATAAAGGTGAAAAAGAAATGATTTGAGATAAAATGAATTGGAATGAATTTGTAAATGAAACTAATTTAAAATAGTGATATGGATCAATTGAGAATGAAAGATAGTTGATATAATTCAATATTCAGAAGGTAAGTTGAATCCAAATTAAATTGAAAGTGTAAATTGAATTCAAATGAAATTGAAAATGCGAAATTGAATGAAAATGGATATATAACTTCGATAGTGAAGTTAAAAAAATGGTACAAGGAGTATGATTGAAAATTCTATAAGGAAATGGATTAAACGATTTTGGATATGATAATTGGATATTATTGCTTAGTAGCATACATGTGTCTAAATGCAAAAAGAATTGGGATTTGATTTACGTAGATAAATTTGAATTGCTCGACAAAAGGTATGTATTCAAATTTTTATATGAAATTTGATGATTTTCTTGTCTAACCACTTGGCCTTTTATTTTCTTTTTGAATCTGGGGGCCTGTGGTGCCATTTTGTAGTCGTACCGAGCTAGCCGCGCAAAGGAGACACCGGCAAATTTTTTTGAAAATTTAGTTAGTTAGAAAAATTTTGAGAAAATTTTGATAACTTAAAATTTGAATTTAAATTTAAATTTGAATTGTGAAGAAAATGAAGTTGTTTGGAAACTGTGAAGATTTTGCAAAGCTAGTTGAAATGATAATGGATCTTTGATAAAAAGATTTGTCTTGGGCAAGTTGATAAAACTGTTTAGTTTTGAAAAAATAGCAAATGGGTTAAGGATCAATGTTCTTAACTAGAAATTTCGGGACAAAATTCTTTTAAGGGGAGAAGGATGTGACGACTCAGAAATTTTTAACATTTGAAATGGAATATTTAATTAATTTTAAATATTTGGAGGTTAGTTTAACTTGAATTTCAAATATAAATATGGATTTGGCAATTAAATTTTTAGATTTAATTTTTGAAATTTGGGTAAAATATTAAATCTTCAATTTTATGCCGAGTAAAAATAATTTGAAGGCTTGGAAAATTTATATTGATAATACTGGAGGTAATAAAACTTTTAAAAGTGAATTTAAAAGCAGTTTGTTCAATTTTGAATTTATATCGTTTAAATCGATATTTAAAAATAGCCTTCCGAGACACAGTCTTGGAATTCGACGAAACTAGTTCCATTGGATCCACAATGTTGAATTATTATCGGATTTCAATTTTCGTAATGTCTAGAGTTGTCGCTTGGCCGTACGATAAGCAAACGCGTTGAAAATTAAATCGAAATTTAATTTAATAGTTGGGTTCAAAAAGCTATCTTTTCCATACGATTAAGTTAGGCCTCGAAACCTTTTCCATTGCATTCGGAATAGAGCTTGAACATTATAAACGCTGGCGGAACACCTCGATAGGAGGTCAAGTTTTTAAGCTGCATTTATCGAAACGGTTCAAATTTGAATTTAAGTTGAATACTTATATTAGTCAAACGCAGTTGAATTTATCTCACATCAACCCTTTTTCCTTTCCATTCAAAACACTGTAGCTTGTTAACTCAAGCAAGCTAACGTCTTTTCTTGTCTCCCCCGTTTTCCCTTTAAATCGCTTAAAGCAGATGGAATCAAAATCAAGTTCAGATAAACTTTAATGGCTAAATTGCCTTCTCGTTTAAATGGTAGTGCCCTAAAACCAAAATCTCATTTCTCTTTCCATCTCGATTCAAATTCGATTACACTTCCTCATTTCTCTCAGCAAATTCGCGAAATCAAAATAAAATCGAGCGCAACTCTTCTTTACCTCGTTCGCTTCAGAGCATGATGGGACTCACTCACGCGATTGAAATCGCGTGCGACATGGTCGCGACGGCTGTGTCTTCGACTCGTGGCGGCAGCATGGCTCGGGTCATTCGATTTAGGGTTCTGATTTTGCGCTTGGTGGTGGCCGAGCGCGTTGGGGATGGTCGCGATGGTCAAGAGGGTGGGGTCGAGGCAGCCGCCGGCCTTTGTGGAAGGGAGCGCGATATTTGGTGTCGAAGTGGGGTCTCAGTGGATTAGGATTTTGGGTAAAGCTCAGTGCTGGTAACGGTGCTCGATTGGAGGGGACCGTTGCTGCTGTGCTCGACGTCGATAGCGGAGGCACGTATGTTTTGGTCTGCGAGGTATAACTGTTATTTTAATTTAATTTAAATAAAATTATATATGGATGTATAGTGTAGTAAAATTGGAAATTTACTTTTTACAGTAAGGTATAATAATCCCATTTTAATTTAATACAGTAATTTATCTATACAATCTCATACATATTTTGATTCAAAGCAGTAAATTTTAAAATATTGATTTCAAAACAGAAAATATATGGAAAATAAAATGGGAGTTTTTAAGTATTTAATAAACTTATTGATCATTTTTGTTGCTAAAAATATAAAGGGGATTTAGTTTAAAATATAAATCATTTATTTAGAACTAAATCGATAGTTAATTGTAAAATTAATTAAATTTATTAAACGAAAATTGATTATTCAATTATTTCGAATATTAATGAATTGTATAAACGTTTATACAAGGTCTAAAATGGAGAAAACAAGTCCGGATTGGAAAATGGTTGCATGCGTAAGCAAAAGGTGAGAACTTCTCACTCAATTGGATACTTGATTTAATTTAAATAGTTTATTTCAATTTTTGGATGTTGCTTGGATGATAGTTGTTATTTGTTGGATTGAAGTAGACCCTATACACCGCATAATAGCGGATGATATCATATTTAAACTCATATACCGCGATATTCCATCTCAAAGTGGAATTGGTATTGTATATGTATTTGGAGTTGTTGATTTCCCGCATTACATAGCGAATGAGACCCTATGCGCTGCATAATAGCGGATAATATTTTATAAATCTCATATACTGCGATATTCCACCTCGAAGTGGAATTAGTATTTAATTTTTGCGCTAACATCTGTGGATGCAGGGAAACAGGTCGGAGGGATCCAATTGGATTCCTCAAACATTTGATTTTGTTTCATATGTGTGTGTTTATTTATTTATAATCTGTGTGTGATTATATTGTGATTGAAATCATTGTAGGCTAAAATTTAGCCGAATGTATTTGTGGTATCGTAAGAGACCAGAAATAAATAAAAATTGGATTTTTAAATTTAATTAGAAAATCTATAGTGAAATCCTATTGAATAAATTCCAAAAAAAGGGGAAAATATTTAACAAAGGAATTTAATTTCAAAGGCAATAAATGTGTAAATCGAATTAAAAATTGATTTGGTGTTTTAAAATAAATCTTTGGGAAATCAATTTGGTGTTTAAAAATAAAATTTAAAATCAAATTGGAAATTGATTTGGTGTTTGTATACGATTTTTTTGAAATCGATTTGAAAATCGTAAATTAGTGGATATTTAAAAATTTAATCCACAAATGGGAATTTTATAAAAGAAAGGGAAATTTGTTTTAAAAATAAATATTGTTTTATTTTTGAAAATATGGAAATGAATTTACAGATTTGGGGCGTAAATTTAAAATAAATCCAGAAAGATTTATATGTTGATTTGAATAAAACATTTTAGAATGGAATGTGTATTTTCCCCGAAAAGCCGAGTATGTTTATAAAATTGCTTTTGAAATATAAATTAAAAGTTCTAGGGTTGGTTTTAGAAGAATATTTTGGAGAGATTAGTTTCTTTAAGTTTATTTTGTAAATCTTTAAAGTACTGATTTATTTAATTAAGTATGGAGGTAATGATTTAAAGATTTAATTGTTATTGGTTTTAGAAATTGAATATTTAAATAGTTATATCCCATCTATTAATTTTATTTTAAAATTAGTTTTTTTTGGACTTGAATTTTTATATGAGATATTAGTATAATATTTTTCATAACTAATATTTAAGCAAGTATTTTAAAATAGTTTTATTTTAAATGCTTCCAAGTATATTTTGGATAAGTATTTTATATTATTTTAAAATATTTGAACACGGCAGATTTTCAGTGGAAATCAATAAATATTTGAAAATATATTTCGCGTAAGGAAAGTGCTTTGAAAATTTGTTTCCAAAGGATTGAAATGTGAATAGTGATTTGAAATTTGTTTTCAAAATATTAAAGTGATAAAAGCATATCTTGCGAAGATATTTTGGAAATAAATGATTTAGGAAAATTATTTGAAATCCAGTGATGGTTGTGTTTGATGATTGATAGTTAAATAACCGACTATCAATACTGGCCTTTTTAATGTCATTTGAATTTCGATGCGACCAAGGGTCGGATTCTAAATGGATATTCGAAAACCACATCGAACGTTTGTGATTGTGATGGATCTTTGATTTAAAAGATCAAAGTGGAAATTTGTGGTGATTTGTTTGAAATCTGACTGAACACTTATTTTTAAAAATAAGTGCTCATTTTTCGGATTAGCCGGGAGAGGACTTTATGTCATAAAACCCATTCCGAATAATGATACGACGAAATGGGATTGCATTTGAAGATGGTGATGAAAATCG
This sequence comes from Allium cepa, assembly GCA_030765085.1. Classification (NCBI taxonomy): domain Eukaryota; kingdom Viridiplantae; phylum Streptophyta; class Magnoliopsida; order Asparagales; family Amaryllidaceae; genus Allium; species Allium cepa. Next base: position 870,653,374 of record CM060929.1, on the reverse strand, counting down.
GGTATTTTCGAAAACAAAAGGATTATCTGTCGAATGTCTCTGCACCGGGTTGCTCCGGTATAGAGATTTTATCATACTTTGTGATGGGGATTCCAGACGTGATTAATGAATATCCGGTTTTGCAAGAGATTCTTTAAAAGTGCCTTCGGTTTCGTTCGATCCCGGAACGGACTTGTATGGATGTGTGTCTGACATTACACTTTGAGATGTAAAGCTGGTTTCTATCAAATTCATTTCTGTTGGTGGCGGAGAATTTATTCTCTTAGCTTAACACCCTTCTCTGAGACATACGAGCTCAGAGATTATGCAGTTGATGGTTACTAGTGATACATTCTCAATTTGGTAATGTGGCCTGCGAAGTGCTGAAGATCATTTGTTGATCGAAGCATGACTTTGTGAAAAGTGTAGCTTTGTGGACGAGACCTCGTCGGACTTCACACCCCGGAAATGGTTGAAACAGGAAAGATGCGGCAAGGTTATATGGGGGTAGCGCCCCATGAGGGTATGTTATTTCCTTCTGGAATAGGTAGTATCTGATGTGCACGTAAATGTGCATATTTTTACCACCATATTTATTCTATTTAAATTAAATAAATGATCATATTGGGTATTTTAACTTGTTTTAACCGAAATTAATATTAATTCCAAATTTTCACATATTCATCTTCGTATAAGGGCAAAACGGCCACTTGTGTGCGTATATTAATTTGAGAGAATTTAATTGGAAATTTCTATATTATTTTGTAGGAATTTAGCTTCTCATATTAGTGGGTTCATGAAGAAACATGCATGGACAAAATGGATATAAAGGAATGAAGATGGAAATAATTCAAAGTGAAGATCATGGAGGACCCCACCTACCCACCTACCTTAATGTACAAATTAAAGGCTAAAGCACATGCTTTTGGAGTTAATGGTTTCATGTACACTTAATGAGGGATTAAGACATGTTAATGATTACTTGGCCTCCACACTTCCTAAGGGGCATTTTGGGCATTCCCCAAAAATATGAATTAGGGTTTCATACATGTATAAATACCCATATGTTTCATGTAATCTCACCCTCATCATCTCTTCTCTTAGTCTCTCTTAGGCCTTCTCTTTAGTTTAGTTTAGATCAAAAATAAAATGAAAGCTTCTCTTTCTCTTTTCATGGCTACTTAGCCATTTTTATTTTATGTAATCTTTTTTTTATGCAATTTAAAACATGCTCTTTCCTCTTCATGTTCATTTACTTTCATGTTGTAGTGTAGATCTCTTCTCTTTTATGCAAGTAGAATAATTCTTTTCTTTACTTTGCTCTGTTTTTCCTCTTCATTTTGCTTTCATGTTATTAGCTACATTTGTTAATAAAATGACAAATATGAGAAGCTAAATCCCTTCAATTTAGGTGTAATTAAGCTCTCCAATTAATGTAGCTTCAACAATTTGTTAATTCATGCTCTCTTTTTGTGCTTAATGATGATGATAGAAGTGGTTTTATTTGTTGTTTTTACTTTGAATTTGATAGTCTACATTGTTGACACCAAATAGGCTATGCTTAAACAATCACTAACACAAATGCCTCTTCATCAATATATGATTATGGCATAAGAAAGTGATTTGAAATTAAAATTTGATGGTCTATGTTTCTAATCAATAGTTAATAGGTTATACTTAAAATAGATTTCATTTTCATTTTCTTTGTCAAGTTTCATGAAAGATAGTAAGCGTTTTCAGGGGTGTGTTATAGTTTGATGACTTATGTTGGCTAATTAATAGCTCAAACATGTCATACTTATGATAAACACATCAATTAAAACACTAATGACCATAAAAGAGAGATCATGATTTCATGTGTTGAACTACATGATCTAGTGAGTGGACTTATTCTCTAAATTGTCATTTAACTCTCATATTTGCATTTCTTTTCTTTTTGTTAGTTAGTTCATTTTCTCATTTTCTAGCTTAAATACACTCTCGACTTGGGTATAATTTGATTGAGTAGGAAATTTAAATCAACAATTCCCTGCGGATCGACCCGTATTCGCCACGTGCTACATTCGTACACCATGTGCTTGCGGTTATTTTTATTTCTTAATTCGTTCGACGGTTTTCTAAACCGATAGAATTTCCGTCGACGAACAAGTTTTTGGCGCCGTTGCCGGGGAGTTGCTTTGATTTTGATTTTCTATTCTTCGGATTATTTTGTTTGATTTTGTGTTTTTTTGTATGTATTTATTTCGTGTGTGTGATTTTGATTGCATTTCGGTTTTGTGTGTGTTGTTTGCTAGTTGTTTTTGCATTTGAATTTTACACAATTGCATCTGAAAAAAAAAACAGTTTTATTCCATTTCATTTCAGAGTACATTTTCCATTTTCAATTTACAAATTACAGTCCATTTACAATTTCCCATTAAAAAAATCAAAAAAAAAAAAATCATAGCACTATTTACATTTTCTGTTCATACTTCACTGTGTTACAAAACTGCTCTCTGCCTGTACATTTCAAATCATCATCACTGCACTTCCAATTCATCCCCTTGACATCCACCACTTCAAACACCAAACAACCTCCTTGTCCACAGCCTTCTTTCCCATTGCCAAAACAACTGATCTAGTCTGCAAATATCCATATACATCTTTGCCTATTCATTGCAACTAACAACCCACACCACTGTACCATCACCATATAAATCTGCTGATCATCCTTCACCATACCAGTCACAACACCAACCCACCACACTCGCAATTCAATCACCTCTACCAAACAACCCTCCTCTACAAGACACTTCATCTTACATCTGTGCCACTCCATCTGCAGTGCATTACAATCCAATTCAATCTACCATTACAATCCACTTGAAATAAACAGTGCATCACTGTCAAGTTCACAAAACTGCACCCGTCTTCTTCTTCACTTCTGCCTCCTTCAAACATGCCACCAGTTCTTCCACTTTAACAATCCCGGCAGCCACATCCGACCACCCTGACCGGAGGAAACTCCACTATACATTTATACAACTCCACTTGCTCACCATCTCCACCTCCTATACCAGAATACTACCATCAGTTCAATCATTCATCTAAACATTCATACATCATCACTGGACCGTTCATACATCACCACTGGACCGTTCATACATCACAGTTTCACACATCCACACAGCCATACATCTTCTGCCATCTACTTCATCCATCTCCACCAAACAGTCACATATCACATAACTCCTCTGCATCCACAAGTGTAGCCTCCACCTTATATCAATACTGTCACAAACATACATCACTTCACTCCCTCATTACTGTCACAATACCCTCACACTTCTGCTCCATCCTTCACCACAATTGCATAACCACACAGCAAGCAATACTTTTACCGATTGCACAACCCAAACTACCCACTCTTCACTGCTCCACAAATTACTCCCCTCCATCATCTACTTCAACATCTACTTTACAGTTCATCCAACAAGCCTTTGTCCCTCTCTACATCAGATAACCTCATCACTCGCCTCCATCATAAAACTGCAACACACCCATCCGCACTTCTCAAACAACATCACCCTCAGCCTAACCCATACACACCGTCATTCAAAAAAAAAAGAATCCTCACACAAACTGCTGCCTCACATAAACAAGCCTCTGCTATCCACGTTGCAACTCTCATCAACCATCACAGTGCCATAAACCACAACCTGATACCATTTCACACTTACCTGACCAAGTGCTTGAACTCCTCCTCCATCCACTCAAGAAACGCGACGCAACATATGAACTCTACCACACCACAACATCACAGACCAACCTGCTTGCTGCCATCAACTACTGCTACAACCCTTCCCTGTCACTTTATTCACCTTAAAACCACCTCGCCAACAAAATATTTCCACTGTGCCTTCAATAACTCATATCACCACAAGCCATTGCCTCAACATTGATCCGCTTCATCACCCCTCACTACTTCAATCATTCTTACTACTGTAACCACCGTGACTCAAACATCACTCTACCCCGCTGTCAAAATTGTTGCTGCACACCTCCTCTTCACTTCAGTTCAAACTCCCCTTCATACATCATACATACAACTGTCATCACTCCCCTTCATCAAATACCCCCACTGTATAACTTCTTCCACCACTGTATAAACTCATACAACTTCAGAATATCATCAGCCAAGTTCCGAACCACGACATACAATTTCCCATCATCGGCATCACCACAGAAATTGCTCACAAGCCATCCACCTAGCTGCCTCAAAACCCCTCGAACCACAACCAACATCGCAAAATCGAATCGTCACCTCGCCTCTTCATCTAGAACCGCGACCTTCGCTACTCAATCATCTACAATTCAAACCCTCCTCAAATCGCCAACTATTCGCCTATCCTCTGGCCATTGCAATCGAACCATTTCCCCTTCGAACCCGCCTCGACGTAAAATGAGCAACCACAACCCAATTTGATGGACTTTTAATTTGGGATTTGAATAAGAGAATTTCCACTGAGTTTCTTGTTTGGTTGATTTTGAAAGAAAAAAATTGAGATTTCCAATTCAATTGATCTTCACGTATCTCAAAAGGAGAAGTGTTTCGGCTTTGTGAATTACTTTTAATTTGGGCCGGGCCTCGACTTAGTCATTAAAGAAAAAAGGAAACTGGTTTTGTTTTGTCTCTCCCAAAAAAAACAAAAAAAAATAAAGCACTGGTTTACGTTTGCTTGGGGAGTTGACTTGTTCGATAGTGGGCCTGCAGTGGCCTTTAGCGGACCTGATAGTTTGGTTTTGTCAAAAAAAAAAGGAGAAAGGAATTGTTTTGATTCTTAACTTGTAGTTTGCTTTGTATTTAATTTTTTTTTGTTTATTTTGTTTTTCAAAAAAAACAAAAAAAACAAAATTTGTATATATATATATATATCATTTTTATTTTCAGGTTGCCCAAGCAGATAGGAAGAGTTGTTTGCGTTGCTAAGTTTGCCAAAATAAAATAAACTGCTTGCTTGCTATATCAATTGTTTTTACTTGCCTTTGTTGTTTGCTTGCATTAAAAAAATATATATATTCAAAAACAAAAACAAAAAACCTTCGTAGTTGCATTGTTAATACAAGTTTAATTTCTGCTTCCATTTCATCTTAGAATTTTGATTAATAATAACGGTTAGACATCGATAACTTTTAATTGTATATTGACAATTTGTCTTCCTTGAACAATTTAATTTCTTGGTGTCTAGGCCACGGCAGAGTAATAACCATTTATAAATATTACGGTGATTCGTAAATATTATAGTGGTTGTTCCTCTGAAGGTACTTAAACCTTCGGCTGCATTGCTACGGTGATTCGTGGTGCACCGATAAATCCTGTCCGTTACCTGGCTGAGAACTACCTTGTTTATCTAAGACAATGTGTGATTATACAATTCTGGGTTAACATAGGAAAAATCATTTGTAATTAACCCTTGCATTCATTTAGTTGCATTAGTTCATGCATATTTGAAAAAAAAACAACAACAAAAAAAATTCAAAATCCAAAACTAAAAAAATTGTAAATATTTGTTAACTTAATTTTTTTTCCTCTTCCTTTGAAAATTTTCAAATCAAAATTCCAAAAAAAATTTAAAATCAAAAATCCAAAAAAAAAATCTTTTCAAAAAAAAAATTCTGAAATCCAAAAACAAAACAATAAACAATTTTCCATTTTGAAAAATAAATTCTACTTGTAAATATTTTTCTTTATAAAAAAAAACCAAAAAAAGATTCTTGAAAATGTCCAAGTTTCCTTTTTCTCACTCACTTGAATTTAGTTGTGAAAATCAATATAATCCATATGAGTTCACTCCAAATTCATATGGATATTTTAACAACAACTTTTGTTTAGACAATTCGAATTTTGAACGACAAAATTTTCAAAATAATGGTCAACACTCAACTCTTGAAAATAGCATTTCGTTGTTACTTGAACTCTCTACGCAACAAAATCAAGAGATAAACAAGTTGTGCAATTCATATTTGTGCTATAACTCGAATCAAAATTTTCAAAATAATCAAAATTTGAATTCACTTCAAAATTCAAATGATTTCGAGTGTAACCCATGCCAATTCAATTTCGAGCTTCAAAATGAATTTCAAAATTAAGATGAAAATGTGAACCAATTTTCAAATAATTTTGGCAATGGGAATAGTTTCAATAACGATACGATTGAAAACTTTGGTTATCAACAAATTCAAAATGAAAATTTTCAAATTAATAATCATGAATTTAATTTTGTTGACCATATGGAAAAAGATAACGAGGATTTATTACTTGAAAAATACAAAAAAATTTATGAAAATCATAATCAAATCTCAACTTGCGAAGAATCAAATAATAATCTATCGTTTATCGAAATTGACAATTCTTGTTCTCAACGAGTCCAAATCGAAAATTCTCAAGTTAATAACTATAAATTGGATTTTGTTGAGCAAATGAATGAAATTTATGATGATCACACGGATTTGCTAATTGAAACATATATGAAACAACATGAAAAACAAAATCAAATTCCAACGTGTGACGGGTCAAGCGATAATCCATCTTTTACCTAAATCGACGATTTTCAAATAACAACTTTTGAAATTGAAAATGAAAATCTTAATGAAATTGTTGAAAACACGGTAATTGAGTTGGATTTCGATTCTTTTGAGGGTGTGAAACTTGATTTAAACTTCGATCTTCCTTTTTCTGAAAATTTGAATATGACAACGTTGAACTTTAAACTCGATTTACACGATGAAGTTGTTGATAATCCAACAAAGAAAGTCAAATTTAACGAACATAAACTTTTTGGCCTTTTCGAAAATGAGTTGTTAAATTCCGAAAGGGAAGAGTTAAATCACCATTTCAATTTTGAAATCGATAATTTTGAAAAATTTGTTGATAATGAGCTTAACTTTCAATTTGGTGAAAATAAACTTGAATTTCAATCAATTGTTTTATCAACCCCAAAATTCATCGAAAACAAAACAACTCATTCAATTTTCATTAAAACGACATTCGTTTTTCCAAATCGACATTCGACTTCAAAAAATTTTATGGTTTGGTTTTCGAGCTTAAGCTGTGCCTTGTATACTTGACGAGACAAATGAATCGGTCTTTGGAAGACCGTTTCATTTACTTTTTGGCAATATACTTTCTAATGTCGTGTAAATACATTATAGTTTCAATATAATAATAATAAACGTGCCTTTCACTTGGGTTGACTGTGGGGACATAGTCAAAATCAAGTGTGGTGGGAGACTCATCTTCTTCTTGATTTTTTAGGATTTGTTTTTCATTTTTCTTCCAAAAACTCAAAAAAAAAAAAAATCAAAAACAAAAGAAGATTTTTTTTAGCATTTTTATTTATTAAAAGAAACACTGTAAGATAAATATATGGTTTTGGTTTATTAAATTGAAATTTTTGGAAATTTATTTGTCTTAACAAAAATAAAAATGAAATTTGATTACAAATAATAATGGTTTAACTTGTATATAGGAAGATTCATAAGTGTTAATTATGAAGTATATCTTAATTGAAAATCTTTGTTTTAAAAAGTGGATGATTTAAAGTAAAGATATAACATTTTTTTTGTCTTCTAAGTTAAATGGTGCTAAAATGATTTTGCAAAACTCTATCTCTCTTTAAAAAAAATAACATCCAAGTATTCACTCTCATTTAAAAGTCCTCACGGTTATGCATGGGTAAATTACTTGGAACCTTTAATTATGTGCTTTCATACTCATTTAAAAGTCCTCACGGTTATGCATGTATGGAACACATGTAAAAAAACAAATTTATAAAAACCACCTACGGCCAATAAGTGTATGCACGAAAGTGTGTGCACTCGCTATGCTCTGTACTCCCCTCACATAAGCCGAAAGGCAGTGCATGGGTTGTATATCTGGCCTCAGTTTACCTGAGCTAGGTGTGTAATTTTTCTTGCAAATAATGAGAGAGCAAGCAATTGAATCCTAGCACTATTTTTACATATTTGATTTGATTTGTTATTGAAAAGAAATGAAAATACCTCTTTGATAAACTTAGATAATCAACTAAGGATCCATTTCATAGTTACACTGTGTTATCAACCAAAACGAGTTAAACTATAGTTTATTTATTATGATAAATTCGTTTTTATTGGAAATATTGACGAGTAAATGACTTAAATTTCAAGATAATAGCCAAAACCTATATTTAACTTATTCGTGTCAATTTAAAAGTAAATCCTTCATTTGTAAATATTTTCAGAAACTTGCATTCATCTCTTTGTAAATAAATCTTGCATTTTGTAAATATTTTCATCCTGCATTTGGATTTTGTGGGTAGTATCCTCTGAAAACCCTCACGAGACAACACTCGTACTACTGGGGACACCCAGAGGTTTAACGGCTTGCTGCATATGCTCAATGCAATCGTGCTCAATGGATTTATCTTGGTTTCCCTTTATTCGAGGATGAATAAAAAGATAAGTGTGGGGGTATTTGATGTGCATGTAAATGTGCATATTTTTACCACCATATTTATTCTATTTAAATTAAATAAATGATCATATTGGGTATTTTAACTTTTTTTAACCAGAGTTCATATTAATTCCAAATTTTCACATATTCATCTTCGTATAAGGGCAAAATGGCCATTTGTGTGCGTATATTAATTTGAGAGAATTCAATTGGAAATTTCTATATTATTTTGTAGGAATTTAGCTTCACATATTAGTGGGTTCATGAAGAAATATGCATGGACAAAATGGATATAAAGGAATGAAGATGGAAATAATTCAAAGTGAAGATCATGGAGGACCCCACCTACCCACCTACCTTAATGTACAAATTAAAGGCTAAAGCACATGCTTTTGGAGTTAATGGTTTCATGTACACTTAATGAGGGATTAAGACATGTTAATGATTACTTGGCCTCCACACTTCCTAAGGGGTATTTTGGACATTCTCCAAAAATATGAATTAGGGTTTCATACATGTATAAATACCCATATGTTTCATGTAATCTCACCCTCATCATCTCTTCTCTTAGTCTCTCTTAGGCCTCCTATTTAGTTTAGTTTAGATCAAAAATAAAATGAAAGCTCCTCTTTCTCTTTTCATGGCTACTTATCCATTTTTATTTTATGTAATCTTTTTTTTATGCAATTTAATACATGCTCTTTCCTCTTCATGTTCATTTACTTTCATGTTGTAGTGTAGATCTCTTCTCTTTTATGCAAGTAGAATAATTCTTTTCTTTACTTTGCTCTGTTTTTCCTCTTCATTTTGCTTTCATGTTGTTAGCTACATTTGTTAATAAAATGACAAATATGAGAAGCTAAACCCCTTCAATTTAGGTGTAATGAAGCTCTCCAATTAATGTAGCTTCAACAATTTGTTAATTCATGCTCTCTTTTTGTGCTTAATGATGATGATAGAAGTGGTTTTATTTGTTGTTTTTACTTTGAATTTGATAGTCTACATTGTTGACACCAAATAGGCTATGCTTAAACAATCACTAACACAAATGCCTCTTCATCAATATATGATTATGGCATAAGAAAGTGATTTGAAATTAAAATTTGATGGTCTATGTTTCTAATCAATAGTTAATAGGTCATACTTAAAATAGATTTCATTTTCATTTTCTTTGTCAAGTTTCATGAAAGATAGTAAGCGTTTTCAGGGGTGTGTTATAGTTTGATGACTTATGTTGGCTAATTAATAACTCAAACATGTCATACTTATGATAAACACATCAATTAAAACACTAATGACCATAAAAGAGAGATCATGATTTCATGTGTTGAACTACATGATCTAGTGAGTGGACTTATTCTCTAAATTGTCATTTAACTCTCATATTTGCATTTCTTTTCTTTTTGTTAGTTAGTTCATTTTCTCATTTTCAAGCTTAAATACACTCTCGACTTGGGTATAATTTGATTGAGTAGGAAATTTAAATCAACAATTCCCTGCGGATCGACCCGTATTCGCCACGTGCTACATTCGTACACCATGCGCTTGCGGTTATTTTTATTTCTTAATTCGTTCGACGGTTTTCTAAAATGATAGAATTTCCGTCGACGAACAAGTTTTTAGCGCCGTTGCCGGGGAGTTGCTTTGATTTTGATTTTCTATTCTTCGGATTATTTTGTTTGATTTTGTGTTTTTTTGTATGTTTTTATTTCGTGTGTGTGATTTTGATTGCATTTCGGTTTCGTGTGTGTTGTTTGCTAGTTGTTTTTGCATTTGAATTTTACACAATTGCATCTGAAAAAAAAAATGTTTTATTCCATTTCATTTTCGAGTACATTTTCCATTTTCAATTTACAAATTACAGTCCATTTACAATTTCCCATTAAGAAAATCAAAAAAAAAAATCATAGCACTATTTACATTTTCTGTTCATACTTCACTGTGTTACAAAACTGCTCTCTGCCTGTACATTTCAAATCATCATCACTGCACTTCCAATTCATCCCCTTGACATCCACCACTTCAAACACCAAACAACCTCCTTGTCCACAGCCTTCTTTCCCATTGCCAAAACAACTGATCTAGTCTGCAAATATCCATATACATCTTTGCCTATTCATTGCAACTAACAACCCACACCACTGTACCATCACCATATAAATCTGCTGATCATCCTTCACCATACCAGTCACAACACCAACCCACCACACTCGCAATTCAATCACCTCTACCAAACAACCCTCCTCTACAATACACTTCAGCTTACATCTGTGCCACTCCATCTGCAGTGCATTACAATCCAATTCAATCTACCATTACAATCCACTTGAAATAAACAGTGCATCATTGTCAAGTTCACAAAACTGCACCCGTCTTCTTCTTCACTTCTGCCTCCTTCAAACATACCACCAGTTCTTCCACTTTAACAATCCCGGCAGCCACATCCGACCACCCTGACCGTAGGAAACTCCACTATACATTTATACAACTCCACTTGCTCACCATCTCCACCTCCTATACCAGAATACTACCATCAGTTCAATCATTCATCTAAACATTCATACATCATCACTGGACCGTTCATACATCACCACTGGACCGTTCATACATCACAGTTTCACACATCCACACAGCCATACATCTTCTGCCATCTACTTCATCCATCTCCACCAAACAGTCACATATCACATAACTCCTCTGCATCCACAAGTGTAGCCTCCACCTTATATCAATACTGTCACAAACATACATCACTTCACTCCCTCATTACTGTCACAATACCCTCACACTTCTGCTCCATCCTTCACCACAATTGCATAACCACACAGCAAGCAATACTTTTACCGATTGCACAACCCAAACTACCCACTCTTCACTGCTTCACAAATTACTCCCCTCCATCATCTACCTTACAGTTCATCCAACAAGCCTTTGTCCCTCTCTACATCAGATAACCTCATCACTCGCCTCCATCATAAAACTGCAACACACCCATCCGCACTTCTCAAACAACATCACCCTCGGCCTAACCCATACACACCATCATTCAAAAAAAAAGAATCCTCACACAAACTGCTGCCTCACATAAACAAGCCTCTGCTATCCACGTTGCAACTCTCATCAACCATCTCAGTGCCATAAACCACAACCTGATACCATTTCACACTTACCTGACCAAGTGCTTGAACTCCTCCTCCATCCACTCAAGAAACGCGACGCAACATATGAACTCTACCACACCACAACATCACAGACCAACCTGCTTGCTGCCATCAACTACTGCTACAACCCTTCCCTGTCACTTTATTCACCTTAAAACCACCTCGCCAACAAAATATTTCCACTGTGCCTTCAATAACTCATATCACCACAATCCATTGCCTCAACATTGATCCGCTTCATCACCCCTCACTACTTCAATCATTCTTACTACTGTAACCACCGTGACTCAAACATCACTCTACCCCGCTGTCAAAATTGTTGCTGCACACCTCCTCTTCACTTCAGTTCAAACTCCCCTTCATACATCATACATACAACTGTCATCACTCCCCTTCATCAAATACCCCCACTGTATAACTTCTTCCACCACTGTATAAACTCATACAACTTCAGAATATCATCAGCCAAGTGCCGAACCACGACATACAATTTCCCATCATCGGCATCACCACAGAAATTGCTCACAAGCCATCCACCTAGCTGCCTCAAAACCCCTTGAACCACAACCAACATCGCAAAATCGAATCGTCACCTCGCCTCTTCATCTAGAACCGCGACCTTCGCTACTCAATCACCTGCAATTCAAACCCTCCTCAAATCGCCAACTATTCGCCTATCCTCTGGCTATTGCAATCGAACCATTTCCCCTTCGAACCCGCCTCGACGTAAAATGAGCAACCACAACCCAATTTGATGGACTTTTAATTTGGGATTTGAATAAGAGAAGTTCCACTGAGTTTCTTGTTTGGTTGATTTTGAAAGAAAAAATTTGAGATTTCCAATTCAATTGATCTTCACGTATCTCAAAAGGAGAAGTGTTTCGGCTTTGTGAATTACTTTTAATTTGGGCCGGGCCTCGACTTAGTCATTAAAGAAAAAAGGAAACTGGTTTTGTTTTGTCTCTCCCAAAAAAAAAAAAAAAAATAAAGCACTGGTTTACGTTTGCTTGGGGAGTTGACTTGTTCGATAGTGGGCCTGCAGTGGCCTTTAGCGGACCTGATAGTTTGGTTTTGTCAAAAAAAAAGGAGAAAGGAATTGTTTTGATTCTTAACTTGTAGTTTGCTTTGTATTTTTTTTTGTTTATTTTGTTTTTCAAAAAAAACAAAAAAAACAAAATTTGTAAATATATATATATATATATATATATATATATATATATATATATCGTTTTTATTTTCAGGTTGCCCAAGCAGATAGGAAGAGTTGTTTGCGTTGCTAAGTTTGCCAAAATAAAATAAACTGCTTGCTTGCTATATCAATTGTTTTTACTTGCCTTTGTTGTTTGCTTGCATTAAAAAAATATATATATTCAAAAACAAAAACAAAAAACCTTCGTAGTTGCATTGTTAATACAAGTTTAATTTCTGCTTCCATTTCATCTTAGAATTTTTATTAATAATAACAGTTAGACATCGATAACTTTTAATTGTAGATTGACAATTTGTCTTCCTTGAACAATTTAATTTCTTGGTGTCTAGGCCACGGCAGAGTAATAACCATTTATAAATATTACGGTGATTCGTAAATATTATAGTGGTTGTTCCTCTGAAGGTACTTAAACCTTCGGCTGCATTGCTGCGGTGATTCGTGGTGCACCGATAAATCCTGTCCGTTACCTGGCTGAGAATAATTACCTTGTTTATCTAAGACAATGTGTGATTATACAATTTTGGGTTAACATAGGAAAAATCATTTATAATTAACCCTTGCATTCATTTAGTTGCATTAGTTCATGCATATTTGAAAAAAAACAACAACAAAAAAAATTCAAAATCCAAAATTAAAAAAATTGTAAATATTTGCTAACTTAATTTTTTTCCTCTTCCTTTGAAAATTTTCAAATCAAAATTCCAAAAAAAATTTAAAATCAAAAATCCAAAAAAAATCTTTTCAAAAAAAAAATTCTGAAATCCAAAAACAAAACAAAAAACAATTTTCCATTTTGAAAAATAAATTCTACTTGTAAATATTTTTCTTTATAAAAAAAAACCAAAAAAAGATTCTTGAAAATGTCCAAGTTTCCTTTTTCTCACTCACTTGAATTTAGTTGTGAAAATCAATATAATCCATATGAGTTCACTCCAAATTCGTATGGATATTTTAACAACAACTTTTGTTTAGACAATTCGAATTTTGAACCACAAAATTTTCAAAATAATGGTCAACACCCAACTCTTGAAAATAGCATTTCGTTGTTACCTGAACTCTCTACGCAACAAAATCAAGAGATAAACAAGTTGTGCAATTCATATTTGTGCTATAACTCGAATCAAATTTTTCAAAATAATCAAAATTTGAATTCACTTCAAAATTCAAATGATTTCGAGTGTAACCCATGTCAATTCAATTTCGAGCTTCAAAATGAATTTCAAAATCAAGATGAAAATGTGAACCAATTTTCAAATAATTTTGGCAATGGGAATAGTTTCAATAACGATACGATTGAAAACTTTGGTTATCAACAAATTCAAAATGAAAATTTTCAAATTAATAATCATGAATTTAATTTTGTTGACCATATGGAAAAAGATAACGAGGATTTATTACTTGAAAAATACAAAAAAATTTGTGAAAATCATAATCAAATCTCAACTTGCGAAGAATCAAATAATAATATATCGTTTATCGAAATTGACAATTCTTGTTCTCAACGAGTCCAAATCGAAAATTCTCAAGTTAATAACTATAAATTGGATTTTGTTGAGCAAATGAATGAAATTTATGATGATCACACGGATTTGCCAATTGAAACATATATGAAACAACATGAAAAATAAAATCAAATTCCAACGTGTGATGCGTCAAGCGATAATCCATCTTTTACCCAAATCGACGATTTTCAAATAACAACTTTTGAAATTGAAAATGAAAATCTTAATGAAATTGTTGAAAACACGGTAATTGAGTTGAATTTCGATTCTTTTGAGGGTGTGAAACTTGATTTAAACTTCGATCTTCCTTTTTCTGAAAATTTGAATATGACAACGTTGAACTTTAAACTCGATTTACACGATGAAGTTGTTGATAATCCAACAAAGAAAGTCAAATTTAACGAACATAAACTTTTTGGCCTTTTCGAAAATGAGTTGTTAAATTCCGAAAGGGAAGAGTTAAATCACCATTTCAATTTTGAAATCGATAATTTTGAAAAATTTGTTGATAATGAGCTTAACTTTCAATTTGGTGAAAATAAACTTGAATTTCAATCAATTGTTTTATCAACCCCAAAAATCATCGAAAACAAAACAACTCATTCAATTTTCAATAAAACGACATTCGTTTTTCCAAATCCACATTCGACTTCAAAAATTTTTATGGTTTGGTTTTCGAGCTTAAGCTGTGCCTTGTATACTTGACGAGACAAATGAATCGGTCTTTGGAAGACCGTTTCATTTACTTTTTGGCAATATACTTTCTGATGTCGTGTAAATACATTATAGTTTCATTATAATAATAATAAACGTGCCTTTCACTTGGGTTGACTGTGGGGACATAGTCAAAATCAAGTGTGGTGGGAGACTCATCTTCTTCTTGATTTTTTAGGATTTGTTTTTCATTTTTCTTCCAAAAACTCAAAAAAAAAAAATCAAAAACAAAAGAAGATTTTTTTTTAGCATTTTTATTTATTAAAAGAAACACTGTAAGATAAATATATGGTTTTGGTTTATTAAATTGAAATTTTTGGAAATTTATTTGTCTTAACAAAAATAAAAATGAAATTTGATTACAAATAATAATGGTTTAACTTGTATATAGGAAGATTCATAAGTGTTAATTATGAAGTATATCTTAATTGAAAATCTTTGTTTTAAAAAGTGGATGATTTAAAGTAAAGGATATAACATTTTTTTTTGTCTTCTTAGTTAAATGGTGCTAAAATGATTTTGCAAAACTCTATCTCTCTTTAAAAAAAAATAACATCCAAGTATTCACTCTCATTTAAAAGTCCTCACGGTTATGCATGGGTAAATTACTTGGAACCTTTAATTATGTGCTTTCATACTCATTTAAAAGTCCTCACGGTTATGCATGTATGGAACACATGTAAAAAAAAAAATTAATAAAAACCACCTACGGTCAATAAGTGTATGCACGAAAGTGTGTGCACTCGCTATGCTCTGTACTTCCCTCACATAAGCCGAAAGGCAGTGCATGGGTTGTATATCTGGCCTCAGTTTACCTGAGCTAGGTGTGTAATTTTTCTTGCAAATAATGAGAGAGCAAGCAATTGAATCCTAACACTATTTTTACATACTTGATTTGATTTGTTATTGAAAAGAAATGAAAATACCACTTTGATAAACTTAGATAATCAACTAAGGATCCATTTCATAGTTACACTGTGTTATCAACCAAAACGAGTTAAACTATAGTTTATTTATTATGATAAATTTGTTTTTATTGGAAATATTGACGAGTAAATGACTTAAATTTCAAGATAATAGCCAAAACCTATATTTAACTTATTCGTGTCAATTTAAAAGTAAATCCTTCGTTTGTAAATATTTTCAGAAACTTGCATTCATCTCTTTGTAAATAAATCTTGCATTTTGTAAATATTTTCATCCTGCATTTGGATTTTGTGGGTAGTATCCTCTGAAAACCCTCACGAGACAACACTCGTCCTACTGGGGACACCCAGAGGTTTAACGGCTTGCTGCATATGCTCAATGCAATCGTGCTCCCTACGAAAACGGATTTATCTTGGTTTCCCTTTATTCGAGGATGAATAAAAAGATAAGTGTGGGGGTATTTGATGTGCACGTAAATGTGCATATTTTTACCACCATATTTATTCTATTTAAATTAAATAAATGATCATATTGGGTATTTTAACTTTTTTTAACCAGAGTTCATATTAATTCAAAATTTTCACATATTCATCTTCGTATAAGGGCAAAATGGCCATTTGTGTGCGTATATTAATTTGAGAGAATTCAATTGGAAATTTCTATATTATTTTGTAGGAATTTAGCTTCTCATATTAGTGGGTTCATGAAGAAACATGCATGGACAAAATGGATATAAAGGAATGAAGATGGAAATAATTCAAAGTGAAGATCATGGAGGACCCCACCTACCCACCTACCTTAATGTACAAATTAAAGGCTAAAGCACATGCTTTTGGAGTTAATGGTTTCATGTACACTTAATGAGGGATTAAGACATGTTAATGATTACTTGGCCTCCACACTTCCTAAGGGGCATTTTGGGCATTCCCCAAAAATATGAATTAGGGTTTCATACATGTATAAATACCCATATGTTTCATGTAATCTCACCCTCATCATCTCTTCTCTTAGTCTCTCTTAGGCCTCCTCTTTAGTTTAGTTTAGATCAAAAATAAAATGAAAGCCCCTCTTTCTCTTTTCATGGCACTTAGCCATTTTTATTTTATGTAATCTTTTTTTTATGTAATTTAATACATGCTCTTTCCTCTTCATGTTCATTTACTTTCATGTTGTAGTGTAGATCTCTTCTCTTTTATGCAAGTAGAATAATTCTTTTCTTTACTTTGCTCTGTTTTTCCTCTTCATTTTGCTTTCATGTTGTTAGCTACATTTGTTAATAAAATGACAAATATGAGAAGCTAAACCCCTTCAATTTAGGTGTAATGAAGCTCTCCAATTAATGTAGCTTCAACAATTTGTTAATTCATGCTCTCTTTTTGTGCTTAATGATGATGATAGAAGTGGTTTTATTTGTTGTTTTCACTTTGAATTTGATAGTCTACATTGTTGACACCAAATAGGCTATGCTTAAACAATCACTAACACAAATGCCTCTTCATCAATATATGATTATGGCATAAGAAAGTGATTTGAAATTAAATTTTGATGGTCTATGTTTCTAATCAATAGTTAATAGGTCATACTTAAAATAGATTTCATTTTCATTTTCTTTGTCAAGTTTCATGAAAGATAGTAAGCGTTTTCAGGGGTGTGTTATAGTTTGATGACTTATGTTGGCTAATTAATAGCTCAAACATGTCATACTTATGATAAACACATCAATTAAAACACTAATGACCATAAAAGAGAGATCATGATTTCATGTGTTGAACTACATGATCTAGTGAGTGGACTTATTCTCTAAATTGTCATTTAACTCTCATATTTGCATTTCTTTTCTTTTTGTTAGTTAGTTCATTTTCTCATTTTCTAGCTTAAATACACTCTCGACTTGGGTATAATTTGATTGAGTAGGAAATTTAAATCAACAATTCCCTGCGGATCGACCCGTATTCGCCACGTGCTACATTCGTACACCATGCGCTTGCGGTTATTTTTATTTCTTAATTCGTTCGACGGTTTTATACACCGATAGAATTTCCGTCGACGAACAAGTTTTTGGCGCCGTTACCGGGGAGTTGCTTTGATTTTGATTTTCTATTCTTCGGATTATTTTGTTTGATTTTGTGTTTTTTTGTATGTTTTTATTTCGTGTGTGTGATTTTGATTGCATTTCGGTTTTGTGTGTGTTGTTTGCTAGTTGTTTTTGCATTTGAATTTTACACAATTGCATCTGAAAAAAAAAAAGTTTTATTCCATTTCAATTTCGAGTACATTTTCCATTTTCAATTTACAAATTACAGTCCATTTACAATTTCCCATTAAAAAAATCAAAAAAAAAAAATCATAGCACTATTTACATTTTCTGTTCATACTTCACTGTGTTACAAAACTGCTCTCTACCTGTACATTTCAAATCATCATCACTGCACTTCCAATTCATCCCCTTGACATCCACCACTTCAAACACCGAACAACCTCCTTGTCCACAGCCTTCTTTCCCATTGCCAAAACAACTGATCTAGTCTGCAAATATCCATATACATCTTTGCCTATTCATTGCAACTAACAACCCACACCACTGTACCATCACCATATAAATCTGCTGATCATCCTTCACCATACCAGTCACAACACCAACCCACCACACTCGCAATTCAATCACCTCTACCAAACAACCCTCCTCTACAATACACTTCATCTTACATCTATGCCACTCCATCTGCAGTGCATTACAATCTAATTCAATCTACCATTACAATCCACTTGAAATAAACAGTGCATCACTGTCAAGTTCACAAAACTGCACCCGTCTTCTTCTTCACTTCTGCCTCCTTCAAACATACCACCAGTTCTTCCACTTTAACAATCCCGGCAGCCACATCCGACCACCCTGACCGGAGGAAACTCCACTATACATTTATACAACTCCACTTGCTCACCATCTCCACCTCCTATACCAGAATACTACCATCAGTTCAATCATTCATCTAAACATTCATACATCATCACTGGACCGTTCATACATCACCACTGGACCGTTCATACATCACAGTTTCACACATCCACACAGCCATACATCTTCTGCCATCTACTTCATCCATCTCCACCAAACAGTCACATATCACATAACTCCTCTGCATCCACAAGTGTAGCCTCCACCTTATATCAATACTGTCACAAACATACATCACTTCACTCCCTCATTACTGTCACAATACCCTCACACTTCTGCTCCATCCTTCACCACAATTGCATAACCACACAGCAAGCAATACTTTTACCGATTGCACAACCCAAACTACCCACTCTTCACTGCTCCACAAATTACTCCCCTCCATCATCTACTTCAACATCTACTTTACAGTTCATCCAACAAGCCTTTGTCCCTCTCTACATCAGATAACCTCATCACTCGCCTCCATCATAAAACTGCAACACACCCATCCGCACTTCTCAAACAACATCACCCTCAGCCTAACCCATACACACCGTCATTCAAAAAAAAAAGAATCCTCACACAAACTGCTGCCTCACATAAACAAGCCTCTGCTATCCACGTTGCAACTCTCATCAACCATCACAGTGCCATAAACCACAACCTGATACCATTTCACACTTACCTGACCAAGTGCTTGAACTCCTCCTCCATCCACTCAAGAAACGCGACGCAACATATGAACTCTACCACACCACAACATCACAGACCAACCTGCTTGCTGCCATCAACTACTGCTACAACCCTTCCCTGTCACTTTATTCACCTTAAAACCACCTCGCCAACAAAATATTTCCACTGTGCCTTCAATAACTCATATCACCACAAGCCATTGCCTCAACATTGATCCGCTTCATCACCCCTCACTACTTCAATCATTCTTACTACTGTAACCACCGTGACTCAAACATCACTCTACCCCGCTGTCAAAATTGTTGCTGCACACCTCCTCTTCACTTCAGTTCAAACTCCCCTTCATACATCATACATACAACTGTCATCACTCCCCTTCATCAAATACCCCCACTGTATAACTTCTTCCACCACTGTATAAACTCATACAACTTCAGAATATCATCAGCCAAGTTCCGAACCACGACATACAATTTCCCATCATCGGCATCACCACAGAAATTGCTCACAAGCCATCCACCTAGCTGCCTCAAAACCCCTCGAACCACAACCAACATCGCAAAATCGAATCGTCACCTCGCCTCTTCATCTAGAACCGCGACCTTCGCTACTCAATCATCTACAATTCAAACCCTCCTCAAATCGCCAACTATTCGCCTATCCTCTGGCCATTGCAATCGAACCATTTCCCCTTCGAACCCGCCTCGACGTAAAATGAGCAACCACAACCCAATTTGATGGACTTTTAATTTGGGATTTGAATAAGAGAATTTCCACTGAGTTTCTTGTTTGGTTGATTTTGAAAGAAAAAAATTGAGATTTCCAATTCAATTGATCTTCACGTATCTCAAAAGGAGAAGTGTTTCGGCTTTGTGAATTACTTTTAATTTGGGCCGGGCCTCGACTTAGTCATTAAAGAAAAAAGGAAACTGGTTTTGTTTTGTCTCTCCCAAAAAAAACAAAAAAAAATAAAGCACTGGTTTACGTTTGCTTGGGGAGTTGACTTGTTCGATAGTGGGCCTGCAGTGGCCTTTAGCGGACCTGATAGTTTGGTTTTGTCAAAAAAAAAAGGAGAAAGGAATTGTTTTGATTCTTAACTTGTAGTTTGCTTTGTATTTAATTTTTTTTTGTTTATTTTGTTTTTCAAAAAAAACAAAAAAAACAAAATTTGTATATATATATATATATCATTTTTATTTTCAGGTTGCCCAAGCAGATAGGAAGAGTTGTTTGCGTTGCTAAGTTTGCCAAAATAAAATAAACTGCTTGCTTGCTATATCAATTGTTTTTACTTGCCTTTGTTGTTTGCTTGCATTAAAAAAATATATATATTCAAAAACAAAAACAAAAAACCTTCGTAGTTGCATTGTTAATACAAGTTTAATTTCTGCTTCCATTTCATCTTAGAATTTTGATTAATAATAACGGTTAGACATCGATAACTTTTAATTGTATATTGACAATTTGTCTTCCTTGAACAATTTAATTTCTTGGTGTCTAGGCCACGGCAGAGTAATAACCATTTATAAATATTACGGTGATTCGTAAATATTATAGTGGTTGTTCCTCTGAAGGTACTTAAACCTTCGGCTGCATTGCTACGGTGATTCGTGGTGCACCGATAAATCCTGTCCGTTACCTGGCTGAGAACTACCTTGTTTATCTAAGACAATGTGTGATTATACAATTCTGGGTTAACATAGGAAAAATCATTTGTAATTAACCCTTGCATTCATTTAGTTGCATTAGTTCATGCATATTTGAAAAAAAAACAACAACAAAAAAAATTCAAAATCCAAAACTAAAAAAATTGTAAATATTTGTTAACTTAATTTTTTTTCCTCTTCCTTTGAAAATTTTCAAATCAAAATTCCAAAAAAAAATTAAAATCAAAAATCCAAAAAAAAAATCTTTTCAAAAAAAAAATTCTGAAATCCAAAAACAAAACAAAAAACAATTTTCCATTTTGAAAAATAAATTCTACTTGTAAATATTTTTCTTTATAAAAAAAAACCAAAAAAAGATTCTTGAAAATGTCCAAGTTTCCTTTTTCTCACTCACTTGAATTTAGTTGTGAAAATCAATATAATCCATATGTGTTCACTCCAAATTCGTATGGATATTTTAACAACAACTTTTGTTTAGACAATTCGAATTTTGAACCACAAAATTTCCAAAATAATGGTCAACACTCAACTCTTGAAAATAGCATTTCGTTGTTACTTGAACTCTTTACGCAACAAAATCAAGATATAAACAAGTTGTGCAATTCATATTTGTGCTATAACTCGAATCAAAGTTTTCAAAATAATCAAAATTTGAATTCACTTCAAAATTCAAATGATTTCGAGTGTAACCCATGCCAATTCAATTTCGAGCTTCAAAATGAATTTCAAAATCAAGATGAAAATGTGAACCAATTTTCAAATAATTTTGGCAATGGGAATAGTTTTAATAACGATACGATTGAAAACTTTGGTTATCAACAAATTCAAAATGAAAATTTTCAAATTAATAATCATGAATTTAATTTTGTTGACCATATGGAAAAAGATAACGAGGATTTATTACTTGAAAAATACAATTTTTTTTGTGAAAATCATAATCAAATCTCAACTTGCGAAGAATCAAATAATAATCTATCGTTTATCGAAATTGACAATTCGTATTCTCAACGAGTCCAAATCGAAAATTCTCAAGTTAATATCTATAAATTGGATTTTGTTGAGAAAATGAATGAAATTTATGATGATCACACGGATTTGCCGATTGAAACATATATGAAACAACATGAAAAACAAAATCAAATTCCAACATGTGACGAGTCAAGCGATAATCCATCTTTTACCCAAATCGACGATTTTCAAATAACAACTTTTGAAATTGAAAATGAAATCTTAATGAAATTGTTGAAAACACGGTAATTGAGTTGGATTTCGATTCTTTTGAGGGTGCGAAACTTGATTTAAACTTCGATCTTTCTTTTTCTGAAAATTTGAATATGACAACGTTGAACTTTAAACTCGATTTACACGATGAAGTTGTTGATAATCCAACAAAGAAAGTCAAATTTAACGAACATAAACTTTTTGGCCTTTTCGAAAATGAGTTGTTAAATTCCGAAAGGGAAGAGTTAAATCACCATTTCAATTTTGAAATCGATAATTTTGAAAAATTTGTTGATAATGAGCTTAACTTTCAATTTGGTGAAAATAAACTTGAATTTCAATCAATTGTTTTATCAACCCCAAAAATCATCAAAAACAAAACAACTCATTCAATTTTCAATAAAACGACATTCGTTTTTCCAAATCCACATTTGACTTCAAAAAATTTTATCGTTTGGTTTTCTAGCTTAAGCTGTGCCTTGTATACTTGACGAGACAAATGAATCGGTCTTTGGAAGACCGTTTCATTTACTTTTTGGCAATATACTTTCTGATGTCGTGTAAATACATTATAGTTTCATTATAATAATAATAAACGTGCCTTTCACTTGGGTTGACTGTGGGGACATAGTCAAAATCAAGTGTGGTGGGTGACTCATCTTCTTCTTGATTTTTTAGGATTTGTTTTTCATTTTTCTTCCAAAAACTCAAAAAAAAATTCAAAAACAAAAGAAGATTTTTTTAGCATTTTTATTTATTAAAATAAACACTATAAGATAAATATATGGTTTTGTATTATTAAATTGAAATTTTTGGAAATTTTATTTGTCTTAACAAAAATAAAAATGAAATTTGATTACAAATAATAATGGTTTAACTTGTATATAGGAAGATTCATAAGTGTTAATTATGAAGTATATCTTAATTGAAAATCTTTGTTTTAAAAAGTGGATGATTTAAAGTAAAGGATATAACATTTTTTTTGTCTTCTAAGTTAAATGGTGCTAAAATGATTTTGCAAAACTCTATCTCTCTTTAAAAAAAAATAACATCCAAGTATTCACTCTCATTTAAAGTTCCTCACGGTTATGCATGGGTAAATTACTTGGAACCTTTAATTATGTGCTTTCATACTCATTTAAAAGTCCTCACGATTATGCATGTATGGAACACATGTAAAAAACAAATTAATAAAAACCACCTACAATCAATAAGTGTATGCACGAAAGTGTGTGCACTCGCTATGCTCTATACTCCCCTCACATAAGCCGAAAGGCAGTGCATGGGTTGTATATCTGGCCTCAGTTTACCTGAGCTAGGTGTGTAATTTTTCTTGCAAATAATGAGAGAGCAAGCAATTGAAATTGTAGCACTATTTTTACATATTTGATTTGATTTGTTATTGAAAAGAAATGAAAATACCACTTTGATAAACTTAGATAAACAACTAAGGATCCATTTCATAGTTACACTGTGTTATCAACCAAAACGAGTTAAACTATAGTTTATTTATTATGATAAATTCGTTTTTATTGGAAATATTGACGAGTAAATGACTTAAATTTCAAGATAATAGCCAAAACCTATATTTAACTTATTCGTGTCAATTTAAAAGTAAATCCTTCATTTGTAAATATTTTCAGAAACTTGCATTCATCTCTTTGTAAATAAATCTTGCATTTTGTAAATATTTTCATCCTGCATTTGGATTTTGTGGGTAGTATCCTCTGAAAACCCTCACGAGAGAACACTCGTCCTACTGGGGACACCCAGAGGTTTAACGGCTTGCTGCATATGCTCAATGCAATCGTGCTCTCTACGAAAACGGATTTATCTTGGTTTCCCTTTATTCGAGGATGAATAAAAAGATAAGTGTGGGGGTATTTGATGTGCACGTTAATGTGCATATTTTTACCACCATATTTATTCTATTTAAAATAAATAAACGATCATATTGGGTATTTTAACTTTTTTTAACCAGAGTTCATATTAATTCCAAATTTTCACATATTCATCTTCGTATAAGGGCAAAATGGCCATTTGTGTGCGTATATTAATTTGAGAGAATTCAATTGGAAATTTCTATATTATTTTGTAGGAATTTAGCTTCTCATATTAGTGGGTTCATGAAGAAACATGCATGGACAAAATGGATATAAAGGAATGAAGATGGAAATAATTCAAAGTGAAGATCATGGAGGACCCCACCTACCCACCTACCTTAATGTACAAATTAAAGGCTAAAGCACATGCTTTTGGAGTTAATGGTTTCATGTACACTTAATGAGGGATTAAGACATGTTAATGATTACTTGGCCTCCACACTTCCTAAGGGGCATTTTGGGCATTCTCCAAAAATATGAATTAGGGTTTCATACATGTACAAATACCCATATGTTTCATGTAATCTCACCCTCATCATCTCTTCTCTTAGTCTCTCTTAGGCCTCCTCTTTAGTTTAGTTTAGATCAAAAATAAAATGAAAGCTCCTCTTTCTCTTTTCAAGGCTACTTGGCCTTTTTTATTTTATGTAATCTTTTTTTAATGCAATTTAATACATGCTCTTTCCTTTTCATGTTCATTTACTTTCATGTTGTAGTGTAGATCTCTTCTCTTTTATGCAAGTAGAATAATTCTTTTCTTTACTTTGCTCTCTTTTTCCTCTTCATTTTGCTTTTATGTTGTTAGCTACATTTGTTAATAAAATGACAAATATGAGAAGCTAAACGCCTTCAATTTAGGGGGTAATGAAGCTCTCTAATTAATGTAGCTTCAACATTTTGTTAATTCATGCTCTCTTTTTGTGCTTAATGATGATGATAGAAGTGGTTTTATTTTTTGTTTTTGCTTTGAATTTTATAGTCTACATTGTTGACACCAAGTAGGCTATGCTTAAACAATCACTAACACAGATGCCTCTTCATCAATATATGATTATGGCATAAGAAAGTATTTGAAATTAAAATTTGATGGTCTATGTTTCTTATCAATAGTTAATAGGTCATACTTAAAATAGATTTCATTTTCATTTTCTTTGTCAAGTTTCATGAAAGATAGTAAGCGTTTTCAGGGGTGTGTTATAGTTTGATGACTTATGTTGGCTAATTAATAGCTCAAACATGTCATACTTATGATAAACACATCAATTAAAACACAAATGACCATAAAAGAGAGATCATGATTTCATGTGTTGAACTACATGATCTAGAGAGTGGACTTATTCTCTAAATTGTCATTTAACTCTCATATTTGCATTTCTTTTCTTTTTGTTAGTTAGTTCATTTTCTCATTTTCTAGCTTAAATACACTCTCGACTTGGGTATAATTTGATTGAGTAGGAAATTTAAATCAACAATTCCCTGCGGATCGACCCGTATTCGCCACGTGCTACATTCGTACACCGTGCGCTTGCGGTTATTTTTAATTTAAATTCGTCCGATGGTTTTCTAAACCGATAGAATTTTCGTCGACGAACAGTATTATGGTATGGATCCCAGTTATTTATCTATGTTGATGCCGCAAATTTATTATGCTTTGTGGTTGTTGCTTTGTGGTTGAGGATCCTCGGATAAAGGTCGCAAACGACCGGGGGATGGCATACTCGTGTAGTAGTTACCTAGTTACAGACGTAACCCGGCCTTGTGTTAGCAGAGAGCTGGTTAAGTTCTCGAGGCGTCCCTCAAGAGGCGTATACATGTGGCAATAGGAAGTTCCTTAGCCTGACCATTTGTTGGAAATTCAAAGAAACAATACGCGTCATGTACGGTTTTAGTTGTATAACCTGCCATGGAATGGGGCGGTAACCTGCTATTGAACATGGTAGCTATAGTAGGCATACAATAATGGTTGTATGCGAGCTAAGATTAATATTTTACTTTCGAAATGTTTTCCACACTATGCACTAATAATAATAATATCAATGGATTTTGCGTATCAAGCATATTTGACTATCATAAGGAGAAATCTCCTCCAATTCTGCATTTGCATTATGTGTGTGGCGGGAGGCTTTATGGTAGTTTCATTTTCCAAAAGCATAGCGGATTTCTTTTCCTTTTCTTTATGAAAATAACTGTTTTTAAGATCTCACACCAGTCCCATGATTGACCTTGAGTTTATTGTTCCCTTTCTAAACTCTGAGTGCCCACAATTTTCCACACGGGCAGCCTAGAGCCAGGTTATCAGTTATTCGGAAGCGAAGTCAAGAAGTTGCTACAGAGCTCGGGAGTTGAAGCTGGATGGCGAGGCGTATTACTTATACTATGTAGTGTCCGTTGCGTATGGGTTAGTGCAAGTGAAATCTCTATGTAAGCAAGTTAAAATAGCTGCCAGTCTTATAATGTGTCGTTGTAAACTCTGATAATGTGATGTATAAACTGATATAGTGCTTTTGTTTTAAAGATATTCTTTTATCTATTATATACTGTTCTACTGTGAATTATGAGATTCTATTTATTGTTTCTGTTTCTTCTTCTATCTTCTTCTTCTTTAAACCCTAACGGTTCGGTTTTCCAGCATTCGATTGTGCGGCATTCGATACAGTGGACGTATTGATGTCGACTTTCGGAAGTCGAAAAATCGGGTCGTTACAGAAAGATTTTGATATAATATTAGTATTTTTGGAAGTATTTTCTAATATAAATATTTCAATATGATTTGGAAGAAATGTTTTAAAAAGGATTTTAAAGGAAATAAGTTATGTACTCCCCTCTCTGTCACTGGAAAATAATTTCGGTGATGAGTGCATGCATCATCGATGTTCATTCTCGAGTTTCAAAGTGGGAAGACTGTTGTAGTAGTTTACTACACATTTGTTTTGATAAATAAATCTTAATTTTAATTTCCAAATATGATTTGATATATAAAAGATATGATTATACATATATTATTTTAAAATAATTGAAAAAGAACACGGTATTTAGTTCTTAAGTTTTCTGCAAATTGGATATTTCAATTATTATAATGAAATGAAATCTTGACTATTTTAATATTTAGAAACTTTTAATATGTGTAATTAGAACTAGATGCTAAGCGATTAATGAAAATATAAGAAATTGAAAATTTGTAAACTATAAATCAAAAGGATATGAAAATGAGAAATGATAGCTATTGAACATTTTATTTACTAAATGAATAAGATGAACTTGTGTAACATTCCATTACACTCTGAAAAACATATACATAACTTACCAAAATATAAAGTTGAAATTTTAAATAAGGATATGTAATAGAATATTATACAAGTAAAACTTTAGTAATGAAAGTGTTCAATGAAATTTATTATGTGAATAAGATTTCTGATATTATAAATTGCTATAAACTTAAGTTAATAGTTTGAAATGCTACGAATTAAATGTAATAGAAAAGCGGATACTGTAAGAAAAATGATTATAAACTTAAGTTAACATTTTAAGCTACTCATAATCAGATTGAATAGTAAATGTGAATATGGTAAGTAATGGATTATAAACTTAAGTTAATGTTGAAGCCATCTAAAAATTAAAGTGAATACTAAATTAATTGAATGATTATAACTTTAGAAAATGTGAAATGATTCAGAAATAGATGTAAAATGTTTAACAATATTATATATAAAGGAAATGAATGTGAAAAGAAATAATCTATTAATAATGAATTAAATTGTAAAGAGACTTACATATAATGGATAATCTAAATAATTGAATGGAAATAACTTATGTAAGCAATGAATGTAAGGTAATGAAAAGAGAAAAATAGCATTGGTATAAATGAGAAATGAAATTTTTGTAATAATGAATGTAAATTAATTAAATAAACATTATACGAATGAATAAAACTTAAGAACGGTAAGTAATATGAAATGAGATTTGTAAGAATAAACCTAAACAATATTTGAAATTATTATTTGTTTTGGCTTATGGGATAATTGGGAAAGGATACTTCAAATTGTATAAAGATGTAGGAATAATCTATTGAGTTTTATCTAAGATTGTTGAGTGTATGATATACTTAGTAATTTATTTAGCATTCTATACGATAAAAAGTTTCTGAACCCGAACAAACTATTTGTTTTGGTTGTTATGGATGTATGGTTGATTACTTTGATCTCATGTGATGGTCATATGGTTTTATTTGCAACTGATTGTTGTTATGTTGATTTATTTTATTATTAATTAAAACAACTTAAATTTCTCTTTATATAATTATTAACTCCTTTGGACTATATAAGTGAAATACAGGTTTATGGAAGCAATAACTACTGCTTTTGGTTTCATAAATAAGCGTCGTTTGCCCGACAAATAGGTACGTTCTCGGATTACGGTTTCTAGTGGTATTATATTGTTTTCCTATGGTTTGGGATATTTTATTTATTTATATATATATATATTGTTATTATTGATATTATTATTTCTCCCAGACCTCTCCGTACAAAGGAACTCTACCGAAATTTTCCAGGAATTTTTGACTTAGAAAATTTTATGAAAGTGGAAATGTTTTCAAACTTTTACTAGATTTGAATATAAAAGGATTTGATTGTTTATAAATTAATAAATGTTATTTAATTTATTTAATTATGTAAATTAATTGTTTATAAATTGAATACTTTGAATAAAATATACTAATTCCTTATTTTCTTCTTTCCACTTTTGGAGGACGAAAAGTTGTGAGTGGGGGAGAATGTAACGACCCGCATTTTTCTGATAATTAAAATATTGAACTAAATAAGATTTTGTAATTTAATATTGGAAAAAATTAAAATTTGTGATTTAATTAATGAGAATAATAACTAGAATGAAATTTAGTAATGTTAATTTAAGGCAATTGATAATTACCTTAATGCAATTTCAATAAATTGGAATAATTATAAACATAAAATTTGTAATAGATTGTAAATAAGGAAATAATTTAAATGTTATATTAATTGGTGAGACATATGTAATTAATTGTAATTGGATGAAATCAGTGTTGTGTAAGTATTTATAACATTTGTTTGTAAATAATAAAACCATAAACGTGACTAAATAAAGTAAAAGGTGACCATTGTGATTTGTTACCTATTTAATTAATCCATTGAATTAAATTGAAAATCAATTGTAATTAGATGTAATTAAATATTACGTTAATGTAAATTAAGATGATAATTGGAGAATATTTATGTAATAAGATATAAACAAATGTTAAATATGCCCATAGAATATGATTGATTGAATAAAAAGATTGAAATCAAATTAAATCAATTTATTGTGATTAAATTTAAATTAATTGGATCTAATTATAGTTGAAACTGAACACTGTAATTAGTGTAATATTTAACACTGAATTCATATGTAAATTTGTTTTAAATTATTTAAATGTCCAAGTAATCAAAAATGATGAAAATTGTTAGTTATTAAATTTGAAATAAAAATTGATTTAATCAATTTAATAAGAATTTATTTAATTAATGTGAAAATAGCCATTTTGGCCACTGCCTTGGATTTCGACGAAACCAGTTTCATCGGACCCGTAACAGTGAAATATTGTAGGATTCTAAGTTTCGTAGAGATCAGACTTGTCATTTGATCGTGCGCGCTCGAAACGCGTAGAATTAATTTAATCGATTTCAATTGAAATAAGATGATGTTAAAAGATAACTTATTCATATGATGGAATTAGGATTTGAAACTTGTTTCATTTAATTAAAATTATCCAAAACATCTATATTGATATATGGATGACCCACTCTCGATTCGAAAGTGAAACAGACTTTTCGGATCGTCATTGTCATTCGTACTAATTCGATACGTGTTTATTTTTCTAATCGGGCTTCGTCAATATAAACAAATCCTTGTAAACCCTATCAGCCTTTCATTACTCATTACCGTGCGTACAATTTTCTCTAGCTTCTCCTTCTCAATGGCAGAAACTGTACTTCCCCTAAATCCAAATTCAGTTCAAATTCAATTTCAAAATCAAACTTCTCAAAACACTATCATATTATATACCGATTCAATGCTCTCGGCGAGCGCAATTCAGATATGCAGTTTGTTTTTCGATTTGAGCCTCTATATGTGAAAAAATTGAAGGATAAATCTCGGCCGTTTATAGTGTCGTGATCAACTTCGACGGATCATCGATTGGAGGGTACCATTGCATGGAGAGTGTCTTGCGGATTTCATCGGTGCATGAAGTTTATCAAATAAATGGTTAGATCGATAGAAACAATTGGATTACGGTTTAAACCTATAGGTGGCGGTTGGCTTTTCCGAGGCCAGAAAGGGGGTCGTGAGGTCTGGTCGTGGTCGACAGGGACGTTGACATTTTCGAGAGGGGCGACGGTGTGTGTAGCATTGGTTGTTTGTATGGCGGCCGCATGCAGTTCAAGGTGGAGGTGGTTTACGCGTGTGTGTTGTGTTGAGTTGTTGAGAGCGGAACGAATGCAGGTGACGTCTATTATAAATTATTATTTTATTTCTCTTAATTTTCAATCCTGTATTGTTCTATCGTGCATAACTTTTGCATACGAGGTCCAATTCATGCGCGATTTGCTTCGCTGTGATCGCATCGAAATTTCGGACATTATGGAACTGGTTTGGATTAATTATGAGACTGTTCAAATTTGGGCCTTAATTTGGATTTCAAATCGATTTGAAATAAAAGGTGAGTGTTCTATCTAACTCACAACTGCTAAATTATCTTATGTTAGTTAATTTAAATTACGATATAATTAGAAATTGATTGGGTGATGTTTGGTATATTTAAATTGTCATTTCAGTTAAATACGACTTTCATTGTATTTAATCGCCTTTTAATTTATTATTAAATTTAATTGTCAATTGAATACCTGTAGATGATAATCAGTTAATTGATGTTAATTATATATTGATTGAATGGTGATTGTGATGTATTTTTGATGTTGATATTGGATGGTCGGATGTTATATTACTGCAAGTTCCCTACAGGTTGAAATGATACATACCCGAACGATCTATAGATAGAGAAAATGGTTACGATAGACTCGAGCGATTTTATCGATTTTAATTTAATTCGGTATTGCGGGTTGAAAGGATATATACCCGTAAATTTAAATATTTGCGGATTGAAATGATAAATATCTGTAACACTTGACCATAGGGTAAAAAAGTATATACGGACGCACCGAATTGGTTAAATTAAAAGATTTTAAATATTTAAATTTTGAATTCAGCCAAATGATACTTTGAAATAGAATTTGATATATATAAACTGAATTGTTTAAATGAATAGTTTAAAAGACTAAATTTGGAATTTTGGAATTGTATTAAGTAAATTGCTTAGAGGGCTTAAATTTGAATTCTAAAGTTGAATTTGAAGTATAAACAAAATTTATCAAAATTGAGTTATCGATTATGTTTGAAATTGTCACTTTGAAATCTATTGAAATTGGAATAGCTTAAATTAACACTTCAAGATTTGAAATTGGGTTTTGATTTGAAATCTAGATATGATCCAGATTTGTTGAAATAGAAGAAATTGTTAAATTTGATGTTAATTTCAAATTTATTATTTTAATACAAACTATTAAAAATGTTATTTTAAATTCCAATTAGTAAGATTTTCAAACTATTAAATTAAGTTACTCTATTTAAAAATATTTTAAACCATTTAATCAATTTAAACTATTTTAATTTATTTTAATCAATTTTAATCTATTTAATCCAATTTAATCTATTTTATCCTATTTTAAACTAATTAACCCATTTTAATCTATCTTAAATTTATTAAATCTATTTTAAATCTATTTAGTTTATTCTCAATCTATTTAATCTATTTTAAATCTATTTAATCTATTTTAAATCTATTTATACTATTTCATATTTATATAAACTAACTTAAATCTATTTAAAACTGTGATAATCCTTTTTTACTATTTTGAAGCATTTCAAACTATTTAATTTTTAAGAAAAAAACTATTTATGACTATCTAAACTATTTTCTAAATTTCAGGCTATGTAAAGTGGAAGTATTTATATTTAAATCCTTAATTTAACAGTGAAAATGATTTAATGATGTTATAACCTAAGTTGAGGTTTGAATTGATATTTTCTAGTGAAATAACATGTTCTGGGTAAATTTAATAAATTTAAATGAGGATTTAACTCATTTTGGAAAGTGTGATTTTCTAAGTAAATATGATTTTGAAAGTGATATGATTTCAAATGTGATATGATTTCAAAAGTGATATTGGGAATATGATATTTTGATATTAATTATAAATTGATTCTGGAAATGTAAAAGAACCATCAGGTGTGAAATAAACATTGGTTTGTTAAAGAGACAGGGATCAGATATTGTCATACACTCTACCAATACTGAAAAGCAATTTAACAATTGTGCATGTGGTGGGGAATTCAGAATGAAGTAGGATGGTTTGGTGTACAATTCTGTATGAGTTATTTACGTAGCCCTGTGAGTCAGCTTAGATGTGACTAAAACAGGAGCCATACCGAGCCATGTTAGGTCATTCCTCCTATCGGCATGCTTATTCGATACCATATTATGACTTTGTGATGATTTGGTGGCCATCTCCTGATTTTGATTATGGGAGTGTGTTCCAAGGTGGGCGGTAGTAGCTGCTACGCGTTGCCACCAGTCTAGATCCGCAATTGGTAGAATCCTACACTGGCATTGCGTCGAGTGCTGTGTTCACATGTCCTATCGCACCTTCTATGAGATTGGTTTATGCCATACCTATGGAGTGCTCTCTGATAGCCTCCAGTTTATAGAGGAATAAAGGTAATGTATAGACTATGGGAATATAAAAATGTGTTAAAGGGGATGTAACATCCCAAAATTTTGAACTTTAAATTAGGTAACTTGTTTAGATTTTGAAATTCAATTTGAAAAGTTTCAAGAGAAATAATATAATATTATTAATATTAATACTACAAAGTTATATGGATATAAATGAATATTTGGTAGTTGAAGCTTATTGTCTTAAACCATAAATAAAATATATGTGATAAAATTTGTTGTTTGATAGTTAACTTTAAATAGAAAAAAATTCAAGATTATGTTTGTAATAAAGTCATGTGGTTATAAAATGACATAAGAAAAACATATAAACTTGCATGTAAATTTGTAAACCAGAAAACAAAAAATAATAAAACAGAAGTGTAGGCAAGAAGATAAATATCTTTAAATAACTTGAACAATTTTGTATAAGCAAAGCAAATCAGACAAGTAGATTGTAAACAAAAATATATGCAAGGAAAAAAATCTGCAAACCAAAACAAAAATTTGTACTTACAAAAAAATCAAACAGCATATACATGTAAACAAAAATGGGAACAAAGGCATTAAATGCCATCTATTCAAGCACAAATGAAAATCTTGCTTAGCACACCATAAAATCATTTTAGCCGGATTTAAACTTGGCTTAGTCAATAAGAAGAAAAAGAAATCCGATCAAAGAAAAATCTTGCACCAGTAAAACCTCCCCTTAGTACAAACCTGATCCCTTATATATACACATCCATATTGTGTTATTCGTTCATAAAAACATAATAAAGTCAGGAAAGAAAATATAAAACAACACCACAATTTCAAATTCAAATAGAATCTGCTAAAAAAAAGAAGAAGAAAAAAACAAGAAGGATCAAAACTGTTTTTTTTTCAAAACACAGAAGTAGCTCTGTTCAATCTTATTACCAGGTGAGTAAACATATTTTGAAAAGATTCAAGCATGATTCAAACTATGTAGATGACTTATAGCAAGTATTATGCTATATGGCTGTAACGACCCAGGATTTTAATTAATTAGAATTTGAATATTTAATTAATTTTAAATATTAATAAGTGAATTTATAAGTCGAATAAATTTTATTTTGAATAATTGGATTTAATTGGATAATTAAATCAATAATTTAATATGTTAAATTATGAAAATAATTGAAAATTGAGTTAAATATGATTGAAAATGATTTGGGAAATTTTATTTTATCATATTGAAGTTAGAATGATATTTTTGAACTTTTAAAATCGAACTAAAAGTAAATTTGTGAAAATTGAATATTTTAATATTTAAATCGACTAGTGAAAATAGTCAATTTTTGAACAGTCTCAGAATTGAACGAGACCAGTTCCATTGGATCCGTAATAGTTAGTTATTACCGGATTTCAATTTTCGTGTCAATCGGAGTTATCGTTTGATCGTGGCAGCTCGAAACGCATCGAATTGTTTTTAATATTAATTTGGCGAGTTAAAATAGCCATTTTTCAAAAAGTCTCGGATCTCGACGAAACAAGTTTCATCGGATCCGTAATGTGATATTATTGTAAGGTTTCAAATTTCGTGTCAATTGGATTTACCGTTTGTCCGGTACAAATTAAAACATCTAGAAAATCGTTTAAATCGGTTCAATTTAAATTGAACGTTTATAGCCATAACTCGCACAGATGTCCGAATTAGCTTCCGAAACCTATTCCATTGTGTCCGGAACGCGGGGTAAACCCTAGAAACGCTGGTTACGGCGCGTAAATCGGAGTTCGGAATTCCCGGATGAATAGTGTTCGTTCATCTCCCTATAAATAGCCCCCACCCTTCATAAATAAAAAAAAATTAACCTAACCCTAAACGTTGCAGCCGCCACCAAACAAATGAAGGGCCGAAATCTTCTCCTCTTCCCCCTCAAATTTCTTCAAATCCGTGCAACGATTCAAGAATCTTTCAACTAGAAACTCGTAGAGCACGTCGCGAACTACCTATCCAACGGTCATGATCGTTTCTAGTGCTTCGGATTGGCAGCAAATCTCGCTCAAAGGCCATGAGTTCGGCCTCGAGATTCGTGCTACAGGCGCAACCGAGCTTGCTTGGGTTCGGGCCGAGCGTAGAGGGGATGGAGGCGAGTCGCATGGAGGTGCCTGATCGAATTATAAACGCTCGTGGAGGGTGCAAAAATCAAACCCTAGCATGATGATTGGGTTCGGCCTTGTAGCCTGCGCACGAGATTGATACATGAGAAGGAAGAAGCTTGTGGACGGTGATGATGGGAAGGAGCATGGATCCAAGGGCTGGTATAAGTTGTAGGTTAAAATAAAAAAAGAAATTGTTGTAAATTGTTTTTATAAAATCGTGTAACTTATAAAATGCATAACTTTTTCATACGAGGTCGAAAACGCGCGAAACCAGTTGCGTTGGAATCGTATGGACGAGCACTACGCGATGAAATTAGATTGGAGTCGTTTGGAGTTAGTGAGAATTTCGGGTAAAATTTAACGTCCGTTTAATTTTATTCGAAATAAATCGCTAAAACGAAATTGGAATCAAGGTGAGAACTTCTCACTCAATCGAATCAGTTTCGATTTTATTTTAAATAGTTAGATTTAAAATATTTGAATGCATGTTTGAATGATGATTGTTATCTATTGATTGTTAAAATAGACATTATGCGCCGTTAGTAAGCGGATGTTATTTATTAAAAACATATACCGCGAATATTTCATAAACAGTGAAATTGGTATTATATATAATAGCAATATATATATATATATATATTGGCATATGTATATATTGGAGTTATTGATTTCCCGCATTTGTATAGCGGATGAGACCCTATTGCGCCGTCTATTAAGCAGATAATATTTTAAATCCCATATACCGCGATAATTCCGTACTGGAGCGGAATTGGTATTGTGCTAATGTTTTTGGATGCAGGAAAACAGGTTGGAGGGATCCAACTGGATTCCTCAACAGTATTTATTTGAATTCAGATATTTTGATATTTGATGGATTATCATATCGATATATGATATCGTTGTTGTCGTGATTGACTATTTGGTATGTAGCATCATTGGACCAAATTTTGGAATTTTAAAATGATTTCAAAGTGATTTTTGAAAGTATACGTTTATAAAATATTTTTGGAATTGATTCATTTTAAATAAATAAACGTTATAATTTTTAATGTTATAAAAATTATATTTTTGAGAAATATAGTTAAAAGTTGATTTTTGAAAATATGGGTTAATAACTTTATAAAAAAAGAGTTTAAATTGGGATTTATTTAAGTTATTATGAAAAGTGGAAAATATAGGATTTATAAAATTTAATTTTTTTTAAATCAAAATGGTGAAATTATAAAGGAGATTAAAGACGTTTTAAAAGAATAATATAAATTGATTTATATAAAGGATTTATAAATTGATATTTATAAATTAAAATATTTGAAGTATAAAACGAGTTTTTATAAGTGTTAGAATGAATTGTGAATGAATTTCATAAATGAATGAAATTTATAGAATTATAAACGGTGAAGTTATAAATGAAATTTATAAATAGTAAGATTTATAAATTTTGTGAAGTTATTAAGGAATATATTTGGATAAATAATTGAATCTTATAAGTTATAAGATTGATAATTATGAAGTTTAAAGGAACGATTTTGCAAAGAAATAAATTTTAAGTGTTTAACTTATAATATGGACTTTTGGTTCATAATTGAGATATAAAGTGAATAGGTTAATAAAGAAAATTTATAAAGAAAGATGTTATAAAATAAATAGAAATGGAATTTATAAACGTTGTTTTATAAATTCGCAAACGACTTATTTTGATAAGTAAATTGTTGAAACCTATTAATGGAGTTATATTCACATTTTTGACTGTGAATAATCCTTTGAAATAAAATGAAATAAAGGATGAAATTTGTTAACGTAGTATATTCACGTTTTTGAATAGTGAATAATATGTTAAAGAAAATGTTTAGATTTGATGTTTTAAATGGAATTAAAACGATCTAACGATGTTTTAAAATGTGTTGAGATTCGAAACTATAGATTTCAACATTCATTGTTGAAATAGACGTTTTCGAGAAATAGAAGGAAATGGTGGACTATAACACTGTTGTTATAGTAAATGATTTCCGAAAGGAAATGTTTTGTATAGTATTAGGATTTATATATCTATTTTAATTTCGAATCCCTATACTAGTGATTTTGGGACGTCGTAACGATGTTTTACGTAACATTCGTTTTGGCCCAAATAAATATGTTTAAGAGAATGATTTCCTTAAAGAATGAAATATATACTTAATTTCGATTTAAGTATATTGAATATTTTTCCAAAGGTTGAAGATAAAAGATTTGTGAATTACTTATTAAATAAGTATGGAAATGTTTTTCCAATATAAAGTGAATATTTTGAGAATTTATCTTTTTGAAGATAAATTGAAATGAATAATTGAAATCGTATATGCATGGATATTTTGGAATGGAAAATTCACTATGGAATTTATGAATAAAAAGGGAAGTTGTTTAAAGATAAATATTGATTTATTTTTGAGGTATTGAAATTATATATCTTGTAAAAATATTTTAGAAAATAAATAATTTGGAAAATTATTTGGAAACTGGTGATGTGTGCATATTCATTGATAGTTCAATAACCGACTATCAATATTTCCCTTTGAATGGGTAATTGATGTGATTTGTTTGAATTTGAATGCCACACTTATGTAACGACCCAGAATTTTTAGAAATTAAAATTTGAATATTTAATTAATTTTAAATATTAATTAGTGAATTTATAAGTCAAATAAATTTTTATTTGAATTTTTGGATTTAATTGAATAATTAAATCGATAATTTAATATGTGAAATTATGAAAATAATTGAAAATTGAGTTAAAAATGATTGTAAATAATTTGGAAAATTTTATTTAATCATACTGGAGTTATAGAAATATTTTAGAACTTTTAAAATCGAATTAAAAGTTAATTTGTGAAAATTGAATATTTTAATATTTAGTAATCGACTGTAAAATAGTCAATTTTTGAACAGTCTCAGAATTGAACGAAACCAGTTCCATTGGATCCGTAATAGTTAGTTATTACCGGATTTCAATTTTCGTGTCAATCGGAGCTATCGTTTGATCGTGGCAGCTCGAAACGCATCGAATTATTTTTAATTTAAATTTGGCGAGTCAAAATAGCCATTTTTCAAAAAAGTCTCGGATTTCGACGAAACCAGTTTCATCGGATCCGTAATGTGATATTATTGTAAGGTTTCAAATTTCAAGTCGATTGGATTTACCGTTTGTCCGGTACAAATTAAAACGCCTAGAAATCGATTTTAAATCGGTTTAATTTAAATTGAGCGTTTATAGCCATAACTCGCACATACTTCCGAATTAGCTTCCGAAACCTATTCCATTGTGTCCGGAACGCGGGATAAACCCTAGGTATGCTGGTTACGGCGCCTAAATCGGAGTTCGGAATTCCCGGGATGAATAGTGTTTACGCTTGCTTTTTCTATAAATACACCTCTCTCCTCTTCACAAATTAAAATAAAAAAAAAAACCTAAAACCCTAACCCTAATACTTGTAGCCGCCAGTTTCATAATGAAGGGCCAGAAATCACCCACATTCATTCCTTAATCTCTTCAAATCCGTGAAGTTTTAGCCGAAGTGATCAACAGCAAAATCGAAGAGCACGATGAGATCTTCGATTCTATAAGGTGATGATGGGTTTTCATGCGACGTGGAGGGGGATAGGAGGCCGCGTCCTCCATGACCTGTGCACGTTTTTCTATGAGAGAGGGGCAGCCGAGCTTGGTGGCACTTGGGCCGAGTGTGGTGGTCGTGTGGGGCTTCGCAACGGCGCTTCCTGATCGCGTTTTCGTTGAGAGATGAGATCCAATAATTTAACCCTAGTTTCTAATTTGGGTTCGGCCTCATGTTCATTTCCTGGAGCATGCGTACGAGAGTGGGGAAGAAGGAGTTAACGGTCCAAATCAGGTTGGAGAAGGATCTAAGGGCTAGGATGGAAGTTAGGTTTATAATTTTAAGTTATATTGTAATTAGTTAATATAAAACTCGTGTAACTTCAAAAATGCATAACTTTTTCATACGAGGTCGAAACTGCGCGAAACCAGTTGCGTTGGAATCGTATGGACGAGCACTACGCGATGGAGTTGGTTTGGAGTCATTTGGAGTTAGTGAGAATTTTGGGTAAAATTAAACGCGCGTTTAATTTTATTCGAAATAAATCGCTAAAACGGAAATTAAAACCAAGGTGAGAATTTCTCACTCAATCGAATCAGTTTCGATTTTATTTTAAATAGTTAGATTTAAAATATTTGAATGCATGTTTGAATGATGATAATATCTATTGATTGCTAAAATAGACATTATACGCCGTTAGTAAGCGGATGTTATTTAATATAAACATATACCGCGAATATTTCATAAACAGTGAAATTGGTATTATATATAATATCAATATATATATATTGGCATATGTATATATTGCAGTTGTTGATTTTCCGCATTTTTTGTTTAGCGGATGAGACCCTATTACGCCGTTATTAAGCGGATAATATTTAATAAGAACATGTACCGCGATAATTTCGTACTGGAGCGAAATTGGTATTGTGCTAATGTTTTTGGATGCAGGAAACAGGTTGGAGGGATCCAACTGGATTCCTCAACAGTTTTTATTTTATTTCAGATATTTTGATATTTGATGGATTATCATATCGATATATGATATCGTTGTTAGTCGTGATTGACTATTTGGTGTGTAGCATCATTGGACCCAGATTTTGGGATTTTAAAATGGTTTTAAAGTGATTTTGAAAATATACTATATTTTTTGAATTGATCCATTATAAATAAATAAACGTTATAATTTTTAAAGTTATAAAAATTATGGTTTTTGTGAAATATAGTTAAAAAGCTGATTTTTAGAAATACGATTAAAAGTCGATTTTTTTGAGAAATATGAACTAATGATTTTATAAAATAATTTAGATTGGATTTTTGAATATATGATAAAAGTTTAAATATAGGATTTATAAAATTTGATTATTTTATAAATCGAAATGATGAAATTATAAAGGAATTTAAAGACGTTTTAGAATAATAATATAAACTGATTTATATTAAGAGATTTATAAATGGATATTTATAAATTGAAATATAGACATTATAAAACGAGTTTTTCTAAGTGTTTGAATGTAGTGAAAATGAATTTCATAAATGAATGAAATTTATAGAATTATAAACTGTGAAGTTATAAATGAAATTTATAAATAGTAAGATTTATAAATTTGTGAAGTTAATTGAAGAATAGATTTGGTTAAATAAATGAATCTTATAAGTTATAAGATTTATAATTATGAAGTTTAAAGAACGATTTTATAAAATAATTGTTTTATAAGTATTTAACTTATAATATAAACATTTAGTTTATAATTGAGTTATAAACTGAAATATGTTA
The DNA here is from genome assembly GCA_030765085.1 of Allium cepa. NCBI lineage: Eukaryota > Viridiplantae > Streptophyta > Magnoliopsida > Asparagales > Amaryllidaceae > Allium > Allium cepa. The sequence continues at coordinate 870,612,676 of CM060929.1, read as the reverse complement.
ATAAAGGAATTTATAAAAAAAGAAGTTTTTATAAATAAATAGAAATGGAATTTATAAACGTTGTTTTATAAATTCGCAAATGACTTATTTTGATAAGTTAATTGTTATAACTTATAAATGGAGTTATATTCACATTTTTGAATAGTGAATAATCCTTTAAATTTAAAAAGAATAGAATTGATGAGATTAGTTAACATAGTATATTCACGTTTTGGAATAGTGAATAGTATGTTAAAGAGATTGTTTAGAATGTGATATTTTGAACTGAATTAAAACGATCTAACGATGTTTTAAAATGTGTTGAGATTCGAAACCATAGATTTCAACATTTATTGTTGGAATAGACGTTTTCGAGAAATAGAAGGAAATAATGGACTATAACACTGTGGTTATAGTAAATGATTTCCGAAAGGAAATGTTTTGCATAGTATTGGGATTTATATATCTATTTTAATTCCGAATCCCTATACTAGTGATTTTGGATTGTCGTAACGATGTTTTACGCAACATTCGTTTTGGCCCAAATAAATATGTTAAGTGAATGATTTCCTTAAAGAAAGAAATATATACTTAATTCGGTTTAAGTATATTGAATATTTTCTAAGTGTTGAAAATAAAAAAAAGATTTGTGAATTACTTATTGAATAAGTATGGAATTGTTTTTCCAATATGAAGTGAATAACTAGAATTTATCTTTTTGAAGATAAATTGAAATGAAAAATTGAAATCATATGCATGAATATTTTGAAATATAAATTCATTATGGAATTTATATGTGAAAGGGAATTTGTTTGAAAATAAATGTTGATTTATTTTAAAGTATTGAAATTATATATCTAGTAAAGATATTTTGGAAAATAAATAATTTGGAAAATTATTTGGAATCTGGTGATGTGTGCATATCCAGTGATAGTTCAATAACCGACTATCAGTATTTCCCTTTGAATGGGTATTTGATGTGAATTGATTGAATTTGAATGCACACTTATTTTTGAATAAGCGCTCACTATTCGGGTTAACCGGGAAAGGACCATGGGGTCGTATAACCCACTCCGAATATGTGATACGTCGTTGTGAATTGCATTTGAAGATCGGTGTTGAAGACCAGATATTTGCAAGAGCGATAGGATGACCTATCGATTGTTTCTGCACCGAGTCGCGCCGGTATAGAACCTCCCTAAGTGATGGGAAATCCGATCAGGATTGTGAATATCCGGATTGCAAGGACTTCTTTGTAAGTGCCTTCGGTTTTGTTCGAGCCCGGAACAGACTTGTATGGATTGTATGCCTGACATTACAATTTGAGATATAAAGCCGATTTCTTTCAAATATATTTCTGTTGGTGGCGGAGAATTTATTCTTTGCTTAACACCCTTCTTTGAGACGTATGTGCTCAAAGGTTATGTAGTTGAATGTTATCAGCGATATATTCCCAATTTGGTAATGTGACATGCTGAGTGATGCTGAAATGATCATTGTGTTGATTATTTGTGATAGGATCATTTATTTGATCGTCTATCTTAGTGATCATTGTGTTGATCATTTGTTGACCCAAAGCATGGCTTTTGTATAAAGTATGTTTTTGTGGACGTGAATTCGTCGAGCCTCACACCCCGTGAATGGTCAAAACAGGAAAGAAGCAGCAAGGTTATGAGGGGTAGCACCCTTTAGCATATGTCCATTTCCTTCTGGAAATGGGTGGTATCATGGTATGGAGCCCAGATACTTACTCATGTTGAAAACACTTTATGATTGTGTGAATTGATTACGAGCGCTCGGTTGATAAAGGTCCCAAAGGACCGGGGGATGGCATATTCGGTCAGTTGTTACTCAGTTAGGAGTAACCCGGCCTTGTGTTGGTAGAGATCCGGTTTGGTTCTCGGGGATGTCCATCCAGAGGCATTCTCATGTGGCAATGGGAAGTTCCTTGGCCTGATCATTCGTTGGAAATCCAATTCCCAATACGAAACTTGTACGGTATTAGTTGTAGAACCTGCTATTCACTTATGGTGGTCACCACTGTTTGGATAGTAGCTATAGTAGGCATACGATAATGGTCGTATGTTGGCTAAGATTTATATTCTACTTTCGAAATGATTTTCCTCTACACTATGCACTAATAATAATATCAAATATTATTTTAAATGCGTATCAAGCATCTTTGACTATCATAAGGAGAAATCTCCTCCGATTCTGCGTTTGCATGTGTGTGTGTGCGGGAGGCCTTATGGTAGTCTCATTTTTAAAAGCATTGTGAATTGAATTTAAAAATATTCCTCTATTTGATTTTAAAGATAAATAAACTGTTTCGAGTTCTCACACCAGTCACATGACTGACTCGGAGTTTATTGTTTTCCTTCCTAAACTCTGGGTGCCCACCAATTTCCACACGGGCAGTTAAGAGTTAGGTTTATCAGGATATTCTGGATATTCTGGAGTTGCTGGAGGCAAGCTGGATGGCATGGCGTATTACTAGCTATATAGTATTTCTTTTTCCGCTGCACTGTTTGTTGTTGATGTTGTATACTCTGATGATATGATGTGATGTAATGTAATAACTGATATAGTTCTTTGTTTAAAGATTATTCATTTATTATTATATGTTGTTCCGCTGCGAATTGTGAGATTCTGTTGTTGTTCTTTTTGTTCTGTTATTTCTTTCTGTTCCGTTCTATTTTTAAAATTTTCTATCTTCTGTTTTTCTAATTCTCTGTTTTCTAAAAAAAAAATTGTCTATCTTCTTTTCCCTCTATTTTTCTTTTTCTATCTTCTCTTCTCTCTTCTTTCTTTTTCTTAATTCTTTTTTAAAACCCATAACATTCCGTGTTTCCGGCCTTCGATTTCTCGGCAGTCGATAAAGTGAGTATCGATGTCGAATTTTCGAAGAACGAAATTTACGGGGCGTTACATTTGGTATCAGAGCTGATGGTTAAGCGACAACCATGGTTCTGTAGGGTATTACTCATTAGAGATAGAGTCAGTAGTACTCTAGAATGAGTTTGAGTGTAATAATAGCTATGAGAGCGTACTTGTTAGTGAATACAAAGTTGTTTTATATTGTGATGATTGGTTTGTTGAGTGGCATATGAACTTTCGTCAGCGTGGTCCGCAAGACTATGCCGAAGGGGTTTCTAAACACTTGAATAGAACAATTCGGCATAATATTGATTTTAAATTGGGTAAATGAAATAATTTTTCCTTGAGTATATTTTTATATATAAAGGAATAATTTTTCAGAATTATTAAAGTGTATATAAGTTGATTGTTTAGTTGTTTGAATAATCTAAATTAAAGAATAATTGTATAAGCAAAAGAATTATAAGAGTTGAATTATAATTAATGTGAATTACAATTGTGAATAAACTTATATATATAAGAAGTGAAAATAATGTTAAATGGAATATGACTTAAGAGTTATATAAATGAAATTCAACTTTGGTAATTGAATTAAATAAATGAATTAAATTGTGAATCAATTGAATGGAAAATAGAATTGATATGAAATAATGAATATAAATGTTAATTCATTAAAATCTAATTTTATTAGAAGTTGAATGGTTGAATAAAAATCAATTTAATTAAACCAATTGGAAAAGTGATGGTGTTAAACCAAATTGAATGAATATAAGCAAAGGAATTTGGTTATAATTAATATACTTTGGTTGCTATATGGATGTTGATTGATTGTATGTAATTCATTAAGTGTTAATGAAATTGAAAGCTATGAAATTGAATTCAAATTAGAAGTAAATAAATTTGAATAGAATTGAAAGTGAATTTGATTTAAATTAGTAAATGTTAACTAATTGAATTGAGAATGAATGTTGATAAAAAAAATCCAATGTAAATAAATCAAATGTGATTTAAATTGAAAACCATTTCATTGAATATTAATGAGAATATGAATGAATATTATTGATTATGAATGATAATTGGTTGATGGTTGAATATATATTGCTATTGTTGCATTTTCTATGTGATATATATAGTTGTTATGTTGCTATATGTTGTATATTGTGATTATTTGCATATATGCATGTTCTCATGTTGTTTGTTAAGTGTTTAGTAGGTGCGGATCGCGTTTGCTTCGCATTTGGAGCTCGCTTTTGCGCTATATTAGCTGTATATGCTCGCTAATAAAATATAAGGTACATATCTCGGATTAAATATCGCACTTTTATACTTTTTTCCCTTCGGGATGCCTCATTACTTGATGAGATGTATATTTGTGATATATATACTGTCATTTTTTTTCGGATCGAGCCGCGCAAAGGAGACTATGGCGAATTTTTCCGAAAATTTAAGGCGTTAGAAAATTTTTGAGAAAAATTGGAAAATTTTGAAAACTTTAAACTTTGATTTGGAATTGAAAGTTAAACAATGGTAGTTGTTTTTGAAAAGATAACTAAGTATGATTTGAAAACTTAGTAAGTTATTGTAAGAAGTTTAATTATAAATTTTGGGAAAATTAATAAATTCTGTAACTTTTCTTACTTGAAATTTCGAGGACGAAATTCTTTTAAGGGGGGAAGATTGTAACGACCCAGAATTTTTAGAAATTAAAATTTGAATATTTAATTAATTTTAAATATTAATTAGTGAATTTATAAGTCAAATAAATTTTTATTTGAATTTTTGGATTTAATTGAATAATTAAATCGATAATTTAATATGTGAAATTATGAAAATAATTGAAAATTGAGTTAAAAATGATTGTAAATAATTTGGAAAATTTTATTTAATCATACTGGAGTTATAGAAATATTTTAGAACTTTTAAAATCGAATTAAAAGTTAATTTGTGAAAATTGAATATTTTAATATTTAATAATCGACTGTAAAATAGTCAATTTTTGAACAGTCTCAGAATTGAACGAAACCAGTTCCATTGGATCCGTAATAGTTAGTTATTACCGGATTTCAATTTTCGTGTCAATCGGAGCTATCGTTTGATCGTGGCAGCTCGAAACGCATCGAATTATTTTTAATTTAAATTTGGCGAGTCAAAATAGCCATTTTTCAAAAAAGTCTCGGATTTCGACGAAACCAGTTTCATCGGATCCGTAATGTGATATTATTGTAAGGTTTCAAATTTCAAGTCGATTGGATTTACCGTTTGTCCGGTACAAATTAAAACGCCTAGAAATCGATTTTAAATCGGTTTAATTTAAATTGAGCGTTTATAGCCATAACTCGCACATACTTCCGAATTAGCTTCCGAAACCTGTTCCATTGTGTCCGGAACGCGGGATAAACCCTAGGTACGCTGGTTACGGCGCCTAAATCGGAGTTCGGAATTCCCGGGGTGAATAGTGTTTACGCTTGCTTTTTCTATAAATACACCTCTCTCCTCTTCACAAATTAAAATAAAAAAAAAAACCTAAAACCCTAACCCTAATACTTGTAGCCGCCAGTTTCATAATGAAGGGCCAGAAATCACCCACATTCATTCCTTAATCTCTTCAAATCCGTGAAGTTTTAGCCGAAGTGATCAACAGCAAAATCGAAGAGCACGATGAGATCTTCGATTCTATAAGGTGATGATGGGTTTTCATGCGACGTGGAGGGGGATAGGAGGCCGCGTCCTCCATGACCTGTGCACGTTTTTCTATGAGAGAGGGGCAGCCGAGCTTGGTGGCACTTGGGCCGAGTGTGGTGGTCGTGTGGGGCTTCGCAACGGCGCTTCCTGATCGCGTTTTCGTTGAGAGATGAGATCCAATAATTTAACCCTAGTTTCTAATTTGGGTTCGGCCTCATGTTCATTTCCTGGAGCATGCGTACGAGAGTGGGGAAGAAGGAGTTAACGGTCCAGATCAGGTTGGAGAAGGATCTAAGGGCTAGGATGGAAGTTAGGTTTATAATTTTAAGTTATATTGTAATTAGTTAATATAAAACTCGTGTAACTTCAAAAATGCATAACTTTTTCATACGAGGTCGAAACTGCGCGAAACCAGTTGCGTTGGAATCGTATGGACGAGCACTACGCGATGGAGTTGGTTTGGAGTCATTTGGAGTTAGTGAGAATTTTGGGTAAAATTAAACGCGCGTTTAATTTTATTCGAAATAAATCGCTAAAACGGAAATTAAAACCAAGGTGAGAATTTCTCACTCAATCGAATCAGTTTCGATTTTATTTTAAATAGTTAGATTTAAAATATTTGAATGCATGTTTGAATGATGATAATATCTATTGATTGCTAAAATAGACATTATACGCCGTTAGTAAGCGGATGTTATTTAATATAAACATATACCGCGAATATTTCATAAACAGTGAAATTGGTATTATATATAATATCAATATATATATATTGGCATATGTATATATTGCAGTTGTTGATTTCCCGCATTTTTTGTTTAGCGGATGAGACCCTATTACGCCGTTATTAAGCGGATAATATTTAATAAGAACATGTACCGCGATAATTTCGTACTGGAGCGAAATTGGTATTGTGCTAATGTTTTTGGATGCAGGAAACAGGTTGGAGGGATCCAACTGGATTCCTCAACAGTTTTTATTTTATTTCAGATATTTTGATATTTGATGGATTATCATATCGATATATGATATCGTTGTTAGTCGTGATTGACTATTTGGTGTGTAGCATCATTGGACCCAGATTTTGGGATTTTAAAATGGTTTTAAAGTGATTTTGAAAATATACTATATTTTTTGAATTGATCCATTATAAATAAATAAACGTTATAATTTTTAAAGTTATAAAAATTATGGTTTTTGTGAAATATAGTTAAAAAGCTGATTTTTAGAAATACGATTAAAAGTCGATTTTTTTGAGAAATATGAACTAATGATTTTATAAAATAATTTAGATTGGATTTTTGAATATATGATAAAAGTTTAAATATAGGATTTATAAAATTTGATTATTTTATAAATCGAAATGATGAAATTATAAAGGAATTTAAAGACGTTTTAGAATAATAATATAAACTGATTTATATTAAGAGATTTATAAATGGATATTTATAAATTGAAATATAGACATTATAAAACGAGTTTTTATAAGTGTTTGAATGTAGTGAAAATGAATTTCATAAATGAATGAAATTTATAGAATTATAAACTGTGAAGTTATAAATGAAATTTATAAATAGTAAGATTTATAAATTTGTGAAGTTAATTGAAGAATAGATTTGGTTAAATAAATGAATCTTATAAGTTATAAGATTTATAATTATGAAGTTTAAAGAACGATTTTATAAAATAATTGTTTTATAAGTATTTAACTTATAATATAAACATTTAGTTTATAATTGAGTTATAAACTGAAATATGTTAATAAAGGAATTTATAAAAAAAGAAGTTTTTATAAATAAATAGAAATGGAATTTATAAACGTTGTTTTATAAATTCGCAAATGACTTATTTTGATAAGTTAATTGTTATAACTTATAAATGGAGTTATATTCACATTTTTGAATAGTGAATAATCCTTTAAATTTAAAAAGAATAGAATTGATGAGATTAGTTAACATAGTATATTCACGTTTTGGAATAGTGAATAGTATGTTAAAGAGATTGTTTAGAATGTGATATTTTGAACTGAATTAAAACGATCTAACGATGTTTTAAAATGTGTTGAGATTCGAAACCATAGATTTCAACATTTATTGTTGGAATAGACGTTTTCGAGAAATAGAAGGAAATAATGGACTATAACACTGTGGTTATAGTAAATGATTTCCGAAAGGAAATGTTTTGCATAGTATTGGGATTTATATATCTATTTTAATTCCGAATCCCTATACTAGTGATTTTGGGTTGTCGTAACGATGTTTTACGCAACATTCGTTTTGGCCCAAATAAATATGTTAAGTGAATGATTTCCTTAAAGAAAGAAATATATACTTAATTCGGTTTAAGTATATTGAATATTTTCTAAGTGTTGAAAATAAAAAAAAGATTTGTGAATTACTTATTGAATAAGTATGGAATTGTTTTTCCAATATGAAGTGAATAACTAGAATTTATCTTTTTGAAGATAAATTGAAATGAAAAATTGAAATCATATGCATGAATATTTTGAAATATAAATTCATTATGGAATTTATATGTGAAAGGGAATTTGTTTGAAAATAAATGTTGATTTATTTTAAAGTATTGAAATTATATATCTAGTAAAGATATTTTGGAAAATAAATAATTTGGAAAATTATTTGGAATCTGGTGATGTGTGCATATCCAGTGATAGTTCAATAACCGACTATCAGTATTTCCCTTTGAATGGGTATTTGATGTGAATTGATTGAATTTGAATGCACACTTATTTTTGAATAAGCGCTCACTATTCGGGTTAACCGGGAAAGGACCATGGGGTCGTATAACCCACTCCGAATATGTGATACGTCGTTGTGAATTGCATTTGAAGATCGGTGTTGAAGACCGGATATTTGCAAGAGCGATAGGATGACCTATCGATTGTTTCTGCACCGAGTCGCGCCGGTATAGAACCTCCCTAAGTGATGGGAAATCCGATCAGGATTGTGAATATCCGGATTGCAAGGACTTCTTTGTAAGTGCCTTCGGTTTTGTTCGAGCCCGGAACAGACTTGTATGGATTGTATGCCTGACATTACAATTTGAGATATAAAGCCGATTTCTTTCAAATATATTTCTGTTGGTGGCGGAGAATTTATTCTTTGCTTAACACCCTTCTTTGAGACGTATGTGCTCAAAGGTTATGTAGTTGAATGTTATCAGCGATATATTCCCAATTTGGTAATGTGACATGCTGAGTGATGCTGAAATGATCATTGTGTTGATTATTTGTGATAGGATCATTTATTTGATCGTCTATCTTAGTGATCATTGTGTTGATCATTTGTTGACCCAAAGCATGGCTTTTGTATAAAGTATGTTTTTGTGGACGTGAATTCGTCGAGCCTCACACCCCGTGAATGGTCAAAACAGGAAAGAAGCAGCAAGGTTATGAGGGGTAGCACCCTTTAGGATATGTCCATTTCCTTCTGGAAAAGGGTGGTATCATGGTATGGAGCCCAGATACTTACTCATGTTGAAAACACTTTATGATTGTGTGAATTGATTACGAGCGCTCGGTTGATAAAGGTCCCAAAGGACCGGGGGATGGCATATTCGGTCAGTTGTTACTCAGTTAGGAGTAACCCGGCCTTGTGTTGGTAGAGATCCGGTTTGGTTCTCGGGGATGTCCATCCAGAGGCATTCTCATGTGGCAATGGGAAGTTCCTTGGCCTGATCATTCGTTGGAAATCCAATTCCCAATACGAAACTTGTACGGTATTAGTTGTAGAACCTGCTATTCACTTATGGTGGTCACCACTGTTTGGATAGTAGCTATAGTAGGCATACGATAATGGTCGTATGTTGGCTAAGATTTATATTCTACTTTCGAAATGATTTTCCTCTACACTATGCACTAATAATAATATCAAATATTATTTTAAATGCGTATCAAGCATCTTTGACTATCATAAGGAGAAATCTCCTCCGATTCTGCGTTTGCATGTGTGTGTGTGCGGGAGGCCTTATGGTAGTCTCATTTTTAAAAGCATTGCGAATTGAATTTAAAAATATTCCTCTATTTGATTTTAAAGATAAATAAACTGTTTTGAGTTCTCACACCAGTCACATGACTGACTCGGAGTTTATTGTTTTCCTTCCTAAACTCTGGGTGCCCACCAATTTCCACACGGGCAGTTAAGAGTTAGGTTTATCAGGATATTCTGGATATTCTGGAGTTGCTGGAGGCAAGCTGGATGGCATGGCGTATTACTAGCTATATAGTATTTCTTTTTCCGCTGCACTGTTTGTTGTTGATGTTGTATACTCTGATGATATGATGTGATGTAATGTAATAACTGATATAGTTCTTTGTTTAAAGATTATTCATTTATTATTATATGTTGTTCCGCTGCGAATTGTGAGATTCTGTTGTTGTTCTTTTTGTTCTGTTATTTCTTTCTGTTCCGTTCTATTTTTAAAATTTTCTATCTTCTGTTTTTCTAATTCTCTGTTTTCTAAAAAAAAAATTGTCTATCTTCTTTTCCCTCTATTTTTCTTTTTCTATCTTCTCTTCTCTCTTCTTTCTTTTTCTTAATTCTTTTTTAAAACCCATAACATTCCGTGTTTCCGGCCTTCGATTTCTCGGCAGTCGATAAAGTGAGTATCGATGTCGAATTTTCGAAGAACGAAATTTACGGGGCGTTACAACTTAATTTTGAATAAGCGCTCACTATTCGGGTTAACCGGGAAAGCACCATGGGGTCGTATAACCCATTCCGAATATGTGATACGTCGTTATGAATTGCATTTGAAGACCGGTGTTGAAGACCGGATCTTTTTGAAAGCGAAAGGACAACTCGTCGATTGTCTTTGCACCGAGTAGCTACGGTATAGAGATTCCCTATGTGATGGGAAGTCCGGACGTGATTAGAGATTATCCGGATTGCAAGGACTTCTTTGTAAGTGCCTTCGGTTTTGTTCGATCCCGGAACAGACTTGTATGGACTGTATGTCTGACATTACAAATTGAGATATAAAGCCGATTTCTTTCAAATATATTTCTGTTGGTGGCGGAGAATTTATTCTTTTAGCTTAACACCCTTCTCTGAGACGTACGAGCTCAGAGGTTATGTAGTTGAAGGTTATCAGCAATATATTCCCAATTTGGTAATGTGACATGCTGAGTGTTGATGTGAAATGATCATTGTGTTGATTATTTGTGATAGGATCATTTGTTTGATCGTCTATCTTGGTGATCATTTCTATGATCATTTGTTGACCCAAAGCACGGCTTTTGTATAAAGTGTGTTTTTGTGGACGTGACTTCGTTGAGCCTCACAAACCGGTAATGGTCGAAACAGGAATTGTGCGGCAAGGTTTTCAGGGATCGCTTCCCTAGGGTATGACCATTCCTTTTGGAAAAGGGTAGTATCATGGTATGGAGTCCAGATACTTACTCATGTTGAAACACTTATTATTATGGTGTGATGTTGGTTAGAGAGCTCTCGTTTAAAGGTTCCAAAGGACCGAGGGTGGCATATCTGAGGGTTTGTAATATTCCTTGGGAAAAGGGATTCCCGGCTTTGTTTAGCGGAGAACGGTGGTTCTCGGGGCGTCCATCCAGAGGCGTTTCCACGTGGCAATGGGAAGTTCCTTGGCCTGACCATTTGTTGGAAAATCCATTCTTCAAATACGAGCCTTGTACGGTTTTAGTTGTATAACCTGCTATGGAATGTGGCGGTAACCAGCTATTGAACATGGTAGCTATAGTAGGCATACGATAATGGTCGTATGTTGGCTAAGATTTATATCTTTATTTTCGAAATGAATTTTCTCTACCCTATGCACTAGTAATAATATCAAATGTTCTTTTTAATGCGTATCAAGCATCTTTGACCATCATAAGGAGAAATCTCCTCCGATTCTGCGTTTGCATTGTGTGTGTGTGCGGGAGGCCTTATGGTAGTCTCATTCTTAAAAGCATTGCGAATTGATTTTTAAAATATTCCACTATTTTGATTTTTAAAGATAAATAAACTATTTTTTGAGTTCTCATACCAGTCACATGACTGACTCGGAGTTTATTGTTTTCCTTCCTAAACTCTGGGTGCCCACCAATTTCCACACGGGCAGTCAAGAGTTAGGTTTATCAGGATATTCTGGATATTCAGGAGTTGCTGAAGGCAAGATGGATGGCATGGCGTATTACTAGTATATAGTATTTCTTTCCCGCTGCATTGTTTGTTGTTGTTGTACACTCTGATGATATGATGTAATGAAATGTGATGTAATGTAATAACTGATATAGTTCATTGTTTAAAGATTATTCATTTATCTATTATATGTTGTTCCGCTGCGAATTGTGAGATTCTGATGTTGTTCTGTTATTTCTTTCAGTTCTATTTTCCTTTCTCTCTATCTTCTATCTTTTTCCCTCCTCTTTTCTTCTTTCTTAAAACCCTAATGGTTCGTATTTCCGTTCATCTTGAGTTAATCTATGGAGATTAGTGTCACTTCAAGGGGTACAGAAAAGCGGACTATTACATTTGGTATCGGAGCTTATGGTTAAGCGACAACCATGGTTCTGTTGGGTATTACTCATTAGAGATAGAGTCAGTAGTACTTTAGAATGAGTTTGAGTGTAATAATAGCTATGAGAGCGTATTTGTTAGTGAATATAAAATTGTTTTATATTGTGATGATTGGTTTATTGAGTGGCATATGAACTTTCGTCGGCGCAGCCTCGAAACTGAATCGAAGGGGTTTCTAAACACTTGAATAGAACAATTCGACACAGTATTGTTTTAAATTGGGTAAATGAAATAATTTTACCTTGATTATATTTTATATATAAAGGAATAATTTTTCAGAATTATTAAAGTGTATATAAATTGATTGTTAAGCTGTTTGAATAATCTAAATAAAAGAAAAGGTGTTAAACAAAATTGAATGAATATAAGAAAAGGAATTTGGTTGTAATTAATAAACATTGGCTGTTATATGGTTGTTAGTTGATTGATTGTATATAATTCATTAAGAGTTAATGAAATTGGAAGCTAAAGTAATTGAAATTCAATTGGAAGTTAAGTGAATCTTGAATAGAATTGAATTTGATTTGGAAGTGAACCAACTTAAATATGAATTAGTGAATATAAACTAATTGAGAATGAATGTTAGTAAGAACATCCACTGTTAATAAATCAAATATGATTAAATTGAAAACCTATTTCATTGAATATTATTGAGAATATGAATGAATATTTATTGGTTATGGATGTTAGTTGGATGATAGTTGGTTGATGTTTGCATTTGTTGCCTTTACTACATTTGCTATGTTAACATATATAGTTATTATGTTGCTATATGTTGTATATTGATACTATTGTCTATATACATGTTTCTCATGTTGTTTGTTGAGTGATTAGTAAGTGCGGATCGCGTTTGCTTCACATTTGGAGCTCGCTTTCGCGCTATATTAGCCGTATATGCTCGCTAATAAAATATAAGGTACATATCTCGGATTACATACCGTCTTTTATACGTTTTCCCTTCGAGATGCCTCATTACTTGATGAGATGTATATTTGTGATATATATACTGTCATTTTTTTTTCGGATCGAGCCGTGCAAAGGAGACTATGGCGAATTTTTCCGAAAATTTAAGGCGTTAGAAAAAAATTTGAGAAAATTGGAAATTTTTTGAAAACTTTAACTTTGATTTAGAATTGAAAGTTAAACAATAGTAATTGTTTTTGAAAAGATAACTAAGTGTGATTTGAAAACTTAGTAAAGTTATTGTAAGAAGTTTTAACTATGGATTATGGAAAGTTAATCAATTCTGTAACTTTTCTTACTTGATAATTTCGAGGACGAAATTGTTTTAAGGGGGGAAGATTGTAACAACCCAGGATTTTAATTAATTAGAATTTGAATATTTAATTAATTTTAAATATTAATAAGTGAATTTATAAGTCGAATAAATTTTATTTTGAATAATTGGATTTAATTGGATAATTAAATCAATAATTTAATATGTTAAATTATGAAAATAATTGAAAATTGAGTTAAATATGATTGAAAATGATTTGGGAAATTTTATTTTATCATATTGAAGTTAGAATGATATTTTTGAACTTTTAAAATCGAATTAAAAGTAAATTTGTGAAAATTGAATATTTTAATATTTAAATCGACTAGTGAAAATAGTCAATTTTTGAACAGTCTCAGAATTGAACGAGACTAGTTCCATTGGATCCGTAATAGTTAGTTATTATCGGATTTCAATTTTCGTGTCAATCGGAGTTATCGCTTGATCGTGGCAGCTCGAAACGCATCGAATTGTTTTTAATATTAATTTGGCGAGCTAAAATAGCCATTTTTCAAAAAGTCTCGGATTTCGACGAAACCAGTTTCATCGGATCCGTAATGTGATATTATTGTAAGGTTTCAAATTTCGTGTCAATTGGATTTACCGTTTGTCCGGTACAAATTAAAACGCCTAGAAAATCGTTTAAATCGGTTTAATTTAAATTGAACGTTTATAGCCATAACTCGCACAGATGTCCGAATTAGCTTCCGAAACCTGTTCCATTGTGTCCGAAACGCGGGGTAAACCCTAGAAACGCTGGTTACGGCGCGTAAATCGGAGTTCGGAATTCCTGGATGAATAGTGTTCGTTCATCTCCCTATAAATAGCCCCCACCCTTCATAAATAAATAAAAAAATAACCTAACCCTAAACGTTGCAGCCGCCACCAAACAAATGAAGGGCCGAAATCTTCTCCTCTTCCCCCTCAAATTTCTTCAAATCCGTGCAACGATTCAAGAATCTTTCAACTAGAAACTCGTAGAGCACGTCGCGAACTACCTATCCAACGGTCATGATCGTTTCTAGTGCTTCGGATTGGCGGCAAATCTCGCTCAAAGGCCATGAGTTCGGCCTCGAGATTCGAGCTACAGGCGCAACCGAGCTTGCTTGGGTTGGGGCCGAGCGTAGAGGGGATGGAGGCGAGTCGCGTGGAGGTGCCTGATCGAATTATAAACGCTCGTGGAGGGTGCAAAAATCAAACCCTAGCATGATGATTGGGTTCGGCCTTGTAGCCTGTGCACGAGATTGATACATGAGAAGGAAGAAGCTTGTGGACGGTGATGATGGGAAGGAGCATGGATCCAAGGGCTGGTATAAGTTGTAGGTTAAAATAAAAAAAGAAATTGTTGTAAATTGTTTTTATAAAATCGTGTAACTTATAAAATGCATAACTTTTTCATACGAGGTCGAAAACGCGCGAAACCAGTTGCGTTGGAATCGTATGGACGAGCACTACGCGATGAAATTAGATTGGAGTCGTTTGGAGTTAGTGAGAATTTCGGGTAAAATTTAACGTCCGTTTAATTTTATTCGAAATAAATCGCTAAAACGAAATTGGAATCAAGGTGAGAACTTCTCACTCAATCGAATCAGTTTCGATTTTATTTTAAATAGTTAGATTTAAAATATTTGAATGCATGTTTGAATGATGATTGTTATCTATTGATTGTTAAAATAGACATTATGCGCCGTTAGTAAGCGGATGTTATTTATTAAAAACATATACCGCGAATATTTCATAAACAGTGAAATTGGTATTATATATAATAGCAATATATATATATATATATATATATATTGGCATATGTATATATTGGAGTTATTGATTTCCCGCATTTGTATAGCGGATGAGACCCTATTGCGCCGTCTATTAAGCGGATAATATTTTAAATCCCATATACCGCGATAATTCCGTACTGGAGCGGAATTGGTATTGTGCTAATGTTTTTGGATGCAGGAAAACAGGTTGGAGGGATCCAACTGGATTCCTCAACAGTATTTATTTGAA
This sequence comes from Allium cepa, assembly GCA_030765085.1. Classification (NCBI taxonomy): domain Eukaryota; kingdom Viridiplantae; phylum Streptophyta; class Magnoliopsida; order Asparagales; family Amaryllidaceae; genus Allium; species Allium cepa. Next base: position 870,597,301 of record CM060929.1, on the reverse strand, counting down.
TTCAGATATTTTGATATTTGATGGATTATCATATCGATATATGATATCGTTGTTGTCGTGATTGACTATTTGGTATGTAGCATCATTGGACCAAATTTTGGAATTTTAAAATGATTTCAAAGTGATTTTTGAAAGTATACGTTTATAAAATATTTTTGGAATTGATTCATTTTAAATAAATAAACGTTATAATTTTTAATGTTATAAAAATTATATTTTTGAGAAATATAGTTAAAAGTTGATTTTTGAAAATATGGTTTAATAACTTTATAAAAAAAGAGTTTAAATTGGGATTTATTTAAGTTATTATGAAAAGTGGAAAATATAGGATTTATAAAATTTTTTTTTTTTTTTAAATCAAAATGGTGAAATTATAAAGGAGATTAAAGACGTTTTAAAAGAATAATATAAATTGATTTATATAAAGGATTTATAAATTGATATTTATAAATTAAAATATTTGAAGTATAAAACGAGTTTTTATAAGTGTTAGAATGAATTGTCAATGAATTTCATAAATGAATGAAATTTATAGAATTATAAACGGTGAAGTTATAAATGAAATTTATAAATAGTAAGATTTATAAATTTTGTGAAGTTACTAAGGAAAATATTTGGATAAATAATTGAATCTTATAAGTTATAAGATTGATAATTATGAAGTTTAAAGGAACGATTTTGCAAAGAAATAAATTTTAAGTGTTTAACTTATAATATGGACTTTTGGTTCATAATTGATATCTAAAGTGAATAGGTTAATAAAGAAAATTTATAAAGAAAGATGTTATAAAATAAATAGAAATGGAATTTATAAACGTTGTTTTATAAATTCGCAAACGACTTATTTTGATAAGTAAATTGTTGAAATCTATTAATGGAGTTATATTCACATTTTTGACTGTGAATAATCCTTTGAAATAAAATGAAATAAAGGATGAAATTTGTTAACGCAGTATATTCACGTTTTTGAATAGTGAATAATATGTTAAAGAAAATGTTTAGATTTGATGTTTTAAATGGAATTAAAACGATCTAACGATGTTTTAAAATGTGTTGAGATTCGAAACTATAGATTTCAACATTCATTGTTGAAATAGACGTTTTCGAGAAATAGAAGGAAATGGTGGACTATAACACTGATGTTATAGTAAATGATTCCCGAAAGGAAATGTTTTGTATAGTATTGGGATTTATATATCTATTTTAATTTCGAATCCCTATACTAGTGATTTTGGGACGTCGTAACGATGTTTTACGTAACATTCGTTTTGGCCCAAATAAATATTTTAAGAGAATGATTTCCTTAAAGAATGAAATATATACTTAATTTCGATTTAAGTATATTGAATATTTTTCCAAAGGTTGAAGATAAAAGATTTGTGAATTACTTATTAAATAAGTATGGAAATGTTTTTCCAATATAAAGTGAATATTTTGAGAATTTATCTTTTTGAAGATAAATTGAAATGAATAATTGAAATCGTATATGCATGGATATTTTGGAATGGAAAATTCACTATGGAATTTATGAATAAAAAGGGAAGTTGTTTAAAGATAAATATTGATTTATTTTTGAGGTATTGAAATTATATATCTTGTAAAAATATTTTGGAAAATAAATAATTTGGAAAATTATTTGGAAATTGGTGATGTGTGCATATTCATTGATAGTTCAATAACCGACTATCAATATTTCCCTTTGAATGTGTAATTGATATGATTTGTTTGAATTTGAATGCCACACTTATTTTTGAATAAGCGCTCACTATTCGGGTTAACCGGGAAAGGACCATGGGGTCGTATAACCCATTTCGAATATGTGATACGTAGTTATGAATTGCATTTGAAGACCGGTGTTGAAGTCCGGATCTTTTTGAAAGCGAAAGGACAACTCGTCGATTGTCTTTGCACCGAGTAGCTACGGTATAGAGACTCCCTATGTGATGGGAAGTCCGGAAGTGATTAGAGATTATCCGGATTGCAAGGACTTCTTTGTAAGTGCCTTCGGTTTTGTTCGATCCCGGAACAGACTTGTATGGATTGTATGTCTGACATTACAAATTGAGATATAAAGCTGATTTCTTTCAAATATATTTCTGTTGGTGGCGGAGAATTTATTTTTTTAGCTTAACACCCTTCTCTGAGACGTACGAGCTCAGAGGTTATGTAGTTGAAGGTTATCAGCAATATATTCCCAATTTGGTAATGTGACATGCTGAGTGTTGATGTGAAATGATCATTGTGTTGATTATTTGTGATAGGATCATTTGTTTGATCGTCTATCTTGGTGATCATTTCTATGATCATTTGTTGACCCAAAGCACGGCTTTTGTATAAAGTGTGTTTTTGTGGACGTGACTTCGTCGAGCCTCACAAACCGGTAATGGTCGAAACAGGAATTGTGCGGCAAGGTTTTCAGGGATCGCTTCCCTAGGGTATGACCATTCCTTCTGGAAAAGGGTAGTATCATGGTATGGAGTCCAGATACTTACTCATGTTGAAACACTTATTATTATGGTGTGATGTTGGTTAGAGAGCTCTCGTTTAAAGGTTCCAAAGGACCAGGGTGGCATATCTGAGGCTTTGTAATATTCCTTGGGAAAAGGGATTCCCGGCTTTGTTTAGCGGAGAATGGTGGTTCTCGGGGAGTCCATCCAGAGGCGTTTCCATGTGGCAATGAGAAGTTCCTTGGCCTGACCATTTGTTGGAAAATCCATTCTTCAAATACGAGCCTTGTACGGTTTTAGTTGTATAACCTGCTATGGAATGTGGCGGTAACCCGCTATTGAATATGGTAGTTATAGTAGGCATACGATAACGGTCGTATGTTGGCTAAGATTTATATCTTTATTTTCGAAATGAATTTTCTCTACACTATGCACTAGTAATAATATCAAATGTTCTTTATAATGCGTATCAAGCATCTTTGACCATCATAAGGAGAAATCTCCTCCGATTCTGCGTTTGCATTGTGTGTGTGTGCGAGAGGCCTTATGGTAGTCTCATTCTTAAAAGCATTGTGAATTGATTTTTAAAATATTCCTCTATTTTGATTTTTAAAGATAAATAAACTATTTTGAGTTCTCACACCAGTCACATGACTGACTCGGAGTTTATTGTTTTCCTTCCTAAACTCTGGGTGCCCACCAATTTCCACACGGGCAGTCAAGAGTTAGGTTTATCAGGATATTCTGGATATTCAGGAGTTGCTGAAGGCAAGATGGATGGCATGGCGTATTACTAGTATATAGTATTTCTTTCCCGCTGCATTGTTTGTTGTTGTTGTACACTCTGATGATATGATGTAATGAAATGTGATGTAATGTAATAACTGATATAGTTCTTTGTTTAAAGATTATTCATTTATCTATTATATGTTGTTCCGCTGCGAATTGTGAGATTCTGATGTTGTTCTGTTATTTCTTTCAGTTCTATTTTCCTTTCTCTCTATCTTCTATCTTTTTCCCTCCTCTTTTCTTCTTTTCTTCTTTCTTAAAACCCTAATGGTTCGTATTTCCGTTCATCTTGAGTTAATCTATGGAGATTAGTGTCACTTCAAGGGGTACGGAAAAGCGGACTATTACAATGGCTATATACAGATGAAAATTTTCATGTATGCCAATTATATTTGTTCTGGACATAATTGTCTATCATCTCTATGTTCTGTTTTTAAAAAGTACAAGGTTCAATCAGGTTAAAACTTTAAATTTCACTTCCCTATTCCCTGATGGATTTCAGTTTGCAACAAATAGGTTAGTTTGAAACATCATTTATGAATTAAATTTTGTTTTATGCTTGATCATGAAGAGATTAACTCTGTAACCTCACATTTACAGTAAAAACAAATTTTTATGATAAATTCAAGTATTTTAAAACATTGATTTAATTACATAACTTGAATAAACATATAAAGTTATGATTTTTAAATGAATATGACGATTTTAATGAAGTATTCGATGTGTAGTTCGTATGTGAACAAAATACGCAGTTTGATCATTTTCTAATGATCAAATCAATATTTGATGTTGAAATTTTGCGTGAAGCAAGGTTGAACGTCATTGATTTCAGGAAAATTAGCAAATAATTTTTCTATTGTATAAATTGGAGGTTCGAGTTCAATCTAGGTTTATATTCGAGTTTGTTTTCGCGTCTGTAAATAAAGTGATTTCATCACCTCGGAGGCATCGAACTTCGCGTGATTCTGGAGGAGGTTGCTTAGCTTGTTGACGCGATGTGGCCGAAGTTATGGCGTCACTGGTGGTCTGAGATGCGGCGGCGAGGCATTTTTGGTTGGTGGTGTCGATTTTCAGTTTTTTGAGCTAATGACTAAATTTCGATTTCGAGTTTTCTGGGTCGAATCGAGCTTTAATCTAGAGTATAAGGGATGTTTTCGACTTGCTGAAGCTCGCGACGTTCACCAGAATGGCGGCGCGATGATGTGCATGCACACGATGTTGATTTGGTGTCAGGAAGTTTGCGTTTGGCCACTCGAGTTGATACTCGAGGAACACGATGCACAGCTTCGGTGAGGAACTCGAGCATGCGAGTATCCTCCCTGTTATTTTTAGTTGAAACTTAAGTTAACTTTAACTCTAACTAAAGAAAAAATAAGAAGAAAAAGAACAGGAAGGAAGAAGAAGTGGAAACTGGGGAATGTCTCGAGGGTGCTGGTGTGAAACTCGAGCGAATACTCGAGTGAAAACTGGGGAAGACTCGGGTTTGCTTCAAAAATGGGTTAGCCAAATAAATTCAAATTTTAATTAACCCAGCAAATACTTAACAAAGTTTTTCTAATTAATACTTTAGCTGAATAACTTAATTTAAGTTAAGTATTAAAGTTAATCAACATTAAAGCTCTTTATAATTGTAACAAATTGATTTTCAAAATGTAAGGAAGATATGAAATGTTAACTAAGGTAAATAATTACTATTAATTAATTGTTTTGAAAAATAATTAAGAATGATTTATAATAGCAATTTCAAATTGGTTAATTAATAATTAAGTGTTTAAATTAATTTGTAAATTAAGAATTGTTAAGTAGATAATTTAAGTTGATTAATTTTAATTGGCAGTTAATTAACATAATTAATTAACAAATAATTAATCAAGTTAATTAAAATTTAAATTAATTTATCCAAAATTAATCAGTGATTTAAAATAATCAATAAAAAATAACTATGTGGTTAACTTATTAAATCAAACTCACATTGATTGAAAATAATTAACTATTGTTGTGCACTGGATTAATATTTCTGCTTTGGTTATGATACTGTGTGATGTAGATTGCTCTGTACTAAACTGTGATTTGTGATTTGTTTCTGTATTGATGTGAAAATCTTTTTGCCCACAAAACGACATTTAAAATTTGATGCGACAGGGAGTCGGATTTCAGTTAGTTATCCGAAACCCACATCGTACCTTGAATGTGAATCTTTATGATTGATACACCCACGTGTTTTAGAATCAAGCGTTAACAACCGCTGTTTAACCGGAAGAGGACCTTTATGTTAGATAACCCATTCCTAATAGTGACACGTCGAAATGGATAGCATTTGCAGACCGGCGGCGAAGACCGGGTGTCTTCGAAAACGGTACGATGACCTATCGACTGTCTCTGCACTGAGTTGCTCCGGTATAGAGATTCCCTAAGTGATGGGAAGTCCGATCGGGATTGTGGATACCCGGATTCGTAAGGGCTTTTTCCTTTATTGGATGAAGTGCCTTCAGTTCTGTTCGAGCCCGGAACAGACTTGTATGGTTGTATGTCTGACACTACACTTTAAGGTATAAAGCAGATTTCTTTCAAATACGTATCTGTTGGTGGCGGAGAATTTATTCACTTAGCTTAACACCCTTCTCTGAGATGTACGAGCTCAGTTGTTATGTAGTTGAAGGTTATCAGCGATATACTCCTAATTTGGTAGTGCGGCATGCTAAGTGTTGCTGTGTGTTGATGGTCATTTGTTGATCATTTGTGATCAAAGCATGGCTTTCGTGTAAAGCGTAGCTATATGGACGAGACCTCATCGGACCTCACAACCCGGAAATGGTCGAAACAGGAAAGACGCGGCAAGGTTATGAGGGTCGTGCCCTTTAGGATATGTCATTTCCTTTTGGAAAAAGGTGATGTCATGGTACGGAGCCCAGATATTTACCTATGTGGTAGCTCCAATCTCATTTACTGTATGGTTGTTGCTTTGTGGTAGTGGGCCCTCGGATAAAGGTCCCAAAGGACCGAGGAGTGGCATATTCGTGTAGTAGTTACCTAGTTACAGAGGTAACCCGGCCTTGTGTTGGTAGAGAGCTGGTTAAGTTCTCGGGACGTCCCGCCAGAGGCATACCTATGTGACAGTAGAAAGTTCCTTAGCTGACCATTTATAGGAAACCCAAACAAAACAATATGAACCCAGTACGGTTTTAGTTGTAGAACCTTCCATTTAACATGGTAGCTATAGTAGGCATAGTATAATGGTACATATGCTGGTTAAGATTAATATTATACTTTCGAAATGTTTTCACACTATGCACTAATAATAATATCAGAAGAGTTTTCTCATATTAAGCATATTTGACTATCATAAGGGGAAATCTCCTCCAAGTGTACGATTGCATTGTGTGTGTGCCAGGAGGCCTTATGGTAGTTTCATTTTCCAAAAGCATACCGGATTTTCTTTATAAATCTATTTTATTTAAAAGCAACTATTTTTGTTTGCTCATACCGGTCCCATGACTGACCCGGAGTTTATTGTTTCTTTTCTAAACTCTGGGTGCCCATAATTTCCACACGGGCAACCTAGTAGCAGGTTTCCGTGTTCTGGTGTTGGCATTATTTTGGAGCTTTTGCTTTGGAGATATTTTAGAAGCTTTTGGGATCTCAGGTGTTTAGTTTTTGGAAGTTCGCTGTCGCTCCATCTCTTTAAAGACTTTTGGCATATGATCACTTGTTGTACTATCATGATGTTTTATCAGGAGTTGTGATATATGTATTAAGAATACTCTGATGTAAAAATGGATATTATGTTGATGTTATATCTATGATGTGATGCATGATATTCATTATGTTTCCACTATTTTATATTCATCTGATGTTGTTATAAGCTCCATCCAACTGGAGTTCAATGTTTGAATCTTTGGCAATCGAATACAAGTGAGGTATTTAATGTCAATTTTCGAACATTGGATTACGGATCGTGACAAAGTGGTATTAGAGCTGAAGGTTGAGTAAGAACTTTAGCTACGGAGTATAACACATTAGATGGCTCATTAAAAATAGGGTGAAGTATACCCTAGAATCAGTATAACCAAGACTGAAACTCCAAATTTTCTTAGTCTATTTCTTTACTACCGATATTCCTTAAGATATTTCGTCCGTATATCTAAACCAATTTTATTACTAATTACAGATACTAAGAATGAGCGGACGAAGAGGAAGAGCTAGGGGTCAAGGAAGTGCCACAACACCTAGTCAAGTTCCCCCAACAGCAGTAGCAACAATACCTATTCAGCAGCAGCCGAATCTGGCTGACTTATATAAGAATTTCTCAAAACTTGGTGGTAAGCCATTCACCGGCAAGGAGTCAATTGTTGAGGCTCAAGCATGGATCAGATCATGTGAGAAAATCTTTAGAGGGCTGAAGCTGCAAGATGATCTGAAGCAACTCATAGCTTCTTGGCAACTTCAAGAAGAAGCCTTAGGCTGGTGGGAGACAGTTATTGTAGATAAGCCAGAAGACGAGTTTACATGGGAGAAATTCAATGAAGTAATTGAGAAGCGCTATCTTCCATCAGCTGGAATTTCTCGAATGTACCAGGAGTTCATGGACTTAAAGCAGGGGCGTTTAACATTCGAAGAGTATCTAAATAAATTCAATGAATTGTCACGTTTTGGTCCCGAATTGGTAAATACACCTTTAAAGAAGAATGAAAGATTTATTCGTGGGATGAATAGAAATTCCACGAAAGAATGACTGGCCACGTCAAAGAATCTTTTTCAAACTTGGTTGATATGGGCTACAGATATGCCACACTTGATATGCAAGATGCCCTGGTAGAGAAAGGAAATTCGGTCAATCAAAATTGGAAGAAGAGGAAATTTGGAGGCAAGAAACCCAGGCAGCGTAAGGAGAAAAAGAAGAGCATTCAGGGAAGCACAGCAGACAATGTCACTTACTATAATTGCTTGGAGAAGGGCCATTATTCGAGCAGATGTACGAAGCCTAAGAGACAAGTCAATCAATCCATTCAAGCGAAGCCCAGGAAATGTTATTATTGCCAAAAACTTGGACATGGAGTTAAAGACTGCCCAACCATGAAGCAAGCTCAGACAGCAAAGGTGTACACAGTCAAAGACCAACCTGCATCTTCCAAAGCAGAAAAAGGGAAAGGAGTTTTGGAAGGTAACCTCATTATTTATGATAGCATTGTTAGAGTTCTGTTTGACACAGGCGCTGCATATTGTTTTATCTCACAGCAAGCTATAAATGAATTAAATCTCGAACCTGATTTTGTTGATGAGCTTATATGCATAAAGAATCCAGTTGGAGGTCCCGCGAATCTTTGTCTTCGATGTAGAGACGTTCCTATCTCATATTCTTGTTACCAGTTTCCTATCTGTCTCTTCATCCTTGATTTTAACGAGTTTGAAGTCTTACTCGGAATGGATTGGCTAGCAAAATACGAAGCCAAATTGGATTGCAACGATCGATTGATTTCGTTTAAAACCGGATGTGGAGATTTCATCGAGATTTCTTATGAGGACCCTAGTCCTAAAAGAGAAGGGTTGATGTATAATTTGGGTTATCTCGAACCCAGTTTGGAGTCTATACCAATTGTTAGAGATTTTCCGGGCGTGTTCGGAGAAGTGAAATCTTTACCTCCACATCGAGAAATAGAGTTCAGAATCGACCTAGTACCCAATGCTCGTCCTGTCGTTCACGCAAGTCACAGGATGGCACCCAGGGAAAAGGTTGAATTAGTTCAGCAAACCGATGATCTATTAGCAAAAGGGTTAATTCGTCCCAGTGTTTCTGAATGGGGCTCAACAGTCGTATTTGTTGCTAAATCGGACGTATCTTTGAGATTGTGTGTAGATTACACGATCTCAATAAGATGACTCTCGAGAATAAATTTTCACTACCCAGAATTGATGATCTATTTAATCAATTGCACGGCGCTCATTTCTTTTCGAAGATGGATCTAGCCCAGGGATTCCATCAACTACGAATCGCTGAAGATTGTGTTCATTTGACCACTTTCAGGGGTCCTAATATGTTCTATGAAGGGTTAGTCATGCCTTTCAGACTAACCAATGCTCCAGCATACTTTGTAGATCTTATGACTCGTGTGTTTCGGGAAGTATTGAATAAATTTGTGCTCGTGTTTATTGATGATATTTTGATCTATTCCAAGACCGAAGAGGAGCATGCCGAACACCTTTGAATCGTTCTGGAGATTTTGAGGAGAAATATTCTATTCGCAAAAATTTTCAAATGCCACTTTTGGGTCAAAGAAGTTAATCTCCTTGCCCATATTGTTAATGAAGAAGGAATTTCTGTTGATTCTAGCAAAATTTCCGCTATTCTTGATTGGAGAAAACCCACTACCTCGAAAGAAGTTCGAAGCTTTTTGGGTTTAGCAGGCTGTTATCGAAAGTTTGTTCATGACTTTTCTAAGATAGCTAGTCCGTTGACTAAGCTAACAATGAAGGATGTAAAGTTCAGTTGGACTCTAAAATGTGACGAAGCTTTTCAGGAGTTGAAGAAGAGATTAACCGCCGCTCCTATTCTCGCTATTATCAATGGAAATCAGGGATTATCTGTTTATACCGACGCTTGCGATGATGGTTTGGGTGCAGTATTAATGCAGAATGGGAAGGTAATTGCCTACGCAAGTGGACAATTACGTCCTCATGAAAGAAATTACCCAAGCCATGATTTGGAACTTCTAGTTGTTATCTTCGCTTTGAAAACATGGCGACATTATCTTCTGGGTGAAAATTTTGAATTATTCACCGACGACAAATCTTTGAAATATCTCTTCACCTAGAAAGATTTAAATCTGCGACAACGACGTTGGTTGGAATTTCTGGCATCTTATGACCTAGATATTCTATATACGCTAGGAAAAGCCAATGTAGTTGCCGACGCCTTAAGTAGAAAGCATGCTATTATTGCTCACCTCGTCATTGCTCCTACTCTTCTTGAAAAGATCGCCAACAAGCAAAAAGAGGACCAGTTTCTTCAGGGAATATATGGGAGGATTCGTCGAGGTGAAGATTCTAGTTTTGCAATTGATGATAATGGGGTTATTCGGATGAAAGGCAGGATATGTGTTCCCGATTTCCCTGATCTGAAACGTGAAGTTTTGGACGAATGCTATAAATCAAAGCTTTGCTTCCATCCAGGAGTTAATAAAATGTACCGTGATATCAAAAGAACTTTCTGGTTGAAGACAATGAAAAGAGATATATCTATATATGTGAGTCGCTATGCTACTTGCCAACAAATCAAAAGCGATCAAAAGAAAATGGTAGGTTTACTTCAGCCATTAGAGGTACCCAAATGGAAATGAGACCAAGTATCGATAGATTTCATCGATGGGTTGCCTCGTACTCGAAAAGGCAATGAAGCAATTTGGGTTATTGTGGACCGTTTGACTAAGACATCCCACTTCTTGCTAGTAAAATCTACCCGCACGGCACCAAGTTTAACCGAATTATATGTGAAAGAAATTGTTCGTCTCCACGATTTTCCCAGTAGCATAGTGAGTGATCGTGACCCAGTCTTCACTAGTAGATTTTGGGAGGCATTTCAAGACACATTGGGAACAAAAGTAAATTTTAGCACTGCTTATCACTCACAATCTGATGGGCAGACTGAGAGGATTAACCAAAAGATGGCCGAGTGGTTGAAGGCGTAGCACTGGAACTGCTATGTAGGCTTTTTGTTTACCGAGGGTTCGAATGCCTCCCTTTCCGTTTCTGTTAATTCACCATCGTTACCTACTACAATATATCAAATCAAATAAAAACGAATATCATTATATTATTCCAACAGCTTTATTTGATATAAAATTATGATTCCTAATTACTGTCGTATTGATACATAAAAGAAAAATCTTATGGAAAAAGCAAAAAAAAAAAAAATCTTAGAAGACCTATTGCGTGCTTGTTTACTTGATTTTGGTGGTTCTTGGGAGAACCATTTACATCTAGTCGAATTCTCATATAATAACAACTATCGGGCCAGTATAGAGATGGCTCCTTTTGAAGCTTTATATGGTCGTCCGTGTCGATCACCTGCATGCTGGATCGAATCAGGTGATAGACTCGTCCTTGGACCAGATATGATTAAAGAAGCCACGGAGAAGATAGATTTTATTCGGAAGAAATTGAAGACAGCTCAGTGTCATCAAAAGAGCTATTGTGATCGTCGAAGAAGAGATTTGAAATTTCAAATTGGAGATTCTGTATTTCTGAAAGTGTCTCCAATGAAGGTTGTATTGAGGTTCGGGAAAACTGGAAAGCTAGCACCGCGTTATATTAGTCCTTTTCCTATTCTGGAAAGGATCGGTCCTCTAGCATATCGAGTGCAGCTACCCAGCTGGTTATCTAGTGCACAATGTATTTCATATTTCTATCCTTCAAAAATTTATGCACGACCCAGATAGTATTATTGAGGAGGCGGCTCAGCAGGATCTTGAGATCACTCCCAATTTGGCAGTAAAGAGGGAATCAATAAAAAATGTGGATCGTGATGAGAAGCGATTGAGAAACAAAGTTGTGAAATTGGTTAAAGTCCAGTGGAGTGGTGATCCAAAGGACTACACTTGGGAAACTGAAGATAATATGCAGAAATCATATCCCAATTGCAGAGTGGATATCTCGGCTTAAACTGGTAAGCCATTTCCTTTTTTTTTTGAATTCGTATATTCCTTGTTGCTTTGCTCTCTCTTTCAAATTTCGAGAACCAAATTCTCTTAAGGGGGTATTTATGACATCCCAAAATTTTGAATTTCGAATTCGGTAACTTGTTTAGATTTTTGAAATTCAATTTGAAAAGTTTCAAGAGAAATATAATATTATTAATATTAATACTACAAAGTTATATGGATATAAATGAATATTTGGTAGTTGAAGCTTTATATAAATAATAACAATAAAAAAAAACATATAACAAACAAGAAATTGTCTTAAACCATAAATAAAATATATGTGATAAAATTTGATGTTGATATTAACTTTAAATAGAAAAAAAATTCAAGATTATGTTTGTAATAAAATCATGTGGTTATAAAATGACATATGAAATACATATAAACTTGCATGTAAATTTGTAAACTAGGAAACAAAAAATAATAAAACAGAAGTGTAGGCAAGAAGATAAATATCTTTAAATAACTAGAACAATTTTGTATAAGCAAAGCAAATCAGACAAGGAGATTGTAAACAAAAATATATGCAAGGAAAAAATCTGCAAAATAAAACAAAAATGTGTACTTTCAAAAAAATCAAACATCATATACATGTAACAAAAATGGGAACAAAGGCATTAAATGCCATTTATTCAAGCACAAATGAAAATCTTGCTTAGCACACCATAAAATCATTTCAGTCGGATTTAAACTTGGCTTAGTCAACAAGAAGAAGAAAAATCTGATCAAAGAAAAATCTTGCACCAGTAAAACCTCCCCTTAGTACAAACCTGATCCCATATATATACACATCCATATTGTGTTATTCCTTCATAAAAAACATAGTAAAGTCAGGAAAGAAAATATAAAACATCACCACAATTTCAAACTCAAATAGAATCAGCTAAAAAAAAGAAAGAAAAAAAAAACAAGAAGGATCAAAACTGTTTTTTTTCTTTCAAAACACAGAAGTAGCTCTGTTCAATCTTATTACCAGGTGAGTAAACATATTTTGAAAAGATTCAAGCATGATTCAAACTATGTAGATGACTTATAGCAAGTATTATGCTATATGACTATATACAGATGAAAATTTTCATATATGCTAATTATATTTGTCCTGGACATAATTGTCCATCATCTCTATGTTCTGTTTTTAAGAGATACAAGGTTCAATCAGGTTAAAACTATAAATTTCACTTCCCTAGTCCCTGATGGATTTCAATTTGCAACAAATAGGTTAGTTTGAAACATCATTTATGAATTAAATTTTGTTTTATGCTTGATCATGAAGAGGTTAACTTTGTAACCTCAAATTTACAGTAAAAACAAATTTTTATGATAAATTCAAATATTTTAAAACATTGATTTAATTACATAACTTGTGAACATACAAAGTTAAGATTTTTAAAATGAATATGATGATTTTTAATGAAGTATTCGATTTGCAGTTCGTATGTGAACAAAATTGGCACTTTGATCATTTTCTTATGATCAACTCAATATTTGATGTTGAAGTTTTGCGTGAAGAAAGGTTGAACCTCATTGATTTCAGGAAAATTAGCAAATATTTTTTCTATTGTATAAATTGGAGGTTCGAATTCAATCTATGGTTATATTCGAGTTTGTTTTCGCGTCTGTAAATAAGGTGATTTCATCACCTCAGAGGCATTGAGCTTCGTGTGATTCTAGAGGATGGTTGCTTAGTGTGTTGACGCGATGTGGCCAAAGTTATGGCGTCGCTGGTGATCTGAGATGCGGCGGCGAGGCATTTTTGGTTGGTGGTGTTGATTTGCAGTTTTTTGAGCTAACGACTAAATTTCGATTTCGAGTTTTCTGGGTCGAATCGAGCTTTAATCTCGAGTATAGGGGATGTTTTCGACTTGCTGAAGCTCGCGACGTTCGCCAGAACAGCGGCGCGATGATGTACACGTGCACGATGTTGATTTGGTGTCAGAAAGTTTGCGTTTGGCCACTCTAGTTAATACTCGAGGAAGACGATACATGGCTTCGGTGAGGAATTCGAGTACGTGAGTATCCTCCCTGTTATTTTTAGTTGAAACTTAAGTTAACTTTAACTCTAACTAAAGAGGAAAAAAGAAGAAGAAAAAGAAAAGGAAGGAAGAAGAAGTGGAAACTGGGGAATGTCTCGAGGAGGCTGGTGTGAAACCCGAGCGAATACTCGAGTGAAAACTGGGGAAGACTCGGGTTTATTCCAAAAATTGGTTTAGCCCTAATAAATTAAAATTTTAATTAACCCAGCAAATACTTAACAGAATTTTTCTAATTAATAGTTTAGCTGAATAACTTAATTTAAGTTAAGTATTAAAGTTAATCAACATTAAAGCTCTTTATAATCGTAACAAATTGATTTTCAAAATGTAAGGAAGATTTGAAATGTTAATTAAGGTAAATAATTACTATTGATTAATTGTTTTGAAAAATAATTAAGAATGATTTATAATAGCAATTTCAAATTGGTTAATTAATAATTTAGTGTTTAAATTAATTTGTAAATTAAGAATTGTTAAGTAGATAATGAAGTTGATTAATTATAATTGGCAGTTAATTAACATAATTAATTAAGAAATAATTAATCAAGTTAATTAAAATTTAAATTAATTTATCCAAAATTAATCATTGATTTAAAATAATCAATAAAAATAACTATGTGGTTAATTTATTAAATCACACTCACATTGATTGAAAATAACTAACTATTGTTGTGCACTAGATTGATATTCCTGTTTTGGTTTATGATACTGTGTGATGTAGATTGCTCTTTACCGAACTGTGATTTGTGATTTGTTTCTATATTGATGTGAAAACCTTTTGCCCGTAAAATGGCATTTAAACTTCGATGCGACAGGGAGTTGGATTTCAGTTAGTTATCTGAAACCCACATCGAACCCTGAATGTGAATCTTTGTGATTGATACACCCACATGTTTTAAAATCAAGCGTTCACTATCCGATTTAACCGGGAGAGGACCTTTGTGTTAGATAACCCATTCCGAATAGTGATACGTCGAAATGGATAGCATTTGAAGACCGGTGGTGAAGACCGGGTGTCTTCGAAAACGATAGGATGACCTATCGATTGTCTCTGCACTGAGTTGCTCCGGTAAAGAGATTCCCTAAGTGATGGGAAGTCCGATTGGGATTGTGGATACCCGGATTTGTAAGGGCTTCTTCCTTCACTGGACGAAGTGCCTTCGGTTCTATTCGAACCTGGAACAGACTTGTATGGTTGTATGTTTGACACTACACTTTGAGGTATAAAGCAGATTTCTTTCAAATACGTATCTGTTGGTGGCGGAGAATTTATTCTCTTAGCTTAACACCCTTCTCTGAGACGTACGTGCTCAAAGGTTATGTAGTTGAAGGTTATCGACGATATACTCCCAATTTGGTAGTGTGGCGTGCTAAGTGCTGCTGTTTGTTGATGATCATTTGTTGATCATTTGTGATCAAAGCATGGCTTTCGTGTAACGCGTAGCTTTGTAGATGAAACCTCATCGAACCTCACAACCCGGAAATGGTTGAAACATGAAAGATGCGGCAAGGTTATGAGGGTCGCGCCCTTTAGGGTATGTCATTTCCTTCTGGAAAAAGGTGATGTCATGGTATGGAGCCCAGATATTTACCTATGTGGTAGCTCCAATCTCATTTACTGCGTGGTTGTTGCTTTTTGGTAGAGGGCCCTCGGATAAAGGTCCCAAAGGACCGAGGAGTAGCATATTCGTGTAGTAGTTACCTAGTTACAGAGGTAACCTGGCCTTGTGTTGGCAGAGAGCTGGTTAAGTTCTTGGGACGTCCCGCCATATGCGTACCCATGTGGTAGTAGGAAGTTCCTTAGCATGACCATTTGTTGGAAACCCAAACAAAACAATACGAACCAAGTACATTTTTAGTTGTAGAACCTGCCATTTAACATGATAGCTATAGTAGGCATAGTATAGTGGTAACTATGCTGGCTAAGATTAATATTATACTTTCGAAATGTTTTCACACTATGCACTAATAATAATATCAAAAGAGTTTTCTCGTATTAAGCATATTTGACTATCATAAGGGTAAATCTCCCCCAAGTGTGTGATTGCATTGTGTGTGTGCCGGGAGGCCTTATGGTAGTTTCATTTTCTATAAGCATACCCTATTTTCTTTAATAAATCAAGTTTATTTAAAAGCAACTATTTTTGTTTACTCATAACAGTCCCATGACTGACCCGGAGTTTATTGTTTCTTTTCTAAACACCGGGTGCCCATAATTTCCACACGGGCAGCCTAGTAGTAGGTTTCCGTGCTCTGGTGTTAGCAGTATTTTGGAGCTTTTGCTTTGGACATATTTTAGAAGCTTTTGGGGTCTCAGGTGTTTAGTTTTTGGAAGTTCGTTATCGCTCCATCTCTTTGAAGACTTTTGGCATATGATCACTTGTTGTACTATCATGATGTTTTATCAGGAGTTGTGATATATGTATTAAGAATACTCTGATGTAGAAATGGATATTATGTTGATGTTATATTTGTGATGTGATGCATGATATTCATTCTGTTTCTGCTGTTTTATATTCATCTGATGTTGTTATAAGCTCCATCCGACTAGAGTTCGATGTTTAAATCTTTGGCGGTCGAATACAAGTGAGGTATTTAGTGTCAATTTTCGAACATTGGATTTCAGATCGTACAGGGGATATAGGTAACGCCATAACATTATTTTGATACTTTAGTTTACTGTAGACACTATTATAATAGTGTATTGTACTACGTAGTAGATAGTTTAACGGATCCTTAGGAGATTGTGATAACCCGAATTTTGGACATCTATTAATAGGAAATTAATAGGATTAAAATTGTTAAAATACTTACTTGTTAATAGAACAAATGAAATTTTGATATATATGTATCTCTGAATATGTGTATATAAATTTGAACTATAATTAATGCTGAATTATGAATATTTGGATAAATATTCATTTAACAATCTCCTAATATAATTATTTAAAATTTACAAATTATTCTTTTAAAACAAATAACAAAGAAGGAATATATATATATATATATAGATGAGTAGATTTTAATAGAAATAAAAAATCATTTTTTTATAAAAAGACAAATTTAAGATGGGTTTGTTTAAAAGTGTATATGATTTTATCTGTAAATCATTTTTTTTATTATATTTTCCTTAAAGTAATTTATATTTACATATATTTAGATAAGTGTTTATTTATTTTGTAAATTAAATATGAAAATTTTATATTAACATTTAACGTAAATATTTTTTTTATTAAAAGTGCTTAAGGACATGTGTTAACATATAAGGAATTAGTTTAACAAATGTCACCTAAGTAACCTATCTACTAACAAGTGGCAAATTTATACTTAACTAAATTTAGATTTTATTAAATATAATAGTAAAGAAAATAATGAGTGATTTTTTCAGTTAAGATTTTATCTCATTTTTTGAAAACCTGAAAACAAACTAAAAGAAAAAAAATACTGAAAATCAAACTTCAACCTGAGGTTGTGCAAATCAAATTTCAGTACTTCAGTTTGAAAATTTCAACACCAGATTCAACATCTTCAAGCATGCGACAGGAATTCAAAATCAATTCAACAAAAACAGAAGAAGTTCAAAATCAATTAAAAGCCTGGAAACAAGACCATGTTCACTGTCCTCTGCTTTAAAATGGGTGAGTAAACATTTCTTAAAAAAAACAACTTAATTTTGATTTATATCTAATGCATGTGATGATATTGTTTTAAATGGAAATTCTTCTGCTTGAATCTACATGAATTGATATATATATATATATATATATATATATATATATATATTTATGTATATATATATATATGTGTTAGCAAGTCTGTGAATATATATATATATATATATATATATACAAATTTCTGTTCTCTGTTGTTTCAGTCTCTGATTTGCCTTCAAAAATTTAAATATCTCAATCGAGACAATATTAGACTTTGATATCTAAATGGAAGTAGTTTGCTATTGTATGATGATGTTTTTAAAAATAGTTTCAGGATTTAAATTTCAATAAATTATTTTTAAAATTGAAATAACAATGATATTCATAAATTATGATAAAATCAACTATCTTAATTACAAATTTGGATTACAGGGATGGATACGTGATTGGAAATCATGAATTTTGATATGCTTTTCATATTTTTTTAGACTGCTAAATCTTGTGAATTCTCGTATTATTCGTATTGGGTATTTTAGGGGATTGTCGATGATCGGCGTGATGGAGTTGGTCGAGTTTTGGACTGGAGGTAGTATGGAGGATAGAGATTGATGGAAAAATGGTAGTAGATTTTTCTGGTGGTCGTGGTGGCCAGGGAGGGTCAAAATAGGGTTTAGTGATTGAATCTGGAAAGTCGGAGTTGTCGAGATTGTTTCGGCAATGGTGATGCATCAGAGATGATCGCGATGGGGGGAATCGCGACGGGATGATGTGATGCTGCTCGGGAGTGAGTGACGGGGTCTTAGTAGTCATGATCATCGACGACGAGAAGTTTGTTCGTCTGAGTTTTTGTTCCAGTTTTTGGATCGGGATGCTCGTTTTAGATTTGCGTTGCTTTCTTCGAATATGGGATATCAAAAGGAGTGGTGGGATTGTCGACGACTTGTAGATGGTTGTGGTGACAATCGGTGGTGACCGGAGGTTCTGTGCACGTATACGTGCACGATTTGGGTCATGTGATGATCAGGTTTGGGAGCGAAGGTTTTGTCCTCGGGAGTGGGATCGTGCGAGGGAACGTTTTTCTTGAAGCACATGAGTTCGTGGTTGCCTCGATGGTAGGCACGGATGTTTGGGGTTTCGACTCGAGTTTTTGCTGTGGTGTTTTTTTTGGTTTTAACTAAGGCTAAGTTTTGTAAATGGAAATCAAGTTTTCAAATTTAAAAGTTAGTTCTTTCCAAAATAATGTTAATCAAGTTTTCAAGGATGATTAACAGAATATATTTTCAAATTTAAAATGTTAAAACGGTTAATTTTTAAAGTAGTTAACTAAATGAAATTTTGAATTTTAATTAAAAGGGTGTTTTCAATTCAAAATATTTGATCAAAGTTTTGAAGAAATATTTAAAAACTAAGTTTTCAAGTTATTTTTAAATGGATAACTTTTAAAGGTATGATAATTAAGTTTCCAAAGATAAATATTTGTAGAATTTAAAAAAATATGTTTGAAGCATTTCAAATTTTCAATTTTTTTTGAATTAGATGATTAAATTAAATTATAATTAATTTCTAAATGTTTTATTTTTAAATAATGTTTAATGATATAATTATGTAAATCAATTATAATAAAGAGTTTATCTTTAAGTTATTAAAATTTTGATTAATTTAGATAATTAATTTATGGAGATAATGAAGGTTAATTAATTACTATTATTGATTTAAGAATAGTATATTAATGTAAATGATTTGTTAATATGTAAAAGTTTATTTAAGATAAATGATATTCTTAATTAATTAAGGATTTTTAAATATAAGGAGTTAACTAATTATTTAATTAATTTTTTTAAATGATTAGTTAATTGTTTGGTTAATTTAAATAATCACTTAATTATGAATTAATTAAGTATAATTACTTGATAAAGTAATTAATGGATAATTACTAAATGTAATTAAAAAAAAGGAGAAACTACTTGTAGAAGTAATTAGTGGGAAATTATTTATGAATGTAAATGAATGGAAGTGGTTAAGTGTAAATCATTTGGTGTTAATAATTAAAGGATAAACTAATATAATTGAATAAAGAGTTAATTAAAGAATATTAAGGTTAAGTAATGGTGTGATTAATTACTTGTTAAGGTAATTAATCAAGAGAGTAATTAACTAATGAAAGTAATTAGAGGATAATTACTTAATGGAAGTAATTAAGGATTAATTACTTTGTGTAATTAATTAAGGATTGTTCGATTTAGGAAACCAATCAATAATTAGTTAAATAATGATTACACTTGATTAAGGGATAAATAATCAATGAAGTGATTAGGAGATACTTAATTTGAGTGATTAATGAAGGATCATTGGATGGGCAAAGGATAATTAAATTGTGTAATTAATTAAGAGTCAATTACTTATTGTAATTAAAGTATAATTAATCAAAAATGATTAATTAAGATGTTAATGAGAGGATGATTAATTAATTGATTTGTAATTAATTAATGTTGAGTAAGCAAGATTTAGTGATAGTGGAAGTAATTAATTTAATATATTTAAATTAATTAAAAGAATATGGTAATCAACCTTGTGTATGGATGATAGAATGATATTGGAAGCCTTGGATTAATTGTTATTCCTAATATATGATTCGTGATGCTAAGTGATATGATATGTTTGATGTAAATTGTAATGATGTGGTTATCTATTGAAGATGAACTACTGTGACATCCTGTATTTAAAGTTGAATTGTATTTCACTTGAATCACTTGGGTTAAGATGACATTGGATTCGAAGAGACAGGAGTTGGGTATTAGTAATTACCCAAAACCACTTCGAATCTTTATAGATTGATTTGTGAAATAAGTGTTAAGCATAACAAGTAATAATTCGTAATGGAGTAAGAGTTACCCCAGGATTTTAATTATGCTTTGTGCATTATAATTTCATGTTAGATGGGTTTACTCACGCTAGTATCCAGCCTGACCCGGGTGTTACTTTGATGTAATGCTCGGGTCAGATCGAGTATTGCAGATTTCAGGTAAGAACGTGCTGGAGCTCAGGAGACGAGCTGATGGCAGGAACGTAATGGAGTGTTTCCACTGTGATATATTGATGTATATCTGGTACATGTTGATTGTATATGTCCAGTGTTTGTATATATGATGTAACTCTGATGAATTTAAAATGTAATTGATTGATACAGTTTCCTTTGTAATAAGAATATTATTTGATATTATATTTTGATCCGTTGCGAATGTGAGGTTTCTGTAACTTATTTCGAATTGTTCTTCTTTCTCTTTTCTTCTTTTCTAACTATCTGGAATTTTTGGAATCGAAAATTTAGGGTCGTTACATTTGGTATCAGAGCAAAGGTTAAGCGAGAACCTTGGCTCTGGTGGGTTACTCATTAAGAATAGGGTAAATGGTACCCTAGAATGAGTTGAGTATATATATATGAGAGCGTACTTGTTATTTTATTATATAAAGATTTTTTTAAATGATTTTATAAGAATATATTTTGATATATATAGAAATATTTATTTCTAATAAATATTAAGGTAATTGATTGTTAAACTATTGGAATTAAATTAAGTAGTAACAGAAATACAACCAAATTGGATAAAGATAAGTTTGAAATGGATTCAAAGTGAAATTAAATCTTGAACTTGGAGAAGAATTTCAAAATAAGATGAATTAGAATTGGTTTCAAACCAGAGAAATAGAATGGTTATTGTGAGATGATTGTTTTCCAATAAACAATAAAATGTTTTAAGGAAGCAACAATTTAAAGAGAGTAATTTGTAAATTTGAAAGGTTGTTAAATGAAGTGGGTTTTAAACTGTGAAGTTCTGAATTCTAAATTTAAACATTTGAAAATTGTTTCCAAAATTTTAAAGGAGATAATATTATTCAAACTATTTTGAATGAAATCTTATTCTAGAGTAAGAAGTTGTTTGTAAAATTTAAAAGAATTTGTTTGAATTAAAACCAAGGGTGGTTTAAATTTTAAAATTTGGTTTGGTGGGCCAAGAAGTAAATATGTATATAGATGTGTGGATATACATAATATTTTGAAATAAACTCTAAAGCGATGAGTTTTGATTTTCCCTGAAGTGTGATATAAAACCCAAAGGGATATAAATTTTGAACTTATAAGCAGGAAAGAATTTTGAAATTTGAAGTGGGAATTCAAATTGTGTAAATTTGATTGGACTAAGTAAATTGAATTTAACTTGGAAGAAGTTAAATAAGTTTGATTGATCAATCTGATTTGGACATTTCAAGATGAAACTAAGATTTAACTTGGGAAGTTAAATGGTTGATTGGAATTGAGAGTTTAAGAGATTTCAAAATGGGTTTGAGATCTGAAAATCTGAAATGGATGGATGTTTTAAAATAATTTGGATTTGTTTAATAGAATTAAGAAATGGGGTGTGGTAATATATCCATTATTAAAATAAAATGGAATCATTTTTGGACTTAAGATTTGAATGTTTAAGATAAAACTTCAAAAGGTTTGGTTTCAAAATTGAAACTTGGTGATAAATTGAATCTCAAAGATTTAGTTGTTTAAAAGAAAATTGAATTGTTATTTGAACTTTGAAATAAGTTTAAACTGGAATTTGGATTAGAATTAAATGGTTTATAGATATAAGTTGATTTGATTTAAAGGATTAAATCAACATTTAAATTTGAAGTTTAAATTAAATTAGTTCAAATTAGATTTGATTTGAATTAATTGGTATTGTGATTGAAGATGTAGAAGTTTAAAAATTCAAATGAGAATTGGGATTTATTCAATCAGGAATTGAGATGATTTTAAATGGGTTCAATTTGAAGTTAGTCCAAATTGATTTGAATAATTTGGAACTGTAATTAAAGCTGAATAGGTCTAAAATCAAATGGAATTTGATTTGAATTTGGAAAGAAATTGAGAATTAATTCAACTTGAATTTAGGGTTAAGTCAATTTCAATGGAAATTGAAGTTATTTAATTTGAAATTGAGTCAATTTAAATGGAAGTGGAAATTTAAATTGAATTGATTAGAAATAGAGGTTGGGAATTGAGCAGTTTGACTCTGGACTATTTTCAAATTAAATTGTTTTAGTACAAATTTACTTTTCCAAACTATTTACTATAGAACTTTTCTTTTTAAACCTAAAACTATCTTATACTCGTTTTACAATTATTTTTGGAACTATTTAACAAATTTTCAACTATTTTATAAACTAATTTCTATTTTCAATTACTAATTACTATTTTATAGCTATTTTGCAATTATTTAAAATTCCTATAACTATTTAACTATTTTCCTATTATTTTACAATTACTAAACTATTTTACAGCTATTTCACATACTATAAATTGTTTTTCAATTACTTATCTATTTTTAAAACTTTTCAAGCTATTTTTAAAATTTAAAATGGACAGAGTTTAAACTGTTTATCATTAAATATCCATTTGAGATAAGGATTAAAGTGATAATCCAATAGAATTGAAAGAATTGTGTTTATGTGGATAGAAATTAAAGAAATTGTGAATAGAAAGAGAAATTGATTTAGTTAATAATCAATGAAGATAAATACGTAGGATGTACGTATATTATTCTATTCGCATAGTGATTTGATCCAGATTCGAGCACAGAATTTCGAGATAGTTATATTGGTCCGAGCTGAGATTTTCCACTCGATTTTCGACGGACAACCTGGATATGGATTGCTGATTAGTTCTGAATATTTTCTATCATAGTTATGACTATGCAAGGAGAATGATGGTTTCTGATCAAGAAACCAGATCTGAGTCCGCACTAGGAAGTCGGGTGGACGATACTAGTTCGGAAATGAAATTGTGTGATCGAGAGAGTGATCAGATTGGTATATCGTATGGGTGATATGTGTACGATGTACGGGTTTGAATGAAATTTATACTAGGAATTTTTGCATAAGAATTGTGAAATGGTTTTTGAAAAGAAAGGTATATTTTGTGAAATATGTGATGAAGTAAAGTGAAAATTGGAGGAAAGGTTTTTGGAACCTTTTGGATTTTGAAAGGCTTTTGATTTTTAGGTGAAATCAATATTGAAATTTGGAAAGCCTAGTTTAAGAATAATCGATTTTTGGGATAATCAATTTTGTGTAAAGAAGCTTTGTTTGAGATCATACTAGGCGTATGATTTGAAAGATACTATTTGTGAATAGTATAAAGTGTTTTGATAATGGCTCTGGGGAAAAAGGCGCTTCCTTAAAATGAACTTCTCAGGAGTGCGACCGAGTGGTGCTACCTTGAGCCCCAAGGGGGGTTCTAAAGTTGATCCTGTGAGGAGTCCGGACAAAGTTAGTTCCTTGGGATTATGATAGTGTGTACCATAACGAAAGTCGTGTGTGCCGCTGAGAGCCAACAATCTGCGTTTGATTTTATATTGGTTGACTGCGACCTATGGTAACATAGCGAAAGTCGTGCTGCGTTTGATTTTGTATCGGTAGACTGCGATCTATGTAGGAGTGGAGAAGTTTTATTTTGACAGCGAAAATCGTGTGTGCCGCTGAGAGCCAACAGTTACATGGACTTTTGCTGCGATGACAACGTAACCCTGGAATGTAACTGCGATCCGTTGTGGGTTCCATGACGTAATCGAGGGGCGCGGAGTGCCTACAGTTACATGGACTTTTGCTACGATGGCAACGTAACCCAAGATGTAACTGCGACCATGGATGGGAGTGATGATTTCCAGATCATTCTCATAAAGAAATTTCCTCTATTTTCAAAAACTGTTTTCTGAATTTTCAATAAAATTATTTTCAATGTATTTTCACTGGATGTTGAAAACGGGTCTTCCAAGCACTTATAGATTTTCAGTCTTACGCCTGATCAACGTATGACCGAATTTCTGTGAGAACAAGAATGGACTGGTTGAGACATCGAAGTTATAAAAATTATTTTATAAAACTGATTTGTAATATTATATAGATTTTAAAAGTGTTCTAAAAATGATCAAAGGAAATTTATCTGATTTTAAGCATTTCAATAAAATTCTGGTTTCGTTCCTTTTCGAGGACGAAAAGATTCAAAGGGGGAAGGAATGTGATAACCCGAATTTTGGACATCTATTAATTGGAAATTAATAGGATTAAAATTGTTAAAATACTTACTTGTTAATATAACAAATGAAATTTTGATATATATGTATATCTAAATATGTGTATATAAATTTGAACTATAATTAATGCTGAATTATGAATATTTGGATAAATATTCATTTAACAATCTCCTAATATAATTATTTAAAATTTACAAGTTATTCTTTTAAAACAATTAACAAAGAAGGAATATATATATATATATATATATATGAGTAGATTTTAATAGAAATAAAAACTCATTTTTTTATAAAAAGACAAATTTAAGATGGGTTTGTTTAAAAGTTTATATGATTTTATTTGTATATCATTTGTTTTATAATATTTTCTTTAAAGTAAATTATATATACATATATTTAGATAAGTTTTTATTTATTTTGTAAATTAAATATGAAAATTTTATATTAACATTTAACATAAATATTTTTTTATTAAAAGTGCTTAAGGACATGTGTTAACATATAAGGAATTAGTTTAACAAATGTAACCTAAGTAACCTATCTACTAACAAGTGGCAAATTTATACTTAACTAAATTTAGATTTTATTAAATATAATACTAAAGAAAATAATGATTGATTCTTTTAGTTAAGATTTTATCTCATTTTTTGAAAACCTGAAAACAAATTAAAAGAAAAAATATACTGAAAATCAAACTTCAACCTGAGGTTTTGCAAATCAAATTTCAGTACTGCAGTTTCAAAATTTCAACACCAGATTCAACATCTTCAAGCATGCAACAGGAATTCAAAATCAATTCAACAAAAACAGAAGAAGTTCAAAATCAATTAAAAGCCTGGAAACAAGAACATGTTCACTGTCCTCTGCTTTAAAATGGGTGAGTAAACATTTCTTAAAAAAAACAACTTAATTTTGATTTATATCTAATGCATGTGATGATATTGTTTTAAATGGAAATTCTTCTGCTTGAATCTACATGAATTGATATATATATATATATGTTAGCAAGTCTGTGAATATATATATATACAGATGTCTGTTCTCTGTTGTTTCAGTCTCTGATTTGCCTTCAAAAATTTAAATATCTCAATCGATACAATATTAGACTTTGATATCTAAATGGAAGTAGTTTGCTATTGTATGATGATGTTTTTAAAAATAGTTTCAGGATTTAAATTTCAATAAATTATTTTTAAAATTGTAATAACAATGAGATTCATAAATTATGATAAAATCAACTATCTTAGTTACAAATTTGGATTACAAGGATGGATACGTGATTGGAAATCATGAATTTTGATATGCTTTTCATATTTTTTAGAATGCTAAATCTTGTGAATTCTCGTATTATTCGAATTGGGTATTTTAGGGGATTGTCGATGATCGGCGTGATGGAGTTGGTCAAGTTTTGGACTGGAGGTAGTATGGAGGATAGAGATTGATGGAAAAATGGTAGTAGATTTTTCTGGTGGTTGTGGTGGCTAGGAAGGGTCAAAATAGGGTTTAGTGATTGAATCTAGGAAGTCGGGGTTGTCGAGGGTGTTTCGACAATGGTGATGCATCAGAGATGATCACAATGGGGGGAATCGCGGTGGGGTGATGTGATGCTGCTCTGGAGTGAGTGCCGGGGTTCCAGTCGTCATGATCATCGACGACGAGAAGTTTGTTCGTCTGAGTTTTTGTTCCAGTTTTTGGATCGGGATGCTCGTTTTCGATTTGCGTTTGTTTCTTCGAATCTGGGATATCAAAAGGAGTGGTGGGATTGTCGATGACTTGTAGATGGTAGTGGTGATGATCGGTGGTGACCAGAGGTTCTGTGCATGTATACGTGCACGATTTGTGTCAGGTGATGATCGGGTTTGGGAACGAAGGGTTTGTCCTCGGGAGTGGGCTCGTGCGAGGGAACGTTTTTCTCGAGCAGATGAGTTGATGGTTGCCTCGTTGGAAGGCACAGATGTTTGGGGTTTCGACTTAAGTTTCTACAGTGGTGTTTTTTTGGTTTTAACTAAGGCTGTGTTTTGTAAATGGAAATCAAGTTTTCAAATTTAAAAGTTAGTTCTTTCCAAAATAATGTTAATCAAGTTTTCAAGGATGATTAACTGAATGTATTTTTAAATTTAAAATGTTAAAGCGGTTAATTTTTAAAGTAGTTAACTAATGAAAATTTGAATTTTAATTAAAAGGGTTTTTTCAATTCAAAATATTTGATCAAAGTTTTGAAGAAATCTTTAAAAACTAAGTTTTCAAGTTTTATTTAAATGGATAAGTTTTAAAGATATGATAATTAAGTTTCCAAAGATAAATATTTGTAGAATTTAAATAAAATATGTTTGAAGCATTTCAATTTTTTTTTAAATTTGAATTAGATGATTAAATTAAATTATAATTAATTTCTAAATGTTTTATTTTTAAATAATGTTTAATGATATAATTATGTAAATCAATTATAATAAAGAGTTTATCTTTAAGTTATTAAAATTTTGATTAACTTAGATAATTAATTTGTAGAGATAATGAAGGTTAATTAATTATTGTTATTGATTTAAGAATAGTTAATTAATGTAAATGATTTGTTAATATGTAAAAGTTTAAATAAGTTAAATGATTTTCTTAATTAATTAAGGATTTTTAAATATAAGGAGTTAATTAATTATTTAATTTTTTTTTTTAAATGATTAGCTAATTGTTTGGTTAATTTAAATAATCACTTAATTATGAATTAATTATGTATAATTACTTGATAAAGTAATTAATGGATAATTACTAAATGTAGTTAAGAAAAGAGAAATTACTTGTAGAAGTAATTAGTGGGAAATTACTTATGAAAGTAAATGAATGGAAGTGATTAAGTGTAAACACTTGGTGTTAATAATTAAAGGATAAATTAATAATTGAATAAAGAGTTAATTAAAGAATATTAAGGTTAAGTAATGATGTGATTAATTACTTGTTAAGGTAATTAATCAAGGGAGTAATTAACTAATGAAAGTAATTAGAGGATAATTACTTAATGGAAGTAATTAAGGATTAATTACTTAGTGTAATTAATTAAGGATTGTTCGACTTAGGAAACCAATCAATGATTAGTTAAATAATGATTATACTTAATTAAGGGATAAATAATCAATGAAGTGATTAGGAGATACTTAATTTGAGTGATTATGAAGGATCAATGTAATTAATATGAATGAGCAAAGGATAATTAAATTGTGTAATTAATTAAGAGTCAATTACTTATTGTAATTAAAGTATAATTAATCGAAAATGATTAATTAAGATGTTAATGAGAGGATGATTAATTAATTGATTTGTAATTAATTAATGTTGAGTAAGAAATTTAATGACAGTGGAAGTAATTAATTTAATATATTTAAATTAATTAGAAGAATATGGCTAATCAACCTTGTGTATGGATGATAGAATGATATTGGAAGCCTTGGATTAATTGTTATTCCTAATATATGATTCGTGATGCTATGTGATATGATATGTTTGATGTAAATTGTGATGATGTGGTTATCTATTGAAGATGAATTACTGTGACACCCTGTATTTAAAGTTGAATTGTATTTCACTTGAATCACCTGGGTTAAGATGACATTGGATTCGAAGAGACAGGAGTTGGGTGTTAGTAAATTCCCAAAACCACTTCGAATCTTTATAGATTGATTTGTGAAATAAGTGTTAAGCATAACAAGTAATAACTCGTAATGGAGTAAGAGTTACCCCAGGATTTTAATTATGATTTGTGCAATAGAATTTCATGTTAGATGGGTTTACTCACGCTGGTATCCAGCCTGACCCGGGTGTTACTTTGATGTAATGCTCGGGTCAGACCGAGTATTACAGATTTCAGGTAAGGACATTCTGGAGCTCAGGAGACGAGTTGGATGGCAGGAATGTAATGAATCCGCTGTGATATATTGATGTATATCTGGTACATGTTGATTGTATATGTCCAGTGTTTGTATATATGATGTAACTCTGGTGAATTTAAAATGTAATTGATTGATATATTTTCCTTTGTAATAAGAATATTATTTGACATTATATTTTGATCCGTTGCGAATGTGAGGTTTCTGTAACTTGTTTTTGTTTTTTCTTCTTTCTCTTTTCTTCTTTTCTAACTATCTGGAATTTTCGGAATTGAAAATTTTGGGTTGTTACAGAGATAGTAATGCCGATCATCTGTTAAGTTATTGCACCCACGTTAGACACTGGATAGGAGATTTCAAACCCCGTAAACATATCCAACGCCACTACACTCATATTTATTTACTGTTGATTTAACTTACGTAAGATCTTTTAGTTCCGATTCGAGTGTTTTGTCTATTCAATTTGCTCGGGTCAGTCTGAGCTTTTCAGTTTATCGTAGACTGCTTTCTGGAGGATGAAGACGAATATTTTGTACTATTATTATTTATTATATTTATACCACTTCATCTGTTGTTCCGCTACATTATTTTATTTATTATTGTTGTATGTAACTCTGATCTGTATTGTAATAGTATAATCAATGTTTTTGGTAAACAGCTTCATGAACTGTTCATTTGATTATTATATTTTGTTATTCCTCTGCTAGATTCTGTATTTGTTTTTCTTTATTTCTCTATCTTTTTCTTAACTACCCCATAACAATCCTCCCTTTTGAATGGTTTCAGTTTGAAGTGTGAGGTCAATTATCGATTCAAACAGTCCAAATGGGTGGGTCGTTACAATGTAGAATTGCATCTAGGAGGTTAGGAAGACCAGAACATAGGATGCTAAAATATAAAAAAAAAAGGATATTGGTAGGGCAAATAGGTTTACAGTAAGTCCATAAAAACTATATGATATTGGCAAGGGCCAATAGATTCATAGTTAGCCCATGAAAACTATGTATAAAAGAATATGTCAGATAGGCAGGTTGTAGCACCCTATATTTTTAGTAACATTATTTAGAATATTTAGTTAGCTAAATAAAATAAAATAATGTAAGACGATTAATAGATTGAGATTTGATTAAAATTTAGGGTAGTCGTGTCTTGTTAATGTGTAATTCAAAATGAGATAACATGAATAAGATATGTTAGGAAATAAGAAAGGGCAAAATGGGAAATATGATGAAATTATACCCTAAACCCTTAGGAAAACAAACATATGTTCATTCCATTTTCAAGCAAAATGACCCTAAGGCCGACCACCATTTTCAATCTCAAGAGAAGATAAGAGCTAGGATTTCAAGAAGAACAAGTGAATCAACTTGTTCAACACTAAATCTCTTATCTTTAATCACAAAGCTAAGGTGAATGATTACAACATCCCACTTTTATTATAGTTTTCGGATTTAATGGTAATGATTTTGCATTATTATGCCATGTTTTGAATGCTTAAAAGTTTATGTATATGCTTGTTGATGATTTATGCATAATTATATATAAGTTTTTACGATATATTTGATATGAAAACTCTATTAAATGACATCCAAATGCCCTGCGAATTTGAATGTTAGAGATGGGTTTCAATTTTCATAATTTTTTGAATTATGGTGGATTTTATGTTAATTTTCTAGTGGGGAAATTATTTATTAGGTTAGAAAATATAATTGAAAGGATTTTCTGGATTTTTTTTGTAGAATTTTGTTAAGTGTTTTGATGAATATGCAAAATTATTTATGGCATGGGACTTAAATATTTTATATATTTAATTAAGGAGAAGAGGTATTTTGCAAGTGATTTAAGTTAAATAATTAGCTCTGAAATGTGTAGCACTTTTCAACGATAAAGAAAAGAGGCGACGAATCAAAATTTTACTTGTAAAACAGGTTAGGTGAAAAGAATTGTTTATTTCAGGCTTTCAAACCGTTTCATTGCTTTCGGCACCTACTTCCTCCTTGGTTGGCTTTCGACCAAGTCCCTCCACTTCCATTTCCATCGATACCAATGAGCCTGGTGTCAAGAAATTGGTACGTAGAGAATTGGACATGAGGCAAAAGGTTTGAGGTCGAAACCATAGGTTTTGAAGGGATCGAAAAGTCGCTTTGTTTTCGAATCAAAATGCACCTGCTTGCTTTCGACTAAGTAGCTTTCGACTCAGTTGGCTTTCGACTGGGTCAATGGATTTAAAAGAGATGGTTTCGAAGGGGTTGCACTTTAGTTTAAATTATTTACTTTCGACAAAGCCAAAACATTTTTAGTTGCCGCTTTCTACCTTTCGAATATAATGGTTTCGAAGGGAATACTTTGTTTTTAAAACTTGGCTACTTCTCCTATGCTTTCGAAGGGATGGTTTCGTCATCATCACTTCTTTACTTAGGAAATAGTTTCGAAACAAAAGCTTTCGACTTAAATGTTTTAAAGACCCTTTTTCTATAATTGAAGTACAACCCAAATGGTTTCGAAAGATATGGTTTAATGGTTTCGAAAGATGTGCTTTCGACTTCAATGGGCTTCTTATCCTTTGCTCTATTTGAAGGCATAATTCAAAAGGTTTCGATCGAGATGGTTTTTAAAGGTTTCGAAGTAGTAAAATTTGAATGGTTTCGAAAGGTTTCCATGTGTTTTAAATTAAACCAAAAAGCTTTGGAAAGGTCTAGTATTTCAATGTTTTCGAAAGAGTTTTAATGAATGGTTTCAAAGAGATGGTTCCCTAAGGTTTCGAAGGGATTGATAGGGAAGGTTGTTCTTTATTTTCGAAGCTTTCCATGAAAAGAAAGGTAGAGTTATTCCAATGTTTTCAAAAGGAAATGTTTAAAGGTTTTTAAGAGGGATGTCTGTTATTATGATGCTTTCGAAGAAAGAAAGGAAAAGATTTTCCAATGTTTTCGAAAGACAAGGTTTAATGGTTTCGGGGTAAAGGTTTTCATCAACAAGGGGTTGAGTAATATATATACATATATATAACGTGGCAAGGTGATTTTGAGTAAAGCACAGGGGATATATATTTTCCTTGTATAAGCATGATTTAAAAATCTAAATCAATTTTAAAGAGTTTTTCAAGGAAAATTTAAGGAAAGTTATCGCTAAATGAAAATGACTCAGCTATTAGAATACCAGATGGGACTGTTATATGGTCGCTCCCTATACATTAGCTATTAGGCCATCTAATTATTCCAAAATTCCACTGTGTAGGGCTTTGTCTCAGTTAAGTCTAAAATTATGATTGCGCATAGAAGGGAATATATGTTTGTATACAGATGGTTATTGATGAGCCCGCAAAACCATTAGGATCAGGTGACCCAATGAGATGTTAATTTAGGGACAAACCGTCGAAAAGAGAAGTATTTAATAAATAGTCAAGGTTAGACCGTCCGGAAGGGGTGTGTCTAACATATGTTAGATAAATTATGTTATTTTTTCTAGTAGGCCCGAGTCAACCAAAGGTCATGCTAAGCCAAACAAAACTATAATGATCGGACATATATTCCATTTGTTACCTGATATTTATGTTTACATAATATGATGATGCATTATAGTTTTAACCAGTTTTGGTGCAGGATAAAGGTTTGCAAAAGATATGTTTTAAAAGGATGTTAGTGAGAGGAAACCTGTTCTGCTAAGCAGCATGGTCTCACTTAACATTAATAACCGAGATGTATAGTATTATTCACATTAGGCTTTATGTTTGACTCGAAGTCTATGTTTTCCACTTAAACTCTCGAGTGCTCAAAATTGATTTGAGTAGGCTGAGGGTTGACGTTCTTTCAAGTTTTAGTAGGATAACGAATAAAGCTACCGGAGGTGAGCGGGAGGCTAACAGATAGCTATTTAGGAGTTGTAGTTCTTTGTTTTGTGTTTATTTCTGTTGTGTATGTATTAAGTCAATTATGACTGTATGTCTCCGATCATCCAAGGGGGCATCTTCATATATCGCTCTTGGCATGTTTTATAATAAGTATATTTTATCACTGCTTGGGAAACGTTATGGATTGTGTAATCTGAATATGGAACATCTATTTCGAAATGTAATGGAAAAATGTTTCTTTGAAATCCTTGCTTTGTTTCATATTCAAGTGCTTCTAGTATTAGATACCATTAACATAGTCGTATTTAGCCATCGAAAGTTAATACTATGGATGATCGCATCATCTATAGCGCTTAGTTTTGGACCTCTAGATAGGGGATGTTAAACAGGTTCATAGTTAGCCCATGAAATCTATGTATTAAAGAAAATGTCAGATAGACAGGTTCATAGTTAGTCCATGAAAACTATGTGTAAAAAAAGATGTCAAATATTAAGCCCATGAAAACTATGATTGGATACTGGCAGGGGCAGTAGGTTCATTGTTGGCCCATGAAAACTATATCCTTATGAAATATTATCAGTTGCCAAAAGGTTCCTAGTCAACCCATGAAAACTATGGTAAGAAGAAAGGATGTTGGGGTTACCAATAGGTTCCTAGTCAACCCATGAAAATTAGGATAAGAGCAATGTTGGAGTTACCAATAAGTTCATAGTGATCCCTTGAAAACTATGTAATTGGATAGAGCGTCCTTGAATGTTTAACGGATTATAAGTCAGCCCATGAAAACTAATAGGTTAATAGTAATCCTAGAAACTATAACTGAGATAGACAGTCTAAATTGAAAGGGGATGAGTAATCCAGAATTAATTCAATTGTTTTGCATATCATCATACATACTGTTTTGAATTGTTTTAACCATTGTGGATGTAATATATGATTTCATAAAAGTTTTGAGATACTAGTGAGAGGAAACCCGTTCCGCTAAGCTGTATGGTCTTACTGGATATCTAAATGATTTGAGATGGTAGATTATTATTCATACTAGGCTTTATGTCCAACTCAAAGTTTTTGTTTTCTCCTTAAACTCTCGGTTACTCAATTGATTTTGAGTAGTTTGAGAGTTGAAGTTCTCAGGTACATCTTAAGACGAATAAGCTTCCAGAGATGTGCATGAGGCATGGTAGCTAATTAGAGTGTTTTTTCTTTTGATTCCACTGTGTGGATTGTAATGGAAAAGTTGTTATATTGCCTAATATACTCTGATCATCTTGGGAGCATCTTCATTTGTCGCTCTGGGCGTATGTTGTAATAAATATGTTTTCTCTGAACGTGGTTTGCGAACATGGGATTATGTAACGAATTGGAAATGTTTTGATATGGAATGTGATTTTGTTTGAAGTTTAATTTTTCTCCATATTCATTTTTTTCTATGTATCAATGAATCTAACACTACCGTATTTAGTCATCGAGGATTAATAACTATGGATGACTACAACATCCATAGCTGTTAGTTTTGGGCTCCAAGTAAGGGGATGTTACATTTAGCCACCCATAATTGAAATCATCTTAATATAAACTGATTTAAACATAAAAAGCAAGGAAAATAAGAGCTAATCAAAGAAAAGAGAGTTAACTACTTGCATGAAATGAAACTAAACTAATTGCATAAGTTAAAACTAACTGCTAACATGAAATAAAGAAGCATAAACTTAATAAAAGAGCATGAAATAAAATAGCAAGAAAGGAAGAAAAGCATGTAGACAATAAAGAAAATAGGAAGTGGCTTATGAAGCCATTTTATTCATCATTGATTCTGTGACTACAACATGCATAAAAGAGAATAAAACGAAGAACATTACATGAAACATAAAGGTATATTCATACATGCCTAAAACTCTAGTTCCATTTTCAGGGAGCTACCTAAAAAACTCTTTAGTTTGTTTAGCCTCCAAGTAATCATTAAGAAATTAACTAATCACCACTAACTTGTTTTATTGCCTTCAATCTCCACTAATATATGCATTTGCTTTTAATTATGTCCCATAAGGGACTGGGCATTTGGGCTCTCCATGTTGCATTATTTCCAACCTCTTCTCATTCTTTTGATTTCCCATGTATATGCATGCATAAGCCTCTTCCATTTCAAGTTCAAAATTCCTATAAAATAAAATAAAAATGCGTAAGAAAATTTTCTTAAAAATAATTTGCACAATTACCATTTTTTCCACATGTTAACGTATGAATGATGATTTGAAAATCCCTTTGTATTTTTGGTGTAGACATGTAAAATCACCCTAATATGCCTTTAATTTTAGCAAAATAAGATAAAATATTAGAGTATAATTATATACCTTTACATGCACAATAGTATCCCACGCTTATCTTTTTATTCGCCCTTGAATAAACCAAAACTAGGGTAAATCTATTTTTGAAGGAAACACGATTGCATTGAGCATATACAACAAGCCACTAAACCTCTAGTTGTCCCTAGTAGGACAAGTGTTGTCTCATGAGGGTTTTCAGCGGATACTGCCCACAAAATCCAAATGCGATATGCAAATTCTAATGCGACTACATGATGCAAGTTTTTGAAAAATATTTACAAATAAAGAATTCACTTTGAAATTGACAAGAGTAAATTAGACATAAGTTTTGGTTATTATCATGAAATTTTAGTCCATTTACTCACCAAAACATCCAACAAAAATTAAGTTATCATTACATTGGATAATAGTTTTGCTAGTTGCTTTGATTGATAACATAGTGTAACTATGAAATGAATCCTTTAGTTGATTATCAAAGTTTTGCAAAGTGGCATTTTTATTTCTTTTGAATAACGAGTCAAATCAATTAAGTGAAGTTAGTACTTGGGTTTCAGTTGCTTGCTCTTTCTATTTTGAAAAATATTATTGTTTACACACCTAACTCAGATATACTAAAGCCAGATATACCGATCATGCACTGCTTTTCGGGCTTACGTGAGAAGAGTACAGAGTGTGGCGAGTGTACACACTTGCGTATGAAAACATGACACTAGGTGTTTATTATTATTATTTTTATTTTATTTACATACACCTAACTCAGATATACTAATCATGCACCGCCTTTCGGGCTTATGTGGGAAGGGTACAAAACGTGTCGAGTGTACACACTTACGTGTGAACACATGACTCAAGGTGTTTCTTATTATTATGAATTTTTTTCATTTCTTTTTTCGAAAAGAGAGAGTTATGCAAAATCATCTTACCACCACTTAACTTAGAAGATCAAAAATGTTATCGCCTTTACTTTAAATCAACCACCCTTTTAAACAAAGATTACAATTAGCGTATACTTCATAATTATCACTTATGAACCTTCCTATATACTAGTTACACCATAGTTGCTTGTAATTTAGACTTTACTTTTTATTATTCTTTGAGATAAGTAATTTTCCAAAGATTACAAACTAATGGCCAAAACGGTATGCTTACTCTACCGTGCCTATTCAAAAGTAAATTAATATGCAATTTTTTCTCAATTTTGTTTTTTTTTTTGAATGAGAGGAAAGAAAATGCAAAAATAAAACCATGTAAAATTAAAATGAAAATGAGTCCCCCCATACACACTTGATTTTGATTGTGTCCGCATAGGCAGTGCATGATATAATGAAATGCAACGGAGAAAAATATGTACATATTTACAAGAGTAGGTTGAAATTTCTTACTAGACATAGTATGTCTCAAAAAGAATCATGATCTTGTCCTCTTGATCACTCGCAACTCCAAGTAAGGTTTTAAACTTTGACCATTGGCTTTAAAAGTCGATCCATCTGTAGGGTTTTCTATTTCTATGGCACCATATGGAAAAATAGTACATACTATATACGGTCTTGTCCATCTTGATTTTAATTTCCTTGGGAACAAATGAAGTCGAGAGTCGTATAAAAGAACTCTTTGATTTGGCGAAAATGTTTTTCTTAGGATTGACTTATCATGAAAAACTCTTTTGTTCTTTGTAAATTTTCTCATTTTCATACGCGTCGTCCGTAATTTCCTCTGATAAGTTAATTTGTAATTTCCTATTTTCGCCAACTTTTTCAAGATCAAAGTTTATGTTCTTAATCGTCCACAACACTTTATTTTCAAGTTCGATAGGTATATGGCATGCTTTACCATATACTAACATAAAAGGAAACATCCCTTGATTATTTTATACTCAGTTCTACAAGCCCAAAGCGCATATGTCAATTTTTATGATCAGTCTTTTCGATTTTTATTTATTGTTTTCACAAAAATTTGCTTGATTTGCATTTGGAACTTCAACTTGAATATAAGTTTAAGGCTGATAAGGAATGGATAATTTGTGGGTTATCGAGTATTTCTTCATTAGAGTTTCAAATGATCAATTACAAAAATGGGTTCCATTATCGTTTATTGTTGTTAAAGTGTTCCAAACCTTCAAAAGATGTTTTTTATGAATTTCATAACAACTTTATGGTCATTTTTTTTACACGGAATGGCTTCAATCCATTTAGAGATGTAATTAACAGCAAGAAGAATATGCAGATTTCTGAAAGAGTTTCTAAACAGTCCCATAAAGTCAATACCCCAAAAGTAAAAGATTTCGATCGCAAGAATAGGGTTCAAAGGCATCATGTTTCACTGAGAGATTTTTCCTAACATTTGGCAGCGACCACAAGTTTCATAGAACTCGAATGCATCTTTGAAAAGTGTAGGCTAGTAAAAACCACATTATAGCACCTTTTTCGCTGTTTTCTTAGGATCGAGACCACCACAAGCTTGGTTATGACAACACAAAAGGATACTCTTAATTTCGCAATTTGGGATGCAGCGTTGAATGATTTGGTCAAAATAGTACTTAAATAAGTATGGATCATCCCAATTGAAATATTTCACTTAGTAAAGAAATTTGTATTTATCTTATTTCGACCAAAATAAAGGAGTTTCCTTAGTGATTAAATAGTTCACTATATCGAGATACCGTGGATCGATGGAAACGAAAAGAAGTTATTCATAAGGAAAATTCTCACTGATCGGTAAAGAAGATGGTGTGTTTAGAAGATGCGACAGATGATCAGCAATTACATTGTCAGATTCTTTTTCATCTTTGATCGTAAGGTCAAACTCTTGGAGTAAAAGGATCCAATGGATCAAATAAGACTTAGCATCCTTTTTAGCAAAAAGGTACCTAAGGGCAGAGTGTTCAGTGTAAACTATAATGTGTGAGCCAAT
Source organism: Allium cepa (assembly GCA_030765085.1). Classification (NCBI taxonomy): domain Eukaryota; kingdom Viridiplantae; phylum Streptophyta; class Magnoliopsida; order Asparagales; family Amaryllidaceae; genus Allium; species Allium cepa. The sequence continues at coordinate 870,559,644 of CM060929.1, read as the reverse complement.
CAAATAAAATTGTAACTTTTCGAGCACAAAGACTACTACTAGAAGCTCTGTTTAGTGGTTGTGTAATTGGGTTGAGGATCATTTAAAATCATACCAGCATAGTAGATGACATGAAGAATTTGTTGATGCGCTATCCTAAGATAGGACCAACTGCGAAGTTAGAGACATTATACATTATTTCAAAAGGAAGATTGCAGTTGGGTGAACAAATGACAGAAGTGGAAAGGATTTCATTTTTGAGACATTTGAAAGAAAAAAAGCAGTCAGAATTAAAGTCAAAATAACATCTTTTCCAAGAAGAGAAGTTAGAGGTTGAGCGATTTTACAAAATCCTTTATAAAACATCGATAGAAGCCAACGTGCGCAAGAAATGAACGAATTTTCTTGATAGATTTGGGAATGGGTAGATTCGCAATTATATAAACTTTCACTTTATCTACCTCAATGCCTTTGTTTGAAATGATATGTCCGAGGACAATGCCATGTTTGACCATGAAATGACATTTTTCCCAATTTAACATTAAGTATTTTTCTTTGCAACGATTTAGAACCATCTCAAGATGGTTTAAGCACTCGGAAAAAGAGTTTCCAAAGATGGAAAAATCATCCATAAAATGTTCCAAAAAGTTTTTGATCATGTCGAAAAAGATGCTGACTATGCATCTTTGGAAAGTAGCAGGAGCGTTGCAAAGGTCAAATGACATATATCGATACGCAAAGGTGCCAAAGGGACACGTGAAAGTTGTTTTCTCTTGATCTTTAGAGGCAATCATAATTTAGTTATAATCAGAATAACCATTAAGAAAGTAATAGAATTCATCTTCAGCTAAACGTTCGAGCATTTGGTCAACGAAAGGAAGAGGAAAATGACCTTTACGTGTTGTAGCATTTAATTTTCGATAATCAATGCAAACATGCCAATCCATTTGAGTATGAGTTGTAATCGGTTCGTTAGCGTCGGTCGTGATAATGGTAAGTTCGGAATTTTTAGGTATGACATGAATTGGGCCAACCCATGCACTATCAAAGATGGGATATATGATTCCATAATCGAGAAGCTTAAGAATTTCATCTCAAATTGCATCTATCATTTTTCGGTTAAGCCTTCGTTGCACGTCACGAACAGGCTTGGCTTCATCAACTAAGTGGATGTGAGTTGAACAAGTGCGGGACTAATTCCCTTAATATCGGTAATTGACCATCCAATTTCCTTTTTGTGTTTTGGCATAATTGAAAGAAGAGAGGCTTCTTGATCAAGAGAAAGATTTGAAGAGATTGAGAGATGAAACATTTTGTTGTCACCTAAGTAAGCATACTTAAGGTGGTCATGAAGAGGTTTGGGTTCCAACCTAGGAGGTTGCTTAATCAAGAATTTGGTTGAAGTTCCGATTCAACTGTGAGGGGTTCAAACGGAAATGAATTTTCGATCTCGTTAGGTTTGTCTCGAAACAGTTGTTCATATTTGATCTCTCGTTCGTTATTAAGGTCGACTGTTTCATTGTCAAAATTTTCTTGAATGGAGCAAATTGCCAACGTTTGGTCAAGATGCTCATTCGATTGATTTTCGAGACTGATGCTGTTAAGATCCAAAGTCATGTTACCAAAAGAAATTTTCATCGAACCAGTTCGACAATTGATTAGGGCATTCGAAGTGGCTATGAAACGCCATCCTAGAATAAGTGGAATTTGAATCATCGGATCATTCACAGGTTATATCCCTAGGACGATGAAATCGATGGGAAATATGAATTGACCGATTTTTATGAGCACATCCTCGATTTCTCCCACAGGTATCTTTATCAAACGATCGACAAGTTGAAGAGTTACTTCGTCTATTTTAGTTCACCCAAGACAAGGTGCTGGTAAACTGAATAAGGAATCAAATTGACACTCGCACCGAAGTTCACTAAGCATTTATTAATCATTTTATCTTCTATTATGCATGAGATCATCGGATATCTAGGATCTTTGTATTTTATGGGAATTGATTGAGACTAGACTTATCTAAGACTGGCAACTAAGATAACTATCTTGGGTACACGAGTGTGTCGTTTTTGAGTACACAAGTCATTTAGAAACTTAGAGTAAGTTGGGACTTACTGAAGGATATCAAGGAGAGAGATTTTCACTCTGACTTGTTTGAAAATTTTCAACATCTTTTTCCATTTAATTGAAATGTTTTTTGGTTAAAGTCGATGTGGAAATCGAATTCGATACTCAGTTGGTCGGTCTACTTGAGTAGAAGATTGGATTAGAATTTGTTTAGTTCAGAATCGTTGTCGTTTTCGAAGTATCAAGAGGAGCTTTCGGTAAATCGTTTGGATTGACAACTTAGTTATTGATTAGTTTATCGAAACGCAAAGTTATAATAGCATTCATTTGATTCCATTACTATCCTGAACGAATGGGCTTGATTTGAGTTCGTGTTTCGATTTCTAGGGTTTGAAACTGCCTGACTTGGAAACGTACCTCGCTTACGTTCATTCACAGAAGTGCCTAATTGACTAATTTGCATTATGTATTTAACAATTGATCGACTTGTATTTTTCATATACGAGATTATAAATTTTGCAAATTGCTATTTGATTGGAGGTTTTGAGTGGTGGCTTAGCCAAAGTTTCAAGACTTTTCTCAAGTGAAGTCATTCATTTAATGTCTTGGGAAGCTAAAGACAGTTGCGAATGATTTTGAGCCGGAGGCGCAAATTTTGTTGAAAGTGGTTGGCCTAAAAAGGAGGATTCGAAGCATTGTTTTGAAATGCTTGAAAATCGGGTTGAACCAAATTTGAAATAGATTTATTTTGGTTCCATGCAAAGTTAGGATGATTTCTCCAACTGAGATTGTACGTTGAAGAAAAATAGTTATTCGTAACTTTGTTAAAAGCATTGAATTGTTCTATTGATTGAGGACATTGATCGGCGATGTGATTCAGATCGTTACATTTATAAAACAATGGTTGGGAAGCTTGGTTCATTTGATTGGATGAGAAAACATTGTTGAATTTATTGATCATCGCATCGATTTTTGCCAATGATGATCCTATCGAGTGTGTGTTCGATCGTGAATAGATGGATTTTTCTTTTGAACGTTCCCACAGGGGTGATTTTTCGGCCAAGTTCTCAAGGAATTACCAAGAATCTTGGTGATGTTGGGCGCGAAAATTGGCTTGGTACATCGATTTAAACATGGTTCGTGAACTATTTTCAGGTCTATCATATAGGATTTGGAAAATAGTCCATTTCTCAAAATTATGGTGTGTATATTTTAACAAAAGCTCTTTAAATCTTTCAAAGCGTTTTCCAAACAGTTCACCCCAGAATTGATGAAAATTTAATTTTGTTTTGTATTTTGGTCATTTTTTCCAAGGGGTAGAACTTTTTTAAGATAATTTTAGTGAATTCATCCCAAGTTTTGATTGAATTCGAAGGCAAGATATACAACCACTTTTCTGCATAATCAGTAAAGGCGAATGAAATTAACCTAAGTTTGATTCCACCGTAACATAATTGTTGAAGTTTAATGGTTGCACAGACTTGTTCGAACTTTATTAAGAAGATATATGGGTCATCGTGTTCAAAATTGCCAAATTTCGTGAGTGGCTATATGATTTGAATGAATTTCAAAGTGATTACCTGCTGGTGCGAGTAAGGTTATACAGAAAAGAATACAAACTCTGTCTGCAAACAATCTATCCATGAGAGATGGGGGAGGGTTTTCTTTAGCCATCGTTGGAGGTTCATTGGTTTGGGTTAGACGATTTGTCGTTGTGTCACGAGTCCAGCACTCATGCATAAGTGAAAAGGTCAAGGTGAGAAAGACATGAAAATCAATGTTAAGAGAATGAGATAATTTTAGAGAATGAAATGAAGTGAATTTTTTTAAGAAAAATATTTACCAAAAAGAAATTATCTTTAAAAGGAAGATTTAGTTTTTGTTTTGATTTTTGGCTTTTAATTTTTTTCCTTTTTAAAAATGTTTTTGTTTTTTATGTTTTTTTCTAAAAAGATTTTTTTTGGAGTTTTGGCTTAAAAACTAAAGGAAAATATTATTATTATTTTTTTACTTCTGGATTTTTTTTAATGTATGTAGGAACTAATGTAATCAAATGAACGCAAGCATTTAACTATAAAATTTTTGTCCTTAGCAGCTCCTAACCCAAAACTGCATAATCACACATTGACTTAATTCAACAAATAGTTCTTAGTCAGCTAATGGACTTGAGTTATCGGTGCACTATGAATCACCGTAGCAATGCAGCCGAAGGTTTAAGTACCTTCAAGAGACAATCACTATTATATTTACGAATCACCATAATATTAATAAATGATTATTGCTCTGATAGCCTAAACACCGAGAATTAAATTGTGAAAGAAATCAACTTGTCCAAATACAATTTTCATCAGATGAGCTTCTGAATCCCTTAAGTCGAACGTCTAACCATTATCATTAATCAAATTTTAAGATGGTATGCAATTTGTAGGCCAAGAAAGCGGTAATGAAATCGCCACCTTATGTGAAGTTGGGAAATACCCTTAGAAAAGAAAGTAAGACGAAGTGAACACAAAAACGAAATTGAACATGTATTGAAATACAACTACGAATGATTTTATATACATACCGCAACCAATAATGTAATAAAAAATAAAAACAGTAGATAATAACACGATACCAGAACGTGCAGTATTATTAGCAAATTTTATTTTAAAGCAGGATTTTTTATTAGCGCAGATTTTTTTTGACAACAAGCAAGCAGCGTAGTTTTGCAAGCAATTCCTTCTCTTTTTTATTTTTTGCAACCAGAAAAATTGTTGAAAAAGATTTTTTTTATAAGGATAGAAAAAATAAAAGTTTTGAGAAAAGAAAACCTTAAAAAATTAACTAAAATCTGAATTTATCAAGCAAATTTTTTCAAACAAAAGTTTTAATCAAAAGAAAACTTGAATAGAACATTTTTAAAAGGAAAAAGAGCAACAAAAATTTGTTATTATTATTTACTACTTGTAGCAAGCCATTCAAATTGTTTGAAATATAAAAACAAGATTTTTAAGTACTTCAAAATTAGCCCAACACGGGTCCTCAAGCCTAAAATTTCAAATTCAATACGCTGCTCTTGATATCCTAATCCCTATTTCTGCTTTAAAAAATGAAAAGACACGGAAGGACCGTGATTTTTTAGTTTCTCAATCCAATTCCAAATCAAAATTCTCAAAAAGGGAAGGAATGCGATTGTTCAATCAATTGTTGTAGGCGTAGGAACCGAATTGAGATGATGAAGGTTGTATTCGGGTAGCGATGGTTGTGATAGGGTATTGAATGTTGCGATCGAGGAATTAGTGTCAGATCTCGGTGAGCTGTAGGTCAACAAGGTGGTTTGGTGGAAAGTAAAGTATTTTAGGCTTCGATTTGGTATTAGGTTGGTCGAGCATGGTTCGATGTAGGAGCTAGTGTTATGATGGTGTTGTTTTGGGGGCAAGTGAAGGTAAGTGACAATAGGAGGTTGAAGGTTTTGGGTTTGGCTGACGTGATTTTCGGATTGGCTATGGTTTTTTGGATTTGTAGGAAGGTGGTTGGTGATTGGATGGAGATGGATGGAGGCTGGTGCGGTGACGACCCGCCATTTTGAACTATTCGAATGACAATGTCAGACTTGAATTGATCCAAATAACAAATTTTAAATATATTTATTTGGCATAACTTAACATATGCAGTAAATAAATCAATCACATAATTACAGACACAGAGTTTACAACAACATCAGAATAAAATAAATAGTAGTCCAAAATATACTACAGAAATAACATAGTAAGAAAAAGAATACATCAGAAATCCCGGTACATAGAAGTTCTAGTACAAACAGATGACACGTCTGAATATACAATTGGAAATAACAAGAATTACTAAAAACTGAAATAGATAAGCTAGATCTTCCAACGAACTCTAGCTCCAAAGGATGAATCTCAAATTGTGACACGCAAGCTAACTCGAGCTTAAAGCAAAACAAAACACTCGAATCAAGATTAACATTCTTGTGCAGATAAATTTGGTTCAACTGGAATGTTAAGTAAATGCAATATAACTTAAAGAGATGTTGGTATTCCATCCTTTAAGGATCCAATAAATTATCTACATACATAGTACAATACGTTACATATATAATGTCTACAGTAAAGTAAAGTAGTAAAATAGCGTTAAGGCGTTACCCATATCCCCCTTCACACATTTTTACATATATTCCCGTAGTCTATACAGTACTGTAATTCCTTCGTAAACTATAGGGCTATCAGAGGATACCCCATAGGTATGGTACAAACCAAAATCATAGAAGGTGCGATAGGGAATGTGACAAGGCACTCGAGGCAATGCCAAGGTAGATATACCAATTGCACTCTCGGACTGGTGGTAACGCATAGCAGCCACTACCACCACCTCGTGACACACTCCAAATCAAAGGTGTGCACACCAAATCCAATCACAAAAGCAATATATAAGGTTTCAAAGAAATGTGTTCGATTAGGGGGAATGACCCCACTTGGCCCGGTATAGCTCCTGTTTTAGCCACATCAAGTTGACTTATGGGAGTCAGGGCTACATAAATACCATACAGAATCGTTCGCCAAACCATCCTACTTCATTATGGAATCTCCACCACGTACACAGTTGTTAAAGTGGTTTTAGTATTGGAAGAGAGTATGACAATATCCGATCCCGGTCTCTTTAACAACCGAACACTTATTTCACACCGTGGTCGTTTATAAATTTCTTTATACATATTTAAATAAAATCGCAAATACTAATTTAAGTCAAAACGAGTATTCAATATTTTTTTAAGGCATTCACCAAATCACCTTTGTTGAAACAAGTTATATATCATTTCCATAATCATTAAGTTCAGAATAAATCTTCATTTAAATTAAATTAATAACCAGTTTAAGTACCAATCAAATTCCAAATGTACCCTTTCACCCCTTTTTATTCATTAAAGTTATAAAAAATCTACTTAAAATATAAAATGAATTAACGCTTTTTAAAAATATACTATATATTAAATAAAACTATTTTTGTACACTTTAAAGTAAATTAACTTTTCTTGCTGTATAAAGTATTATTTTATATATTTTAGAGAATAAAGTGTAAGTGAGATTTTACAAATTACCTTTAAATTGAATTCATAATTTCTATATTTCTGAAATCAACACCAATGTTTATAAAAAAGTAAAATACTTGTTACCCTTCAAATTCAAACTCATGCATTTCCTTTCAAATATTTGGAAATTATTTTTCAAAAATAGACCAACAGCATTCGTCTAAAGTTTTCTATCCTATGGTCAGGATATACAAATATTCGTTATTTCAATCTATAATAGTTTAAATTTACGGGTTTGTGTTATTAAACCCGCAATCCTAAATTTTCAATAATAACTGAAAATTGTTTGGGTTTATCATTTCAGCCCATAACGACTTTTCGCCTATTCTAAAGTCTGTTTGGGTATGTATCATTAAAACCCATAGTGATTCCTAACTAAGGGGACTTGCAGAGTGAGAACAATATATAACATACATCAGTTATTAGTAAAATAAATTGCATATAACAGTTTCAATTTACATAGGTGATTAAATTTTAAATAATAACCTATCATATTTACCAATTAATAACTTAGCAATTCAGTTTAACAGTACATTTAAATTGCCACTTCCTCTGAAATCAATTTAATAAGCATAAGAACATTAATCGTGAGTGATTGCTTACCTTTAGAGGCTAGAAGATGATGGAAAACTGCTACGGAAAAGAACGATGTAACGGACACGGGCACGAATCAGGCATGATAAGACAGTTTGCTGCGACAAGCAAGGACAGATTTTAGTACGATGATGGAGTGAACAAATACACACACACACACACACACAGATATATAAATATATATATATATATATATATATATGTATATATATAATTCAGTATTATTATAATAAAATCAATAATTAAATTTAAAACCCTTATTAAAATCAAAAATCTTTATATATCATATTTAAAAGGCACTACCAAAGATCAAACACTTCTTGAGCTATGGAAACAAACCTATATAATATAAGGATCAAAATATTTATACATTACATTTAAAAAAATCTCTATATCTATTTTTTCAAAACATAAATCTATATATATAGTTAATGTATAGCTGATTCATATATAAAACATATATGCGTATGTGAGTGAATATCTACCCACAAAACAAACATAAAAGAACTGCATAAGTACAAGCTGCTATCTAGACTATACACACACACATGATAGATCATAAACACTGAAACCATTCATACTTTTATACAACACAGACCCATTAAAAAAATACTTCAATACAAATATATATTTACTTTCGGCACACCTTATATATATACATTTTTAAAATCCATCCATATAATATTTGTAAAAAAATACGCATAATAGCTTTATGATGTAAATAGCAGGTGACAGCCAAGCACGCTTATGCAAGATACAAAAATAGCGACAGGCTTTAGACTAATGATTTCATATAAACTATATGCACGCTATATACGAACATCATATATTTACTTAGATGAAGAAGACAAGTTTTTGCTAATAGTGATATATATGCATAAATTCATATATGATATAGATAAGCTCTCTCTACCGATATATGCACAGCGTGTATATCTTTATCCTCACTATGTACACATCATAGAATTATTAAAAAAGGAAATAAGGCAAGTCAACTTTGTAAGCCAAAGGGCTAACTCTTTCCAAATGCAGAAAGGACCAATGAATCTGGGAGCGAGCTTCCCCTTCCGACCAAAACAAACCACATTCTTCAACGGCAAGATCTTGAGAAAGACCCGATCACCCACTGAAAACTCCAAATCTCTTCTACGCCTATACTTCATCTGCCTATCATGAGAAATCCTCACCTTCCTCCTAATCTTCTCAACCTTCTCAGATGCTTCTAGAATCATATCAGGTCGATGAACTAAGCGATCACTGAACTCAATCCAGCAAGATGGAGATTTGCAGGATCGTCCGTAAAGAGCTACGAATGGTGACATTTCAATACTTTTCCTGAATTAAAAGGAATGATATAAATAGGAGGATTTATCTTAAAACGATTCAAATTCAAAAATATAATTATACCTGATAACTTTTATTATAGGTGAATTCAACGAGATGGAAATGCTCTTCCCAAGATCCTCCACAATCAAAAACACAAGTACGAAGAAGATCTTCTAAAATCTGATTTACCCTTTCCGTCTAACCATCAGTCTGGGGATGATAAGCCATACTAAGGTTCAAATGAGTACACAAAGCTTCCTGAAAAGCTTTCCATAACTTGTTGGTGAAGATAGGATCAGATCACAAACAATGCTAAAAGGAACACTGTGGAGACGATCAATCTCCCTCATATAGATCACAACAAACTCGAAGCAGATCGATTCGACTTAATCGGAATGAAATGGGTGGATTTGGTCAATCGATCGACAACTACCCAAATACTCTCATTACCCCTTCTAGTTCTCGGTAAGCCATCGATAAAGTCCATAGAAACCTGGTCCCACTTCCGAATGGGAATCTCAAGGGGTTGCAACAATCCAGTGGTCTTCTGTTGATCAGCCTTAACCTGTTGACAAGTGAAACATCTACCGACAAAGATAGAAACGTCCCGCTTCATACCCTTCCACCAATTCAACTTCTTCATATCTTGAAACATCTTTGCAACCCCAGGATGGATGGAGAGTCTAGACTAGTGATTCTCTCTAAGAACTTCTTGCCTCAAACCATCCACATTTGGAACACAAATCCGACCGTTAATCCTCAAAACTCCATTCTGATCAATTTATGCACCTAACTCCTTCGGATCATCACCTTCCTTAATCTGAATGTTCTCCTTCATAAGCTTAAGCATTGCATCCTCATCTTGCTTAGTTGAAATCCGATCCATAAAGATGGGGTGACAATAATCTGATACATCAAGTCTTTCTTCTTACTCAAAGCATCGGCGACAACATTGGTTTTCCCAGGGGTATAGTTGATTTCGAGATCATAAGATGCTAAGAACTCAAGCCATTAAACTTGCCTCTGGTTCAAATCCTTCTGGTTGAAGATATGCTTAAGAGACTGGTGACCGGTGAAAAGCACAAACTTGGTTTCCAAAAGATGATGCCACCACAACTTCAAAGCAAACACAACAGCCAGTAACTCTAAACCATGAGTGGCATAGTTAGCTTTGTGGGGCTTCAACTGACGACTAACATAAGCTATGACCTTTCCATCTTGCATCAACACGACACCCAATCCTTCATTACTAGCATCAGTATAAACCAACAATCCTTCATCCCCGTTCGAAAAAATGAGAACAGGAGCAGAGGTAAACTTTTGCTTCAACTCATTAAATATGGCTTCACACTTCTCATTCCAATTAAACTTGGCATTTTTACAAGTCAAAGCGGTGAGAGGTGCAGCTATACGGGCAAAGTTATGTATAAATCTTTGATAATAACTGACAAGGCCCAGAAAGCTGTGAGCATCAATCAGAGTCTTAGGTGTTTCCCAATCTTGAAATGGATAAGGGGATAAGTTCAAAGATGGATAAGATGTATAAATTCAAAGAGACAAGGCGGATAGGCTTACATCAATCGTGGCGACCTTAACCGAGTCAACCGAGACTCCATTCTCTAAAACAACATGCCTAAGGAATCGGACTTCGTCTCTCCAGAAATGGCATTTAGTAAATTTGGCTTTTAACTGATATTTCCCAAGATGAAGGACATAGCTCAAGTGTGATTCATGATCCTTCTTAGACTTAGAGAAGACAAAAATAACATCAACGAAGACCAGAACAAACTTATTGAGGACATCATGGAAAAAGTGATTCATAAGGTCGACAAAGAAAGCATGAGCATTGGTTAATCCAATAGGCATGAGTAACCATTCGTAGAAGCCATTCTCTGTTTGAAAAGTAGTCTTGGGAATGCTCTCTTTAGCTACACGAAGTTGGTGGAAACCGATAGCCCGATCAAGCTAAGAGAATACCTTAGCTCCATAGAGCTGATCGAACATATCATTGATGCAAGGCATCAGATATCTTGTATGAATATGCGCTTATATGTTTTTGTTTGATGATAATAATATTCATTTAAATGTATTTGGTAATGTACTATTTTGTTTTTACATAGATTAAATAAATATTTGTTGAATAAAATATATTACATAGAATTTGAATTCAAACAGAACAAGTTACACAGAATTTGAATTCAAACAGAAATTTTATTCAAAAAAATATTTATTACAATCTTGAATAGTACAAATCAAGCTCTCACTATACATATACATTTTTGATTACATCACAATTCAGGTTACATAATTTCCTCACTACATATCACTCACACTCGTATTTTGTCTTCAACTGCATTCCAGTTTGAATCCAGTATCTGAGAAATCTGCAAAAATATTCACTAGCGCAATAAAATTGAAAAAGAAATATTTTTGCAATATAAAATAAAATATGATTTTTGAAAATATGATTTGCCTCAGTTATTTGGGTTGTTCGTCATCATTCGCACTTGAATTCATCATACACGAACAATGTGACATGCACAGTGTATCACTGTACATGCCACAAGGCCGTGCACACCGATATACACTTGATGATGTTACAGGGACATGTGAGCACAAGGTCAAACCCAAATATAAAGACAGGTTCAACTCAGGTGCAATATAAATGAAATCACGACATGAGCACAAGGTCAAACCCGAGTTTTTAAAACTGGGTTCAAGATAAGGCTACGTGAAGACTAAAACAACATGCAAATGCATCAAAACAATGTCCAAGTTATTCCAGCAAAATGACAGTACAAACAAGTGCACATTGAAAGCTACAAGATCACAAAGCATAGCAACTGCATAGGACTGCAACAACCAAATGGATGGATGCAAAGACCAGAAGTACAACATGACCAATGAACAAAGAACAGATGACACAGACTCAAGCAAGTTACAACAAAAAACCCAAATGTCCAGCAAACATGAAGTGAATCAAGTTCACGGCAATAGTATACATGAATACAACTCGACTACAAAAGCACCACAAGTATATCAACTCAGCAACAGCCAGCGCAATGAACAGAACACAAGTACAAGCAGCAGTGTATAACTCGAGAGTTACACAAGTGAAACCAAGAAAATCTTGACATCAAGTATGATCAAGACCAAATGCAAACAGCAGTATACAAGTACAAGCCACAACATGTCAATGCAAGCACAGCCTCAAACATGAAACAAGACTAAAACCAGGCAACAGTGAATGGGAAGACACACATGAACATGAAATCAATCCAGTTCAAATGCAACATACACACATGAATGAGAAGACTACTATGCAGTGTACTGTAATACAACAGTGACATGCACATCAACTACAAGCCCGAGTGAAACCAAACCGAACATGTCCAGTTACAAGCTACAAATACCAATGATACAAGAGAGGTAACAGCATGGTACAATGCATAAATGACTATAGAATATAAATGAGACTCGGTGGTGAATCAACAATCTCGGAAAACATCAACAAGTTCATGTATGCATCAGTGATTAATTATGAAGTACACAAGTACAAGATCAACACAGCAGTCTCAAGTGACACAGTTGCAAACAACATGAATATCACAAGTAATAGTATGGTTAAATGTCACAACCATGAAAAATCCAGTATGGAAAATGAATGGGGCAATGAGCAAGTGCAACAAAATGGATGCAGCGATATCAGATGTGAACAGTAAACAACAATGCAATGTTCAAGTGGAGACCAGAGAAGTATTGAAATTACCAGAAACAATATCAGTGCAACGGTGATGGTCGTGGACATGTAATCGCATAAACAAAGTCAAGTGACCGAAGTCAGAGTTGACAAAAGATTAGAGATGACCAAGTCCAGAAAATTAAATACCAATCTTTGAAAAAGTCAATGCACAGTAGAATAAGAAAGTTTCTATAGTGACAATCAAGAGAAAATCGAACGCGTGAAAATCAAAGCCGTGAGCATCAAGTAGTAAATATACCAGGAAAGAACAAATTGGGAAAGTATCAAATTGATACGAGCGAAAACAAGTGTCTCGAATTCATTTAAATACCAAACCCAATTGATCATCATCGGCATCGAGTTTGAGTTCGAAAATCACAAAAGCACAAACAAGCAAAGAGATTACATACCGCAACAGTGAACTCGATCAAGAGAAGCAGCTGCAAACAATTCGCAATTTCGAAGCCCAACAGAACCAATCATAAGCGAAGCAGTAAGCAAGGGCAACAATCGATCATCAGAAATCGAGGACGAGCAAGAGCCGAAAGCCCTAATTCTCACAAGAGAAAAGGGAACGAAGCCCTAATTCGACAAAGAGGAACGGCTAGAACAAGTGGATCGGGTTAACAATAAAGAGGCCGACATTTTTCACAAGCAAAAGAAAAAAGAACGGGGCAATGCAAATGGGTCGGCTGTTTTATTAAAGGGCTTTAGTTTTTAAAAAGGGGTCTTTTTTATTTTGAGCAAAAATTAGGGATTAAAGTTTATATTTTAATTTTTGCTCCTGGTTTTATTTTTGAAGTTGTTTTTTTCTTTTCAAGTCAAAGAATTGGTAAATCACCACTTAGGTTGTAGGTAGTGTCAGATTGTCTAGTTAGAATTAGTTCAGTGAGCATGGTGTGCGAGTTTGCAAAACTCTATAGGCGGGAGCAGAGTTTGCGAGTAAGCGAAACTCTATAGGCGGAGCAGGGTGTGCGAGTCTAGTAGAGTTTTTGTGAGCGGGAGTAAAGGTTTGCGAGTCTAGTAGAGTGTTTGTAAGCGGGATACTGTTTAATTCTAATAGAAATCTGGGAATGCAGCAGTAGGCAGGGGTTGCCGAAGCTGGGTAAATTTTGTGTGTGTTTTACTTTTCAGCACATTTATTTCTATAGTTTATTTCTGTGTTTAATTCGAGAAAATTTTCTATAACCCTATTCACCCCCTCTAGGGTTAATCTAGATCCTACAAGTGGCATCAGAGCACGGTATTTTTTCTTTAACTCTAGAGACATGAATCCACCAGATAATACTTTTATTGAGGGTCGTTCCAATATTATTCCTTCTATTTTCGATGGAACAGATTTTTTGAACTGGAAATTGAAATGGAATTTTATTTAAAATCTGTTAATATTAAATGTTGGGATATTATTGAAAATGGGTGTGATATAACAAATAAGGAAATTCTCTCGATTAATGCTCTTGCTATGCATATATTATATTCTCATATTAATCGTGATAATTTTTATTTCGTCCCTCATTGTGAAAATGCATAGAAAATCTGGAATACTCTCGATGCAATATATGGTGCAAAAGTCAACAGTAATGAGATGTCCTCCACAACCGAATCAGTTAAAGAAATGTGCTTAACAAGATTGGTAAAGAACAGTTGTGATGAGGATGATGATGATGGAGCAGTCAAGCAGGCATTACTAATGAAGGAGTTCAAAAGGAGGAACCGCAAATACGGAAATCCAGCTCTCAATCAAAAATTAAAAAACAGAGAGCACAATATGAAGCCAAGCGAGGTATCAAAACTCACTCACTCTGAATTACTTATTTATTTCCACGAAGTGAATGGCTGTTTTGAACCACTTAGGGAGAAGTATGCCAAACTTGAATCACAAAAAGATACTTTGATGGAATTAAATGAACAACTTGAAAAACTAGTTAAAACCTATCAAAGTAAGATCCCTAAGTGTGATAAGTGTCCAACATTCGAAAAGGAAATTAAAAAATCAGAAATCAATATAAAATCACTTGAAAATAAAATTCTGATTTTAAAAGAGAATGAAAAAACTAGGAGAGAGAATTCTATTGAAAAGTGCACACAATTGATAAATGAAAATGAATCTCTCAAAACATAAGTCCAACAATTGTCAATGACTTTAGAAAAATTCTCAAAAAGTGAAAAATCATTGAATATGCTATTAGGAAAGCAAACTGTTAATACGGTTATACAAGGACTTGGATATAATAAATCTGAAAATGTTGAAAGCAAGATTAATCAAGAAAATTCAGTGTGCACAATTTGTAGAAAATTTGGACACAATCAAAATAATTGTTGGTATAGACCCAAACACGTGAAAACTATATCAATTTGGGTTCCAAAAGGCACAAATATAAAATCTTTCAAAGTTAAACAGATTTGGGTGCCGAAGGGAGCAATTATAAATAGTTTTGGGTCTCCACAAAATTATTGTTCAAAATATTCTGCCACTAACAATCATGGACCTATAAAAACAAATAGGTCACATAAATCTTTTCCCGTGTAGGTGTGGTGGCAGGCTAAGGAACAACAACAGTGTTCTCTGGATTTTTTGGCTGTTCCAGAAACACAATGGGCGACAAAGCAAAGTTCCTTAGCCTAGTACAAAAGTGACAGAATCACAATAGGCAATCACGAAAAATTATCGTAAAAGTAAAACAGGTGAAGGTATATTTGATCGATATATTAAATGTGATAATCTGCACCTTTTTTTGAATTAAATCAGCCAATAATGTGATGATGTTGTAGAAATGATAATTTTTTATTCTGACTTGTTCAACATGCTGGCTCTATATTCACGGTTTTCTGATTGTTTACATGGCTTCAATTCAAATCCAAAGAATGTCATTTAAATTTTTGCTAAAATTGTGTTTGAAATTTTTGATGCATACTTCATGATCTGGTCTATCAAATTTAGTTAGTGATATTTCGGAGTAAAAGAGAAATTCAGATGCAGATTACACTGGTAATATAGTTGATAGAAAAATTACTAGTGTAATGTGATTAATTTTTGAAACATTCATTTGCTGCATCGTTTTTCAAAGAAAATATCTGCATATTTTTTACTTGAAGTAATTTTTCATTTAGCAGAATTTTTTTTCTCATATAACCCCTTCGAGAAAATATGTAACGATCCCGGATTTAATTGAGTGTAAATAAATTATCAATTTAATTTTTGAATTAAAATTTTGTAATAATTAGTAATTTATACAAAATGTTAGTAAAATTTTGATAATCGAGCATTTGAAAATTATAAAACAGTAGAATGAAGTTTGTGTTGATGTTGAACAAATATTTCAATTATATGACCAAACAAAATATATTAATATATACACTTGAAACAAAACATGAACACTTAAAACAAAACAAAGAAAAAGGGGTTGATTTTCATAGATAAACTAGACAGCAATTGGTGTTTAAGTTAGATATACATATATGACAGCATGTATCTTCAGCCACCAGGGACAATATAAGTATGTGCATTTATAAAATGTAAAGAAAACATAAAGTACCTTGACATTAAATGCTAATAGCAACTTTTAGTCAAAACGAATTGTATAAAAATATTTCCAGCCACCAAAGAGCTTAGAAAATCTGCGCAAGGAAAAATATCCCTGTCCTGTTTTGTACAACCCAAAGATAAAAATATAAACAATGGTACATAGAGATCTCTGGTTTCGTATACTCTGTATAAAATGTGGTGTCCCTTGTACCAGAAGAAATGCAAAGCCTACCTGTTTTATACATATGTATATCACCATTTCGTTCACCATTCAAACTAAGAAAAGAGAAGAGAGAAAAAAACTGAAGTGAGAATCATTTTAAACTCAAACAGAAATTTAAACTTCAACAACCATATCAATTCATCAGAACCAGAGGAGGATTTATATCAAAGCAATCAAGGCCTGGGCATCAGGAAGCAAAGAAGTTTCAGCATCAAATTGAAAGCTTTAGAAACATGATTTGGAAGGTGAGTAACACTCAACCATTAAATCTTAAGTATATATATATTGAATAATGCTCTGTGTATATGCATGTATCAGTGGGTATTTCTTCTCTGTTGCTTTACAGGGTGTTGAACAACAATAAGAAAATTCAATTTCTTGCTTTCTAGTTAATATCAGGTTTTGATTTCAAAACAATATAGTTGTATTTAGGTATAAGTTAAAATCTAAAAATGGTTTCATAAAGTTTAAATGTTTATTGAGAGAAAAATCAAAAAATTTCAGTAGAAACCTTAGTTTCTGGGAATTTCGAGTATCATGAATTTTTGATTCAATCTTATAGCTTGAATCCTCGCGGGAAGATAGGATTTTTAAGACTTGTTTGATGATTTTTGAGTAACTGGTTCAAGAGCAATGTTGGGTCGAACGAAAATGGCCTTCCGACTATTTGCTAGTGATCTCGATGAAGGGGAAGGTCGTGGCTCTTTGGGGTGGTAGAGGAGTGAGCGGAGCATCTGGGAAAAATAGCAGGGAGGTGGTCAGACCTCGGTGGTGGCGATGGCCGTGGTTCAAAGTTTCTAAACCTAATTTGGACGTGGGGACTTGATTTGATTCGTTCGACCTTTGTGGTCGACCGAGTGCAACCGGACGTTGGTGGTTGATAGTGGGGTGTCAAGTGAAGCCGTGGATGGATATTCATGGCCACTGGTGGACGAGGCGGCGGGGACGAGAGTTTTCCAAGTTTGGGGTGAAATGTTGTTGTGTTTCCAGGTTCGAGATTTCAAACTCGATTTCGAATTCGAGTTCAATGTTGGGGCTTAACGCTTGGGGGCGATGGAGCAGATCGTGGGTGACTTGGTGGCATCGGCGACGATGATCGGAACTGGCCGCAGCGTGTGTACACGTGCACGTGCACGTTTGGGTTTTGGCTGTGGGTTGCCTTTTTGGGGAAGAAGAAGGAACTCGGGACGTTGCTCGAGTTTTGCGTGAGTTGTTTCGTGTCTTATTGTTTTTTTTTACTTAACAGTTTTAAAGAAAAAAAAAGAGAGGAGGGAAGAAGATAGGATCAGGGAGGAAAGGGGTTGCGTGAAGACAGGGGAGAGACTCAGGAAATTCACGTGTGTTTCGAATTTTTGCTCGAAGCAAATAGAAGAGGGGCTCGGGTATTAAAGTTGTTACAGGTTTCTTTGGGAAAACTGTTTGTTCCCAATTCAAAAATCAAGTTTTAAAATCCGGTTCAAAAGTAAATGGTTTGAATTTCTTTAAAAACCTGAGATTAAGAAGTTTAAGGGGTTTTTGGAAAACTTTGTTAAAATTTGGTATTTACTCATTTTAACCCTTAAGTTTAGAATGAATTACGAAATATAAATTTGAAACAAATTGTTTAAACTTGCTTTGTGATGATAATTAAAACATTAGATAGAAAATGTTTTAAATTTGAATTAGTAAAGATAAAATGATATGCACTCATTAAATTAGTTTAAGTGAATAATTGATTTAATTATTAATCAAGAAATTATGATTTGAGTTAAATTAATTAAGGTCAAATTAAATTGTAATCAAGAAAAATTAATTGAGGATTAATTATTAATTAAGTTAAATTAACTTGTAAATAAGATTCATTAATTTAATAAGAGTTGTCTTTTAAACAAATGATTAGGGTTATTTAAATCAAGTAATTAAGATTTATTAAGTTACAGTTTAGAACTTAACTAATTAAATAATTAGAGATTAATTAAGAAGTAAATTAAGAAATGTTATTAGTTAATGAGGATAATTAACTATGAATTATTAAGTAACAAAATAAATGTGATAAATTTTGATAACAAATTAGATTAATCAATTAAATCAATTGTAAATTGTTAATTACTTAATGGAAGCAATTAAAGGGTTAATTACCAATTGTAATTAAATTTGGATATTTTGATTTAATTAATGATAAAAATAAATTGGTGATTAATGATTTGTTATTATGAGATGATTGCTTAACGATAAGAAAATAAAGAGTAAATTTCTTGAAATAATTAATTAAGAAGTTAATTAATTATATAAATGGGTTCAAAAGTTAATTTAATTAAATATGATCGATTTAATTAATTAAAGTGTTTGATAAATTAATTTATATCAAATGGTTTGGAACTAATAAATCAGAATTGGATAATAAATTCATAAGTAATTAATTAAATTGGAAATGAATTGAATTGATTAGGATTAAACAATTAATTAATCCTACTTATAAATGTTATTGAATGCTTGACCTTACTTATGAATGATCGTATTATATGTGATGCCTTGAATTGATTGTCCTATCTGATCTGTAATACCTTGTTCTGTGAATTGAGCTATGTGAAATTTACTCATTTATTTATGTACATTTGTGTATTATCTGTGAATCTGTGAATGGACGATAAGCATTATAGTTTATATTGCTTATCGAATATATTGTCGTATTTGATCTGTGATGATTGAATGGTTGTGCACTATTGTGTTAAACCCCTAGACCGCACTTATACACACACAAATATGGATTTCACGAGGAAATCGATTAAGTCACAGATTTTGAAATAATCTTTAAAGTTGAATTTTTAAATTCAAATGTTTTGGAAATGGAATCGGAATAAATGTAAAAAGATTTTGGAATAAAATTTCAAAATGAAATTTATTTTAATTTACTTGATTTAATTTGGAATTTAAGTAATATGATTTACATTTGAATTCAAAATTAGAAATTGAATTCTATAATTTGAAATTAGAGATTAAAGATGTTATACCAGTTATATATGAGTTAAACCATTTTAAATATATTGATTTTGAGAATTAGAATTTAAATTCAAGGGCTTTAACTCGAGCAAATATAATTGGATTTTTCTGAAACGAAAACTGTTTGTTTTCGATTAATAAAAGCTTTCACATAAGAAATAAACTTCCAATTTGAGTTAAAATGATCTCCAATTTGAA
This sequence comes from Allium cepa, assembly GCA_030765085.1. Taxonomy (NCBI): domain Eukaryota; kingdom Viridiplantae; phylum Streptophyta; class Magnoliopsida; order Asparagales; family Amaryllidaceae; genus Allium; species Allium cepa. The sequence goes on along the minus strand of CM060929.1, from coordinate 870,539,912 downwards.
ATGAAGATAATTTCCAAGTTATGAAAACGATTTGAAAGCTATAAGTTAAATCTTTAATTTAAAGATTTAATGGGTTGATCCTATAGAAATGAAATTGTTTTGGAAATCTATGAATTGATCTTTATGAGATAAATCTTTTGTTTAAAGATTTGAAATGGTAATTTGTTTAACCATTTAAAAAAAAATTGGGTTTTAAGTTGTGACTTAATTGAAATCCCAATATCCATATGTTTTTGAAATATTGCGCTCACTATTCGGTTTAGCCGGAAGAGGACCTTTGTGTCATATCCCATTCCAAATATGTGATATGTCGTTATGGGTAGCATTTGAAGACCGGTGATGAAGATCGGATATTCACAAGAATGAAAGGATAACTCGTCGATTGTCTCTGCACTAAGTCGCGCCGGTATAGAGATTCCCTAAGTGATGAGAAATCCGATCGGGATTGTGAATACCCGGATTGCAAGGACTTCTTTGGAAGTGCCTTCGGTTCTGTTCGATCCCGGAACAGACTTGTATGGATTGTGTGTCTGACATTACATTTTGAGATATAAAGCAGATTTCTTTCAAATACATTTCTGTTGGTGGCGGAGAATTTATTCTTTTAGCTTAACACCCTTCTCTGAGACGTACGAGCTCAGAGGTTATGTAGTTGAAGGTTATCAGCGATATATTCCCAATTTGGTAATGTGACATGCTAAGTGTTGCTGTGTAATGATCATTGTTTGATCATTTGTGATATGATCATTTGTTTGATCATTTATCTTTGTGATCATTACTTTGATCATTTGTTGACCCAAAGCATGGCTTTGTACCAAAGCGTAGTTTTGTGGACGAGACTTCGTCGAGCCTCACACCCCGGAATGGTCAAAACAGGAAAGATGCGGCAAGGTTATTAGGGGGTAGCGCCCCTTTAGGGTATGTACATCTCCTTCTGGATAGAAGTGGTATTATGGTATGGAGCCCAGATACTTACTTATGTGGACATCACAAACCTATATATATCTTGTTTTGTGATTTGATGTTGGGGCCCCGGTTAAAGGTTGTTACAACCGGGAGGTGGCATACTCGTGGCAGTAGTTACCCAGTTAGGGGTAACCCGGCCTTGTGTTGGCAGAGATCCAGTTAGGTTCTCGGGACGTCCATCCAGAGGCGTTTCCATGTGGCAATGGGAAGTTCCTTGGTCTGACCATTTGTTGGAAATCCAAGGAAACAATACGAGCTTCGTACGGTTTTAGTTGTATTACCTGCTATGGAATGTGGCGGTAACCCGATATTGAACATAGTAGCTATAGTAGGCATAAGTGCGGAATGCCTATGCTGGCTAATATTTATATTCTACTTTCAAAATGTTTTCTGCACCGTGCACTTATAATAATAATATCAAAGAAATTTTCTGCGTATTAAGCATGTTTGACTATCATAAGAAGAAATCTCCTCCAAGTCTGCGTTTGCATTGTGTGTGTGGTGGGAGGTCTTATGGTAGTTTCCTTTTCAAAAAGCATTGCGAATTTACTTTAAAATCTTTTATTGATTGAATTAAAAGATAAACTGTTTTTGTTGCTCACACCAGTCCCATGACTGATCCGGAGTTTATTGTTCCTTTCCTAAACTCTGGGTGCTCATTATTTTCTACACGAGCAGTCTAGAGTTAGGTTTTTCAGATAGTCAGATTAGTGGATTACTGGAGTTAGTTCAGTCTTTGGTTCGCACATGTCTTGCTTAGCTTGGTGCATCGTTATTGGGAGTTCGAGCTATTTCTGGATTGGTACTTGAAAATGGAGATTATCCGCTGCTGGCATTATCTATATTTCTTTTCCGCTACTATTTTCTTGTATCTCTGATGTATATTGATATTCATTGTATAGTTCTGTTGTAACAGATATTGTATATCAGTGTATTATTCTTTTTATTCCACTGTGTTGTTTTACTTAATGTTGTTATAAGCTCCGGCGAATCGGTTTTGAACGGTCGAATCTACGGCATTCGAATACGATTTGAAGTATGGATGTCGATTTTCGAGCGGGCAAAATCCGTATCGTCACAAAATAATTGTTTGACCATATTTTCAGATTAGTCTATTTATTTAATTTTAAATGACAAAATTTTGACTAATCCGACTCCCTACTAATTATCAAAAAGATAAATAGTGATTGAAAAGGTGTTAAGTGTTGATATTTAACATACATTACTCAAGAGAGTATATTTGAAACATTTCTTTAGGAATTAAAACGAGAATTATAAAACTTTTTGTTGGGTAAAGATTCCATGACCATTTCTATATCTATCATTATTTCTATCGACCATGGTTTATCAAATATTCAATATAGTTTGTCGATATGTGGTACTATAATCAGGAATCATTTGTTTTTCATGTCACATTTTTTTAAATAAATAAATATCCAAAGTATTCACTCTCATTTAAAAGTCCTCACGGTTATGCATGGGTGAATTACTTGGATTTTTGATTATGTGCTTCCATGCTCATTTAAAAGTCCCTACGGTTATGCATGTATGGAACGCATATCAAAATTGATTGATTAAATGGACAAGTTGATTCTAATCCCATTTAAAAGTCCTCACGGTTATGCGTGGTTAGAAGATACTTGAATTTCATTTTTAAAATTAAATTGGAATACTACTAATCTCATTTAAAAGTCCTAACGGTTATGCATGATTAGTTGATATTCAAATTCCTGATAAAAATGCACCACAAGTTGATACAACTGTATGATTTTTAGAACATCATTTCCATTATATCTAAAAAAGGAATATGCTCCTAACAAGGGTAGTTATGATTTTTGTTTGATTCTTATTGGAGTTTAATATTTATATTCAATTTGAGTTTAATGTTGGATTAATATTGATCACTTAATCTCTATTTTTCTCTAACACTATTATTCTTTTGCTGATAACAAAAGGGGGAGAGAAAAGTTAAGTTTTTGTCAAATAGAATCAAGCAAAGGTCAAATAATTTTCCATTTGCATCTAGGCTCATTTATATATTTCTATTTATATGCATATACTAGTGCGAACCCGTGCTACGCATACGGGCTATAGTTACATACGTTGTGGAACGTACTTTTCTTACAAAAACACCTTCAATTGTACCGTTACTTTATAGATTAGAAATTGGAAACGTAAAATATCTCATGGAACCATCTATGAATTGTTGTCACAAATTTAGTGTCATGTGTCAATGGTAAGCAGAATGGTATGCCTGAGCAGGAATGAAACTGACATTAGAACCTGACGAAGTTGCTTGCGTATGTTGAGCAGCATAAAAAAGATGAATATGAGAACCAAACATATCACAACTGAACTTAAATTTTGAAAAGTGAAATCACAGAGCACGTCATTAACTAATGCGAAATAGAGAGGTACAACAGAACATGTTATGATGTCAATATGGCAGATGTGTGTACTATTTCTAAAATAAAAATTCATGTTTAAACATTTAACAATGTTAAAGGGTTTATTTCTAGAGCTTACAGCTGAAAGCACTAATGTAATCAGTTCTCCTACAGTAAGCATACTCGTCGAATTTTAAACGTACACACAATGAAACAATTTTTGAAGCCATATAATTCCAGCTACTAACAAAGTGATCACTTGGGCATGCTACAACAATCTTTTGCAAGTTACATTAGCAACATCATATTCAACCTGGGTAATACAGTATGAGTTAGTGAGCAGTGGTGGAAAATGTAGAATGAGCAATAGCTAACTAAATATTATGCACCTTATGAAATGGTCAATTATTAAATGATCACGAATAATCACGAAAGAAACTACGCATTGCTGAATTTATCGATGTCAGTAGAGCATTGTAATTTTATAAAAAATGGCATGAGTTCATTCTTATTTTTGAACAATATTATTATCCAAATGAACAAAATGATAACCGTTTAAGTAACCATTTATTTGTTTATACTACCAGACAAAATTGGAAAAATAACTACATGTCTTAAAATATCCCTTAAGCTGTTGCTCATGATAATCATGTACAATGTATGTAGTATATATATAAAAACAACCTCTATACTTGAGGTTATTTTATAACTAATGCAACCTAAATGCATTTATCATGTCAGTGCATATTAAATTTATCTCACATTAACCTCCTATTATTTTAAAACAACTCCACCTATGGAAATTTTTCACCATAACCATTATAAAAGTTTTAAATGATTCACGAAGAAATCTCTGACCATCAATATTTAAGCCTTCTATTCTTATAGTTAACCTTGAGAATGATTTCCCAACTTTTGTTTTTTTCCCTGCTACCATTGTACATTAAAATTTTTCCTTCTTAGTTATCTACAGGCTATAGGCTATGCCATATCGATTGTTAACGTAAGCCATCGTCGACTGGTTTCTTGATCATGTATCATGATAGAACACACCTATGATTCGCACATTAAAGCTTCTTAGATATCACTTTTGTTTTCATCATATCTTTTGTTTTTCCTAAACCATTTAGTACCATCAATATGAAACAGACTCTTTCATACCAGTGTGAAGTGTAATGTGAATGACTCTCATTCTTCGTTGTAGATAGGTGATATACAGTAAGGTCTAGAAAGGCGCATGCATGTATATTAGAGTATTTTTATTGAAATATTACTGTGACATATGCTCATAAAAGGATCAAATGTCTTTGCCCTTTTACTAATGGTGCATAACCTATCAAAGACATCATCAAAACTTCTAATTGAAAATTTGAGAATCTCAAATTTTATAGCTTTGATATATAACTATTTAAGGTACATTTTATTTGAATTATTTAAGATCAATCCCCACTTTAACCAATTAATATCAGTTTCAATTAATAATGCTAGCCCATAACATCTTCTATGGTAAAAAAGAATAGTATATCTGATAACCTAAATCCCTAGAATTCCAAGGAGCAACATTAGCCTCCTCCATTTTCAACTCATAGCCTTTCACGTAATCTCATGGATAACAACACAATTGGAAAAAACAGTAAAAAACAAAGGGAACTTATTTAGTAGGGGATAAAAGGCTGGATTGCTACAGATAGTTCCCCAATCGAACATCTATTCACCATCGATTGAAGACATGGAATCCAAGAAGGCGATAAAAGTGAAGACATGGAACACAGGCACAGTTCCTCCACATCTACGTACATTTATATTTATTAAATAATGTATATAATCCATTCATTTGGTACATTAAGTATTTTAGCACATAGATTAGTCAACATTTACTACATTATCGAGTTAATAGCTTATAAAATGTGTGCACATGAGTGAATGTTTGTTCTCAACACTTTTTTGTCATTATATATTTATGTTTCTTGTAATTTTACATGTATTGATATTAAAAAGGTTTTAAATTGAATCTAAAATTTCCTTTTATGCATTTAGATTTATCAATGTCAGTAGATTGACCAAAATCTGATATCCATCCACTGTTTGCAGATATAGACATCTGATATTTGTGAATGATTTTAGAGACAAATGCAAATACGATACCAAGTATCTATACCAGCCCATTGAGCGACTCATATTAGTTGTTACAATACAAAACGACAACATATATTTTGGATCCATTATCAAACTTAATCACAAATGTCTTCAAATAACTTTAAAGGCATTAAAATATTATCAAATTTTATGACAAACAACATTCCTATGCGAGTAAGAGGGTGAAAGAAATAAGATGCGAAAACATCGAAAAGCGACAGTGAAACAGAAAATACGAAAAGCAAAGAACCAACAGAAAGAAGAATTTATGGCACCATTAAAATTGTGTTACTTTATTCCATTAAAAAGATAGGAACTGTATACTATTTTTGTGTAAATATTCATTTTTTATCTTGTTTTCAAATCTGTGGGTAATGAAAGAGAAGCTCTAATTTGATTCTTGGAACTACAGTATCGCATCTATCATAATCTGTTAAAAATAAAATCATTTGGTATAATCAAAATGGTCATTCATTTAACATAGGGTCCAGCTATGCAATATCACTTTGGGACTGGACTATATTTTATGTTCATTATCTACCAAGAAGGTAAAAGGGATGTTACTTTTATACAAATTTTCGAGCAAATTGATAAATCAAATACACCTCGTTTAGAACCGTTTATAGAGGAAAATCTTACATATTGGATTACTGACTTTCAGATTTTGCAAGAGATTACTGACTATATTTTATGTTCATTATGAAGATAATAATGTTTTTTGTCTTGTTCACCAATTATTGAAAATCTCAAATCAATCACTGTCGCAGTGGTACGGCTTTAGATTGTTGGTCTTGAAGATTTGAGATAGAATCTCAGTGGTATCATTTATTAATATTCAAAAATTATTTATTTACAAATATTTCCCTGAATAAACAGTACCATTATTTTTTTGGAACATTGTCATTACTGGCTAATGATTCAGTCAATTATATTTAAAAAAAACAAAGGTAGACAACTAAGTAAAACAGAAAAAGAAAAAATATATATTAACCTCTGGACAAAGAACGTTAACACAGATTCCTTCAAGAGCAAATGGAGCAAGCGACCTTGTAAACAAAACCACACCACCTGCAATTATTCAAAGATGTGAAAATATTCTATTCCATAAATCAAAGTCATCAAATTAAAGGAAAAGTTATAAGTGAAACTGCAAGGAGAAACGTTGATCTGGACAAAGCACATAAGTGAAATGAGCGAATAATAGTACCTTTGCTTGCTGAATATATTGAATGAGGAACAATTGGATAAAGACCTACTGCAGAGCCAAGGTTTACTATGACACCGGGTTTTTTTGCCCCACGCATGGTCCGAATCTGCTTGCATAATTATGACTTTCAGCAGTGCTAAATATGAATTCTTTTAGATTCAAAGGCTTTAGAATACCTTTTCCCCAAATTATATCATGTTACAACAACCTTAAGGTGGACATCGCATAAGGTTATATGCTACACTTTGAGATCAATTACACAGTTTCTAGCAATTTATAAATTACTGTTAGCCAGGTACTTCATTAAAACTGGAAGCAAATAGTAGACGACAATAGTACCTTGGGCATTTATAACCCAAAAGTTCAAAAGTAATGGTTGAACCGAAGGAAGTGTTATTGAGGGAGTTTAAGCAGCAATCAATTATCAGACAACTAACACGAAAGGGAAAATCAAACCAGCCGTATAAATTTTCAAAAAAAATAACATTAAATTAGTGAAATTAAATCAATTGTATGACAATTGCAATGAAATTGTAAAAACGAACAGAAAAAGATGAGTAGAACTTGTTACAATCAAATAAAACATGAAAATTTTATACGAAATGAGCATGAAGTATCGAAAGCTTAAAAACATAATACCTCATAATATTGTGATTCTTTGTTCGATAGTACCAAAACTCAGCAGAGCAGCAATGCTTTTTGGGTTAGGGTTTAGCAATCTGTGATGAAGGGAAAGAAAGGACGTAAATCTAAGCCGACATGCTTCAGCGATTATATATTGGGAAATGAAGATTTAGGGTTAACGTGAGAAAAGAGGAATGGGAGAAGGATTAAACGATCGTCTTTGGTAAGAATGGAAGAAAAAATGGAAGGAACGAAAGAGAAAGAGGAGCAGTCATAGTTGAGTTGCGCTCTTGATCTGCTAATAATAATATATAGAATAGATAATAATATAATAATATATATACCAGAGACTGTTCAGTTGCCAAATTTCAAGGGGGCCTGTGTGAGCTTGAAATTCAACTCAGCAATAATAGTATAGTATAGATGTAGGGGGAGCATCATGTAGAGAGGAAGCATTTAAATAAAGGGAGCAATTAGAGTATATAATTGGTCAAATACATTTAACACCGTCAAAATCTTAAATATATGTTTGTTATCATCAAAAGGGGGAGATTGTATGAATATGCGCTTATATGTTTGTTTGATGATAATAAACATATATATTCATTTAAATGTATTTGGTAATGTACTATTTTGTTTTTACATAGATTAAATAAATATTTGTTGAATAAAATATATTACACAGAATTTGAATTCAAACAGAACAAGTTACACAGAATTTGAATTCAAACAGAAATTTTATTCAAACAAATATTTATTACAATCTTGAATAGTACAAATCAAGCTCTCACTATACATATACATTTTTGATTACATCACAACTAAATCGCAATTCAGGTTACATAATGTCCTCACTGCATATCACTCACACTCGTATTTTGTCTTCAACTGCATTCCAGTTTGAATCCAGCATCTGAGAAATCTGCAAAAATATTCACTAACGCAGTAAAATTGAAAAAGAAATATTTTTGCAATATAAAATAAAATATGATTTTTGAAAATATGATTTGCCTCAGTTATTTGGGTTGTCCGTCATCATTCACACTTGAATTCATCATACACGAACAATGTCACATGCACAGTGTATCACTGTACATGCCACAAGGCCGTGCACACCGATATACACTTGATAATGTTACAGGGACAGGTGAGCACAAGGTCAAACCCAAATATAAAGACAGGTTCAACTCAGGTGCAATATAAATGAAATCACGACACGAGCACAAGGTCAAACCCGAGTTTTTAAAACTAGATTCAACACAAGGCTACGTGAAGACTGAAACAACATGCAAATGCATCAAAATAATGTCGAAGTTATTCCAGCAAAATGACAGTACAAACAAGTGCACATTGAAAGCTACAAGATCACAAGGCATAGCAACTGCATAGGACTGCAACAACCAAATGGATGGATGCAAAGACCAGAAGTACAACATGACCAATGAACAAAGAACAGATGACACAGACTCAAGCAAGTTATAAGAACAAACCCAAATGTCCAGCAAACATGAAGTGAATCAAGTTCAAGGCAATAGTATACATGAATACAACTCGACTACAAAAGCACCACAAGTATATCAACTCAGCAACAGCCAGTGCAATGACCAGAACACAAGTACAAGCAGCAGTGTATAACTCGAGAGTGTACACAAGTGAAACCAGGAAAATCATGACATCAAGTATGATCAAGACCAAATGCAAATAGCAGTATATAAGTACATGCCACAACATGTCAATGCAAGCACAGCCTCAAACATGAAACAAGACTAAAACCAGGCAACAGTGAATGGGAAGACACACATGAACATGAAATCAATCCAGTTCAAATGCAACAGACACACATGAATGAGAAGACTACTATGCCGTGTACTGTAACACAACAGTGACATGCACATCAACTACAAGCCCGAGTGAAACCAAACCGAACATGTCCAGTTACAAGCTACAAATACCAATGATACAAGAGAGGTAACAGCATGGTACAATGCATAAATGACTACAGAATATAAATGAGACTCAGTGATGAATCAGCAATCTTGGCAAACATCAACAAGTTCATGTATGCATTAGTGATTAATTATGAAGTACACAAGTACAAGATCAACACAGCAGTCTCAAGTGACACAGTTGCAAACAACATGAATATCACAAGTAATAGTATGGTTAAATGTCACAAGCATGAACAATCCAGTATGGAAAATGAATGGAGCAATGAGCAAGTGCAACAAAATGGATGCAGCGATATCAGATGTAAACAGCAAACAACAATGCAATGTTCAAGTGGAGACCAGAGAAGTATTGAAATAACCAAAAACAATATCAGTGCAACGGTGATGGCCGTGGACATGCAATCGCATAAACAAAGTCAAGTGACCGAAGTCAGAGTTGACAAAAGATTAGAGATGACCAAGTCCAGAAAATTAAATACGTATCTTTGAAAAAGTCAAAGCAAAGTAGAATAGGAAAGTTTCTGCAGTGACAATCAAGAGAAAATCGAACGCGTGAAAATCAAAGCCGTGAGCATCAAGTAGTAAATATACCAGGAAAGAACAAATTGGGAAAGTATCAAATTGATACGAACGAAAACAAGTGTCTCGATTTCATATAAATACCAAACCCAAGTGATCATCATCGGCATCGAGTTTGAGTTCGAAAATCACAAAAGCACAAACAAGCAAAGAGATTACATACCGCAACAGTGAACTCGATCAAGAGAAGCAGCTGCAAACAATTCGCAATCTCGAAGCCCAACAGAACCAATCATAAGCGAAGCAGTAAGCAAGGGCAACAATCGATCATCAAAAATCAAGGACGAGCAAGAGCCGAAAGCCCTAATTCTCACAAGAGAAAGGGGAACGAAGCCCTAATTCGACAAAGAGGAACGGCTAGAACAAGTGGATCGGGTTAACAATAAAGAGGCCGACATTTTTCACAGGCAAAAGAAAAAGGAACGAGGCAATGCAAATGGGCTGGCTGTTTTATTAAAGGGCTTTAGTTTTTAAAAGGGGGTCTTTTTTATTTTGAGCAAAAATTAGGGATTAAAGTTTATATTTTAATTTTTTCTCCTGGTTTATTTTTGAAGTTGTTTTTTTTCTTTTCAAGTCAAAGAATTGGTAAATCACCACCTAGATTGTACGTAGTGTCAGATTGTCTAGTTAGAATTAGTTCAGTGAGCAGGGTGTGCGAATTTGCAAAACTCTATAGGCAGGAGCAGAGTTTGCGAGTAAGCGAAACTTTATAGGCGGAGCAGGGTATGCAAGTCTAGTAGAGTGTTTGTGAGCGGGAGCAAAGGTTTGCGAGTCTAGTAGAGTGTTTGTAAGCGGGATACTGTTTAATTCTAATAGAAATATGGGAATGCAGTAGTAGGCAAGGGTTGCCGAAGCTGGGTAAATTTTATGTGTGATTTACTTTTCAGCACATTTATTTCTCCAGTTTATTTCTGTGTTTAATTCGAGAAAATTTGCTATAACCCTATTCACCCCCCCTCTAGGGTTAATCTAGATCCTACATATCTGAGAGTAAGTTTATTCAGCTCTCTATAATCAGCACACATTCTCAAAGAACCATTGGATTTTGTGACAAAGACCACAGCAGCTCCCCATTCCCAAAAACTCTGCCTAATCAGACTTTGGAGAATAAATCCTCAATCTGCTTCTTCAACCCAACTTTCTCCTTGGGTGCTATCCATCTGGAAGGGAGAACGACTGGACGAGCACGGGGAACGATATCAATGCGGAATTTAATTTTCCACTTGGGAGGAAAAGAAGTGACTTCACCAAAAACATCAGGGTAATCCCTAACTGTCGGGGTAGAGTCCAGATCACTAGGCTGAGCATCAAGTGAAAAGATCAAGCTGCCTATGACATCTTGAGCATCCGACATTTAATTAAAAGAGAATTTCTTTGATCGTGTACTAGAGAAACGGTTCCAGCCTTGCAAAAAATGACTGCATCATACCGTTTCAACCAGTCCCCTCTAAGTAAAATATCAAATGCATCGAAACCCAGAACATATAAATCTCTGGTGAATCGGTGCAAGTCGTAAAGGAATTTCACTCCTTTACAAATCATTGTACGATTGGCGGGACCGCCAATGGGATTAACCACACATAATGTCGAAGTCGCTAACTTAGGTTGCAAAATATGCTCGAATTTATTACAATGGTTAATGGATATAAAACTATAGGATGCACCAGTTTCAAATAAAACTCGAATAGTAAAACCATGCAAAGAAAATGAGCTCTGAAGGGTACCTTCGTCATCACTGGCAGGCAGAGGAGGAGGAGTGGAAGAAGTCATGGCAAAGACTCCAGATGTCTTGCCTATCTACTGGGTGGGACAATTATTCTTGAAATGACCAGGCTGGAGACAAAGATAACAAAGGTTGTTACTGGTGGCCTGAGGTAGAGGGATATCGGTACTGACAGGAGATGGACAACTGCTGGCATAGTGACCCTTCTGGTCGCACTTGAAACAAGTGATGGAAGAAAGATCAAGAGATCACCTCTGAGGAACAAATCCAATACCATAAGTGTTCTTCACCTTCTTCTTCTTCTTCTTCTTCTTCTGCTACTGGAAGTCGAACTTCCTCTTCTTAGGAACACTGGAAGCACCCTGAGATGCTGAAATAGCCTGCTTACCCTTAGAAGTAGGTTCTCGAATCTGGTGGCCACCATCCGAGAAGTGAAGGTACCATGCACATGACTAATCAAGCGGTCATAATACCCTAGGCGAGCACCATGAATGAACTTCTCATTCTTTTTGAGTTGAGTGTCAATCAACCCGAGGTCAAACTTGGAAAGCTCGTTGAACTTCCTCTCATAATCAGCAAAAGTCATATCACCCTGCTCAAGATCCATAAATGCCCTATATAATTGAGATTTTCCAACTTCGGGCATACATTATGCTACAAAAGAATCTCTAAAAAGAATGATTTCATGATAAGACAGGGATAAAGCTCAAAGAGATACACTTCGAAGAGATAAATTCAACAGAATGGAGCTAAAAGGGACAACTAGTGATCTTACCTGAACTGCTGCCAAGTGATTAGCCTCAACAGCCTGAATGGTAACAAATTCCCACCAATCTTGGACGGACTTCTATAACTACTAAGTAGCTAGATGACCCATCTGGGCATCTGTGATCTCAAGCCCAGTGAAGATCCTCTCAAGACTCTTTTGCCATTGCTGGGCCTCGATAATGCTCTCAGCTCTAGCGAACTTGTGCCTCCAAGGCGAGAATACTCCTTACACAGCTGAGTAAATCTAACAGGTTGAACAGGTGTGAAAAAATGAGCAACAACAGGTGGTGCAGGGGCAACTGGTGGTACAGGAGCACTGCTACGACTGCTACCACGAACATTCCTATGGTTAGTCATCCGGAAAAACAAGAATTTGATTTCAAAACAGGGATACAGATTAAATTTAAAAGAAACCCTAAATAAAATGAGTTCCAGCTTAGAATTTCAAGCACGAATGAATATGACTCTGAAATTAATTCAACTCATTCTAGAGTATTATTACCCTATCTCTAATGAGTTTTCACTACATATGTTAAGTTTGCCAAAAGCAGAGCTCTCAGACCCACTGTAATGACCTGCCATTTCGAACCATCCAAATCAACAATGTCAGACTTGAATTGCTCCAAATAATATATTTTAAACATATTTATTTGGCATAACTTAGCATATACAGTAAATAAATCAATCATAGAATCACGGACATAGAGTTTAAAACAACAGCGGAATAAAATAAATAGTAGTCCAAAATCTACTACATATATAACATAGTCTGAAACAGAATATATCAGAAATCCCAGTACATAGAAGTTCTCGTACAAACAGATGACACGTCTGAACATACAACTGGAAATAACAGGAATAACTGAAAAATGAAATAGATAAGCTAGATCTTCCAACGAACTCCAACTCCAAAGGATGAATCTCAAACTGTGACACTCAAGCTGATTCGAGCGTAAAGCAAAACAAAACACTCGAATCAGGATTAATATTTTTATGCAGATAAATTTGGTTCAAGTGAAATGTCAAGTAAATGCAATATTATTTAAAGAGGTGTTGGGATCCCATCCTTTAAGGATCCGATAAACTATCTACATACATAGTAAAATACGCTATATATATAATGTCTACAGTTAAGTATTAAAATAGCGTTAAGGCGTTACCCATATCCCCATTAACACATTTTTACATATATTCTCATAGTATATACAGTGCCCTAATTCCTCCGTAAACTGGAGGGCTATCAAAGGGCACTCTATAGGTATGGTACAAACCAAAATCGAAGAAGGCGCGATAGGGCATGTGACAAGGCACTCGAGGCAAATCCAAGGTAGATATACCAATTACACTCCCGGACTGCTGATAACGCATAGTAGCCACTACCGCCTACCTCATGACACACTCCAAATCAAAGATGTGCACACCAAATCAAATCAAAAAAGCAATAGATAAGGTTTCGAAGAAATGTGTTCGAGAATGACCCCCCTTGACCCGGTATAGCTCCTTTTTTAGCCACATCAAGCTGACTCACGGTAGTCAGGGCTATGTAAATACCATATAGAATTGTTCGCCAAACCATCCTACTTCATTCTGGAATCTCCATCACGTACACAGTTAAAGTGGTTTCGGTATTCGCAGAAAGTATGACAATATCTGATCTCAATCTCTTTAACAACCAAATTCTTATTTCATACCGTGGTCATTTATAAATTTCTTTACAAATATTTAAATAAAAGCACAAATACTAATTTAAGTCAAAATGAATATTCAATTTATATTTTTTAAGGTATTCATTAAATCACCTTTATTGAAACAAGTTATAAATCATTTCGAAAATCATTAAGTTCAGAATAAATCTTTATTTAAATTAAATTAATAACCAGTTTAAGTACTATTGAAATTCCAAATGTACCCTTTCACCCCTTTTTATTCATTAAAGTTATAAAAAAAATCTATTTCGAATATAAAATGAATGAACCCTTTTTAAAAATATAATATATATTCAATAAAACTAATTTTGTACAATTTAAGGTAAATTATCTTTTCTTGCTGTATAAAGTCTTATTTTATATATGTTAGAGAATAAACTATAAGTGAGATTTTACAAATTACCTTTAAATTTAATTCATAATTTCTATATTTCTGAAATCAATACTTAAGGTTATAAACAAAGTAAAATACTTATTACCCTTCACATTCAAACTCATACATTTCCTTTCAAAAATTTGGAAACTGTTTTTCAAAGTAGACCAATTGGTGTCCGTATAAAGTTTTCTATCCAATGGTCAAGTGATATAGAAATTGGTTATTTCAATCCGTAATATTTTAAATTTACAGGTTTATATTATTACACCCAGAATCCCAAATTTTCAATAATAACTGAAAATTGTTTGGGTTTATCATTTCAACCAATAACGAATTTTCTCATATTCTAAGGTCTTTTGGGTATGTATCATTTCAACCCATAGTGATTCCTAACTAAGGGACTTGCAGAGTGAGAACAATATATAACATACATCAGTTATCAGCAAAATAAATTGCATATAACAGTGTCAATTTACATAGGTGATCAAATTTAAATAACAACTTATCATATTTATCAATTAATAACTTAGCAATTCAGTTTTAATAATACATTTAAATTGCCACTTCCTCTGAAATCAATTTAATGATCATAAGAACATTAATCGTGAGTGATTGGTCACATTTCGAGGCTAGAAGATGATGGAAAACAACTATGGAAAAGAACGGTGCAACAGACACTGGCACGAATCAGTCACAATAAGTCAATTCGTTGCGACAAGCAAGGATAGATTTTAGAATGATGATGGAGTGAAAAATTATATATATATTTTCATTATTATTATAATAAATCAGCAATTAAATTTAAAACCCTTGTTAAAATCCAAAATCTTTATATATAGTATTTAAAAGTCACTACCAAAGATCATACAGTTCTTCAGCTATGGAAACAAACCTATATAATATAAGGATCAAAATATTTATACATTACATTTTAAAAAATCTCTATATCTATTTTTTTTCAAAACATAATTCTATATATATAGTTAATGTATACCCGATTCATATATAAAACATATATGCGACCTGCAACATATATGAGTGAATATCTACCCACAAAACAAATATAAAAGAACCACATAAGTACAAGCTACTATCTGGACTATATATATACGATAGTTCATAAACACTGAAACCATATCATACTTATATACAACACAGACCCATTAAAACAATGATTCAATACAAATATATATTTACTTTCGGCACACCTTATATACATATACACACAATTTTAAAATCCATATATATAATATTTGTAAAATCAAATACGCATAATAGCTTTATGATATAAATAGCAGGTGACAGCCAAGCAGGCTTATGCAAGATACAAAAATAGGTGACAGGCTTTAGACTGATGATTTCATATAAACTATATACATGTTATATACGAACAGTTATATTTACATAGATGAAGAAGACAAGTTCCCTGCTAAGAGTGATATATATATGCATAAATGCTTATATGACATAGATAAGCTCTCTCTGTCGATATATGCACAGTGTGTATATCTATATCCTCTCTATGTACACATCATAGAATTAATGAAAAAAGGAAATAAGAGAAGCGAGATTTCAAGCAATTGGGTCAGGGTTAAGGGTGTCTTTGCATACTACTTCGAGCAAGGGAGGGGAAAACTCGAGTTTTGTCTTGGTTCAACGGGGTTATTGCTTCGAGTGGGCTTTGTGTCATGGGCGTGGTGCTTCGGGTCATAGGGGTGTGGTGCTTCGGGTTTGGGTGAGTGGGCGATGGGCAGAGAGGAGTTGGATGTCCGTGGGTTGCTAGCCGAGGGGGTGGTGGTGCGGCGTGGAGGGAATGATGCTTTGAATTAGACTTAGTTCGAGCTTTAGGAAGGAGAGGGGTTTGCACGGGGAAAACTCAAGTAAGAAGACAGTTGGATCAGGAAGGAAAATATGGGAACGGTGGAAAAGGAAAGAAAGAAGAACAAAAAACAACACGGTGGGATTGGTTTTGGTTAGAAGGAAGGAAAGTATGAAGAAGAAGACAGGCAACAGCGGAAGAAGAGAAACGTACCTTTTCTTTCTACAGTGAACAAAAGAAAAGAAACGAAGATATATAAAGGATAGTTGAATGGCAGCGGCCACGAGCAACAATTCAGCTGAAAGATTTTAATGCAATTCATTTTGTAGTTTGGACTATTGAAATATATATTCAAAAAAAAAAAGGTTGGAGACTAGAGAGAAGAAACTTGTTCTCACTAATCCACACAACTCACACACAAGAGAAGAAACTTGTTCTCACTAATAATGATTTAATGTTATTTTCTTTGCTTGATTACGTAGAAAATGTAATTCTAGAAACGTCTTTATTTGATTACAAAGAAAACATAATTCTAGGAACGTCTTTACTTGATTACAAAGAAAACGTAATTCAATAAATAAAGTTTATATTCCAACACCCCCTTTAAACTTGATTTGCCTCCCTTTGAGTTAAACTTTTACGCATACCAAGTTTCTTCTTTAACTCCTTGAAAATCTCTAACTTCAAAGACTTCGTTAAAATATCATCAATTTGATCCTGCGTCTTGCAATGCTTTACAACTACTTCTCCTTTCCCAACCAAGCCTCGAATGAAATGATACTTGATTCTTATATGCTTTCTTCTCCCATGAAAAACTGGATTTTCGATGAGTGCTATAGCAGAATTGTTATCACAATATATAAGTGGACTTTCTTTTGGAGTATGCTTAAGTTCTTCTAGCACCCATTTAATCCATAAAGCTTGACAACTAGCTAAAGGTAGTGAAATATATTCTGCCTTGGCGGTTGAGAGAGACACAACTTGTTGTTTCTTTGACATCCATGTGATTGCACTTGATCCAAAGTAGTAAACATTTCCCGAAGTACTTTTACTATCATCAACACTTCCAGCCCAATCACTATCATAATATCCAAGCACCTTAGGATCATTTATCTTTTCATAATAAATTCCATCCCCAAGTGCTCCACGCACATATCTCAAAATTCTTTTTCTGGCATCCCAATGTGTCATCTTTGGTTGCTCCATGAACCTACTAATCAAGCTCACACCATATGTAATGTCCGGCGGAGTGGCTGTCAAATACATCAAACTCCCAACAAGACTTCTAAATAATGTTGGATCAACATATTTAGAGTTGTCATCCTTACTTAGTTTCAAGCCAACTTCAACTAGAGTGCTAATTGGCTTTACCTCTTCCATTCTAAACTTATTTATCAAATCTTTTGCGTACTTTTCTTGAGAGATAAATATACCATCATTATCTTGCTTTACTTCAATACCAAGAAAATAATGAAGTGGACCCAAGTCGGTCATCTCAAATTCTTGCATCATACTTTTCTTAAATTCTTCAATATTATTAAGACTATTTCCCGTAAAAATAAATCATCCACATATAAACCAAAGATGAGAATGTCACCTTTGTTCTCCTTGATGTAAAGAGTATGCTCAAATGGACACCTCTTGGATCCCATCTTCACAAAATAGTCATCTATGCGACTATACCATGCACGAGGGGCTTGCTTAAGGCCATACAATGCCTTCTTCAACTGATAAACTTTATGTTGTTCATCCTTTATCACATAGCCCGAAGGTTGATCAATGTACACCTCTTCTTGTAGTACTCCATTCAAGAAAGCAGATTTAACATCCATTTGATAAAGTTGCCACTTATTTTGAGCGGCCAATGAAATTATCAAACGAATTGTTTCAAGACGTGCCATGGGAGCAAAAACATCTTTGTAATCAACACCATACTTTTGCTTGTAGTCTTTCACAACTAATCGTGCCTTATGTTTTTCAACTTCACCTTGTGCATTCAACTTTGTCTTGTAAACCCATCTGACTCCAATGGGTTTCTTTCCTTCAGGTACTTCAACCAACTCCCATGTTTGGTTCCTTTCAATTGCATCAATTCCTTGATCCATGACTTGTCTCCATTTGTCTTCCTTGGCGGCTTCTTCAAAATCAACTGGATCCACAGTTGCATATAAAGCAAAATCAACAAATTCATCTTCTAAGATTCTTCTTGTTTCTCCATAAATCTCCGCAAGAGGTCTTGTCCTTCTAGGTGTTAATTCTGAACTTGAAGATGATGAGCTTGGAGGAGAATTAGATGAGGGAGTAGGTGGAGTCGATCCTTCTTCTTCAATTGGCTCAAATGCATCATTATCAAGCAAGATACTTGTACTCTTTTTCTCATTTTTCCATTTCCATGCTGGTTCCTCATTGAAAATTACATCACGACTAATAATAGTCTTCTTTGTGATGGGGTTATATAATTTATATGCCTTGGATCTTTCACTATAGCCAACAAAGATGCACTTTTCAGATTTGTCATCAAGTTTTCCTCTCTTTTCATCCGACACATGAGAGTAACAAATGCTTCCAAAAATTCGAAATTGGGAGACACATGGCTTGTGACCGCTCCACACTTCTTATGTAGTCTTTCCTTGAACACTTTTAGTTACCGCACGGTTGAGAACATAGCATGCACATGCTACAGCTTCGGCCCAAAATATTTTTGGCAATCCTTTTGTCCTCAACATACTTCGAACAAGTTCCATGATGATACGATTCTTTCTTTCTACCACCCCATTTTGTTGAGGGGTAGAGCGAACCGTTAGTTGATGATGAATGCCATGATCCTTTAAGAAATTTCCGAATTCTTCCGCCATATATTCTCCACCACGATCGGATCGGAGTGTCTTTATAGAAAAACCACTTCGCTTCTCCAAAGTGCTTTAAAATTCTTGAATACTTCAAATACTTGAGATTTTTCTTTAAGAAAGTAAATCCACATCTTGCGACTATAGTCATCAATAAAAGTGAGAAAATATCGATTACCTCCAAGAGAGTTTGTGCGCATAGGTCCACATAAATCCGAATGCACTAGCTCCAAAGGATTCTTTGCTCGCCATGCCTTTTCTTTTGGAAATGGATCTCGATGGTGCTTGCCAAAAACACAACTTTCACATACTTGATCTTGTTTGCTAATATTTGGGATGCCTCTCACCATATGATCTTTGCAATCTTGGATAGAGTGCTCAAACTCAATTGATTATAACGAAGATGCCAAAGCCATTACTTGTCATTAACAATATTAGCAAAACATGGAAATGCTTCATTTTTAATTTTCAACGGAAACATTTTTGTTGGTGTCATCTTCACTTTTGCAATAAGAACACCAGTTTTTTTTTTGATCTCACATAAATCATTTTTGAAATTCACATTATGTCCCTTCTTTAAAAGTTGCCCAACACTCAAAAGATTGTGTTTAAGACCGGGAACATAATAAACATTAAAAATATAATTTGTACCTTACTTTGTCCATATCGGAATATCGCCACTTCCTTTGACAATGAGCCTTTTGTTATCACCTATCTTGACTTCTCGTTGAACACTTTCATCAAAATTCACCAAGCAACTTTTATTTCCGGCCATGTGGTTACTACAACCACTATCAATATACCATATATCATCAAAAGAAGCTTCTTGAACATTACAGGAAAGAAGCATACTTTCATCTTGTGTCTCCAAATTCTCATGTAGAAAATTAGAATTATCTTTTTCATCATTAATTCTTTTAAAACAATCCTTTTTCATATGCCCATATTTATGACAATAATGACATTGAATATTATAAGAGTTACCTCTTCCTCTTCCTCTTCCTCCTTGAGATGGACTTGAATTTTCACTTTGAATTTGGCCTATTCCTTGTCCTCTACCACGGGCTAAACATCCACCTCTTCCTCTAAAACCACCACGGTTGGTGTCTCGAATTTGAAAAGCTTGCTCGGAAGGAGAGGAATCAAATTGTTTGATGCGAAGCTCATGAGATTGTAGTGAGCCCAACAATTCTTCAAGAGAAAAAAATATTCAAGTCTTTTGATTCTTCAATAGCAACAATAACATGCTCAAATTTCCTTGTCATACTTCGAAGAATTTTTTCAATAATTCTTTTATCCGAAATTTCTTTACCATTGATTCGAAGTTGATTAGCAATAGAAATAGTTCTATTATAAAATTCCTCCACCGATTCACTTTCTTTCATTTTGAGTAAATCAAACTCACCTCTTAGAGCTTGAAGTCTTACCTTCTTTACCTTTTCTTCACCTTTGTACGCCTTGTTGAGGATGTCCCATGCCTCCTTTGATGTTGATGCCGAAGAGATCCTTTCAAAAATTGCTTCATCCACCGCTTGATAGATAAAATAAAGAGTCTTCTTGTCCTTCTTTCGAATCTCTTTCAAAGTATTCAATTGTTGTGTTGAAAGTGTTGCTTGATTCTACGGTTCTTGATATCCATTTTCAGCAATATCCCAAAGATCTTGAGAGCCATACAAGACCTTCATTTGAATGCTCCATTGATTGTAATTCTTTCCCGTCAAACGAGGAAGTTGAGGTTGCAACATATTGTTGGAAGTCATCCCTAAACCTGGCTCTGATACCACTTTATTGAAATGTATATTTAGAAAAAAAAAAGGTTGGAGACTAGAGAGAAGAAACTTGTTCTCACTAATCCACACAACTCACACACAAGAGAAGAAACTTGTTCTCACTAATAATGATTTAATGTTATTTTCTTTGCTTGATTACGTAGAAAACGTAACTCTAGAAACGTCTTTACTTAATTACAAAGAAAACGTAATTCTAGAAACATCTTCACTTGATTACAAAGAAAACATAATTCAATAAATCAAGTTTATAGTCCAACATGGACTGCATGTTTTAATTTTGAAACCGAAGGAAGAAGTAAAGTCACAATTTATGGTGCCATTCCAACAAACAGTTTATTGCTTCCGTCACGTATCGGATCTCAAAATACAGAAATAAATATACCATGGTGATCAGCACAACGATACGAATAGAATGACATACATATATCACTGATACGATCAATTTTTAAAAACTCGAATTTTCGTTACTGAAAATGCTGCTAAAACGAACGAAATAAGATAAATAGAACTATAGAAGTCCGAACTTGCCAAAATGAATTACGACGTCTTACTCGGAGAATGATTTACATTTTTATTTTATAAAAATATTCAATTTTCGAAAATATTTAAATTTCACCAATTAACTAATTAAATTTATAATCTTAAATTCCACAAATAAATTAACTTTGTTATTTTTCAATAAAAATTTAACAATTACTTTGATTAAACAGACACATTTAAAATATAAAAAATTTCTTTCGAAATTTTATTATTTAAATTTCAAGAAATTTTAATTAATTATGTTACAAAACGGTTAAAATTACCGGGTTGTTACAGATGAGATTTTCAGTGGTTGTGGCAGTGATGGCTATTTCTATGGTGACTGAAGGCTGGAATTTGTTTGTACAGTTGGGATTTGGGTAATGGTTATGGAAGACACTTGGGAGGTGATTGATGAAGAAGTTGAAGGAGTTTAGGGAGCATGGTGGATGCTGCAATGGTAGGAGATGTTTCGGCAGAGGGGATGAAATGGTGGGATAAATGTTGAGAGTTGTTGTTTTGGTTATTTTTGTGGAGTACATTGGTTGGGGTTTGTCACTGGTAGAGGAGCGAAGGTTGTAGACAGAGTTACCTGAAGAGGTTAAGGAGGTGGAGGGTGGTTTGGCTTGGCAGAAGAAGTGATAGTGAATTAGACAATGAAAAGCAACAAATGCAGCGAAATTCTTCAAATGAAATGAAATGCAAAAATTTTGGTGAAATATGGAGAGAAATGTAACAATAAAAATGAAAAATGTAACAGATAATGTAACCGGATTGAAAGAGAATCAAATATAAGAGTGTAAAAGACAGTGCAATGCACATAAATGTGAACTGAAATTTTTGTGTTGTTTTTTTTATATAAAAATAAACAATAATGAACAAAAGAAACACCATGACCACAAAGTACAAGGGGACAACATAAACTACAAAAAATGCAATAGAGAACTAAATGAACACAAAATGCAATGCAATGCTGAAATTGATGGCAAACGACAATGCAAAAAAAAAGGAAAACAAATGCGATGGAATATTTTTTTCATGAAAACTAAAGTTAAACAAAATAAAACAGCTACAAAATAGTTCAAAGAGTAAGACTAAAATCAATATTCTTTCCTCAGTAACGGTGCCAAAAACTTTTTTGCGGCGGAAAATTCTATAGGTTAGAATTCCATCGGAAATATATCGTAATGAAAACCGCAAGCACACGTCGTACAATCGTAGTACGTATAAGAGTACTAGTTGATCCATAGGGAAAGAATAAAATTCTAAAATTAGTTCAAAAGTTGAGAGAATTTCTAACTAAAAAGTAGAAAAAATGACAGTAAAAACTAGAATCAAATTGAGAATAAAACTACGAGATTAAAGAGCAATTTAGAGGTAAATAAAATTTTCATATAAATCAACACAACATAAATTTGTAATCTCTCTTTTTAATCATTTGTGGAATTAGTGTATGTATTTATTATAAGTATGGTCTAAATGTGTTGTTAACTAACACAACTTAAGCCATCAAACTCTAACACACCCTCTAACCCACTTATCAACTCTTATGAAGATGACGTGAAATTTAAAGTACAATCTATTTTAAGCAGGAACTATTTACTATAAATTAGTAACAAGAGCATCAAATTTTGATTCTAGTTTCACTTTCATTATCAAAATCATAATTAGATGAAAATGTAACTTGTATTTACATTTAATTAAATATAGCATTTTTGTCATTAACAACATAGGCTATCAAATTCACTAGTAAACAACAAACTTCCATTAACATCCAAAATTCCATTAAGCACAAAAATAAGAGATTATAAATGAAATAATTATGTTGAGTTTATATGATTCATGAGAGCTTCATTGTCCCTAAAATTAAGGGGTTTAGCTTCTCATAATTGAAATCATCTCAACACAAAATGATTCAAACATAAAAAGCAAGGAAAATGAGAGTTAATTAAAAGAAAAGGGAGTTAACTACTTGTATGAAATGAAACTAAACTAATTACATAAATTAAAACTAACTACTAACATGAAATAAAGAATCGTAAACTCAATAAAAGAGCATGAAATAAAGTAGCATGAAAGAAAGAAAAGCATGTAGACAATAAAAGGAAATAAGAAGAAGCTTATGAAGTGTTGCGACTTTTCTATTGATTAGAAAAACACAAATTTTAATAAATTCTGCAAGCGCACACGCGTGTAGTATGCAGGTCGAACACAGGGAATTGTATTTTAAAACAATTAAAATGCATAGTTAAATCTTAGGCGTGTTAAACGAATTCGACGGTGAATTTTGAACAGAAAATAAAAACAATAATATACTCCAAATCGATTTCGAAACTAATCGAAATTGCAACCAAAATATAGAATTGTAAAAAAAATCAGAACAGAAATTGAAATTGCGGAAAAGAAGATAACGGAGAAAACAACTGAAATAGTTATTAACTAACTGAAAAGAGTGCAGAAAATAACTAAGAACAAGAATAAATAAATTGCTAAATCTAATCAACAATCCTACGTATTCTGTTCGAAAATAAAAACAGTGCTGAATTTAAATCTAAACTTGAAGAAAAGTGATGAGGTAAGAGATGATTTCAAGGTGTTGTATAATGCTGTATATATAGGCTTTCAACCCCTAAAATCAGTCCATCTTTTTAGCAATAGGACCGGTTCTATTCTTAGTACTTGCCAAGATAATTGTACTGACTGGGTCCATTCCTTGAATTGGTGAAGAGTCAAGTTGCCACGTCATTGCTTGAAATACTTTTATATGTGAATTTGTCCAAATTCATACGTAAGCTACTTTTGAATGTGTCCCATTTTGCTTCATATCATGGCTATGTATTATGCTACTTTTTAGGAGGAACTGGTCCTTTGCTTGAATTGGTGAAAGAGAACATATATATGTCCACATCATTGCTTGAATTGGTCCATATTGCTTTGATTTATTTCAATGCTCAAAATGTTTCACTCTTTGCTGCGTGATTTTTGAACCAATGGACGGCATAACCGATTAATTTCAACGTTGCACTTTGGAATCAATAATCTGCAAAACCACAACAAAATACCCGTATAATACCGCTTTATTAAAATAATAATATATGAAATAAACGGTTTAAATTGCAGAGAAATACGTTCATCAAATACCCCCATACTAGAACTTTATTCGTCCTCGAATAAGCAAGAAAATAAAACTAACTAAATCCTTTTTCGTAGGAAACACGATTGCATTGAGCGTATGCAACAAGCCGTTAAACCTCTAGGTGTCCCTAGTAGGACGAGTGGTGTCTCGTGAGGGTTTTCAGCGGATACTACCCACAAAATCCAAATGCAGTATGTGATGATTCTAATGTACTACATGAATGCAAAATTCTACACAAATGGAGACTCGATTTACTTCAAAATAGTTGCAATAAAATAATGTATATCATTTTTAGTCAACTTCTTCAAATTTTTGGTTCCTCACTAATCACGAATTTCAATGTAATTCAAGTTTTCATACATTAGATTCTAGTTTGGCCAGTTGTTTCGGTCGATAACATAGTGCAGCCATGAAATAAATTCTTCACTGTTGATCACAGTTTTTTTCAAAATGGTATTTTTCATTTCCATTTGTATAACAAGCCAAATCAACAAAGTCAAGAAGTGTTTGGGTTTCAAAGCTTAGTCTCTCTTTACTAGTTTTTTTTTTCTTCTCTTTTTTTTTACACCTATCCTTTGGACCAAGGTATACCACCCATGCACTGCCTCGCGGGCTTACGTGAGAGTTGGGACAGAGCTTGGCGGATTGTGCAAACCGACGCTGACTATGTCAGAAAAAGTCGGTAATCCTTAGGTGATTATTTATTTAATTATTTATATACCTAACTCAGAATGCTGAGGCCAGATATACCATCCATGCACTGCCTTGCGGGCTTACGTGAGAAGAGTATAGAGCGTGGCGAGTGCACACACTTTCACAAGTGTGCACACCTATCGACTGTAGGTGTTTCTTATTAGTTTTTTTTTTTTTTTTTTGAGAAGAGCTAAAGAGTGTTATGCAAATCAACTTAGCACCACTTAACTTTAATGATTTGAGATGTCAACGCATGTACTTTAAATCTGCCATTTTTTTTAAACAAAGACTACAGTTTAGAAAAGATTTCATAACCATCACCTATGAATCCCCCTATATACTAACCTCACTATTATCGATTGTAATTCAACTTTTCATTATATTTTACATTTGAAATTAGTGATTCACAAAAATCTTCATCAATTGACTTCAACTACTTACTTACTTTGTCCTGACTAATTAAAAATAAATCGAAGTCCTAAAAATATTGGGAAATGAAAAAAAATTGAAAAGAAATTTGAAAACAAATAATGAGATGATTTTTTTAAAAAAAAATGATGCTACATTATGAAATATGAACAAACAGAATGAGATATGCGTCCCCCCCACACTGGAATGAGACAGTGTCCCAACTGTCAAATAGAATGCAAATGCAAAATAGAAGAAAAAAACTAAAAAAAATACAACCTGATATGTGCAAGATAGTGAGCGGCTCATGCCGAATAGCTAGATTCGTGAAGATTCATGAACTCATCGTCCTCGTGCTGTTCAAACTCTAGAAATGGCTTCTAGCGTTGTCCATTGACCTTTGAAATGGAACCGTCCCTAGGATTTTCAATTTCAACTACGCCATAAAGGTATACTGTTTTCACAATATATGGACCTGTCCAACGGGATCTCAATTTTTCCAGAAATAAATGAAGTCTGGAATTATATAAGAGAACTTTCTGACCTACTTCGAATGTCTGACGAAGTATGGATTTATCATGATAGAATTTGGTTTTCTCTTTAGAAATCTTTGCATCTTCGTACACTTCATTTCTTAGTTCTTCTAATTCTGACAATTGTAATTTACGATGCGATCCGGCTTTTTCTATGTCAAAATTAAGGTATTTGATTGCCCAAAGTGCGCGGTGCTCGAGCTCAACGGGTAAATGGCATGCTTTTCCAAAGACTAATCGATATTGTGACATTCCTAGATTGGTTTTATAAGCTGTGCGAAATGACCAAAGGGCGTCTATCAATTTAGATGACCAATCTTTTCTTTTGGAGTTAACCGTCTTTTCAAGAATTTGTTTAATTTGTCTATTGGAAATCTCGACTTGACCGTTGGTCTGTGGATGATATGGAGTAGATAGTTTATGAGTGATAGAATATTTCTTAAGAAGAGATTCAAAAGCACGATTACAAAAATGAGAACCGTTATCACTTAGAATGGCTCGAGGTGTGCCAAAACGGGAAAATATGTTTTTTTTCAAAAATTTGACAACAACTTTACTGTCATTCATTTTGGTAGGAATGGCCTCAACCCATTTAGACACGTAATCTACTGCAAGTAGGATGTAGAGATTTCCAAAAGAATTAGGAAAAGGACCCATGAAATCGATGCCCCAAACATCAAAAATTTCGATGACAAGGATCGGATTTAGGGGCATCATGTCACGTTTGGAAATACGACCTGTTTGTTGACATCTAGCGCATTTGGAGCAAAATTCGTGGGCATAATGAAAAAGAGAAGGCCAATAAAAACCGCACTGTAACACCTTGGAAGCAGTTTTCTTTGCTCCAAAATGTCCTCCACATGCTTGATTATGTGAAAAAGAGAGGATGCTATGGAATTCATGTTCTGGGACACATCTGCGAATGATTTGATCGGTGCAATATTTGAAAAGATAAGGATCGTCCCAGTAAAAGTTTCGAACGTTGGAGAGAAATTTTTGTTTATCTTGTTTTGACCAATGGGAAGGTGTTTCATTTGTGACAAGATAATTTACGATGTCCGCGTACCATGGTGCACTAGAGAGTGAAAGAATTTGTTCATCGGGAAAATGATCGTTGATTTGAGAGTTATCATAGTTTTCATGCACTATACGAGAAAGATGGTCAGCTACGACATTTTCAGAACCCTTTTTATCTCGTATTTCTAGGTCAAACTCTTGAAGAAGGAGAATCCAACGGATTAAGCGGGTTTTGGTATCCTTTTTCGTGAGTAAATACCGCAAGACGGCATGATCAGTGTAAACTATGACCTTAGAACCTACGAGATATGATCTAAACTTATCGAGGGCAAAGATAACTGCTAAAAACTCTTTTTCTGTGGTTGAGTAATTCAATTGAGCTTCATTAAGAGTTTTGCTAGCATAATAGATGACTCGAGAAAGTTTATCGATTCGTTGACCTAAGATGGCTCCGATGGCATAATCAGAAGCGTCACACATTAATTCGAAAGGCAAGGTCCAATTTGGAGGTTGGATGATAGGTGCAGTGGTCAAGATCGATTTGAGGGTTTCAAAAGACGTTTTACATTCATTGGAAAATTCAAATTTGACGTCTTTAGCCAGAAGATTTGAAAGAGGTTTTGAAATTTTTGAAAAATCTTTAATGAACCTCCTATAAAATTCTGCGTGGCCGAGAAACGAGCGAATGTCCTTTACGGACCTTGGAGGAGGAAGGTCAACAATAAGATCAACTTTAGATTTGTCAACTTCTAGGCCATTTTTAGAGACAACATGACCTAAGACTATTCCTCGCTTAACCATAAAATGACATTTTTCCCAATTAAGAACAAGAGATTTCTCCTTACATCGCTTTAAGACACGTTCTAAACGAAGGAGGCATTGATCAAAAGATGACCCATAGATTGAAAAATCGTCCATGAATATTTATAAGAAATCTTCCACAATATCAGAAAATATACTCATCATACATCGTTGAAAGGTAGCGGGAGCATTACAAAGACCGAAGGGCATGCGACGATAAGCGAAAGTTCCGAAGGGACATGTGAACGTTGTTTTGTGTTGGTCCTCTAACGCAATGGGAATTTGATTATAGCCGGAGTAACCATTAAGAAAACAATAGTATTCATGACCGGCTAAGCGTTCGAGCATTTGATCAATGAAGGGAAGGGGAAAATGATCTTTTCTTGTTGCTGCATTGAGTTTTCGATAGTCGATGCAAACGCGCCATTTTGTTTTGACCTTTGTCGGAACAAGTTCGTTATTCTCATTTGTTGTCACAGTGATTCCAGACTTCTTTGGTACAACTTGTACCGGACTTACCCAAGTACTGTCAGAGATAGGGTAGATAATGTTATTATCTAAACATTTGATAATTTCTTCCTTTACCACTTCTCTCATATTAGGGTTTAATCGCCTTTGAGCTTCGCGAGTGGGTTTAGCCTCGTCGACTAAATGTATTCGATGTTCAATAATTGATGGACTAATTCCCTTAATGTCAGCGATTACCCATCCTATTGCCTCTTTATTTTCCCTTAAAATTTTCAAAAGTTGTTCTTCTTGGTCCTTAATGAGATCGGATGCCAAGATTACAGGGAATTTTTCCGAAGAATCTAAGTATGCGTACTTAAGATCGTTTGGAAGAGGTTTGAGGTCTAATTTAGGGCGTACTTCTTTTGAGGCTTCAGTAGACATCAACTGATTGAATTCTAGTGAATATGAAAAGAGCATAGCATATCATTTAATTCATAAATGTATTCATCTTCATTTAAATTGGAATTAAAATGATCTAGGCACATGTTAAGAGACTCCGTAATATCACTAAAATCATTTTCTACAATTGTTTGGATCATGTCAACTTCTTCTGTTTCAAAATCCCTTGGTTGTCTGTTAAGATTGAAGATATTTAGTTCAATGATTAGGTGCCCAAAGGAAAGTCGGAGTTGACCATTCCTACAGTTTATGATAGCGTTTGATGTTGCTAAAAACGGACGACCTAATATCAAAGGAATCTGACTATTGGGATTTGAGACAGGTGCAGTCTCTAGGACTATGAAATCGACTGGGAAATAGAATTGCTCGATTTGTATCAAAACATCTTCAACCGTGCCCAATGGTTTTTTGACAGATCGATCAGCTAGTTGAATTGTGATGTTTGTAGGTTTTAATTCCCCTAGTCCAAGTTGACAGTACACAGTATAAGGCAAAAGATTCACACTCGCTCCAAGATCGAGTAAGGCATGACTAATGTGAGTGTTACCGATTTTACAACCGATCGTAGGACAACCGGGGTCCTTATACTTGATTGGGGAGGGATTTGAAAGAACAGAGCTAGTGTTTGCAGTTAGAAATGCAGTCTTAGGAACGTTAGTGGCACGTTTTTGAGTACATAGCTCTTTCCGACATTTGGCATATTGAGGAATTTGCTCGATGGTATCAAGAAGTGGAATATTGACTCGAACTTGTTTGAAGATTTCAAGAATTTGGTCAAAATTAGCGGGCTTCTTCTTTTTGTTGAGTCTATGAGGAAATGGAGCAATGGGTTTATAGACTCGTTCGGAAGTTTTTTCATTCGAAGAAGAAGGTGTTATATTAGAGGGTGAAGATAAGGGAGCTGGAATGTTGGGGTTGCCAACATCAGAAGGTGAAGAGTGGTCGGGATTGCCAACCTTAGATGAAGAATTAGAATCGTTTTGATTGACAACCGTGGTTGTCGATTGAGTTTCAGAATTTGAAACATGGGAAGATTTAAGAAGGATGTCGGGGTTGCCGACATGGTTGTCCACCTTCTTTCCAGACCTTAATGTGGTGACAGCATTAACCGGATTTACATCTTCGTTCTCACAAAGATTTACTCCTCGAGAGTTATACTTTGGGTTCACTTCGGTTTGACTAGGCAATTTACCTTTCTCATTGATTTTCATGAGATCCTTCATCATTATCAACATTTGTTCATTTTGTTTGGTGATTTGCTCAATTCTTGCATCTTGGTTGGTGATTTGTTCATTTTGTTTAGAGAGTTGTTTTTCCAATCGAGCAATTTCTTGTGAAGGCTGAGAAGGTTGGGTTGATGGATTGAAATTAGGATGCCTGTATGGTTGATTCGAAGGTTTTGTTTGAGGAGCGGGTTGAGAATTTTGAGAATTAGAGGTTGGGGCTCGATAATTCGGATTTGGTATCATTGGATACATATGTGATGGATTAGCCACGTTGTTAGGATTTGACCATGAAAAATTGGGATGATGCTTCCAGTTAGGATTGTATGTGGATGAATAAGGACTATTTTGAGCTATAGCATTGATTTGGTCTTGTGTGTAGTAATGGGGTAGTCCTTCTCCTTCTTGAGGAGTTTGGGTATCTATAGGAAGATGTGATGGGTCAATGGTATGTACTCCTCTATTTGGAGCACGAATTGGAACACGAATTGTTTCTCATTGCATATCTTTTTCCGAATACTCTTCTAAAAATTCCCAAGCTTCCTCGTCTGTTTTTGCCATGAATTCTCCTCCGCACATTGATTCGAGTTGGGATCTTGTTTGATAGTTAAGCCCTTCATAAACGATTTGGCACAAAACGTGTTTAGGGATTGCATGATGTGGGCAACTATATAACAATTGATTGAACCTTTCAAAATATTTTGAAAAAGTTTCTCCTTCATTCTGAGAGAATTGGTTGATTTCAGTTCGAATTTTAAGAGTTTTGTGGAAAGGAAAAAACTTTTTCAAAAATATAGTAACGAAATTGTCCCAACTCTTAATTGAATTTTTAGGAAGAGAATTAAGCCATCTCTTCGCACTTTCTAGAAGTGCGAATGGAATAAGTCTTAGCTTGATGGATTCATTAGAAAGTTGTTGCATTTTAGTTGTAGAAGCATATAACTCAAATTCACTAAGAAATTCATATGCATTTTCAGACCCAGTGAATTTTGGTCCCCCTTGGATAAAAGAATGTTTTAGCTTAAAATTATTTCCTACGGCAGGTGGAAATGAAATAACCGAAGGTTGAACAGTCCGTGTTGGATAGCATCGGTCTCTAAGGGATAATGGTCGGTTCTCATGAAATTCATTATTTCCAACATGTGATTTAGGTGATAATTTCGGTGAACTGTGTTGTGAACCGTGTTGTGAACCGTGATTGCTCATATTTGTTTGATTTGAAATTTCCGTTGATTTGTTTAATGAAATATTTTGGCTTTCTAAACGGTTAAAATTATTTCTTACCCAAACGCGCATAAACAAATCAAGGTGTAACAGGCAAAATTAAATTAAATCAGTTTTCAGTTGGGCACCTGTAGAGTTGAAAATTACTTACAGAGGTGTATGATAGCCCGTCCAATGCAGCTGAGTAGCGCTAGCGGATCAAACTCCAAAGTTTGCGGTTGCTATGCTGTTGCTACAGATGTGTATGATAGCCCATCCAACGCAGCTGAGTAGCGCTAGCGGATCAAACTCCAAAGTTTGCGGTTGCTATGCTGTTGCTACCTGTCAGATATCTAAGAGATGATAAGCTTAGAAAAAATTAAACTGCAACTGTGTATATATAAATGAAACGTGACTGAAATAAGCAAAATGGAATGTAACTTGATGAAATAATGCAATGAAGTATGCTTTGATTACCTTGGTTAAGTGAAAAACTATGTATGAATGAAATAAGGAAACATGAAAATGTGTACTGCAGTGATCACTGAAAAATGTGTGAGTAAAATAGAACTAACGTGTCATGTGGTGAAAATTAGTGCAAAGTGCATGAACGTGGGAGCAAAGTGAAAACACTGTGACGTGCAAACAATCTGCGGGAGTTGTAAAAAAATTGAACAAAAACTTACGTGTGAATAAACTTACGTGCAAATATTTGAACAAAATAAAAATTTATTCGTGAACTAAATAAAAGATGGTTACGTGATTACGTGATTACGTGAGTATGAGAATGGAAATGTGAACAAAGAGCTGATTTAATGCAACTGAATTAATGTAAGCAACAAACTAATGCAAGTATGAAAATTAAGCTACTGCATGCAACTTGAAACAGTAAAATGGTTACGTGAACCAAACTAAGCTACTGCAGTGAACCAAAATGGTTATGTGAAAACAATGGTTACGTAAAAACAGGCTACTGCATGTAAACTAACAGGAAAATGCGTAAGTAAAATGCGACGAATGCAACATGATGAAAAATGCAAGCAAATGTGTAAGTTTGAAAATGAAGCAATGTGAGTCACAAACCAAAGCAACGCAAAAAATGCAGGAGTGAGAGAATTTGAATGATTAGAAACCGAAAGTGTAGCTATGTGAAACGTGATTTTTGAAAAACGAGAAAAAAAAGTAATTTTTTTTTGTTACGTGGAAACCAAAATAGCAATGCAACTAAATAACGTGTAGCAGCAGTAAGTTGACACACAAAAATGAAAGGAGAAGTTCACGTATATGTGATAGCTAGTAATGCTTAAAATGAGATTATATGTGATAGCATACACATGAACGTGAGAAACAAAATTTAAACTAACGTAAGCTGGGTATGTGAACAGAAACCAACTAAATGAGATTCAACTCACATGCAAAATGTAACGGAAAAAGCAAACGCAGCGAACGAACAAAATGCGTTTTTTTTTCCAAGTAAAACGCTACTTTGGTGAAAGGAACTGAAAAACGAAAAAAAATGAATTTTTTTTTTGAAAACTAATGAAAAAAATAAAAATATAAATTAACACGAATAGACTTAAAAACGAAAAATCGAAAATCTCAAAATAGCAACTCTCCGGCAACGGCGCCAAAAACTTGTTGCGACTTTTCTATTGATTAGAAAAGCACAAATTTTAATAAATTCTGCAAGCGCACAGGCGTGTAGTATGCAGGTCGAACACAGGGAATTGTATTTTAAAACAATTAAAATCCATAGTTAAATCTTAGGCGTGTTAAACGAATTCGACGGTGAATTTTGAACAGAAAATAAAAACAATAATATACTCCGAATCGATTTCGAAACTAATCGAAATTGCAACCAAAATATAGAATTGTAAAAAAAATCAGAACAGATATTGAAATTGCGGAAAAGAAGATAACGGAGAAAACAACTGAAATAATTATTAACTAACTGAAAAGAGTGTAGAAAATAACTAAGAACAAGAATAAATAAATTGCTAAATCTAATCAACAATCCTACGTATTTTGTTCGAAAATAAAAACAGTGCTGAATTTAAATCTAAACTTGAAGAAAAGTGATGAGGTAAGAGATGATTTCAAGGTGTTGTATAATGCTGTATATATAAGCTTTCAACCCCTAAAATCAGTCCATCTTTTTAGCAATAGGACCGGTTCTATTCTTAGTATTTGCCAAGATAATTGTACTGACTGAGTCCATTCCTTGAATTGGTGAAGAGTCAAGTTGCCACGTCATTGCTTGAAATACTTTTATATGTGAATTGGTCCAAATTCATACGTAAGCTACTTTTGAATGTGTCCCATTTTGCTTCATATCATGGCCATGTATTATGCTACTTTTTAGGAGGAACTGGTCCTTTGCTTGAATTGGTGAAAGAGAACATATATATGTCCACATCATTGCTTGAATTGGTCCATATTGCTTTGATTTATTTCAATGCTCAAAATGTTTCACTCTTTGCTGCGTGATTTTTGAACCACTGGACGACATAACCGATTAATTTCAACGTTGCACTTTGAAATCAATAATCTGCAAAACCACAACAAAATACCCGTATAATACCGCTTTATTAAAATAAGAATATATAAAATAAACGGTTTAAATTGCAGAGAAATACGTTCATCATGAAGCCATTTTATTTATCATTGATTTTGTGACTGCAACTTGCATAAAAGAGAACATAAAGAACAACATTACATGAAACATAAAGGGAGTATTTACACATGTCTAAAAGTATAATTCCATTTTTAGGGAGCTACCTAAAATACTCTTTAGTATATGTAGCCTCCAAATAATCATTAAGGAATTAATTAATCTCTACTAACATGTGCTTTTGCCTTTAATTTCCATTGACATATGCATTTGCTTTTAATTGTGGTCCGTAAGTAAGCGGGCATGTGAACTTCTCCATGTTCCATTATTTTCATTCTTTTCTCGTTCTTTTGATTTTCCACGTACATGCATGCATAAGCCTCTTTCATTTCAAGTCCAAACTTCCTATAAAACAAAATAAAAACACGCAAGTAAATTATTTTCAAATTAATTTACATAAAATATACCATTTTGTCCACATGTCCTTTGTATTTTGGTTTAGACATGTATTTATTTTAACAAAACAAGATTAAATATAAGAGTATAAATATACACTTTTACATGCACATCACTTTGCTTGATGACTGTATAAGTTCATTTGCTCGCAATTGGGTAAGTTGGTCATGTAGGTGGAATGTTCGTCGATCAACATTCACTCATCTCCGCCGAGTATCAGCAAAGCAGCACATGTGAATACATGGTGGATAATTGAACTATTCTACATGCATGTTGTCTTATGAATGCAAAAATAGGCTGCATAATTCATATTGTATATTCGATAGTTGTTTTGTGTATTGCATCTCTTTTTCGTTTGTATGTAGTTTAAATGTTTCTGAAGTTGCGTCATGTTACACTTAAGCTATGATCTAACTAGATATTAACAATTGATTTGCAGAGATTTATGCCTCAGGAAAAACATTCAAAAAATATATATGTGAAATGAAATAGAGAAATATGTGCGCTGTCCCAATGTAGTTGTCTTCCATTTCCATAAACTATTTCAAAGCTCGGAGGGGAACAAGTATAATAAAGGTATCACAATATTCCTTATGTTTGGTTTGTTAGAGTTAAAATGGTGGGCATGAATTGGTCATATATCAGCAATCAAATGCTCTCTTTCATGCTGATACAACCCCACCCTATGCTTTTTTTGATCGACCGGATGGTAAAAGATTGAATGCACATTCTATACATCAATCTAATGCTCAGACTACTCAGTTTGTTGATGAGCATGTCCAAAATCCCAAAGCTTATACTTCAACTCCAGTTCATGCTTACGAGCATACCCAAATGTTCAAGTTTCAACAGTATTTCAAGCTTTGCCGCAGTAACTGTTGCAGTCCCCGACTCCCTTGATGTTGTAGCTAATAATTCACATCATGTGTGTTTACATGATCTTGGAAGCTGTGAACCTCTCCAATATGATGCGGTGCTGCCTTCCCTAATTTCCATAGTTGCTTCTGATTATCAAGCTCTATTTCATCTTGCCGAGCAACATTACTCTCTGACTGTTCGGGCCTATCAAGTTGACAAATTCTATGTTGGTCATAATGCTCAATTTCTACCTGTGGACCATGCTGCAAGTAATCGAAGAACCACAGAGAAAAATTTGAATATAAAGTATAAATATATCCATATTTAATGGTTTGCAAGATATAAGTATTGATGTTGTAGGACAAGGAGACGCCAAATGAAATTTGGACTTAAAATATTTGATCTAGACATAAATCATCAATATATGCTTAATGTATGTGGATATCCTAATATCACTTTACTATCTTGTAACATGAGATACCAATTAGACTCATGGAAATCAAAATGATTAAATAGAAAATTATAATTAAATTACCAACGTATTTTTAGAAAATTCAATCACATAAGCTTCCTTCGTAGTAACAAAACAATATCTAGGAATGTGAAGCCCAACATTTTTAGGCAACTTGTTGACTTCCTGAGCCTAATTATCAAGTAGTCGGGCACCATTCTTATATGCAAAATTTAATTAATAAAATGTATTAACTTTGTTGGAACATTTATTATTTGTAAACCAAATTCAGCAACCAATTATGTCCAAAGTTATAAACCAAAGCCATAAACCAAATATGTCCAAGATACCTAAATCACGAACCAAAGCTAAAAACAAATTTCACTAAACTTAATTGATTAAATATAAATCACTTTGTCCATGTTGTTAAAAGTGTGATTCAATAATACTATTATCGTAACTTAGCTAAAATAGATATGCCAGTGAGCGGATGTTTTGAAATATAGGTTAATAGATTGCACAACATACACCACGCTTACTGTTTACTAAAAAATTAACTAACACACACCGAAACATTGTAATAATATGTATATATATAAATGCTAATTAATTTTGGTATACTATGTAATATATTATTAGGTGGTTCCTTAATATATTGGATAATAATATTAATAATGAAAAAATGAAACCCAGGATGAGTTTTGTATAATCATAACTTGTTCAGCAAAAGAAGAAAACTCAACATCGAAACGACAAGGTACAAAAGAGAAAGAAAACCTTTCTTATCAAACTGAATTCGAAAACCATAATTTCAAAGCACGATACCTTCTTAAGAGAAACTGAGATGATATATAGACTTACTAATTAACAAAATAACAATGTGCATTAAGATCGCATATATCTCTTTCTAGTTGACTAGCAAAGCTCTGCAAATAGAAAGTAACTTAAAAGCATTATCAATGTTTAGAGGTAATAGAAAGTTTATATCATAATTTGCATGCATGAAAACGACATCGCAAGAAAGGAAGTCAAATGGTAACCTATATTTCTACCAAAACTGTTTCTCTTTGAAAGCAAAGGATATCAAGATGAGCATGTATGAAAATAATCAACCCAATGGCTGATATTAATAGAAAACATACGAGCACTCAAATCATATCTGATTATACTACTACATGTTTACCCAAAAATGGATCAACACCCAAGAATAAGATGGAAGCACCAGTTTTGTTCAAGATAAAAGAAAACATAAAAATGAATAATGGGACATTAGAACTTTTACAGTGGTTCAGTGTAATCTCCGACCTACGTTCACTTTAATCTTTGTTATTATTTGTTCTCTTTCTGGATTACAACTAGTTATACCAAATCAGACCACTATCTAAAGGATCTCAGATTTACAATGGAGCTTTTATATTGTTTTTGAGGTAGAGGATAGAAGTGAAGAAGACAATGAAGTCTTCAATGCAGAGAGATCAACACCCGTTCTGGTTGCAAGTAGGTAGGTATTTTATAATATTCCACATTTTAAGGCCCAAAAATAAGCACTATTGATGCTATAGTCATCTATAGTATTATTCTTGTGACATAAATTACATGCAAGTAGGTTTGTATTTTATAATATTCCACATTTTAAGGCCAAAAAATAAGCACTAATGATGCTATAGTCATCTATAGTATTATTCTTGTGACATAAATTACATGCACCCGTTTGAAGGCCAACAAAAATCTCTAATTACATGCTCGGACTCACAATAGTTAGTGAATTCTTGTGACATAAATTCACTACTATTTCCAACTTTGAGAACCTTCAAACGCTTCCCCGACTGTTTTTCTACCAAGGTCTTTCACTTACAAAACTGGACAAATATTTCGTCTTTGGCCTTTAAGAAATAGACACGAACCTTATGTGAGAAATCATCCACAAATAAGACAAAGTAACTGGCTCCACCAAAAGATGCAACTGGGGTGGGTCCTCATACATAAGAATAAACATACTCTAGAAACTCTGTAGCTCTAGGTCTTCCAACATCAAATGTGACATGCTTCTTCTTTCCAAAAGAGCAATCTCCACAAGAACCATGCTTCGACTGACAAACACCATCAATCAACCCACGCTTCTTTAATATTTCAAGACTCTCCTCATCATCATGACCTAAACGAAGATGCCATAACTGGGTAGAATCTGAAATATTAGAATCAATAGAAACTACCGACTCTTCTAAGACTGTCTCTCCATAAAGCACATAAATATCATTAACTTACACATCTTTCTTCACTACCAAGGAACCCTTCGCCGCTCTCAAATTCTCTCCATCTATTATTATCCTCATACTAAGTCTACTCAAAGCTCCAACTGACAACAAACTTCTACGCAGCATCGGAACATGTCTAATATCCGTGATAGTCCTAACAACATCACCATGCATCCTAAACCTCACACTTCCAATGCCCACAACATGACAAGATGTGTCATCCCCCATATGAACTGCTCCACTATCAATCTTCTTATAACTGACAAAACAGCTTCTATCTGGAATCATATGACAAGAGGCTTCAGAATCAATCATCCAACTTGTTTGCTCTAAAGGTGAAATACTGGCTGAAAGTAATGATGTATTACTATCACTTATATCCACATCTGATTTAACTGTTGGCAAAACTGAAGCTTTTTCCTTCCTCTCTCTCTTCTTTCTAAGAGCTGGACAATCCCATATGAAATGTCCCTTCTTCTTACAGTAATAGCAACCACCTCTTTTAGGACCCACGAAATGAGACCTACGCATATCTCTACCTCCAAGGTGCTTCTAGTTTTTATCTCTTCCCTTTAGATGAACGAAGTTGTTGCTGAAAAACAACGTCATTAGTCTTCATCTTCCATGTCCCAAAAACTCCTTTTCTAACAAATTTGGTGATGCCATAACTTTTCATACCACTACTGAAAGAATTTGCCATTGATAACTAATCTAGAACTAGACAGCTAGCTCCGATACCAAACTGTTGTGCGTAAATTTCAATTGATTTGCACTAACTCAAAAAAACGCAGCGGAATGCTAATGCACGGAAACAATCAAAAGAAGGATCTAGCTTGTCGATTAATTATCAAGCACAAATTCAATGAAAAAAATCACCAAACAAAAAAAATACAGAAGAGTGGAGAACACAAAGATTTAACGTTGTTCGGCTAGATTGTCAGTCAATCAATTAATTAGGCTATATATGTAAAGATAAAGAGGAAGTATATATGTGATATCTTTTAGAGAAGGGAAACTAATTAATTGGTTAGCAATTAATTAGTTTCCCTTCTCTAAAAGATATCACATATATACTTACTCTTTATCTTTCCATATATAGCCTAATTAATTGATTGACTGAATCAATTAATTATTTTTTTGTCTTCGTTGAAAAATATTTGAATCATATAAATTCAACAGCAAGTAGGTTGGTATTTTATAATATTCCACATTTTAAGGCCCAAAAATAAGCACTATTGATGCTATAGTCATCTATAGTATTATTCTTCGGTGATAAAATGAGATCATTTAATTGTATTTATAGTATCAAGAGCATATGGATATGAAAATTTTCAAAACTCATTTCATTAATAACGTTCATATTCATTACATCCCAATACATAATCTCATTGATTCCACGTGTAGAGAAAGTATAATAATTACAAATATATTCCTAGAGCAACATATGAATATGCCTCATTAGGTGATCACTGTCTAAATACTTGACAGTTATAAATCCTGTCATTACATCCATTTGACAAAGCAAAGACTTTGAATAACACAGCAGAAATAGACTTTTAATATTAGCTAGCTTGTCTCTTGCACGTCTCCAGAAGCTTATTTGTTTAACTTGAAATTTCCTACTCCCAACCTACTCAAATGAGTACCTGAGAGTTTACAGGGGAAAATAAAAAACTTTGAGTTAGACAAAAAATCAGGTGTGAATAATAATATGTTATATCGAACCAAAATCGATATCTAGTGAGACCACTCCAATGAGCGAATCGGGTTTCCCTCACTAGTATCTTGTCCAAATATGTCAATCGTAAATCATGCACATGCAACCACATTGTTTAGAACATTATAATATAATCATATGCAGGTATGCACTATGGGTAAGTCTGACTAATCTATTTTTATAGGGTTATGCACTCCCATAATATGTCCAATCTCTTAAAATGAACTATCCCTAATCTATGGACTATCTATCTCAAATTAAATGGACCATCTATCTCAAATCAAATAGACTATCTGTTGTAACTCATATGAACTATCCATCCCACATCTTATATGAACTATTTGTCTTAGTTTATGTGGACTATCCATCACACATATCATAGTTTTCCTAAGGTTACTATGAACCTATTAAGAATCATATGGACTATCTGTCTCATATATCAGGTAGACTATCCATTGCACGTATCATAGTATTTTAGGATTACTATATACCTATTTGTTTTCACAGGTTGACCAATAACCTAACTCCTCATATGGTTAGGATTAAACAAGTATTATTTTGATCAGTTTAAGGCATCATACACAATTGATCTATTTGATCTCCTAGATGCAATTCTACTCACTTAGGAGTTTAGTCTGACTATACTCACTATTGGGTCAATCTAACTAGTAATTCTGCCCTTACACCCCAAGATATAATGTTGGGTCATGAAAATGTGAGTTTGACAACGCAAATCATATAAATATAACTAATCATATAGTAATAAGAACATATAACATTATTTATTCAAATATGTTAAATAAAAAGTCCTTGGCATCACAACATTACTTAATTCAAGTAATGATTTCCTTTGGCAAATTCATATAAAATTTTGAACTAAAATAACATTTTGTTTCCATGAAAACAATTATCATTTTTAATAATTAACCATTTAAAATCTTTCTTTAAAATAATGAAAACATGGCCCAATACTTGGCAAAATCCTATACCAAAATACAACCATCTTCAAATGGTTTTTAATTCATTCGGTATCAAAAACAAGGTTGTCAAACCTCTAAAGCATATGGCTTATCGAGCCACTAAATATATTATTCAATTTAAAAACATACGTCATCTATGCCGCCGGAATAGGATATCGAGCAACTATATCGACTCTTTGAAACAATCATTCTGATTTGTGAAACATAAGGCTATAATGATGAAAATTTATGGTTACCAAATTTCTAATCACATAGATTATCATGCCTTTAAAACATAGATTTTGGTTTGCAAAATATAAGGCCATCATGCCCATAAATCATAAGTGCTGAATATATATACATACATCACCAATGCCACAAAAACATAAATGTAGAAGAAATAGGTGACAAAGGGGTGTCTGGTTTAAAATAGTTTGCTAATATCGATCATCTAAACACTAGACGGTATCGGTCCCTTAAAAACTTGGGATGTCGAACCTTTAAAAAGGCTTAAGAGTACCGAACCCTAAAAAAACTAAGGGGTGTTGATCCCTAAAATAAAAATAATGTTGAGCTTTTAAAAGAATAATATGGAATTTCATAACAATAGGGTGTCGAATTTATACAACTTGAGATACTGAACTCCAACAGAACTTGTGTCGAACTTCTATATAAATAGATACATCACATACCTACAAGGTAGATATCGTATGTATCATTTCATATAGATGTTGAACCTATAAAATAGATACCTAGTATAACTATTTAGATGGTTATTCTAGGTATCGGCTTTCATGGATGTCGAAACTGCAGAGGCATCAAATCTTTAAGTAACAGAGTGGCATTTCTCTAAATAAATATAAAACTAATTTATTATCTTTTTAAAGAAAAATCTTTCCACCAACTCCCGTCCCTTGTTAATTTTCTTTTGGATAATAAATCACTTTTCACTTTCTTTTTAGAAAATTGTTGTAAGGTCAGATTTACCTACCCAAAACAATTTTCAAACCCAGGTAAATAATAATATTATTTGACAACCTTTCTAGAATAATAAATTAATAAAAAATATAAGAACTTGGAAAAAATCCCATAAAATCACCAAAACCATAGTTACCATATTCTTTGACATTTGAAAATTTTGGGGCCAAAGTATTTATTTAATTATTTTTAATAATTAAAACCCAATATAAACTCCTTTTCCATCTTAAGAAATTCATAAAATGTTCATATAAACTTGAAAAATGATGAAATTAAAAATTTATCTCCAAAACAAGGTTATATACACCATATCAAAATTTCAAGTCGATTGGAGTTAAAAAATTAGGTTCTCTACCTTCTAAAACCCATAA
Organism: Allium cepa; assembly: GCA_030765085.1. NCBI lineage: Eukaryota > Viridiplantae > Streptophyta > Magnoliopsida > Asparagales > Amaryllidaceae > Allium > Allium cepa. The sequence continues at coordinate 870,497,938 of CM060929.1, read as the reverse complement.
GAATAGTTCTATAATAATTCCAATATATCATCATTCAACCAAGCAATTATACAATCAACTATAGCATGACATATTATCATAAAACAATTCTAAAATCATCCTAGCTCTAAAATCAAATATAAACAAGTGAGATGGATATTATCATTCACCTTAGATTAAATAAGAGAGATTGAGATTTTTTGTTGATTAATTTCCATTAGCTTTGTTTCTTGAATGCTTTAGATTTCCTCTTCTTGGTAATGACCGACCTCTTATGTTGGTTTTGGTGTTTGTAAAATGAAAATGAGAATGAATAAGGGAGAAAAGGGTTTTAGGAATGAAGTAAGTAATTATTCCCAATTTTCCCCTCTCGTTAACTCCCTTCTATTCTATGTTTAAATCAACTTTAGTAGTTGGTTAATTAAGGCATGACCCAATTGATTATCAAATTTCATTCTCTTTATCCCCACACATTACATTATTCTGTTTAATTTATCTAATTAAATCTCCTGAATAATGTTATACAAAAATTAGGGCGGTTACAGGCTCCCCCCTTAAAGAATTTTGTCATCGAAATTACAATAAGGAAAAGAACCGCCGTATCAATCATGCAAATATATGTAATAAACATAGAACAACAATACAGGTATATCCTATTAGCACAAGTTCTATATAACAAATATAGAACATACCATCAAAACAACTCAAGAAAACTATCTCTAATCATGTCTTTTGTCTCTCAAGTATAGTCTTTCTCATTGTCACTCAATTGGACTTTAACTAATTTGTCTGTCTTAATTTCTTAACTTCTTCACATCTCTTACTACCACACAAATTGGTTGTCTAAAAAATGTCATATCCGATTCCACCATTAATTATCAAATACAGTAGGTGCGATAGTAGTCTATGGGTGATGAACATGATGAACACACATTCTAAGATGAAAAACATAAAAAAAAGACTCCTGCCAAACTTTTTGATAACTCTATCCGATAAGTGAGTTTTACGATCCTTTCTATGATCGAAAATTGATCATCGCATCTCGGTGTGAAATTTGCTGACTTTTCAAATCGCACTGCACCCTTCATCGGTGATACTTTAAAAAAAAGGTGCAATGACCCTAATTTTTAGTAACATTTTTAGGATATTTAATTAGCTAAATTGAACAAATAATGTGATGATTAGGGGATTGAGATTTGTGATTAAACTAAGGGGTGGCTATGCTTAAGAGAATAAATGAACTAAAATAAAATGCGTAAAGGAAATAGGTGAGGGGTAAAGTTGAAATAAGAGTATTCTAATACCTTAAACCCTTAGGAATTCATTTCATATGTTCATTTGCAATACCAAACTAAAATAGAGGCTGACCACCATTGGCAAAAGTAAGAGGAAGAAGATAAATCAAATCCACTCAAATCTCGAACTCTTTAATCTCAAAGCTAAGATGACAAATGCGTACACCTCATATTTTCTATTTTTTCCGATTTTAAGGTAAATCTGAATTATTTTGCAAGGTTATGCTATTTTTTGAATGATAAAATGTTTATATATGCTTGTTGATGATTTATGCTTATTCATATAGCTTTTATGATATGTTTTGATGTGAAAACACTATTAAATGACATCCATATGTCTTGTGATTTTAGATTTAGATCAGAAATGAAATTTTAGAGATGAGTTTCGATTTTCACAGTTTTTTGAATTAATGCGGATTTAATATTAATTTTCTAGTGAGGAAATTGATTATTTGGGTTTAAAAATTATTACGGTTAAATAACATATGTTTTGGATAATTATTATATGTCAGCAAGCATATTAAAAATGATTTTTTTGAATTTTTTTAGAATACTCCTAAGTGATTTAATAGATGTATAAAATTATTTATGTTATGGGACTTAAATGTTTTATACGTTTATAAAAGGAGAAGGGGTATTTTTAAATTATTTAAATTGTTTAATTCAAAAATTTCGGCTGTGTTCTTGGAAAAGAAAATTTGTAACCAATCGTATTTTAACAAACAAGGCATGTTATTTGAGAAGATTACATTAAAAAGATAAAATTCAGTTTAAACAGGCTTTTTACCTATTTAGCCACTTTGGGCACCTAGGTTTCAACCTAGTAGTTCCGCCTCCATCACCATCGAAACCAATGCACATAGTATCAAAGACTTAGTACAGAGTGAATTGGATATAGGTAAAAGGTATTGGGTCGAAACAATGTGTTCTGGTAGGGTCGAAACATTATTTTTCTTTTAAATGGAAACGTGCCTGCTTTGATTTCGAAAAAAATGCTTTCAACCGAATCAAATGATTTTAAAGGAAAGGTTTCAAAATGGGTTGAGCCTTTGTTTTAAGAAAATGATTTCAAAGGGCTTGAAACCCCTAGCTACCGCTTTCTACCATTCGAAGCAAATGGTTTTGGAAGGTACACCTTGTTTTAAAATCCAAGCCACTTCTCCAATGCTTTCGAAGGGTTAGTTTCGACACTATTACTTCTTTACTTAGGAAATGCTTTCGAAATAGTGCTTTCGACTTAAATGTTTTATGACCCTTTTTCTCAGTTGAAGGTAGAACCCAAAGGTTTTTGAAGGAGATAGTTTTCAATGGTTTAGAAAGGTTGTTCCACATACTTGAACCCAAATGGTTTTAAAAGGTTTGATGTTTTAATGCTTCCAAAAGGTTTTAATGAAGGTTTAAAGGGGTGGTTCCCCAATGGTTTCGAAAGGTTTAAAAGGAAAGGTTTCCAATATTTTCGAAAGGCAATGTTTAAGTGTTTTAAGGATAGGATGTGTAAGGCTTTATAGCTTTCGAAGGAAAGGTTTTTCAATGGTTTCGAAAGGTTTATATGAATTGTTTCAGAAGTAACGTTTTGGCCTTTCGGCCTAGGTTATAAAGAGTTTACTTGGTTCTGAAAGGGATACTTTCAATGGGATCGAAAGGGGTACTTTTAAAGGTTTAAATGTTTTTAGCAACAAAGATTTGTGTAGTATATATATAACATGGCAAGGTGATTTGAGTAAAGCATAGAATCTATTTTTCTTGTTTAAAGTATGATTTAAAGGTTTAAATCAATTTGAGAAGAAAAGGTTTTCAAGGAAAATTTAAGGGAAGATTACTCTAAGTAAAATGACTTGGATATTTGTATACCAGCTTGGACTAGTATAGGGTCACGCCCTATACATCAGCTATTATCCCCTAGCTAATTTAGTCCAAAATTCTAGTGTGTAGGGATTTGTCATAGGTAAGACTAAAATGATGTTACGTACAGAAAGGAATATATATTTGTACAGAGGTAGGTTATTTATGAGCCCGCAAAACCATTAGGATAAGTTGACCTAGAGAAAATAAATTAAGGACAGACCGTCCAGAAGAGGAGTATCTAACACATGTTAGATTATTTGTTTATATTGTCTGGTAGGCCTGAGTCAACCAAAGGTTAGTAGTTAGCCAAACAATACTATAATGTTCGGACAAATAGTTCATTTGTTACCTGATATGTATGTTTACATGATAATGCTTTACAATTTTAACAATTTTTGGTTGTAGGATTATGATTTGCAAAAGATATGTTTTAAAAGGATATCAGTGAGGGGAAACCCATTTCGTTAAGCGGCGTGGTCGCGCTTAATATCAAATAATTGAGATGTCTAGTATTGTTCACACCAAGCTTTATGTTCGACTTGGAGTTTATGTTTTCCCCTTAAACTCTTGGGTGCTCAAAATTGATTTGAGGAGGCTGAGGGTTGAGGATTTACAGGTTTTAGTAGGTTGATGAATAAAGCTTTCGAAGACGAGCAGGAAGCTAATGACTACCTATTTTGGAGTTGTGTTCTTTTATTCCACTGTGTTTTATTAATTCAATTATGACTATTTAGTACTCCAGTTATCCAAATGGGCATCTTCATATGTCGCTCTTGGTATATTTCATAATAACTATATTTGATCTGAACATGGGAAACGATTGGGATTATGTAATGGAATATGAAACATGTTTTGTGAAATGCAATCAGAGAAGTTTTTGAAATTTGTGATTTTGTTTCATATTCATGTGCTTTTGATATTTTGGATACCGTTAACATTACCATATTTAGTCACCGAAAGTTAATACTATTGATGACTACAGCATCTGTAGCGCTTAGCTCCAGGCCTCCAAATAGGGGATGCTACAACTTGGTATCAGAGCATAGGTTTATGAAAAACTTTAAACTAAAATGATTTTTGAAAACATAATCCTAAGGAATTAGAGATAAGAACAGGGTATGGGATAACGCTATAGTAAAGTATTTTTATATGCTATATATATAAGTATACTCTATATGTCTATTCTCCTATCTCTCTTAGGCTATTCTTCTGTATCTCACGAGGCTTGAATACATATATGGATGCTAGAAGTGGAAGAGTTAACCTTGGAGGGGGAAATACCACGACAAATGGAGATGCGGGACCAAATACAAGGAGAAACCCACGTTTGGCACAAGCTGGAAAGTGCGGGAGTCCCGCATGTTGATATGGGAGCTATGTACCGATTCTTTTTCAACATAATGCCAGCGGGGATTGCTATTGGAGTAGTTGAAGAAGGATTTTAGAAAGCTCCAGTGGTCAACAATTATGCTATTTTGAGTAGAGACTATGTTAGGCTTGGAGGATAGCCATTTATAGGAACTAAAGATGCTATTTAGGTGGAGAACTCGTTGCTGCATTATGAGAGGATCTTTGCAGACATGGGGCTCAATGATGAGCAAAAGAGAAGGCTTGCATCGAGACAACCTCAGGGAGCAGCTTTATTCTGGTGGAATAGTGTGATAGTTGGAGTAAATGAAGAAATAATGACATAGGCTGAGTTTAAGAGGAGGTTCGAGGAGAGGTTCATGTATGTGATGGCAAAGTCTACCTTGATTAGAAAGTTTGCCGAGTCGGAACATGGAGAGATGTCTATGTTGAAGTATGTTAGAAGGTTTTAGGAGTTGGCAAGGTATGGGCATGCCTTTGTGGATACTATGATTAAGAGAAATGAGAAGTTCATAACGGGGTTGAAGCCTAAGTTGGCAAGGGCTATATTACCTCATATTAGGGATCCTTGTGTTGTTGTAGTAGAGACGGCATTAAGACATAAGGAGATGCTTGCTTCTCTGAAGAAGAATAAGGCAAAGGAGGTCCATATGGCACAGAGTCAGAAAAGAAAGTTCTTTCATAAGAAGGGTGCTCAGAAAGGTAGATCCGCGAAGAAATGAAAGTCGGAGGATGTTTATTTCAAGTGCGATAAGAAGGCATATTTTTCTAATTAATGTCGTACTGAAAAGGTGAAGGACGTGATAAGGAAGAAGAATATCAGATGCGTTAACTGCGATCAGATTGGACATTACAAGAACCACTGCAAAGAGCCTACTAAGGAGGGAAGAGGCAAAGTATTTGCGTTGGAGCCAGCTACCTCGAGGCCAACAACAGTGGAAAAAGGAAAGGCAATGTTGGGAGGTACACTTTAGATCCATGATATGTCTGTTAGCGTTCTGTTTGATACTAGCGCATTACATTCTTTTTTATCTCATTGTTTGGTAGATAAGCTTAACCTAGAACCCTCATACTTGGTTACTTCCTCAAGGGTTGCAAATCGATAGGAGGGTATGCGACACTTGGGATAAAGTGTGACCACCTAGATTGTTATTTATTAGATCATACCTTTATTTGAAGTTTGCATGTATTTGACTTTATAGGGTTCGAAAATATTTTGGTTATGGATTGGTTAAGTAAGTACGATGCTAGGATATTTTGCCATGATAGGAAAATTTCACTTAGACACCCTAACCGTAGTGATCAGATTGTATATACCGTAGAAATCCCTAGTTGTGAGGTGAATGCTTTGTTAGATGTTGTGGAGGTAGAAGATGAGTTGAATCGAATTTTTCGTGGTTAGACAATTCGTGGATGTCTTCGAGCTGATAGTAGGATTGCCACCGAAATGAGACATTGAGTTTCGGATAGATTTGGTATCTGGAGCAAAACCGGTAAGTAGACCTCCAAGAAGGATGACGCCTACAGAGATGAGAGAGTTGAAGGTGCAGTTGGTGGATTTGGAAGGCAAGAGTTTTGTCAGACCTAACAGTTCACGTTGGGGAGCAGCTGCAGTGTTTGCTAAGAAGCTAGACAGATCGTTGAGATTATGCATCGATTATTGTAAGTTGAATGAGTAGATGATAAAGAACCGATATGTGTTGCCTAGAATCCACGATTTGTTCAATCGGTTGAGTGGAACCAATGTATTTTCTCAATTGGATTTAGCAACAGGTTTCCATCAGCTTAGAGTAGTGGGGGATGGTATACCTTTAACGACATTTAGAACTAGATATGGATCGTATGAATAGTTAGTGATGCCATTAGGACTAACTATTGCGCCGGCATTTTTTGTAGATTCGATGAATCGAATTTTCTGAAAGCACTTGGATAGGTTCGTGCTGGTTTTCATAGATGATATTTTGATATACTCTAAGGATGAAAGGGAGCATGAAGTTCATCTTAGAATGGTGCTTGAGACGCTGAGGAAGCATCAATTGAAGGCGAAGTTTTCAAAGTGTCATTTCTGAAAGAAGGAGGTGAAGTTTCTTGGTCATGTAGTCTCAAAGAAAGGGTTGTCTATAGATCCGATGAAGATTGAAGCGGTGAGTAATCGGAAGAGACCCGAGATAGTGACTGAGATAAAGAGTTTTCTTTGATTGGCTAGACACTATCGGAGTTTCGTAAAAGATTTTTCGCGGATAACAGCAATGATGACTAAGCTAACGCGAAAGGACGTGAAGTTTGTTTGGACCGATAAGTGTGTAGAAGCATTCCAGAGCTTGAAACACTTATTGATTCATGCACCTGTACTAGTCGTTCTAGAAGGGAATCGTGACTTGGTAGTATATAAAGATGCGTGTGGAACTGGATTAGGAGTTGTGTTAATGTAGAGAGGTAAAGTGATTGTCTATGCTTCTCGACAGCTTAGACCGCATGAGGTTAGATACCTAACGCATGATTTGGAATTAACTGCGGTGATATTTGTATTGAAGTGGTGGAACCATTACCTTTTGAGAGAAAGGTTTGAGCTATATATGAGTCATAAGTCATTGAAGTACTTGTTCTCTCAAAAGGAGCTGAACATGAGACAACAGAGATGGTTGGAATTTATAGCTGCTTATGACTTAGAAATTGAGTAGACACCGGGGAAAAAAATAAGGTTGCAGCTGTGCTTAGTAGAAAGCATCAGAATGTAGTGTTGGCAATGATAGTAGAGTGGAAAGGGTTGGAGCGTTGTCGACTTGTAGAGTGCAGTGCAGATCTTAGGCTGGGTCAAGCGGAGAATCGATTATGTTATCTTGTTTAGAAATTCGACCGGTTATGTTTGAAAAGATTGCTTCTAAATAGATGGAGGATCCAGTATTAGTTGGACGGATTAAGAAGTTAAGGGATGGAACAGAGAACAATGACCTAAAGGATTTTAGTCTTCTCCAAAATGAATGGTTGAGAAAGGGAGGTTATGTGCTTCAAATGTGGGAGACAAAAGGAAGGAAGTTTTGGAGGAATGCCCTCGATCGAAGTTCGCTATTCATCGGAAAGGGACTAAGATGTATCAGGACATGAAGAGGATTTTATTCTAGGAAGGTATGAAGAGGGAAGTACGCTTATGGGTAAAGCAGTGTCTGAACTACCGACGGGTAAAAGTTGATCTTCAGCCATTAAATATTCCATTTTGAAAGTGGGATTCAATTTCTATGGATTTTATAGACGAATTGCCAAGATCTAACAGAGGAAATGAAAGTATATGGGTCATAGAGGACAGACTAACCAAGAGTTCCCATTTCATTCTAGCTAAGTCAACTGGGATGACACCTGTTTTAGCTAAGTTATTTATGAAGAATATTGTTAGACTTCATGGAATTCCTAGTAGTATAGTAAGTGATAGAGATTTCTTATTCACTAGTAGTTCTGGAAGAGTCTATAAGAGATTTTAGGAACCAAGCTCAAGATGAGTACCGCTTACCATCTACAAATCGATGAGTCGACAGAAAGGGTTAACAAAGTCTTGGAGGATTTGTTGAGAGCTTATGTGTTAGATTTTGGGGGATCATGGGAAAACCATCTACACTTAATCGAGTTTTCATATAACAACAGTTATCAAACTAGTATAGGAATGACACCGTTTGAAGCTTTGTATGGAAGGCTATGTAAATCTCTAATTTCTTGGTTAGAGAACGGGGATAGGTTGATTCTAGGTCCAAATTTAGTTAAAGAAACTGTAGAAAAGATTGAGTTGATTCAAGCTAGGATGAAGGATGCTCAGTCTAGGCAGAAGAGCTACGCAGATAGAAGATGGAAAGATTTGAGGTTCTCTTTTGAAGATCATTTTTATTAAGGTATCATTGATGAAGGGTGTGTTTCGATTTAGGAAATCAAGGAGGTTGGCACTGTTATCCCGCCTTTTGGCAAGGCCCAGATATCAAGCGACTGATTAGGAACGAGGGATCATTCGTCTCGGGAATCGAGTACGCATAGATTCGCTATGGATATTGATGAATTTTGTTCGAGTCCGGATCAGGATACAATTGACAAGGCACGACAAGGAAAACCAACAGAGCCAGTATTCCAAATTCCAAGTCATTCCGGGTTTGTGTGCTCAAGTTATGATCGATGCAAGTTGAAGGGAAAAGCCACATTTTCGTATCCATCAGTGCGCCATATTTCGAATCGATAAGGTTCATATCCATCTTCGCGTCGTTGTTCGTATCGATCAGCTTCGTATCCATCCCCAAGCATTAGTTCATATCGATCAACTCCGCATCCATCAACAGGTAACGTGCTTCGTATCGATCACCAATGTCTAATTCGTATCAATAGAAGAGGCTCTTGTTCAAATCCATCAGATAGCTTTGGTTCGTATCCATCGTGTGGCATTAGTTCGTATCCACTGCAAATATCACTTGCTCGTACCCATCGAGTGGGGAACACTTCCATCGATACGAACTATGCCATATCCATCGATAGGAGTTAAGCCATCTCCTTCGATTCGAAATGACCATGGTGCAAATCGATACAAGGTGCACATTGTCGATCGATCCGAGCTACATAGCGGCCCTCGATAAGAACGAGGTGAAGTTCAAGGCGCGACTCGGTCGACTCGGCACAAGAAGTGGATCGATCCAAGGAGTGCACGCCACGTCATCTCGAAGACACATGAGAATATCGATTCGAAGAGATCGATTCGAAGTAATCGACTCGAAGCAAACACCCAACCGAAACACCTCTTTTCGTATCGATCATAACTTGAGATCCACCGGTCCAAATGCTATGAAATTTTCACAGGAGATTGCGTACAAGCCAAAGAATGTTCCTACCAAGTTTCGACTCCATTGGATATCATCATGATCGATACGAATTGAGTTTGTATCGATCACAAATAGAGTCGAAACTTCCTGGGATAGATCGCGTGGGCCCACTCACATGCCAGAAGGAGTCTCCCAAAGTTTGAGTGAAATATCAGCATCCTACGCTTATAAATGAAGCCCCAGAGCCTACAGAAAATGGATCTTTTGACTCTGAAGCGTCCAGACTCTGCTGGATCGAACTTGGCAACCTACTACAGCTGTTGTATTTTGAATTTCAGAGTTGTTATCTACTGTAACTTGTTGTAATCAAGTGTAATCGTCAAAAGAGAATCAATAAAACCATAAAAAGCTTCATAGTGGACGTAGGCAACATGCCGAACCACTCTAAATCTTCTGCCTCCATGAATTTACTTATTTCTTTTTGGAGTTTTTGTTAGATTAGCCACCTTTTTATTTTCTATTCTTGATTTTATCTCTTCAAAGAATTCCGAAGAGTGTTGTGCCCAATTTTGGTACAAACACTTTGGTGCTTTCACTGAAAGATTCAACTAAGATTTTCTCCTGCTCTTTGGATCTATCGTCGATACTGGACTGCGTAAATCTAAGAGGAAGATCCAGATCTCTAATCCAAATTCCTTCCATCCTATTCAGATTTGCGTAAAGTCTACGAAAGGAGTTCATCCCTCAAGGTAGTAAGCACAAGGACCACCTCCAACATTGCCGATCAAGAAGGCCGGGATAGACAAAATCCCGCGCAGTTGCCTCCAACCAACCAAAACGCTACCGGACCCTCAGATCCGTCGGGTCCATTACCAGGCAGGAATTGCAGTTGTTGCTCCAGGAATTGACACAGAGTCATCAACAGCTAACAGTACAGCTGCGTGCAAATGCCGAGCTGACCAGCCAGCTAAACCGCCAGAAGCGCAGATGATCTAGAAGAGATCAAGTTTATCACTCCTCCACAGAAAGTCCTGCCTCGTCTGACTACCACCACAGATCCACCTTTCCTCGACCAGACGAAGGTTACGCACAGGTCGTCGGACAACCCGCAATGACCTTTGGGCAGCTGAGAGTTGGTCCATCGGTCAGCTTCCATACTGGACCCTCCTCCCAGGGAGGAACTGTTCTTCAATACACCACAGATAACCGTGCCACCACCGTCGCGGTTGAAACAGGGATTGATGCCCGGAATCAACATGGACGTACTCCTGAACCTTATGTCCCAGAAGACGTTGAGCCAAGGAGGCAAGACGTGGACCATCGACAGCTCCCGGCCCAACCTCGCAATGTGGAATCTGACCACACTTCGGCCCAACGTGCGCAGAACGTTCAAATGCCAGACCTGCCAACCATGATACGTCAAATGATCCGTGAAAGCCAGGGTCTTACCAATGACGACTGGGGAATCTCCCAGAGTCATACCCCTTTCACAAACGAGATTCTTTATGCTGAACCCCCTCGATGATTCAGGATGCCGACGCTATTGATGTATGAAAGAAATTCTACCCCACTCAATATATTTTGAAATATGAATGGTCAATGAGCGCTGCAAGGGCTGATGATGCAGTGAAGTGCCGAATTTTTTGCATTTCTTTAGGGGGGATTGCAACAATGTGGTTTACAAGATTACCACCTCGATCTATTTCTTCGTTCGATCAGCTGGCCACAAATTTTGTAGAACAGTTTCGTATGCATGTTGCTAGGCCTAAAGATGTTAACACTCTATCCGGTGTCTCAGGCTCCCGGATAGACACTCAGACGCTATTTAGAGAGGTTCCATGCAGCATGTGTAGAGATTAGTAATCCTAATGACAACTCAATCTTGATGGCACTGACTAAGGGAATTGACCCTGACTTCGAGTTTGAAAATTGGTTAGTTGGGAAACCTCCCGCGTAGTTGGACCATTTCTACTCCCAAGCTGCCCAATTCTTAAGGCGAGAGGATTCGAAACAGTCTAGGGAGCAGGATGACGTGGGACTCAGCAGTGAGGGGATTCAAAGCAATGTGGCAGTTAAACAGTCAGGAGTGAGTTGTAGGATAGTTCAGCTGAATATACAGAACAAGCAAACCTAGCCGAGAAATAGTGGTAATCTGAATAAGAAACAGGATCAGAACCGTGGCCCGTGACGTAGGGCACCAATGTTTGACAATTACACCCCCCTAAATACGTCGCTAGAGAACGTGTATCTACAAACCTGCAATGCCATGCAGTATAAGAAGCCTGCTCCGAAACCATCATAAGAGAGCTAGATTCAGACAGGAAAGTTCTGTAGGTTTCACGAAAGCTACGGCCACAATACAAATGAGTGCCATCATTTACAGGACCTCATTGAAAAACTGAACAGGGAGAGAAAATTAGATCAGTTCGTGCGGGCGCCGCAGTTTGGAGGTGCGGGCCCGTCAAACCAAAATCGTGCATAGAATCAGGAAAGACAAGAGGAACCCTCTCGTACAGGCGGGAGGTTGGTTATAAACACAGTTAGTGGTGGTCCTCATCCAGTAGACCGTAGCTAGAGGGAAATGGAGTCATATGCCAGCTCTATCAGACATGCAGACTTCGAGTGTTGTAGTAATTTTGATGAAGGGGCTCCGGCCAAACAACAAAGGACGATGACTGATGACATCGTATTTAGAAACTGGGATGCTGACAAGATCAAAGCCCCCACCATCGATCCACTTGTCATATCTGCCCAGGTAGGACCTGCTTGGATGAAGAGGATCCTAGTTGATAGTGGAAGCTCTATTAATATTCTGTTCAAGCGAGCTTACGATTTAATGAAAATGGAAGCCAAGGATTTGAAGCCTTGCCAATCTAGAATCCACGGCTTTGATGGAAGCACTAATATACCCACTGGGGTGGTGGATTTTCCAGTAGAATTGGGAGTTGGGGAGTGCTGGAGAGTCCGGATGTTGCAATTTGTTGTGTTAGACATTCACTCCCCTTACAATGCTTTTTTGGGCCGATCGACCGTTGCTGAATTCAGGGCAGCTATTGCCCGTGGTGTTTGACTCTGAAGCTCCCCACCGATCATGGAATCAGAGTCGTTCAAGGAGACCAGGCTGTTGGGAGAGCCTGTTATGTTGCTGAGATGCGCGAGGCGCAGTGAAAGGAGAAGGGAAAGATCGTGGAGGAATCTCTTTGCGTCCGTTGTTCCGACAATTGACAATTGGGGCCCGGGCCGTGGCCCGAGCACCCCAACCAATTCCTAAGGGATCTTAATCCGAGAGACACTGCAGCAAAGATGAACCTGTAGAAAGTAAAGCTTCCCCAACCGAACTGACGATCGATGTTCTGATCGATGATGATTCAAGGATGTTAAAGATTGGGTCTTAGTTGAGCCAATAGATGCAGCATGAATTGGTTGAATTTCTACGGGCGAATCTTTGCCTATTCGCCTGGACACATTCTGACATGTGTGGAATCTCGTTGGACATCGCGAGCCACACGTTGAATATTGACCCGTGGTGTATCCCGGTCAAACAAAAAAGGCATGGTATGGATCTAAAGAGATCTGACGCACTTAAAGAAGAAATTGATAAGCTGAAAACAAATGGGTTCATTCGTGATGCTTTATACCCAGAGTGGGTATCCAATCCCGTACTTGTTCGAAAGCCGAATGGGAAATGGAGACCTGTGTAGATTATTCTAACTTGAACAAATCTTTCCCGAAAGATAGTTTTCCACTTTCCCGAATTGACCAACCTGTAGACTCAACGGCTGGACACGAATTGCTATCTTTTATGGATGCTTATTCCGGTTACAATCAGATACCCATGCATTTACCCGACCAAGAACATGCCAGCTTCGTGATCGATCGGGGGCTTTACTGCTACAGGGTCATGCCTTTTGTGCTCAAAAATGCCGGAGCAACGTATCAACGCCTAGACAATCGGATGTTTGCCAACCAGATCAGAAAGAACATGGAAGTATATGTAGACGACATGCTGGTAAAGTCACGATTCTCTATTGATCATATCAGAGATTTGGAATCAATGTTCAGCATACTTCGAAGATACAGTATGAAGCTCAATCCGTTGAAGTGTCATTTTGGAGTCGCATCTGGAAAGTTCCTTGGGTTCCTTGTCAACGCTCAAGAAATAGAAGCCAATCTCGAAAAGATTTGGGCAATCAAAAATAGGCAAACTCCGAGGACCATTTTTCAATTCCAGAGTCTCAACGGGAAGGTAGCTGCATTAAGCAGGTTCATTTCAAAGTCCACAGACAAATGCATCCAATTTTTCGATCTGATCCGAAAAGGGAAGTGAAGCTTTGAATGGACCGTAGAATTTGAAGACGCTTTCGAAGCATTGGCTCAACATCTCTCCACATCGTCGATTTTGTCAAAGCCTATTGACCACGAGCAGTTATATCTTTATCTGACGCGGCCTGAGTTGTATGGTAGGTTACTTAAGTGGAACATTGAATTGAGTCAGTTTGATATCACTTATACTCCGAAGAGAGCCATTCAAGGACAAGTCCTGGAAGATTTCATAGCTAAATTCACCGTTCCAGAAGACTTACCCGAAACCAGTAAATCTCCCGAATACATAGGGAGGCTGCATACCAATGGTGCGTCCAACGATCGATGCTCGGGCGCTGGAGTAGTACTCGAAACCCCTAAAGGCCGATCCATATGCTATGCCTTGAAGTTTGAGTTTCGTGCAACCAATAATGAAGCTGAATATGAAACCCTGCTTGCTGGGTTGAATCTGGCCCATGATCTGAGAATTGTTGCTGTGGAAATTTACTGTGATTTTCAATTTGTTGTATGCCAGGTTCGGGTTGAATATCAGGCCAAGGATCGAAGACTAGCTGCTTACCTGGCTCGAAAGTGCTTGATCAGTTTGATTATCATGCCATCTTCTACATACCCCATGAGCGCAATCAGAAGGCTGATTCATTGGCAAAGTTAGCAAGTACAGGCAAAGCGCAGCAGATGGGGCTTATTCTTGTTGAAACTTTGTCCTCCCAAGCACTGATTAGATGGAAACCAACATCAAATTTGAGGCTACTTCCGGTAGGGAATCATGGATGACTCCGTACCGAAATTACATCGTCCATGGAACACTGCCTGGACGTAGGAGTGAAAGAAGATAGATTCTTTGAAAAGCCTCGCGGTTCACCATCCAGGAAGGAATAATGAATAGAAAAGGATATTCTATTCCTCTCCTCCGATGTATCACGCACGATGAGATCAAATGAATGTTACATGATGTGCACGAGGGAGAATGGGGCGATCGCACCGAGGGGCAAGCTCTCGTTAAGAAAGTACTACGATATGGGTATTATTGGCCGACTGTGAACCGTGATGCAGCAGACTATGCAAGGAAATGTGATAAATGCCAGAAACATGCTCGAATTCCCAGAGCCCCACCTACTGAGATAACCCAAATGGTCAGTCCTTGGCCTTTTGCAGTATGGGGCACTGATATCATTGGTGCTCTACCTCTAGCCAAAGGTGGAGCAAAGTATGCCATCGTCGCAGTTGATTACTTCACAAATGGGCTGAAACTGAACCTCTTGCAACAATCACGATGAAGAAAGCGATCAACTTCGTAGTTCGCAACATTAACTGCCGATTTGGTCTCCCGCATACCATTATCACTGACAATGGAGCCAAGTTCGATAGCATTGAATTCAAGAATCTATGTCAACGATTCCATATCCACAAGAAATTCTTTGCAGTTGCTCACCCTCAAGCTAATGACCAAGTTGAAGCAGTTAACAAGGTTATCAAATCTACTTTGAAAAAACGTCTGGAAAACGCCGGGGGCAAGTGGGTTAATGAACTTCCTATGGCTTTATGGGCTTATTGAAAGATCCACAAGTCCACGACCGAACACACTCTATTTTCTCTATCTTACGGCTCAGAAGCCGTTATTCCAATCGAGATGGAAGTACCTCCTCATCGCGTTACTTATAATGACCCGAAGACAAGTGCCATATTACTTGCTGAATCTTTGGATCTATTGGATGAGAAGCGGGAAGAGGCTGATTTGAGGGCAGCTGCATATTGAAGTCGAGTCGCCCGACTGTACAATGCCAAGGTTCGGCCATGAACCTTTGAGCTTGGCGATCTCATTCTTAAGAGAATCTATCCGGTCCCTTCACACATGAAGCCAAACTGGGAAAGACCATATGTGATCACCCAAAAACTCGGAGATGGCACATTCAAGTTATCGATCGTTGACGGTCTTACTTTGTCGAGAGCCCAAAATAGAGAAAGCCTTCGTCGCTCATGACAGGCTTTGTTTATTTGATTTATTCTTTTATTTGCAATTTGTTTCTGCATTTCGAAATGTGAATGTGTAATCAGGCAACTGATTTTGCCGTATTTTCTCATTTCAGCAATAAAATGCCATCTCTTCGAGCCAGAGCTGTGATTTATTGAATATGACGTACGACATCACGATGCACGGAGAGCTAAGTTCCATCGTGTGGTGGAATTTATTCAAATAGGGAGTGACTATGATACAACCGGTCACTCACTAAGTGAAAACCAAGCTCGGGGGCAAGTCACTACGCTAAAATCAAAAAGGATCGATACACGACAATCCTTCAAACAACTCCAAACTCCCAGAGTGCGAGTTGGAGCATAAAAATCCTGAATGCGGTTTTGGAGAGGGTGGACCTGTCCACCTAACGACTTCTACCGTATCCTAACCAAGATCGGGGAGGATGGACCCGTCCATCTAACGACCTCGCTTGTTTACTCGGGGTGAATGTGAACCGACCATTCACGATCCTGATAAATCCCTCGTACCCAAGGTGTGAACGAACTCCTAAAAAGCCTAACCAGATGTGACTGGCCATCTGTCGGCTAACTCCAAATTCGCAAAGCATGAATTGGGGTATAAACATTAACTCTTGGTTCCCGGAGTGCGAACCGAAGTATAAACATTAGCTCCAAATTCCCAGAGCGTGAATTGGAGTATAAACATCAACTTCGAATTCCCAAAGCGTGAATCGGAGCATGAACACCGACTCCAAATTCCCAGAGTGTGAATTGGAGTATAAATTCTAAGTCAGAGTTCTCAGAGTGTGAACTGAGTTACAAATGTCGATAGTCCACGAATTCCTAGAGTGCGAGCCATACTATCAATCACAAATAACTCTAAGTCCCCAAAGCATGGACAGAGTATAAATCTAACTCGAGTGCGAACTACCACTCATAAAATAACCTATGTCCCCAGAGTGTGGACATGAACTTAAAAAACTTCAATAAGCATGATTGACTGCCGAAATGCAAATGCTAATCCCCGAAGTGTGGTTGCGACTATTTATGAATAAGTGAGCGTGTTCGACCGCTCAATTCTCACCTATTTTAGCATCAGACTGGTGATGCCAAACCCAGAGGGGTATTTGCAGTCGCTAGCCGATCTTTATAACTTATCCCCTAAAACTGGGGGTAAAACTTAAGTGTTAGTCATTGATCGAAGCAGTGCAACGTCAAAAGTCCAACTTGATCTCCAGTCGCGACTTGTGTCCATGATTTACGGCCTTAGCAAATAAAACAAATTCAACTCCAGAATTGACACTCCACAAGCGCACTGAACTGAGATCCAAACCCCACAACACTTAAGCATAAAAGACAGGAAGAACAGTTGAATAAAAAAGAAAATCAAGTTTCATTTAAACTAACTGAAAGTGGAGATTGATGTACAAGTTCTTCTAAAAAATGCCTACTAGCGGGGGCCGAACCCGCATCTATACACGGCCTATGAAAGCAAAAATAAACTTCTATCTTCCCAAAAAATATGACTATGGAACCTGTCTATTCCTCCTTCTTCCTCGGCTTCTTCTTCGGCGTGGATCCGCTAGAGCCACTAGTGAATTTTCTCTTTGAGCTTTTACTCTTTGGCGGACCGCCTCTAGACGGAGGCATAATGTCGACGTCCTCCTCCGAACTTGTGTCTAGAGGAATGCTTCATGCAAGAGGAGTCGGTGGAACCGGATCTACAACTAGGGGCGTAATGGACGCACTAGTATCAACAGGTGTACCTCTAGGTGATATCATTCTAAATGGAGTTGGGCCAAGCGCCGCCATTCCTTCTCCTGAACTACTGCCATGCGCCATTGCCTCCAACTCGGCGTTGATTTCAGCCAATATCTCTTCCTCGCGAGCAGATCGGGCTTCGCTAGGGCAGTAGCGGTATGTGTTGAAGCACTAGAAGCAAGTGTAAATCCATTTGTGACAAATGGTAAGTCTACAAAGGGGTTACTTTACCGGCCTAGAAGCTCGTTCATCATCTGCTCATCGAAATAAAGTGAGCTCCCCTATGTTACTTCAGTGGGCACAGCCATTGTCGTGGTGGTCGCCTCAGTGATGATGGCCTCCTGCATTTGGTGTGATTCCTGGGTCGCAGGAGGCGCTGTCGATGTAACTTTAGTCACTGGACAAGGAAGAAGAGAAGTTGTTAGCACACACTTCAATACAAGTTCTTCATTTCAAACACACACTAGATTTGTACAAAGTATCTTCCTTAGTTTGGCTCGTGGTTGACTGAACAGCTTCAGAAGAGTGCTCCCTTATAGGAGATAGATGTGGATGTTCTGGGTCATAAGCTGGGATGGGTTGCGGCTCAATCACTGGAATTGGCTCGGATCCAGATGAAGTAAGAATCTCATAACTTATAACATGATGCTCAACACCTGAGCCTTCACTGATTTCTCAGTGCTAGGTGCCAAGCTTTTCTCTTGCATGTGAAATCATGGAGTCGTGGATAATTTAATTTTCATCCTCGGTCAGTATACGATTCTCCAGCTCAAACTCGTTAAAATCTCCATCCAAATGCACCGTCTTCTCCTCTTCAACCAACAGATTCTAGGCATTATAGAGATGAGTTGAGTAATCGTCGAGCCATGCCAGATTTCTATGTCTCAGCACATTGGCATTGTAAGTAACAAGAAGCTCCTCTATATCAGCCTCGAGCCTGGTCTTTGCCAACCGAACCTTCTCATCAACCTCATCCTCTACCTCACGGACTTTTTCCACAGCCGTGTCGCTTTCCCTCTGAAGCACACCGCCTGGTCACATGCTTCTTATGTAGAGATATTAGCAATATCCTTCTCTTTTACGATTTCAGAAAATTTGGACTTAATCTCATTCAGCTCTTTCAGGGCTGCATCCCGCTCAGCAGTGACGGTGGTATTTCTGTGGCCCATGTCTTCCACCGTGGCATAATGTTCTTGCCTCATTCTATCTATGGCCGCGTGGGTG
This sequence comes from Allium cepa, assembly GCA_030765085.1. Lineage (NCBI taxonomy): Eukaryota > Viridiplantae > Streptophyta > Magnoliopsida > Asparagales > Amaryllidaceae > Allium > Allium cepa. Next base: position 870,479,382 of record CM060929.1, on the reverse strand, counting down.
TCATCAGCCTTTTTAGGAGCCTCTATTTCGGATTTTCTGGAAGACTCGGCTTCGTTGTTAAGCAATTGAATAATACGATCTTTCTGCGAAAGCTCCTTCTCCAGTTTTTCAATCGTGATAGCCCGATCGAAATCCACTTTCGACACTTTTACGCAGCTTTTGACCACTCCTTGTACTGGAAAAAGATATCCGCAACATAATCATGCACTATGTGTTCGGCCGATGCCCGAATTCTCTTCAAGTGTGGGGAAAGATGTAGCCATCAAAGCAGATATCGAGGAAATCCTTCTTCAACTGAGCAAGCTTAAACGCTCCTTCCCCGGTGGGCTCTGTAAGGACCTGTTCAGTAGTTGAGTGGGCCGTTATTTCAGTTCGACGATAAGAGTCAGACCGTGGAGTGTGAGAAGATGGCTTATGCCATGAGGTTTCAGGAGGCCACGAAACGTGAACTGGAGGCAGTGCAGGAACTCTGGGAGGGGGCGAGTGAGATCGAGACTGGCGTACATAACCCCTATCTCTATCATAACGTTCTTGACTAGAATATTCTTGCTCATAATCCCTGTCGCCCTCTCTCCTGGGCAACTCATAATATGACAAAGTTCGGCGAGTGTTTCGCAGACAACCAAGCATGGAGCCACGGCCAGACATTATATCTGCAAAGTAAAACAAGAAGAAAGTTAGTAATCTTTCAATAGTGGACAGTCTACGGTCGTAAATCGTGTAGTGCTGTGAAGTGTATATGTGTGTGCAACCCCTCGACCAACCGGAAGTAGCGACCACGCTAGTGGGAAGAGACTCGCTTAAATCTAAAGCGTGATGAAGTTCGTCCTATCCGGCATCATTTTGGAAGGACACATCGTCCGTAATTGGGAGATCAGCGAGCCCTTCGAAGAGATTTTCCGCTCGTGGAGGAGAAGCCTCCGAAATTACAACTCCGGAAGCGGCCCGAGACATGACCGCAGATTTCCATCTCTTGGATCTGGGACATTTAAAAGCAACCGCCTTGCCTTTTCTTTTCTCTTCGGAATCCAGGACTGAATCCGAAGGCCCAGCTAGAGGTTCTTCATCGGTATGAGTTCTCTCAGAATCAGCTTCCTTAGTTATTACAACTCTGGGCATCTTGCGCCTAACCCGTTTCTTTGAGCTAGTTCTCATCGTCCCCTCTAGTCTTATACTTTGTCTCCGCTCAGCCAACCCGAGAATTCTTAAATTTCTGTCTATCGGGACCAAATCAATGTGCCTCTCCTCGATTGGGACTTCTTGAAGAACATGAACTATCTCCTTGTAATAAGCGCTGTCAGGTCACTGAATTATCGCTGTAAAGAAAAAGAGATATGATTTTGACTTCAGCTATAACTATCTTATCAGCTATTCGAGAAGATAGCAATACCCACGTCTGAATAGTCATTGACTGGCAAATCCAAGGGGGCGTCTGACATAGAACCACTCCGTCTTGAAGTAGCTCAGCCTAGTCCAGGACCCCGTAACTACTTGGCAATTTCTTACCGCCTCTAGGAACGTGAAGGATGGGCTATCTGTTCGACTCTTGAAGTTGAATAGATATCTGATCTCAGTCGGGAGCGGTGGTCGATAAAGATACTCCATGAATACTATGAACAAACTATTCAGCAACGCATATCCATTTGGATGCAACTGAGATGGAGCAATTCCAATGAAAGACAACACTTCTCGAATATATTGTTAAACGGAGGAAGTGTCCCGGCCACGCATGCGTGACGGTTAAATGTGGTATACCCTTCCAGAGGGTAGTGCGGCCTATCATTAGGACCCGACTATAGCACATCATCCACCAACGAGCCATGCCTCAGGCATATTCATCCCAGCATATCTTCAGACACATTAGATGGAACAAAATCTATCGGGTTGAAAGTGAAGGATGCCCCAGGTACTACGTCCGGGACAGGGTCAATGACTTCGGCCTCAATGGCCAGTATATCGATTGCTGGAGGAGTTAAACTCTGGGTTTCTGGTGGCTACGAGCTAGAAGTTTCCATAGCTAACTAACACATGAAAAACCATCATTAGACGATAATGAGCCCGTGCATCCCCCAGTGTGAAGTTGTGAATGTGTTGTGCAGTGCAGTGCTATGTAGTACTTGAAAATATTCAACAGAGTCAGAGAAAATATGCAAACAACGAGACTTCAAAATCCAGCTAGAGTAACCGTCATAGCTGACCGTCACAACCGTGCCATCCTGATATTGGCGATCGATCCAAGTTAAAGTCCATTGTCATTTTGTTAAGTTACAGTTCCATCGACCAGCTTCGAAAGGCAGTCAAATATGCGGTTCTATAGTCAAGTCCGGTCATGCAAGGCTGAAGCTCGTCGGAGTCAAGTTTTCGATTATGTAAGATTTCGTATCCATCGCGAAATGGGTTCGAATCGATTACGAGAGACCATTCATACCCATCAGGGTTCGAGTTCGTATCGATCACCGAGAGCTTACTTCGAATCGATCATCAACGTTTGGGTTCGTATTGATCAAGATCAATAGCTTCGAATCGATCGTCGGTGTTCAGGTTCGTATCGGTCAGGGAAGCCTCGGCTTCGCATCGATCACGTTCGAGTCAATACTTTTCGTACCAATCATGCGAGCTTATTTCGAATCGATCTAAAACTAAGGGCTTCGCGTCGATCGCTAACCTAGTTTTCACATCGATCATTACAGATCCCGATCATTACAGATTGACACGATTTCCCACCATCCTCTATCGATACGAACTACTTCATTTCCCTTTAAATTTCTAGGATCGATGTGGACTCCAAGATAAAACCTTATCATCTGCATCGATTAGAACGCAGGCGCCCCAGATCGACACGAAATAAAGATCGAGCCATTTTTCCTCCACACTTCTTCTTCCTCGAAACAGCCTCATCTCCACTGCCACGCTTCTTTATCGACCTCACTCTGGACCATCCTTGGCCTTATCTTCTTCGAAATTAATCGCAAGAGCGGATGAAATGGCCAGGAAATCGAGTCTCATCATTTGCGTGTTAGGATTTGATTAGTGAATTACCTAAATCTGACAATTTCTTTTAAGTAATTGAGGGATTTGGTTCGACTCGAAGGCAGGCAGAGCTTCTTTTCTCGAGCTTGTGGGTTGATGCGAAAGCAGAAGATAAGGCAGGCAACAGTAAAAAGTGAAAAAGTGAAAAATGGCCGAACCCTTGGTATTTATATAGGCGCAAGTATGAATGGAAGGGGCGATTCGCCTCTCGGTCAGCACAGCCGGTCACTGCAAGTCAACCATTGGATCGAGTCGAACGGTTTATTCGAATCCATAAGCCCAAGCTCCCATCGTTTCAAAATGGTCGATAGGGTCCATCGATATGAATTACATGGTGAAGATAACCCTGAAGAAATTGAGCTCCATCGATTCGAAAACTTTATTCGTATCGTCGAGTTTGTAGCTCCATCCACGGTCCACCGTTGTGAACTACACTATTCGAATCCATCGATGCACGACCCCCAAATACTTGTACCAATTGGTACGAACTGACTAGTCGAATCCAATAGTTCAATGTTCCATCGATACGAAGGGCATCATGAGGACCTGCTGAAGCTCCTGAAAACCATCGATATGAACGTTAGATTCGTATCCATCGACGCTCGTGTCCATCGATGCGAAATGTTAGATTTGCATCCATCAAATGCAAAGTCTATCAATGCGAGAGCAACCTTTCAAACTTCTATATCGATTCAGGTGAGAATCGATACGAAGGAGCACCCAAAGACAACCGTCAAGCCTTGTTACAGTTCGAATTTCACATCGGTTTAGGAGAGGATCGTTAAGAAATTCGATACGAGAAAACTGACAATGACTCATGAACGTACAACATCAACGAAAGTCAGGTTAACATGTATGCATGTATGTTCAATTTTCAATGTTAACAGGAATAAGATATTCATCTAATGATGAATACGACGACAAACAGCTAATAGCTATCATACAACAATCAGTTACAACAACTCAAGTTTACAACCTTCAACGAAAAAGCGATAACTATTCGGATTGAAGACTGCAGCTTTTCAAAGCACGTCATGTTTCCACAAGATGTACTTTGGGGGGCAGATGTTATCCCGCCTTGTGGAAAGGCCGAGATATCAAGTGACTAATTAGGAACCAGAGATCATTCGTCTCGGGAATCGAATACGCACAGATTCACTATGGATATCTATGAATTTTGTCCAAGTCCATACAGGCTACAATTTTGACAAGGCATGACAAGGAAAGCCAACAGAGCCAGTATTCCAAATTCCAAGTCATTCCGGGTTTGTGTGCTCAAGTTATGATCGATGCAAGTTGAAGGGAAAAGCCACATTTTCGTATCCATCAGTGCACCATATTTCGAATCGATCAGGTTCGTATCCATCTTCGCGTCGTCGTTCGTATCGATCAGCTTCGTATCCATCCCTAAGCATTAGTTCGTATCGATCAACTCCCCATCCATCAATAGGTAATGCGCTTCATATCGATCGACCAATGTCTAATTCGTATCCATAGAAGAGGCTCTTGTTTGAATCCATCAGATAGCTTTGGTTCGTATCCATCGGGTGGCATTACTTCGTATCCACTGCAAATATCACTTGCTCGTACCCATCGAGCGGGGGAACACTTCCATCGATACGAACTACGCCGTATCCATCGATACGAGTTAAGCCATCTCCTTCGATTCGAAATGAGCATGCTACAAATCGATACAAGGTGCACATTGTCGATCGATCCGAGCTACATAACGGCCCTCATTACGAAAGAGGCAAAGTTCGAACGAGGCAAAGTTCAAGGTGCGACTCGGTCGACTCGACACAAGAAGTGGATCGATCCAAGGAGTGCGCGCCACATCATCTCGAAGACCCGTGAGAATATCAATTCGAAGAGATCGATTCGAAGTAATCGACTGGAAACAAACAGTCAACCGAAACACCCCATTTCGTATCGATCATAACTCGAGATCCACCGGTCCAAATGCTATGAAATTTTCACAGGAGATTACGTACAAGCCAAAGAATGTTCCCACCAAGTTTCGACTCCATTGGACATCATCTTGATCGAATCGAATTGAGTTCGTATCGATCACAAATCAAGTCGAAACTTCGCGAGATCGATCGCGTAGGCCCACCTCACGTGCCAGAAGGAGTCTCCCGAAGTTTGAGCGAAATATCAGCCTTCTACGCCTATAAATAAAGCCCCAGAGCCTATAGAAAATGGTTCTTTTGACTCTGAAGCGCCCAGACTCTTACGGATCGAACTTGGCAATCTACTACAGCTGTTGTATTTCGAATTTCAGAGTTGTAATCTGCTGTAACTTGCTGTAATCAAGTGCAATCGTCAAAAGAGAATCAATAAAACATAAAAAGCTTCATAGTGGACATAGGCAACACGCCGAACCACTCTAAATCGTCTGTCTCTGTGCATTTACTTATTGTTTTTTGGAGTTTTTGTTAGATTAGCCACCTTTTTATTTTCTTCTTCATTTTATCTCTTCAAAGACTTCTGAAGAGTGTTGTGCCCAATTTTGGTACAAACAAGCACCGAGATTCGTAGGACCATTTCCAATTATAGACAGGATCGAGAAACTCACATATAGAGTATAGTTACCAAATAGTTTGGCAGGAGTCTATGATGTTTTCCATGTTTCTCATCTAAGGAAGTGTTTTAGAAACCCGAAGTCTACTTTAACATCAACTATTTTAGATGACTTGGAAGTAGAACTAGACATAACTATAGTTAGAAAGCCAGTTCGGATAGTTGTAAGAGATGAGAAGAGGCCTAGAAACAGGACAGTCAGATTAGTTAAAGTCTAGTGGAGCGACGATGAGAGAGACTGTACTTAGGAGACTGAGAGAAGGATTAGAGATGCCTATCCTAATTTGTTTGATGGCATGTTTTACCTTTTTGATTGATTTATGAGTGCCTTATCGTAATTTTGAGGACAAAATTCTTTAAGGAGGGGAGTCAATAATGACCCTAATTTTTAATAATATTATTTATGATATTTAATTAGCTAAATTGAATAAAATAATGTGATGATAAAGGGATGAACTAAAATAAAATGGGTAAAGGAAATAGGTGAGGGGCAAAGTTGGAATAAGATTATTCTAATACCCTAAACCTTTAGGAGTTCATTTCATACGATCATTTTCAATACCAAACTAGAATAGAGGCCAACCACCATTAGCAAGAGCAAGAGGAAGAAGATAAAGAAAATCGAAGGAAGGAAGATTAATCAAAAATCAAATCCATTCAAATCTCAAACTCCTTAATCTCAAAGCTAAGGTGAATAATGACTACGTCTCATATTTTCTATTAGTTTCAGTTTTAAGGTTAATTTGAATTATTTTGGAAGGTTATGCCATGTTTTTGAATGATAAAAGGTTTATATATGTTGTCGACGATTTATGCTTATTCATATAGCTTCTATGATATGTTTTGATGTGAAAACCCTACTAAATGACATCTAAATGCCTTGCAATTTTAGATTTTGACAAAAAATGATATCTTAGAGACGGGTTTCAACTTTCATAATTTTCTGAATTAGTATTAATTTATTATTAATTTTCTAGTGAGGAAATATATTATTTAGGTTTAAAATTTATTTATGGTTAAATAATATATGTTTTGGGTTTGAAATTATTATATGTTAGAAAAATATTAAAACTGGTTTTCTAGAATTGTCATAGAATTTTCCTAAGTGATTTAATAGATATATAAAATTATTTAAGGTATGTGACTTCAATGTTTTATATATTTATAAAAGAAGAAGGGTTATTTTATAAATTATTTAAAATGTTTAATTCTGAAATTTTGGTAGTATTTTTGGAAAAGAAAATTTACAACCAATCTAACAAACAAGGCAGGTTAGTTGAAAAATTACTTTAAAAAGATAAAATTCACTTTAAACAGGCTTTTTACCTGTTTCACCACTTTCGGCACCTAGGTTCTGACCTAGTAGTTCCACCTTCATCACCATCAAAACCAATGCCATAGTATCAATGACTTGGTACAGAGTGAATCAGATATGGGCGAAAGGTACTAAGTCAAAATAATGGGTTCCGATAGGGTCGAAATGTTATTTTGCTTTTTAATGGAAACGCGCTTGCTTTGCTTTCGAAAGTAATGCTTTCGACTTGGTCAGCTTTCAAATGAATCAAATGTTTTTAAGGAAAGGTTTTGAAATGGGTTGTGCCTTTGTTCTAAGAAAATGCTTTCGAAGGGGTCGAAACCCCTAGCTGCCGCTTTTTACCTTTTGAAGCAAATGGTTTAAGAAGGTATACTATGTTTTAAAATCCAAGCCACTTCTCCAATTCTTTCGAAGGGTTGGTTTCAAGACCATCAGTTCTTTAGTTGGGAAATGCTTTCGAAAGAGTGTTTTCGACATAAATGTTTTTTGACCCTTTTTCTCTGTTGAAGGTAAAACCCAAAGGTTTCGAAGAAAATGGTTTTCAATGGTTTCGAAAGGTTGTTCCACATGTTTTACTTGAACCCAAATTGTTTCTAAAGGTTTGATGTTTTAATGCATTCGAAAGGTTTTAATGATGGTTTCGAAGGGGTGGTGTGATAACCCGGATTTTTGAATATTTGTTAATTGAATAATTAACTAGTTTATTTAATTTAACGGATAAAAAAAATTCTGATTATAGAGGATATTTGGATATATAAATAATTTTGAAAATATAATGGAAGCTGAATTTTTAATATTCATTTGATAATCTACTAAATATTTTTTTATTCTTTGGCAAAATATTCCTTTTGAACAAACAATGTGTTGTTAAATATATTATTGCTTAAATTTAAAATAAGATTTAACTAGGGATAATTTCTTTTGTTTTAATATATTTTCTTTTTTGACTTTAAAATTTATTAATAAAGACATTAACTTATTAATACTAAACATAAGAAAATTAATATAAAAGATTTATTAACATATTAATGTATAAATTAAAGACAAGTATAGATTATGTAATGTACTTTAACATGAGCAGTTAATTTTATCATAAAACTTTAACACTTGTAAGGAAAATTTAACATACATAAAAGAAAACAAGTGTAAGCTAAAGTGTATATATAATACATAAATATGTTAACTTAAGAAAGTATTAGTAATTATTTCTTTAAACATTTGAAAGTACTTAAAAGACACTAAACATTTGTAACAAATTTGGCATGCATGAGAATACAAGTGTGAGTTAATAATAAAGGAAAGCAACAAGTGGCAAAATAAAATATTCTTTTGATTTAGGATTTTTTTTTTAAAAAAAATGTACAAGTAAGAAACCAGGGTATTTTCACTTCAAAATTTCTTTCTTCATCTTCTAAAACATAACCTGGAAAAGAAAATCTAGAAAAAAAATGGAAAGAAGAAAAATCTGGGAATCAGAGAACAACTAAATTCAGCATTTCAAAAACTAGATCAAGCATACCTCTAAGGCCTACAAGCATTTCTTTCTGTTTTGAATATGAAACATCCTCACATAAATTTCAATAGCATGCATGCAAGATTCAGTGACAAGCACATTCCAGATTCAAGTTTTTAAATCAAATAAGCAAAGACACTCAGGTTTTAAAATCGAAGAAAAAGCTATTTTCAATATCAATGGTGCTTTGTTCTTCACTGGTTTTCAGGTGAGTAAACGTTCAATCTTAAAGGTTAAGTTACTAAATAACTGTTGCATGTTGAATTCTGTGATGAAGATTGTGTTGTACGTTTATATATGGTGAAATCTATGATTGTGTTGAACTATGCATGTTGAATCTGGCTTGATCCTTCTCTGTTTTTCAAACTTACAGAGTAAAATTCATAAAATTTGAAATCTTCTTAACCAATCGTTGATAGGTCATGAGTTGTAAACAAAAGTTTTTTGTATAATCACAATTTAGTTTTGTTTTAATTTAAATTATATGAATTAAGCCTGGGACTCTCCGAGATTAAAGAATGACAGTGAAAACTTAAATTTGAGCAAAAATCAAGTATAATAATTCGTTGCTTCAATTATATATTTCGAATCAGCTCTGGATAACATGATTTTTAGGAAGGAAATCATGGATTTTAGTTTGGAGTCGGGTGTGCATTTTGGAGATGAACAGGAAATGGATTTCGAACAATTGCAGGCAACCGGAGGGATTATAGTGGTCATGGTCGCTGTCGAAGCTTGTTTGTTAACCAACGGGGTCGGGAAAAATAGCAGAGGTGGCAAACGTTGGCCTTGGCATCGGCGGTGGGTCAATTTAGGGTTTAAGACTCAATAATGTCTTGGTTAGAAACAAGGCTACGGCCGAGTCTCTGGTTGATCGGAGGGGATCGAACCTTGACCCTTTGGAGCGTGGTTGTCTAGCGAGGTTGGGGACTAAGTTGCGCGAGCTCTAGTGAATGGAGGAGTGATTGTGAGGTGGGTTCCTAGCGATGTCGAATTCCAGTTTGATCTAAATAGCTCGTTTTCGTTTTGAGGTGGATAAGGGCGAATCGATGTTTCGAATCGATTGTTGAGTCGACCTGCGACTTGCCGGAGGCGGTGAGGTACGCTGGAGCAGTGGAAAACGGCCGCACATGTGCGCGGCGATGGCCTCGTGTGCCAGAGGAATGGGTTGTGAGCAACTCAAAGTGATGCTCGGGTTAGGGAAGGACTGGCTCGGGTTTATGCTCGTGCTTGGAAGTGTAATACTGTGTAGACTTGCTCGTGAGGAACTCGGGAAAAAATGGGTTTTGCTCGAGTACTGTTTGGAGTTATTCGAGTGTGTTAGCAGGGTTTATATTTAAGTAAACCAGCTTTGAAATTTAAGCAAGTTATATATAAAAAAGATATGTAAAAGAAGAGGAAAGTACTCAGGTAGGACTAAGGTTTGAGAGGTAGACAGGTTTAGCCCTGCTTTGACTTTAGTGCATTAACATTATTTAAATTAAAGGGTTGAATAAAATAAGTTTTGGAACAATGTTCTTAATTACATTTTTATAATAGATGTTTATTTATTTATTTAGGTGAACATATAATTAATAAAGATGATATCTTAAAAGTAATTAAGATTTGATAGAGTGATTAATTAATTAATAATTGAGAATTATTAATTAATTAGTTAATTAAGAGGTTAATTAGTTTGTAATTGGAAGTTGTCAATTAGATAATTAAAGATAAGTAATTAAAAATTGGTGATTAATTAATTTAACAATCAATTAATGATTAGTTATTAATTAATTAAGTAATTAGGTTGTAATTAGTGATAAATTAACTAGGTAATTAGAGATTAATCAATTTGTAATTAAGGATTAATTAACTGATAATTAAAGATTAATTAATTTGTTTGTTTAAAGGGTAACTGAGAATTACTCAATGGTAATTAATCAAATGAAAGTGATTAATTTAAGTTAATTAGTTGGTTGATTAATTAAAAATAATCTTAATGGTTGATTAAGTATAATTACTTAAATGAGATTGATAAATAAAATTACTATAAGTAATTTAATGTATAATTACTGGATGTAATTAACTAAAGAGAAGTACTTAATGAGAAGCAATGAAAGAATAATTACTTAGTAGAAGTAATTCAGGATTAAATTACTTGGTGTAATTTATTAATTAATTAAGGAGTTAATTAATTAAGACTAGTTAATTACTGTTTAAGATTCATTAAGGCTGATTAATGGAAGTAATTAATTAAAGATTAATTACTGTAAAAAGTTTAAGGATAATTACTTTGTGTAACTGACGGAGAGTTAATTACTTATTGAAATTAAAGAATAATTAGTCAAGGGTGATTAATTAAGGAGGATAATTAAAGGTGATTGATTAATGTTTATAATTAATTAATATTAAGTAAATGGTGATCTAAGTAACTAAGATTTGTAGATAATTTAATTAGAGATAAAATATATTAACTTTTGGAAGTAATAAATCTTGCTTATAAATGATTAAATAATGTTGCATGCCTTAGATTGATTGATATATCGGATATGTGATTTGGATGCTATGTGATATGAGATGTTGGGATTTAACTGAAATGATTTGGTTATCTATTGATGATGATTTAATGTGGATGACATTCTGTATATGAAGTTTGAAATGTGTTTCACTTGAATATCTGGGATAATATGGTATTGAATTCGAAGAGACCGGAGTCGGGTATTAGTAAATATCCAAAACCACTTCGACTATTTATAAATTGATATGTGAAATCAAAATGGGTTGGAATGGAATGATTAAGTGAATTGGACTAATTGATATAAGTTTTTGGTACTTAGAAATTGATACGTGAAATAAGTTGTCTATAACAAATTGTAAATTCTAAAATGTACGAGTTACCCCTGGTTTTAAATAAGTTCTATGCTTTTAAAATTTATGTTGAGGAGTTTACTCACACTGGTGTCCAGCCTGACCCGGGTGTTACTTTGATGTAATGCTCGGGTCAGACCGAGTATTACAGATTTTCAGGTAAGGACGTTCTGGAGCTCAGGAGGCGAGCTGGATGGCTGGAACGCATGGAGTGTTTACCGCTGAAGATATATTATTGTATAATTAGGACATGTTGTTTAAAACTGCCCAGTGATTAGTTATGGTTGTAACTCTGATGTATAAATATAAGTGTACTGAAACAGTTCTTCTTTTGTAAACTGTTATTATGTGATATTATATTTTGATCCGCTGCGAATGTGAGGTTTCTGTGACTTGTTCCTGTTTCTTCTTCTTTATCTTTCTTTTTCTTTTCTAAGTATCTGGAATTTTTGGGTTCGAAATTTCTGGGTCGTTACTGGTGGTTCCCCAATGGTTTCAAAAGGTTTGAAAGGAAAGGTTTTCCAATGTTTTCGAAAGGCAATGTTTTAGAGTTTAAAGATAGAATGTCTAAGGTTTTATAGATTTCGAAGGAAAGGTTTTTCATGGTTTCGAAAGGTTTATACGAATGGCTTCAGAAGGAAAGTTTTAACCTTTCGGCCTAAGTTATAAAGGGTTTACTTGGTTTCGAAAGGGATACTTTCAATGGGATCGAAAAGGATACTTTCAAAGGTTTAAATGTTTTCATCAATAAAGATTTGTGTTGAGTGTGTGTGTGTGTGTGTGTGTGTGTGTGTGTGTGTTTGTATATAACATGGAAAGGTGATTTGAGTAAAGCATAGAATCTATTTTCCTTGTTTGAAGTATGAATTAAAGTTTTAAATCAATTTGATAAGAAAAGGTTTTCAAGGAAAATTTAAGGGAAGATTACCCTAAGTAAAATGACTTAGATATTTGTATATCAGATGGGACTGGTATAGGATCACGCCCTATACGTTAGCTATTAGCCCCTAGCTATTTAGTCTAAAATTCCAGTGTGTAGGGATTTGTCATAGGTAAGACTAAAATGATGTTACATACAGAAAGAAATATATATTTGTACAGAGGTAGGATATTGGTAAGCCCACAAAACTACTAGGATATGTTGACCTGGAGAAAATAAGTAAGGGACAGATCATCCAGAAGAGGAGTATTTAACAAATGTTAGATTATTTGGTTATATTGTCTAGTAGGCCCGAGTTAGCCAAATGTTAGTAGTTAGCCAAAAAGAACTATAGTGTTTGGACAGATAGTTCATTCGTTACCAGATATATATGTTTACATGATAATTCTTTATAGTTCTAACCAGTTTTGGTTGTAGGATTATATTTTGCAAAATATATGTTTTAAAAGGATATTAGTGAGGGGAAACCCATTCCGCTACGCAGGGTGGTCTCACTTAATATCAAAAAACATAGATGTATAGTATTATTCACACCAGGCTTTATGTCTGACTCGAAGTTTATGTTTTTTCCCCTTAAACTCTGGGTGCTCAAAATTGATTTGAGTAGGCTAAGGGTTGAGGATTTACAGGTTTTAGTAGGTTGACGAACAAAGCTTCCAAAGACGAGCAGGAGGCTGATGGCTACCTATTTAGGAGTTGTTTTGTTCTTTTATTCCGTTGTGTTGTATTAAGTCTATTATAACTATTTAGTACTCTGGTCGTCCAAAGGGGTATCTTCATATATCGCTCTTGGCATATTTTATAATAATTATATTTGATCTGAACCTTGGAAACAATTGGGATTTTGTAATGGAATATGAAATATGTTTTGTGAAATGTAATCAAAGAAGTTGTTTTTGAAATCTGTGATTTTGTTTCATATTCATGTGCTTCTGATATTCTGGATACCATTAACACTACCATATTTAGTCACCAGAAGTTAATACTGTGGATGACTGCAGCATCTGTAGCGCTTAGCTTTGGACTTCCGAGAAGGGGATGTTACAAATGGTTTCCAACCAAGATCTCTAAATGCTTGTGCCTCTTTTCCGCATAAATTTTCTTCATAGACCGGGCTTCCTTCATCCTCGCTTGGATCAATTCAATACTTTATGTATCTTCTCTCACCATATCCGAACTAAGAATCAATCTATCTTTGGTCTCTAGCCAACATGTTGGTGATTTGCACGGTCTTCCATAAAAAGCTTCGAAAGGCACTATTCCTATACTAGCATGATATCTATTATTATAGGAAAACTCAACGAAGTACAAACGGTCTTCCCACAACCCTATAATGTTTAGTATACAAGCTCTAAGCAAATATTCAAGTACCTTGTTGACTCTTTTTATCTACACGTTTGTCTGTTGGTGATAAGCGATACTATCTTCAGATTAGTATGTAAAACTTCTTGTAGATTCTTCCTGATTCACTAGTGAATAAAGCATCTCTGTGATTGACTATACTACTTGGAATCCCATGCAATCTCACAATATCTTCCATGAATATAGCTTCACCAAAGTAGGTGTCATCCTTATCGACTTAACACGAATAAAGTGTACACTCTTGGTCATTCTATCTACCACGACCCAAATACTTTCATTTTCGCGATTCAACCTTGGAATCCCATCGGTAAATTCCATGGATATAGAACCTCATTTCCAAAGTGGCACTTCTAATAGTTGAAGCAACCCACTTGGCTTTTGATGCTCAGCTTTTACTTGCTGATAATTCAAATATTGTTTCATCCATAATCCTACATCTCTTTTCATTCTTTTCCAAAAGAAACTTCTCTTCATATCCTAATAGATTTAGTTCCTCCAGGGTGAATATTAAATTTCGATCGATGACACTTCCTAAGAACTTCCTACCTTAAGTCACAAACATCTAGACCACACAATTGTCCCTTCTTCCTCAACAATCCATTCTGTTCAAGACTAATACCTTTCAAATTATTAACTTCAATTCCATATTATAGCCTTCTAATCCATTCTGCTAGTAATGAATTATCTCTCTACTAATAAGCAATTTTTTCAATCATTATTGGTCATACTTCTGAACACGACAACATTGCAGTTTCCTTACTAGACCTAGCTGCCGATCTAAACTGCATGCCACAAGTAATCGGTGGATCTAAATCCTTTAATTATTCTAACAAAGATAACACCATATTATGATGTTTCCTGCTAAGTGCATCTGCAACCTTATTTCCTTTCCTTGACGTGTACTCAATTCCACAGTTATAAGCTGCCAAAAACTCTAGCCATCTCTTCCGTCTCATATTCAACTCCTTTTGAGAGAATAAATACTTTAAAGACTCATGATCCATGAATAACTCGAATCTTTCTCCTAAGAGATAGTGTCTCCACATCTTCAAAGCAAAGATCACCATTGCCAACTCTAAATAATCAGTTGGATACCTAACTTCATGTGGCCGAAGCTGTCGAGAAGCGAGACAATCACTTTACCTATTTGCCTTAACACAGCTTCTAACCTTATTCCACATGCATTAGTATACGCCACTAAGTCTTGATTCCCATCTGGAACAACTAATATAGGCACATTGGTCAATAAATTTTTCAGCCTTAAGAATGCTTCTTTACATTTATTGGTCTAAATAAACTTTACATCCTTCCTTGTTAGCCAGCTAGTCCCAGAATCCTGATCTCGGTCATAATCTCGGGTCTCTTCCAATTATTAATGGCTTCAATCTTAGATGGATCCATAGATGACCTTTCTTTAAAACAACATGACCAAGAAACTTCACTTTTCTTTTAAAAATGACATTTTGAAAACTTTGCTTTTAGTTGATGCCGCCACAATGTCCCAAACAGTATTCTAAGGTAAGTCTCATGATCTCGCTCATTCTTAGAATATATCTGAATGTCAACTATATACACTAACATGAACCTGTCTAAATGCTCCCAGAAGATTCAGTCCATAAAATCCACAAAGAAAGAAGGCGCATTAGTGAGTCCATAAGGCACGACTAACCATTCATACGAACCATACCTTGTTAGAAAAGCCATCAAAGAAATACTGTCCTCTGCCACTCTCAATTAATGGAACCTACTGCCACATCCAATTGGGCAAATACTTGGCTCCACTCAACTGATCAAACAATTCATCTATTCTCAGCAAAGGATACCAATTCTTTATCATCCAAGTTATTCAAATTACGATAATCAATACACATCCTTAACGACCCGTCTGGTTTCTTCATGAACACCGAGGCCGCTCCACAAGGTGAATTACTTGGTTTAATTAAGTTCTTCCCTTCTTTGTCCACCGACTGCACCTTTAACTCTTTCATCTCAGTAGGTGTCATCCTACTAGGTGGTATGCTTAAGAGTTCGGTTCAAAGTATAAGATCTATGCAAAACTCAACAGCTTGTTTCGACGGTAGTCCTGTAACAGGTTCGAAGACATCTGCATACTCTCTTACAATAAAAACCCGATTCACCTCATCTTCTACTTCCATTGCAACCAATAAAGCACATACATCAAAACTCAAATTTTCTACTGAGTATATAATTCGATCATGGTAATTAGGGTGTTTAATGATATCTTTCTATCCTGGCAAAGTATCATAGCATCATTTTTGCTTAACCAATCTATACTAGAATAATCCCAAAACCCACAAAATCAAACAAATGCAAACTATAGGTAAATGCATGACCTAGCGGTTTAGTTTCTAAATGGTCACATCTCATTCCAAGAGTTGCATAACCTCCCATCGAATTCACAACCCTTAAGGAAATAATGAGGTATGATTGTTCTAGATTTAACTTTTCTACCAAACGATGTGAGATAAAAGAATGTGATGCACAAGCATCAAATAATACTTTAACATGTATGTCATGAATCAAAAAGTCTACTTTTCATCACAAAATTTCATTTTTCCTCTACGGTCAGTCTAGAAGCTGACAGCTCCAGAGCAAAAACCCTCAATTTATCAGCGTTGACTGCTTTTAGACATTTATTCTTGTCACACTTATAGCAAAGAATATTAGCTTTCTCTTTCTCGACAGCTCCGCCCTTTTGAGCCCCTTTCTTTTTGAAGACTTTTCTCTTCTTGCCCTGAAAACCTCGAGTCTCCACAGGTTTTTACTTCCTAAATATTAAGAGCATTTCCTCTTTTCTTATTGCTATTATACTACTACATCACATGGATCTATGAGATGCGGCATTGTTGTTTGGGCAATCTCCAGCTTCAAATTCCAGATGGACTACTCATTCCTTTTGATTAGAGTGTCAATAGTAGCATGTCCGTATTAGGCTAACTCATCAAATTGAATTGCATATTCCAGTACTGACATCTCTCCCTGCCCCAATTCTATAAAATTTCTGAGCAAAGTTGACTTGGCTAACTCAGAAAGGAACCTTTCTTCAAACCTTCTTCTAAACTCAGCCTAAGTCAATTTCTCCTCTGGTGTTCCAACAATCATGTTGTTCCACCAATACAAAGCAGCTTCTTGCAATAGTCTAAATGCCAACCTCCTCTTTTTCTAATCATTCAACCTAAGTCAACAAAGATCCTTTCACGATGCAACAACCAATTGTCAACTTTAATAGCATTCTCTATTCCTAGAATAGGCTTTCCTCTAAGATTGGTATAATCTCGGCTCAACATAGCCTACGGGATTACCTCCATCTGCATTAGCAACATTTTCCTCCAAAAAAACCAACATCAGCTCTAGCTTGTATCATATTCACAAAGAATTGACACACTATCCCTAAAACCATTGTGGAGTTCCAGCACCTATGTCAGTATTTCCTTGTCGACTCGAATTCCTTCTAGTATTGGACTGAACAGTTACATTAATTATGATGCTTCCTCCATCGAGATTCACTCTTCAATTTCATGCATCCATATCTTGGTTTCTCGTAATTTTCATATGAGTCTTAATAAGATAAAGAAGAACGGTTTAAGAGAGAGGGGAATATATATATGCAGCGCATACTTATATATAGCAAATACAAGTACATTACTATAGCATTATCCGAAACCCCAATTTCATTTTCTAATTTATTTGCATATTCTTCAAAAACTTTTAGGTTATAAAATTCTTTTAAGTTTTACATAAACCTATACGTTGATACTAAGTTGTAACATCCCCTATTTTGAGGTCCAAATATAAGCGCTACTAATGCTGCAGTCATCATTACTATTATTCTTCGATGGCAAAATGAGACCAGTTAGTTGTATTTATAACATTATGAGCATATGAATACGAAAATTGTCAAAACTCATTTCATTAATAACTTTCATATTCGTTACATCCTATTACATAATCTCAATAATTCCATGTGTAGAAAAAAATATAATAATTACATCCTGGAACGGCTTATGAAGTGCCCTCTTGGGTAATCAAAGTCTAACTACTTGACAGTTATAAATCCTATCATTACATCCATTTAACAAAGCGAAGACTTTAAACAATGCGATGGAAATAAACTTCTAATATTAGCTAGCTTGCCTCTTGCATGTCTATGGAAGCTTATTCATCTAACCTGAAAGTTCTTACTCCCGTCCTACTCAAGTGAGTATGGAGAGTTTAGGGGGAAAAATACTTCGGATCAAAAAAAAATGTGATGTGAATAATAATATGCCATCTCGAATCAAAATCAATATCTAGTAAGATCATGCCGTTAAGCGGACCGAGTTTTCCCTTTATTGGTATCTAAATATATCAATCATAAATCATGCACCAGCAAACATCATAATATAATCATATGTAGGTATGCACTGTGGATAAGTCTGACTAATCTGTCTTCATAGGATTATGCACTACCGCAATCTACCCAATCTCATAAAAAGGACTATTTGTCCCTAATCCATGGACTATCAACCATTGACCTTAACCGAATAATAAAATATTCACAAATAGGAGGTACTATGAGATCTAAAAATCTACAACACTTTATTGGGTTGATGTTCTTTTTACAACACCTATATATCGACATATCCCCTTAGTATATGTCGACTACTAATCGTTGACCAGTTTTCAAAATTCAAATGAAGAGATATTCCCCTCCACCTCTTTACCAAAAGACACGTCTCTTAACCACTATTTGAAGGCTTCGGAAATTGAATTTTGAGATCAATAATTCTCATTTTCTCATACTCTTTCATCTGCATACATTTGTGAGAGAAATCCATTGAATACTCTTCCATTATCTTTACAAATCCACAATCTTTCACTCCAATTCTTTATTGATTTGCAAACCACTCAATATCAGAGAATTTGTACCTGAATTCATATCATTCTCTCTAATTTCATCATATTTCTCAAAGAATTCAAAGATATATTGTCACTGGAGGTCTGCAGAGTTATTGAATCGAATCTGCAAGAATCTATATTGAAGATACGAAAATTGCTATACTATATTGTTATTAGTATAGAGAAGAAGGTGTTCTTATAACCCGTGAATCAAGAGGGTCCATCTTGTAGCCTGTGAAATCAAGATTGTAAAGGTGTTCTTGACACCCCTGGAAAGCAATTTATGATTGTGAAATTTTGTACAATGCAGCACATGACTGGATGTAGGATTGGTTCATCCAAACCAGTATAAAAATCCTTGGTGTTATTTGCTCTACATTTTACTTTATTACTTACTTATTTTATGATTACTTGTTTTTTTTGCAAATTAGAGTAGGTAAAGTTTTAAATTCATAAGTAAATGGTTAATACACACTTCACCATCTCTAATGTTTAACTACCCTTATGATATATTCCGCATTGTTTTATAGAAAACCTAGCTTTCAAAAATGATCCCCTAAAATAAAAATAATGTTGTGCTTTTAAAAGAATAATATAGAGTTTCAAAACCATAGGGTGCCAAATTTCTATAACTTGAGATACCAAACTTCTACAGAACTTAGTGTCGTACTTCTGTATGAATAGATACATCACATACCTACAAGTTAGATATCGTATGTATCACTCCATATAGATGTCGAACCTATAGAGTCGATACCTCATATAACTATTAGATAGTTATTCCAAGTATAGACTTTCATAGGTTTCGAAAGTGATGGGGTATCGAATCTCTAAGTTTAACATGGTAGCACTTTTGTAAATAAATATAGAACTTCTTTTTTTAAAGATAAATCATTCCACCAGCTCTTATCCCTTATCGATTTTATATTGGATAATAAATTAATTTTCATTTTCTTTTTAGAAATTTGCTGGAAGGTCTGTTTTACCTTTCTAAAACAATTTGTAGACCCACGTAGATAATATTATTTACCTTAGATTGGATAAGAGAGATTGAGATTCATTGTTGACTAATTCCCCATAGCTTTTCCCCTTGAATGCTTTAGATTTTCTCTTCTTGGTAATGGCTGGCCTCTTATGTTGGTTTTGGAGTTTCTAAAATGAAAATGAGAATGAATTAGGGAGGAAAGGGTTTCAGGAGTGGAGTAAGGAACTATTCCTAATTTTCCCCTCATTAATTTCCTTCTATTTTATATTTAAATCAATCTTATTAATTGATTAATTAAGGCTCGACCTAATAAATAAACAAATCCCATTCTCTTTATCTATACACATAACATTATTATATTAAATTATCTATTAAATCTTCGAAATAATGTTAAATAGAAATTGGGGGTGTTACATCTATACTATAAAGCAAAACCTTTGGTCAACCGGTCAAAGTGAAGCATTTTATTCACTTCCCCAATTGCCCACTGCTCAGAAAAAGAACACATCCGTGTACAAGGTCAATTCGGACTTTTTCGACTCCCACCCCACGTTGCCGACGGTATTGCTCCCACGTCTCCATTCCACCCTCTTTCTTTTCTCTCCGTCTTCCACTTTCCTCTAAACCCACTTCCCCCTTTTGCGTAAAAAATGGCCGCCCCTCTCCTTCAACTGCCCACACGCCCCTCCTTCATCGACCTATCTTTCCTTAGACCGGTCCTTTCCCTCCAATCTGCTGCTACATCCGCTGCCACCGCCAATACTCTTAGGCCTGCAGGAAGATCGACTGTCTCAGTATTCGCCTTTCGTTAAGCATCCTCCAGGCACGATACTTTTTGGGCATTATTTCTTTTTTTTTAAATCGATTTGTACGTGATCTTCGTTTCATCAATGCAGCTGTTCAAATAAGAAGCCCTAATTGAAAAGTGGAAGACAATCAACGATTTTAAACTTTCACCGACGTTGACAAACAAAGCATCGTTAGAAGGTACACAACAGTCAGTCACAAATGGTTCGATTTTATTACCGTCTTAAGTTTTGACTTTCATTTGGGATTTTGTTTCATTTCCTTAGATCTTGGGTTTAGTCCTAATCGCAGTAAATTCTAGTGCTTCGGACCCTAATTCCATTACGATTTCCTTCCTCCTCGAGCCCTTGATTCGCAATTTAAAGGTAATATTTTGCCTCTTATTCGACATATATTTTCACAAGAGTTTGGTATTGCTTACAGAACAATACTATGGATTTCCATATCTCTTATTCATTTTTGGTTCTTTCTCTGTATGTCATCTGTTTATTACCGTGTCGATCGAAATGTAATTGTTTACGCTCAGTGTTTTTGGCTTCCCTGCTGAATTCGCTTAATGCATAGGTTTTTAGTTAATTTTGGCTTATTGGATTTTAGATTATTTCTGTATGCACGTTAAGTTGTTTATAGTGCATAACTGTATATGGATGATAGATTCGCAAGAGTTTACATTGGATTTGATGGATGCATTACGCAGAATATGTCGGTCGAAAACAGAGAAGATGAGCAAGGATGAATTTTTTGGATGTTTGTCCCAAATTACAGGTCCAAGCTTCGGCCTATCACTTCAGATTTTCTTTACCATGTAAGTTGAAAATATAGGTCTGCTATTTGTAATCCATTTCTGCAGTTTAATGATTAATTTTTTTATTTCAAGGTGGATAAAATTGAAAGTGGAAGCATTATCGAGTTCAAAGTGGAAGAGGTAATTTATTAGCGTATTTAAATAAAATATGACTTTTTCGACTGTAACGTGATGCCCCAAAATTTCAGACATGTAATTTCCAAAACATACACCAATTTTGAGTATTAAAGTTTTGAAAATATGGATTTGAACAATTTGAAATGTATATTTACGAATTTTCAAATAAGCACCGATCTTCGACAAAATAATAAATTGTACATGTATGTCTGGGTTTCATAAACACACCAGTTTTGAATATATGGAGTTCTTCATATGAATGGGTTTTCAAAAGAACTTCGCGTTTCCATGAATCTGACCACGGGAATTAAATTTGACAACTTCCCATTTATTTACTAATCCCACAGTCAAAAACTTTCACGTCTAAAACGAAAATACTGCCAATGAAATTTCACTTGACAAATGCCCTAGCTTCATATCAAAATCCTTTTTTTCAACCTATGATTATACCATTTTCGGAACATACCAAACTTAGTCTATTCGAAATACATGTTTTTGAAAAAAAAAACAACCATTACTATTCAGTACAGTTAGCAACAAAAATTACTGTAACACAAAATTACTACAACTACGCACAAATACTAACGTAACAGGTTTACTGCTTCAATAAACTCCCCCAAATTGTATTACCCCATATACATTGTACAAGTACTGCTAACTTTACTGTTTACAATATCATACACCATATATTACTGCTGTCTAAAACAAGTACGCATCTTCAGCTCTGCTGTTGTTTTCTCAATCTGTTTATCAATCTTAAGTACTGTTGTTCTGCGTGGTTACTGACTACTTTGAACTTAATTCATAGGTTTTCAGTTAATTTTGGCTTATTGGATTTTTGATTATTTCTGTACACACGTTAAATTGTTTATAGTGATTAACTGTATATGGATGACAGGTTCGCCAGAGTTTACATTGGACTTATCGGATGCATTAAGAAGAATATGTCGGTCGAAAACAGAGAAGATAAGCAAGGATGAATTTGTTGGATGTTTGTCCCAAATTACAGGTCCAACCTTCGGCTTATCACTTCAGATTTTCTTTACCATGTCAGTTAAAAATATAGGTCTGCTATTTGTAATCCATTTTTGAAGTTCAATGATTAATTATTTTTTAATTCAAGGTTGACAAAATTGAAGGTGGAAGCATTATCGAGTTCACAGTGGAAGAGGTAATTTATTAGCGTATTTAAATAAAATCTGACTTTTTGGACTGTAGCATGCTGCCCCAAAATTTCAGAGATGCAATTTCCAAAATATACACCAATTTTGAGTATTACAGTTTTATTTTGAACAATTTCAAAGGTATATTTATGATTTTTCAACTAAACACCGATCTTCGACAAAATAATAAATTGTACATGTATGTCTAGGTTTCATAAACACACCAGTTTTGAATATATCGAGTTCTTCATATGAATGGGTTTTCAAAAGAACTTCGCGTTTCCATGAATCTGATTCCGCAAATTAATTTTGACAACTTCCACTTTCTTCACAAATCCCAAAATCAAAAACTTTCATGTCCACAACAAAAACAATTTCAAACGAATTTGATTTGGCAACTGACCGGCTTCATATCAAAATCCTGTGTTTCAATCTATGCTTATACTACTTTTCCGAACATACACATAAATTGATTTTTTTTAAACATAACAGATTTTAGTAATATGAGAATTCATGTATGCATACACTTTGTTTCAAATATCAATCTACGAGTTGTCAAAAAGCATATACGGAGTTAATTTTCAACACATATCATCTTTTTTTATAAATGAAGTTTCGTCTGTATACGAAATCCAGTTTTTCGACTTTATACACTCATGCCTATTTGGTTTGGATGCATAAATGCACAATTTCAACTGTAAAGATTAATAGACGATTATTATTTTTATATTTGTATCATAGGGGTCGTTAGCAAGACCAAGGTCACCTGATTACCTGCTTATCATCTACCTCGGCTGTTGCTTCTCATTTGATTCAGGTTTGAATCTTTTGCTGCAACTTTAATACGCATTCACCAACATCAAATTCGGACTTTGATTACTATTGTGTGACTCTCTACCTTTTCATTTCAAATAATAACATTAGCTGCTTATATTCTTAATCACCATTATAATGTTCTGTTATATAAATACGTGTTCCATAAGCAACTATGTTCTGTAAAAGTAACAACGCCCTTTTGTTATAATTCATTTGACTCAACGAATGTTTACTCTGTTTTTATATTTGTTCGTCATAGTTTATATTATTAACTTGAACTGCAAAATAGGAATGTTAGAACATTGCTTTCCCAATTAATTTTAGCTGATTTGGTGATCTGTATGCTATTGAAGTTGGTATTTACATCATGTCCGAAATGTTAATTACTCAATTATACAGTAATGCTTCCGTCAAATATACAGTAGATTGTATTATTAGTTCAAACAAATACCAATGCCAAACAGCAGAGTTGATAAGCCTAAGTGAATGTTGGAGGGAAAAGTACAATTCTAGAAACTTCGCTTCATAATTTACACCGATGAAGGTTTGTGTTACTGAGATTATAACAACATAAGATTGGTTTGGTTGATTTTAGCTAATGTTATGATGAACCAGATTGCACTGCTGAAATGCCTGAGCCGTTGATTCATGGATGGTGATCAACCTGAAAAAGAAATGCAGATGGATGTTGGTTTTAGCTAATGTTATGATGAACCAGATTGCACTGCTGAAATGCCTGAGCCGTTGATTCATGGAAGGTGATCAACCTGAAAAAGAAATGCAGATGGATGTTGGTTTGTATGTATGGACGGAATATGATTTAGTTTTATTTTTGTCTTTAAGGTTGATAGTTTGGTTGTTTGCTAACTCTTAGTTTGACTGTAAGGACTGTATGTCAATACTGAATGTTATTTAACATTAACATTGATACAAAAATCGACATCATTTGATTTACCAAGTAATACGAATTTGTTCTACCCATTTATCCATACAAAAATTCAAATACTTATGCTTTGATTTCTTATGAATTTATGTGACTGTTTGTGTTATATTATGCTCTTTAAGTCATAAATCCATATATAATCTTCATATGCAGAAATTATGGTATATAAGCTAATGTCCAAATTTGAGTTTGCTCATTTGAAATCTCACTGAATTTTCCTTCTTCCATTGCTTAGATTACTTGGAATGCATGCTTTTTATGTCTTGAACATCCTACTTTAGCTATATACTTTGAAACAGGTCAAGTTAGATTTTTAAGCAAGCCTTCTCTATTAATGTTAAAGCAGAGCATCTTGGGGTTGTAATAGTTTTAATGTTAAAGAAGAGCATCTTGGGATTGTAATAGTTTTAATGTTAAAGTAGAGCATCTTGGAATTGTAATAGTTTTATAACTTATCCCACTGATTTCATACAGGCTAAGAAACCAAATGAACCTGGACCTGCAACTTTGGAAGATGGCCTCACTTCACATGCACACACCTGAGTCCAATTCAGGGACAATTTTGACATGGAAACATTTTGAATTTTATTTTTATATTTATTAAGTAATCAACAATGGATGATGTATTGTTTTGTGATGCAATCTTAGGCCATAACATACTGAATTTTTTAATTTATTAACAATAATTGTATGTCATTGTTATGATTAAATTTGATTTTTTTTTCTCTATCCTTTTACATAAAACATGTTTTTATAATGTACCACGACTAAACAAAAATAGTACTGTTTTAAAGTCTACATAAAGAAATTTTAAACTGACCAAACTTTGCGTCATTGCAACATATAACATCATGATCTATATACAAAACAAAGCTCAAACACCAGTTCTTCTTGTAGACGTGCGTCGCACGTGCCTACCTACTATTTTTGTTTATTGGTTTTTTTATTGTGAGTTGCAATGCTAAACTAATTTTATTAAGGTTAAGGCCTTACTTGCTAGGATGAACACACGCGTATCTGTGTACATATGTATGTATGTGTCTCTCTGTGTGTAAATTTCACTGCCATAACTGCAGCGCGCACAAAATTTTCACCTTTCCTTCTTGGCACACGTCTAACGGGCGTGCCACCATACCCGTATTTATAGAGAAACAATGGTATTGTTCCAAAAGCCCACTTACATTGAAGCCCATGAGATAGCCCGAAGCCATATGAGAAAAATTTGGGACCACCGAGCCAAAACCATAGCTCAGTACCGACCTATCTATAGCATGGTACTGAGCTATGTATCTTGGTGCAAGTTGCATCATTTCACTTGCATTTCCTTTCTTTCATCTACTGTAGTTGTTCTAAGTCTTTTTTCTTTGGCTTTGAGTTGATTCTCATGATCTTCTTGATAGCACTTGAATTATCCTGATTTCTTGGCTTCCTTCTCGTCAACCTTTGGAAATGCTCATCTAAATCATTGGAAAATCACTTGGTCATAATTTATTAGAGTGGCATAAGAGGTGTATGGTGTTTTGGAAATGAAATAGAGAGGATTTATAAGTCCGTACCGACCTATGATAGCTCGGTACCGAGCTATGCACTTAGCCATATTTTGGTTAAAACTTCTCCAAGTTGTTTTCCTTCCTCTTCAGACCATGCTTCCAATGAATCATTTCGTCCTTGTTTTGATCTTTTAAGTCTAGTTAAAAGCTGCTTGGAAAAAAAGCAGTTAACACTTTCCCTCCAAAATATGTATTTTGAATGTAAGGTATTTTTTGCTCAAGAACATATTACAGCATCAATCATTCTTAATTAGTTGAGCTCTCCGGCCTTCCATTGATACCGATCTTAGTGAATCATTCGGTTCCTTTGGATTCTCTTACAACTCGAAGGCCGTTATAAATCTGTTATAGCTAAAGACTCTATTCTTGCTTAGGCATTTTCATTCATCATAGATATTTAGATTTAATTCAGATTTATTACATCACATATTAAAATCGTTTTGTGTTCATCCAAGATTTATCTATTTTATTCTTATTACAAGGGTTCAAATCCTTTTATCAAATCTATTTCCATTGTTAGGTTCGACCTCTAAGGATCATTTTACATTCAGTTTGACGAGCGATTCTCCGAATAGTTCAAGATGCAATCTAGGATTAGATCTCTTTAGACCGTTTGATTCCCAGTCTAAGGTTTGATCTCTCTAGATCGTCTTATAGCCAAATCTAGGGTTTCGATCTCTTTGGATTCTAGCCGAGTGTAACGACCCAACTTCCACACTCCAGGAAGTCGCATCGCTAAGAAGAAAGAAAGGGATAGAAAAGAGAAAAGAAAGGAAAGAAAGAACAGACAACATCAGAATCTCACAGCGGAATCGAATAAATTATAATATATCACATAAAACTTTACATAGTATCATATACATCAGAGTAATACAGCCGATACAACACAACTAGACAGTTATAAACATCCGTCTAGAAATTACAATCCAAGTAAATCAGAGAAAAACCAGATACAACTCAAACACAGCGGAACCACTAAATATATCTACACGCTGAAGCCTCCTGCTCCATTATCTCCTCCAGAAACTCGTCAAAGAAATCCTGAATCACTTGACTACTCATACGTAATATGAGTACCCAAGAGTTTAATAAAACAGAAAATAAACACTCAGGTCAGACAGGGGTCTGGTGTGAGTAAACGGGGTTAAAAGTTGCTTAACTTTAGAAAATCCTTTGGAAACAAAAAGGTTTCACGTAAGACTTCCCACACATAAACATGGAAAAGTTTTTACCGTACGCTAACCAGAACATTTGATAGGAAATCCAGTGATATTATAATAGTGTCTAGGGTTTTCAAGTAAATAAGAAATAGCCGAAATTGTTACATGATTAAATTCCAGCTACTAGCCACAAAAGTGGGTAATACAAACAAAACCGTAGGGTCACGTAGGGAAAATGGGTTTTCATCAATGGCAGGGCTACTGGGGTACCGCCCGTCACAGTACGTGGCCTAGATCACTGTACCGAGGAGTACTCCCACTCCCGTGCAACATAAAGCCGGACCCGTTCCTTACTGAACAGTTCCGAACAAGACCACCGCGCAGATTGGTCGTCACCAACTGCCACACATCCGAATATAAAGGGACCTCTAGACAGGAGTAAATCTTGCTCTCTAGTGGGTGCGACCCACGAAGCTTTGCTGCACCTCCACTGTTTTAGCCATTCCCGGTTGATGAGGCTTGAGGCTACGATTACCTTTATAGGACACATAAATCTTAGAATGCTCATCGTCCACCTGACGATGTTCTGAAAGCATTCAATCCATACAAGTTCGTTCCGGGTTCGAACGAAACCGAAGGCATTATCTCGTTACACTCGTATTGGAATCACCCTCAGAGTTAACGACGATAACCCTTGCACTCTAAATCACCATCTCGAATCTATAAGCACTATTCCGTCAACTCATTACGGAATCACCCACAGAGTTATACTGACGTATAGCCCTTACACCTCGAGTCTTCACTTGCTCCACTTGGATTAACGACCTAACGTTTAATTGGAATCGATGTGGTTTTCGGATATCCAAATATAGAAACCCGATCCCGGTCTCACCAAAACCAAACGCCATTTTAATGTCCAAGTTGTACTTAAGGGTTAAACAATTAACTTATTTCATTATTTTCTATTTACAGAGACAGATAAACTACATCTAATAATAGATAAGCACATTCATATCATAACAGATAATCTGCATCATCCATAAACAGATAATCATCACAACCAAATAATCCATCACAAACCATCATACTTAAACCAATCATCCATATCATACAGATACAACTAATCTCATTACTGAGATCACAACCATTCAATCAATAACATCCATAAGCAATGATTCATTAACCATCAATTATAATTAATTTAAAATGAATTAAATTAATTACAACCATCTCTAATTAATTTAAAATAAATTAAATTAATTACTCATTTAAATCTTGCTAAATCATCTATTAATCAATTAACCCAGTTAATCAATTATCCACTAAGTATTTAACTTGATTAAACAACTTTGATTAATCATTCACTAATTACAATAAGTAATTAGTCTTTAATTAATTTCATAAATTAATTAACCTTAATCATAAGTAATTAACATTTAATTACTCACTTATTAATTAATTATAATTAATTATATTTATCCTTAATTAATTACAATTAATTAATCACTTAATTTAATTATTACTTAATTAAAACAATCCTTAATTATAATTATTAATTATAATAATTAATGGTCTCTAATATTTAAATAAATTACTTAATTAAAATTAATTACATTTAGTAATTAATCTAATTATTAATTACCTTGATTAATATTAAATTTATTAATTAACTATCTTTAATTACTTATTTATAAATTAATTAACCAATAATTAATCATTAATTAATTCCTTAATTAATTACAAAGGTAATTATCCAAATTTCTAATTACATTCCAGTAATTATCACTATTACTTCTCTAAGTAATCTTGCTCCACTAATTACATTAAGTAATTACTCTCTAAAATCATCAAATGATTTATTTGAATTAATTAAACTGAATTAATTAACTTAACAAATCACAATCCAAATTAATAAGTAATTAATTCCTTAATTACTTAACAAATTACAATTAATTAGATTCAATTAATCAATCTAGTTAATTATCAAAATTAATTACATTAATTAATTACTAAATTATCCCTAGATAATTATCACCAATTATTAATTAACATTTCATTAATTATATACTTAAGAAAATTTGAAATTAGATAAATAAATCATTTCTAATTAATATTAATCTAAAACATTATTTAAAAGTCAAATAATTAAGTAAAATCCTTAATTATTTCAAAATAATTTAATTACTTATTAAATAATTCATTTATATTCAAAATGTATTAAACGATACATTTCTAAAAATTAAATTCCAATTTATTAAAAGATTCAAATGTTTAACTATTTAAACATTAATCCAAATTAAATAATTATAAAACCTTACAATAAAATGAATGTTAATAATATTCATTACCTAACTATAAAGAAAGATTTAAAATAAATTACTTGATTAAAATAAATTAAGCCTTGAAAATAAATTAATCATTTCAATTCAAATTTAAATTAACACCTCATATTTTAATTCAATACTAATGGAAACTAAATTCTTTCAAGTTTTAAAACTTATTTGAAATCAAATTTAATTTTCAAATTCACTTTTAAACATATGAACATGTTCATTCATTTTTAAATTTACAAACTGCTGAATTCAAAACTGGTTTTCAAAGAAACTTAAAACAGTTTTTAAATTGATTTCATACTGAGTTTAAACTTGCTTAAAACATCCAAATCTGTTCAAAAATTTAAAACATACAAAACTAACAAAAACCTGTTTGAATCAAAAACCTGGTTTTAAGAGCAACCTGATAACTGTTTTAATTCTTGATTTAAAACTAGATTTAAATCTTGTTTAAATTTAGGATTCTTATACTTAAAAACTTTGAATTCAAAACTACATTTGAATTCAGTTTCTACTTCCATCTAAAATCAAATTTCCACACTAAAATTAAAATTTCGTTCAACATGAAAAAAATTGCAAAATGACTTTCAGGTTTCAAACCTGAAACAGTTTTAATTTTTATTTAAGACCAAACTTTAAACTTGTCTAAGACATTTCATTTTTCTAAAAGCTTTGAATTCAAACTCTATTTGAATTCAGTTTCAATTCATACATGAATCAAACTCCTGCACTAGAATTTGATTTCCATTCAAAAAAAATTTTAAAACAAAAACTGCAAATGCTCTCTGGTTAAAAACCTGTAGCCAAAAACCCAAGACACTCAATCAACTACTTCGAGTTCAAAAGCTCCCTGCTCCGAGTCAAAAATAAAATCACCGAGGATTGCTTCGGGGCAATTAAACCCTACACACCCCATCAGAGTTCACCAGAACTTTATTTATACATAGTGCATATGCACCAACATTTTGGCCATCTCCAGCCACTCTGACCAACTCCACCAAGTCACTTACCATCCCCTAACAGAAATCCAATTCTCTAATCTCCCCTCTAACTCACATTTCAAAATTTCAGGTTGATCAACAACCTGAAACACCAACTCAAACTCTGTCCACCTGGAAAACCCAATATCACCTCTACTCTCCCTCTGATCATCCATCACCAACATCCCCTTCATTCCTACAACAAAACCCCACTAACCATGAAGCATACTAACATCCTAAATCCACTATCTCCTCAGAAAAAATCCCTAAATTCCTAGTTCTGTTCAAAACAGAATGCAAGTTCCACAGCAATTTTAAAAGATGAAATTTTGTTTTAAAATTCATAATTTATAAACTTGTCTTAATAATTTAAGAAGGTTGACATACTTGCTTCTTGAAAATATTGTATGTTGTTAGTGTTTCAGAGGCAACAGTTTCTTTTTTTCTCTCTCTTGATTATAATTTGTAAATGTAAATCTATACTAAACTAACAACTTCATTTACATAACAGATCCTAACTGAGAATCAATTCAAGTGGTATTGGTATTTTTTTCCATTTAAAATTTTAGTTTTATAAACAGAACAGGTGATCAGGTACCTGCAAACACACACACACACACACACACATATATATATATGTTTATATATATATACAGTAAATATTTATCACAATAAAATCATACAAAGCAAACTCATTCCTATAATCCACATGCAACAGAGAGATTAAAACAACTTCCTATTGTGAGGTTACTTACTAAACAAAATGGAGACAGAGCAGTTTAATCATAGCAGTTTTGATTTTAGAGAAAAACAGTTTGCATATGAAGCATAGGTTCTGGAAATTTTGTTTAGCTTTGATTTAAAAGGAAGAACTGTTTTTAAAATAAAAAGGTTTACTCACTTTTTAATGAAGGTGCAGAAACAAACTTAAGTGCAGATTCAATCCAGGAACTTGTTGAAACTGCATGTTGAACCTGGGTGCATTTGATTACAGAAATTGCTCTTCTGTCTTGATTGTTGATTACTTTTATCTTGTATTTGTATGCATGCACACCTTTATCTTCATTTGCTAGAGTATGACATTGATCTTGCAAATTGATGTTGAGGATTGCAGCAGATTTTTAATTGAAGTTTGTTTTGCAGATTTTAAATATGAATTTGGGTTTCCTGAATAGGTTTTGCATTTGGTATTCAATTTCCTTTTCTAAAATTTGATTTCCAGATTTCATTTGAAGATAATGTTTTAACAAAATGTAATGTTATGTTTTCTTATCAATATAACTGAAATTTCAAGAAAAATAAATAAGCTTGCCACTTGTTGTATTAAGATGTAATAAATTTACAAGTGTCCATTTTATGTTTTAAGAGTTTAACACATATGCATGTTAATATTTAAAAGCCATTTCTAATTTATTTTAGCAAGTTACAAATGATTTATTAACATTAGTCTTTAATTAAATACATATAAACTTATTTATAAAACTATGCACTTACATTTTAATGTTTACTTAATTATTTTTTTATAAACAAAATAAATTCTTACTTACATTTCTAGAGAAAATATAAGAAACATTTTTAAAAGTTTACAACACTAATTTAAATCAAATTAAATCAAATTTACAAATTATACATTTATATAATAATTAGAAAATATTCTTTATTTAATATAAATTAAAATTAAAACCAAATCCCTTATTTACAATGTATAAACATTTATACATTCTAAATAAAATATTTTTAAATAAGCTTAGAAAGATAAATTTATAACTTAAATATTTTTAACATTTGAAAAGAATATCATTTAACAAATTAAATAATTATAAATTTTCAAAAGAGAATTCCAGTTTGAATTAATTTATTAAATCAATATTTCATAGTTTAAAATAATTATCAACGAAATTATTAAATAATTATTGCCTAAATTCCCTGGACATCACATTCCTCCCCCCTTAAAAGAATTTCGTCCCCGAAATTTTAAAGCAAAGGTAATTTAATAATCCCATACATATTTAAATTTAAAATAGCAATCAAATACTATCAACCAAATTCTAGCAACCATAGCAACCAAATCAAACAAACAATTCTAATTACCCAAACAAAAATTCTAGATAGAATTTCCTAGAGTTTCCCAGGTACAAACACCGGGACACTCGTCCTACAAAATCTAAACTAACTACACCATTCAGATCTGGAGCTCCTATATATCTAGGTCTACCAATCTAAACAGAATACAGGACTACAGACAAGTCCTGATCAACTCCCAAATCTCTCAGAACTACCGATTCTAAAACCAGAGATAAACCATACACGTACTCCCTCAGAAATACGTGAAAAACCAAACAAATTCCAGCTATCCGAACTGGAAATTCAATCCTGTAGACCAAACACTTAATCCTTAAGAGAAGACAGAAAGATCCAATACTCATATCCACACATCTCTCCTGACGATCCTGGGCTGCCTCCAACCTTCTAGATCAATCAAATCTACCACACAAACTCTACTACAGAGGTATCAGAAGTCTTCAGACAAACTACTCTATCTGGAAACAAACGGATACAAAACAATCAAGTCTCCAGATCCAAAATGAATTTCCTGTAGAAATCCTCTGATCCAAGACAAAACTCAAATTCCCAAAGAATCGGGTGCTGCTCCTATTCTGGAATAGCTGCCACCATGCTTCCACTACGCAACTCTGATTCAAGAATGCTGTTAATGAACACAAGTATAAACTTGATCAACTTATCCCGGAATATTGTTCATCAAATTCCATAAAATCTCAGTGACCTATCTGATTCAGTCACAAACACACAGCAAAAATTACTCAGAGAACCTCGGAACCATCGCAAATCACTTTTGCGATCCCACTCAGTTCAGATTCCAAGAAATCATTCTCACTTCAACAAACAGAACAGCTAAAGCCTTCAAATTAAAGAAGAAACTAGTAGTTTACCTCCAACCACAAACATCACACCCAGCTGAGATTTCAGAAGAAATGGATAAGCTCCACCATATGCCCGGACTACTGACAGAAGAATCACAAAGACTTCTGAACCATTGAAGAACAGGCCACTCACTGCTGCTACTGCTGCCAAAACTTCCTTATCCAAAAGCTCATCTAACCCCAAAGCTACACCAGCCTCTTCACAATAGAGCCTTCCAGATAGACAGATATCTCTCAGGAAACTCGCTCCCAAACCAAGCTCAAAACACTTTGCCAAGCTGAGTCTCAAACTCAAATACAGACAGAACTCCTTCCTAAAGTTTCCAAAATACCCTTGCTGGCTTCAGAACTTCCTACTAATCCAAACTCAAGAAAAACCACACACACGAGTGCTACCAAGCTTACAATCCTAAAGATAAACTCTGAATCTTGAAAAGATTTCCTTCAGAAATTGGTGAAATCCTTCACACCAAACTGCCAAGCTACTTAAGATGCCCAACACTGCCTTAGCAGATCACTTCCAACCTTAAACACTCGAACTCCAACCATTGGTAGTTGTCTTACACACACCACTACCCTATCTACCTTTATTACTTATATTGGAAAACCTGAACAGGTAACCCAACAAATAGGTAGAAATAAATAAATAAATAAATATTTATATATATACAAAATTACAAATACGCTCTCTCAAGAAGGACACCACTACAGAGCCTAGGTATTCGCTCAACCTAATGCTCTGATACTACATTGTAACGACCCAACTTCCATACTCCAGGAAGTCGCATCGCTAAGAAGAAAGAAAGGGATAGAAAAGAGAAAAGAAAGGAAAGAAAGAACAGACAACATCAGAATCTCACAGCGGAATCGAATAAATTATAATATATCACATAAAACTTTACATAGTATCATATACATCAGAGTAATACAGCCGATACAACACAACTAGACAGTTATAAACATCCATCTAGAAATTACAATCCAAGTACATCAGAGAAAAACCGGATACAACTCAAACACAGCGGAACCACTAAATATATCTACACGCTGAAGCCTCCTGCTCCATTATCTCCTCCAGAAACTCGTCAAAGAAATCCTGAATCACTTGACTACTCATACGTAATATGAGTACCCAAGAGTTTAATAAAACAGAAAATAAACACTCAGGTCAGACAGGGGTCCGGTGTGAGTAAACGGGGTTAAAAGTTGCTTAACTTTAGAAAATCCTTTGGAAACAAAAGGTATCACGTAAGACTTCCCACACATAAACATGGAAAAGTTTTTACCTTACGCTAACCAAAACATTTGATAGGAAATCCAGTGATATTATAATAGTGTCTAGGGTTTTCAAGTAAATAAGAAATAGCCGAAATTGTTACATGATTAAATTCCAGCTACTAGCCACAAAAGTGGGTAATACAAATAAAACCGTAGGGTCACGTAGGGAAAATGGGTTTCTATCAATGGCAGGGCTGCTGGGGTACCGCCCGTCACAGTACGTGGCCTAGATCACTGTACCGAGGAGTAATCCCACTTCCCTGCAACACAAAGACGGACCCGTTCCTTACTGAACAGTTCCGAACAAGACTATCCCGCAGATTGGTCGTCACCAACTGCCACACAGCCGAATATAAAGGGACCTCTAGAAGGAGTAAATCTTGCTCTCCAGTGGGTGCGACCCACGAAGTTTTGCTGCACCTTCCCTGTTTTAGCCATTCCCGGTTGATGTGGCTTGAGGCTACGATTACCTTTATAGGACACATAAATCATAGAACGCTCATCGTCCAACTGACGATGTTCTGAAAGCATTCAATCCATACAAGTTCGTTCCGGGTTCGAACGAAACCGAAGGCATTATCTCGTTACACTCGTATTGGAATCACCCTCAGAGTTAACGACGATAACCCTTGCACTCTAAATCACCATCTCGAATCTATAAGCACTATTCCGTCAACTCATTACGGAATCACCCACAGAGTTATACTGACGTATAGCCCTTACACCTCGAGTCTTCACTTGCTCCACTTGGATTAACGACCTAACGTTTAATTGGAATCGATGTGGTTTTCGGATATCCAAATGCGGAAACCCGATCCCGGTCTCACCGAAACCAAACGCCATTTTAATGTCCAAGTTGTACTTGAGGGTTAAACAATTAACTTATTTCATTATTATCTATTTTACAGAGATGGATAAACTACATCTAACAATAGATAAGCACATTCATATCATAACATATAATCTGTATCATCCATAAACAGATAATCATCGCAACCAAATAATCCATCACAAACCATCATACTTAAACCAATCATCCATATCATACAGATACAAATAATCTCATTACTGAGATCACAACCATTCAATCAATAACATCCATAAGCAATGATTCATTAACCATCAATTATAATTAATTTAAAATGAATTAAATTAACTACAACCATCTCTAATTAATTTAAAATAAATTAAATTAATTACTCATTTAAATCTTGCTAAATCATCTATTAATTAATTAACCCAGTTAATTAATTATCCACTAAGTATTTAACTTGATTAAACAACTTTGATTAATCATTCACTAATTACAATAAGTAATTAGTCTTTAATTAATTTCATAAATTAATTAACCTTAATCATAAGTAATTAACATTTAATTACTCACTTATTAATTAATTACAATTAATTAATCACTTAATTTAATTATTACTTAATTAAAACAATCCTTAATTACAATCATTAATTATAATAATTAATGATCTCTAATATTTAAATAAATTACTTAATTAAAATTAATTACATTTAGTAATTAATCTAATTATTAATTACCTTGATTAATATTAAATTTAGTAATTAACTATCTTTAATTACTCATTTATAAATTAATTAACCAATAATTAATCATTAATTAATTCCTTCATTAATTACAAAAGTAATTATCCAAATTTCTAATTACATTCCAGTAATTTATCATTATTACTTCTCTAAGTAATCTTGCTCCACTAATTACATTAAGTAATTACTCTATAAAATCATCAAATGATTTATTTGAATTAATTAAACTGAATTAATTAACTTAACAAATCACAATCCAAATTAATAAGTAATTAATTCCTTAATTACTTAACAAATTACAATTCATTAGATTTAATTAATCAATCTAGTTAATTATCAAAATTAATTACATTAATTAATTACTAAATTATCCCTAGATAATTATCACCAATTATTAATTAACATTTCATTAATTATATACTTAAGAAAATATGAAATTAGATAAATAAATCATTTCTAATTAATATAAATCTAAAACATTATTTAAAAGTCAAATAATTAAGTAAAATCCTTAATTATTTCAAAATAATTTAATTACTTATTAAATAATTCATTTATATTCAAAATGTATTAAACGATACATTTCTAAAAATTAAATTCCAATTTATTAAAAGATTCAAATGTTTACCTATTTAAACATTAATCCAAATTAAATAATTATAAAACCTTACAATAAAATGAATGTTAATAACATTCATTACCTAACTATAAAGAAAGATTTAAAATAAATTACTTGATTAAAATAAATTAAGCCTTGAAAATAAATTAATCATTTCAATTCAAATTTAAATTTACACTTCATATTTTAATTCAATACTAATGGAAACTAAATTCTTTCAAGTTTTAAAACTTATTTGAAATCAAATTTCATTTTCAAATTCACTTTTAAACATATGAACATATTCATTCATTTTTAAATTTACAAACTGTTGAATTCAAAACTGGTTTTCAAAGAAACTTAAAACAGTTTTTAAATTGATTTCATACTGAGTTTAAACTTGCTTAAAACATCCAAATCTGTTCAAAAATTTAAAACATACAAAACTAACAAAAACCTGTTTGAATCAAAAACCTGGTTTTAAGAGCAACCTGAAAACTGTTTTAATTCTTGATTTAAAACTAGATTTAAATCTTGTTTAAATTTAAGATTCTTATCTTTAAAAACTTTGAATTCAAAACTACATTTGAATTTAGTTTCTACTTCCATCTAAAATCAAATTTCCACACTAAAATTAAAATTTCATTCAACATGAAAAAAACTGCAAAACAACTTTCAGGTTTAAAACCTGAAACAGTTTTAATTTTGATTTAAAACCAAACTTTAAACTTGTCTAAGACATTTCATTTTTTTAAAAGCTTTGAATTCAGTTTCAATTCATACATGAATCAAACTCCTGCACTAGAATTTGATTTCCATTCAAAAAAAATTTTAAAAAAAAAATTGCAAATGCTCTCTGGTTAAAAACCTGTAGCCAAAAACCCGAGACACTCAACCAACTACTTCGAGTTCAAAAGCTCCCTGCTCCGAGTCAAAAATAAAATCACCGCGGATTGCTTCGGGGCAATTAAACCCTGCACACCCCATTAGAGTTCACCAGAACTTTATCTACACATAGTGCATATGCACCAACATTCTGGCCATCTCCAGCCACTCTGACCAACTCCACTAAGTCACTTACCATCCCCTAACAGAAATCCAATTCCCTAATCTCCCCTATAACTCACATTTCAAAATTTCAGGTTGATCACCAACCTGAAACACCAACTCAAACTCTGTCCACCTGGAAAACCCAATATCACCTCTACTCTCCCTCTGATCATCCATCACCAACATCCCCTTCATTCCTACAACAAAACGCCACTAACCATGAAGCATCCAAACATCCTAAATCCACTATCTCCTCAGAAAAAATCCCTAAATTCCTAGTGCTGTTCAAAACAGAATGCAAGTTCCACAGCAATTTTAAAAGATGAAATTTTGTTTTTAAATTCATAATTCATACTTGCATTAATTTATAAACTTGTCTTAATAATTTAAGAAGTTTGACATACTTGCTTCTTGAAAATATTGTATGTTGTTAGTGTTCCAGAGGCAACAGTTTCTTTTTTTTCTCTCTTGATTATAATTTGTAAATGTAAATCTATACTAAACTAACAACTTCATTTACATAACAGATCCTAACTGAGAATCAATTCAAGTGGTATTGGTATTTTTTTTTCCATTTAAAAATTTAGTTTTATAAACAGAACAGGTGATCAGGTACCTGCAAACACACACATATATATATGTTTATATATATATATATATACAGTGAATATTTATCACAATAAAATCATACAAAGCAAACTCATTCCTATAATCCACATGCAACAGAGAGATTAAAACAACTTCCTATTGTGAGGTTACTTACTAAACAAAATGGAGACAGAGCAGTTTAATCATAGCAATTTTGATTTTAGAGAAAAAAAGTTTGCATATGAAGCATAGGTTCCGGAAATTTTGTTTAGCTTTGATTTAAAAGGAAGAACTGTTTTTAAAATAAAAAGGTTTACTCACTTTTTAATGAAGGTGCAGAAACAAACTTAAGTGTAGATTCAATCCAGGAACTTGTTGAAACTACATGTTGAACCTGGGTGTATTTGATTACAGAAATTGCTCTTCTGTCTTGATTGTTGATTGCTTTTATCTTGTATTTGTATGCATGCACACCTTTATCTTCATTTGCTAGAGTATGACATTGATCTTGCAAATCGATGTTGAGGATTGCAGCTGATTTTTAATTGAAGTTTGTTTTGCAGATTTTAAATATGAATTTGGGTTTCCTGAATTGGTTTTGCATTTGGTATTCAATTTCCTTTTCTGAAATTTGATTTCCAGATTTCATTTGAAGATAATGTTTTAACAAAATGTAATGTTATGTTTTCTTATCAATATAACTTAAATTTTAAGAAAAATAAATAAGCTTGCCACTTGTTGTATTAAGATGTAATAAATTTACAAGTGTCCATTTTATGTTTTAAGAGTTTAACACATATGCATGTTAATATTTAAAAGCCATTTCTAATTTATTTTTGCAAGTTACAAATGATTTATTAACATTAGTCTTTAATTAAATACATATAAACTTATTTATAAAACTATGCACTTACATTTTAATGTTTACTTAATTATTTTTTTATAAACAAAATAAATTCTTACTTGCATTTCTAGAGAAAATATAAGAAAGATTTTTAAAAGTTTACAATACTAATTTAAATCAAATTTACAAATTATACATTTATATAATAATTAGAAAATATTCTTTATTTAATATAAATTAAAATTAAAACCAAATCCCTTATTTACAACGTATAAACATTTATACATTCTAAATAAAATATTTTTAAATAAGCTTAGAAAGATAAATTTATAACTTAAATATTTTTAACATTTGAAAAGAATAACAAATTAAATAATTATAAATTTTCAAAAGAGAATTCCAGTTTGGATTAATTTATTAAATCAATATTTCATATTTTAAAATAATTATCAACGAAATTATTAAATAATTATTGCCTAAATTCCCGGGACATCACATTCCTCCCCCCTTAAAAGAATTTCGTCCCCGAAATTTAAAAGCAAAGGTAATTTAATAATCCCATACATATTTTAAATTTAAAATAGCAATCAAATACTATTGTAACGATCCCGGATTTTTATCAAGTGTAAATTGATAATTAGATTTATTTGTGATTTAAAATTGTGAAATTAAAAGATGAATTGATTTGAGTTTATCCAAATCCAACAAAAATATGTTATTTATCGAGAAAGATATAGTTTCTTTTATAAATTATTTTAATTTAATATTGACTTATATAAAAAAAAATTATAATAAAATGTCTTTACAAATGAATTCTTATTTTAAATAGAAATTGTCTCTTCAAATTTATTTATAAATAATAGATATGTGTGTTTTGAAAGAAACTATGATTGTATAAAATTCGAAAATGAAGTCTTTCGAAAATGTTTAAAAAATAAAATAAACTTTGTAAAATATATAAGTATGCACATTTGTAATATGAAACAAGCAAATAAGATAATAAACTAAATATATGTGTATAGCTTGCAAATGAAATTATCTCGGTACATATACAAAGGCTAAAGGAGATAATGACAAATGTACTTACCAAATTAAAATAAATATATTTGAAAACAAGATTTGAACCATGAATTTATGTACAAAGATATGACAAATGCAAATGAAGTATGATACAAACAAATGTATGTAAGACAATAAAACAAAGATAGAAACAATCTATGTACAAAGAAAAAAAATCAAATAATTCATGTAAACTAAAGAAGAAACATTTGTACTAACCCCTATCTTCTCAGCACAAACATAATAAGCCTTGGCTTATAATACAAGACAACAATTAATGCAATATCATATCATCATACAAAAGATAAATATACATTTGTACATAGTAATTAATGCTAGCATATCAAAGCAAGATTTTCAGCCGAAAGAAAAAAAAATGTGATAAGCATAAGCTTATGAAATAAGAGAAAAGCTAATTAATGTTAGCATATGCTAATATCCTATCAGCCACCATTGGCAAACAAAAATCTCTGAAAAATTTTGTACAAAACACAGTCAAATGTCACCCTGTACATAGTAATTAATGCTAGCATATCAAAGCAAGATTTTCAGCCGAAAGAAAAAAAATGTGATAAGCATAAGATTATGAAATAAGACAAAAGCTAATTAATGTTAGCATATGCTAATATCCTATCAGCCACCATTGGCAAACAAAAATCTCTGAAAAATTTTGTACAAAACACAGTCAAATGTCACCCTGTACAAATAACACCCCCTGTAAGCTACTTTCTCATATCATCTTTCCATTTCAATTCGAGCTGAGTAAAAGCTAAAATAAACTTCATTTAAAAACCTAAATGAACATCCAACAACATCAAACAATCAACAACAAACAGAGATTAAAGGCAAGGAGGAATTGCAGAAAATTCAAAACTGTTTGCAAAAAGCAGGCTCTGTTTCATTTCTCTGGAAAAATACTGTGAGTAACAATTTAGTAAACAATTAAAAAAAGAAATTCAAGTATATTTAAATTGCTGCTCATTAGTCTGAGATATGAAATTGTTTTATTATGCATATGCATGTGTAGTTCTCTGTGTACAAACATTTGGCAGTGTAAATACCTGTTCAAGTTAGAAACCATTTCTGTCTTTGATTTCATAGCATCAAGCTTGTTCAAAATCCCAATACTTAATCGCTTGATCATTATTACACTTTGATCTCGAGACAATACTTGTGTAATATACAGGTGGAAAAAAATGATTTTTACAGGGAACATGTAATATCTTGATAAATTCAAATTTCATGAAATGCTAATTAAAATTCATAACCTAAATCTAAATTGCCAAATAGGATTTTCAAAACAAAAATGGTGATTTTTAGTTAAGTATTCAACGAGTAGTTCCTTGTTGATCAGAAATCATGTTTTGATCAGTTTCTGGTGATCTAATAAATTTAGGTTGTTGAAATTTAGTGTGAAGCTAGCTTGGTGATTCTCGACTTTAGGAAAATTATTAAATAATTTTTTCATTGCATAACTTGATGGAACCAGGCGACTTTAGGGTTTAATGGCTAAATCGAGTCGAGTCTGGAAACGTGGTCGCTGCTCCCCCTGTGGGCCATCGGACTCCGGTGCCAATCGCAGCGTTGTACGGTGAGGAAGTTTGGGTCAAGTTTTCGTGGCCTCTGGTGGCCAGAGGAGAGTTGGCGAAGGGGTTTTGCGTGGTGGTGCCTGGGCGACAGTTTGACTCGAGGGGCAAAGATTCAATTTCAAATATTTTTCTTCGAATCGAGTTTGGATTGTGAACGAGGGGTTGAGGCGCGACTTGCTGGGGGTCGCGATCGCCATTGGAGCGGAGGCGTGGTGGTGTACACGTGTACAGGGGGGTCGCGTGTCAGTAGTGCTCACGTTTTAAATGGAGTGCTTCAGTAATTTATAACTTGAGAAAAAAATGAGCGAAGAAAGAAAGCGTGAGAAACGAAGGAGCACTCGAGAAAAGGGAGAGCGTACTTCGGGATGAAAGGTGAAATTCTCGAGTTTGAAACACGCGAGCCTGGGAACTATTATTTTAGTTTAAACTTAAGTTTGATATTAACTGGAAAAAAAAATAGAAACAAATAAGAGGAAAGGAGAATGACTCGGGTAATGAAGGGAGAGGACTAGGGGGTTTACTCAAATAAGTATGGGTTTTCTCTCGGGTTGTTTACTCGAGTAAGCGAATTATTTCAATAAGTTTTAAGTATTGTTAAATTAGTAAACATTTAACGATTTAAGCTAAAATTTATTTTAAGCTTTAATTAATCGAGTGAATAATTAAATTAAGGATAATGTAAGGTAAGTGTTAAGTTTAATTAACATTACAGTTTTGTAGTTAGAAATAATTTAATTTCAAAGTTATTAAAGAGGATTTTGAAACGTTAATTGAGACGAATTATAAATTAATTGTTTTGGGAAGTAATTAAGAATGATTAAATTTATATTGAAATTAATTTGGGGTTTATCAATTGGTAATTAATTTAAGGGTAGATTAATAATGTGTCTAAATCATTTGTAATTAAGAACTGTTAATGAAAATTAAGTACAAAGACGATTAATTATAGGATAATTGAATAATTAAAGATCAATTATTCAATAATTTAAGATCGATTAATTTAAATTAATAAATGATTAAAGGATAATTAATCAAATGATTTGAAATCAATCAAAGTTAATTAACCATGACCCATGACCCATCTGATTTAAACTAATCAGATAATTTATTGAGTTCACTTATGGATGTTTGAACCCTATTGATTGTTGAACTGTTTGATATTCCTGAGAGGCTATGCTTTGTGCTATGAATTGTTTTCAGTGTGATCTGTGATGAATGTAATTTTATTTATTTATAATGCATTCATATTTTCTACCTGTTAATCTGTGTATATAGATAAGCGTTATTAGGATATACCGCTTATCAATATTGGGTGATTGCGAATCTGTGATGATTGAATGATGTGCACTATTGTGTCAAACCCCTGGACCACACTTATACACACACAAATATGGATTTCACGAAGAAATCGATTAAGTCACAGGTTTTTTTGAAATAGTTTTAAATTTGAATATTTAAATTCAAATGTTTTGGAAATGGATTGGGTTTAAAATGAAAAGCTTTTGAAATAGAATTTCAAAGATGAAATTTATTTTGAATAACTTGATTGAGTTTTGAAATTTAAATATTCTGACTTAAACTTGAATTCAATATTTGAAATTGAATTCTGTGATTTGGAATCTAGGGTTTAGAAAGGCCATTCAACTTATAAATGAGTTATGTGGGTTAAACTATTTTAAAGGTATTGATTTGGGAATTTGAATTTAAATTCAAAGGCTTTAACTCGTGTAAATATAATTGGATATTTCTGGAACGAAAACTATTTGTTTCAAATAATAAATGCTTTCACTTAAGTAATGAACGTCCAATTTGTGTTAAAGGGATTTCAAGTTAAAAAATGAAAATGATTTCCCAAGTTATGGAAACGGTTTGAAAGCTATAAGTTAAATCTTTAATTTAAGATTTTAAACGAGTCAATCCAATTGAAATTGGAATTGATTTGAAAACCGTCAATGAATCTTTGTGAAACTGGGTGAACTTAGTGAAATAAATCTTTTGTTTAAAAGATTTGAAAATGGTAATTTGTTTAAACCATTTGAAGGAAAGTTTTGAATTATTAAGTTGTGACTTAATTGAAATCCCATATTCATATGTTTTAAATGTTGCGCTCACTATTCGGTTTAGCCGGGAGAGGACCTTTGTGTCGTATAACCCATTCCGAATATGTGATTCGACATTATGAATAGCATTTGAACACCGGCGGTAAAGACCGGGTATTTGTAAGAACGATAGGATAACCTATCGATTGTCTCTGCACTGGCTGATCCCCGGTATAGAGATTTCCTTTGTAATGGGAAATTCGATCGGGATTGTGGATACCCGGATTGCAAGGGTTTCTTTAGAAGTGCCTTCGGTTCCGTTCGAACCCGGAACAGACCTGTATGGTTGTATGTCTGACACTACACTTTGAGGTATAAAGCAGATTTCTTTCAAATACATATCTATTGGTGGCGGAGAATTTATTCTCTTAGCTTAACACCCTTCTCTGAGACATACGAGCTCAGAGGTTATGTAGTTGAAGGTTATCAGCGATATACTCCCAATTTGGTAGTCTGGCATGCTGAGTGCTGCTGTGTGTTGA
The DNA here is from genome assembly GCA_030765085.1 of Allium cepa. NCBI lineage: Eukaryota > Viridiplantae > Streptophyta > Magnoliopsida > Asparagales > Amaryllidaceae > Allium > Allium cepa. The sequence continues at coordinate 870,435,154 of CM060929.1, read as the reverse complement.
TGATCATTTGTTGATCATTTGTGATCAGAGCATGGCTTTTGTATAAAGCATAGCTTTGTGGACGAGACTGCATCAGGACCTCACACCCTGGAAATGGTCAAAACAGGAAAGATGCGACAAGGTTATGAGGGTCGCTCCCTTTAGGGTGTGTCATTCCCTTCTGGTAAAGGGTGGTATCATGGTATGGAGCCCAGATATTTACCTATGTGGTAGCTCCAATCTCATTTACTGTGTGGTTGTTGCTTTAGAGGCGCCTCGGATAAAGTTCCCAAAGGACAGGGGAGTGGCATGATCGAGTAGTAGTTACCTAGTTACAGAGGTAACCCGGCCTTGTGTTGGCAGAGATCCGGATAGGTTCTCGGGACGTCCCGCCAGAGGCGATCCCATGTGGCAGTAGGAAGTTCCTTAGCCTGACCATTTGATGGAAATCCAATCAAAACAATACGCGCCTTGTACGGTTTTAGTTGTATTACCTGCCATGGAATGTGGTGGTAATCTGCTATTGAACATGGTAGCTATAGTAGGCATACGATAATGGTCGTATGCTGGCTAAGATTTATATTCTACTTTCGAAATGCTTTTCTGCACCGTGCACTTATAATAATAATATCAAAGAAATTTTCTACGTATTAAGCATGTTTGACTATCATAAGAAGAAATCTCCTCCAATTCTGCGTTTGCATTGTGTGTGTGGCGGGAGGTCTTATAGTAGTTTCATTTTCAAAAGAATTGCAAATTACTTTCAAATTCTCTTGCTGTTTGTGTTTAAAAGATAAACTATTTTTGTTACTCACACCAGTCCCATGACTAACCTAGAGTTTATTGTTCCTTTCCTAAACTCTGGGTGCTCACTATTTTCCACACGAGTAGTCTAGAGTTGGGTTTTTCAGATAGTTAGGTTCAGTGGATTATTTTCGAGCTAGTTCAGTCGTTGGATATGACTGACCTTGCTTATCTTGGTACATCGTTATTGGGAGTCCGAGCCATTTCTGGATTGGTTCTTGGAGATGGAGTTGCAGTTTTGGAGTTCTCTCTTGAAGGCTATCTTAGAGTTATTTGTTCCGCTGTTAGTGTTATCTATTTTCTTTCCGCTGCTATTTTATTGTATCATATCTCTGATGTATATCGATATCTATTGTATCATCTGTTGTATCAGGATGTTGTATCAGATATTGTATATTGATATTCATTATTTCTTCCGCTATGTTGTTTACTTAATTGTGTTATAAGCTCCGGCGCACCAGGTTCGACGTTTGAATCTGTGGCATTAGAATATGAGTGTCGTATTCGGTGCCGATTTTTGAAGGTCGAGTCAGTTTCGTTACATTTGGTATCAGAGCTAAGTTTGAACTTTAGCTCAGGAGTATAACACATTAAGTAGCTCATTAGATATAGGGTGAAGTATCCCTAGAATGAGTAATCCTTAAGATATCCATCCGTACACCTCAGTAAATTCTCTTACTATTCATCGATAGTGAGTATGAGTGCAAGAAGAGAACGAGATAGGGGACAGGGAAGTACCACTATAAATGGTCAATGCCCTGCAACAGTGGAAACAATCTTTCTCTATCAATCTTCTTTGATTCGTTCCCAAATTCTTTTGATTTCTTCGTGACAGCTCCAGAAAGAAGTTTCGGTGCGATGATGCTTTACGAATCTTTGTAGGAATTTCTTACTTCGTATCTTCATCGGTTTCTTATCAGTTTTTGATCTAAACCTTAATGAATATGAACTGGAAATTGAAACTGAAATTTAAATAAATTGAAAATTTTAAATTAAGTTAACTTGATTAATAGAATATTAAGGATAAATTGAATTGTATCGATAAAATGATTTCGTTTAAAACCAAATTCGAAATTCTATTGTAATTTCTTGTGAATATCAAAGTCCGAAGAGGGACAAATTGGCATATATTTTGAGATATTTCGATTTAAGTTTGGAATCCATATCTAGTGTTTGGAAGTTGTGGAAAATAAAAATCCACATATCTATTGTTTGGGTCTCGATATATTTTACGGACGGTTAGTTATCCCTTCGAACTAATCAGTGCCTTGCATATTTCATAGAATTTATGACCCAATTATCCTATGTAGTATTGAATGAGTTCGTTCTCATATTGTCGATATTCTGATTTGGTAAGCCAAATACAGAATAAATATCCAGTTTGACCTGGAAAATTTTTCTCTATCTTGGTGTATCTACCTTTGTCATTTTCGTGCCTGTAAATTTCGGGGACGAAATTTCTTTTAAGGGGGGAAGTCTGTAACGATCCTGGATTTTTATCGAGTGAAACTGATAATTAGATTTATTTTTGATTTAAAATTGTGAAATTAAAAGATGAATTGATTTGAATTTATCCAAATCCAACAAAAATATGTTATTTATCGAGAAAGATATAGTTTCTTTTATAAATTATTTTAATTTAATATTGACTTATATAAAAAAATATTTATAATAAAATGTCTTTACAAATGAATTCTTATTTTAAATAGAAATTGTCTCTTCAAATTTATTTATAAATAATAGATATGTGTGTTTTGAAAGAAACTATTATTGTATAAAATTCGAAAATGAAGTCTTTCGAAAATGTATAAAAAATAAAATAAACTTTGTAAAATATATAAGTATGCACATTTGTAATATGAAACAAGCAAATAAGATAATAAACTAAATATATGTAAATAGCTTGCAAATGAAATTATCTCAATACATATACAAAGGCTAAAGGAGATAATGACAAATGTACTTACCAAATTAAAATAAATATATTTGAAAACAAGATTTGAACCATGAATTTATGTACAAAGATATGCCAAATGCAAATGAAGTATGATACAAACAAATGTATGTAAGACAATAAAACAAAGATAGAAACAATCTATGTACAAAGAAAAAAAAATCAAATAATTCATGTAAACTAAAGAAGAAACATTTGTACTAACCCCTATCTTCTCAGCACAAACATAATAAGCCTTGGCTTATAATACAAGACAACAATTAATGCAATATCATATCAGCATACAAAAGATAAATATACATTTGTACATAGTAATTAATGCTAGCATATCAAAGCAAGATTTTCGGCTGAAAGAAAAAAAAATGTGATAAGCATAAGCTTATGAAATAAGACAAAAGCTAATTAATGTTAGCATATGCTAACATCCTATCAGCCACCATTGGCAAACAAAAATCTTTGAAAAATTTTGTACAAAACACAGTCAAATGTCACCCTGTACATAGTAATTAATGCTAGCATATCAAAGCAAGATTTTCAGCCGAAAGAAAAGAAAATGTGATAAGCATAAGCTTATGAAATAAGACAAAAGCTAATTAATGTTAGCATATGCTAATATCCTATCAGCCACCATTGGCAAACAAAAATCTCTGAAAATTTTTGTACAAAACACAGTCAAATGTCACCCTGTACAAATAACACCCCCTGTAAGCTACTTTCTCATATCATCTTTCCATTTCAATTCGAGCTGAGTAAAAGCTAAAATAAACTTCATTTAAAAACCTAAACGAACATCCAACAACATCAAACAATGAACAACAAACAAAGATTAAAGGCAAGGAGGAATTGCAGAAAATTCAAAACTGTTTGCAACAAGCAGGCTCTGTTTCATTTCTCTGGAAAAATACTGTGAGCAACAATTTAGTAAACAACTAAAAAAAGAAATTCAAGTATATTTAAATTGATGCTCATTAGTTTGAGATATGAAATTGTTTTCTTATGCATATGCATGTGTAGTTCTCTGTGTACAAACATTTGGCAGTGTAAATACCTGTTCAAGTTAGAAACCATTTCTGTCTTTGATTTCATAGCATCAAGCTTGTTCAAAATCCCAATACTTAATCACTTGATCATTATTACACTTTGATCTCGAGACAATACTTGTGTATTTAAGAAGGAATTATAATTTAAAAATGAATTTCAGAAGAAAAAAGGATATCAAGTGGAAAAAAATGATTTTTACAGGGAACATGTAATATCTTGATAAATTCAAATTTCATGAAATGCTAATTAAAATTCATAACCTAAATCTAAATTGCCAAATAGGATTTTCAAAACAAAAATGGTGATTTTTAGTTAAGTATTCAACGAGTAGTTCCTTGTTGATCAGAAATCATGTTTTGATCAGTTTCTGGTGATCTAATAAATTTAGGTTGTTGAAATTTAGTGTGAAGCTAGCTTGGTGATTCTCTACTTTAGGAAAATTATTAAATAATTTTTTCATTGCATAACTTGATGGAACCAGGCGACTTTAGGGTTTAATGGCTAAATCGAGTCGAGTCTGGAAACGTGGTCGATGCTCCCCCTGTGGGCCATCGGACTCCGGTGCCAATCGCAGCGTTGTACGGTGAGGAAGCTTGGGTCAAGTTCTCTTGGCCTCTGGTGGCCAGAGGAGAGTTGGCGAAGGGGTTTTGCGTGGTGGGGCCTGGGCGACAGTTCGATTCGAGGGGCAAAGATTCAATTTCAAATATTTTTCTTCGAATCGAGTTTGGATTGTGAACGAGGGGATGAGGCGCGACTTGCTGGGTGTCGCGATCGCCATTGGAGCGGAGGCGTGGTGGTGTACACGTGTACAAGGGGGTCGCGTGTCAGTAGTGCTCACGTTTTAAATGGAGTGTTTCATTAATTTATAACTTGAGAAAAAAATGAGGGAAGAAAGAAAGCGTGAGAAACGAAGGAGCACTCGAGAAAAGGGAGAGCGTACTTCGGGATGAAAGGTGAAATTCTCGAGTTTGAAACACGCGAGCCTGGGAACGATTATTTTAGTTTAAACTTAAGTTTGATATTAACTGGAAAAAAAATAGAAACAAATAAGAGGAAAGGAGAATGACTCGGGTAATGAAGGGAGAGGACTAGGGGGTTTACTCGAATAAGTATGGGTTTTCTCTCGGGTTGTTTACTCAAGTAAGCGAATTATTTTAATAAGTTTTAAGTATTGTTGAATTAGTAAACGTTTAACGATTTAAGCTAAAATTTATTTTAAGCTTTAATTAATCGAGTGAATAATTAAATTAAGGATAATGTAAGGTAAGTGTTAAGTTTAATTAACATTACAGTTTTGTAGTTAGAAATAATTTAATTTCAAAGTTATTAAAGAGGATTTTGAAACGTTAATTGAGACGAATTATAAATTAATTGTTTTGGGAAGTAATTAAGAATGATTAAATTTATAATTGAAATTAATTTGGGGTTTATCAATTGGTAATTAATTTATGGGTAGATTAATAATGTGTCTAAATCATTTGTAATTAAGAACTGTTAATGAAAATTAAGTACAAAGACGATTAATTATAGGATAATTGAATAATTAAAGATCAATTATTCAATAATTTAAGATCGAATAATTTAAATGAATAAATGATTAAAGGATAATTAATTAAATGATTTGAAATCAATCAAAGTTAATTAACCATGATCCATGACCCATCTGATTTAAACTAATCAGATAATTTATTGAGTTCACTTATGGATGTTTGAACCCTATTGATTGTTGAACTGTTTGATATTCCTGAGAGGCTATGCTTTGTGCTATGAATTGTTTTCAGTGTGATCTGTGATGAATGTAATTTTATTTATTTATAATGCATTCATATTTTCTACCTGTTAATCTATGTATATAGATAAGCGTTATTGGGATATACCGCTTATCGATATTGGGTGATTGCGAATCTGTGATGATTGAATGATGTGCACTATCGTGTTAAACCCCTGGACCACACTTATACACACACACAAATATGGATTTCACGAAGAAATCGATTAAGTCACAGGTTTTTTTGAAATAGTTTTAAATTTGAATATTTAAATTCAAATGTTTTGGAAATGGATTGGGTTTAAAATGAAAAGCTTTTGACATAGAATTTCAAAGATGAAATTTATTTTGAATAACTTGATTGAGTTTTGAAATTTAAATATTCTGAATTAAATTTGAATTCAATACTTGAAATTGAATTCTGTGATTTGGAATCTAGGGTTTAGAAAGGCCATTCAACTTATAAATGAGTTATGTGGGTTAAACTATTTTAAAGGTATTGATTTAGGAATTTGAATTTAAATTCAAAGGCTTTAACTCGTGTAAATATAATTGGATATTTCTGGAACGAAAACTATTTGTTTCAAATGATAAATGCTTTCACTTAAGTAATGAACGTCCAATTTGTGTTAAAGGGATTTCAAGTTAAAAAATGAAAATGATTTCCTAAGTTATGGAAACGGTTTGAAAGCTATAAGTTAAATCTTTAATTTAAGATTTTAAACGAGTCAATCCAATTGAAATTGGAATTGATTTGAAAACCGTCAATGAATCTTTGTGAAACTGGGTGAACTTAGTGAAATAAATCTTTTTGTTTAAAAGATTTGAAAATGGTAATTTGTTTAAACCATTTGAAGGAAAGTTTTGAATTATTAAGTTGTGACTTAATTGAAATCCCATATCCATATGTTTTAAATGTTGCGCTCACTATTCGGTTTAGCCGGGAGAGGACCTTTGTGTCGTATAACCCATTCCGAATATGTGATTCGACGTTATGAATAGCATTTGAAGACCGGCAGTGAAGACCGGGTATTTGTAAGAACGATAGGATAACCTATCGATTGTCTCTGCACTGGCTGATCCCCGGTATAGAGATTTCCTTTGTGATGGGAAATTCGATCGGGATTGTGGATACCCGGATTGCAAGGGCTTCTTTGGAAGTGCCTTCGGTTCTGTTCGAACCCGGAACAGACTTGTATGGTTGTATGTCTGACACTACACTTTGAGATATAAAGCAGATTTCTTTCAAATACATATCTGTTGGTGGCGGAGAATTTATTCTCTTAGCTTAACACCCTTCTCTGAGACGTACGAGCTCAGACGTTATGTAGTTGAAGGTTATCAGCGATATACTCCCAATTTGGTAGTGTGGCATGCTGAGTGCTGCTGTGTGTTGATGATCATTTGTTGATCATTTGTGATCAGAGCATGGCTTTTGTATAAAGCATAGCTTTGTGGACGAGACTGCATCAGGACCTCACACCCCGGAAATGCGGCAAGGTTATGAGGGTCGCGCCCTTTAGGGTGTGTCATTCCCTTCTGGTAAAGGGTGGTATCATGGTATGGAGCCCAGATATTTACCTATGTGGTAGCTCCAATCTCATTTACTGTGTGGTTGTTGCTTTAGAGGCGCCTCGGATAAAGGTCCCAAAAGACCGGGGAGTGGCATGCTCGAGTAGTAGTTACCTAGTTACAGAGGTAACCCGGCCTTGTGTTGGCAGAGATCCGGATAGGTTCTCGGGACGTCCCGCCAGAGGCGATCCCATGTGGCGGTATGAAGTTCCTTAGCCTGACCATTTGTTGGAAATCCAATCAAAACAATACGCGCCTTGTACGGTTTTAGTTGTATTACCTGCCATGGAATGTGGTGGTAACCTGCTATTGAACATGGTAGCTATAGTAGGCATATGATAATGGTCGTATGCTGGCTAAGATTTATATTCTACTTTCGAAATGCTTTTCTGCACCATGCACTTATAATAATAATATCAAAGAAATTTTCTACGTATTAAGCATGTTTGACTATCATAAGAAGAAATCTCCTCCAATTCTACGTTTGCATTGTGTGTTTGGCGGGAGGTCTTATGGTAGTTTCATTTTCAAAAGAATTGCGAATTACTTTCAAATTCTCTTGCTGTTTGTGTTTAAAAGATAAACTATTTTTGTTGCTCACACCAGTCCCATAACTGACCTAGAGTTTATTGTTCCTTTCCTAAACTCTGGGTGCTCACTATTTTCCACACGAGCCGTCTAGAGTTGGGTTTTTCAGATAGTTAGGTTCAGTGGATTATTTTGGAGCTAGTTCAGTCGTTGGATATGACTGACCTTGCTTATCTTGGTACATCGTTATTGGGAGTCCGAGCCATTTCTGGATTGGTTCTTGGAGATGGAGTTGCAGTTTTGGTGTTCTCTCTTGAAGGCTATCTTAGAGTTATTTGTTCCGCTGTTAGTGTTATCTATTTTCTTTCCGCTGCTATTTTATTGTATCATATCTCTGATGTATATCGATATCTATTGTATCATCTGTTGTATCACGATGTTGTATCAAATATTGTATATTGATATTCATTATTTCTTCCGCTATGTTGTTTGCTTAATTGTGTTATAAGCTCCTGCGCACCAGGTTCGACGTTTGAATCTGTGGCATTAGAATATGAGTGTCGTATTCAGTGCCGATTTTCGAAGGTCGAGTCAGGTTCGTTACAACTATCAACCAAATTCTAGCAACCAAAGCAACCAATTCAAACAAACAATTCTAATTACCCAAACAAAAATTATGGATAAAATTTCCTAGAGTTTCCCAAGTACAAACACCGGGACACTCGTCCTACAAAATCTAAACTAACTACACCACTCAGATATGGAGTTCCTATATATCTAGGTCTACCAATCTAAACAGAATACAGGACTACAGACAAGTCCTGATCAACTCCCAAATCTCTCAAAACTACTGATTCTAAAACAAGAGATGAACCATACACGTACTCCCTCAGAGATACGTGAAAAACCAAACAAATTCCAGCCATCCGAACTGGAAATTCAATCCTGTAGACCAAACACTTAATTTTAATAGAAGACAGAAAGATCCAATACTCATATCCACACATCTCTCCTGACGATCCTGGGCTGCCTCCAACCTTCTATATCAATCAAATCTACCACACAAACTCTACTACAGAGGTATCAGAAGTCTTCAGACAAACTACTCTATCTGAAAAAAAACAGATACAAAACAATCAGGTCTCCAGATCCAAAATGAATTTCCTATAGAAATCCTCTGATCCAAGACAAAACTCAAATTCCCAAAGAATCGGGTGCTGCTCCTATTCTGGAATAGCTGCCACCATGCTTCCACTGCGCAACTCTGATTCAAGAATGTTGTTGATGAACACAAGTATAAACTTGATCAACTTATCTCGGAATATTTTTCATCAAATTCCATAAAATCTCAGTGACCTATCCGATTCAGTCACAAACATACAGCAAACATTACTCAGAGAACCTCCGAACCATCGCAAATCACTTTTGCGATCCCACTTAGTTCAGATTCCAAGAAATCGCTCTCACTTCAACAAAAAGAACAGCTAAAGCCTTCAAATTAAAGAAGAAACTAGTGGTTTACCTCCAACCACAAACATCACACCCAGCTGAGCTTTCAGAAGAAATGGATAAGATCCACCATATGCCCGGACTACTGACAGAAGAATCACAAAGACTTCTGAACCATTGAAGAGCAGGCCACTCACTACTGCTGCTGCTACCAAAACTTCCTTATCCAAAAGCTCATATAACCCCAAAGCTACACCAGCCTCTTCACAATAGAGCCTTCCAGATAGACAGATATCTCTCAGGAAACTCGCTCCCAAACCAAGCTCAAAACACTTTGCCAAGCTGAGTCTCAAACTCAAATACAGACAGACCTCCTTCCTAAAGTTTCCAAAATACCCTTGCTGGCTTCAGAACTTCCTACTAATCCAAACTCAAGAAAAACCACACACACGAGTGCTACCAAGCTTACAATCCCAAAGATAAACTCCGAATCTTGAAAAGATTTCCTTCAGAAATTGGTGAAATCCTTCACACCAAACTGCCAAGCTACTCAAGATGCCCAACACTGCCTTAGCAGATCACTTCCAACCTTAAACACACAAACTCCAACCATTGGTAGTTGTGTTACACACACCACTACCCTATCTACCTTTATTACTTATATTGGAAAACCTGAACAGGTAACCCAACAAATAGGTAGAAATAAATAAATAAATAAATATTTATATATATACAAAATTACAAATACGCTCTCTCAAGAAGGACACCACTACAGAGCCTAGGTATTCGCTCAACCTAATGCTCTGATACCACGTTGTAACGACCCAACTTCCATACTCCAGGAAGTCGCATCGCTAAGAAGAAAGAAAGGGATAGAAAAGAGAAAAGAAAGGAAAGAAAGAACAGACAACATCAGAATCTCACAGCGGAATCGAATAAATTATAATATATCACATTAAACTTTGCATAGTATCATATACATCACAGTAATACAGCCGATACAACACAACTGGACAGTTATAAACATCCGTCTAGAAATTACAATCCAAGTACAACATAGAAAAACCAGATACAACTCAAACACAGCGGAACCACTAAATATATCTACACGCTGAAGCCTCCTGCTCCATTATCTCCTCCAGAAACTCGTCAAAGAAATCCTGAATCACTTGACTACTCATACGTAATATGAGTACCCAAGAGTTTAATAAAACAGAAAATAAACACTCAGGTCAGACAGGGGTCTGGTGTGAGTAAACGGGGTTAAAAGTTGCTTAACTTTAGAAAATCCTTTGGAAACAAAATGTATCACGTAAGACTTCCCACACATAAACATGGAAAAGTTTTTACCTTACGTTAACCAAAACATTTGATAGGAAATCCAGTGATATTATAATAGTGTCTAGGGTTTTCAAGTAAATAAGAAATAGCCGAAATTGTTACATGATTAAATTCCAGCTACTAGCCACAAAAGTGGGTAATACAAACAAAACCGTAGGGTCACGTAGGGAAAATGGGTTTCCATCAATGGCAGGGCTACTGGGGTAACGCCCGTCACAGTACGTGGCCTAGATCACTGTACCGAGGAGTACTCCCACTCCCCTGCAACACAAAGCCGGACCCGTTCCTTGCTGAACAGTTCCGAACAAGACCATCCCGCAGATTGGTCGTCACCAACTGCCACACAGCCGAATATAAAAGGACCTCTAGACAGGAGTAAATCTTGCTCTCCAGTGGGTACGACCCACGAAGCTTTGCTGTACCTCCCCTGTTTTAGCCATTCCCGGTTGATGAGGCTTAAGGCTACGATTACCTTTATAGGACACATAAATCTTAGAATGCTCATCGTCCACCTGACGATGTTCTGAAAGCATTCAATCCATACAAGTTCGTTCCGGGTTCGAACGAAACCGAAGGCATTATCTCGTTACACTCATATTGGAATCACCCTAAGAGTTAACGACGATAACCCTTGCACTCTAAATCACCATCTCGAATTCATAAGCACTATTCCGTCAACTCATTACGGAATCACCCACAGAGTTATACTGACGTATAGCCCTTACACCTCGAGTCTTCACTTGCTCCACTTGGATTAACGACCTAACGTTTAATTGGAATCGATGTGGTTTTCGGATATCCAAATATGGAAACCCGATCCCGGTCTCACCGAAACCAAATGCCATTTTAATGTCCAAGTTATACTTAAGGGTTAAACAATTAACTTATTTCATTATTATCTATTTTACAGAGATAGATAAACTACATCTAACAATAGATAAGCACATTCATATCATAACAGATAATCTGTATCATCCATAAACAGATAATCATCACAACCAAATAATCCATCACAAACCATCATACTTAAAACAATCATCCATATCATACAGATACAACTAATCTCATTACTGAGATCACAACCATTCAATCAATAACATCCATAAGCAATGATTCATTAACCATCAATTATAATTAATTTAAAATGAATTAAATTAATTACAACCATCTTTAATTAATTTAAAATAAATTAAATTAATTACTCATTTAAATCTTGCTAAATCATCTATTAATTAATTAACCAAGTTAATTAATTATCCACTAAGTATTTAACTTGATTAAACAACTTTGATTAATCATTCACTAATTACAATAAGTAATTAGTCTTTAATTAATTTCATAAATTAATTAACCTTAATCATAAGTAATTAACATTTAATTACTCACTTATTAATTAATTATAATTAATTATATTTATCCTTAATTAATTACAATTAATTAATCACTTAATTTAATTATTACTTAATTAAAACAATCCTTAATTACAATCATTAATTATAATAATTAATGATCTCTAATATTTAAATAAATTACTTAATTAAAATTAATTACATTTAGTAATTAATCTAATTATTAATTACCTTGATTAATATTAAATTTAGTAATTAACTATCTTTAATTACTCATTTATAAATTAATTAACCAATAATTAATCATTAATTAATTCCTTGATTAATTACAAAAGTAATTATCCAAATTTCTAATTACATTCCAGTAATTTATCATTATTACTTCTCTAAGTAATCTTGCTCCACTAATTACATTAAGTAATTACTCTATAAAATCATCAAATGATTTATTTGAATTAATTAAACTGAATTAATTAACTTAACAAATCATAATCCAAATTAATAAGTAATTAATTCCTTAATTACTTAACAAATTATAATTCATTAGATTCAATTAATCAATCTAGTTAATTATCAAAATTAATTACATTAATTAATTACTAAATTATCCCTAGATAATTATCACCAATTATTAATTAACATTTCATTAATTATATACTTAAGAAAATTTGAAATTAGATAAATAAATCATTTCTAATTAATATTAATCTAAAACATTATTTACAAGTCAAATAATTAAGTAAAATTCTTAATTATTTCAAAATAATTTAATTACTTATTAAATAATTCATTTATATTCAAATGTATTAAACAATACATTTCTAAAAATTGAATTCCAATTTATTAAAAGATTCAAATGTTTAACTATTTAAACATTAATCCAAATTAAATAATTATAAAACCTTACAATAAAATGAATGTTAAGAACATTCATTACCTAACCATAAAGAAAGATTTAAAATAAATTACTTGATTAAAATAAATTAAGCCTTGAAAATAAATTAATCATTTCAATTAAAATTTAAATTAACACTTCATATTTTAATTCAATACTAATGGAAACTAAATTCTTTCAAGTTTTAAAACTTATTTGAAATCAAATTTCATTTTCAAATTCACTTTTAAACATATGAACATGTTCATTCATTTTTAAATTTACAAACTAATGAATTCAAAACTGATTTTCAAAGAAACTTAAAAAAGTTTTTAAATTGATTTCATACTGAGTTTAAACTTGCTTAAAACATCCAAATCTGTTCAAAAATTTAAAACATACAAAACTAACAAAAACCTGTTTGAATCAAAAACCTGGTTTTAAGAGCAACCTTAAAACTGTTTTAATTCTTGATTTAAAACTAGATTTAAATCTTGTTTAAATTTAAGATTCTTATCTTTAAAAACTTTGAATTCATAACTACATTTGAATTCAGTTTCTACTTCCATCTAAAATCAAATTTCCACACTAAAATTAAAATTTCATTCAACATGAAAAAAACTACAAAACAACTTTCAGGTTTAAAACCTGAAACAGTTTTAATTTTGATTTAAAACCAAACTTTAAACTTGTCTAAGACATTTCATTTTTTTAAAAGCTTTGAATTCAAACTCTATTTTAATTCAGTTTCAATTCATACATAAATCAAACTCCTGCACTAGAATTTGATTTCCATTCAAAAAATTTTTTTAAAAAAAGAACTGCAAATGCTCTCTGGTTAAAAACCTGTAGCCAAAAACCCGAGACACTCAACCAATTACTTCGAGTTCAAAAGCTCCTGCTCCGAGTCAAAAATAAAATCACCGAGGATTGCTTCGGGGCAATTAAACACTGCACACCCCATCAGAGTTCACCAGAACTTTATCTATACATAGTGCATATGCACCAACATTCTGGCCATCTCCAGCCACTCTGACCAACTCCACCAAGTCACTTACCATCCCCTAACAGAAATCCAATTCCCTAATCTCCCCTGTAACTCACATTTCAAAATTTCAGGCTGATCACCAACCTGAAACACCAACTCAAACTCTGTCCACCTGGAAAACCCAATATCACCTCTACTCTCCCTCTGATCATCCATCACCAACATCCCCTTCATTCCTACAACAAAACCCCACTAACCATGAAGCATCCTAACATCCTAAATCCACGATCTCCTCAGAAAAAATCCCTAAATTCCTAGTTCTGTTCAAAACAGAATGCAAGTTCCACAACAATTTTAAAAGATGAAATTTTGTTTTAAAATTCATAATTCATACTTGCATTAATTTATAAACTTGTCTTAATAATTTAAGAAGTTTGACATACTTGCTTCTTGAAAATATTGTATGTTGTTAGTGTTTCAGAGGCAACAGTTTCTTTTTTTCTCTCTTGATTATAATTTGTAAATGTAAATCTATACTAAACTAACAACTTCATTTACATAACAGATCCTAACTGAGAATCAATTCAAGTGGTATTGGTATTTTTTTTCCATTTAAAATTTTAGTTTTATAAACAGAACAGGTGATCAGGTACCTGCAAACACACACATATATATGTTTACATATATATACAGTGAATATTTATCACAATAAAATCATACAAAGCAAACTCATTCCTATAATCCACATGCAACAGAGAGATTAAAACAACTTCCTATTGTGAGGTTACTTACTAAACAAAATGGAGACAGAGCAGTTTAATCATAGCAGTTTTGATTTTAGAGAAAAACAGTTTGCATATGAAGCATAGGTTCTGGAAATTTTGTTTAGCTTTGATTTAAAAGGAAGAACTGTTTTTAAAATAAAAAGGTTTAATCACTTTTTAATGAAGGTGCAGAAACAAACTTAAGTACAGATTCAATCCAGGAACTTGTTGAAACTGCATGTTGAACCTGGGTGCATTTGATTACAGAAATTGCTCTTCTGTCTTGATTGTTGATTGCTTTTATCTTGTATTTGTATGCATGCAGACCTTTATCTTCATTTGCTAGAGTATGACATTGATCTTGCAAATTGATGTTGAGGATTGCAGCAGATTTTTAATTGAAGTTTGTTTTGCAGATTCTAAATATGAATATGGGTTTAATGAATTGGTTTTGCATTTGGTATTCAATTTACTTTTTTGAAATTTGATTTCCAGATTTCATTTGAAGATAATGTTTTAACAAAATGTAATGTTATGTTTTCTTATCAATATAACTTAAATTTTAAGAAAAATAAATAAGCTTGCCACTTGTTGTATTAAGATGTAATAAATTTACAAGTATCCATTTTATGTTTTAAGAGTTTAACACATATGCATGTTAATATTTAAAAGCCATTTCTAATTTATTTTAGCATGTTACAAATGATTGATTAACGTTAGTCTTTAATTAAATAAATATAAACTTATTTATAAAACTATGCACTTACATTTTAATGTTTACTTAATTATTATTTTATAAACAAAATAAATTCTTACTTACATTTCTAGAGAAAATATAAGAAAGATTTTTAAAAATTTACAATACTAATTTAAATCAAATTAAATCAAATTTACAAATTATACATTTATATAATAATTAGAAAATATTCTTTATTTAATATAAATTAAAATTAAAACCAAATCCCTTATTTACAATGTATAAACATTTATACATTCTTAATAAAATATTTTTAAATAAGCTTAGAAACATAAATTTATAACTTAAACATTTTTAACATTTGAAAAGAATATCATTTAACAAATTAAATAATTATAAATTTTCAAAAGAGAATTCCAGTTTGAATTAATTTATTAAATCAATATTTCATATTTTAAAATAATTATCAACGAAATTATTAAATAATTATTGCCTAAATTCCCGGGACATCACACCGAGTCTAATCCGTTCGCTCTTTGATTAGAGGACGCAACGACCAACCAAGTCTATATGCTCATCCACTTGCTCTCCGATAAGGGAGCTTGCAACCTACACTCCAGTCTCATCACTCCAAATGGGAATTAAAGCGATCGATATCAACAAGCATATTCACTCACTCCTTGGCGAGGGGACTTGCACCCAGCACTATGGTCCCGTCTCTCTGGATGGGAATTAAAGCGATCAATATCGGTCATCACATTTATTGTGGAGTTTTCAAAAGTCGAATACTCAAATCAAAGCAAACAAGAAGATGTCCTAATTATCCATCTCAGACATCCGACTCAGAGCATGCCAAGGTACAAATCTAGGTCCCATACATGTGTAAGCGGTCCGAGGTTATTATAATCCTAAATAGTCATCCTAAACATCCGACTCAGAGCATGTCTAAGGATCAATTTAGGCCCCATACACGTTTAAGTGGTCTGAATTTAGTATTATCCTAATTATTCAAAGTAAGAAAAAGAAAAGTAAGAGAATCGAACCTGACTCCCGACCATCCCGATCATGGGATTTTGAGTCTCGAACAAGATCCTTGGTTGTTCCTTGATGCTTTCGCTGTAGATAGTGTTTGCTCTGGCTGCATCGTTGTTGTTCGGTTCCTCACGTACTCCTGCAACTAGTTTACCTGAACCTATTCTTCTATCTAATCACTAAGGTATCAACACTTGTTCGTTTCATGTCCATCCAGCTCATGGAAGAAACATAATTTTCCTGGTCTTTTCTGCCAATCAGCGGGCTCTCTCCTACTAGCTTCTGATAGGGGGCCTGCCCCCTAGTGTCCAAATATATCCTATTAGGTGTCTTTTTTAGCTCAATGTAAGAAAAAAAATTTGGTTCCCTCCTCTGCCATTGCGGTTCTCCGAAGTCCTAACAAGATCATCTCTTTCCTTTGTCCTTTCTATTTTCTGCTCCTGATAGTCCTCTATCATCCATAGCATTAATTTCAGCATCTTTAGCTTGGTCATCTTCTTGGTGTAAATATCTCTCGGCTTCATAGTAGAATTCCACAAGACTCATCATTGGATCCCATTTCAGTGTAACTTTGAAGTCGGTCTTGCTCACGACTCCAGATACTGCTGCCATTAAGATTATAGAAGGATCCAGTTATCGATGGATGTAGTTGCAACATTAAATCTTATCAAGTAGCTACTCAAGGTCTCTATAGGCCTGTTTTATGCTTGATAGCATCATCACATTCTTTGTCATGAGACATGCATTCTGAAATGTCTTAAGAACTTACTCACCAAATCGGTCCACATACTTATGGATCCATTCTCCTATTGTCTGAACCACATTGCCGCCAAGTCCATCAAGTATAATGGAAAGCACCACACTATTACCTACTCCGAAGCACCCAAAACCTCTATATGTCGGATATATCTCATTAGATGAACCAGCATATCCGACTTCTCGTCGTACATTTCCAACACTGAAAGCTTGAATTCAGGAGAATTCCTCACATTTAGGATATTTGAAGTAAGCAGATTCCTATTCGTGTCCTTTTATCTTTGATCGGGGGTCCACTCCTAGTATTCTCTTAACCAATTTAGGAATTCGGTTTTCATAGTCCAAGTTGGTCTTCAACCAAAAGCAATATCTTCCTCCTACTTCTGTTGGGGAACTCGGCACATACTCTGGCACATACTCCTCTTGCTGCACATTAGCATTTTGATCAGCTCCTTTGCTTCATTCCATTCCCCGTTCCTATAGGGAAGCTCTGCTAGATATTCCTCAGTTTGTTGCACATTCGCATTCTGATATGCTTTTCTAGCTCCAACATCGTTTGCCCTTGGAATTCTTACACGTCCCAAGTTTACACCAGCATTGCCCTCGAGTATATATCTCTGGTACGAAATTGATATGGGTTGGTACGGAGTTGTACTATTTGTCGAGGCATCATGCCAATTTGCTCTGCTCCAACTCCATATATTTCTACATTAGCTCATTATCCTTGGTTCTAAATTCTAGCAGTCCTAGCTATTCCTTGTTTTCTCATTCTATAACGATCCCGGTTTTAAGCTAAATATAAATTGGTAATTTATACAAATTTTTGAATTAAATTGTGAATTAATTTGATTTTTCCAAATTAAATAAGTTGTTTGTTTGTTTATTTATATATATGTATATAAGTAGATTGTAGATAGATTTTAAATTTGAAAATCCAAAAATAAATACTTTAAAAATGTATTGGATTTGAAAACACTATATTTTAAATTAATGAAAAAATCCATTGTAATATACATATGTAATATATATTTTGAAAGTTATATTTTGAATTTGATATAAATAATTTTCAAAAGTTGTTTAAAGCCAAATTCTATGTTTTATAATATATATATTTGTTTATTATTAAAGTATAATTATATTTTAAAGCTAATTTCTTTAAAGTTACAAATATATAAATAAAAGGAAAAGTACAAATAAGAAAACATAAACTTATGTAAATATAAAGTCAAATAAAATTTAGTTAAAGGGTTCAAACATAAAAATGTTTGTTTTTAACAAGTGTAATGTAATTAACACATGTAGTTGACATTTGTAAAATAAGGAGTACATGTTTTAACATGTGTAAGCTTTGCATAGTTCTATTAACAAGTGTCCTTAATTCTTTTTATTTTTAAAATTAATGAATAAAATTAAAACAAGGTTTATATATTAATCTATCTCCCTCTCTTCTAATTTTGTTTCATGCATTCAAATTAAAGAAAATTGAAAGCAAAAGAAAATCAAAAAATAAAACCAAAGATTAAAATCTGAAGCAAACAAAAGTAAAAACCTCTTTCCAAATTTTCAAAACCTGAAAACAAACAACAACATCTTCAACCTGATTAAGCAAAGCAAAGATTAAAGCTTCAACTCAACAATCATCAAATAACAGATTCAAGATCAAAAGAAAACAAGTTCAACCTGAAGCTATGAATCCAAATCAAACAAAGATCAGGCTCGAATTCAACAAACAAGAACAAAGTAAGAGATCAAACTCAAGGAAATCAATTTCCAGTTCAAATCAAAATGTTCAATTCCAGGTTCTCTGTCTTTCATTTCCAGGTGAGCAAACTGACCTATTTAAATTTGAATCTGTGATATATCTTAATATTTTGTGAAGTGGTTGTTGTGAAAAATGATGAATGAATGTAAATATATCCGCATGTATATATATTTATGTGTGAATTGAGGTATGTATGCCTGTGTTGTACATATATAAACTCTATCATATCAACAGACCCAAAACCACAAGAGAAAGAAAAATTCATATCTTCCTGTTTAAATCATTTCAAGTTATGATTCGTGAAAGGAAAATGTTTATAACAATGTAAAGTCATTTCTAATAATAATATTAGGTAAAAATATTAAGTAAATATTGTGAAAATAATAATTTACAGTAAAATCATTATATATCAGAAAAATCGAACATTTTAACTTTAAGATCTGATTATATAATCAAGTTCATATTACGAAATGACGATTTTAGATGAAGTTCTCATGATATTTAAAGTAGTTAATCGTGTGTATTCGTGAGTTGATCAGAATAGCTACTTTCATCGATTTTCGACGACTAATGCGGTGATGGTCATCGGGCTTAGAGCCAGAGGTGGCTGGAGGCTGGGGGATCCTCGAAAAAATAGTAGAAGGATTTAAAGGTGGCTGTGGCCATGGAAAGACGTCGAACTAGGGTTCGACTATTAGTTTTTGTTAGTGGGTTTGTCGAGGAAAATGCCTCATCGTCGGGGCACCGGAAGGGACCGGTCTAGGGGGATAGAAGTCGAGTAGAATCTTCGGTCGAGATGGCGTGGATGATCGAGGCTGGAATTATCGACGCGGGGGTGGTTTTGTTGACCGAGTTGGTTCCAGGAAGAAATAGATCAGCTCGATTTCATTTCCAGTCGATTTCGTCTAACCTGGTTGGTCGAGAGGCTCAGGTGGGTCATCAGTGAAGTGTTGGCAATGGTGAAGTCGATCGGAATGGCTCCGATCACTTGTACACGTGCATGACTTATGATTGATGTCTGGTATTATTGAAAATATTGGGAAGAATGGTTTTTCTTGGGGATTGCTTGAGGTTTTTCATGTGTTGGCTCGAAGTAATGTGGGAACGCGAGTGTATTAGGGATTAGCTCGGGTTTTACTCGAGTATTTTAGGCTTTAGCCTTGGTTTTTGTGATGATATCAAGTTTTAAAGAAAAATATATAATAGGTTTTAAAAATTTAAAACAAATTAAGTTTGCTCAAAACAAGTTTCTCAAAAACACTTTTCTTTTCTAAATAATAAATGTTGTTTATGTTTGAGATTAATTAAAGGTTTTAAAATAAAATTATTTTAAATTAACTAAGTTTAAATGTGTTTTAATATATATATGTATATAACCTTTGGTTTTGAAATTTTGTTTTAAATAAACTTAATATTGTAATTAAGTAAACGATTAAAAGGGATGAGGTGTTTTAATCCTTAATTTAGTTTAAAGGTTAAAGTTAAGTGGTTAATGAATACCAGATTTATTAAACAAGGTTTGAATGATAATTAAAGTAATTTATTAAGATAAATTGTTTATCTTTTAATTAGTTAAGATCTTAAGTTATTAATAATTTATTCATTAATGAAAGTAATTAAAGGTTAATTACTTAAAGAATAATTACTTGGTTAAATATTAATTAAGGTTAATCAATTATAAATTTAAAATTAATTAATTAAATGATTAACGTTAATTAATTAATAATTAAGGTTAATTAATTATTAATTAAAGGATAAGTAATTAATAAATAAAAGGTTAATTTATTTATGATTAAAGAATAATTAATTAATGTGACAATTAATTAATTTGATTAATTTAAAATGTTAGTTTATTAATGAATAATTACTTAATGTGATTGATTAGAGGATAATTAATTAAGGGTTAATTAATTAATGTGATTTATTAAGGTTAATCAATTAATTATGGATGGTTGATAATTAAGGTTAATCAATTAATTATGGATGATTGATAATTAAGGTTGATTAATTAATTTTATTAATTAATATCGAATGGTTTGTAATTAATTAATGTTAATTAAGCAGGATCATAAAAGATTAATTTGTTTGGTTTAAATTAAATTGATTATAAATTATGTGATAAATTTATATTGCTAATGGATGTTTGAATTCTTGAGATGATTGTTATCTCTAATCTGTAATATTCCGGATGTAAATTGTTTGAATTGAGCTGTGTTTAAATTATTTATCTATATTGAATTTACATATATGTAGTTATGAATTTGTGAGTGAAGATAAGCGTTATAGTGTTATACCGCTTATCGATATTGTTGTGCTTGAATTGATGATGGTTGTTATATGTTATTGTTGTGTGTAAAACCCCAGGACTACACCACACACACAAAAATATGGATTTCATGGGAAATTGGTAAAGTCATAGATATTTTGAATTTAGTATTATTTTATTCAAATGGTGAAAATTTAAAAGATGAATTTTGAATCCAAATGGTTTTGGAAATGGAATTTGGTTGAATATGGAAAGCTTTGAAAAGGAAGTTTTGAACTTGAAATTTAGTTTAATATATTATGTCTTGTTTAAGTTTTGAAATTATTTGGAAATTATGGTTTGAAAGTGTTATATAATGTATAAATATGGATTGTAAACCATTTAAGTATTTTAAATGAATTGTTTTGGGATTTTAAATAGTGCTTGTCGAATACGGCAGTTCGATGATTTTCCAATGTATACTTTGAAAGGCTTTATCTTGAGTAAATTTAATCGGATTTTCCCGAAATAAAAAGCATTTTTTTCAAATGATAATGGCTTTCACATAATGAAATAATTTCCAGTTTTGTTGAAAAGATTTCAAGTTTGAAATGGAATTATTTTGAAAGCTATCTTTCTTAAAGATTGATGAACTTTGTTTCAAATTGAAGAGAATCTTAAAGGTGTATCTTTTATTTAAAAGATTAAAACGAAAATTTATTTAAACCATTCAAACTGAATGGTTTTGGGCTTAAGATAGTGACTTAACTAAGATCCCAATATATCCATACGCTTTTAAAAATAAGCGCTCATTATTTGGTTTAGTCGGGAGAGGACTTGTCATGAAACCCATTTCGAATAGTGATACGGCGAAATCGATAGCATTTGAAGATGGTGGTGAAGACCGGGTGTTTTCGAGAATGATAGGATTGCCTGTCTAATGTCTTTGCACTGATTTTCTCCGCTATAGAGATCTCCATATGTGATGGGGAGTTCGATCGGGATTGTGAATACACGGATTTGCAAGGGCTTCTTTTGA
The DNA here is from genome assembly GCA_030765085.1 of Allium cepa. Taxonomy (NCBI): domain Eukaryota; kingdom Viridiplantae; phylum Streptophyta; class Magnoliopsida; order Asparagales; family Amaryllidaceae; genus Allium; species Allium cepa. The sequence continues at coordinate 870,413,212 of CM060929.1, read as the reverse complement.
AGTGCCTTCGGTTCCGTTCGAACTCGGAAAGGACTTGTATGGATGTGTGTCTGAAGTTACACTTTGAGATGTAAAGCTGGTTTCTATTAAATACATTTCTATTTGGTGGCGGAGAATTTATTCTCTTAGCTTAACACCCTTCTTTGAGATATACAAGCTCAGAGGTTGTGTATTTGATGGTTACTAGTGATATATTCCCAATTTGGTAATGTGGCATGCTAAGTGCTGCTGATCATTTGTTGATCAAAGCATGGCTTTTGTGAAAAGCGTAGCTTTGTGGACGAGACTTCGTCGAACCTCACAACCCAGAAATGGTCGAAACAGGAAGAATGTAGCAAGGTTATGAGGGCCGCGCCTTTTAGGGTATGTGCATTTCCTTCTGGATAAAAAGTGGTATCATGGTATGGATCCCAGATACTTAACTTATGTGGTTGTTTGAATTTGTTAGTGTTGAGGATCCTCGGATAATGGTCGGTGACGACTGGGGGATGGCATACTCGTGACAGTTAGTTACCTAATTACAGAGGTAACACAGCTTTGTGTTGGCAGAGAGCCGGTCAAGTTCTCGAGGCGTCCCTCCAGAGGCGTACCAATTCGGTGAGGATGTTCCTTAGCCTGACCATTGTTGGAAATCCAATCATCCCATACGTTCCCTGTATGGTTTTAGTTGTAGAACCTTCCATCTAACATGGTAGCAATAGTAGGCATCCTATAATGGTATGTAAGCTGGCTAAGATTAATATTATACTTGCAAACATTTTCTTCGCTATGCACTAATAATAATATCAAAAGAATTTTGTGTATCAAGCATGTTTGCCTATCATAAGGATAAATCTCCTCCAATTGTACGCTTGCATTGTGTGTGTGCGGGGAGGCCTTATGGTAGTTTCATTCTCCAAAAAATCATTGCAGATTTCCTTTTTATTTCTTTTGTTGTTTGTTTTTGTTCAAATAAACTATTTTTGTTTGCTCGCACCAGTCCCATGACTGACCTGGAGTTTATTGTTCTCTTTCTAAACTTTGGGTGCCTATAATTTTCCACACGGGTATCCTAGAGTCAAGTTTTTAGATAATCAAATAATAGGTGTAGCTTTTGGCAATTTTTGAAGTCTTTGATTTTGGCAATTGCATTGTGGATCGAGTTTGCTTCACTTCAGCATGATGGTGGTTCGAGCTTATGGTTTGTAGCTTTGGCATTGAAGATAATATTTTTTCCGCTACTGTTGCTGGTTTTTTTCTGCTGTGTCTTCCGCTATTGTGTATCTCTGATATATTTATATTTATATATATATATATGTATATATATATATATGTTGATCATATCATTTGTATCAGATTGTTGTATCATTGTTGTATCATTGTTGTATACCAATAAAATTATTCTTCTGTTTCCGCTGTGTTTACACCTAATGCTGTTATAAGCTCCGGCGAACCAGACTCAACGTTTGAAGCTGTGGCATTCGAATACGGGTGATGTATTTGGGTGTCGATTTTCAAAGGTCGAGTCTGGGTCGTTAAAAGTGGTATTAGAACTGAAGGTTAAGTAAGAACTTTAGCTTAGGAATATAGAACATTAGGTCACTCATTAGAGATAGGGTTATAAATACCCAAGAATGAGTATATCCCTAAGATATCCGTCTATATGCCTCAGTAAATTCTCTTACTTTTCACTGATAGTGAGTATGAGTGCAAGAAGAGGAGGAGGTAGAGGACATGAGAGTACCACTGCAAATGGTCGATACCCTGCAACAACAAGGAACAAATTTCTCTATCAGTCTCTTTTGATCATCATTTATTTCCAATTTTAAGATGGTTTCCTAGCAGCTACAAGAAGAAGCTTTGGTGTGGTGGTGGCCCTACGAATCTTTGCAGAATAGATTCTAAATTCCTATTTCGTATTCTAATCATCAGTAACTTATGAGTCTTTCCATTTTAACTTTAATGAAATTGAAATTTTAAGTTGAAATAGATTGGTTAACAAAATATGAAGTTAAATAAGACTGTATTAATAAAACGATTTCGGTCAAAACCAAACTTGAGAATTTTGTTGGATTTCTTGTGAGGATCCAAGTCCAAAGAGGGACAAGCTAGTGTATACTTTGGGGTATTCCGACCTGAGTTTGGAATCCATACCTCGTGTTTGAGAATTGTGGAAAAAAAAATTGAATCCATTTGTCTGTTCTTTTAGGTTTCGATACATTCTACGAATGGCTAGTTATCCCTTCGGACTAACCAATGCCACTGCATATTTCGTAGACTGATGACCCGGGTATCTTGTGAAATATTGTATAACTTCATTCTCGTATTTATTGATGATATTCTGATCTATTTCAAATATAGAATAGATATATCAGCTAGATCTGATGAGTCAATTCTATATCTTTGTGTGTCCATCTATTCTATGTTGTCTTCTTGTCTAGCAAATTTCGGAGACGAAATTTTCTTAAGGAGGGAAATCTGTAACGATCCCGGTTTTAAGCCAAATATAAATTGGTAATTTATATAAATTTTCGAATTAAATTGTGAATTAATTTGATTTTTCCAAATTAAATAAGATATTTGTTTGTTTATTTATATATATGTATATAAGTAGATTGTAGATAGAATTTAAATTTAAAAATCCAAAAATAAATATTTTAAAAATGTATTAGGTTTTAAAACACTATATTTTAAATTAATAAACAAATCTATTATAATATACATATGTAATATATATTTTGTAAGTCATATTTTGAATTTGATATAAATAATTTCAAAGGTTGTTTAAAGCTAAATTCTATATTTTATAATATATATGTGTGTGTTTATTATTAAAGTATAATTAGATTTTAAAATTAATTTCTTTAAAGTTACAAATATATAAGTAAAAGGAAAAGTATAAATAAGAAAACATAAACCTATGTAAATATAAAGTTAAACAAAATTTAATTAAAGGGTTTAAACATAAAAACGTTTGTTGTTAACAAATGTAATATAATTAACTCATGTAATTGACATTTGTAAAATAAAGAGTGCATGTATTAACATGTGTAAGCTTTGTATAGTTGTATTAACAAGTGTCCTCAATTCTTTTTATTTTTAAAATTGACGAATAAAATTAAAACAAGGTTATATATTCATCTATCTCCCTCTCTTCTCATTTTGTTTCATGCATTCAAATCAAAGAAAATCAAAGCAAAAGAAAATCAAAAAAATAAAACCAAAGATTAGAATCTAAAGCAAACAAAAGTGAAAACCTCTTTCCAAATTTTTAAAACCAGAAAACCAACAACAACATCTTCAACCAGATTAAGCAAAGCAAAGATTAAAGCTTCAACTCAACAGTCATCAAAGAATGGATTCAAGATCAAAAGAAAACAAGTTCAATCTGAAGCTATGAATCCAAATCAAACAAAGATCAGTTCGAATTCAACAAACAAGAACAAAGTAACAGTTCAAACTAAAGGAAAACAATTTCCATTTCAAATCAAAATGTTCAATTGCAGGTTTTCTGTCTTTCATTTCCAAGTGAGCAAACCAACCTATTTAAATTTGAATCTGTGATGTATCTTGATGTTTTGTGAAGTGGTTATTATGAAAAATGATGAATGAATGTAAATATATCTGCATGTATATATATTTATGTGTGAATTGAGGTATGCATGCCTGTGTATGTGTGTATATATATACGCTCTGTTGTATCAACAGACCCAAAATCCACCAGAGAAAGAAAAATTCATATCTTTCGGTTTAAACCATTTCAAGTTATGATTCCTGAAAGGAAAATGTTTATAACAACGTAAAGTCATTTCTAAAAATAATATTAGGTAAAAATATTAAGTAAATATTATGAAAATAATAATTTACAGTAAAACCATTATATATCAGAAAAATCAAACATTTCAACTTCAAGATCTGATTATATAATCAAGTTCATTATTACGAAATGACGATTTTAGATGAAGGTCTCATGATGTTTAAGATAGTAAATCGTGTGTATTCGTGAGTTGATCAGAATAGCTACTTTCATCGATTTTCGACGATTAATGCGGCGATGGTCGTCGGGCTTAAATCCGGAGGTGGCTGGAGGCTAGGGGATCCTCGAAAAAATAGTAGAGGGATTTAAAGGTGGCTGCGGCGGTGGCACGACGTCGAACTAGGGTTCGACTGCTAGTTTTTGTTAGTGGGTTTGTCGAGGCAAATGCATCATCATCGGGGCACCGGAAGGGACCGGTCCAGGGGGATGGAAGCTGGAAGTCGAGACGAAGCTTCGGTCGGGATGGTGTGGATGATCGAGGCTGGGATCGTCGACGGGGGGTGGTTTTGTTGACTGATGAAATGACCCGCCTTTCTCACCACAGAAAGACGCATCATTTTTAAGAAAGAAATGGATAGAAAAGAGAAAAGATAGAGAAGAAAGAAAAAACAACATCAGAATCTCACAGCGGAACGAATAAATTATATTAATCACATAAGTATTACATAATATACAATATCTATCAGAGTTACATGGATTATACATCACATTCTAGATAGTTATAAACACCTGTCTAGTCATTACAACTCAAATACAACACAGAGATACCAACACAGCGGAAACAACTATATATCTACAAACGCTGAAGCCTCCTGCTCCATATCTCCTCCAAAGTTCGTCAAAGCTAACCTGAATCCCTTGGCTACTCATAAAAATTTGAGTACCCAAGAGTTTAAGAAAACAGAAAATAAACACCGGGTCAGACATGGGTCTGGTGTGAGTAACAGGTTAAAGTTGCTTAACTTTGAAAACCTTTGAAAACAAATGGTATCTCGTAAGACTTTCCGCACATAAACATGGAAAAGTTTTTACCTTACGATGACCAAAACATTTGATAGGAAATCTGGTTATATTATAATAGTGTCTTTGGTTTTCAAGTAAAATACAGAAATAACTGGAATGCTTACATCTCACGTTCCAATATAGTTGGGCACAATCAAAACATACGACACTTATTGGAGATTGGACTCCATACAATTGCAGGGCTATTTGGGTACCACCCGTCACAGTACGTGGCCTAGATCACCATACCAAGGATTCACCCTAAATTCCCTACAACACAAGGCCGAAACCATCCCTTACTGGATAATCCCAAACAAGACAACCCCGCAGTTGTTTACAACCGACTTCCCACACAGCCGAATAAAAAGGGACCTCCGGACAGGGGAAGATCTTGTCCTACTTGAGCGCATCTCACTTAGCCTTGCTGCATCTCTCATGTTTTAGCCATTCCCTGTTGATGAGGCTTGAGGCTACGATTACCTTTATAGAACACATCTATCTTAGAATGCTCATTGTCCACCTGATGACATGCCGAAAGCATTCAATCCATACAAATTCGTTCCGGGTTTAAACGAAACTGAAGGCACTATCTCGTTACACTCATTTTGGAATCACCCTTAGAGTTAACGATAATAGCCCTTGCACTCTGAATCTTCATCTTCACTTGAGATTCACGACCTATCCTTTAATGTGGATCGATGTGGTTTTCAGATATCCAAATTTGGAAACCAATCCCGGTCCCATCGAAATCCAAAACGCCGTCTTTTAAGTCCAAGTTGTTTTAAAGTTAAAACAACTCAATTTTATTATCTATATTCACACAGATAGATAATTCACAATCTCACAAATAGATAATCCATATCATCACAATTCAACCAAAGCATCCAATACCACAGATCAACACATATCTCATATTAGAGATATCAAACAATCCAAGACATTCAATAACATTCAGCCATCCATAAGCAAGATTAAACAATCACACTATCACTAATTAATTTAAAATAAATTAAATTAATTACTCTCATTACTATAAATCCTGCTTACTTAATCATTAATTAATTATAAACTAATTAATTAATCATCATCTAATTATCCATCTTAATTAATCATCCTTGATTAATTATTCTTCAATTACATTAAGTAATTAGCCTTTAATTAATTACACAAATTAATTATCCTTAACCATTTACAGTAATTAACCTTTCATTACTTCATTAATTAATTAACAATAATTAATTACATTAATCCTTAATTAATTACATTAATTAATTATTCTATAATCACTTCGCTGATTAATTACCCTTTAATTAATCAACCCTTAATTACTTCATTAATTATATTAATTAATGATCCCTAATTACTTATTTAATTAATTTTTCTTCTAATTAATCACATTTAATAATTAACATTTAATTAATCACATTCATTAATCAACCTTGATTAATCACATTTAGTAATTAACTATCCTTAATTAATTACATTACTTAATTAACTTCTAAATAAATTTTATTAATTTAATATTAAATTAATTACACTAAGTAATTAATTTTTAATTACTTCCACCAAGTAATTATCCTTTTTATTAATTACACAAAATAATTAAATCCAAATTGCTTCCATTAATTAATTATCCTTCAATTAATTGCATCTAGTAATTATACATTAATTACTTCACTAAGTAAATACACTTTATAAATCACATTAAGGAATTATACTTAACCAACACCACAATTATTATCCTTAATTAATTACTAAGTAATTATCCTAAATTAATCACATTAATTAATCATTCATAATCCCTAGTTAATGATCCTTCATTAACTATTAACAATTCCTTAATTACTTCCCTAAGCAATGATGCTTTAATTAACCATTGTTAATTACAAGGTAGTTAATTCTTAATTGCCAATGAATTCATTTCTAATTACTTAATTAGTCATGTGCTTAATTGTAACTTGATTAATCTTTAATTTCTTGATTAATTAATTTCTAATCATTAATTAATAATCTTACTTATCTAATTAATGATCCTTAATTTCAAATTAATTAACCTTTAATTAATTAACTTAACCCTTAATTACTAAATTAATTAATCCTTAATTAATTAACTTACAATCCTCAATTACTTAATTAATTACCCTTTAATTTCCTTATTAATTTAATGAATCAAAAATCATTAAATCTTAATTAACTTAAAGATAAAATATTTTACTCATCAATGACATGATTACCATTTACAAATGCAATTGAAATCTTTTACTTTTAAATTCCATTTCAAATTAAAGATTTAAAATAATTACAAATTTAACTTTAACAAAATTTAAACCAATTCAAAAACCTTTTAAATCAAATGTTAAAGAAATACTTATCTCATAAAAGAAATTTATAAGAGTTTAAAACCAAATTATTTAAATTTCAAAATCTTGTTTTTATTTTAGAAACTTTTAAAATCTTTTTTTTTTCAAATGCTGCTTCAGGTTCGACCTGAAGCCTACTCGAGCACTTACCTGAGAAACCCATCTTTTCTTTTCTTCCCAGAATTTTGCTAAGTTTTAAGTTTTGAAAACTGAAATAAATCACTCACGTCTACCCGAGAATTCCCTTGAGCCACATACCCAAAATCACAAACTCCTCTTCGAGACAACACTTCAACCAAAACACTGACACCAAAACCACTACCGTGCACATGCACCAGAGATGCAGCCACTTCCGACCATCCACGACTCCCCTTACATGTCGGCGATCACCCTCGCATCGGATCCCGATCATTAGAACATTAGAACAAGCTCGAAATCGAATTCGAGCAACTCTGCACAACACCTGGAACAAACCACCGCACCAAAACCTCCTCGAACTCGTGATGCCGATCACCAGAGTGTTTGAGATTCCAGCCATATCTTCCCCCACCTCCCCGCTACGAATCCCCAAAATTAGGGTTACCACCTAAATCGATCACCAGCCACCGCTACAGTAACTGGTATTATATGAATCGCGACTCCACCTATCTCCCCTCCAGTTCGAACAAGAACTATCTTATCTCCTTTTTATCGTCATCCACCCAATTCAATTTCATAATAAAAAAAGGAGGCAGCCGAGAAATGAATCATGGCCGCCTCCTCCTCTTCGTTTTCGTTTCTTTATCGCGACTCGATCGAAAGCTTAGCGCACGAGTTCGAGCTGCATGAAATCAAGTTCGCAAGCATCGTCCCTTCCCTTTGAAATAAAGCAATCGAGTTTGATTCCTTTGCTGTCGGCTTATCGAGGAGATAGCTCGTGTGAGCTCGCGAGTGCGTGGCAAGCAAGGTTCGTCAGCGTCGATGCAATTTGGGGCTTTAGGGTTGTTGAATTGGAGGTTGGGCATGCAAAGCTTTGGGGATCTGGTCGCGTCATTGAAGCTCGTCGAGCGAGATGGGGACGGCGCCAAGGTAGAGGTAGTGGCAAGGAAAGGTCGGCGATAAGGTTTGAGGTGTCGTGAGAGTGAGAGGCAACGACATGCTTGGACATGGATAGCGTTTGGTTTAAGGTATCGTTTTTGGATTTATTTAAATATATTTACAGTAAAGAAAATACCAATTCTGAAAGGAAATGTTTTTTTACATGCCTATTTAATCTGATTTTATATTCTGGTAGAAATATTTTTTTATATGTAGTAAAGATTTTGAACAGAGAAATATTTAGCACATATGAATGCAAGCTAGTTAGAAAATAAAAATAAAGTGGTAACAGTAAAGTAATTGATTATTTTAAGGTTTACTGGAAATAAGAAATATATATATATATATATATATATATATATGTATATGCAATTTAGAAATGAATCTACAAGTTTATTTAATAATATATATTAATGATTTAGACGATTGATAAACTTATATAGTTACTAAAAGAAGTTGTAAAGGAAAAATTGTTTTAACTAAATTATTAGTTGATTTATTTATTTAATGGTAATAAATTGTTTGATAAATTAAAATATTAATAAATCATATAACTGTTTGTACAAGGTCAGAAATGTGAAGAAAACAAGCCAATTTGGTGTGGATTGCAAAAAAATCCAAGGCGAGTTAATCTCACTCAGCTGAATTATAATTTAAATCTAATTGGTTAAATTTGAATAATTGATTGATTGGTTTGATTTGGTGTGTTATATTATATATAGTAGTATATAGTATATCTTGGAATGTTTGATTCCCGCATTATATAGCGGATGAGACGCTATGCGCCGCATAATAGCGGATGATATCATATTTAATCCCATATACCGCGATATTCCACCTCGAAGTGGAATTGATATTTATGTTGTACTAACGTCTATGGATGCAGGAAAAATAGGTTGGAGGGATCCAACTAGATCCCTCAACATTTATTTAAATTATTTAATATTCTCTGTTGTGATTATTTGATATTCTATGAGGAATCATATTGGAATATTGAATGCTATGGTTTGGTTGAATATATTTAGGTATGATGAGCTACCAAAAATATATAAATTGGATTTTGGAAGGAAAATAAAAGAAGTAAATTTGTAAGCGAAATAATTATAGAAAATTTGAATGAATTAAGAATGAATTGAAAGAAATCGAAGTGATATTAAACTACTATAAATAACTTCGAGTATGAAAAGAAAAAGAGATTTTTGAATAAACATAAATTAATGAATTATAAAATTAAGTGATATTATTTTAAAAGAATAAAGAATTATTTTAAAATTTAAAGTTTAAATTTATTTAAAAGGATTAAGAAGAAATTTGAGAAATCTAAAGTTGGTATTTTCAGTTAAAGGTATTTTAAATCATAATTAAGGAATAAAATCTGAAATTAATAGATTTTGGAATAAAAGGGAGTAAATTGGAAATCAGTTTGGAAATTGATTCAAGTATTTGAAATTGGAAATTTAAAGAAGAATGTGAAGAGAAGTATATTTCTCTGGATAGCCAAGTACGTTCAAAGTCAATTTTTAAATATAAGATAAAATGTTTTAATGTTGTTTTAAAAAGCATGTTTTAATAATTTATTATTTCTGAATTCTAAAGTAAATATTTTTCAAATCTATTATCTGAATAATTATTTAAAAGGTGACTTAGTATTTTGTTTTACAAAGTGAAAACCTAGTTTTATATTTTATAAAGTAACCTTATTTTCAAATATTCATATAGTATGTATTTTTAACAAATTTTTGAAGTAGTTTAACTTAAATGTTTTAAAGTATATTTCAAAGTAAAGCGTTTGAATTTTTTTTTTAAAAATCTAAAGTTTTGTGCTTGGTGATTTTAGTGGAAATAGAAATATTTGGGAAAATTTATCCTGAGAAAGGAAGATAGTTGGAAATATATCTTGTGAAGATGTTTTTGGGATTAATAAATAATCTGGGAAAAATTATTTATTGTTTGGTGATTGTTGTGAATGTTAATTGATAGTTAAATAACCATCTATCAATAATGGCCAAATATGTTGATCGTTTCGAAGAGACCAGGATTGGGATTTATTTCTCGAGAATCACTTCGATCCGGTTTGTACGTTTCGTAGGAAACGAGTTTGGATTCGAAGACGGAGCAGTGAAGTGCAAGTGCTAGTCGCTACTAATCCTGAGGATAATTCCAAAATGGATGTAGTAGGAATAGTGCCTTCCGTTCCGTTCGAACCCGGGACGGACTTATATGGATGAATGCTTTCAGAACATCGTCAGGTGGACGATTAGCATTCTAAGGGATATATTATATAAAGGTAACGCTTAGCCTCAAGTCTCATCAACTGGGAATGACTGAAAATCAGGGGTTATGCAGCAAGGCTTGGTGAGCAGCACCCATTTCCGGGTAAGGTCATCCCTGTCCAAATGTCCCTTTTTATTTTGGCTTAGTGGTGCGGTTGCTGATCCCAACCGCGGGGTGATCTTACTCGAGATTATCCAGTAAGGGATAGTCCAGGTCTTGTGTTGAGGGGAGTTTGAGTGGTTCCTCGGTACTGTGATCTAGGCCATGTACCATGACAGATGGTACCCTAGTGCCTAGTCATTAATTGGTAATCCATTTTCCCTACGCGCCTGTACGGTTTTGATTGTGCCCAACTATTGCTGAAACGTGAGATGCAAGCATTTCAGCTAGATTCTATTTTACTTTCTATAGACATTATTATAATATCAGAGAATTTAAATAAAAAGTGTTTTGGTTATCATAAGGTAAAAACCCGACATGTTTATTTGTGGCGTGGTCTTACGAGATGCTTTTGTTTTCAAAGGATTTTTGAAACCTTAATAATCAATTTGAGTGTGATTTCTCACGCTGGTATTCCAGACTGACTCGGATGTTATTTAACTATAATACTCGGGTCAGACCGAGTATTATAGAATACAGGAAAGGATGTTGTGGAGCTCAGGAGACGAGCTGGATGACGATACATACTTCCGTACTTGTTTTATATATTCCGCTGTGTTGTTTAGCTGTGTACTCAGTTGTATGAGGGCAGGATATGATTACTTCCCAATGTGTGTTATGTGATTGATGTACTCTAATAATGTAATGTATAAACAGATATATATTTGTTTTTGCGTAAAGATCATTTATTATCTGTTATATTTATTCCGCTGCGATGGTTAGAATCTGATATTGTTTTCTATTTTCTTCTTCTACCTCTTCTTCTTTAACCCAAATGGCTCGTATTTCTGTACATCTTGAGTTGATTGATGTAGAATAGTGTCGACTCAAGGTGTACGGATTTGCGGGTCGTTTCACTTGGTATCAGAGCTTAGGTTGGTGATAATCTTGGCTCTGGAGGGAATTACTCATAGAATAGAGTCCATAGTACTCTAGAATGAGTTTGAATGTATTAATAGATATGAGAGCGTATTTGTTAGTGAATATAAAATTGTTTTATATTATGTTGATTTATTGGTTCAGTGTTTATGGATTTTGGTCGATGTGTGGGATGCTATATTATCGATAGGGATTTCTAAACTCTTAAACAAGATAAACCGATACAGTATTGTTTTAAATAGGATGAATGAAATAATTTTACCCAAAATTATTTTTGTATATAAAAGATATGATTTTTCGTAAATTATTATAGTTATATATGGATGCTTGGTTGTTACGAATGATAGTATTTAATTATTATTATTAATGTGTAAAATTGAATAAGAAATTGAAATAATAACCAAAGATTAATGAATAAATTAATAAAATAAATGGAATTTGTAAATGTGATTCATAATTGAATACAGAATTGAAACCATAATTAAAAACTAAAACAAATTCATAATGAAATTTGTAAATATAAACTATAAATGTGAATTATAGTGTGATTAATAATTAAAATAAGATAAAATTCCAAAGTAATGTGTGAATATAAATTTAAAGGATTTGGAATTTGAAAATTTGGGAATTTAAATTCCTTTGAATTTGAAAATGATTCTCATAAAGTTGGGAAGATAATATATGTTGAGAAATATTTTTGAGTCGGATTTGAAATCTAGAGAGATTTGGAATTTAAAAATATTTGAAGGGTTTTAAAGAAGGGTTTTAAAAGAGATAAAAGCATTGAACTCTTTATGGTCACTGGAAAGTAATTCTGATGATGATTGCGACACCATCGGTGTTCATTTTCGAGTTTCCAAAAGAGGGATTGCTACCGGGATGTTTTGGATTAATGTTCTTAAAGAAATTTGGTTTGATTTTGAAAATGCAAGGGAATAGTTTGGTTAGATATATATGTTTTCAAAATTGAATGTTGAACATTTTAGTAATGAGTTCAAGCGTGTAAAAAAAAAGAGAGAAATTTAAACTGAATGTTGAACCTAAGTTTGAATGAGAAAAATTAGTCGAGTAGGATTAAATAAACCAAGTTTTAAGATTAAAATTAATAAGTAACTGATTAATTAATACGGTATGTAAATGAAATGAAATTGAATATTGGATAATGTTTGATTTAAAATTTTGTAAAATAAAGAGCAGAATTAGTTCAAATGGACTAAAAATAATTAATGTTTGGAAATAAAATTTATTGGTTGAAAATGAATTAGAAAATGAACAAATGAATTTGTAATTATATGTGAATGAACTGAAATTGGGTGTTGTAATGATATTAAATGGAATTAAGTCCTTGCTTAAAAAATTCAAAGGAATGGTATGTAACAAGATTTAACTAGGATTAAGTTAAATATAATTGAATTGGAGTAAAATTCAATTGATTTATGGGTGTTATTGAGCGGAACTAGATTCTTACGTGAATAAATGAAAGTAAGTTGGATAAGAAATAAGTTGGAATAAACAAGTTAGAATAACTTATAAAAGAATTAAAAATCCATAGAATAAAATATACTTGGGATATAAATAAGCGTAAATCTTGAGTAAAAATAAAAGATGAATATATTCAAGCCTAGAATGAATGGAAATGTGTAAAATAATAAGTTGTGACTTATAAATTTGAAAAGTGGGATAGAAAACCAAAAATAAATATTTTTGATGAATTGGAAAATAAAACGAAAAATCCAAACTTGAATTATAAAATAAATTGCACTTAAGAAATTTAATGAAGAGATTCTGAGATTAAAAATCAAGTATTGAATTTAAACCAGAGGAGAACTAATTAGATGATAAGTTAGTTGATAAAATATGGAAATGGAACTCGAAAATTGTTAACTTAGAATATAATTGTGAATAGATAATAGAGTTTGGAAATGAAGCTTGAGTTATAAATAGAAATTCAACTTAAAATTGTAAGTGAATTAAATATGAATTGAAGTTGTATGGAATTGGATTAAAATAAAAATGATTTGAGATGAAAATAAATCCAATTCGAGTATGAATAAACTAAAACGAGAATGAACTTAAGTTATGAAATGGTAGTGAATTGAAGTTAATTAAGTTAAGTTTAAAATTCAATAGAAGCATGGGATGATGTAGAGTATAACAAAATGGCTTTGAACAAAACCAATGTGGAACGGGATGGAATGTAACTATATGGTTTATAAATAAGCTAGATTGGAATGGAATTTATATACTTGGAGTTGGACTCAATTTAAATGGTTATAAAGCTTAAGTAATTATTTATTCACATTAATATTGTCGAATTGCATTAGAAAATGGATCGTTTGATGTAAACAGGATTAGATAAAATTCTATGAGTTATTAGAAGTGAAATAGGATGACTTTGAAATCAATTGGAATGAATATAAGTTTGTTTTGCTTAAAAATGAGGTTAATGTAAGCAATTGAATTATAAACCTTTTAAATTGAATAAAGTTGTATACGAATTGGTTGTAAACAATTAAAATTAATGTCGGAACTCTATATGTGGCTTATAAATATTGTTTAACCTGCATTTGCTTATAGAAACTTGTATGTTGGCAAGTTAAGTTTGTTAAATGTTGTTAAACTTCATGATTTTGGCACTTATATATTTAAATTAAGTAAGTGCAGGTACCGGGAAGCCGTTGGGCTGGATTTGATCGCGCCGCTTGCTTAAAAATGCTAAATAAAGGTACGCCTATGCAATAAAAGGAAATATGAACTGTTTTTTTGGTTTTTCCGACCGTGTAGGTCGATGTATATATATTGATATCTCTTATCAAATTGCAAAAGCTCCTCCGTACAAAGGAGACTCTGCCAAAAAATTTCGAAAATTTTGGGATCTAGAAATCTTTTGAAAATTTTGGGAAATTGTAGTTAACGACAAAACGATTCCAAATTGGAAATTGAAATAAATTAGGGATTGAAACTAATTTAAAAATAATGATATGAATCAGTATAAATGGAAGATAAAATTCAACATTCAGAATTGAGAATAAATTGAATTCAGATAGAATAGGAGAACCAATTTGAATAAAAGTATATATAAACTAAAGTGGTGAAGTGAAAATAAATAAAGAAGCATATAAAATGCTTATACTAAATTTAAGAAAGGAATGATGAATTCTTAATTGGAAATTGATATTACAAATATATTCTAAGTTAATATTTGAATAAATAAATATTGACATTTTGTAAGGAAGTCGATAAAATGTTTTTGAATGTTGTGATTGGACATATTGCTTTGTAGGATATACAGGTATTATAAAGGAAAAGGGAATTGATTTTGATTTCAGAAGATAAATATGAATTGCTTGACAAAAAGGTATGTGTCTAAATTTTTGTATGAAATTTGATTGGGTTTTTGATCTAGCACTTGGCGTTTTTTTTTTCTTTTAGAATTTGGAAGTCCGTAGAGGCATTTTGTAGTTGTACCGAGCTAGCCGCGCAAAGGAGACGCTAGCGAAATTTTTCAAAAATTTAAGGAGTTATAAAAATTTTGAGAAAATTTTGATAATTCAAAATTTGATTTCAAATTGAAATTTAGAAGAAAAAATTTGAGCAAATAGTATTGTTTGAAACTATGAGAGGGTTTGGAAGGTTAGTAAGAATAATAATGGGTCTTTTGTAAACAGGTAATTGGTAAGATGTTGAATTGTTTGATTTTAGGGAAAAAGTAAACACGTATTGAACCATTCTTCCTAACTAGTAATTTCGGGGACGAAATTCTTTTAAGGGGGAGGAATGTGACAACCAGGAATTTTTAAGCAATTTAAATTGGAATATTTAATTGATTTGAAATATTAAAGGTTAATTTTAACTTGAATTCCAAATATCACTATTTATTTGACAATTAAATATTCCAATTAAATAATTTGAAGTTGGATAAAATGTTGAATCTGAAGTTTTAAGCCTGTTAAAAATAATTCGAAGGCTTGTAAAATTTATATTTATAGTGTCGAGGATAATAAAAGTTTAAAAATTAAATTTAACACTGATTTGTTCAGTTTTAAAAATACATCGTTTAAATTGAATTTAAAAATAGCCTTCCGAGGCACAGTCTCGGATATTGACGAAACCAGTTCTATTAGATCCGTAATAGTATATTATTATCGGATTTCAATTTTCGCAGCATTTGGAGTTGTTGTGTGAGCATACGATATATAAACACGCTTAAATTTAAATCGAAATTTAATATAATAACTGATCTAAAAAGCTATCTTCCCCTTACGATCGAATTTGGCTCGAAACATTTTCCATTGCGTTCGGAATTAGGGTTTAACATTAATAACGCCTGGCGGCATGCCGCGGTAAGATGTCAGAATTTTAAATTACGAATTTAAATCAATTTGAATTTAAAATTGATATATATGTGCTTGTTGACCAGTCAAAATTAAATAAATAAATATAATAAAGATCTGTTTTGCCTATCTTCTGAAGCAAGCCTCTACACTATTATATGAATCGCGACTCCGCCTATCTCCCCTCTAGTTCGAACAAGAACTATCTTATCCCCTTTTTACCGCCGATCACCCAATTCAATTTCATAATAAAAAAATGGAGGCAGCCGAGAAATGAATCATGGCCGCCTCCTCCTCTTCATTTTCGTTTCTTTATCGCGACTCGATCGAAGGCTTGGCGCACGAGTTCGAGCTGCGTGAAATCAAGTGCGCAAGCCTCGTTCCCTTCCCTTCGAAATAAAGCAATCGAGTTTGATTCCTTTGCTATCGGCTTGTTGAGGAGATAGCTCGTGTGAGCTCGCGAGTGCATGGCTGGCAAGGTTCATCAGCGTCGATACAATTTGGGGCTTTAGGGTTGTTGAATTGGAGGTAGGGTATGCGAAGTTTTAGGGATCTGGTCGCGTCATTGAAGCTCATCGAGCGAGATGGGGACGACACCAAGTAGAGGCAGCGACAAGGATGTTAGGAACTGAGTTGATGATGTTTTGATGACAACAACCTTATAAAGTTATTATACTTTACTTTATAAAATATATACTAACATTTCCATATATATATATATGTATGTATGTATGTATGTATATAGGAAGTATATGCAGGTATCATCGAAGACTGATCAGTATAAAGACTCAAGCATCAAGATGAAGAATAGAGATTCAAGATTCAAGACTCTAGAGAATCAAGATTTCAAGATCTCAAGATAAGTGTCTAGTATTTTGTTAAAACTTCATAATAGCACTCTCATCTTTCTTCCAATTTTCTTTTGGGATGGAAATCAATTTCTATCGAAACTAGTGGCTTACAAACCCACGACAAGTAGCTTACAAACCTACGACAAGTGGCTTACAAACCCACGAAAATCAAAATCATTTAAACTACTTTGTACAAGTTCTCGAGTCCTATGGTGGAGCTCTGTAGGAAGGTTCTTGCAATTTCAGTTTGAATAGATTTTTCAAAATCTTTTTTAAATCTGTTTTCAAAATGTTTTAGCTTTCAAAATCATGTTTTCAAAAATATTTTCAAACTTTGTTTTAGCCTTGAAATATTCCTCTATTCTGATTTTAAAAACTTCTATTTTTAAAACATCAAAACTTATTCTGATTTTAAATATTACTTATATAATTGACGGTCTATATCAATTATATATATTACTTAAATATTACTTATATAAAATCTGTGATCATTGTGTGTTAGAATTCTATTCAGATTTGTGTTAAAAGTTTTAATTTAGTCATATAGTTCATATATTCTTTAAAACACTATTCACCCCCCTCTAGTGTTATTTCTGCCTTAAAATCCTTAATCCGCATCCCTAACAATTGGTATCAGAGCATTGGTTTTCATTGTTTTCATAATCTGAAACTTGAAAAATATAAAAATGGCATTTTTGGAAAATTGTGTTAAAACTGTTTTGAATCTATGCATTTCACCAAAGTATCATAAGTCTGCATATAGTTATTTTGAAAAATCAAGTTATCTACCGAATTGGTGTGTTATGCAGGGACAGACATGTTATATGGCTTTTGACGAATCAACACCCAATGGACAAACTGTGCAAATTGAGAAAGATAAATGGATACTTGATAGTGGCTGTTCGAGGCACATGACTGGAAATCCCGAGATACTCAAGGACATTACTTATCAAGATGGTGGATTAGTCAATTTTGGTGACAACTCTAAAGGATATGTGGTTGGCGTCGGCGTAAATGGCGTCGGCGTTGTTGTAGTTAATAGTTTTTGTTGATGACAAAGGGGGAGAAAGTTATAAAAATATATGTGCTTGGTGTAAGAGGGAGTTATGGAGTAAGGGGGAGTTGTAGTTTTAAGAAGAAATCACAGTAAGGGGTGTTATGGTATGTTAAGAATATTTTATAAATAAAGGTTGTCAACATCAAAAGGGGGGAGATTGTTAGGAACTGAGTTGATGATGTTTTGATGACAACAACCTTATATAGTTATTATACTTTACTTTATAAAATATATACTAACATTTCCATATATATATATATATGTATGTATGTATGTATGTATGAATATAGGAAGTATATGCAGGTATCATCGAAGACTGATCAGTATAAAGACTCAAGCATCAAGATGAAGGTTAGAGATTCAAGATTCAAGACTCTAGAGAATCAAGATTTCAAGATCTCAAGATAAGTGTCTAGTATTTTGTTAAAACTTCATAATAGCACTCTCATCTTTCTTCCAATTTTCTTTTCGGATGGAACCCAATTTCTATCGAAACCAGTGCTTACAAACCCACGACAAGTAGCTTACAAACCTACGACAAGTGGCTTACAAACCCACGAAAATCAAAATCATTTAAACTACTTTGTACAAGTTCTCGAGTCCTATGGAGGAGCTCTGTAGGAAGGTTCTTGCAATTTCAGTTTGAATAGATTTTTCAAAATGTTTTTTAAATCTGTTTTCAAAATGTTTTAGCTTTCAAAATCATGTTTTCAAAAATGTTTTCAAACTTTGTTTTAGCCTTGAAATATTCCTCTATTCTGATTTTAAAAACTTCTATTTTTAAAACATCAAAACTTATTCTGATTTTAAATATTACTTATATAATTGACAGTCTATATCAATTATATATATATATTTAAAATAATGTTTTATATTCATTCTCTATCTCAAAATATTGTTTAAACACTTTACTTTGCTTCAAAGAAGTTTCAACTTGTTTTAAATTCAATTGTCTTTACAAAACAACATCTCTATAATTTTGAACTAAGGGATGTCGACATAAGGGGATACCCCATGTCGACATGGTGACAATTGGATTCAAAATTCAATTTTCAAAAGAAGTATCCATTCATTCGAAAACCTTTCGCCAATGGTTATGACTGTTGTACATCTATATAAAGGCTTCCAAAATGAATTTTTTTAACAACTACTTTCTTATTTTCTTCACTTTTTCTTCTCCACAATTCCATATCTATAAAACTTAATATTTTCAAGATCGTGCCATCATTCTGCCAAATTCTCAATAGGAAATCATTTAGATACTCTCTCTATTTGATTCTCCATCATTCTACTAAAGATCAAAGTGCTATTCAGAGTTATAGGATCAATTTGTATTCAAAAAGACCATAGAGTCTATCCATTCAAAAGGATTGTTATTAGAAAGTATTAGGGTGATCTTGTGTCCCGTAAATCAAGAGAGTTTACCCCATACTCGGAGATAGGAGGGTTCCTTAAGGCCTTAGAAATTGAGGGTTGTAATTTGGATATTGGCTTATAAAAATATGTACAAGGATATTGCCTTGGTGCAGGACTGGATGTAGGAGGATTCTGAACCAGTATAAAATCCGGTGTGTTCTTTCCTCTTACTTGCTTTACTTTACTATTTGCATTCGTTATATGTTCTGTGATCATTCTGTTTAGATTTGTGTTGAAAATTTTAATTTACTCATATAGTTCATATATTCTTTAAAACACTATTCACCCCCCCCCCCTCTAGTGTTATTTCTGCCTTAAAATCCTTAATCCGCATCCCTAACAAAGGAAAGGTCAGAGATAAGGTTTGAGGTGTCACGAGAGTGAGAGGCGATGACATGCTTGGTCATGGATCGCGTTTGGTTTAAGGTATCATTTTTGGATTTATTTAAATATATTTACAGTAAAGAAAATACCAATTCTGAATGTAAATGTTTTTTTTACATGCCTATTTAATCTGATTTTATATTCTGGTAGAAATATTTTTTTATATGTAGTAAAGATTTTGAACAGGGAAATATTTAGCACATATTTATGCAAGCTAGTTAGGAAATAAAATAAAGTGGTAATAGTAAAGTAAATGATTGTTTTGAGGTTTACTGGAAAATAAGAGATTTATATGTATGTATGTATGTGTATATATATATATATATATATATATATATATATATGCAATTTAGAAATGAATCTACAAGTTTATTTAATAATGTATATTAGTGATTTAAACGATTGATAAACTTATTTAAATTATTTAGTTACTAAAAGAAGTTGTAAAGGAAAAATTGGTTTAACTAAATTATTAGTTGATTTATTTATTTAATGGTAATAAATTGTTCGATAAATTAAAATATTAATGAATCATATAACTATTTGTACAAGGTCAGAAATGTGAAGAAAACAAGCCAATTTGGTGTGGATTGCAAAAAATATCCAAGGTGAGTTAATCTCACTCGGCTGAATTATAATTTAAATTTAATTGGTTAAATTTAAATAATTGATTGATTGGTTTGATTTGGTGTGTTATATTATATATAGTAGTATATAGTATATCTTGCAATGTTTGATTGCCCGCATTATATAGCGGATGAGACCCTATGCGCCGCATAATAGCGGATGATATCATATTTAATCCCATATACCGCGATATTCCACCTCGAAGTGGAATTGGTATTTATGTTGTGCTAACGTCTGTGGATGCAGGGAAAACAGGTTGGAGGGATCCAATGGATCCCTCAACATTTGTTTAAATTATTTAATATTCTCTGTTGTGATTATTTGATATTCTATGAGGTATTATATTGGAATATTGAATGCTATGGTTTGATTGAATATATTTGGGTATGATGAGTTACCAAAAATATATAAATTGGATTTTCAAAGGAAACTAAAAGAAGTAAATTCGTAAGCGAATAATTATAGAAAATTTGAATAAATTAAGAATGAATTGAAAGAAATGGAAGTGATATTCAAATACTAATAAATAACTTCGAGTATGAAAAGAAAAAAAAGATTTTTGAATAAACATAAATTAATGAGTTGTAAAATTAATTGATATTATTTTAAAAGAATAAAGAATTATTTTAAAATTTAAAGTTTAAATTTATTTAAAAGGATTAAGAAGTAATTTGAGATATCTAAAGTTGGTATTCTCAATTAAAGGTACTTTAAATCATAATTAAGGAATAAATATGAAATTAATGGATTTTGGAATGAAAGGGAGTAAATTGGAAATCAATTTGGAAATTGATTCAAGTATTTGAAATTGGAAATTTAAAGAAGAATGTGAAGAGAAGTATATTTCTCTGGATAGCTAAGTATGTTTAAAGTAAATTTTTAAATATAAGATAAAAAGTTTTAATGTTGTTTTAAAAAGCATGTTTTAGGAATTTATTATTTCTAAATATCTAAATTCTAAAGTAAATATTTTTCAAATCTATTATCGGAGTAATTATTTAAAAGGTGAATTAGTATTTTGTTTTAAAAAGTGAAAACCTAGTTTTATATTTTATAAAGTAACCTTATTTTCAAATATTCATATAGTATGTATTTTTAACAAATTTTAGAAGTAGTTTAACTTAAATGTTTTAAAGTATATTTAAAAGTAAAGTGTTTTAATTTGTTTTTTTTAAAATCTAAAGTTTTGTGCTTGGTGATTTCAGTGGAAATAGAAATATTTGGGAAAATTTATCCTGAGAAAGGAAGATAGTTGGAAACTGTTTTCAAAAGGGTTTGAAAGTGAAAATATATCTTGTGAAGATATTTTTGGGATTAAAAATAATATGGGAAAAATTATTTATTGTTTGGCGATTGTTGTGAATGTTAATTGATAGTTAAATAACCGACTATCAATATTGGCCAAATACATTGATCGTTTCGAAGAGACCGGGAATGTGATTTATTTCTCGAAAACCACTTCGATCCGGTTTGTACGTTTCGTAGGAAATGAGTTTGGATTCGCAGATGGAGCAGTGAAGTGCAAGGGCTAGTCGCTACTAATCCTAAGAATATTTCCAAAATGGATGTAGTAGGTAACGCTTAGCCTCAAGCCTCATCAACCGGGAATGACTGAAAATTAGGGGTTATGCAGCAAGGCTTGATGGGTAGCACCCTTTTCTGAGTAAGGTCATCCCTATCTAGATGTCCCTTTTTATTTCGGCTTAGTGGTGCGGTTGCTGATCCCAACCGTATGGTGATCTTACTCGGGATTATCCAGTAAGGGATAGTCCGGGTCTTGTGTTGCAGAGGAGTTAGCGTGGCTCCTCGGTACTGTGATCTAGGCCACGTACCGTGGCAGGTGATACCCCAGTGCCTAGTCATTAGTTGGAAATCCATTTTCCCTACGCGCCTGTACGGTTTTGATTGTGCCCAACTATTGCTGAAACGTGAGATGCAAGCATTTCAGCTAGATTCTATTTTACTTTCTATATACACTATTATAATATCAGAGAATTTTAATAAAAAGTTTTTTAGCTACCGTAAAGTAAAAACCCGACATGTTTATTTGTGGGGTGGTTTTACGAGATGCTTTTGTTTTTGAAGGATTTTTGAAACCTTAATAATCAATCTGAGTGTGATTTCTCACGTTGGTATTCCAGACTGACTCGGGTGTTATTTAACTATAATGATCGGGTCAGACCGAGTATTATAGAATACAGGAAAGGATGCTGTGGAGCTCAGGAGACGAGCTGGATGATGATACGTACTTCCATACTTGTTTTATATATTCTGCTGTGTTGTTTAGTTGTGTACTCAGTTGTATGAGGGCAGGTTATGATTACTGCCCAATTGTGTGTTATGTGATTGATGTACTCTGACAATGTAATGTAGAAACAGATATTTTTTTTTGTAAAGATCATTTATTATCTATTATATTTTATTCCGCTGCGATGGTTAGAATCTTATATTGTTTTCTATTTTCTTCTTTTACCTCTTCTTCTTTAACCCAAATGGTTCGTATTTCTGTACATCTTGAGTTGGTTGATGTAGAATAGTGTCAACTCAAGGGGTACGGATTTGCGGGTCGTTTCATTAATTACATTAATTAATTACATTAATTAATGATTCTTAATTAATTACTTCCATTAATCAGCCTTAATCAATCATAAATAGTAATTAACCATCATGTAATTACTTATCTTAATTAATTATATTAATCCTTTAATTGATTACAACAATTAATTAATTCTTAATTACGTCTCCTAAGTAATTAACCTTTAACTACTTCCCATTAAGTAATTTCCCTTATATTAATTACATCCAGTAATTTATCCATCAATTACTTCACTAAGTAATTACACTTATCAATCTCATTAAGTAATTATACTTAATCAATTACCAAGCGACTATCTTTAATTAATTAACAAATTAATTAATCACAGTCTTCTCATTAATTACAACTAGGTCCTTAATTACCTTATAAACCAATTAGTTAATCTTTAATTATAAATTGATTAATCCGTAATTATTAATTAATAAACCTTAATTACAAATTACATAGTCCATAATTATCAATTAATCAACCCTTAATTACTATATGATTTAATCCTTAATTATCCTTGATTGATCTTTAATTACCCTTTGATTAATTATAGATTAATCATTCCATATCATTTATTAATTAAATTAAGTTATTATACATAAATTTCTTAATCAGCTTAATTAATCTTAAGGAATTAAACCATAATTTTCTTAAAATAAAACTTTACCTTATTAATGCTTTATTATCATTATCATTTTTAAAACATTTTATCATTATAATTACCTTTACTTAATTAAATCATTAATTTTTTAGAAAAATATCATTTAACGTGATAATTTTAAAGTTAACAAAGCTTAACTTCCTTAAAATAACTTAAAACATTATCAAGTAGAAGTTTTAAAAACTAATTTCAATTTGTTTTTTAAAACTTGCTTTTATAAATATCTTAAACTTCCATTTCTAACTTAAGGTTTAAAATCACTTTAAATTTAACAAAATTTAATATTTTTTTTCAAAACTTCTTTATCAATTGTTAAAGAAACAATTATTATATAAAGTAAGTTTATATAAAAAGCTTAAACTAGATTTGAATTTAAATTTCAGAAACATTACTTTTAAAATCCTTTTTTTAAAATACTACACAACACTGCTACTTCGGACCAAATCCCAAAGAACACTTGGTCTAACACGAGTTTCCCCTCCTTTCCTTTATTTCCAAAAACTTGGTTTGAATTTTAAATTTGTAAAACCTGTAACAACTAAACTGTTAGCACGCTAAAACATTACATGCTACTCGAGTCTTAACACGAGATCCACTCCAAGCACAACACCTTCCACCCGAGCATCTCTTCGAGTCCTATAACGACCCGATATTTTCAACCACTCGCATCCGCACATGTCGGACTTGAATTGCTCAAAATACCGCGTTATAGATAAAGTTTGGCAAATCTCAGAATACACTGTAAATAAGAAATCACAAATCACAGCCACGGAGTATATAATAATGCAGCGGAATTAAAAGAGATAGTAGTTCATGAAGCCACTATATAAAAACAAGATTCATCAGAGTTAAATAAGATACAACAGAAGAGTAACAAGATACATCAAGTATAAATCAGAATACATCACTGAAATCACTGGATACAGAAAGCAAAATAGATGGCTAGATCTTCAAGCAAAGCTCTAACTCCGAAGGTGAGTCTTGAATGTTGAATCACTCAATCTGACTAGAGCGTAAAGCAAAACACAAAAGACTCGAGTCAGGACATAAATACTTATGAACTGTAAATCAACTCAAGTGAGCAGTAACAAAAATGCATCAATAACTTAAAAGGATGCTTGGGATCACTCATCCTTTAATGATCCACTAAACTGGTTATTATGTAGTAATATGCGCTATTATAATAATGTTTACAGTAAAATAAACTTATTTTTAAATAGCATTGAAGGGTTACCCATATAGCCCCCAACACGTAATAGTCCCAATTGTCCATCCAGTATCAGCATATTTCTAGATCAGGAGACTACCCTAAATACTCCATGGGCTACAGAAGAAAAAACAAACTCGTTGTAAGGCTCGCTATGGTAGGTGACACGGCACAACTAGGCAATGCCAGGGTAGATATACCAATTACGCTTCCGGGCTGGTGGTAACGCATAGCAGCCACTACCGCCCACCTCTGAACACACTCCCAAATCAAAATCGGAGGATGGACATCAAATCAACCACAAGTAAGAGTATAGTATCGAAGAAGTGCGTCCGATAGGAGGAATGACCTCACTTGGCCCGTCGATCACTCCCGTTTTAGCCACCTTATGCCAACTCACGGGAGTCGGGTCCACGTTCATACGTCAATAGGATCGTCGCCACCATCCTACTTCATTCTGGATTCTCCACCGCTTACACGGTTGTTAAAGTGGTTTTTGGAGTTGGCAGAGAGTATGACAACTTCCGATCTCGGTCTCTTTAACAATCAAACATTATTATAACGTCATGGTCGTTTCAAAATAGTTTATACTTCAAAAATCAAATCATTTCATTTCAAAACTATATTCCTTTCAAAATAGTTTATACTTCGAAACCCAAAACCATTTTTATTTCAAAACTATATATTCTAATCAATACGATATCATTTCCATTTCAAACATATATTCACCTTTCAAAAATCATAATACATTCAAAGTTATAACTCTTTCGAAACAAAATACTTGAAATCATTACACTTTGAAAATCATAACATTTCGAAATCATACATTAGAAATCATGAAACATTTCTTTAATCCAAATTTTCAATCTTCCAATTTAATTCAATTCAAACCATAGTTTCAATTCAATTCAGTTTCCCAGCAATCCATTTCAAATCTTATCAATTTCAAATACAGATTAAGTCCACAAATAAACCATTAAAATTTTAATATATTTCAAAGTGTTGTTATCCCACATTTCAAAACTAAATTTTAAAATTTCCTATATCTCAAATTTAACTTACTAGTATTTAGTTTTGAAATATTTACTTAATAAACTCAATATCATTTAAATAAACCCAAATTACAAATAAACTCAATATTCTTTCATACTATTATAAACTTCAAATATACATTTATCAAAATCAAATATCATTCCAAATTCACATTCTTTATCAAAATAAAGATCAAATCACTTCCAAACCATTTAAATCATCAAAATATCATATCCTTTCAAAACCTTATTATCAAATAATTATTTAAATTCAATTTCAAATATTCAAATTTGGATATCATTTTAAAATCAAATAAGTCATTCATTTATTATTTCAAATATCATTACAAAACACATTTCAAAATTTCATTCAAAAATTTATTTATCTCGTTACATTCCATTCCATTTAACACATAACCAAGTAAACCTTTTTTAAATTGAAATTTAATTTAAATTCCTTAAAAATTCAAATTTAAATATTAAGATATATTCAAAACACCTAAAACTTCACAAATAATCAATTCCTAAAGTTAAATCATTTAACACTTTAAAATATAAATCAAATGGTGTTAAATTCTATAATATTTCAAAACAATGTCAAATTATTGCAATGGCAGCATTTATAAAGTGCTATCGTAGCTTAAAATTTCCAAAACAGTTTAGTTCAGGAACAACGGCATTTATAAAATATCGTAATAGATATTTAGTTATTTCAACATAGTTAAATTCAAAAACAACAGCATTTAAAAATGTCGTCATAAGACCACAACATTTAAAAATGCTATTAATAAAATTCTGAATTTTATTTTAACTTTTTCAAAAACAATAAAACTTCCATTTCAGCAAATTTTAAGCTTGTAAATCATATTTTTAGGCTTCTAAATTTCACATTTAAATAATTTTAGCATATGATTTATCACAATAAAATTTTATAATTGAATATCAAATTTTGAAAGCTCAATTCATTTGTTAAGTCAAAATTCACTGTTTATTAACTTATAAATTTAAATAAAACTTAACATTTTACTTTAAATATCATTTCAAAACTTTAAATTAAATTTCCATTATTTACTTACATTTTAAAAAATATAATTTAAACTCGAAAGTCGCATTTAAATCAAATTTACATACTTAAATTCATAAATTCAAAACTTAGTATTTAGCTTTCTTAAAACCATAAAATATATATTTTTAAATCAAAATTTATACTTTAAAACCACATATCTATAGAAAAATCATTTAAAAATATACTACGTGGTCTGTATAAAATTTTCTAACCTAGGTCAAGTGATACGGATATATATCATTTCAATTCGCAGTTTAAAAAGTAAAGCCGGCTTCTATCATTTCAAATCCGTAATCCCAAGTAAATAAAAATCGCTCAGGCCTATCATTTCAGCCTGTAACGATTTTCCCCTATTCTAATATCTATTCGGGTATGTATCATTTTAACCCATATTGGTTCTATTCTAACAGGGAACTTGCAGTGTGAATATATACATAAATAATGTAAACAATTACACTAACATGTCAATGTCACAATATATTGTCATATATCAGATGTCAGGTGATAATTAAAAGATTTAACATGGTAATAACTTGGCATAACATATCATATCATATCATATCATCGTCATTAACTTGCATAAACATTTTTATTTAATAAACACTTGTTATCGGTTCACTAATTCATAAGTAAACATGTCAGAGTGAGAAAGACTCACCTTTTACAAAGCTAGAGACCAAAACAGCACGCGAGCACAATTCCAAGGGCACGACAAGCATGATATGGTGCGAATTTGATTCAAATAAGAGAGCTAATTTATGATCTTGCACACAACCAATAAAACAAAGCAACATATACATGAATATATTTAACACAAACACAGCATTGAATCAAATGGAAATAAGAAGCAACAAAAGCAAAGTGACTTGACCTTACTCAACCACACTAGTGCATGGCCTAGGGACCCTTATGCTCGGCTATGATGATGCTTTGGCTCAGGTACGGCATCATATAGGTCAGGTTTAACATCATATAGGCAAGGCAACAAGTGGATGAAGGTGGTAGTAGCAATATCATGAAGCATGTAGAGGAACAAGGCAAGTTAGGTAATGTTTGGTGCACCATATAAGCTCGGATATGGGTCAACTGGGTTCGACTTGTCATCACATGGTCAGGTCAGATCTGGAGCTGAAGGTCAGAGATGATGAACATTAGATGGTGGCGGCTATGGGATGGCCGAAGTGATGTATGGAGGGGTTAGTGAAGTATGTGGCTCGGCTAGCAATGTTTGGTGAAGTTTACATTGTTTTTAGGTGATGGCTTCATGTGGAAGGTCATGGCTACTGTCTTGGTCAAAGGAGGAGGAAGAGGAGCTGCTATAGATGATGAGGTGGTGGTCGGTGGTGATGAGGTCGAGTAGAGGCTGAGCTAACTAAAAGAAGAGTAAGCAAAATCATGGAAAAATATAGTGAAAAGAAGAAGGAGATGGAGCCATTTGCAATTTTTCTTCTTCATTGCTGTGAGTTTTGAGGGATGAGGAGAAAAGTTTCTCACGTGAAAATGAGAATGAAAGTCACGGCTAATGCATAGAAAAGTGGACGACTGCTCAAAAATGAAAAGGCAATTGGTAAAATGAAAGGACAAAAGGTAAGTGAAAAGTCATGGCATATGAAAGGGTTTTGTCTCTTTATATTTCTTATTTCATTTTAACCACAATAAAAAAATACAATTTAGAAAATAAAAGTAAAATTCTGAACAAAATAAAATGAAAAATAAAATAAATAAATATTTTAAGGAAAAAATAAATAAATAAAGAAAATAGCTTAATAATCGAAACTAGAATTTAAAAATATAAACAATATACAATTACATTTGAAAAATTATAACTATACTTATAAAATGTTTTAGAAATAAAATATACACATAACATGTTATATTACGCATATTAGAACATTATATGTCAAACAAAAATATTATTTACATAAATTAAAATAAACAAATTTGTTAAATAAAACAATTTACACACAATATTGTAAAAAGCATAATTTTCACAATATAAATCGGATTTCAACAAAACGAAAAGCAATATTCTTGAAATTTAATATATTTTCATAATAAAAGGAAAAATTCAAAAATTAAAATATTTAAATTTTAAATTTAAAAGTCTAAGTTTGACCATATTGACCAAAATTCACATTTTTCGAAAATATTCAATTTATTCATGTTTGGAATTCTAATTTACATCAAAATCAAAATTTATATTCAAAATAATTTTTATTTATTAATTTTAATAAATAAAATAAAGTTTTAAATCAGTAATTCAATTTAATTAAAAGATACAATTAAAATAATCATAAAATATATGGTTGCTACACTCTTCCCCACTCAAAACTTTTCGTCCCCGAAAAGGAATGAGGTATGGGAAAGCATAGAGAAAGACAGAATGAAATAGGATTAAGGCAAAATGACAAGAAGATTAATATTAAGGCAAAGGCAAAATCTCTAAAATCATGAATTTGAAAAATCATTTATTATACCCATACACAATAAAATTTAACACTTCTTTATTCGTAATTATAATTAAATTTATTCCTTTCAATATATTTTATCACCTATGTAAAATAGATTTACACTTATTATAACTGCTTTAATTTATTTTTAATTCCTTTAACATCATTTTATATTCTAAATTATTCCATTACCCTTTTCTCTATTTACCACTGTTAATCCTTTTTATGACTAAAATTTAAGTGTATAACATTTATTATAACCACTCAAATTTTATTTATAAACTCTTTTTATATTGTATATTATCCAATTTCATATTCAACTTCTGTATAATTAAGGTAAGTTATATTGGAATGAAATTTGTGTATTATACAATTAAAATTTTCCAATTCAATCATTTCAAGCTTGAATATTTATCCAAATCTTGAAATTATAATTGAAATAATCTTCAAGATAAAATTTAGGAATTAAATTTTCGATAAATTCCAAACTATTTAGAGGTAAATAAATGCACATATACTATATATATCCATTCAAATTTAAATCATATATCAGCTTATGTTATAAATCCTATCTTTTTTAAGAAATTCAAATCAATTAAATTCCCTAAAACAAAACTGTAGCAAGACTACAGAACGGTCTCTTCACTTCAAAAATCGAAAATGAATGTCGACGATGCTGCAGTCATCACCGAAGTTATTTTCCAGCGACAAAGAGAAGAGAACTAATTTTAATCTTTAGAATTCTTTGGGAAAAAATTTCTATTCGAAAATACTTTAAATAATATATCCTTTAAAACTTTAAACCCAAGGTTTGAACCCATCGGAAATTAAATTCTCAAATTCTTATTTTAAATTCATTTTAAATTTCCAAATAAGTTTATAACCATGTTTATAGTTCAATCATTTATATATGAAACAAGAGATAATGATATATAAAATCAAATATTATTTCTTAACAACCAATTCAATAAAATCTAGAAAAAGATTTATAATATAGTACAAAATTTATTTCATTACTAAATTTGAAAAATATATTGTGTCAGTTTGCTCTGTTCAAGTGTTTTGGAAATCTTATCGTTAACGTTGATTAGATGAATCGATCAGAAACCCAAATCAACATCAACAACTCAAACAACACAATATATAAAACATTTTAAATATCAGTTTACAAATGCACTTCAAGAATGATTTGAAGATAAGTTGGAAACAAAGATGAGATAATTAAATAATAGAATAGGAAGATGGATATAAGCGGGCAACCTTAACCGGGTCAACCATGACTTAAAGAATAAGATCGACGTGGATTTCTGGGGTAAATCAACATTTGGTCTCAAGAGATAGAGTTCGGAATTATAAGAATACTAGCATCTAAACCGAGGATATAAAATATTTGGTGAATCGATGCTGTTTTAAAGGAGTTTCACCCCTTTACAAATCAATTCGAGATTGGCGGGAACGCCAACTCATTATAAAGATCCTTTCGATGTGCAGTTATGGGATACTCCACAATCAAAAGAAGACGATCAGTGAGGGACACAAATGGATTTTGGAACTGCAGGGAATGTTCCAAAATTCAAAGTAATCGAGTCAAAAAGGAAGAGATTCAAACTCAAATGTAAGTGATTCTGCAAATACATTTACCCTATATGATGATTTTTGCCTAGAGCTATCAAAGCTCTGATACCAACTGTAACGACCCGATATTTTCAACCATTCGCATCCGGACATGTCGGACTTGAATAGCTCAAAATACCATGTTGCAAATAAAATTTGGCAAATCTCAGAATATACAGTAAATAAGTAATCATAGATCACAGCCACAGAGTATATAATAATGCAGCGGAATTAAAAGAGATAGTAGTTCATGAAGCTACTATATAAAATAAGATTCATCAGAGTTAAATAAGATACAACAGAAGAGTAACAAGATACATCAAGTATAAATTAGAATACATCACTGAAATCACTGGATACAGAAAGCAAAATAGATGGCTAGATCTTCAAGCAAAGCTCCAACTCCGAAGGTGAGTCTTGAATGCTAAATCACTCAATCTGAGTCGAGCATAAAGCAAAACACAAAACACTCGAATTAGGACATAAATACTTACGAACTGTAAATCAACCCAAGTGAGCAGTAACAAAATTACATCAGTAACTTAAAGGATGCTTGGGATCGCTCATCCGTTAAGGATCCGTTAAACTATTTACTATGTAGTAATATTGCGCTATTATAATAATGTCTAGAGTAAAATAAACTTACTTTTAAATAGCGTTGAAGGGTTACCCATGTAGCCCCTAACACGTAATAGTCCCAATAGTCCACCCAGTATTAGCATATTTCCAGATCGGGAGACTACCTAAATACTCCATGGGCTATGGAAGAAAAACAAACTCGTAGTAAGGCTCGCTATGGTACGTGACATGGCACAACTAGGCAATGCCAGGTGAGATATACCAATTATGCTTCCTGGCTGGTGGTAACGCATAGCAGCCACTACCGCCCACCTCGAAACACACTCCTAAATCAAAATCGGAGGATGGCCTTCAAATCAACCACGCGTAAGAGTATAGTATCGAAGAAGTGCATTCGATAGGAGGAATGACCTCACTTAGCCCGTCGATCGCTCCTGTTTTAGCCACCTTATGCCAACTTACGGGAGTCGGGTCCACGTTCATACCTCAATAGGATCGTCGCCACCATCCTACTTCATTTTGGAATCTCCACCGCTTACACGGTTGTTAAAGTGGTTTTAGGAGTTGGCGGAGAGTACGACAACTTCCGATCCCAGTCTCTTTAACAACCAAACGTAATAATAACGTTGTGGTCATTTCAAAATAGTTTATACTTAAAAAATCAAATCATTTCATTTCAAAACTATATTCCTTTCAAAATATTTTATACTTCGAAACCAAAAACCATTTTTATTTCAAAACTATATATTCAAATCAATACGATATCATTTTCATTTCAAACATATATTCATCTTTCAAAAATCATAATACTTTCAAATTTATAACTCTTTCGAAACAAAATAATTGAAATCATTACACTTTTAAAATCATAACATTTCGAAATTATACATTTGAAATCATGAAACATTCCTTTAATCCAAGTTTTCAAATTTCCTATTTAATTCAATTCAAACCATCAGTTCAATTCAATTCAGTTTCTTAACAAACCATTTTAAATCTTATGAACTTCAAATACAGATTAAGTCCACAAATAAACCATTAAATTTTTAATATATTTCAAAGCATTATTATCCCACATTTCAAAACTAAATTTTAAAATTTCCTATATCTCAAATTTAACTTACTAGTATTTAGTTTTGAAATATTTACTTAATAAACTCAATATCATTTAAATAAACCCAAATTACAAATAAACTCAATATTCTTTCATACTATTATAAACTTCAAATATACATTTATCAAAATCAAATATCATCCCAAATTCACATTCTTCATCAAAATAAAGATCAAATCACTTCCAAACCATTTAAATCATCAAAATATCATATCCTTTTAGAACCTTATTATTTGAATTCATTTTCAAATACTCAAATTTAAATATCTTTTTGAAATCAAATAATTCATTCATTTATTATTTCAAATATCATTACAAAACATATTTCAAAATTTCGTTCAAAAATTTATTCATCTCATTACATTTCATTCCATTTTGACAAATAACCAAGTAAACCTTACTTATATTCAAATTTAGTTTAAATTCATTAAAAATTCAAATTTAAATATTAAGATATATTCAAAACACCTAAAATTTCACAAATAATCAATTCCTAAAGCTAAATCACTTAACACCTTAAAATATAAATCAAATAGTGTTAAATTCTATAATATTTCAAAACATTGTCAAATTATAGCAAAGACAACATTTATAAAGTGCTAACGTTGCTTAAAATTTCCAAAATAGTTTAGTTTAGGAACAACAACATTTATAAAATGCCGTAATAGATTTTAGTTATTTCAACATAGTTAAATTCAAAAACAGCAGCATTTAAATATGCTGTCATAAGACCACAACATTTTTTGGAAATGCTATTAATAAAATTCCAGATTTTATTTTAACTTTTTCAAAAACAATAAAACTTCAATTTCAGCAAATTTTAAACTTATAAATCATATTTT
Organism: Allium cepa; assembly: GCA_030765085.1. Lineage (NCBI taxonomy): Eukaryota > Viridiplantae > Streptophyta > Magnoliopsida > Asparagales > Amaryllidaceae > Allium > Allium cepa. The sequence goes on along the minus strand of CM060929.1, from coordinate 870,379,848 downwards.
TAGGCTCTAAATTTCACATTTAAATAATTTCAACATATGATTTATCACAATAAAATTTTATAATTGAATATCAAATTTTGAAAACTCAATTCATTTGTTAAGTCAAAATTCATTGTTTATTAACTTATAAATTTATATAAAACTTAACATTTTACTTCAAATATCATTTCAAAACTTTAAATTAAATTTTCTTTTTTTACTTACATTTTAGAAATATAATTTAAAGTCTCATTTACTTCAAATTTACATACTTAAATTCACAAATTCAAAACTTAATATTTAGCTTTCTTAAAACCATAAAATATATTTTTTTAAATCAAAATTTATACTTTAAAAATATATGTCTATAGAAAAATCATTTAAAAATATACCACGGGGTCTGTATAAAATTTTCTAACCTAGGTCAAGTGATACATACATATATATATATATATATATATATATATATATATATATATATATATATCATTTCAATCCGTAGTTTAAAAAGAAAACCCGACTTTTGTCATTTCAAACCCGCAATCCCAAGTAAATAAAAATCACTCAGGCCTATCATTTCAGTCCATAATGATTTTTCCATATTCTAATGTCCGTTCGCGTATGTATCATTTCAACCCATAGTGATTCTATTCTAACAGGGAACTTGCAGTGTGAATATATGCATAAACAATGTAAACAATTACACTAACGTGTCAATGTCACAATATAATGGCATATATCAGATGTCAAGTGATAATTAACAGAGTTAACATGGTAATAACATGGCATAACATATCATATCATCATCATTAACTTCCATAAACATTTTTATTTACTAAACACTTGTCATCAGTTCACTAATTCATAAGTAAACATGTCAGAGTGAGAAAGACTTACCTTTTACAAAGCGAGAGACCAAAACAACACACAAGCACGATTCCAAGGGCACGACAAGCACGATATGGCACGATTTTGATTCAAATGAGAGAGCTAAGACATGATCTTGCATACAACCAATAGAACAAAGCAACATATACATGAATATATTTAACACAAACACATCATTGAATCAAATGGAAATAAGAAGCAACAAAAGCAAAGTGACTTGACCTTACTCAACCACACTAGTGCATGGCCTTGGGACACTTATGCTCAGCTATGATGATGCTTTGGGTCAGGTATGGCATCAGATAGGTCAGGTTTAACATCATATAGGCAAGGCAACAAGTGGATGAGGGCGGTAGTAGCAATATCATGAAGCATGTAAGGAACAAGGCAAGATAGGTGATGTTTGGTGCACCATGTAAGCTCGGCTATGGGTCAATTGGGCTCGACTTGTCATCACATGGGTCAGGTCATATCTGGAGTTGAAGGTCAGAGATGATGAACATCAGAAGGTGGTGGCTATGGGATGGCCGAAGTGATGTATGGAGGGGTTAGTGAAGTATGTGGCTCGGCTAGCAATGTTTCGTGAAGTTTACATTGTTTTTAGGTGATGGCTTCAAGTGGAAGGTCATGGCAACTATCTTGGTCAGAGGAGGAGGAGGAAGAGCTGCTGTAGATGATAAGGTGGTGGTCGGTGGTGATGAGGTGGAGTAGAGGCCGAGCTAACTAGAAGAAGAGGAAGCAAAATCATTGATAAATATAGTGAAAAGAAGAAGGAGATGGAGCCATTCGCAGTTTTTTTTCTTCATTGCCGTGAGATTTAGTGGATGAGGAGAAAAGTTTCTCATGTGAAAATGAGAATGAAAGTCACAGCTAATGCATAGAAAAGTGGACGGCTGCTCAAAAATGAATAGGCAATTGGTAAAATGAAAGGACAAAAGGTAAGTGAAAAGTTATGGCATATAAAAGAGTTTTGCCTCTTTATATTTCTTATTTCTTTTTAATCAAAATAAACAAATAAAATTCAGAAAATAAAAGTAAAAAGCAGAACAAAATAAAACGAAAAAGAAAATAAAATAAATTTTTTAGGAAAAATAAAAATAAATAAAGAAAATAACTTAATAATCGAAACTAGAATTTAAAAATATAAATAATATACAATTACATTTGAAAAATTATAAGTATACTAATAAAATGTTTTAAAAATTAAATATATACATAACTTGTCATATTACACATATTAGAACATGATATGTCAAACAAAAATATTATTTACATAAATTAAAGTAAACAATTTTGTCAAATAAAACAATTTACACACAATATTGTAAAAAGCGTAATTTTCACAATATAAATCGGATTTCAACGAAATAAAAAGAAGTATTCTTAAAATTTAATCTATTTTCATAATAAAAAGAAAAATTCAAAAATTCAAATTTTAAAGTCAAAGTTTGACTATATTGACCAAATTCCCTTTTTGGAAAATATTCAATTTATTCATGTTTGGAATTCTAATTTACATCAAAATCAAAATTTATATTTAAAATAACAAAATTTATTCATTTTAATAAATAAAATAAAGTTTTAAATCAGGAATTCAATTGAAAATAATTAAAAGATACAATTAAAATAATCACAAAATACAGGGTTGTTTAAAGTCCCTCACGAACCCATCTTCCCAGAAACAAGAAATCAACACCGTGCACGTGCACCACCGTCCACCAGCGCTCCAACGACCTTCACCCCTTCCGGCAAGTCGCAAATCGACTCAGCAATCGATTCAAGTTATCAATTCGACAATACCAAACCCAAAACGAGAATGAGTAACCCAGCTCGAAACTGGAACTCGACATCACCAGAAAATCTATCACGCAACCACGTTACCGACCACCAGAGGTCAAGAGACTCTAGCCACACACTTCCGACCATCCACGCACCCATAATGACACGGTCATCCCAATTCCAGTCAAGACCAAATTTAGGGTTTAAAACCTCTCACGACCACCGTTGATGCCACAGTGGACTATCACCCTTCCTGCCATTTTTTCCATACATCCTGAACCTTCACCTATCTCCAGCCAAGACTTGACCATCCCAGACCTCGTGGCCATCAGAATTTGCTTAGAAACCCAATTCCATACATTTCCAAAACACACATTTATCTCAACACTAAAAATTATGATCTTTGTTTTAAAAATCCTATCTTTCAAAGATGATTCAAGATATAGACTTGAACAACAAATTTAAGTGATTGATTTTAACATGATAAAAGAATTTCTACTATACCATTTTGATTCCAGAAGATTTTCACATCTATTCTACTTGAATAAAATTTTAAACTTAAAATTTGTGTTTAAACAAACATATCATGTTTAAACTTAAAAACTAACAATGATCAGATGAGGGGATTTGAATTTTCTTTTATTCCTACTCTTTGTAGTTTTAAAAATAGAGAAGAACAATCAAAATATACATGCACAATCCATACACATTCATATACACAGATAATACACTTATATATATATACACATGCAAGCATTAATCATTTCAGAAATCTAACAAGCAATGGAACAGTTATTACTTAGGATTTTTAAGTAGATGTTTACTCACTAGGCAGTGGCTTCAAAACTGGATTGAAAACTGGAAGATTTGAGATTTTGAATTTCTAAAGAGAATACTTGAAACTGAAGACTTTTGATTACTGCATGTTGAAGCTTATGCTGTTGAGAAGATTTCCTGCCATTGTTCTTCAGGTTACTTTGCAAATCTCAAACTTGAAAATGGTTACAAGATTTGAAAAGATTATAGGCTTGAGTATTGATTTGCATTTGAAAATACATCTTGCTACAGGCTTTCAGGTAAATGGTTTACAGGGTTGGCTAAAGTTTTGGAAAGAAAATGCTTACAGGCTTGAGTTACAGGCCTTTGATTTTTGAGATTGAAAAGGTTACAGATTTGCACTTAATCTGAGATTTGAAAAATGTGCTTGGAGGATAAAACAGTTTTATAGGGTTTTGACATCAGATATGAGGAGTGTTTTAGGTTTGATTCTTGAGTTTGAGAATGTTTTACTGGTTTGTTTTTGGTTTTGGAAGAAATAATTTAACATAGTTTAGTTTCTTAGACATGAAAATAAGAAAAGAGATGGGAAAAGGAAATGATAGGTTTATATAAATGTAAATTTGGATTTACAAAAATTAAAAGAAATGAAAAATAAAGGACGACACTTGTCATAACCTATTATTTATTAACTTACATGTGTATTTATCTTGGTTTTAAAAGCTACACTTTTAATAATTTTATTTATATTATTTTAAATGATTTTTAAAAGCTTTATATTCATTTTCCAAATTAATAAATACATTTCTAAATTAATAAAAGCTTAATGACTTACATTTGTTAATTTGTGTTAAAATCTTAAAGCTTATCTTTTATATGAGAATTTTTTTATTACATAGTGCATATATCTTTTATATGATATTTATGTTTATATATATACATATGTTATAAATTTATGTTTATACTTCTTTATTTGTATTTATATAACCTTTAAGAGAAAATTTTGAAACTAATTTATACATAATCACATTCTCATATATATATATATATATATATATATATATATATATATATTTAAGTCCAATTTCATTTTTAGATAATTATCTTTTAGATTTCAAATTTAAACCCAAATTCAAATTCAATTTAAAACCAACACAAATATATATATATATATACATATCTTAAACAAACACAAGTTCAATTTGAAAATAATAATTCTATTTAAAATATATTTATATCTATATACAAACAATCATTATTATTTGTTTTGAAATAACAATTTTACTAATTTTAAATAATTTGTAGAAGAGATTATCACATTTGAATTTGCTTGAAATTTTCTGGGATATCACAGATATCCTTTGTTTTCAAATTCATTTACATATCCCGATATCTTTTATTATCAAAATTCAAATCTATTCAATCCATAAACCAGATAATTATTCAACTATCAGATGTTCAAAAACTCGGGTTATCACAAATTCTCAATATCCAATAAGTTTCAAATCGATTTTTATTTAAATATATTTCTTAATGGAAATTATTTCAAATAACCTTAAATTTATCTTCCCAACCTTAACTTGTAAAAATCATTACAAAATATATTTTAAAATAAAATTTTAAATAAATTACTGAACATTATATATATTAGTTAAATCAAACTATATTGTGAAACTTATTTTACAATAAAAATGATTTATACATATTGTAAAATACTAAATATATAAGTAAATTCTTAAAATATATAATTTTCAAAATTAATTTATAATTTTAAAATTTTCAAACATATAAATTTTAAAATCAAGAATTTAACTAAAATAACCTTTATCGTATAACATTTAAAACCAATATTTACATAAACACACACGCAAATATATATATATATATATATATATATATATATATATATATTTTAAACCTTGGAAATCGTTTCAAAATATTTATATATAGACCAACGGTGCCTATATAAAATTTTCTATGCTATGGTTAAGTGATACGAATATTTAACATTTCAATCCGCGATTTAAATTATATACGGGTATATATCATTTCATCCCACAATCCCAAATTCAATTCAATAAAAATCACATATATTTATCATTTCAACCCATAATGATTTTCTACTATTCTATAGATCGTTCGGGTATGTATTATCTCAATCCATTGGGAATTCTATACAAACAGGGAACTTGAAGAGTGATAATGTAACGACCCTGACTCGACCTTCGAAAATCGACATCATACTTCACCTATGATCGAATGTCGTAGATTCAAATGTTGAGTCTGGCTCATCGGAGCTTAAAACAACCCGTGTTCGAATAATTATTTTTATCGATACACAACATTTGGTACAACAATGACACAAATGAAATGATCAACATTATCAGAGATACACAATAGCGGAAAGATAACACAGTAGAAAACACCAGTAACAGCAGAGGAAAGATATCTTCAATGCCAAAGCTCCAAACTTCAAGCTCGAACCACCATCATGCTAAGTCAAGCAAACTCGGTGTAGGATAATGTTAAAGTGAAACAAATGCGATCGCCAAACCAAAGACTCCAAATATTTCCAAAAGCTACACCTACTAGCTGACTATCTGATAACCTGACTCCAGGCTGCCCGTGTTGAAAATTGTGGGCATTTGAACAAAAGAAATAAAAAGAAATTCGATATGCTTTTTGGAAAATGAAACTACCCTAAGGCCTCCCGACACACACATAATGCAATCGCACAGTTGGGGGAGATTCTCCTTATGATAGTTAAACATGCTTAATATGCGAAATCCTTTTGATATTATTATTCGTGCATAGTGTAGAAAACATTTCGAAAGTATAATATTAATCTTCGCCAGCATACGTACGATTATAGTATGCCTGCTATAGCTACCATGTTATATGGCAGGTTCTACAACTAAAACTGTATATGGCTCGTATTGAATGATTGGATTTCCAAGAATGGCCAGGCTAAGGAACTTCCTTCATCGAATGGGTACGCCATTACAGGGACGTCCCGAGAACTTAACCAGCTCTCTGCCAACACAAGGCCGGGTTACCTCTGTAACTAGGTAATTATTGACACGAGTATGCCATCCCCTGGTCATCACCGACCTTTATTCAAGGGCCCTTAACACCAACAAATTCCAACAACCACATAAGTTAAATATCTGGGCTCCATACCAAGATATCACTTTTTATCCAGAAGTAAATGGACATACCCTAAAGGGCACGACCCTCATAACCTTGCCTTCATGTTTCGACTATTTTCGAGTTGCGCGGTTTGACGAAGTCTCGTCTACAAAGCTACGCTTTTCACAAAAGCCATGCTTCGATAAACAAATGATCAGCACTCTGCATGCCACATTACCAAATTGGGAATATATCACTAGTAACCATCAGCTACATAACCTCTGAGCTTGTACGTCTCAGAGAAGGGTGTTAAGCTAAGATAATAAATTCTCCAGCACTAAACAGAAATGTATTTGATAGAAACCAGCTTTACATCTCAAAGTGTAATGTCAAACATACATCCATACAAGTCCGTTTCGGGTTCGAACAGAATCGAAGACTCTTCCAAAGAAGCACTTGCAAATCTGGGTATTCACAATCCTGATCGGATTACCCATCACACATGGAGATCTCTATACTGGTGCGATATAATACAGAGACATTCGACAGGTAATCCTTTCGTTCTCGAAAATACCCGGTCTTCACCATCGTCTTCAAATGCACTCCCATTACGTCGTATCACTATTCGGAATGGATTTTATGACATAAAGTCCTCTCCTGGCTAAACTGAATAATGACCGCTAATTTTAAAACCATATGGATATATTAGGATCTTAGTTAACTCACAACCTTTAGCCCAAAACCTTCCTTTTGAATGGTTTAAACAAATTTTCCACTTTTAAAATTTTAAACAAAAGATTTACCTTTTAAAATTCACTTCAATTTGAAACAAGGTTCAATAAATCTTTAACGAAGATTTATTCACAAACTTCAAAACTGTTTCCATTTTGATTCACCCATACTTGAAAAACTTTCAACAAAAACTTGGAATTCTTCTTTTATATGAAAGCTGTTATCATTTGAAAACAAAGAGTTTTTGTTTCTGAAAAATCCAATCAAAAATGCACAAGTTATAGCCTTTAAAGTATAAACTTGGGTTAAATTTAAATTCCTAAAATAATACTTTTAAAATGGTTTAAAATCCACATATATATATATATATATATACATACATTATATAACTTGTATAACTTTACAAACCATAGTTTCCAAAATAATTTTAGTTTCAAAGTTTTAACAAGCCATAATATATTCAAAACAAATTTTAATTTCAAAACTTCCTTTTCAAAAGCTTTTCATATTCAACCCAATTTCACTTCCAAACTATTTTGGATTCAATATTCAACTTTTAAGTTCTTCATTTTGAATTAAATTCAAAACACCCTTGACTTAACCAATTTCTCATGCAATCCATATTTTTGTATGTGTGGTGTAGTCAGGGGTTTTACACACAACAATACAATATCACAATATAACGCTTATCTTTCATTCACAAATAAACAAGTAATATCATCACAGATAAATAAATCACAGTTCACAGCTCAATTCAAAGAAATCATATCATAGAGTGTCACACATCAGAGATATCAAACAATTCAAGGCATTTAATACAATCCAAACATCTATAAGCAAGATCAATTAGTTGTTCAATCCTTAATTGATTCAATTTAATTTCCAAAGAAACTAATTACTTATGAATTAATTACCCAATCCTGCTTAATTGATATTAGTCAATTACAAACCATTTGGTATTAATTAATGAAATTAATTAATCAACCTTAATTATTCATCCTAATTAATTATCCTTAATTAATTTTCCCTTAATTAATCACATAAATAAATCAACCTTAAGTTAATTACATAATTAATTAACCCTTAATTACATTAATTAATTATCCTCTAATTATTTAATTAACCTTTAATCATTAAGTAATTAACCCTTAAATATTAATTAACCTTTAATTAATTAACCTTTAATTTCAAATTATCTTTTAATTACTCACATTAATTAGTCACCTTTAATCACTAATTTATTATCCTTAGTTACTTTCATTAAATAATTATCTTGAAGTAATTAATTAACTTTTAATTAATCAATTAATTAACCTTTAATTATTAAATAATTAACCTTTAATTATTAAATTATCCTCTAATTACTTACCTTAAGTAATTATCTTTTAATTAATTATTCCTTTTTAATTACTCACATTAGTTAATCTCCTTTAAGTAATTAATTATCCCTTAATTAATTACATAAATCAACCTTTAATCACATTAATTAATTATATTTAACTAATTAATGAATTAACCTTTAATCATTAATTAGTTAACCTTCAATTAATTACATTAACTAATTAATCTTAACTTAATCATAATAAGACCTTAATTAATTTTAAGATAAACCATTTATCTTAATTAATTACTTAATTATCATTTAAACTTTATTCAAATTAAAGTTTGAAATTAATTTATTCAAAAACACCTCTTTAATTAAAGTTTTTAATATGCCAATCTTAAACATTTGCTTAATACAAACATTAGTAAGTTCCATTTGAACATACTTAGAAATTAATTTATTATTGTCATTACATACTCCAAATCAAATCAATCAATTTCAAAACAATTTAAAAACCTTTAATTTTAACATTTAATCTTCAAAACTTGCTTTGAAGTCTTGTTTAAAAATTTTACTTTTGGAACTTGGCTTATATTGCGTTGAAAACATATTCATTTTTAAAATACACTTTAAAACTTGGCTAAACATTCATATCAAAAGTACCGACCCAAGACATAAATTTCCCGAGTCAAACCCACATATTCCCAAGCTCAATTCCGAGCTACGCATTCTCTTCAATTCCTTCGAGACAATCACAGTTTGACTTCGAGGTACGACCCGAGAAACTCATATTCTTCCCCAAGTTCAAACAAATCCAGATACAATTGATACCTCTTGCAGGTGTATGCAACACCACTGCGCCTTCGATCATCGTCACTATTGCCTTTAGGTCGCCGATGACCTACCCGAGCCTCCTGACCACCCAGTTCGATCAGTTTCGCCATAGTTCAAAATCGAGCAACTTGAAACCACTGGAACCCAAACACCGATCAACAAAACCCGTTCGCCACACCACCTCTGACCATCTAAACACATGAAGTCTACCCAGAGCCACGTCACATCTTTACACATCAATCCCTCCTGGTGCGGTAGCACCTGATCCATCCATGACGACGTACAAACTCGAAAATTATCGCCGACCCAACCCTGTCCTTAAATCCTAAAATAGCTTCGCCGCGCCACCACGACGCATTACAAAATCATCCACTACTTTTCGGATGATCACCAGTAATCTAGCTACCTTCAACAACAAGTACGACACCTAGTTCATCATCGATCGTCGGCATTTACCCAAAATATGTTTCCCGTTCAAACTGAAAATTATCAACATCTACTTGCTTGAAAATCACGAGACCTTCATCTAAAATCATCATTTCGTAATTCGGATTTGATTATTTAATCAGATCATAAAATTAAAATGTTCAATTTTTCTAAATTATAATGACTTTACTATAAATTATCCTTTTCACGATAATTTTAATATTTTTACCTAAAAATATTTTTGAAAGTGACTTTACATTGTTATAAACATTTTCTTCTCAAGAATAATGACTTGAATTTTTTTAAATAGGAAGATATGAATTTTCTTGAATTTGTTGAGCTGTTAGCAAAGTAGAGCCATATATATGCACATATATAGGCATGCACACCATATATACAGAGCAACTTAAACCATATTCCAGACAAAACATTCATGCAACCAATATTCACTGCTTCACTTCAAGTATCAATCACAATATTAATTTATAGGTCAGTAGTTTGCTCACCTGGATCAAAACACAGAGAGCCAATGAAGCTGGGAAAATGAAATCTGGAAACTTTGATTGATCTTGACTTGCTTGATTTTGTTGAGTTGAATCTATACTTGGTGTTGAATTAGCTTGCTTTATTAATTGAACTGAAGCTTGAAAAACTGAGTTGAATCTTGCATGTTCCTTGATTTTACAGAGCTTGTTTGAGTTGAATCAAATCTTTATGTTTCTTCAGTTTGATTGCTTCGGGTTCAAATGCTTTGAACTTGTTTTGATTTACTTAAGTTTGAACTTGAACTTGAAAGTGTTGTTATTTGATTTCATAAAGCTTTTAGTTTGAATTCCTTCCTTTGCTTTTGGTTTTTTCTCAAGTTTGTAGTTTTAGAAAATGGAGATGAAATAAAAAAAAGAGTAAAAGTGGAGATGTATCTATAGCCTGGTTTCTTTCTTTATTACATGTTATTTAAAAAATTTAATTTTAAAAGGAAATTGTTAGCCACTTGTCTTTGCACAATATAATTATCTTACACTTGTTATACATATTTTTTTATTTATCTTACAAATGTTTAAATGCAAGTAATTTTGGTTTTAAACCCTTGTTTAATAAATTATAACACATATACAAACTATTTTTATTTCAAAAGATATATATAAAATAAAGCTTTATATTTATTCTTTTTAAAAAATTTAAATTCAAGTTATTATACTTTAAATGAGTGAATGTTTATATTTATAAATTTTCTATTATTTTTATTTGCATAACTTATAAAGAAAATGATTTAAAAACTAATTATACATAAATAAATAAACACCCACAGATATATATTTGTTTCTTTAAAATATAAAGTTTTGAATCCAATTAATTTTATAAGATATTTACATTTTGAATTTCAAATCAAATTTCAAATTACAATCTATATTTATATATGAATAAACAAGCACACATCTTATTTTTTTGTAAAAGTTAAATTAATTCATAATTAAATCAAAAATTTTATGTTAGTTACCAAGTTAAGTTTGACTTAAAAACCGGGATCGTTACAGATTCCTCCTTTAAGAAAATTTCGTCCCCTAAATTTGCTAGACCGGGAGACAACAAAGAACAGATAAACACACAGAAGGATAGAGAAAAGCGGATCAAATTGAAATATTTATTCTATATTTGGCTTACCAAATCAGAATATCATCAATAAATACGAAATCAACTTATTCAACACTTTATGAAATACTCTGGTCATCGGGTTTACGAAATTTTAGGGCATTGGTTAGTTCGAAGGATAACTAACCATTCGTAGAATGTATCTGGACCCCAAAGAATAGATAAGCGGATACAGTCTAATTTAGCTTCATATTTTATTAACCAATTTATTTCAAATAAAATTTCAAATTCATTAAAATTAAAACGAAATGATTGATAAGAAACTGATGATTAGAATACGAAATAAGAACATAAACAAAGATTTGCAGGGCCACCACCACATCAAAGCTTCTTCCCGGAGCTGCCACGAAGCAATCAAAGAATTGAAATCGGATGATGATCAAAAGAGATTGATAGAAAAGTTGTTCCCGTTGTTGTAGGGTATCGACCATTTGTAGTGGTACTCCCCTATCCCCTACCTCGTCCTCTTCTTGCACTTATTCTTACTATCAGTGAATAGTAAGAGAATCAACTAAGGCATACGGAAGGATATCTTAGGTATACTCATTCTAGGGCACTTATAACCCTATCTCTAATGAGTGACCTGATATGTTATACTCCAAAGCTAGAGTTCTTACTCAACCTTTAGCTCTGATACCACTGTAACGACCCTGACTCGACCTTCGAAAATCGACATCCATACTTCACCCGTATTCGAAAACCGTAGATTCAAACGATGAGTCTGGTTCGTCGTAGCTTATAACATTAGGTGCTAATAACACAGCGGAAACAGAAGAATATTTTTTTTAATGATACACAACATTTGATACAACAATGATACAAATGAAATGATCAACACTATAAGAGATACACATAAGCGGAAAGAAAACACAGCAGAAAACACCAGCAACAACAGAGGAAAGATATTTTCAATGCCAAAGCTCCAAACCTCAAGCTCGAACCACCATCATGCTAAATCAAGAAAACTCGATGTAGGATAATTTTGAAGTGAAACAAATGCGATCGCTAAACCAAAGACTCCAAAGATTGCCAAAAGCTACACCTACTAGCTGACTATCTGATAACCTGACTCTAGGCTGCCCATGTGGAAAATTGTAGGCACCTAGAGTTTAGAAAGGGAACAATAAACTCCAGGTCAGTCATGGGACAGGTGTGAGCAAACAAAAAAATAGATTATTTAAACAAAAGAAATTTGCTATGCTTTTCGGAAAATGAAACTACAATAAGGCCTCTCGGCATACACACAATGCAGTCGCACACTTGAGGGGGATTTCTCCTTATGATAGTCAAACATGCTTGATACGCGAAATCCTTTTGATATTATTATTAGTGCATAGTGTAGAAAACATTTCGAAAGTATAATATTAATCTTAGCCAGCATATGTACCATTATAGTATATCTACTATAGCTACCATGTTAGATGGTAGGTTCTACAACTAAAATCGTACAGGGCTCTTATTGAATGATTGGATTTCTAACAATGGTCAAGCTAAGGAACTTCCTTCACCGAATGGGTACGCCTCTTGAGGAATGCCCCGAGAACTTAACCAGCTCTCTGCCAACATAAGGCCGGGTTACCGCTGTAACTAGGTAACTACTGACACGAGTATGCCATCCCTCGGTCATCACCGACCTTTATCCGAGGGCCCTCAACACCAACAAATTCCAACAACCGCATAAGTTAATTATCTAGGCTCCATACCATAATATCACTTTTTATCTAGAAGGAAATGGATATAACCTAAAGGGCGCGATCCTCATAACCTTGCCGCATCTTTCCTGTTTTGACCATTTTCGGGTTGTAAGGTTTGACGATGTCTCATCCACAAAGCTACACTTTTCACAAAAGCCATGCTTCGATCAACAAATGATCAGCACTCAGCATGCCACATTACAAAATTGGGAATATATAACTAGTAACCATCAAATACATAACCTCTGAGCTTGTACATCTTTGAGAAGGGTGTTAAGCTAAGAGAATAAATTATTTGCCACCAAACAGAAATGTATTTGATAGAAACTAGCTTTACATCTCTGTAACAACTCGGGATTTTGGAGAATGCCACTAATATTAAATTATAATGCAAATTATAATTTAATTTTGTGTTTAAAGATGAATTGGATAATAAAATAAGGGATTATATTATTTATTTTATATAAACAATATCTTGATGAATATAATTTGGGATTTGAAATTTAAATAAGTCATACTATTTTATTTGAAGCCTGTTTCAACATTTGATGATTGAAACAAAAGTGTAAGTGAATGAAATAAAGTTTGAAAAACTTTATTTGTGGATTTAGATTGGAAATAAATAATTGTGATGGTTTAATTTTAGTTGCTTAGTAATATTGGAAATTTATTCCAATGTTAGCCTTCTATTATGAAATAAAAGGAATAATATGAAGAAAATAAAATTTAAAAGTGTAGTTAGGCTTGGATTGATGTATTAATGTCATAAAAATTAAAACATTTTAACACATTTCATTAGACTTAAAAATAAAAATTGTTTGATTGAAATGGTTGAAAATAATGATTTTTCACTAAAAAATGGGAATATTGGTAAATATTGTTAAAAAATTGTGTTATATGGGAAAAATAATATTTTTAATTGGAAAAAAATATTTTGATGATTAAAAAGTTTTAAAATGATTTATTTCAATTTAGTTGACACGAAAGAAATTTTTATTTAAGTTATTGCATTAAAAATAGTGTTTTTACACCAAAATGGTGTAATTTGTAAAATATTGTCAAAGATAGGGTTTTGTTTATAAAAATAACTTTTTATCGCCGAAATATTTTTTTTATATAATAACAATTTTATTATAAACAATTTGTTGTAGATATTTTATCTGGTTAAAAATGAGAAAACTAGTGTACAAATTGATTAAATAGGTTAAATATGTATATAACATAGGAATTTCTCTAAGTATATTAGTCTTGGGCTTATTTGTGAAAGGTTTAAATCCATTTACTCTCTCTAGAACCATCTAGAAAAGAGAAAATAGGTGTATGTACCTTTTTTCTCATCTTCCTTCCTAAAACAAAAGACACGGTAAATAGAGAGAAAGAAAAACAATGGCTTTCCCTAATTAAATCTCAATTCCACTCACATTCGTTGCTAATTCAAGAAGAACTTCACCAGAATAAGAATAAAGAAAGGATTTCACCTTCAAGCACCAATCTTTCTTCATAGATTTGGGTGTTTGCTATCTAAAATAAAAGGTGAGTTTAAAAATCATATTTTCTAGCTTTGATTGAGATATTAAGGTAAAAAATCTCAATTTTGTTTCTTGCATGTTTATTTATGAATTTATAATTAGTAAATTGGGTATATCTCTTTCGTTTTAAGTCAGATTTGATAATTTAGATGTTTTGGAAAGCATAGACATAGATCTACAAGTTTTATGTTTTGAGTTTTTTAAAATTTTGAAGTTTCCTTGATCAAAATTGTGCTTGTTTGTTGCTGTCCCGAGAGCAAATTGACATCAGCAACAATCATAGGCCAGAGAAGTGTTTTAGCCATAAGTTTTTCGTTTCTTATCCAATTTAGGACAAATTTTTTTTGTTGGAAAATACATTCAATAAGGAATGATTTATATTTCGATTTTATTTTGCTATTTTACTATTTGTCTGACCTAAAATAGATTTGTAAGCAGAAGTATAGTTATGTCTTTGATAGAATTTCCTGAGTTTGAATCTGATATTGTTTAAGCTATAACTTTTTCATTTTTGATCAGAATTCGATAATTTTTAATGTTCCAGAAATCGAAATTCATTTAATACAACTTTTATTCATTGATTTTCTATAATTTTAGGATTAGCTATATCAAAATCGAATTTTTTTACTGCTATCCCGAGAGCAAAACTATTATTTGCTCTGTGTTTGAAACTGAAACGAAATTAGCTTTAACTTCTTCATTTCTCATCCGAATTTGATAATTTTGAATGTTTTGGAAATCTTAGGTCATGTGTTACATGTTTCATTCATTATATTTTCTGGAATTTTGAAGTTTGCTTGGTCGAAATTATGGTTGTATGTTGTTGTCCTAAGAGAAAATGACAGGAACAACAATTGTTGACCTTAGAATTGTATTAGCTCATTTTTGCTCTCATTCTCTTCGGTTTTGATGATGCTTTTGAGATATTTTGAGAGCTACGATGCCTATTAGTAGGCTAGCCATATTTGGAGAATTTTAAATTCAAATTTAAATGGAATTTGAATTGATTTTGGGTTAAATTTGAACTGAATTCATATTAAATTCAAGTTATCGATTTTGAGATATCCCTTTTAGTTTTCATTGCTTTTGGGAATGGTTTTCACTAAATCATTTTTGAAATACATGGACATTTCAAATTATTATTACATAGTATTTTTTTTAAATTATTTTTCGAGATAAAGAGAGACTTATTTCCTATAATAAAGGAATTTCAAAATTGGTTTTAGTAATAGTTTTTGGAAAACCATTTTAAATTTTATTTTATAAATAAAATTACTATTTTTACGAATTTCGGACGTATAAGAAAAACAATTAAATGGTAAAGTAAAACATGTGATATGGGACACATGGATTTGCTTTATCGCTTAATATCGGACTTATACGATTGAAACCCTTTTGATGAACTGTTTGAGATGATTTAAGATGTTATTAAATTTTTGGTAGATTATATGGTCCAAGAATTTAGGAGTATATTCGATGAAGGACCAATTTAAGACGTGTTTCTTAATCGCCGATTAAATGAGATGAATTAAGAGCTAGAAATTGCTAATTGGAATTGTGGTTATAGATAACCATCTAGATGTTATTTTTACATGCCGATGAGATGAGATAAGCTTTTTTATGATGATTTTATGATGTTGAGATGTATTATGATAATTATTACTTGTCGAAGAGATGAGACAAGTCATGATGTCACTAGTACTCGTCAATGAGATGAGACGTGCATGGTAACGTATTTACTCGCCAACGAAACGAGGCTGAGTATATTTTCCTGATGTTTATGATGTTTTACTAGTGTGGTACCAACTAACGGCTAGTAAACCATTTGGTGTGAACGTATGGTATGGGACGTACGTTGACACCTATTAGGTTCCTATCCGAGAAGTTGAGACACATTCACGATGTTTATTAGTACTATAGACCATAAGTACTCAATTAGAGTCATCACAATATTATTAACTCGGGTCTTTGTGACTGGGAGTCATTATGATGTTATAAACTATAGTCATTCACGATGTTCACGATGTTAAGATGTTATTTGACTCCAGTCATCATGATGTTTATGGTACCAAATAGTAGTACTAGTCACGATGAAGCGCGCGTAGCATTGCTTCGGCATGCAATCGAGGATCTGGCTAATCCGAGATTTCTTTGAGTTTTGATGTTTTAGACTTCACCGTCTTTAGATGATTATTATATTGATAGCCTAATGCTAAATGAGATGTATACATATATGGTGAAATCATTTATGATGTTACTCTTTGATTGAGTTATTTGCATTATGGATTGATGATTTGATGATTTTATAGACTACTTGATGTTAAGATGGAGTTGAGATGTATTTATAAACTTATACCGCTGAGATGAGGTATAAATGATTATGAAGAATCTTTTATGATAAGTTTTAGTGATGGATTTGAGATGTATCTACATTCATACCGATGAGATGAGGTATGAATAAGTATAATGCTTCTTTTATGATTGGGTTTTATATTTCCTTGATCCTTGGGATATGCCAATGAGATGAGGCACATCCATATGCGTTTTATTCTATGTATGAAGGATATGTACCTTTGATGTATTTTTATATTGACAACCACTTCTAAGAAGATAGTTGAATCATTTGAAGTCATTATCCATATTCCTTTATACCGCCGATGATATGTAGAGAAAGTGATGTTTATTGAGTCTTATCTTTAAAACTTTGCTCGCCGATGTTCCATTTGCTTAAGTGTCTGTTATGCCACTTAAATATGACTTTATCATCATTATCTCTTCTACTTGCCAAGAAGAGATGTTGTCCTTTCTTATGATGTTAAAACCCTGTATAGGCCATGGCATCCTTTAAGAAAAAGGATACCATAGCTTTCACCTACTTATCCTTATCGATTATTCCATTTAACTGATGATTTTAGCTAGCCTGACCCGTGTGTTTTCACTCGGGTCAGACCAAGTTGTTTCAAGTATCATCTATTGGACCTAGCTTGAAGTTGATGTTGGATATAAGCTCTTCTTTCGCTTGAGTAGCTTATTTCTTCCGCATACTCTGATATTTTTACATTTGATTTGATGTATATGGTGTGGTCGTGTACCACCTTTATTGTATTCATATTGTATTGGACTAAACGTGTATCAGTGTATATGTATATATCTGATGTTGATTACTATTCTGTGATGTGATTTACATTCTGTTATTATATTTTGTTCTGATAGATCCATTAGCCACCTATAGTTTTGGATTAAGCATTTATTGGGTATGTCGATCCACTTGAGTTGAAAAAAGTTATATTGCATTTACCGACGTATTCAATAGATGTTTTAGACAAATTATAGATGGCCGCCCTTAACCAGCCCTATTCTCCAGTTTAGTAGATAGAATTACTTATTAATTCTCTTTGCTAAGGTGGGTCTTGGGGTGGGGCGTTACAGTTTGGTATCAGAGCTGTGGTCAGAACAAAGTAGAATAAACACTGAACAGTATGTATATCATGATACATCAAAGTATAATACGGGTGAATCATTGTCCTTTATTCAAGCTTGCTTTCGAATCGAGCTTTGATTCTTTTTCGAGTTTTGGGATTTTTGAGATGGAATATATCTAGGAATATAGATATATTGTATTCCTTAGTATTCCATAATAGAGTTTGATGTCATCTTGTCATATATAAAATCTTATTTGGGATTATTCTATTTTTTTTGTCGATACTAGTGAGTTCGTATCGATGGAGCTGATTGATTTCTTTGAGCATTCTTGTTGCATTCTTTTGAGAGTTGTGACTCCTATTGAAGGGATCCACAACGATTGGCTCGTTGTGGGCATTTTGAGATTTTTATTTGCTGTTGCTTTTGTGAGTATTTGTTTGTTACTCACAATCTAGAGAAGCATTTGATTGGAGATGGATTGACTTATTTGATATTAAATCCAATCCTTTGTTTTATAGATCCTATTGTATATTTAGGTTTCCTATTTTGGTTGGTTTATTATTTCTGTCACTTTGGAATGTTAATGATGATTCCAAATTTTTTGATTTCACTTTTGAGTATCGATATGATGATGATCTATCTCAAATTCTAGTCATAGTGACTTTGTTTAGTTTTTCGTGTCCGTTTGGATTTGACATCCAATCGAGTAATCGAGTGTTGAGGTAACCTTATTTCTAGCTCTTGGCTCTTCGGTTATCCTTCCACGGGGACATCCACTGAGGAACGAGGTGAGTTTCTAAATTGTTCGAGTTTGGTTGAGTTTATCATTCAGCTTCGTTTGAGTGTTCTTTTTAGATACTCAATCAATTTTATCCTTTGTAGCATTACTCCATTTGAAGTAGTGATTGTGGATTGTGTGCTTCTTCTCCTTCAAGAAGAATACCTTCTTATCCTGTATCTTGATGATTTTTGGGAATGGCTCATGACATCGTAAGATTGACGAACACTTTATCTCCTTTTGATGATTCTGAGAATCGAGTATTCTAGGAATATCTCGATGCATTCTCTTAATGGTCTTTGATTTGATTTTTGAAGCTATATAAATATGAGTTTTAAAGAGAAAATTGAGCTTTGAGATATTTAAAAAAAAATCAAAGAATATTTTGAGAATATATTTACACGAGTAGTATTCCTTTTATAGAAATAATTTGAGAGTGTTGGGTCGTCCATCGAGTAGTTAAGAGTTCTGGTCGATACGCCCGATCAACGTTATCAAAAGGAATCTCCTAAATGCTATGATGAGGCAATCAGACACGATGGTTTGTGTTTTAAAAATTGAGATTTTGAAAATAATAATTTGAGATTAAATATTAAATTTATTTTGGAATGGTAATTGCAGCTATTGATTTTAGAGACGAGCAATAGAGCGGCGAGGCATTTTGATCGTTCGGTCAACTCTGCAGCCAATAGATATATTTATTTATTAGAGACTCAATGGCGAGGCTTATTTATTTTTAAATTATAAATTTGAGAATATAAATGAGATTATTGTTGAGCAATGCTTTATTGGATGTATATTTTGAAATTTTAGAATCTTTGTTATATATATTGGACGCTTTAAGAGGAGAGTTATAAGAGAATTTGAAGATTGTTTTTAAACTATTTAAGTGGTTTAATAAAAAGAGTAAAGAGAATTTAAACCCTTAATTTATTTTGAGGAACATTATTATGGATTTACAAGTTTCTTTGGAAATTAATTTTGAAGTAAAAGAAGAAATTTGGACTTTTAATTTGTGTTCTAAATAACTTACTAAGTAATATAGTAAAAAGTTTGAAAATTTTCAAATGTTGAAAATGGAGATTTAAAATTTAAAAGATGTTGAGATTTAAAAATTCTAAATATCTTGGATTAGAAGATAACTCGAGTTTATATCCTTGTTCTTAAGTATATTCTATCTTTGAGCTATTATTAACGACGTGCATTTTTCGCGATCGTTCTAGTTGGTGGCCTTGTGAGAAGCCATCTTGTGATTTATCAATCTCGTCTATTGTGTCTACCCTGTTGTGAGGATGTTCTTTTGTATATTTATGCAGAAAATCTTATTGATGATCTTCTTTATTGCTTAGAGTTTGGCTTTAAGTGAGTTTGATCCTAACTCTATTCGTAGAGTTTTATGAAATCAATCATTTTCGATTGATTAATTGTTGAGCATCTTATTGAGTTTTGATTCGAAGATGGGATATCTTCGAAATTCTTTCGAGTTACTTGGAAAATTCGATGGTTTGCTAATCACTATATTGGCATTTGATGGGCCATTGGATTAACCAAGTGAGTTTTTCCTTGTTTCTCTTTACCATTCTAATTTGAGAGTATTAATGATTTGATTTTCGAGTTTGTCTTTTATCCTTTGTCAATTGAATTTTTGTGTTGTTTACAGTCTTTTTCCACTAGAAATTACGTGGACGCAATTTTGTTAAGGGGAGGAGTCTGTAACAGCCCGGGATTTTTGAGATTACTGTTAATATTAAATTATAATGCAAATTATAATCTAATATTATGTTTAAAAATGAATTGGATAATAAAATAAGGGATTGTATTATTTATTTTGTATAAACAATATCTTGATGAATATAATTTGGGATTTGAAATTTAAACAAGTCATATTATTTTATTTGAAGCCTGTTTCAACATTTGATGGTTGAAAAAAAGTGTAAATAAATGAAATAAAGTTTGAAAAAATATATTTGTGGATTTGGATTAAAAATAAATAATAGTGATGGTTTAATTTTAGTTAGATAGTAATATTGGAAATTTATTCCAATGTTAGCCTTCTATTGTGAAATAAAAGGAATATTATGAAGGAAATAAAATTTAGACGTGTAATTAGGCTTAGAATGATGTATTAATGTTATAAAAATGTTAAAAAATTTTAATACACTTCACTAGACTTAAAAATAAATTTTATTTGGTTGAAATGGATGAAAATAGTGATTTTTCACTAAAAAATGTGAATATTGGTAAATATTGTTAAAAAATTGTGTTATATAGGGAAAATAATATTTTTAATTGGAAAATAATATTTTGATGATTAAAAAGTGTTAGAATGATTTATTGCAATTTAGTTGACACGATAGAAATTTTTTTTTAAGTTATTGCATTAAAAATAGTGTTTTTACAATAAAATGGTGTAATTTGTGAAATATTGTCAAAGATAGGGTTTTGTTTATAAAAATAACTTTTTATCATCGAAATAGTTTTTTTATATAATAACAATTTTATTGCAAATAATTTTTTGTAGATATTTTATTTGGTTAAAAATGAGAAAACTAGTGTACAAATTGATTAAATAGGTTAAATATGTATATAACATAGGAATTTCTCTAAGTATATTAGTCTTGGGCTTATTTAGGTTTGAATCAACTTACTCTCTCTAGAACCATCTAGAAAAGAGGAAATAGGCGTACGTACCTTTTTTGTAACGACCAATAGACTTTTACTAATTAAAATTATAATTTGATAAGATTTTTTTAATTAAATCTAGTAAGAAATAAAAACTTTATAATTTAATATTGAAATGAACGCTAAAATGAAATATAGCAATGTTAATTAAAACTAATTATTAGTAATTTGAATAAAATTCTAATGAATGAAGTAGTGAAAGTGTTATACTTGGATATAAATTGAGTATGAGAAAATAAAAGTAAGTATTGAATTAATTAATTAAATAACACATTGTTAACAGTAATTGAATATAAATTAAGGAAATATGTTAATGCAAGTTAATAATTAATGAACTTGAATGAACATTCCAATTTAATGAAATAATTTAAATGTTATGACTTAGTTATAAGTGGAATATAACAAAAACAAATGCAAGTATTGTATTAATGTGTGAAATAATATGATAGATGGTAATTGTTTGTGGAGAATAACCATACAAGTATTATAAAGAGTATATTGGTGACAAATGGTTGTTGTCACTAGTTAATTTATCAATTACAAATAAAGGTAATTAAATATTACTTTAATGATAATTAATATAATAACGAAAAGTGTGAACATAAATTTATTTATAAGGTAGTAATTGGTGTAATAGAAAGCATGAGACCAAGTAAATAAATTTATTGAGAATATTAATTGTAATTTATGTATATATTTGGCAAAAATATATAATAAATGGAAATAGGATAGTTAATACAAAGGAGTTAGGGATTTGAATATATTATGGTAATATTTATACAAATGTAAGATGTAAATAGGCGTATATTAGTATAGTAGGATATAAAATTAGTGTAATTGGATGATAGAGCAATAATGGAACTAGTATAAAGAAGGCAATTTAACCAAATCGATATTGAAATCAATTTTTAATTTATTGGGATGTAATCAATAATAAATGAATTTATTGGTAAGTAAATGACATTAATTTCTATATTAATTGAAAACTAGGATGAAATGGGAATTATTAATGTGATAAAAGTAAGCCAACAATAATTTTTCCCATAAAATGATAATTTATTCAATAACGAAATCTACAAACCAAATAAATAGATTTCATTGGAATTTTAATCAATAATTTATGAATTTATTGGAATTGGAGTTTAAAACTATAATTGGTGAATTGGTTTACTATAAATTGATATGAAATTTGTTATAAAGGATTATAAATTTCAAAGTAATCCAAGATGATAAAATTTAAGAATTAAAGAATTTGAACTTAAATAGTCATTTAATTATTTAATATTAATTTATTTAATTAATTGGAAAATAGCCATTTTGGCCACTGACTCAGATTTCGACGAAACCTATTTCATCGGATCCATAACGGTGAATTATTGTAGGATTTCAAGTTTCATAACGATCGAGCTTGTCGTTTGATCGTACGAGCTTGAAATGCCTTGAAATCAGTTAAATTGAAATCAATTGAAATCAGTTTTGAATAAATAGATTTTTAGCATAACTTTTTCATATGATGGAATTTGGATTTGAAACATGTTCCATCGAGTTTAAAATATTTTAAAACATCTAGTTTGATACATTGGTTGACCCAATTTCGTTCCGGAGTCGGAACGGGCTTTTTGGGCCATTTTATCGTTCAACGCGTATATAAATCTGGTCCATTTATTCTATTTTCAGCCTTGCCTATATATACCTCGTTATAAACCCTAATTGTTCCTCATTGTTCATTATTCTGTATGTATAATTCCTCCTCACCTCCTCATTTCAATGGCAGACAATTCCAAACCCAATTGCAATTCAAAATCAAAGCCAAATTTCAAATTCCACAAACTATGTCAAATTATATATCGTCGGAAAGCTCTCGAGGAGGCAAGCCAATTCTGCAGTTCGTTTTTCGATTTGAGTTTTCATTTGACCAGGATTTCTCAAAACAGTTATGGCCGTCCATAGGTGGTTTTTGATCGGCGACCGATCATCTTTTCGTGGGTACCGTTGAGGAGAGGCAGTCAAGGGGATTGCATCTAGGTAGTTCGTGGGTGGTGTCAACGACCAGATTTGTCGCGAAAATTCGAATAGGATTACAATTTTCGACTGCTGGGCTTGCATTTCCGGTCGATCGGCGTCACCTTGGGGTTCGAAGAGGGTGCTGTGGTGAGGTAGGCGCTGACTGGAGTGGGGGCGTGGCTACGGTGTCCTCGTGCGCGACGTGTGGCGGCGGCAGTTTCTGTCGAACGCGATACAGTATGGAGATGCTAGGGTTTTCGTGTTTCTGGTTTGTGTGTGCGTATTGAAGGTGATGACGTGGCAATTGAGAAGGGGTTTGTGATGCTTTGTTTTCTTTTATTTTTAATTTAAATTTCACTCGTTCCAACAACAATAACTTTCACATACGAGATCGGTTTCGGATGCAGTTTTCTCCATTGCAATCGTATTTGAATTCCGGACATTTTGGCAAGGGTTTTGATGCATTCTGAGACTGTTCAAATTTTGGGTTTAAATTGGATTTAAATTCAATTTAAATTCAAAAGCTGAGTGTTTTTAGCCCACTCACAACTTCTAAATTTTTTTATGTGTGTTAAATTAATTTTTGATGTGATTAGAAATTTATTTATGACTGTTTGGCATATTTTTATTCATCAACCCAGTTAAATTGAATTTATTGAATTAAATGTTATTTAATTTATTATTGCATTTAAACTGCCAGTTAAATTGTTATTTAATTTGTTATTGAATATAAACTGCCAGTAAATATCTGTTATTTATTATTGTTCTATATTGATGTTATTGTTGAATTGGATGATGATTGTGATAAATGGTTGATGGTTGATATTGGATGAACGGATGTTATAATTTATATTGTTATAAACTGCAAGTTGTTATGCACCTTTATTTCATTGGGGATTGCGGTTTGAAATGATATATAACCGTATTTTTATTTTAAATTGCGAATTGAAATGATAAATATCTGTATCATTTGACCATAGGATAAAAAAATTTATACGGACACCACGGTCTATATATAAAATATTTTGAAATGATTTCTATGGCTTTGTAAAGAAATATACGATTTTATGAGATATTGATTTGGATATTTTATAAATGTTATTTTATGTAGTTAAATTCTTGGTTTTAAAGCGATGAATAAAATTGTTTAAAGTATAAAATAAGTTTAATAATAAAGTTTGATTTATTAAAATATAATATGGATAAGTAATTACTTAAATTATATTTTAATATAGAGTTTATATTGATTTTTATAAATTAAGGTTGAGAAGATAGTTTTGAAATTGATTTTAGAATTTATTTAATTAAGAGTTATATTTAATAAGAATCCATTTGGAATTTATCGAAATTGAGATTTAAAAAGAATATTGTTTTATAACTTAATTCGGGTTTAAAGTGATTTAAGTGAATATATCAAGTCTAAATAAATTGAGGAATATTCAGTTATTGAAATTTGAAGTTTTATTTAAAGGATATTGGATTTATTAAGTAAATATTTCAAAAATAAATAATAGTACAGTAAATTTGGTGTCCATATATATACATATTTATATATATATGAATTATAAAATTTAGTTTCGAAATATATTGAATCTGAAATAGTTTATTTTGTAGACCGAATCTGTTTTGAAATCGATATAATTTGGAATGTTCTATTTGAAAACCGAATTGAATTTATGATTTGGGATTTGGTTAAATTTAAAATTTAGAAATTCGGGTTGTTTCGGAATTGGTTTGTGAAATTTAAGAAGCTAGTTTATTTTATAAAATATTTTAATATTTAAACCATGTAAGGGGTGGAAGTTATGTTTCAAAGTTATAAATTTCAAAGTATTATGTTTTGGAAGTGTTATAGTTTTAAGTCTTTGGTTTCGAAATTTTACAACTTTGAAATACTATGATTTTAAAATGATATCATATTGATTTGGTTTTTAAATGGGAAATGATATCATATTATATGGTTTTGAAATAGATAGTATATTCTGGCTTTGAAGTATAAATTATTCTGAAATTACCGCGGAGTTATAATAACATTTGGTTGTTGAGGAGATGGGATCGGAAGTTGTCATACTCTCTGCCAACTCCAAAAACCACTTTAACAACCGTGTACGCGATGGAGATTTCAGAATGAAGTAGGATGGTGGCGACGTTTCCTTGAGGTAAATACGTGGACCCGACTCCCGTGAGTTGGCATAAGATGGCTAAAACAGGAGCGATCGACGGGCTAAGAAGGTAGCACCTTTTATCGGACACATCCCTTCGATATTATACTCTGACTTTTGGATTGATTCGGTGGCCACTTTTGATTTTTGATTTGGGGGTGTGGCTTGAGGTGGGAGGTATCTACGTGCTACGCGTTACAACCGGTCCCGAAGCGTAATTGGTATATCTAATCTGGCATTGTCTTGTGTGCCGTGTCACCTACCCTATCGCAAGTTGTAAGAGTTTGGTTTTCTCCTGTAGCCCGTGTGGTATCCTCTGGTGGCTTCTCGATCAGGAGGGACCACGATACTGGATGGACTATTGGGACTATTATGGTGTTGAGGGGGAGATTAGGTAACTCCTTAATGCTATTTAAAAGTAAGTTTATGTTATTATAGACATTATTATAATAGCGAAATATTGCTACATAGTAAATAGTTTAACGGATCCTTAGGAGATTTGAATCCCGAGCATTTCTTAAGTTATTGCACTCATGTTGACACTGAATAGGATTTGTCAAATCCCGTAAACATCTCTAACACCGTTCCATTAATATTATTTACTATTGATTTAGCTTACATAAGATCTTTTAGTTCCGACTCGAGTGTTTTGTCTTTTCAATTCGCTCGGGTCAATCTGAGCATTTCAGGATTCGAAGACTTTATATTTGGAGGACGAAGACGAAGATTTGTATTACTATTATTTATTGTATTCCACTGCATCACATTGTTCTGCTGCATTGTTATTGATTATTCTCTGGTATGTGTAACTCTAATATTGTATTGTATAAGTATAATCAAATGTTTTTGTAAAACAGCTTCGTGAACTGTTTAGATGATTATTATATTCTATCGTTCCACTGCAAGATTCTATTTTTTTTCTTTCTCTGCTTTTTCTTATTTACCCCATAACAATCCACCCTTCTGTATTGTTTAAGTCTGACGTATGTGGTTTATCGTCGATTTAAAACGTACAAAAATGCGGGACGTTACATCTGGTATCAGGGCTTTGGTTTAGCGATAAACCTTAGCTTTGTGTGGTTTGACTCTTAATCAGTAGTGTAGTAATATCCTATGATGAGTCGCTGAGTGTATATATATAAGAGAGCGTATTTGTTAGTGTTATAAAAAGGTTTTAATATTGTGTTAATTTGTTCCGTTTTGTATTTATAAATTCTGGTTGATGCATGGGACGCTATGACCTCAATAGGGATTTCTAAACACTTAATAGGATAGACCGACACAATATTTGTTTTGAATATAGGTGAATGAAATAATTTTGCCTATTATATTTTCTATATATAAAATAATTTTTTTGTAAAGGTTACATTTGGTTGTAATATATTGGTTGTTAGGTAGTGTAATCTGTAAATATTAGTAAAATACGATTTGAAAATAAAATAAATGAAATTGGAAATTTAGGACCTAAATTCCGTGATTTTTGAAAATCTCTTTCAAAGGATTTTGGAATATAATAATTTTATTTAGAAGTATTTTTTGATATAAATATTTTAATATAATTTGAAAAGAATTGTTTTAAAGAAATTTTGAAAGGAATAAGTTCTGTACTCCCCTCTCCGTCGCTGGAAAATAATTTCGATGATGAGTGCACGCATCATCGACATTTATTTTCGAGTTTCTATGTGGGAAGGCCACTGTAGTTGTTTTACTGTAGATTTATTTTGATAAACAAAAATAAATTTTAAATTGTTTTAAATATAACTGGATATTTAAGTGTAAGTATATACATTTATCTATTATTTTAAAATGATTTGAAATTAAACTCGGTATTTAGTTCTTATGTTTCTGTTAATTAATAGTTTCAATTATTGTAGTGAAATGAGTTGGGACAAATTAATAATTGGAACCTTTAATTAAATAAAAGAATAAAATGCTAGGTTATAAATGAAATTTCCAGAAAGTTGAAATGTGTGATCTATAATAAGCAAAGGATATGATTATTGAACATTAAGTTAATTAAAAAAATAAACTTGTGTAACTTTCAATTGCATTCTAAAAAGCATATATATATATATATATATAACTTACCGAATAATAAAAGTTACAATGTTTAATAAGAAAATGTAATAGAATATTATATAAGTAAAAATTTGAAATTCTTTTATAAACAAGAATTTGATGTTGTAGTTGATATAAACATAGGTTATAATTGAAATACTACTATTATAAATGGTGATAGAAAGTAAGTATTATAAGAAAGTAATAAAAACTTGAGTAGATGAATTGATATACTAAGAAATTGAATTTAACATAAATAATATAAATAAATGAAGGTAAATAAATGAAGCCATGCAATATTGAAAGAATGAATAAATATAATGCAAAAAAGAAAAGAAAATAAGAAAAGAAAGAAAGAAACTGACATGACCTGAATAAATGAAAATGAATAATTTTACGTAATGAAAATAAATGAAACAAACACTGAATGAGTGAATGAAATTAAAAGTTTGTAAGAAATAAATGTAAAATTTAAAGGATGAATCATTATATGAGTGAAAAGGGAATCAAACAATAAATGCTATGAAATGGAATTAATAAGAATGAACTTGATCTATTGTTTGAAATTGTTGTTTGTTTGATTTGGTTTATGAGTTGTTTGGGTAAAAGATACTTTTAATTGCTTAGATGTGTGAATAATATATTGAGTTTTACCTAAGACTGTTGAGTAAATGGAATACTTCATAGTTATTTGTAATTCTATGTGATTTAAAGTGTCTTAACCCGAACCAACCAATTGTTTTGTTTTGCTCGAATGGTTGATTTGTATATGATGTGTATGCTGTTGGTTGCGAATGATTGTTGTTAAATTGATTTAATTGTCAGTGTTTGAAACAACTTTTATATAATTGTTAACCTTTTTGGATTATATAAATGGAATACAGGTTATGGAAGCAATTGTTATTGCTTTTGGTTTCATAATTAAGCGTAATTGCCCGACCAATATGTACGTTTTCAGATTACGATTTATAGCGTTATTATATTGTTTTCCCGTGTTAGGATATATATTATTTTGAAAAAAAATATGTTGTATATTGTTATATTTGATATTATATTTTCTCCCGAGCCTCTCCATACAAAGGAGACTCTGCCAAATTTACCGTAAATTTTGGACTTAGAATTTTTTTGAAAAGAGTTTTCCAAATTTTATTAATTTGAGTATAAAAAGGACTAATAGTTATAAAATTGGTATATTAATTTGTTTATAAAGTTAATATTTTTGAATAAGATGTATTGTTTATTTAATTCTTTCTTTTCCCTTCTGTTCCATTTCGGAGACGAAAAGTTTTGAGTGTGGGAGAGTGTAACGACCTGCAGATTTTTAATAATTAAAATTGTAATTCGATACAATTTTTGTAATTAAATCTAGTAAGAAATAAAAACTTTATAATTTAATATTGAAATGATGCTAAATGAAATATAAAAATGTTAATTAAAACTAATTATTTGTAATTTGAATAAAATTCTAATAAATGAAGTATTGAAAGTGTTATACCTAGATATAAATTGAATATGAGAAAATAAAAGTAAGTATTGAATTAATTAATGAAATAACACATTGTTAACAGTAATTGAAAGTAAATTAAGGAAATATGTTAATGCAAGTTAATAATTGATGAACTGAATGAACATTCCAATTTAATTAAATAATTTAAATGTTATGACTTAGTTATAAATGGAATATAATAAAAACAAATGCAATTATAATGTGTGAAATAATATGATAGATGGTAATTGTTTGTGGAGAATAACCATACAAGTATTATAAAGAGTATATTGGTGACAAATGATTGTTGTTACCAATTAATTTACCAATTACAAATAAAGGTAATTAAATATTACTTTAATGATAATTAATATAATAACGGAAAGTGTGAACGTAATTTATTTATAAGGTAGTAATTGGTGTAATAGAAAGCATGTGTAACGATCCCGAATTTTAATTTATTTTAAATTGATAATTAAATTCATTTTTGATTTAAAATGGTGAAATTTATTGATACATTGATTTAAAAATTCAAAATGGAGTCTTTAAAATAAAATAAATATTAAGCTAGAAATAAATTTATATATATATATAAGATAAATTGTAAATTATAAAGTCAAGTAATACATGAAGTAAGCTACAAACTGGAACTAATACCAGCCTAGCCAATAAACAAAGTCAGGTTATATAAAAAAAGAATATGATAAATATATTTAAGTATAAACAAGCGAAGTCAATAAATACAAGCAAGATGTGTTTACAAAATAAGTGAAATATAAACTCATATGAATTTCAAAGCAAAGACAAAAGACAAGGGAACAAATAAAAATACATATATTTGTACAAATAAATAAACTAAGTATGTAGGCTTGACAAGCAAGGAATAAAATATATTCAGATTTGAATACTTGAACAAGAAATAAGACAAAGAAAATAGAATGAAAAAAATTATAAGTATATGGTACAATACAATTAATACTAGCATATCAAAAGCAAGATTACAGCCAACAAAATCTCTGACTACATACAAACAAAAGATAAAGCAAAAGGAAAGAAGCAATATATGTACACAAGTAAACAAAAATAAATATAGGTATGTAAACAAATGAATATGTATGTAAATGAAGCTTGCAAAGGAAGCCAAAGAAAATATCTCATATTTGTACAAAGCCAATAAATGTAGCCACCAAAATATCATCCATCAGCCGAAATATGTTGAAATTATATCAGTGAACAAACCAAATAAATAATATCTTTAGTCAATAGAAAAGAAAGTATGTTCCAGTTAGAACTTCTCCTCTGTACAAACCTTTCTTCTATATAAACATGTATATTTTCTTATGCCTGCTCGTTCAAGAAAATAACATGGCAAAACCAGAGAAAAGAATGTAAGCAATCATCAGCAAATAAGAGAAAGAAAAGAAAAGCTACAACTAGAAAACAACTAACAGCAACTAGATCAAAACAATTATCATCAACAAAACAAGAAGGCTCTGACCAATCTAGGTTCAGGTGAGTAACCTCACTCTTAAAATGATTAAGCAGATATATATATATATATATATATATATATATATATATATCTGTTGAACATTCAACTTGAGTAAGTATGAAATGTGTGAATATAAATCTAATTCTATTTAGCACATATGAATGTATGATATGTAATGCAGGTGAATTAACAGAGTACTCTCTGTATTTAGCTTCCAGGGTTTTTTTTGCAAAAGGAATTCAAAATCTATTTATTTCACTCTCTGTTTAAACTCAAGAATCAAATGAAAATTGTTTAATTAACTACAAGATTTAGCTGGAGGTTTATTCAAGTCAAAATAATATAAATATGTCTCTGGAAATCAAAATTTATCAGTAAAGTTTGAATTTTGTGAAAAACTCGAATGTGATAATTTATAATTTCAGGAACATACCTTAAATCCCTGTAACAAAATATGAATTTTAAAACTTAAATCACGATTTTTAATCGAGTAATGGCTGTGATATTCTATGTTGATCGAAATCAACATTCTTGTCAATTGCCGGAGATTGGCATCGAAATTTGCAATGGGGTTTCGCGTGGAGATGGAAGGGAGTATGGAGAGGTTGGGAAAAATGGTCGGAGGCGCTCTCGACTACGGTGGTGACAACGGCGAGCAGCTTCTTTTTGTAACCCTAATTTTTACTGTGAGTGATGCATCGACCGCCACATGTTCTATGGTTGATCGAGTGCTACCGGATTTTGGGGAATGGTAGCGGAGGGATAGATGAAGTCGTGGCCGTTGGTGGTGATTCTCCGGTGGCCGAGGCGGAGAGAATGGGTTGTTGACAGGTTCGAGCGTTGTTTGTTTTCCAAATTTCCAGGTTTGGAGTTTAAAGCTCTTTTCGGTTTCGAGCTTAGGGAGGGTAATCTGATGATCGTGGTGGAACGTGGAGTGGTTTTCCGATGTGAGAGGATGGTCAACGTTGGCCGGAGCGGCGTCGTTCGCCAGTGCACGTGCTCGTGTGCACGTTTCTTGTCTGGGATGTTTTTTTTGATTTGGGGAAGGCGAGTTTTCCTCATGTTGGTCTCGAAGTGGAGCTCGAGATTTTCGTGATTTGGCTCGGGGTTTTGATATAAGGGCTCGGGTTAAAAATGTTAGTTACATTTTTACTTAAAACCTGCCAGTGTTTGAAATTGAAATGAAATAAAATACAATAAAATATTTTTGAAGCCAGAGTTGAACAATGTTTTAAGTAAGTTTAAAGCATGGATTCAGAATGAATCCGATCCTAGTTTTAAAATAAATAAGTTTAATAAAAAAATAATTGAAATGTTAAACAACTTTAAAACGTTAAAGTATATTTTAAAAAAAGTGATTTGAATTTAAAATTGAATTTGGGTTTGAAAACTCTGGTAAATTCCTTTTATAAAACAAGCGTGTCTTTAACATGTGAGATAAAAGGTTTTTAAATTGTTTTGAAACTTTGTAAAGTTAAAAATTGTATTCATTGTAAATCTTAAATTTATAATGGAATGTGAAAGAAAATTTAAGTAAATTGTTTTAAATACTTTTGATAATGATAATTTGATCACTAATAAAATAAGAATAAAGTATTATCTTAAAGATAATATAAATTTAATGATTTATAATTCATTGATATTAATAAGGCAATTAAAGAATGATTTATTTAAATTATAAATAAATAATTTAGATTAATTTATAATTAAAAATGATTAATAATGATTTGATCTAAGAAAATTTCTTAAGAAGGTAATTAAAGAAATGTTATTAGTTAATGAAGATAATTCACTAGGAATTATTAAGTAATTAAATTAATGTGATAAATTTTGATAATTAATTAGATCAATTAATTTAGATAATCAATCGTAAATTGTTAATTACATAAAGAAAGTAATTAAGGATTTATTACTTATTGTAATTGATTTTTGTTATATTGATTAATTGAAGTTAATTAATTTAAGAAAAATTATTTGATAATTGGA
This sequence comes from Allium cepa, assembly GCA_030765085.1. Taxonomy (NCBI): domain Eukaryota; kingdom Viridiplantae; phylum Streptophyta; class Magnoliopsida; order Asparagales; family Amaryllidaceae; genus Allium; species Allium cepa. The sequence goes on along the minus strand of CM060929.1, from coordinate 870,347,036 downwards.
TAAGTGAATTTACTTAGTGAATTTAATGGAGATAATTAATTATGGGATAATTAATTTATTTAATGAGTAATTAAGGAATTGATTAATTGATGTAATTAATCAAGGTGATTTATTAATTAACTTAAATCAAATGATTTGTAATTGATTAATCAGAATTTGATAACTAATTCATAAGTAATTAAATTAAATTGGAAATAAATTGAATTAATTAGGGATAAACCATTAATCCTACTTATAAATGATTATTAAATGCTTGACCTTACTTATGGATGATCGTACTATATGTGATGCCTTGAATTGATTGCCCTAACTGATCTGTTGCATTTTTTTCTTCTGTGGATTGAACTGAGTATTTTATTCATTTATTGATGATGCATCTGTATATTATCTGTGAATTGTGAATGGAAGATAAGCATTATACTTTATATCGCTTATCAACTGTATTTCTGTGTTGATCTGTAATGATTGAATGATGTTGCACTATTGTGTTAAACCCCTAGACCACACTTATACACACACAAATATGGATTCACGAGGAAATTGATTAAGCCGCAGATTTGAAATAGTTTTCAAAGTTGAATATTTAAATTCAAATATCTTGAAAATGGATTGGATTTAAAGTGAAAAGCTTTTGAAATGGAATTTCAAAGATGAAATTTATTTTGAATAACTTGATTGAGTTTTGAAATTTAAATATTCCGATTTAAATTTGAATTTAATATTTAAAAATTGAATTCTATGATCTGGAAACTAGGGATTGAAGATGTTATACCAGTTTATATGGGTTAAACTATTTTAAGGTATTAATTTGGAAATTTGAATTCAAAGGCTTTAACTCGTGTGAATAAGATTGGATCTTTCTGAAACGAAACTATTTGTTTTCCAATAATAAAAGCTTTCATATAAGAAGTGAACTTCCAAACTATGTAAAAAGGGACTTTAAGTTAAAAATGAAAATGATTTTTCAAAGTTATGGAAACGGTTTGAAAGCTATAAGTTAAATCTTTAATTTAAAGATTTAACGAGTTCATCCAATTGAAATGGAAGTTGTTTTGAAATTCGTAAATGGATCTTTGTGAAAATGGGGGAACTTAGTGAAATAAATCTTTTGTTTAAAAGATTTGGAAATGGTAATTGGTTTAAACCATTTGAAAGAAAGTTTTGAATTATTAAGTTGTGACTTAATTGAAATCCCAATATCCATATGTTTTAAATGTTGCGCTCACTATTCGGTTTAGCCGGGAGAGGACCTTTGTGTCATATAACCCATTCCGAATAGTGATACGACGTATATGGATAGCATTGAAGACCGGTGGTGAAGACCGGGTATTTACGAGAACGATAGGATGACCTATCGATTGTCTCTGCACTGAGTCGCGCCGGTATAGAGATTTCCTAAGTGATAGGAAGTCCGATCGGGATTGTGAATACCCGGATTGCAAGGGCTTCTTCGGAAGTGCCTTCGGTTCTGTTCGAACCCGGAATAGACTTGTATGGTCATGTGTCTGACACTACACTTTGAGATATAAAGCCGATTTCTTTCAAATACATATCTGTTGGTGGCGGAGAATTTATTCTCTTAGCTTAACACCCTTCTCTGAGACGTACGAGCTCAGAGGTTATGTAGTTGAAGGTTATCAGCAATATACTCCCAATTTGGTAGTGTGGCATGCTAAGTGCTGCTGTGTGATTGATGATCATTTGTTGATCATTTGTGATCAAAGCATGGCTTTGTGAAAAAGCGTGGCTTTGTGGACGAAAGCTCATCGAGCCTCACAAACCGGTAATGGTCGAAACAGGAAAAATGCGGCAAGGTTTCAGGGGTAGCTCCCCTAGGGTATGACCTTTCCTTCTGGAAAAGGGTAGTATCATGGTATGGAGCCCAGATACTTACTCATGTGGACACACTTTATTTATTACTGTGTGATGTTGTTGGTGTAGAGGATCCTCGTATAAAGGTCCCAAAGGACCGGGGGTGGCATATCTGAGGTTTTATTCCCCGGGAAGGGGGTAGCCGGCCTTGTTTGGCAGAGATCCGGGTAGGTTTTCGGGGCGTCCCGCCAGAGGCGTTCCCATGTGCCTATAGGAAGTTCCTTAGCCTGACCATTTGTTGGAAATCCAATCAAAACAATACGTGCCTTGTACGGTTTTAGTTATATTACCTGCCATTCACTTATGGTGGCGCCCCACTGTTTGGATGGTTGCTATAGTAGGCATAGTTCGGAATGTCTATGCTGGCTAAGATTAATATTTTACTTTCGAAATGTTTTCTGCACTGTGCACTTATAATAATAATATCAAAGAAATTTCCTACGTATCAAGCATGTTTGACTATCATAAGAAGAAATCTCCTCCAATTCTGCGTTTGCATTGTGTGTGTGGCGGGAGGTCTTATGGTAGTTTCATTCTCTAAAAGCATTGCGAATTTACTTTAAAATTTTCTTGTTGTTTGTTTTCAAAGATAAACTGTTTTTGTTACTCACGCCAGTCCCATGACTGACCCGGAGTTTATTGTTCCTTTCCTAAACTCTGGGTGCCCACTATTTTCCCACACGGGCAATCTAGAGTTGGGTTTTTCAGATAGTTAGGTTCAGTGGATTATCTGAAGCTAGTTCAGTCTTTGGATATGACTGACCTTGCTTAGCTTGGTACATCGTTATTGGGAGTTTGAGTTATTCCTGGATTGGTTCTTGGAGATGGAGTTGCAGTTTTGGAGTTCCTTCTTGAAGGCTATCTTAGAGTTATTTTTTCCGCTGCTGGTTTTAGCTATTTTCTTTCCCGCTGCTATATTATTGTATCATATCTCTGATGTATATATCGATATCTATTGTATCATACGTTGTATCAGATGTTGTATATTGATATTCATTATTTCCTCTGCTGTGTTGTTTACTTAATTGTGTTATAAGCTCCGGCGAATCGGATTTGAACGGTCGAATCTGCGGCATTCGAGTACGATGTAAAGTACGGATGTCGACTTTCGAACGCGAAAAATTCGCATTCGTTACATTTGGTATCAGAGCCGAGGGTTAAACTTTAGCTCAGGAGTATAACACGTTAAGTAACTCATTAGAGATAGGGTGAAGTATCCCTAGAATGAGTAATCCCTAAGATATCCGTTTGTATGTCTCAGTAAATTCTCTTACTATCCGCTGATAGTGAGTATGAGTGCAAGAAGAGAACGAGATAGGGGACAGGGAAATACGACTATAATTGGTCAATACCCTGCAACAGTGGAAATAATCTTTCTCTATCAATTTCCTTTGATTCGTTTTCAAATTCTTTGATTTCTTCGTGACAACTGCAAGAAGAAGTTTCAGTGTGATGACGGTCCTACGAATCGTTGTAGAAAATCCTTACTTCGTATCTTCATCGGTTTCTTATCAGCTTTTCGTTTTAAACTTTAATGAATTAGAAATTTTGAAATTGAAAATTTTGAATAAATTGGAAATTTTGAATTGAGTTAAATTGGTTGATGAAATATAAGGATAAAATTGAATGGTATCAATAAAACGATTTCGTTTAAACCCAAATTTAAAATTCTGTTGTAATTTCTTGGGTAGATCGAAGTCCGAAGAGGGACAAATTATATATACTTTGAGGTATTCCGACTTGAATTTGGAATCCATTCCTAGTATTTGAAAAATTGTAGAAGATTAAATCTATCTCTTTTGTTCAGCATCTGTTTTCAATTCTTCGATAGTTCCTGGTAAATACAGGAAGAAGATTTGATATATTTGTAAGGGACATAAACTCCAAATAGGCCAAAATTATTTGTTTGGATGTATTGGTTGTTTTGTTTGCTTTGGTTGCTATGGTTGATAGGTATAAATTGGTTTTTAAACTCAACGTTTTGAAATTGTATCCATATATCTGTCAATATTTGGGTCCAGATATACATTACGAAAGGTTAGTTATCCTTTCGAACTAACCAATGTCACCGCATATTTCGTAGATATGGATGACCGAATATCTGGCGGAAAATTAAATAGATTCATTCTCATATTGTTGATATTCTGATTTGGTAAGCCAAATGCAGAATAAATATATCTAGTTGATCTGGAAAGAATATTTCTTTTCGTTATCTCTCTCTGGCGAATTTCGAGGACGAAATTCCTTTTAAGGGGGGAAGTCTGTAACGATCCCGAATTTTAATTTATTTTAAATTGATATTAAATTCATTTTTGATTTAAAATGGTGAAATTTATTGATACATTGATTTAAAAATTCAAAATGGAGTCTTTAAAATAAAATAAATATTAAGCTAGAAATAAATTTATATATATATATAAGATAAATTGTAAATTATAAAGTCAAGTAATACATGAAGTAAGCTACAAACTGGAACTAATACCAGCCTAGCCAATAAACAAAGTCAGGTTATATAAAAAAAGAATATAATAAATATATTTAAGTATAAAGAAGCCAAGTCAATAAATACAAGCAAGATGTGTTTACAAAATAAGTGAAATATAAACTCATATGAATTTCAAAGCAAAGACAAAAGACAAGGGAACAAATAAAAATACATATATTTGTACAAATAAATAAACTAAGTATGTAGGCTTGACAAGCAAGGAATAAAATATATTCAGATTTGAATACTTGAACAAGAAATAAGACAAAGAAAATAGAATGAAAAAAATTATAAGTATATGGTACAATACAATTAATACTAGCATATCAAAAGCAAGATTACAGCCAACAAAATCTCTGACTACATACAAACAAAAGATAAAGCAAAAGGAAAGAAGCAATATATGTACACAAGTAAACAAAAATAAATATAGGTATGTAAACAAATGAATATGTATGTAAATGAAGCTTGCAAAGGAAGCCAAAGAAAATATCTCATATTTGTACAAAGCCAATAAATGTAGCCACCAAAATATCATCCATCAGCCGAAATATGTTGAAATTATATCAGTGAACAAACCAAATAAATAATATCTTTAGTCAATAGAAAAGAAAGTATGTTCCAGTTAGAACTTCTCCTCTGTACAAACCTTTCTTCTATATAAACATGTATATTTTCTTATGCCTGCTCGTTCAAGAAAATAACATGGCAAAACTAGAGAAAAGAATGTAAACAATCATCAGCAAATAAGAGAAAGAAAAGAAAAGCTACAACTAGAAAACAACTAACAGCAACTAGATCAAAACGATTATCATCAACAAAATAAGAAGGCTCTGACCAATCTAGGTTCAGGTGAGTAACCTCACTCTTAAAATGATTAAGCAGATATATATATATATATATATATATATATATATATATATATATCTGTTGAACATTCATCTTGAGTAAGTATGAAATGTGTGAATATAAATCTAATTCTATTTAGCACATATGAATGTATGATATGTAATGCAGGTGAATTAACAGAGTACTCTCTGTATTTAGCTTCCAGGGTTTTTTTTGCAAAAGGAATTCAAAATCTTTTTATTTCACTCTCTGTTTAAACTCAAGAATCAAATGAAAATTGTTTAATTAACTACAAGATTTAGCTGGAGGTTTATTCAAGTCAAAATAATATAAATATGTCTCTGGAAATCAAAATTTATCAGTAAAGTTTGAATTTTGTGAAAAACTCGAATGTGGTAATTTATAATTTCAGGAACGTACCGTAAATCCCTGTAACAAAATATGAACTTTAAAACTTAAATCACGATTTTTAATCGAGTAATGGCTGTGATATTCTATGTTGATCGAAATCAACATTCTTGTCAATTGCCGGAGATTGGCATCGAAGTTTGCAATGGGGTTTCGCGTGGAGATGGAAGGGAGTATGGAGAGGTTGGGAAAAATGGTCGGAGGCGCTCTCGACTACGGTGGTGACAACGTCGAGCAGCTTCTTTTTGTAACCCTAATTTTTACTATGAGTGATGCATCGACCGCCACACGTTCTATGGTTGATCGAGTGCTACCGGATTTTGAGGAATGGTAGCGGAGGGATAGATGAAGTCGTGGCTGGTGGAAGTGATTCTCCGGTGGCCGACGCGGCGAGAATGGGTTGTTGACATGTTCGAGCGTTGTTTGTTTTCCAAATTTCCAGGTTTGGAGTTTAAAGCTCTTTTCGGTTTCGAGCTTAGGGAGGGTAATCTGATGATCGTGGTGGAATGTGGAGTGGTTTGCCGATGTGGGAGGATGGTCAACGTTGGCCGGAGCGACGTCGTTCACCAGTGCATGTGCTCGTGTGCACGTTTCTTGTCTGGGATGTTTTTTTTGATTTGGGGAAGGCGAGTTTTCCTCCTGTTGGTCTCGAAGTGGAGCTCGAGATTTACGTGATTTGGCTCGGGGTTTTGATATAAGGGCTCGGGTTAAAACTGTTAGTTACAGTTTTACTTAAAACCTGCCAGTGTTTGAAATTGAAATGAAATAAAATACAATAAAAAAATTTTGAAGCCAGAGTTGAACAAAGTTTTAAGTAAGTTTAAAGCATGGATTCAGAATGAATCCGATCCTAGTTTTAAAATAAATAAGTTTAATAAAAAAAATTTGAAATGTTAAACAACTTTAAAACGTTAAAGTATATTTTAAAAAAAGTGATTTGAATTTAAAATTGAATTTGGGTGTGAAAACTCTGGTAAATTCCTTTTATAAAACAAGCGTGTCTTTAACATGTGAGGTAAAAGGTTTTTAAATTGTTTTGAAACTTTGTAAAGTTAAAAATTGTATTCATTGTAAATCTTAAATTTATAATGGAATGTGAAAGAAAATTTAAGTAAATTGTTTTAAATACTTTTGATAATGATAATTTGATCACTAATAAAATAAGAATAAAGTATTATCTTAAAGATAATATAAATTTAATGATTTATAATTCATTGATATTAATAAGGCAATTAAAGAATGATTTATTTAAATTATAAATAAATAATTTAGATTAATTTATAATTAAAAATGATTAATAATGATTTGATCTAAGAAAATTTCTTAAGAAGGTAATTAAAGAAATGTTATTAGTTAATGAAGATAATTCACTAGGAATTATTAAGTAATTAAATTAATGTGATAAATTTTGATAATTAATTAGATCAATTAATTTAGATAATCAATTGTAAATTGTTAATTACATAAAGAAAGTAATTAAGGATTTATTACTTATTGTAATTAATTTTTGATATATTGATTTATTGAAGTTAATTAATTTGGTTTAATTAATTTAAAAAAAATTATTTGATAATTGGATAAGTGAATTTACTTAGTGAATTTAATGGAGATAATTAATTATGGGATAATTAATTTATTTAATGAGTAATTAAGGAATTGATTAATTGATGTAATTAATCAAGGTGATTGATTAATTAACTTAAATCAAATGATTTGTAATTCATTAATCAGAATTTGATAACTAATTCATAAGTAATTAAATTAAATTGGAAATAAATTGAATTAATTAGGGATAAACCATTAATCCTACATATAAATGATTATTAAATGCTTGACCTTACTTATAGATGATCGTATTATATGTGATGCCTTGAATTGATTGCCCTAACTAATTTGTGACATTTTTTTTCTGTGGATTGAACTGAGTATTTTATTCATTTATTGATGATGCATCTGTATATTATCTGTGAATTGTGAATGGAAGATAAGCATTATACTTTATATCGCTTATCAACTGTATTTCTGTGTTGATCTGTAATGATTGAATGATGTTGCACTATTATGTTAAACCCCTAGACCACACTTATACACACACAAATATGGATTCACGAGGAAATTGATTAAGTCACAGATTTGAAATAGTTTTCAAAGTTGAATATTTAAATTCAAATATTTTGAAAATGGATTGGATTTAAAGTGAAAAGCTTTTGAAATGGAATTTCAAAGATGAAATTTATTTCGAATAACTTGATTGAGTTTTGAAATTTAAATATTCCGATTTAAATTTGAATTTAATATTTAAAAATTGAATTCTATGATCTGGAAACTAGGGACTGAAGATGTTATACCAGTTTATATGGGTTAAACTATTTTAAGGTATTAATTTGGAAATTTGAATTCAAAGGCTTTAACTCGTGTGAATAAGATTGGATCTTTCTGAAACGAAACTATTTGTTTTCCAATAATAAAAGCTTTCATATAAGAAGTGAACTTCCAAACTGTGTAAAAAGGGACTTTAAGTTAAAAATGAAAATGATTTTTCAAAGTTATGGAAACGGTTTGAAAGCTATAAGTTAAATCTTTATTTAAAGATTTAACGAGTTAATCCAATTGAAATGGAAGTTGTTTTGAAATTCGTAAATGGATCTTTGTGAAAATGGGTGAACTTAGTGAAATAAATCTTTTGTTTAAAAGATTTGGAAATGGTAATTGGTTTAAACCATTTGAAAGAAAGTTTTGAATTATTAAGTTGTGACTTAATTGAAATCCCAATATCCATATGTTTTAAATGTTGCGCTCACTATTCGGTTTAGCCGGGAGAGGACCTTTGTGTCATATAACCCATTCCGAATAGTGATACTACGTATATGGATAGCATTGAAGACCGGTGGTGAAGACCGGGTATTTACGAGAACGATAGGATGACATATCGATTGTCTCTGCAATGAGTCGCGCCGGTATAGAGATTTCCTAAGTGATAGGAAGTCCGATCGGGATTGTGAATACCCGGATTGCAAGGGCTTCTTCGGAAGTGCATTCGGTTCTGTTCGAACCCGGAATAGACTTGTATGGTCGTGTGTCTGACACTACACTTTGAGATATAAAGCCGATTTCATTGAAATACATATCTGTTGGTGGAGGAGAATTTATTCTCTTAGCTTAACACCCTTCTCTGAGACGTACGAGCTCAGAGGTTATGTAGTTGAAGGTTATCAGCAATATACTCCCAATTTGGTAGTGTGGCATGCTAAGTGCTGCTGTGTGATTGATGATCATTTGTTGATCATTTGTGATCAAAGCATGGCTTTGTGAAAAAGCGTGGCTTTGTGGACGAAACCTCATCGAGCCTCACAAACCGGTAATGGTCGAAACAGGAAAAATGCGGCAAGGTTTCAGGGGTAGCTCCCCTAGGGTATGACCTTTCCTTCTGGAAAAGGGTAGTATCATGGTATGGATCCCAGATACTTACTCATGTGGACACACTTTATTTATTACTGTGTGATGTTGTTGGTGTAGATGATCCTCGTATAAAGGTCCCAAAGGACTGAGGGTGGCATATCTGAGGTTTTATTCCCCGGGAAGGGGGTAGCCGGCCTTGTTTGGCAGAGATCCGGGTAGGTTCTCGGGGCGTCCCGCTAGAGGCGTTCCCATGTGGCAATAGGAAGTTACTTAGCCTGACCATTTGTTGGATCCAATCAAAACAATACGCGCCTTGTACGGTTTTAGTTGTATTACCTGCCATTCACTTATGGTGGCGCCCCACTGTTTGGATGGTAGCTATAGTAGGCATAGTTCGGAATGTCTATGATGGCTAAGATTAATATTTTACTTTCGAAATGTTTTGTGCACTGTCCACTTATAATAATAATATCAAAGAAATTTCCTACGTATCAAGCATGTTTGACTATCATAAGAAGAAATCTCCTCCAATTCTGCGTTTGCATTGTGTGTGTGGCGGGAGGTCTTATGGTAGTTTCATTTTCTAAAAGCATTGCGAATTTACTTTAAAATTTTCTTGTTGTTTGTTTTCAAAGATAAACTATTTTTGTTACTCACACCAGTCCCATGACTGACCCGGAGTTTATTGTTCCTTTCCTAAACTCTGGGTGCCCACTATTTTCCCACACGGGCAATCTAGAGTTGGGTTTTTCAGATAGTTAGGTTCAGCGGATTATCTGAAGCTAGTTCAGTCTTTGGATATGACTGACCTTGCTTAGCTTGGTACATCGTTATTGGGAGTTCGAGTTATTCCTGGATTGGTTCTTGGAGATGGAGTTGCAGTTTTGGAGTTCCTTCTTGAAGGCTATCTTAGAGTTATTTGTTCCGCTGCTGGTTTTAGCTATTTTCTTTTCCGCTGCTATATTATTGTATCATATCTCTGATGTATATATCGATATCTATTGTATCATCTGTTGTATCAGATGTTGTATATGGATATTCATTATTTCCTCCGTTGTGTTGTTTACTTAATTGTGTTATAAGCTCCGGCTAACCGGATTTGAACGGCCGAATCTGCGGCATTCGAGTACGATGTAAAGTACGGATGTCGACTTTCGAACATGAAAAATTCGCATTCGTTATAGCATGAGACCAAGTAAATAAATTTATCGAGAATATTGATTGTAATTTATGTATATATTTGGCAAAAATATATAATAAATGGAAATAGGATAGTTAATACAAAGGAGTTAGGGATTTGAATATATTATGGTAATATTTATACAAATGTAAGATGCAAATAGGCGTATATTAGTATAATAGGATATAAAACTAGTGTGATTGGATGATAGAGTAATAATGGACCTAGTGTAAAGAAGGCAATTTAACCAAATCGATATTGAAATCAATTTCTAATTCATTGGGATGTAATCAATAATAAATGAATTTATTGGTAAGTAAATGACATTAATTTCTATATTAATTGAAAACTATGATGAAATGGGAATTATTAATGTGATAAAAGTAAGCCAATAATAATTTTTCCCATAAAATGATAATTTATTCAATAACGAAATCTAGAAATCAAATAAATAGATTTCATTGGAATTTCAATCAATAATTTATGAATTTATTGGAATTGGAATTCAATACTATAATTGGTGAATTGATTTACTTTAAATTGATATTGAAATTTGTTATAAAGGATTATAAATTTCTAAAGTAATCCAAGATGATAAAATTTATGAATTATAGAATTTGAATTTAAATTGTGATTTGATTTATTTAATACTAATTTATTTAATTAACTGGAAAATAGCCATTTTGGCCGCTGACTCGGATTTCGACGAAACCTATTTCATCGGATCCGTAACGATGAATTATTGTAGGATTTCAAGTTTCATAACGATCGGGCTTGTCATTTGATCGTACGAGCTTGAAACGCCTTGAAATCAATTAAATTGAAATCAATTGAAATCATTTTGGAATAAATTGATTTTTAGCACAACTTCTTCATACGATGGATTTGGATTTGAAACCTGTTCCATCGAGTTTAAAATATTTTAAAAAAACTATTTTGATATATGGGTTGACCCAATTTCGTTCCGGATTCGGAACGGGCTTTTTGGGCCATTTTATCGTTCAACGCGTATATAAATCTGGTCCATCTATTCTATTTACAGCCTTGCCAATATATACTTCGTTATGAACCCTAATTGTTCCTCATTGTTCATTATTCTATATGTACAATTCCTCCCCGCCTCCTCATTTCAATGGCAGACAATTCCAAACCCAATTGCAATTCAAAATCAAAGCCAAATTTCAAATTCCACAAACTATATCAAATTATATATCGTCGAAAAGCTCTTGAGGAGCGCAAGCCAATTCCGTAGTTCGTTTTTTGATTTGATTTTTCATTTGACCGGGATTGCTCAAAACAGTTACGGCCGCCCATAAGTGGTTTTTGATCGGCGACCGATCGTCTTTTCGTGGGTACCGTTGCGGAGAGGCTATCAAGGGGATTACATCTAGGTAGTTTGTGGGTTGTAGCATCCCGCCTTTTCGCATGCTTTAAATCGGTGATAAATCACACACGTTAGACTTAAACCATACAGAAGGGCGGAGTGTTATGGGGTAAATAAGAAAAAGCAGGGAAAAAAACAAAATAGAATCTTACAGCGGAACGATAAATATAATAATCAAATATACAGTTCATGAAGCTATTTTATAAACATTTGATTATATTTATACAATACATATTAGAGTTGCACATACGAAAGAATAATAATCGATGCAGCGGAATACAGTGTGTAGTGGAACAAGATAATATATAATAATAATGATGATGAAATCTTCGTCTTCGTCCTCCAGAAATAAAGTCTTCGATCCTGAAATGCTTGGACTTGTAGGATCGATTTCACCCTAGAGGGGGGGTGAATAGGGTGATAGTGTAAATTATAAATATTAATCGCGGAAGCTTATCAATTAATTTCAATTCAGATCACAAAATAGCAGCACAGATATAGCAGAATATAAATAACAGAATAAAACAGAACAACACAGAATTTACCCAGCTTCGGCAAAACCCTGCCTACGTGCTGCCCCCAAGGTTTCTACTAGAAATTAGATAGTCCCTCGCTTACACACGTAAACTCGCTATACCCGCTATTGACTAATCTAACTCTACGCTCAAAACCCTGCCACAACTCAACTACCGAGTTGCGAATTCTCGAGCTACGCCACGTAGCTTGTCCCCTAGTCACACGACTAGAAATTAAAACGGTTTAAAATTTAAAAACAAATTTAAACAGAAAATTAAAAATAAAAAAAAACTAATTAACAATATAATAAAGCCCCTTTAAAAAAAAACGGCCAGCCTCTATTCTTTATTTTAACACGTTCCTTTTTGTTTTCTTCTGTAACAAAGAATACAGCTTCCCTTTCGTTCCTCTTTGCGCTTAGGGCTTGCGTGTCTTCTTCGTTCCTCTTCCTTCAATAAATTAGGGCTTCAGGAGGAATCGCCACTTGATAGTTGATACTTCGATCTGCTTGCTTCAATTTAAATTGTTTGCGGCTTCTCCTCCTTGATCGAGTTTGGCTGATGCTTCGGTATGTAATTTTATCTTTTTGCTTTACTAGGTTGATGCTTGAACTCGATGATTGATTGCCGATGATGATTAGGGCATTTATAGGGTTCGTTACCCTATTTTCTCGTTCGTATAAATATATTTGAATTTGTCTTCGGCCGTTTGATTTCACTTTGATGATTGAGATTTTCCTTGACTGATTCACATGCGTATATATTTGAAACTGCTCGGTCGACTTGGTTTGTAATTCTCGGTTTTGAATTTTGAGATGCTTGACTATCTCCGTGAATCTCTCTGTTGACCCGATTGCAATATTCTTTGAATTCGAGACATTTGTTTATCATGTGCTTTGAGATAATTGACTTGGTTTTAAAATTCTCTGTATTGTTGATTTCGTGATGAATTTCTCGGCTTTGACTTCTAATACCCTGACCATTTCATACTTGTATATTTGCAATGTTCGGCTTGAATTTATTCTCGGCCTTCATGTGCCCTTGATTTTTTTTTTCATGCTATTCACTGGATTAGACACGTGACCTTTCATATCTTGTTCTTGTGCATTTTGTTGTTGTTGAGTTGATATAATCTGGTTTGAGTATTTGTTAGTGCATATCATCTTATTTTGGTTTGTTGTAAAATCAGTGGCATTGCTTCATCTTGTGTAAGTGCTTGTATCATCACTTAATCACTGCTTGGTTTGTTATGCACTGTTGCTTGAATCATTTTCACTTTAGTTGCTCTGGTGTCTGGTTTGGTCTGAACTTGCATATTTGAGTTGTTGCTTTCTATACTGTTGCCTTCAGTTGCTTGTCGAATTTTAGTCATTGAAGTATGTTGTTGAACTTGGTGACATGCATTTCTTTGTTGAACTTGTCATCTTGAGTTTGTACAGTGTTGTACTTGCTGCCTTGTATCACTGTGTACTGGTGTCATTTCTTTGATTTCGAACTTGGACTTATAGTTGAATCTGGACATGTTATGGGCTGGACATCTGAGCATTGCATTACACAGCATTAACTACTTTGTTGTATGCTTGATCACTTGAGTTGTTTCACTGCCATACTTGATGATGTGGTCTGTACTTGAGTACTTCTGGTATGCTACAGCTTGCATCTTTGTTGCATTTGCTTGACACTTTTGATTTCATTGCTGCACTTGAGTTTTGTTGCTTGTGGTCTTCATTCTGGTTGGCACTTGCATGTATTTCTGGTTGCTGTGCACTTTTGTGCTTGCATTTTGATGCAGTCTTCATTAGCATGCTACTGATTGGTCTGACCTGAACTTGGTTCACATCATGTTGATTTTTGAAATTTCACTTGAGTTGAATCCAGTTTCAAAAACTCGGGTTTGACCTTGTGCTCGTGTCGAAATTTTGAATATACTGCACGTGAGTTGAACCCGGCTTTTCATTTGGGTTTGACCTGTGCTCACCTGTCCCTGTAAATCAATCAAGTGTATATCGGTGTGCACGGCCTTGTGGCATATACAGTAATACACTGTGTATGTCACAAGTTGTTCGTGTATGATGAATTCAAATTTAAATTATGACGAACAATCCAAATAACTGAGGCAAATCATATTTTCAAAAATTCACGTTTTATTTTTGAATTGCAAAAATATTTCTTTTTCAATTTTACTACGTTAGTTTATATTTTTGCAGATTTCTCAGATGCTGGATTCAAACTGGAATGCAGTTGAAGATAAAAATACGAGTGTGAGTGATATGTAGTGAGGTGCTGATGTAAATGTGAAAAATGTGATGTAATCAAAGTTGTATAGTTATAGTGAGAGCTTGAAATTGTACTATTCAAAATTGTAATAAATATTTATTTGAATAAAATATTCGTTTGAATTCAAATTCTGTGTTATTTATTTTATTCAGCAAATATTTATTTAATCTGTGAAAATAAATAGTATATTATCAAATACATTTAAACGAATGTATATATGTTTATTATCATCAAACAAAAATCATATAAGCGCATATTCAACAATCTCCCCCTTTTGATGATAACAAACATATATTTAAGATTTTGAATATATTAAATGTATTTGATAATTTCAATTGCTCCCCCTATTTGAATGCTTCCTTTCTATATGATACTCCCCCTACATATATGACTCCCCCTACATATATGCATACAAATAAAATGTGTGAATGAGCCTATATGCAAATGAAAAATTGTTTGGCCTTTGATTGATTCTATTTGACAAAATCTTAACTTTTCTCTCCCCCTTTTGTTATCAGCAAAAGAATAATAGAGTTAGAGAAAATAGAGATAAAGTGATCGATATTAATCCAACATTAAAAACCAATTGAATATAAATATTAAATTTCAATAGAAAATCAAACAAAAATCATAAAAATATTGTTAGGCGCATATTCCACTTTTAGAATGATGGAGATGATGTCATCATATAAAACCATACAATTGTGTCTATTTGTGGTATTTTTATATCAGGAATTTGAATATCTACTAATCATGCATAACCGTTAGGACTTTTAAATGAGATTAGTAGTATTCCAAATTTATTTTAGAAAAATGAATTCAAGTATCTTCTAACCACTCATAACCGTGAGGACTTTTAAACGGGATTAGAATCAACTTGTTTTTTTTTATTTTATTTTTAAAAAAAATCAACTTTTGATATGTGTTCCATACATGCATAACCGTGAGGACTTTTAAATGAGCATGGAAGCACATAACAAATTCCAAGTAATTCACCCATGCATAACCGTGAGGACTTTTAAATGAGAGTGAACACTTTGGTATTTATTTATTGTTTTTAATTTTTATTTTATATATATATATATATTTTATTATTTAAAAAAATGAAAAACGAACGATTCCTGTTTAAAATACCACATATCGACAAACTATATAGAATTTTGATGAATGATGGTTGATAGAAATATGATAGGTATAGAGATGGTCATGGAATTTTTACCAACAAAAAGTTTTATAACTCTTGTTTACATTTCTAAAGAAATTTTCTAATTATACTTTCTCGAGTTATAATATATAATCAATATCAACACTCATCACTTTTTCAATCACTATTTTTCTTTTCGATAATTTGTAGGGAAAAAAAATGTTAAATATTCAGCAAATTTCTAAAACACCTAGACTGAGTCGTAGTTTACAAAAACTATTTTCTGGTAGGGGTTTTGTAAAGATGTCTGCCAATTGAGAATCAGTTGAAATAAAATTTATGCAGATATTTTCTTTGGAAATATGATCTCTAATAAAATGATGTCTTACATCTATATGTTTTGTTCGCGAATGATGTACAGGATTATTTGTGAGATCAATTGCACTTTTGCTATCACACATTAGTGGTACACGTTTAAAATTTAGGCCATAGTCATGCAAAGTTTGTATCATCCATAAGATTTGAGCAGAGCAACCGCTCAAAGCAATATACTCTGCTTCTGTTGTGGATAATGCAATACAATTTTGTTTTCTACTCGACCATGCAACTAATGAATGTCCTAACATAAAACATGCTCCACTAGTACTTTTTCTATCAACCAAATTTCCAGCATAATCAGCATCTGAAAAACCTTTCAATTCAAAATTATCATTTGATGGATACCAAAGACCAAACCGTGGGGTGTGCAATAAATATCTTATAATTCTTTTAACAGCTTTTAAATGAGATTCTTTTGGGTTAGATTGAAAACGCGCACATAAGCAGACAGAAAACATGATGTCAGGTCTAGAGGCGGTAAGATAAAGGAGTGATCCAATCATACCTCTGTACAGCTTTTGATCAACTGTCTTACCCTTTTCATCTTTGTCAAGTTTAAGTGTTGTACTCATGGGAGTTCTTGCTGGTTTAGCATCTTTCAATCCAAATTTGTTGACAAGTTCCCTGATATATTTTGTTTGAGAAATGAATGTGCCTTTATTGCTTTGTTGGATTTGAAATCCTAAAAAGAATTTTAACTCTCCAACCAAGCTCATTTCAAACTTTTCCTGCATGACTTTTTCAAATTTCTCATACAATAACTTGTTAGTAGCACCATAAATGATGTCATCAACATATATTTGAACAATCAAAATATCATTGTTTTCATGCAACAGAAATAGTGTGGTATCTACACATCCCTTTTTGAACCCATTTTCAAGGAGATAAGAAGTAAGACATTCATACCAAGCTCTGGGAGCTTGTTTTAATCCATATAATGCCTTCTTTAGTTTGTATACATGGTTTGGATGTTCATGACTTTCAAAACCTTCTGGTTGTTCAACAAACACATCTTCTTTTAAAACTCCGTTAAGAAAAGCACTCTTAATGTCCATTTGTCTTAGTTTAAATCCTTTGTAGCAAGCAAAAGCTAACAATATTCTAATTGATTCTAGTCTAGCTACAGGCGCAAAGGTTTCATCAAAGTCAACTCCTTCAATTTGATTGTATCCTTTAGCAACTAGTCTAGCTTTATTTCTAATTATATTTCCAGATTCATCATATTTATTTTTAAAAATCCATTTTGTTCCTATAACTGGATAATCCTTAGGTCTAGGTGCTAGACTCCAAACATTATTTCGTTCAAACTGATTTAGTTCTTCTTGCATGGCCATGAACCAGTTTTCATCATTAAGGGCTGAATCTATGCTATTTGGTTCTATTTCTGAAATAAATCCACTATATAAGCACAGATCACATAGATTTTTAAAGGATGAACGAGTTTGTATACCTGCTATAGGGTTTCCAATTACCAATTCTGGTGGATGGTCTGTTTTGTATTTCAGCTTTTCTGGATCCAGATTTCTTCGGACTTCTTGAGTTGTGGTTTCTTTAGCATCAGCAGTTTCTTTTGGTTTTTCAAATTCATCTTTTTCTTTCTCCTCTTCAACGTTGCTTTTGGATGTATCCTGTTCGTCAATGCCTTCATCAAATTTCACATTGATTGACTCTATGATTGTTTTAGTCTTTTTGTTGTAGACTCTATAAGCTTTGCTTCTGGAAGAGTAACCCATGAAGATGCCATCATCAGCCTTTGCTTCAAATTTTCCTAACTGATCACCTGTATTAAGAATATAGCAAGGACATCCAAACACTTTGAAGTAAGCGATGTTTGGTTTTTTGTTGAACCATAGCTCATAGGGGGTTTTGTTAAGAATCGGTCTGATGTTAACTCTATTCATTACATAACATGCTGTATTTACAGCTTCTGCCCAGAGATGCAGAGGTAGTTCATATTCATTTAACATAGACCTAGCCAATTCTTGTAAAGTTCGATTCTTTCTCTCAACTACCCCATTTTGTTGTGGAGTACGTGGTGCAGAGAACTCATGTTTGATTCCGTTTTCATCACAGAAAGTTTCAAATTCATAATTTTCAAATTCTCCACCATGATCACTTCTTAACGAAACAATAGAGACTTCTTTTTCATTTTGCACAAATTTTGCGAATCTTGTGAAGTATGAAAAAGTTTCTGATTTTTTAGCTAAGAAGTATACCCATGTATATCTTGAGTAATCATCAACTAACACAAAGCAATATTTCTTACCTCCTAAGCTAGCAATGTCATTAGGTCCAAATAGATCCATATGAATTAGTTCAAGAACTCTAGAAGTGCTTACATTGTTTTTGGCATGAAACGATGATTTTCTAAGTTTTCCCAAAGTACATGCTTTACAGATGTTCTCAGTTTCAAACTCATGTGATGGCAACCCTCTTACCAAACTTTTCCTTTTTAATTTGTTTAATAAGTTCATACTAGCATGCCCTAAACGTCTATGCCATAAATTCACTTCTATATCCTTAGCTACCAAACATTTAGAGAGGATGAGATCATCAAAAGATAGAGAATATATATTACCTTTCCTTTTTCCAGAAAATAAAATTTCTTTTGATGATTTGTCAACAATTTTGCACATGTCAGAATCAAAGATAACATTCATACCTTTATCACATAGCTGGCTGATTGATATCAAATTGTGGTGCAGATTTTCAACATATAAAACGTCATTCAAGGTAAATGTATTGTTACCTACTTTACCTTTACCGACAATTTTACACTTGTCATTGTTCCCCATTGTGACTCTGCCACCTTTGTACTTTTCTAGGCTAAGGAACTTCGATTTATCGCCTGTCATGTGCCTGGAACAGCCAGAATCCAAATACCATTGCTGTTGTTCCTTAGCCTGCCAGCATACCTACACGAGAAGAGAGTTTAGTGACCTATTTGTTTTTATAGGTCCATGGTTGTTAGTGACAGAAAATTTTGAAAAATGATTTTGTGTAGACCCAAAACAATTTATAATTGTTCCCTTTGGCACCCAAATTTGTTTAACTTTGAGAGATTTTATATTTGTGCCTTTTGAAACCCAAATCGGTATAGTTTTCACATGTTTGGGTCTATACCAACAATTATTGTGACCGTGTCCAAATTTTCTACAAATCGTGCACATAGAATTAACTTGATTAATCTTGTTTTCAACAATTTTCGAATTATTATATCCAAGTCCTTGTCTAACCGTATTAACAGTTTGCTTTCCTAATAGCATATTCAACGATTTTTCACTTTTTGAAAATTTATCTAAAGTCGTTGACAATTGTTGGACTTGTGATTTGAGAGATTCATTTTCGTTTAACAACTGTGTGCACTTTTTAATAGAATTCTCTCTCCTAGTATTTTCATTCTCTTTTAAAATCAGAATTTCATTTTCAAGTGATTTTATATTGATTTCCGATTTTTTAATTTCTTCTTCAAATGTTGGACACTTGTCACACTTAGGAATTCTACATTGATAGTTCTTAACTAATTGATCAAGTTGTTTATTGCATTCTATCAAAGTATCCTTTTGAGATTCAAGTTTAGCATATTTTTCCCTAAGTCGTTCATAACAGCCATTTACTTCATGGAAATAAATTAGTAATTCAGAATGAGTGAGTTTTGATACCTCGCTTGGCTCGTCGTCATAACTGTCTGTAACTTCACCATGAAGACACATATTTGCTTTTTCACTCTCACTCTCGGTGTTATCACTTTCATCTTCGTCAGTTTCATCCCAAGTAGCCGCAAAGCTTTTCTTCTTTAGTTTCTTTCCTTGATTTGATCGTTTTTGAGGACATTGTGGCTTGATATGGCCGGGTTTGTTGCATTTGTAACAGATGATTTTCTGATCTTCTGGGTTGTCTAGTGCTTTTCCTATTCTGTTTTTCAATTCATGATTTCGAGCTGGATTTCCGTATTTGCGATTCCACTTTTTGAATTTCTTTATTAGTAGCGCTAGCTCTGCTGCTCCATCATCATCGTCATCATTCTCATCATCACTTTCAGTTGTTCCTTTGAGAGCTATTGATTTCTTTCGAGTATCTCCACCTTCACGCTCTTCCTTGAATTTCATTTCTAGCTCATAAGTGGTGAGATTTCCGATGAGTTCTTCGACTTTGAGTTGTTTTAAATCTTTCGATTCTTGAATGGCAGTTACTTTTGCTTCAAAGCTTCGTGGAAGGACTCTGAGGATTTTACGGACTATTTCCAATTCGGTGTATGTTTTTCCGAGAGCTTTTGATTTGTATACGATGTTGGAAAGTCGTCCGTACATCTCTTTGACATTTTATTCTTTCGCCATTGTAAAGTTCTCGTATTCGCTGCTTAGCATGGCAAGGCGAGATTCTTTGACTTGAGATGTTCCTTCGTGAGTTACTTCTAATATGTGCCATATTTCCTGCGCAGTTAGACAATGTGAGACACGATTAAATTCAAATTGATCTAATGAACAGATAATAGAATTCATAGCTTTGGCATTAGTATTCTGTAATTTATTTTCTAGTTCTGTCCATTGTTCCTTTGGTTTCTCTATTTCCTGATCATCTACAGTTATAGTTGGTATTCTATAACCTGTCTCAACAATATCCCAAGCGTCAATGGTTTTCAAAAAAATTTTCATCCTATTTTTCCAAAAAGCATATTCACCATTGAACATTGGTGGTCTAACTATGGATTGACCTTCTGCAAAAGCATTATTAAAAGAAGCCATTTTAAAAAATTTTAAACAAAAAACTGATTTTTTCAAAAAATAGAATTTTTAAAACAAATGTTGACTTCTATTCCTAGCTCTGATACCACTTGTAGGATCGATTTCACCCTAGAGGGGGGGTGAATAGGGTGATAGTGTAAATTATAAATATTAATCGCGGAAGCTTATCAATTAATTTCAATTCAGATCACAAAATAGCAGCACAGATATAGCAGAATATAAATAACAGAATAAAACAGAACAACGCAGAATTTACCCAGCTTCGGCAAAACCCTGCCTACGTGCTGCCCCCAAGGTTTCTACTAGAAATTAGATAGTCCCTCGCTTACACACGTAAACTCGCTATACCCGCTATTGACTAATCTAACTCTACGCTCAAAACCCTGCCACAACTCAACTACCGAGTTGCGAATTCTCGAGCTACGCCACGTAGCTTGTCCCCTAGTCACACGACTAGAAATTAAAACGGTTTAAAATTTAAAAACAAATTTAAACAGAAAATTAAAAATAAAAAAAAACTAATTAACAATATAATAAAGCCCCTTTAAAAAAAACGGCCAGCCTCTATTCTTTATTTTAACCCGTCACTTTTTGTTTTCTTCTGTAACAAAGAATACAGCTTCCCTTTCGTTCCTCTTTGCGCTTAGGGCTTGCGTGTCTTCTTCGTTCCTCTTCCTTCAATAAATTAGGGCTTCAGGAGGAATCGCCACTTGATAGTTGATACTTCGATCTGCTTGCTTCAATTTAAATTGTTTGCGGCTTCTCCTCCTTGATCGAGTTTGGCTGATGCTTCGGTATGTAATTTTATCTTTTTGCTTTACTAGGTTGATGCTTGAACTCGATGATTGATTGCCGATGATGATTAGGGCATTTATAGGGTTCGTTACCCTATTTTCTCGTTCGTATAAATATATTTGAATTTGTCTTCGGCCGTTTGATTTCACTTTGATGATTGAGATTTTCCTTGACTGATTCACATGCGTATATATTTGAAACTGCTCGGTCGACTTGGTTTGTAATTCTCGGTTTTGAATTTTGAGATGCTTGACTATCTCCGTGAATCTCTCTGTTGACCCGATTGCAATATTCTTTGAATTCGAGACATTTGTTTATCATGTGCTTTGAGATAATTGACTTGGTTTTAAAATTCTCTGTATTGTTGATTTCGTGATGAATTTCTCGGCTTTGACTTCTGATACCCTGACCATTTCATACTTGTATATTTGCAATGTTCGGCTTGAATTTATTCTCGGCCTTCATGTGCCCTTGATTTTTTTTTTCATGCTGTTCACTGGATTAGACACGTGACCTTTCATATCTTGTTCTTGTGCATTTTGTTGTTGTTGAGTTGATATAATCTGGTTTGAGTATTTGTTAGTGCATATCATCTTATTTTGGTTTGTTGTAAAATCAGTGGCATTGCTTCATCTTGTGTAAGTGCTTGTATCATCACTTAATCACTGCTTGGTTTGTTATGCACTGTTGCTTGAATCATTTTCACTTTAGTTGCTCTGGTGTCTGGTTTGGTCTGAACTTGCATATTTGAGTTGTTGCTTTCTATACTGTTGCCTTCAGTTGCTTGTCGAATTTTAGTCATTGAAGTATGTTGTTGAACTTGGTGACATGCATTTCTTTGTTGAACTTGTCATCTTGAGTTTGTACAGTGTTGTACTTGCTGCCTTGTATCACTGTGTACTGGTGTCATTTCTTTGATTTCGAACTTGGACTTATAGTTGAATCTGGACATGTTATGGGCTGGACATCTGAGCATTGCATTACACAGCATTAACTACTTTGTTGTATGCTTGATCACTTGAGTTGTTTCACTGCCATACTTGATGATGTGGTCTGTACTTGTGTACTTCTGGTATGCTACAGCTTGCATCTTTGTTGCATTTGCTTGACACTTTTGATTTCATTGCTGCACTTGAGTTTTGTTGCTTGTGGTCTTCATTCTGGTTGGCACTTGCATGTATTTCTGGTTGCTGTGCACTTTTGTGCTTGCATTTTGATGCAGTCTTCATTAGCATGCTACTGATTGGTCTGAACTGAACTTGGTTCACATCATGTTGATTTTTGAAATTTCACTTGAGTTGAATCCAGTTTCAAAAACTCGGGTTTGACCTTGTGCTCGTGTCGAAATTTTGAATATACTACACGTGAGTTGAACCCGGGTTTTCATTTGGGTTTGACCTGTGCTCACCTGTCCCTGTAAATCAATCAAGTGTATATCGGTGTGCACGGCCTTGTGGCATATACAGTAATACACTGTGTATGTCACAAGTTGTTCGTGTATGATGAATTCAAATTTAAATTATGACGAACAATCCAAATAACTGAGGCAAATCATATTTTCAAAAATTCACGTTTTATTTTGAATTGCAAAAATATTTCTTTTTCAATTTTACTGCGTTAGTTTATATTTTTGCAGATTTCTCAGATGCTGGATTCAAACTGGAATGCAGTTGAAGATAAAAATACGAGTGTGAGTGATATGTAGTGAGGTGCTGATGTAAATGTGAAAAATGTGATGTAATCAAAGTTGTATAGTTATAGTGAGAGCTTGAAATTGTACTATTCAAAATTGTAATAAATATTTATTTGAATAAAATATTCGTTTGAATTCAAATTCTGTGTTATTTATTTTATTCAGCAAATATTTATTTAATCTGTGAAAATAAATAGTATATTATCAAATACATTTAAACGAATGTATATATGTTTATTATCATCAAACAAAAATCATATAAGCGCATATTCAACAGGACTGACCCGAGCGAATTGAAAAGACAAAACATTCGAGTCAGAACTAAAAGATCTTATGTAAGTTAAATCAACTGAAATAAATATGAGTATAATGGCGTCGGAGATGTTTACGGGGTTTGACATCTCCTATCCAGTGTCTAACGTGAGTGCAGTAATGCTCGAGATTCACATCTCCTAAGGATCCGTTAAACTATTTACTATGTAGTAATATTTCGCTATTATAATAATGTCTATAGTAAAATAAACTTACTTTTAAATAGCGTTAAGGAGTGACCCAATATTCCCCTTAGCACGTAATAGTCCCAGTAGTCCATCCAGTATCAGCGCATCTCCAGATCGGGAGACTACCCTAAATACTCCACGGGCTACGGGAGAAAAACAAACTTGTACAAGGCGCGCTAGGGTCAGTGACACGGCACAACTAGGCAATGCCATGGTAGATATACCAATTACGCTTCCGGGTCGGTGGTAACGCGTAGCACGCACCTATCGCCTACCTCGAGCCATACCCCCAAATAAAAAAATCAAAAGCGGCCACTGAATCAATACAGAAGTCAAAGTATAACATCGAAGGGATGTGTCCGATCAAAGGTGCTACCTCATTAACCCGTCAATCACTCCTGTTTTAGCCACCTTATGCCAACTCACGGGAGTTGGGTCCACGTATTTACCTTAAAGGAAACGCCGCCGCCATCCTACTTCATTCTAGAATCTCCACTGCATACACGGTTGTTAAAGTGATTTTTGTAGTTGACAGAGAGTATGACAACTTCCGATCCCGGTCTCTTTAACAACCAAACGTTATTATAACACCGCGGTCTTTTCAAAATAGTTTATACTTTAAAACCAGAATATATTATCCATTTCAAAACCGTATAAATATGATATCATTTCTATTTTAAAACCCAAATCAATATGATATCATTTTATAATACATCCTTTTCTAAAACTATAACATTTCAAAGTTATAATACTTCAGCACCAAAACTTGAAACATACCCTTTCAAAACATAAAACTTTGAATTTCATAACTTTGAAACATATTACACCACTTAAATGGTTTAAATATTTGATTACTTTATATAGTAAAATAGCGTCTTCACCTTCACAAATCAATTCCAATATGGATTTTAAATTCCCAAATAAACCAATATAATTTTCGTATATTTCAAAGCTTTAATTATTCACCCATTTGAAAACTTATTCTTTGATGATTTCTTATATATCAATTTCAACTAATATTATTTAGATTTGAAATGTTCACTTAATAAATCAAATATTATTTTAGAAAAACCTTTAGGCTTCAAATAACTGGATATTCTTTCAATTACATTAACTTGATAATATTCAATTAAATCAATGTGATATTCATTTATATCCTCTAAACAAAAATCAAGTTATAAAATCATACCTTTTAAATCTCAATTTATTTATATTTCAAATCAAATCTTTCGAGGATAATCCTTAAATCTAAAATTCAAATCAAATTCACATTTGTCTTCCAACCTTAATTTTATTTGAGTCATTATAAACTCTGTATGCAATAGAATTTAAATAGATACTTAACCATTTTATATAAAAGAAATCAAACTTTATAATTGAACTCATTTTTATTAATCAATTTTATACATAGCTTAGATTAAAGAATTTAACTATATATATATAATAATATTTATATAACATCAAAATTTAATATTTATTAAATCGTATTCTTTCCAAAATCATAGAAAATCATTTCAAAAATAATTTTATATATATATATATATATATATATATATATATATATATACCGCGGTGCCTGTATATAATGTTCTATCCTATGGTCAAGTGATACGGATATTTATCATTTCAATCCGCAATTTAAAAATAAAATGTGGTTGTATATCATTTCAAACCGCAATCTTGAATCAAAATAAATGCATAACAACACGCAGATTATGATGATATAAATAAAACATCCATTCATCCATCATAAATCATACATCTATCATAATCATCATCCAAAAAAATCAATCAATATAAATATATAACTGATAATATATATAACAGGTAATTAAGTGGCAGTTATAATCAATAATAAATTAAATAACGATTTAATTTAAATAAATGAAATAACTGAGATGATGATTAAATACGCGGAAAAGTCATAAATAAATGCATAATCACAACAAAATTTAATTTAACAAATATAAGAAATTTTAGAAGTTGTGAGTGGGTTAAAACACTCACCTTTCGAATTTAAATCCAATTTAAACCCAAAATTTGCACAGTCTTCAAATTCGTCCAAACAAGCGTCAAAATGTTCGGAATTCCAATACGAACCTAGCGGAGGAAACCGCGCGTGAAATGGATGTCGTATGTGAAAGATATTCGAATTAGAACACTTGAAAACAAAATAAAAATAAAAATTACCTAAAAATAAAACAACCCAATAACCATGCCACGTCACCCCTTTCATCTTCCTTACACGATACAGGAGCACGAGCAAGGATAGGAACGCACGAAAACCCACAAAACCCTACACAGTAAAATACGCCGCCGCCCTTCCTATCAAAACGCCATCGCACGAACGCCTATCACCTCCACGGTCGCACGCGCACCCAGGCCGACCGCCTCGGCTCTTCGATCGAGCTAAAACCGTACAGCCGCCGCCATAGATTATTAACCCTAATCGAATTATTCCCCTCGATCCAACCGTCAGAACTCCGAAAGAACACCGCCGATGAACTGCATGCGGTCCTCTCTATCATGTTGTATCAACGAATCGAAGATCCATTGCAATTGATTTCGACAAGATAAAAGGCTGAGATTACTTCGATTTTTACTGATCAGACGATGAAACAAAACAAAAAATGAATCATGGATCTAAGATGCGCTCGTCGAGAGCTTCGATATATAATTTTCCTGAATTTTTTTGAAGAGTTTGAATTTTAGCTTTGGATTTGATTTGGAATTGGATCTGGAATTTTGTTGTCTGCCATTGGGTAGGAGGGGAAGAGGGATTGTATGCACATACAAATGAGAATAGAGGTAGGCTAGAGTTTATAACAGGATATTTATAGACAAGGTTGAAAAAAGAATAGATGGATCAGATTGGTATACGCGTTAAACGATAAAGTGGCCCGAAAAGCCCGTTCTGACTCCGGAACGAAATTGGGTCAACCCATATATCAAAATAGATGTTTTAAAATATTTTAAATGCAATGGAAAAGGTTTCAGGTTCAATTTGCATCGTATGAAGAAGTTACGCTAAAATCAATATTTTTCAAATTGATTTCAATTGATTTCAATTTCATTTATTTCAAGGCGTTTCGAGTCCGTACGATCAAACGACAAGTCCGATCATTACAAAACTTGAAATCCTACAATAATTCACCGTTACGGATCCGATGAAATGAGTTTCATCGAAATCCGAGTCAGTGGCCAAAATGGCTATTATTATATTAATTAAATAAATAAATAATGCATTAATTAAATCACTTTTTCAATTTCACTTCCGAATTAAAAAAATTCATCGGTTTAGTTTTTCTTAAATAATTACAGTAAACTGAACAAATTTAGGTGTCCATTAAAGGTTGATTCAATCATAAATTTCAGCGTAAATTCAAATTTCATTATATTTATCAATTGTAAATTAAATTTTCAATAATTCCATTGAATTCACCATTCATTCTTATTATTCAATCCATTATGGTCAAATGGATGAAATTAACATTGGGTTCAAAGCTATACATTAATATTCTCGAATTTTAACTTAATTTTCAATTAAGGTAATAATTACATATTAAATTTCATTCATTTGAAATAAATCCAATTGTTGAATTTTAAATTTCAGTAAGTTAATAAACCTTGCTTTCTATTCTCCTTATCCAAACAATTGCTTTAATTAATTGGGATTGCACTAATTTAGTCAATTACTGCAATTGCTTTTAAATTAAATTTTATGAACTACAAAAATAGGTATCTTAACAATTGTATCCATTAAACTTTGATTACCTTTAAGTTTATCTCCTTCAACCCAATATTATAATTACTTACAGAACATTGATTTTATTCAATGACCATCTATTATAATTTTAAATTCCTTAATTTCATTCAATGCTTACATTTTGTTTTCATATATTCAACTTGTAGCTCAGTATACATCTACATTATTTCCATTGATTTGAATTTCATTCAATTTATTAATAAATACCATAGTTAACCTTAACGTAGTATTAGATTAAAATTTTACAATCTTTAACAAATTTATAAATTGTCAATTGCCAAATATATTCATTAATTACTATTTAATGTTCTCAATGAATTTATTTACTTGGTTTCAAACTTTTTATTACACCAATTACTAGCTTATAAGTAAATGTACGTTACTATTTTGATTTACATTACCTCTTTCCGTTATTTTATTAATTATCATTGAAGTACATTTAATTATCTTGTATGTTCATACTTCCCAACTAATTACAACCTATTATATTTTTACTTTACAATTTTAATAAATGCATTAATTGTCATTTTATTCAACCTATTAATTATTTACCCAAGTTAGCACTGTTACGTTTTAAATTTACATATTAGCTTACACCAAGTGTACCATTAGTTCATACACTAATTCCTTCCATTTCCATTCATTATACATTATTTTATTAGTAAGTTAACATTTTAAATTATTAATTTACCTTTTATATCCCTTTATAAATTAATGCACACATTTATTAAGATTTTAAATCAATTTAATCATTTCATCTTGGTAACATTTTTCATTACAATAAGAATATAATTAACATTTACACTGTTTAACTTATTGGAATTACATCCAGGTTATTAACAATTTACTTACCAATCTTATTTAAGTTATTATTTCCATTAATAATTCACTAAATTTCTATTTCATCAGTATTAAATTTCAAAAATTTTATTAAATTAACCATTATAATTACTGAAAATTTACAGGTCGTTACACTCTCCCTCACTCAAAACTTTTCGTCCCTGAAAAGGAAAAGAAGGGAAAAGTGGAACTTATAAATTAATATCTATTATTCAAAACATTATATTCATAACAATAGGTTTACAGAATTGGATAATTTAAATAAAATATATAGATTTATAAATAATTAAATCTTTTTATATTCAAATTCATAAAGTTGGGAAAACATTTCAAAATATTTTCTAAGTCTAAAATTTACGGAAAATTTTGGCAGAGTCTCCTTTGTACGGAGAGGCTCTGGAGAAAATATAATACCAAATATAACAATATACAACATATATTTTTCCAAAATAATATATATCCCCACCTGGGAAAAATAATATAATAACGCTATAAAACTGTAATCCGAGAACGTACCTATTTGTCGGGCAAATAACGCTTATATTATGAAACCAAATGTAGTAGCAATTGCTTCCATAACCTGCATTTCACTTATATAATCTGAAAGAGTTAATAATTACATAAAATTAAATTCTAAAGTTGCTTCACCCATAAACAAACAAATCAATACAAACAACAATCACTTGCAACAAGGCATACAACCATCATACAAAATCAACACAATTCAACTATCAATTCATATCAAATAAAACAAACAGTTGTTTGGGTTCAAAACTTTAAGTTATACAGAATGAAAAATAAACTTCTAAGTGCACCATTTACTCAACAGTCTTTGATGAAGCTAAATAGATTTTTCATTCGTCTAAACAATTTTAAGTTCCCTCACCCAAACAACCATAAACCAAAACAAACAACAATTTCAATAGATCCAGTTAATTTTAATCAATTTCATTTCATAATATTTGTTGTTGATTCCATTTCATTCATATAAGGGTTTATCCCTTTTATTTCATTTATTTCTTACAGTTTCATTTATTTGCAGTATTCATCTTGCTGCTTATAATAAATACTTCAATCATTTACTTAAGTCCATAATTACTTACAACATTTATCTTCTATCGTATTTTATTATAGTAAGATTTCCCTTATAACTTAAGTTTATAACAATTGCAACACCAATTCTTATAAATAAAAGCAATTTATTGAACATATCATTACATACTCTTACTTGTACAATTTCCATTACATTTTCTTATTAAACACAACTTTTAATATTTGGCAAGTTATATATATGCTTTTTAAGAATGCAATTGAAAATTACACAAGTTTATCTTATTTCTTTTAATTAATTAAATGTTCAATAATTATATCTTTCGTTATATATGTTACAACTTTAAATTTTCTTTTTATTTAATTTGTAACTTAGCATTTAATCTCTTATTTTAATTAGAGGTTTCAATTATTAATTAGTTATATTCCATTTTACTACGATAATTTGAAAATATTAAACAATGGAAACTTAAGAACTAGAAACCAGGTTAATTTCAAATCATTTAAAATAATAAATAAATGTATATACTTACAATTTATATATATCCCATTATATTTAAAACAAATATAATCTTTATAAATATTTTATATAGAAAAATATAATAGGCAAAATTATCTCATTCACCTATATTAAAACCAAATATTATGTCGGTCTGTCCTATTAAGTGTTAAGAAATCCCTATTGATGTCATATCGTCCCATGCATCAACCAGAATTTATAAATACAAAACGGAACAAATTAACACAATATTAAAACCTTTTTATAACACTAACAAATACGCCCTCCCATATATATACACTCGGTGGCTCATCATAGGGTATTACTACCCTATTAATAAAGAGTCAAACCCCACAAAGCTAAGGTTTATCGCTAAACCAAAGCTCTGATACCAGATGTAGCGTCCCGCCTTTTCGCACGCTTTAAATCGACGATAAACCGCACATGTCTGACTTAAACCATACAGAAGGGCGGACTATTATGGGGTAAATAACAAAAAGCAGGGAAAGAAAAAACCAAAATAGAATCTTACAGCGGAACGATAAATATAATAATCAAATATACAGTTCATGAAGCTGTTTTATAAACATTTGATTATATTTATATAATATATATCAGACTTGCACATACCAACGAATAATAATCGATGCAGCGGAATACATTGTGTAGTGGAACAATATAATAATAATAATAATAATAATAATAATAATAATAATAATGAAATCTTCGTCTTCGTCCTCCAGAAATAAAGTCTTCGATCCTGAAATGCTCGGACTAACCCGAGCGAATTGAAAAGACAAAATACTCGAGTCAGAACTAAAAGATCTTATGTAAGTTAAATCAATTGAAATAAATATGAGTGTAGCGGTGTCAGAGATGTTTACGAGATTTGACATCTCCTATCCAGTGTCTAACGTAAGTGCAGTAACTTAAGAGATGCCTGGGATTCACATCTCCAAAGGATCCGTTAAACTATTTACTATGTAGTAACGCTATTACAATAATGTTTATAGTAAAATAAACTTACTTTTAAATAGCATTAAGGAGTGACCCAATATTCCTCTTAACACGTAATAGTCCTAGTAGTCCATTCAGTATCAGCGCATCTCCAGATCGGGAGACTGCCCTAAATACTCCACGGGCTACGGGAGAAAAACAAACTCGTACAAGGCGCGCTAGGGTAGGTGATACGGCACAACTAGGCAATGCTAGGGTAGATATACCAATTACGCTTCCGGGTCGGTGGTAACGCATAGCGCCCAGCTACCGCCCACCTCGAGCCACACCTCCAAATAAATAAAAAATAAAAGTGGCCACTGAATCGATCCAAAAGTCAAAGTATAATATCGAAGGGATGTGTCCGATCAAAAGTGCTACCTCACTAAGCTATCAATCGCTCCTGTTTTAGCCACCTTATGCCAACTCACGGGAGTTGGGTCCACGTATTTACCTCAAAGGAAACGCCGCCACCATCCTACTTCATTCTGGAATCTCTACTGCGTACACGGTTGTTAAAGTGGTTTTCGGAGTTGGCAGAGAGTATGACAACTTCCGATCCTGGTCTCTTTAACAACCAAACGTTATTATAACACCACGGTCTTTTCAAAATAGTTTATACTTTAAAACCAGAATATATTATCCATTTCAAAACCTTATAAATACGATATTGTTTCTATTTTAAAACCCAAATCAATATGATACATCCTTTTCTAAAACTATAACATTTCAAAGTTATAATATTTCAGAACCAAAACTTAAAATATAGCCTTTCAAAACATAAATCTTTGAATTTCATAACTTTGAAACATACTACACCACTTAAATGGTTTAAATATTTGATTACTTTATATAGTAAAATAGCTTATTCACCTTCACAAATCAATTACAATATGGATTTTAAATTCCCAAATAAACCAATATAATTTTCATATATTTCAAAGCTTTAATTATTCCACCATTTCAAACTTATTCTTTGATAATTTCTTATATATCAATTTTAACTACTATTATTTAGATTTGAAATGTTTGCTTAATAAATCAAATATTATTTTAGTAAAACCTTTAGGCTTCAAATAACTGGATATTCTTTCAATTACATTAACTTTATAATATTAAATTAAATCAATTTGATATTCGTTTAAATCCTCTAAACAAAAATCAAGTTATAAAATCATACCTTTTAAATCTTAATTTATTTATACTTCAAATCAAATCTTTCGAGGATAATCCTTAAATCTTAAATTCAAATCAAATTCACATTTATCTTCCAACCTTAATTTTATTTGAATCATTATAAACTCTATATACAATAGAATTTAAATAGATACTTAACCATTTTATATAAAAGAAATCAAACTTTATTATTGAACTCATTTTTATTAATCAATTTTATACATAGCTTAAATTCAAGAATTTAACTATATATATAAAATAATATTTATATAACATCAAAATTTAATATTTATTAAACCGTGTTCTTTCCAAAACCATAGAAAATCATTTCAAAAATAATTTTATATATATACCGCGGTGCCTGTATATAATTTTCTATTCTATGGTCAAGTGATACGGATATTTATCATTTCAGTCCGCAATTTAAAAATAAAATGCAGCTGTATATCATTTCGAACCGCAATCCCGAATCAAAATAAATGCATAACAACTTGTGGATTATAATGATATAAATAAAACATTCATTCATCCATCATAAATCATACAACCATCACAATCATCATCCAAAACAATCAATCAATATAAATATATAACTGATAATATATAACAGGTAATTAACTGGCAGTAATATTCAATAATAAATTAAATAACGGTTTAATTTAAATAAATGCAATAACTGAGATGATCACTAAATATACGGAAAAGTCATAAATAAATGCATAATCACAACAAAATTTAATTTAACAAACATAAGAAATTTTAGAAGTTGTAAGTGGGTTAAAACACTAACCTTTTGAATTGAAATTGAATTCAAATCCAATTTAAACCAAAAATTTGCGTGGTTTCCAAATTCTCCCAAACCAGCGTTAAAATGTCCGGAATTCCAATACGAACCTAGCGGAGGAAACCACGCGTGAAATGGATGTCGTATATGAAAGATATTTGAATTAGAACACTTGAAAATAAAATAGAAATAAAAATTACCTAAAAATAAAACAACCCAATAACCATGCCACGTCAACCCTCTCATCTTCCTTACGTGCTATAGGAGCACAAACCAGGATACGAACGCACGAAAACCCATGAAACCCTACACAGTGAAATACTTCGCCACCCTTCCTATCAAAACGCCACCGCACGAACGCCTATCACCTCCACGGTCGCACGCGCACCCAGGCCGACCTCCTCAGCTCTTCGATCGAGCTAAAAACGTACAACCGCCGCCATAGATTATTAACCCTAATCGAATTATTCCCCTCAATCCAACCGTCAAAACTCTGAACGAACACCGCCGATGAACTGCATGCGGTCCTCTCTACGATGTTGTATCAATGAATCAAAGATCCGTATCAATTGATTTCGACAAGATGAAAGGCCGAGATTTCTTCGATTTTTACAGATCAGATGATGAAAAAAAATGAAAAACGAATCATGGATCTGAGATGCGCTTGTCGAGAGCTTCGATATATAATTTTCCTGAATTTTTTGGAGGAGTTTGAATTTTAGCTCTGGATTTGATTTGGAATTGGATCTGGAATTTTGTTGTCTGCCATAGGGGAGGAGGTGAAGAGGGATTGTATGCACATACAAATGAGAATAGAGGTAGGCTAGGGTTTGTAACAGGATACTTATAGATAAGGTTGAAAAAATAATAGATGGATCAGATTGGTATACGCGTTAAACGATAAAGAGGGTGCTGTGGCGAGGTAGGCGCTAAGTAGAGTGGGGGCGTGGCCGCGGTGTCCTCGTGTGCGGCGTGTGGTGGCGGCGGTTTCTATCGAACGCGATACAGTATGGAGATGCTAGGGTTTCCATGTTTCTGGTTCATGTGTGCGTATTGAAGGTGATGACGTGGCGCTTGAGAAGTGGTTTTTGATGCTATGTTATCTTTTATTTTTAATTTAAATTTCACTCGTTCTAACAATAATAACTTTTACATACAAGATCGGTTTTGGATGCATTTTTCTCCGTTGCAATCGTATTTGAATTCCGGACATTTTTGCATGGGTTTTGACGGATTCTGAGACTGTTTAATTTCTAGGTATAAATTGGATTTAAATTCAATTTAAATTCAAAAGTTGAGTGTTATTAACCCACTCACAACTTCTAAAATTTCTTATGTGTGTTAAATTAATTTTTGATGTGATTAAAAATTTATTTATGACTGTTTGGCATATTTTTATTCATCAACCCAGTTAAATTGAATTTATTGAATTAAATTGTTATTTAATTTATTATTGCATTTAAACTGCCAATCAAATTGTTATTTAATTTGTTATTGAATATAAACTGCCAGTAAATATCTGTTATTTATTATCTGTTCTACATTGATGTTATTGTTGAATTGGATGATGATTGTTATAAATGGTTGATGGTTGATATTGGATGAATGGATGTTGTGCTTTATATTGTTATAAACTGCAAGTTGTTATGCATCTTTATTTCATTCGGGATTGCGGTTTGAAATGATATATAACCGTATTTTTATTTTAAATTGTGGACTGAAATGATAAATACCTGTATCATTTGACCATAGGATAGAAAATTTTGTACATACACCGCGGTCTATGTATAAAATATTTTGAAATGATTTCTATGGCGTTGTAAAGAAATATATGATTTTATGAGATATTGATTTGGATATTTTATAAATGTTATTTCATATAGTTAAATTCTTGGTTTTAAAGCGATGAATAAAATTGTTTAAAGTATAAAATAAATTTAATAATAAAGTATGATTTATTAAAATATAATATGGATAAGTAATTACTTAAATTATATTTTAACATAGAGTTTATATTGATTTTTATAAATCAAGGTTGAGAAGATAGTTTTGAAATTGATTTGAGATTTTGTTTAATTACGAGTTATATTTAATAAGAATCCATTTGGAATTTATTGAAATTGAGATTTTAAAAGAATATGGTTTTATAACTTAATTCGGGTTTAAGGTGATTTAAGTGAATATATCAAGTCCAAATAAATTGAGGAATATTCTGTTATTGAAATTTGAAGTTTTATTTAAAGGATATTGGATTTATTAAGCAAATGGTTCAAAACTAAATAATAGTAAAGTAAATTTGGTATATATATATATATGAATTATAAAATTTAGTTTTTAAATGTTAAGCTTTGAAATATATTGAATTTGAAATGGTTTATTTTGTGGATCGAATCTGTTTTGAAATCGATATAATTTGGAATGGTCTATTTGAAAACCGAATTGAATTTATGATTTAGGATTTGGTTAAATTTAAAATTTAGAAATTCGGATTGTTTGGGAATTGATGGAATTTAAGAAGCTAGTTTATTTTTTAAAATATTTTAGTATTTAAACCATGTAAGGGGTGGAAGCTATGTTTCAAAGTTATAAATTTCAAAGTACTATGTCTTGGAAGTGTTATAGTTTTAAGTCTTTTGTAACGACACATGTTTTTGATCGTTAGATTTTGAACATTTAATTCATTTTAAATGTTAAATGTGGATTTTGAATTGATTTTGAAATATGAATTTTGTTAAATCAATAGAATTAAGTTGTAATTTTCAATATGGAAATTCAATTGAAATTTGAATAATAATAATTTAATATTGGATTTGGGATAATTGGTGATTCTGGGTTTAAATAGATATAAAAATAGATTCTAAAATTTATTTCAAGTCTATTTGGATTTAAATAACGATGTTGGACTTTTGGATGGAATCAAAGTCGATAGGTTTAAAATTTGGGATTTTATATTAATTTAATAATGGAATTAATAATATAATAATGTGAATAATCAGATTTTGATTTAGACTGAATCAGAATGGTTTCTAATGTAAATATAAATTCTATATGATTTATAATAGAGTTAACAAAATTTTAAAGGTGAAATTTTCAGTGATTTCGACGATTTTGAAAATCGCTCGAATTAATCGACGAGTTAAAATAGCCTTCCGGGGCACAGTCTCGAAATTCGACGAAACCAGTTCCATTGGATCCGTAATGGTTAGTTATTATCGGATTTCAATTTTCATAGCAATCAGAGTTGTCGGTTGACCCTGACAGCTCAATACGCATAGAAACTATTTTAATCGATTTAATTTAAAATTGACAGTTTATTTCCGTAACTCGCGCATACGACCAAATTAGCCTCCGAAACACGTTCCATTGTGTTCGAAATACAGGTAAAACCTTATAATCGCTTATCGGCACATGTTGTTTGGAGATCATCGATAAAATTGTTTAAAAGTGAATTTAATAATAAAATAATTGGGTTATACGTATATATATACGTTTAAGGGGCCGAAACCCTAATTTTTTTTAGCGACCGACACTCTATACTATTCAATGGCCGAAACCCTTCGACTTTCATCTCAAATTTTCGATCAATCCATGCAATAATTTTGAAAACTTCCTAAACGAAGATCGAGGGGCTCGAGGAACTCTACATAGTCAACGGTGGTGATCGACCCTAGTTCATCGACGAGGTGGAAAACTGATGAAATAGGTCTCGAGTTCAAGGTCAAATTTCACGGCTGTTGGTGCACCGAGTTCGACGAGGCTTGGGCCATTGGTTGAGTTAGCTTCGGCGCTAGAGATGGTGGCCTTGGATCGACATACCTGTGAGCATGGGTGGTCGCGAAATGATGGCGGCGATGGGTTAAGTGAATGGTAATAGATGAGCGAGAGGGAAGAAAGGAAATTTGCAGCATGGATCCTCAGTTTTTAAATCAATGGCCGATGGTAATTTAATAAAAAAAAGAAATTGTTTATAAATTATGTTAAAAACCTTTAAAAATCCATATCTAATGCATTCATTGTCAAATTTCAACGAAACGAGAAGCGCCGGAACCGCAATGACGTGATCTACGCTGCAGTGCGAATTTGGAGACGATCGAAGCTAGCAAAATTTTGGGTTAAATCGACCGCGGTCGATTTTGTTCAGGAATTTAAAACGCTCGTCGAAACTCAAGTTGAGTTAATCTCACGCACATCTGAATACCAGTTAATTCAAATAGCTAATATTTAAATGTTTGATTGGTTGTTTAGTTGAATATGATAATTATTATCAGATTGAATCGATATTTATTTATTGTGCTAATATCTGTGGATGTAGAGAAACAGGCCGGAGGAATCCAACTGGATTCCTCACAAATAGAAATTTTATTTATACTATGTGATATATCCCATTGATATCCTGTGATAAATTGATTTGTGTAACGACCCGATATTTTCAACCATTCGCATCCATTATAAGTGTATAGGTAGACACTCATGCCGGAATTGAATTGCTCAAAATACCGCGTTGTAAATAAAAATTTGGCGAATCTTAGAATATACAGTAAATAAAAATCACAGATCACAGACACAGAGTAAAAATAATGAAGCGGAAGTAAAAGAGATAGTAGTTCATGAAGCTACTATATAAATATATCAGAGTTACATAAGATACAACAGAAGAAATAAAGTACAAAAGAAGTCTCAATACATAGAAGTCTACTAATACCATAGCTGGAAAGGACCAACAGACAGAAGAGATAAAACTAGACAAGCAGATAATCTCCACCGATTCCAAATCTCTAGAAAGTGGAAATCCAAATCTGTGAATACTACCCGAGCGTAAATAAAAATACAAACACTCGAGTCAGGACATACATACTTATACAATGTAAACCAACTCAAGTGAACTGTAGCAAAGGTACAAGTAACTTAGAGAATGCTTGGGACCACCCATCCTCTAAGGATCCGGTAAACTATTTACTATGTAGTATATTGCGCTATATACAGTAGTGTCTAATCAGTAAAGTATAATCATATATAAAATAGTGTTAAGGGGATGGTGAACCTTAACGCGGTCGGATCTTTAAAACCAAAATCGTAGTGGGCTCGCTATAAGGAGATGACACGGCACGCGAGGCAATGCCAGGGTGGATACACCATTTGCACTCCCGGACCGGTGGTGACGGCAAGCCAGCTGCTTCCGCCCACCTCGAACAATACCCCCGAATCAAAGTGGCGCCACATATCGAATCACAAAAGTAATAGAATGTTTTCCGATGGAGCATGCTCGATGAAAGGGTGCGACCCTTTGTGTAGCCGGTATAGCTCCTGTTTTAGTCATTTATGCCAACTCACGGGAGTTGGCATAACGTAATATACCTCGATAACGTCGCCACCATCCTACTTCATTCTGGAATCTCCACTGTGTACACAGTTGTTAAATTGGTTTTCGATATTGGCCGGCTATAAGACAATATCCGATCCCGATCTCTTTAACAACCAATCGTTATTATAACCCATAGTTATAACTTTAAAACAATATTTTATACTTCAAAAATAAAATGTCATTTCAACCCAATCCTTTATCAAAATAAAGATTAAATCATTTCCAAACCATTTCAATATATCATCATACCATATCTTTCAATTCAAATATTTATCAAAATAAATATCAAGTCATTTCTAACCATTTCAATACTTTAGATTATCATATCCTTTAAAAACTTCCTTTCAAATCATTTTAATACATCAAAATATCATAACCTTTCAAAGCTTCATTTTCCAAATCATTTAATATCAAAATATCATATCTTTCAAAACTTCATTTCAAATCATTTTAATATATCAAAATATCATATCTTTCAGTACCACATTTCAAATCATTTTAATATATCAAAATATCATATCTTTTCGAAACCACATTTCAAATCATTATTCATTTTATTCAATTTAAAATACCATTTCAATTCATATTTCAAAGCAGTTTATATTCCAAAAAAAAAATCATTTTTAATCATAAAAATAAAGTTATTATGTTAAAAATTAAATTATTAAATTTCCAAAATTTTCAACTTCCAAAGTTCATTTATTCACTTACGTTGATCAAAACAGTGAAATTTTACTTTTCGTAGCATTTAGAAAAACGCTACGGAAAGTTACATCCAAAACAGTTCAATTTAAAAAAAGACAACATTTTAAAATGTTGTAATAAGGTTTACTTAAATTCCAAATAAACTTAGTTAAATTAAAAAATTATAGCACTTACCAAATTGCTATAATAGTTTTTAATTAAATTTAGTTTTTTAGTTCATTATCATCAACTACAGCATTTACAAATACTGTAATATCATTTACATTGTAACTAATAACATTTCAAAAATGCAGTCTATTAACTTCAAATATTCAATATAATTTCTCAACCAATTATATTTTTATTTAAAACATTTTTAACTCATAAAATCATACATTTCACATTTATAAACATCGTTTAATTTTCCTCAAGTTCATGATTTTATAAAGTTAAATTTCCATTCAAAAATCAAGATTTAATAATAATTCACTTATTAAATTGCAATGTTCAATTTTAAATTCATTGCATTAAATTTCAACTTAACATTTAAGTTCAAATTCTCAAATATAACTTAGTTTTATTTTTATTTGCTTAACTAAAAGTTCACTTTTAAGTCAATTTCACAAATTTCCAATTTTAGTTATATTTCAAAATTTCAACTTAAATATTCATTCATTTCACATTCAACTTTATCAAAAATCATTAATTCGATATAAAATCACTTTAAATTAATTTAAATTCAAAATATCATAAATTTATCATATTTTCAAAGTTAATTTAAATTCCATTAAAAATTAAATCAAAATTTCCAAAATAACTTACATTCATATTTTCTAACTTTTCCATAATTTATTTAACTTATAGATTCCAGAAAATAAATAATACTTTACAAAAGTTATATTTTTATTAAATTTCAAATCAAATATTATAATAATTAAATTTCTAAAATATTTTAAAATTTTTAGAAAAACATATTTTAACTACGGGCCTGTATATAATTTTCTACGCTAGGTAAAGTGATACGGGTAATATATCATTTCAACCCGTAATTTACAAAGAAAATCCGGGTTTTATCATTTCAAACCCGCAATCCCAAGTTAAAATAAATTAAATAAAAACCGTTCAAGCCTATCATTTCATCTCATAACGATTTTTCCCTATTCTAAAGTCCGTTTGGGTATGTATCATTTCAACCCATAGTGATTCTAATTTACAGGGAACTTGCAGTGTGATGAACAGATAAAATAAACAGAATAGCATGAAATAAAAGTAACATATAATATAATAAGTGTAATAACAGGTGTGAACATCGTATGATAATAATATAAGCATATATAGCATGATAATATAGTTCTATAGATTCACAGGGTGTCAATTCACATTTGTATAAGTATAAACATCTGGTGAGATTTACTCACTTGTATTAGCTGGAGATGACAAACAACTACACACAACAAAGATCTTCGAAGGCATGAAAGCATGAATATGATTTGAGAGTGGAGAGCCAAAGATTTATAGCCTTGGATACATTCAAACAAACAAATATATGAAACATAAGTTTCAAAAACAAGATATACTTAACAATGTTAGAAATAGATGTATAAAATAAAACCAAAGACATTGCACTTGCTTCCTATGCTTGTTTGCATGGACTAGGGGGTTAATAAGGTCAGGTTTGAGCATGGTTTGGATCAGGTATGTGTAGGAAAATGCGCGTTTACAAGGTGATGAAGTGGGTAGGAGTTTAAATGTAGAGAATATAAAAGGTTAAGGCATATATAAGAGTTTTGGTGAACTTTTTGGGCTCGGCTAAGGCATGTTTGGGTTCACCCTTTCAGGTTTCAGATCTAGATAGTAGCTTAGGTGATGGGTGGTGGTCATATCAAGGTGGTGGTGGCGGCTTAAGGTGGTGGCCTTGGTGGTGGATGAAGGTAGTGAAGCAACTAGGCTAGGCTAACATGTTTTTAAGGAGTTTTCAAGGCTTTTGTGTGGAGTTTTGTCAAGGGG
This sequence comes from Allium cepa, assembly GCA_030765085.1. Taxonomy (NCBI): domain Eukaryota; kingdom Viridiplantae; phylum Streptophyta; class Magnoliopsida; order Asparagales; family Amaryllidaceae; genus Allium; species Allium cepa. The sequence goes on along the minus strand of CM060929.1, from coordinate 870,306,248 downwards.
GAGGGTGTGGCCTGGTCAAGTCAGAGGAGGAGATGATGTTAAGTGGTGGATGGTGAAGAGAAGAAGGTGGTGGAGGTGATGGTCAAGGCTAGCCAGTGGTGGCCGAGTAAAACAAAGAAAACAAGGCAAAAACAAGCAAAAAGGAAGGAGAAAAAGTAGAAAAATACAGAGAATCCATTACCAATTTTTCTCTAGCCATGAAAATGAGATGAGGAAGATGTTTTCACGTGAAAATGAAGAAAAAGAAGTCAGCTGAAGATAGTATAAGGAATGGCCAAAATAACTGATGTATTGATTGAAAAAGAAACGGTAAAAGAAACGGTGAAACGACTTTACGTTTCTTAGCTTTTAAAACCTTCCATACTTCCTTTTGTTTTAAATCAAATAAAACAAAAATAAAATTCAACAAGTACATCTAAAAACCTAAACAAAGTGAAAAAAATTAAAAGTATACAATTAAATTTAAAGAAAATATAAAAAGAATTAAGGAAATTGCTTAAAAATTGAAAACAGGGTTCAAAAATTATAATTAAAACATCGATGGCTTTGGAAAAATATCTACTTCATTTTAAAAATATTTTAAAGCACAATTTTGAAATAAAATAATTTATTTATCATTTATAAAATAAAATAAATAATTAAATTTTAATTAAATAGAATTTAAATTAAGAAAATGGCTTAAAATTGCGAAGTAGACTTTGAAATTAGAAATAAATTCAATGCACTTTAGAAAATTTGTACATACTTGAAAAATATTTATAAAAAAAGCTAAGTACACAAAATAAAAATGAATTCACAAAATAAATATATAAAATTAAATTTAAATAAAATTTTAATGAAGAAAATAGCAGAAAATAAGGAAATTGCCAAAAAAAGAAATCAACACGGTAAACTTTGGAAAAATTATAACATCACAAAAAAAATGTTTTTAAAAAAATATATATATCTAACATGTCATATAACACATATTAGAACATTATTTGACAATTAAAAATATAATCTATAAAATTTAACATAAAGAAAATTGTTAAATAGTTCAATGTACACACAATATTGAAAACAATATAACTTTCACAAATTAAATCCGTTTTCAACGAAACAAAAAGCAATGTTATTAAAATTTTATGTACTTTCATAATAAAAGATAAAATTTAAATTTGAAAACTTTTAAAAATTTAAATTAAAAGTCAAAGTTTGATTATTTTGACCAAAAATTCACTTTTTGGAAAATATTCTTTTTAGTCATGCTTTGGAATGATAATTCATATCAAAACTAAAGTTTATATTTAAAATAACAAAATTAATCATTAAAAATAAATAAAATAAGTTTTTAGATCAAAATTCAATTAAAATAATTAAAATATACAATTAAAAAAAAATCACAAAATACAGGGTTGTTACAATTTGGGATCTTGTTATGTTGTGTTGTGATTGGGTAAATATAATTTGGTGTTTTAAAAATATAAATAAATCAATTGGGATTCAAGGAAAACGAATGGAATTTTTATGTTATGAATTTAAGGGAATTGGATTCGAGGAATTGTGTTGAAATTTGTAAATGGTTTTAAACTGAGATTGGAATGGAAATGAGAAGTGGAAATTTATAAATTGGGTCTATAAATAAATTGTTATATTTATCAGCGGATAAATTTGGAAATATTGATTTCCGGTGGGAAATTTTATAAGGAAGGTATAATTGTTTTAAAAGTAAAGATGAGATTATCTTTAAAGGATGGAAAGTGCATTTTTCCTGGAAATTTGGTATGTTTCAAAGAAAATCTTTCAAATTCTAAATTGGCATTTTAAATTGTGTTTTAGAATATTTTAGAAAAAATATATTATTTTAATTGTTTAAAGTGTGAGTAAACATTTATTTAAGTAATTATGGTATTTAATTATTTTAAAAAGTAAAGTAGTATTAAGTTTTCAAAAGGAAATTATAATATAAATATTAGGTTTAATAACTTTATTTTAAACGTTAAATTTGGCTTAAATTACTTAGAAAACCTCTATATATTTCCTTAAGTATTATTTTCAACTAAGTAATTTCTAAAAGCTTTATATTAAATATTTTAAACATATATTTTGAAAGTGATTTCCAGGAAATAGAAATGTGTTTAAAAATAAAAGGAATTTATTTTTAAAGTATGAAAAGGAATTTACGGGATGAACGTAAAATTTAATTGTGGTAAATCGTGTAGGATTTATAAAAAGAATTCTTTGGGTTATCCTAAAATGGAAGTGTATTTCCCTGAAAAGCCAAGTATGTTTTTAAAGCAAATTTTTGAAAAGTTAGAAGTTTTGAAGTTGTATTAAAGAATGGTTTCAAATAATTATTTAAGTTGTAAGAATCTTAAAATCGAACATTTATCAAATTAGTTGTAGAAGCAATTATTTTAAAGGGGTAATTAGCATTATGTTTCAAAGAATATTATTAATATTTATACTTTATAAAATGGTTTTATTTTAAAGATAATTAGTTAAAGTTTTATTTTAAAACTTGTATAGGATTTCATAGCTTTATTTTAAAATTTAGTATTACTTAACTTTATTTTGAAGCAAATAGTTTATATTTTATAAAGCAGTTTTATTCAAAATATTTTTAAAAGTGCGTATATATATATATATATTAAATTAAGTATGTAAGAAGTTGTAATATAAATGTTTCAATGTATTTTCAAGAATAAAGAATTTAAATTATTTTAAATCTTAAGTATGGGTACTTGTATGTTTTGAGAGGAAGTAAAGATTTGGAAATTTACTCCGTGAGAAGAGTTGGGTTTGAAAACTGTTTCATAAGGATTGGAAAATGGAAATATATCTTGTAAAGTTATTTTTGAGGAAAATAAATAATGTGGGAAATTATTTATTGTGTCATGGATGCTTATGGATGTTAACTGATAGTTAAATCACCGACTATCAATATTGGACAATGCATTGATCGTTTCGAAGAGACCGGGATCGAGATTAATTTCTCGAAAACCACTTCGATCCGATTTGTACGTTTTCGTAGGAAAAACGAGTTCGGAGTCGAAGATGGAATAGTGAAGTGCAAGGGGTAGTCGCTACTAATACTGAGGATATTTCCAAAATGGATGTAGTAGGAGTAGTGCCTTCGGTTCCGTTCGAACCCAGGACGGACTTGTATGGATGAATGCTTTCAGAACATCGTCAGGTAGACGATGTGCATTCTAAGTGAAACGTTCTAAAAAGGTAACGCTTAGCCTCAAGCATCATCAACCGGGAATGACTGAAAATCAGTGGTTATGCAACAAGGCAAGGTGAGTAGCACCCATTAGGGTAAGGTCATCCCTCCTAGATGTCCTTTTTTATTCGGCTTAGTGGTGCGGTTGCTGATCCCAACCATGGGGTGATCTTACTCGGGATTATCCAGTGAGGGGTAGTCCCGGCCTTGTGTTGCAGGGGATTGGGAGTAATCCTCGGTACGGTGAACTAGGCCACGTACTGTGACAGGGGGTACCCCAGTGCCTAGTCATTAGTTTGAAATCCATTCTCCCTACGCGCCTTTTACGAGTTTTGTTTGTATTAGCCACGATTGTGGCTAATAGCTAGAATTTAATGAATGTAACAATTTCGGTTATTTTAATAAGAATTTTATATAGACCCTATTATAATATCAGAGGATTTTTATAAAAGTGTTTTAGATATCGTATGGTAAAAACTCGACATGTTTATTTGTGGCGAGGTCTTACGAGATGCTTTTGTTTTCAAAAGGATTTTTGAAACTTTAAAAATCAATTTGGGTGTATTTTTATTAGCTGATATTCCAGACTGACTCGGGTGTTATTTCATTATAATGCTCGGGTCAGACCGAGTATTATTTGTTCAGGATAGGATGCTATGGAGCAGGAGAGGAGCTGGAGTCCGAGACGTATTATCCGTACTTGTTTATATCCGCTGCTGCGCTCGTTTGAAATTGTCAGGCTGGTAATTGTTGTTTGTTTGTGATACTCTGATGATATATTGTATAAAACAGATATAGTTTTCATTTTGTGTAAAGATCTGGTATTATATATTATATTTAGTTCCGCCGCGATTGTGAGATTCTGTTATTGTTTAGTTCCTTCTTTCTTCTATCTTCTTTCTTTTTCCTCAACAATCTGTCTCTTCCGGCACTTGATTGTCGGCATAACATACCGTGCAGTATTTTTAGTCGATTTTTGAGAGTCGAGAAGGGCGGGTCGTCACATTTGGTATCAGAGCTTAGGTTAGCGATAACCTAGGCCTTTTTGGGGAAATTACTCATTAGAAATAGAGTCAATAGTACTCTAAAATGAGTTGAGTGTATTAATAGCTATGAGAGCGTACTTTTTAGTGAATATAAAAATTGTTTTTATACTGTGTTGACTTATCGGTTGAGTGTTTATGAATTCTGGTCGGTACGGGAAGTACAACCGTATCGATAAGGGTTTCTAAACTCTTAAACAAGATAAACTGATATAGTATTGTTTTTAAAGTGGGTAAATGAAATAATTTACCCAAAACTACATTTTGATATAAAAGAAATAATTTTCTGAAATTATTATATATATTTGATTGTTTGGATGTGGATATCTTAATCAAATAAGAATCCAAAATTTGATCTGAAATTTGAAATGGTTATAATCAAATAAAATTCTATGAGTATAAATTATACCAAAGAAGAATAACTAAATCTGAATTAAACCAGAATTTAAATCTCGGAAATTTTGAAAAGTGTTTTAAATGTAATGAAAACAAAAGTTTGGAAATTTAAAATCTTGGGAATGTTTGAAATGTTTTCCAAGTTGTTTGAAAGCGATGATGGAGTATTATTTTGGGAAGTATTTTTGAATGAGAACTGTTTTGAAATGAATTTGTGAAAGTAAGGAAGCACTGAACTCACTTCAGTCGCTGGAAAATGATCCTGATGATGATGGCCACATCATTAGAATTCATTTTCAAGTTTCTAAAGTGATGGATTGCTTCCATAGTAATTGGGTATGATATCTGTTTAGATTTGTTTGATATACAAGGTGTTTTAGAAATTTCAAAGGGGGAAATTTGATTTGGTATAAACAAGTTGTTTGGAATCTGGAGATTTGATTGGATAGTAGGTATGAGTTGATTATTATTTCAAAATGGTTTTGGAATAAAACCGGGTGGTTGAATTCTGGAAAATTCTATTTAAGCAATGTGTAAAGTTAAAATGAATCAACTATTGAACTTACTAAGTGAAGTTGATATTAATAAGAAGGAAATGAAAATTTTAATCCTGGAATTCAAATTTAACTTGAGTGTACGGAAGTGAATAGAAAATTTGAATTTAACTTGGGATAAGTAAAATAAATTGGAATCGAATTAAATGGGATATAAAATTGAAATGTAAAATGATTATATAAGTGTGGGTTATAATTGTGAAATGAAAACTTATGTCCTTAAGCTATTAAGTGTTATATAGATAATCTGGAATTGTGATTATAAGTGTAAATGGATTAAAATGAGCAATATAAGCTTTTAAGTAAATAAGTTGGTGAACTTAGGAATAGGAAATGAAGTTGTAAAGCCAAATAAAATGGTTGAATGGTATGGAAAATTCAAAATTTAAATCCTAAATGGATGTTAAATGTGATAAGGCAAAGAAAAAATATAAGATGTGAATGGACTTAAGTTAGTAAATAAGTTTTAAAACTTATATATTAGAAAGTAAAAATTTAAAAATTTAAATTGAATGGAGAAATAAAATTGGATCGAATTGGATTTAAGTTCAATTAAATGGAATTGGGATGAATTTGGATTTAATTATCGAAAATTCAGTTGCGTTATTAATAATATTGAATGAAATTCAATTCTTATTTAACTAGTAAAGGAAGTGGAATGAATTTAATTTGGCTAAATAAAATTTAGTTAAACTTGAATTAAATTTGGGAAAAGAATTGAATTAAATGGAATGTAAATTAAGTAAGAATGATATTGAATGAATTAAATTTTCACTCAACTAAATTCAAAAAGGATTGTTTAGAAATGAACTTAGTGTAAGCTAAATTAAATGGAAGTTGTGTTGGATTGAATAAAAAAATCAATTTAAAATGGGTATGGCCCAAAATGCAAGTAAAATTCAGTTTGGGTATAGATAATTTAAAATGGTCATATTATTAATAAAATTCAGAATGAATCGAGGAGATGAATTAAAATTTAAAATGGATTGCGTAAGTAAACAAATTGATTTAAAATTTGTAATGGATTGAAATTTGATTGAAATAAATACCAATTTAAAATGAAAATAAAACTGATGTAAAAGAAATGGAGTTATTTTGCTATTGAAATAACTTAAGCAAATTGGAAAATGATTGTGGTCGAGCTTTATAAGTGGTCTTGAATAAAATTTGTTTAGATAATAAAATTTGAAATGCAAGCGAAATGATTTTAATTAATTATTGTGATAAAACAAGGATGTATGGGTTGTAAATAATCCAGAATGGAATGATATTGATATAAACTTGAATTGTTTAATGAAATGAAAATGTAAGGGTAAGGATTTAATTTAATAATTGCAATGAAATAAGAATGTTTGGATTGTGAACCATGCAGAATTGATTAAAATTGATATAAATTGAGTTAAGATTAATTTAAAATAACTATAAGCTTA